>JAECWL010000174.1:3090000-4340000 GCA_018150545.1 Drosophila ercepeae
TTCCACCAAAAACAGGCGTCAGAGCAGGACTTATCTGCATCTGCACACTCAGCCCAAAAAACAAAAGCAAAAAAAAGGAAAAAATATAAAATGAAAAACCAAGGAAAAACCAGAGAAAAGTCAACCATTCTGGTAAGCCATTAAAATGCATTCACATGCGTTTTTGTCAGGCAGCTGGGAAAATTCTCCTATTTTCCTCCAATCCTCTCCTATTTTCCTGCAGTTTTCCCTGTATTGTTCTGCTGCCGGAAAATGGCCAACTCGGACCCTTGAACGGCCCAAAGGAACACTTGGATGTCACTTCAGTGGAAACAGCTGTCGTTTTGGTTAAAAGCAAATATTCAAGTATTTTTACCTTTAAAAGGGAAATCCATAAGCTAAATTTTATTATTTGTTTGTACAAAAATAATAAAACTACAAACTTTATTTGCAATTACATTAAAAAAACCATCAGAAAACCGAAGTACATCGTCATTTCGTGACTTTTCCCTGTTAATAACCTTCATAATTTTTGCAGCAACCGATTTAATTGCTTAATAAATTGCATAACCGTAATGGGTCAGGTGTTAAGTGGTCCATTGGCTAATAATTCCCTGCCATCCCGCACCTTCAGTTAATCCAGGATCAAGGATAATGCGAGGCAAAAGCTGCGAAAGCTGCAAAATGCGAAATGCAGGCGCAAAGTTACTTCTGCCAACGACGGCAATTAGGTTCGATGCGCCTTCGCCTTCGTCCTTTGGCCAATAAAAGTCCGCTTCCTGGACTATGCCGGGCTTCTGTCCTTTTAGCCTGTTAAACGATTTCCCCGGCCATGGGATGAGTTTCCGGTAGAAGCGTAAACAACAACAAAAAACAAGGCAAACTTTTCACAGGGTTGGGGTTGGGCTAGGAGTTAGGGTTGGGGACTGGAAAGATCCGAAGGAAGTGTAAAACAAACAACAGGATGCGGCCAAAATGAACAAATCAGTAAAAACAGGAAGGAAATGCTTAAGCGATAAGAAAATCCCAACCGATGGAAATATTATATTTAAAGTTACTTCCACCGTTCATACAGTTTCTTTAAATTTTTGCAATGAAACTTTTGCTTCCAAATAATTGGCAAGATTTTTGTTCGAATAAAGGATAGCCAAGTTATTCCCCAGAAAGTGTCTCAAAAATTTGCAAACTATATTAAAATTTTGTATTTAGTGTTAATGTTTTTCATATCCTCTGCAGTTTTTTGTGCCTAGTTTTATTTTTATACCCAGGACTCAACGGTTTCTAGGACAACCGCCTCGCACGGTTGTTTCCAACTCGCTGGCCATAAAACTGGGCCAAAGCCGTTTTTATTATTGCATCTGGAAACGATGGGTTAATGCCTTTTGCCAATTTTGCCGACGGCTGACTCTGACGCGTTTAGCACTTGTTTGTCTTTTTTTTTCCTGCCGCATTGTTTCCGTTTGTTTGTTTGTTTTGGGGCCATATTGTTCTGGAAAAGGACGAGTGGAATGGCAAAGGGATGATGGGTTTTTGTGGATGGGAAGTTTTTAATAACACTGAACGGATCAGCAACAGTCAGCATTCGTTTGAGCATCTGCTTCTGTTTCGCTTTGAGTCACAGTTTCAGAATACCAAAAAATATGGAACACAATCGACCCACACAAGGTCCTGCCTCGACGGACAGGATTCGCGGAAGATGGCGCGGCAAGGACTCCAGCTAAATCATCAAATTTTATGATCGCACTCAAACACTCACGTGCCCGTGAAGCAATTAATGCGTTTATGTGTCAGTATTCCGACGTAGGAATTCCTTTCCACCTTTTTATAGTTGCCACATAAAATGGCAAATGGATGGGCGAATATTTTTTTACAGTGAGAAAATTTAGGGCCAAGCAACAGGCTTTCAAATACAGGAATCCAATTAAAAGGAGTTTAATTAAATTAAACATCTCGATGATAATAAAATTAGCTTTACGATTTCATCATGACCTTTTTTTTGAGGAAAATTTCCCTTTTTTCTCGATTCCCAGTATTATTTTTTGCAACTCGATTTTTTGATGAATTTTAATTTTCTGTGAAGCTTTTAATGACTTTTTTCAGCCATTTCGCAACCAATTTGGAAATGGTATATCATTTTGGAATCAGCACTTCATTCTTCGCCGATCTGCATCACAGTATCTGAAAAACCTAACAAAAAGAATTTCAACCTATTTTTCAGAAATTTTGAAAGGGGTACCATCATGATTTTTTGCAAAAATCGGCTCAGTGTAATTTTGATGCTTTTCTTCCACTTTTTTATGAATATTTTGAGTAATTCGCAACCGATTTCGGAACAGAATACCATTTTCGAATCGGGACTTTGCTTTCCTTCGATCTGCATTCAAGCATTTGGAAAATCGAACAATAAAAATTTCGACCTATTTTTCAGAAATTTTGAAAGGGGTACCATCATGATTTTTTGCAAAAATCCGCTCAGTGTAATTTTGATGCTTTTCTTCCACTTTTTTATGAATATTTTGAATAATTCGCAACCGATTTCGGAACGGAATACTATTTTGGAATCAGGACTTTGTTATCCTTCGATCTGCGTTCAAGCATTTGGAAAATCGAACAATAAAAATTTCGACCTATTTTTCACAAATTTTAAAAGGGGTACCATCATGATTTTTTGCAAAAATCGACTAAGTGTAATTTTGGAGATTTTTAGCCACGTTTTTAGGAATATTTTGGCCATTTCGCAACAGATTCCGGAATGTTATACCATTTTGGAACCAGCGCTTTATTTTCCGCCAATCTGCATCAAAAGATCTTGAAAGTAGGACAACAAAAATTCGATCGATTTTTTTCGTTTTTGAAAAATCGATCGAAATTTTTGCTGTTCTATTTTTTGGATCTTTTGATACAGATCGAAGGATATTAAAGGCCTGATTTGGGAATGGGGCTCCGTTTCCATTTCGGTTAGGAAATTTCCAAAATATGCTTTCTAAAATATAAAAATACGGGTTTTGGGTCAAATATACTAAACATAGGAAGAATTCGCTTTACTAATCATGTGCTTTTCTATCTATAGGACTTTGGCCACGGATGTCAATTTCTTTACGAGGGTTACTGCTTACCCCAGATTTATGACATTGAGAGGAACTGGAACTCCAGATGCTGCGCGGCTATGAGGATGTGCTTTAATCTATTCTCTGGTAAGTAAATATACAATGTTACATTCTTGCTCTTATGGTTTCTATTTCTCCAGGTCAACTGGACGAGTGTTCTGCGCCCTATATCTGGGCCCAGGTGTCACGAGGCCTGCAATGTTTTGCACGCGATGCATCCGGATCCTGCAGTGGCTGGAACTTATCGACGGACTACGGAATTCCCTAATCGTCGCCCATCGGATCGAATCTTCAGCTACCGCCTGCGTACCTTCCTTACGTGGCAGAACCAACACAATTACTACTCTGCATAGCCTTTAGTATATAATTAAATATAATTAACCTATTTTTATTGTATAAACTGTATGCAACTGAAATAAAAATGGTTTAAAATTGATATGGTATGTGTTTTATCCTGGGGGGACATAATCATCAATGGGCATTATTTTTCCGCAACGTTTAAGCCATATTTTGACTAAATCGGATGTTAAATAGCCGAGATATACGTTAAAAACAAATTTAAAAAAATACTGGGAACGGGACTTTGGCTGACAAAAATTTGTTAAAATAATACTGGGAAATAATACTTTTCATTACAAAATACTGGGAAAATGTTTTTTGTGTATATCTCGGCTACTATACATCCGATCTTGGCAAGACATATATCAAACGATGTGGAAAAGCAATCTTCAGCGATCTAATTAGATAATACAAAATTTGGAATAAACCGGGACTTATAAAACACATTTTTATGAATATCTTAGCCTTATAAAGCACAATTTTTAATGTTTTCACAAGCAATGATGGAAATTGCGTTTCTGCGTCGTTTAAGCCATGTTTTGACTAAATCGGATGTTAAATGGCCGAGATATACACAAAACTAATTTTCCCAGTATTTTGTAATGAAAAATTTTTTGCAAAAAACCAGTATTTCCCAGTATTATTTTAACAAATTTTTGTCGGCCAAAGTCCCGTTCCCAGTATTTTTTTAAATTTGTTTTTAACGTATATATCGGCTATTTTACGTCCGATCTTGGCGAAATACGGCTTAAACGATGCGGAAAAATAATCTCTACCGACCTGATTAAACAATACAAAAATCGGAATAAACCGGGACTTACAAAACAGATTTTTATAAATATTTCAGCCATTTTGAGCACAATTTAGAATTTTTTCATTTGCAATGGTAAAGAATGCGTTTCTGTATCGTTTAAGCCATATTTTGACTAAATCGGATGTTAAATAGCCGAGATATACGTAGATCCCGTTCCCAGTATTTTTTAAATTGGTTTTTAACGTATATCTCGGCTAATTTACGTCCGATCTTGGCCAAATACGGCTTAAACGATGCGGAATAATAATCTCTACCGACCTGATTAAACAATACAAAAATCGGAAGAAACCGCGACTTACAAAACAGATTTTTATAAATATTTTAGCCATTTTGAGCACAATTTAGAATTTTTTCATTTGCAATGGTAAAGAATGCGTTTCTGTATCGTTTAAGCCATATTTTGACTAAATCGGATGTTAAATAGCCGAGATATACGTTAAAAACAAATTTAAAAAAATACTGGGAACGGGACTTTGGCCGACAAAAATTTGTAAAAATAATACTGGGAAATACTGGTTTTTGCTAAAAATTTTTCATTACAAAATACTGGGAAAATGTTTTTTGTGTATATCTCGGCTACTATACATCCGATCTTGGCAAGACATATATCAAACGATGTGGAAAAGCAATCTTCAGCGATCTAATTAGATAATACAAACATTGGAATAAACCGGGACTTATAAAACACATTTTTATGAATATCTTAGCCTTATAAAGCACAATTTTTAATGTTTTCACAAGCAATGATGGAAATTGCGTTTCTGCGTCGTTTAAGCCATGTTTTGACTAAATCGGATGTTAAATGGCCGAGATATACACAAAACTAATTTTCCCAGTATTTTGTAATGAAAAATTTTTTGCAAAAACCAGTATTTCCCAGTATTATTTTAACAAATTTTTGTCGGCCAAAGTCCCGTTCCCAGTATTTTTTTAAATTTGTTTTTAACGTATATATCGGCTATTTTACGTCCGATCTTGGCGAAATACGGCTTAAACGATGCGGAAAAATAATCTCTACCGACCTGATTAAACAATACAAAAATCGGAATAAACCGGGACTTACAAAACAGATTTTTATAAATATTTCAGCCATTTTGAGCACAATTTAGAATTTTTTCATTTGCAATGGTAAAGAATGCGTTTCTGTATCGTTTAAGCCATATTTTGACTAAATCGGATGTTAAATAGCCGAGATATACGTAGATCCCGTTCCCAGTATTTTTTAAATTGGTTTTTAACGTATATCTCGGCTAATTTACGTCCGATCTTGGCCAAATACGGCTTAAACGATGCGGAATAATAATCTCTACCGACCTGATTAAACAATACAAAAATCGGAATAAACCGCGACTTACAAAACAGATTTTTATAAATATTTTAGCCATTTTGAGCACAATTTAGAATTTTTTCATTTGCAATGGTAAAGAATGCGTTTCTGTATCGTTTAAGCCATATTTTGACTAAATCGGATGTTAAATAGCCGAGATATACGTAGATCCCGTTCCCAGTATTTTTTAAATTTGTTTTTAACGTATATATCGGCTATTTTACGTCCGATCTTGGCGAAATACGGCTTAAACGATGCGGAAAAATAATCTGTACCGACCTAATTAAACAATACAAAAATCGGAATAAACCGCGACTTACAAAACAGATTTTTATAAATATTTTAGCCATTTTGAGCACAATTTAGAATTTTTTCATTTGCAATGGTAAAGAATGCGTTTCTGTATCGTTTAAGCCATATTTTGACTAAATCGGATGTTAAATAGCCGAGATATACGTTAAAAACAAATTTAAAAAAATACTGGGAACGGGACTTTGGCCGACAAAAATTTGTAAAAATAATACTGGGAAATACTGGTTTTTTGCTAAAAATTTTTCATTACAAAATACTGGGAAAATGTTTTTTGTGTATATCTCGGCTACTATACATCCGATCTTGGCAAGACATATATCAAACGATGTGGAAAAGCAATCTTCAGCGATCTAATTAGATAATACAAAATTTGGAATAAACCGGGACTTATAAAACACATTTTTATGAATATCTTAGCCTTATAAAGCACAATTTTTAATGTTTTCACAAGCAATGATGGAAATTGCGTTTCTGCGTCGTTTAAGCCATGTTTTGACTAAATCGGATGTTAAATGGCCGAGATATACACAAAACTAATTTTCCCAGTATTTTGTAATGAAAAATTTTTTGCAAAAAACCAGTATTTCCCAGTATTATTTTAACAAATTTTTGTCGGCCAAAGTCCCGTTCCCAGTATTTTTTTAAATTTGTTTTTAACGTATATATCGGCTATTTTACGTCCGATCTTGGCGAAATACGGCTTAAACGATGCGGAAAAATAATCTCTACCGACCTGATTAAACAATACAAAAATCGGAATAAACCGGGACTTACAAAACAGATTTTTATAAATATTTCAGCCATTTTGAGCACAATTTAGAATTTTTTCATTTGCAATGGTAAAGAATGCGTTTCTGTATCGTTTAAGCCATATTTTGACTAAATCGGATGTTAAATAGCCGAGATATACGTAGATCCCGTTCCCAGTATTTTTTAAATTGGTTTTTAACGTATATCTCGGCTAATTTACGTCCGATCTTGGCCAAATACGGCTTAAACGATGCGGAATAATAATCTCTACCGACCTGATTAAACAATACAAAAATCGGAATAAACCGCGACTTACAAAACAGATTTTTATAAATATTTTAGCCATTTTGAGCACAATTTAGAATTTTTTCATTTGCAATGGTAAAGAATGCGTTTCTGTATCGTTTAAGCCATATTTTGACTAAATCGGATGTTAAATAGCCGAGATATACGTAGATCCCGTTCCCAGTATTTTTTAAATTTGTTTTTAACGTATATATCGGCTATAAACGATGCGGAAAAATAATCTGTACCGACCTAATTAAACAATACAAAAATCGGAATAAACCGCGACTTACAAAACAGATTTTTATAAATATTTTAGCCATTTTGAGCACAATTTAGAATTTTTTCATTTGCAATGGTAAAGAATGCGTTTCTGTATCGTTTAAGCCATATTTTGACTAAATCGGATGTTAAATAGCCGAGATATACGTTAAAAACAAATTTAAAAAAATACTGGGAACGGGACTTTGGCCGACAAAAATTTGTAAAAATAATACTGGGAAATACTGGTTTTTTGCTAAAAATTTTTCATTACAAAATACTGGGAAAATGTTTTTTGTGTATATCTCGGCTACTATACATCCGATCTTGGCAAGACATATATCAAACGATGTGGAAAAGCAATCTTCAGCGATCTAATTAGATAATACAAAATTTGGAATAAACCGGGACTTATAAAACACATTTTTATGAATATCTTAGCCTTATAAAGCACAATTTTTAATGTTTTCACAAGCAATGATGGAAATTGCGTTTCTGCGTCGTTTAAGCCATGTTTTGACTAAATCGGATGTTAAATGGCCGAGATATACACAAAACTAATTTTCCCAGTATTTTGTAATGAAAATTTTTTTGCAAAAAACCAGTATTTCCCAGTATTATTTTAACAAATTTTTGTCGGCCAAAGTCCCGTTCCCAGTATTTTTTAAATTTGTTTTTAACGTATATATCGGCTATTTTACGTCCGATCTTGGCGAAATACGGCTTAAACGATGCGGAAAAATAATCTCTACCGACCTGATTAAACAATACAAAAATCGGAATAAACCGGGACTTACAAAACAGATTTTTATAAATATTTCAGCCATTTTGAGCACAATTTAGAATTTTTTCATTTGCAATGGTAAAGAATGCGTTTCTGTATCGTTTAAGCCATATTTTGACTAAATCGGATGTTAAATAGCCGAGATATACGTAGATCCCGTTCCCAGTATTTTTTAAATTGGTTTTTAACGTATATCTCGGCTAATTTACGTCCGATCTTGGCCAAATACGGCTTAAACGATGCGGAATAATAATCTCTACCGACCTGATTAAACAATACAAAAATCGGAAGAAACCGCGACTTACAAAACAGATTTTTATAAATATTTTAGCCATTTTGAGCACAATTTAGAATTTTTTCATTTGCAATGGTAAAGAATGCGTTTCTGTATCGTTTAAGCCATATTTTGACTAAATCGGATGTTAAATAGCCGAGATATACGTTAAAAACAAATTTAAAAAAATACTGGGAACGGGACTTTGGCTGACAAAAATTTGTTAAAATAATACTGGGAAATACTGGTTTTTTGCTAAAAATTTTTCATTACAAAATACTGGGAAAATGTTTTTGTGTATATCTCGGCTACTATACATCCGATCTTGGCAAGACATATATCAAACGATGTGGAAAAGCAATCTTCAGCGATCTAATTAGATAATACAAAATTTGGAATAAACCGGGACTTATAAAACACATTTTTATGAATATCTTAGCCTTATAAAGCACAATTTTTAATGTTTTCACAAGCAATGATGGAAATTGCGTTTCTGCGTCGTTTAAGCCATGTTTTGACTAAATCGGATGTTAAATGGCCGAGATATACACAAAACTAATTTTCCCAGTATTTTGTAATGAAAAATTTTTTGCAAAAAACCAGTATTTCCCAGTATTATTTTAACAAATTTTTGTCGGCCAAAGTCCCGTTCCCAGTATTTTTTTAAATTTGTTTTTAACGTATATATCGGCTATTTTACGTCCGATCTTGGCGAAATACGGCTTAAACGATGCGGAAAAATAATCTCTACCGACCTGATTAAACAATACAAAAATCGGAATAAACCGGGACTTACAAAACAGATTTTTATAAATATTTCAGCCATTTTGAGCACAATTTAGAATTTTTTCATTTGCAATGGTAAAGAATGCGTTTCTGTATCGTTTAAGCCATATTTTGACTAAATCCGATGTTAAATAGCCGAGATATACGTAGATCCCGTTCCCAGTATTTTTTAAATTGGTTTTTAACGTATATCTCGGCTAATTTACGTCCGATCTTGGCCAAATACGGCTTAAACGATGCGGAATAATAATCTCTACCGACCTGATTAAACAATACAAAAATCGGAATAAACCGCGACTTACAAAACAGATTTTTATAAATATTTTAGCCATTTTGAGCACAATTTAGAATTTTTTCATTTGCAATGGTAAAGAATGCGTTTCTGTATCGTTTAAGCCATATTTTGACTAAATCGGATGTTAAATAGCCGAGATATACGTAGATCCCGTTCCCAGTATTTTTTAAATTTGTTTTTAACGTATATATCGGCTATTTTACGTCCGATCTTGGCGAAATACGGCTTAAACGATGCGGAAAAATAATCTGTACCGACCTAATTAAACAATACAAAAATCGGAATAAACCGGGACTTACAAAACAGATTTTTATAAATATTTTAGCCATTTTGAGCACAATTTAGAATTTTTTCATTTGCAATGGTAAAGAATGCGTTTCTGTATCGTTTAAGCCATATTTTGACTAAATCGGATGTTAAATAGCCGAGATATACGTTAAAAACAAATTTAAAAAATACTGGGAACGGGACTTTGGCTGACAAAAATTTGTTAAAATAATACTGGGAAATACTGGTTTTTTGCTAAAAATTTTTCATTACAAAATACTGGGAAAATGTTTTTTGTGTATATTTTTATTGTGTAGATTTTTATAAATATTTCAGCCATTTTGAGCACAATTTAGAATTTTTTCATTTGCAATGGTAAAGAATGCGTTTCTGTATCGTTTAAGCCATATTTTGACTAAATCGGATGTTAAATAGCCGAGATATACGTAGATCCCGTTCCCAGTATTTTTTAAATTTGTTTTTAACGTATATATCGGCTATTTTACGTCCGATCTTGGCGAAATACGGCTTAAACGATGCGGAAAAATAATCTGTACCGACCTAATTAAACAATACAAAAATCGGAATAAACCGCGACTTACAAAACAGATTTTTATAAATATTTTAGCCATTTTGAGCACAATTTAGAATTTTTTCATTTGCAATGGTAAAGAATGCGTTTCTGTATCGTTTAAGCCATATTTTGACTAAATCGGATGTTAAATAGCCGAGATATACGTTAAAAACAAATTTAAAAAAATACTGGGAACGGGACTTTGGCCGACAAAAATTTGTTAAAATAATACTGGGAAATACTGGTTTTTTGCTAAAAATTTTTCATTACAAAATACTGGGAAAATGTTTTTTGTGTATATCTCGGCTACTATACATCCGATCTTGGCAAGACATATATCAAACGATGTGGAAAAGCAATCTTCAGCGATCTAATTAGATAATACAAACATTGGAATAAACCGGGACTTATAAAACACATTTTTATGAATATCTTAGCCTTATAAAGCACAATTTTTAATGTTTTCACAAGCAATGATGGAAATTGCGTTTCTGCGTCGTTTAAGCCATGTTTTGACTAAATCGGATGTTAAATGGCCGAGATATACACAAAACTAATTTTCCCAGTATTTTGTAATGAAAAATTTTTAGCAAAAAACCAGTATTTCCCAGTATTATTTTAACAAATTTTTGTCGGCCAAAGTCCCGTTCCCAGTATTTTTTTAAATTTGTTTTTAACGTATATATCGGCTATTTTACGTCCGATCTTGGCGAAATACGGCTTAAACGATGCGGAAAAATAATCTCTACCGACCTGATTAAACAATACAAAAATCGGAATAAACCGGGACTTACAAAACAGATTTTTATAAATATTTCAGCCATTTTGAGCACAATTTAGAATTTTTTCATTTGCAATGGTAAAGAATGCGTTTCTGTATCGTTTAAGCCATATTTTGACTAAATCGGATGTTAAATAGCCGAGATATACGTAGATCCCGTTCCCAGTATTTTTTAAATTTGTTTTTAACGTATATATCGGCTATTTTACGTCCGATCTTGGCGAAATACGGCTTAAACGATGCGGAAAAATAATCTGTACCGACCTAATTAAACAATACAAAAATCGGAATAAACCGCGACTTACAAAACAGATTTTTATAAATATTTTAGCCATTTTGAGCACAATTTAGAATTTTTTCATTTGCAATGGTAAAGAATGCGTTTCTGTATCGTTTAAGCCATATTTTGACTTAATCGGATGTTAAATAGCCGAGATATACGTAGATCCCGTTCCCAGTATTTTTTTAAATTGGTTTTTAACGTATATCTCGGCTAATTTACGTCCGATCTTGGCCAAATACGGCTTAAACGATGCGATGCTTAAACGATTTTTATAAAGCACAATTTTAAATGTTTTCATAAGCAATGATGGAAATTGCATTTCTGTGTCGTTTAAGCCATGTTTTGACTAAATCGGATGTTAAATGGCCGAGATATACACAAAACTAATTTTCCCAGTATTTTGTAATGAAAAATGTTTAGCAAAAAACCAGTATTTCCCAGTATTATTTTAACAAATTTTTGTCGGCCAAAGTCCCGTTCCCAGTATTTTTTTAAATTTATTTTTAACGTATATCTCGGCTAATTTACGTCCGATCTTGGCCAAATACGGCTTAAACGATGCGGAAAAATAATCTCTAGCGCCGTGATTAAACAATACAAAAATCGGAATAAACCGGGACTTACAAAACAGATTTTTATAAATATTTTAGCCATTTTTATCATTTACTGCAGGTGCTGTAAATACCAAAGCAGCAATAATGACCATCTTTGGAACTATAGCTCTGATTCCAATCAAATTTATAAATGATCTTCCTCTTAAATTAATTAAATTCCAATTTTAATTGTAATTTTGATGCTTTTCTTCTACTTTTTTATGAATATTTTGAGTAATTCGCAACCGATTTCGGAACGGAATGCCATTTTGGAATCAGGACTTTGTTTTCCTTCGATCTGCATTCAAGGATTTGGAAAATCGAACAATAAAAATTTCGACCAATTTTTCACAAATTTTAAAAGGGGTACCATCATGATTTTTTGCAAAAATCGGCTCAGTGTAATTTTGATGCTTTTCTTCCACTTTTTTATGAATATTTTGAGTAATTCGCATTCGATTTCGGAACGGAATACCATTTTGGAATCAGGACTTTGTTTTCCTTCGATCTGCATTCAAGCATTTGGAAAATCGAACAAAAAAAATTTCGACCTGTTTTTCAGAAATTTTGAAAGGGGTACCATCATGATTTTTTGCAAAAATCGGCTCAGTGTAATTTTGATGCTTTTCTTCCACTTTTTTATGAATATTTTGAGTAATTCGCATTCGATTTCGGAACGGAATACCATTTTGGAATCAGGACTTTGTTTTCCTTCGATCTGCATTCAAGCATTTGGAAAATCGAACAATAAAAATTTCGACCAATTTTTCACAAATTTTAAAAGGGGTACCATCATGATTTTTGCAAAAATCGGCTCAGTGTAATTTTGATGCTTTTCTTCCACTTTTTTATGAATATTTTGAGTAATTCGCATTCGATTTCGGAACGGAATACCATTTTGGAATCAGGACTTTGTTTTCCTTCGATCTGCATTCAAGCATTTGGAAAATCGAACAATAAAAATTTCGACCTATTTTTCACAAATTTTAAAAGGGGTACCATCATGATTTTTTGCAAAAATCCGCTCAGTGTAATTTTGATGCTTTTCTTCCACTTTTTTATGAATATTTTGAGTAATTCGCATTCGATTTCGGAACGGAATACCATTTTGGAATCAGGACTTTGTTTTCCTTCGATCTGCATTCAAGGATTTGGAAAATCGAACAATAAAAATTTCGACCTATTTTTCAGAAATTTTGAAAGGGGTACCATCATGATTTTTTGCAAAAATCGGCTCAGTGTAATTTTGATGCTTTTCTTCCTCTTTTTTATGAATATTTTGTGTAATTCGCAACCGATTTCGGAACAGAATACCATTTTGGAATCAGGACTTTGTTTTCCTTCGATCTGCATTCAAGCATTTGGAAAATCGAACAATAAAAATTTCGACCTATTTTTCAGAAATTTTAAAAGGGGTACCATCATGATTTTTTGCAAAAATCGGCTCAGTGTAATTTTGATGCTTTTCTTCCACTTTTTTATGAATATTTTGAGTAATTCGCAACCGATTTCGGAACGGAATACCATTTTGGAATCAGGACTTTGTTTTCCTTCGATCTGCATTCAAGCATTTGGAAAATCGAACAAAAAAAATTTCGACCTGTTTTTCAGAAATTTTGAAAGGGGTACCATCATGATTTTTTGCAAAAATCGGCTCAGTGTAATTTTGATGCTTTTCTTCCACTTTTTTATGAATATTTTGAGTAATTCGCATTCGATTTCGGAACGGAATACCATTTTGGAATCAGGACTTTGTTTTCCTTCGATCTGCATTCAAGCATTTGGAAAATCGAACAATAAAAATTTCGACCTATTTTTCACAAATTTTAAAAGGGGTACCATCATGATTTTTTGCAAAAATCCGCTCAGTGTAATTTTGATGCTTTTCTTCCACTTTTTTATGAATATTTTGAGTAATTCGCATTCGATTTCGGAACGGAATACCATTTTGGAATCAGGACTTTGTTTTCCTTCGATCTGCATTCAAGGATTTGGAAAATCGAACAATAAAAATTTCGACCTATTTTTCAGAAATTTTGAAAGGGGTACCATCATGATTTTTTGCAAAAATCGGCTCAGTGTAATTTTGATGCTTTTCTTCCTCTTTTTTATGAATATTTTGTGTAATTCGCAACCGATTTCGGAACAGAATACCATTTTGGAATCAGGACTTTGTTTTCCTTCGATCTGCATTCAAGCATTTGGAAAATCGAACAATAAAAATTTCGACCTATTTTTCAGAAATTTTGAAAGGGGTACCATCATGATTTTTTGCAAAAATCGGCTCAGTGTAATTTTGATGCTTTTCTTCCACTTTTTTATGAATATTTTGAGTAATTCGCATTCGATTTCGGAACGGAATACCATTTTGGAATCAGGACTTTGTTTTCCTTCGATCTGCATTCAAGCATTTGGAAAATCGAACAATAAAAATTTCGACCTATTTTTCACAAATTTTAAAAGGGGTACCATCATGATTTTTTGCAAAAATCCGCTCAGTGTAATTTTGATGCTTTTCTTCCACTTTTTTATGAATATTTTGAGTAATTCGCATTCGATTTCGGAACGGAATACCATTTTGGAATCAGGACTTTGTTTTCCTTCGATCTGCATTCAAGCATTTGGAAAATCGAACAATAAAAATTTCGACCTATTTTTCAGAAATTTTAAAAGGGGTACCATCATGATTTTTTGCAAAAATCGGCTCAGTGTAATTTTGATGCTTTTCTTCCACTTTTTTATGAATATTTTGAGTAATTCGCAACCGATTTCGGAACGGAATACCATTTTCGAATCAGGACTTTGTTTTCCTTCGATCTGCATTCAAGCATTTGGAAAATCGAACAATAAAAATTTCGACCTATTTTTCAGAAATTTTGAAAGGGGTACCATCATGATTTTTTGCAAAAATCGGCTCAGTGTAATTTTGATGCTTTTCTTCCACTTTTTTATGAATATTTTGAGTAATTCGCAACCGATTTCGGAACGGAATACCATTTTGGAATCAGGACTTTGTTATCCTTCGATCTGCATTCAAGAATTTGGAAAATCGAACAAAAAAGTACCAGGAGAACAGAAAAAAGTAGAAGGATGATTCCTAATTTGATTTTGCATGTAGATGGTGTTTCTTTGGTCAGAAATGTATTCCAATTGTCCATTCACTGCCCGGTTCACTGCCATCGTTGAAGAAACGGTACCGAGATTCAATGATGGCTGACGTTTCGCCCATCCCTGGAAATCTGCACCCAGTGATGCCAAAGTCACAATTTGGGGCTGGCGTTAGTGCCAACCAATGTTATGGTATGTGGACCGTTGCTTCGGGCCTTGCTCTCGTGCCGCCTGCCATTAAGAAGAGCTCCACCGTTGGCATCACTATGTCTACCCATCCCCCTCTTAGAATGGCCGCTAGCATTTGCTCTCCTCCCCCGTGGGATTTATATTAAAGGTTTGATTGATTATGTTGGAAAGGGAAGTTGGAGCGAGGCGGACATAACTAACATCGCACAGTGGCACCCTTTTAGCCACAGGTGTAGGAAAAATAGAAAAAAGAATATAAAAAAACATTATACCGAGACACCTTTTCTAGGTTATGGTCGCCTGTTCGCTCCAAAGGAGAAACTACATTTAAATTGGTTTTAATGACGAAATCCTTTAAGAATATGATTTGTAACGATAGTTTTTATGATTTAGAAGGACTTTAGAAGTTAAAGAATAAATAATAATGAAAACAAACACTTGAAGTTAAAATTTCAGGGCGGTAGAAGAAAAGGTGAAAGTTTGTTACTTTTACATTAATTTAGATGCCTGCAACTGTCAGTTTAATTAATTTGGGAATGTTTACAGTTTATGCCTCGAGAACCGCTTGGATGGCACATCAATTAGTCTCAATTAAAGACTAATTTCACATTTGATTCGAGGGGGAGGAGGGTGCAGCTTTTCAGAATCAGATTCCAAGGACCAAGGGGGAAGCTGATGGCCAGGATTTTCCGGTACACTTTCCCAACGACAGTCCTCGGTTCTGACCTTTCTTTCAACTTGACGCCATTAATGGTAATGTTGGTCTTTGGGGCACATTTTCCAGCTTATTAACTTGGCCATTTGCACCGTGTTTTCCCTCTTACCCTCTTTCCCTCCATGATTTTTCCACATTTTCCTTTTGGTTTTTCCTTTTCCTTTTCCTAGCTTCTCTCGAAATCCCACTAAATTTTATTTGAGATTTTGCCAACAACTTTGCCGCACACCCTGCTGGCCTGCTGGCCTGCTGGCCTGCTGGCGCTATCAAATTTTTATTTTCACATTCGCCTTCGCTTTAATGTTAATTTCTTGTTGGCGGCGTGGCAGGAAAATTTGCCATGAAACTATGTCCGTTTTCCGGGCAGGAACAGGGGCAGGGGCAGGGGCAGGGATGGTAGGCGTCAAGTTGCCAACGATGTTTGCTCTAATGCCCACACCCCGTACACCCCCGTCTCTGGCTCGCTTCCAGGAATTTCCCCCATTTTCCTATAATTTTTTTTCCTTCTTTTTTTTTTGTTACGATACATAAATTGAACATTTTGCCGCAATGCCTCACACATTTTGCCTGTTGCTCAGCAGAAAACCAAACAGCAAACACTGGGGGGGGGAACATCTAGTCGGGGAAAGTGGGGCAACGGAGGCAACGGGGGCGTGGTTGAACAGATGGCAAACCACTCGACACAGACAAGGACGATGTAATAAAGTTAGAGCCTGTCAGGCGGTGTGCCACAAAAGAAATGCGGTTAGACGGAACGGAAATAAACGCCACCCGCCGACGACCCACATCCCGTCCGCCTTTCACTCTTTTTGATTCACTTTCCCTTTTTAGAGACACACACACACAGACACACAGACACAGGACCAAGCTATGAACATGTCATTGTCAAGGACTCGTCTCAGGACTCAAAAACACAAATCATAAACAAATACAAAAACCCTCTCCTTTATCTCGTTTATCGAGGCAATCAATAGGGAAGTAGCTGGATGTCATCAGTAAGCGAATTCTGACTCGACTTCCCTGGGAGAGCAGCGGAATGGACTCACAGGACATCCAAAAAATGATGATGTAAGCCAGTTGCCAAAAATCCGCTAACGAACCAATTAGCATCTCGGCCAGGTGGTTAAGATTATTTTTACCTCCTCAAATGCACTGAGAACAAAAAGGGTTGAGAAGTGCAAGGTTTTCGATTAAATTCTTAGAAATCCATACAAAAATGTTGTGTTTTAAATTGGGTTTTAGGGGGAACTTCTTTAAGCTTTGGGCATAAATTGCTTTTAACTTAACTTTCCTTTAAATCCTCTTCGATTCCCCAATTTCTCAAAGTGTATTGGAGCTCGTTAGCTTTTTGAGAAACCCAAACATGCGCTGTCTATCAAGGTACAGTGCTGGTCATGGCAATAGCGACCCCCAAAGCGTGCCCGTCGCCATGGCTTCCGGCCAAAAGGAGGCAGGAGGCAGTTGGCCAAAAAGGAAGAAAAAAAAACCGTCCTAGACGGTGAAGGCAAACAAATTAGTTAGTTGGATTTGGGCTCTTTACTTTCAGTGGGTGAGTGTAAACAAAATCCCAACTTAATGCGGCTTAAGTGCTCTTCCGTTTCATTCCATTGGGTTCCCCATAGGCTTTAGGCTTTGACTTCCGTTTCCGTTTCAGTTCCAGTTCGTTTCTGTAATTGGAATTGACTGGAAAAGTCGTCGAAATTATTCCCCAAACACATTTAAATGACGCTTAAGACCTGAAATAGACCGCCCACCGTCCACCTGCCACGCCCAGCTTTAACCATCAACCGGATACGGTTTGGGTAATTAATTATGTATAAAAATATTCCCCACTCTCCATAGGGAGGGAGTAGGGATAGGGATGCCTGGCAATTAAAAACGACGCAAATCTCGCCCTAAGACCCCAATGGCTCTGTATTTGTTTTTTGTGCTTAAATAATTTTTGCATATTTCCATTTCTGTTTTCTGTTTTAGCCAGGATGGATGGCTTTGTTGTTATTTATTTTCTGTTTTCTGTGTTTTTTTTGTTGGTAGATTTCTAATTACGACAGCCTCTTGGCCGGGGCTTTTGTGGGCTTTCGCCCGAAGTTCTTTTGAGACGCGGCTTAATTATGTCTTCCCATGGCATCCAAAAAAACCGAAAAAAATTTAAATAAATTAAGCCGGAGGTGGGGGAAATACGGGGGAAATTTTCAACAAATTGAAATTTGATAGAAATATTTATGTATATGTATGGAAAGTTGAGCCCTTGAAAGTTGTTGGACTTGTTTTTATTTTATGTTTTTTTTTCTTCTTCTCTTGGGTGCGCAATGCGCCGCAGCCCAGATTTGGATTTTCAGGGGCTGCTTTGGACCGCCACCCATCACCCATCACCCACCGTTCACCACCACCCACTCACCTCCCGTCTCGTCCCTTTCTTATAAGCCCAATCCACCCCCTCCGGCTGGGTCCTGTGTTTGTTCAGCCTGCAGCCCCAGCTCCAACTCCAACTCCAGCTCCAGCTCCAGCTCCAGCGTAAACAAAATTTCAAATTACATCCAAAAATGTTAAAATGCTGCCGTGTCAGGTGAGGGCTAAGGCCTTACAGTGAGTGCCGAAACTCTAGCCACAGGGCTAGAAACGAAATGAAATGTGGCACAAAAAACGGCAGAAAAAAACGCAGAATTAAGCTTAATTCCCAAAGTGTGTAAAAATTCATGCCTGGCAAACAATTCAATTAGCTTTTCTCCCCGACCGTGTGTGAGTTGCATGTTTAATTTACTTTCTTATTCCTGGCACTTATTTGACAGGAGTGTAAAATTTATATATTATATATTATATTATATTTTTTAAGTGGGGTATTTAGAAGGAGAATTTTCAGAGGTGTTTCAGAATGGTTGGGGTAAGGGAAAGCCTCTTAGAAATAACTAAAAACAAGACTAACTTAATCAGTGGCCAATGTCAAGCAAGTTACTAATTTTTATTTAAAAAAAAAAAACAAGAACAAAATACAATATAAAAAACATAAAAGAATCTTTTGAATGCAGGCTGAATAATTTTCACTTGAACTTGAAGTCAATCGAAGCGAAAGTGATTCTCGAAACTTTCCAACGATGCTGGATGCTTCTCTTGAAGAAACCAAAAACTTTTGTGGCCCACCAGTTCAGATCTAAATTAAGCGTCGGAAAGAGACGGGGCCAAACGCAATGAAAGAGACGGGTAGACTGGGTGGGGGTGTATGGTAAAAGTTTTCTGGAAAACTTAATAAACTGTCTAAAATTTGAGTTGTCTGTATGTCTTCAGCTCCGGAATTTACTTTGGCTTCCATTGTTTTGCAGGTAAACACAGAATTCCTCCTCCAAGAAAACTTTCATCTGGAATCTGGTATTTGGAAGAGGACGCATCTGTTTTTATTATTACCAAGAATTTATACTCTTTTATGATTTCACTCAAGTCGAGGGAATCCGTCACAGGGAAGTTGAATGAGCAATGAATGTCCAAAACTACTAGGATTAGACCCTCATCTGCTAATAAAAAACGTTGTTGGTTTTTTCTTAGTGCGTAGTCCTTCCTGTTCCTGAGTCCTGCTCCTGTTCCCCCACAAAACACACACAACTGGTTGTGAAAAACTTTTAACGTAAAACTGTTTAAATATAAGTTGTTTTTGGAAGGCAAGTCCTTTCTTTTTGTTTTATTTTCTTTTACATTTCTCCCATGTAAGGAGAAAGTGGAGAGACAGCTTTCTCTGTGGTCGCCCAGGGCGATGCTTTTGGAGAAAGAAAGAAGGAGGAGAAAAAAAAACAGGAAACAGGAAAAAGAAAGTGCAAAGTGAAAGTTGGTTGGGCGAAAAGTTTTTCAATTTGTTTATGCATCCAACACAGAGATGAGTGAATTATTGCATTAGAATTATGGCTCGGAATGGAAAGGACCTCTTTTTTTTGGACTCTCAAATATTTATACATTCTTTGTGGAACAACATTATCAATTTTCATAAATATTACTCGACTGCCAGCCACTGCCAGCCAATTGGCAAAACAGCAAAAATGTATTAAAAAATATTGATGTGGATGGCAAATAAATAATCAATTCATTATGGGTGCCAGCTTGATTGGCGAATTACACACACACACTTGTATATATATTGTATACATATATATATATATGTAACTTAATGTGATGGTATATGTGTGTTTTTGTGAATTCGCATTATTTGGGGTTTTGCTTTTGAAAATTATGAAATGACAGGCAGGCGATGATATTTCATTTACTTTGTGGAAGGCGGCCTCCTGCGGAAATGAGAATTGCGAAAGGGAAACACCGGGGGGTGGATATATTAGCGGGGGGTTTTGGCCAAGGGATGAAGGATGGTGAAGAAGAAGATGGTGGGGTCAGAAGCCAGGATATGCGCGGCAGGTTTTGCAGGATGCTGCTCTTGTTTCGTCATCGTCATCGTCATCGTCATCGGCCACTGACAATGATGGAGGAAGATTGATGCCTTTTGCCCTGCCCCGAAATAAGCACACCAATACACCCACACACCCACCCACACACACACACACACACGGGTAAGGGTGAGCCTGGAATTAGGGATGAATATCCCGAAAGAATTATCAACTAGTTTATGGTCGGGAAATAAATTTTTATTATAAAAAATTAACAAAAAAAATGGGTTTTGGGACTGGATTTAATTATACGAATTTTGTTTTTATTAAAATATATTATAAGCTTTAAGAAAAGGTCTGCAAAATATTTTCAATTACTTATATTTTCGATATATTGTGTATCCAAGGATATTTGTCTCATCTCCTCAGCCTGAGATTGCAAATGTCATTCGAGGAAAGGAAATTGTAACTTCCGAATGATGGATCGACTTGAGTTGGAAATTGTTTTACTTTCGAAATAATTAACCAGGTTTTATGTATCTATATTTTCATATCAAACGAAACGATACCAAATACTGACATCCAGGTTTAAATCCAATGCCAAACCAGACGCTTAACTCTATCAAGCATGATTTTTAATTACTGGCATTTAACCTGCTCCCCAGTGACCACTCGATGACCACCCCTTTCAACACCCAAACACACACTCCTGCCACGCCCACCCACACACACACACACCCAGACACATACAGAGAACAAGAAAATGCAATTATGGAGGGAAATAAAACAATTGGTGGCAATCGTTGGGGCTTGGGGCTGGGGTTGGGGCTTTTCCAACCACATATCGCCAGCCAACTCGAATTCGTATTCTCTGGACGTTGTCCGGCGGCAACGATTTGGCTGCTCGGGAAATATTAATCACTTCAATGGCTGGGAATCAATAATTAAAAGGCAGAGAAAGAAAGTGCACACACACACGCCAACATATGTGGGAGAAAGCAAAGAAATAAACGTTAAACATCTGCTGCCAGATATCAAGCATACGCCCCGTATACCAGGATGAAAAATCTTGTTTCCTTTCCTTTCCTTTAATTTATTCCTTTTTGTTGTCCTTTTCTGCAGGTGCACAAAAGTTATTAATGGTTTTTGGCGGCTTACGCAATTTGTGCTGTTATTAAACTTGCACAGCCTTTGTGGGTGGATGCGTTGCAAGGACTGGCTGGCAGGATGCCACAAGGACATGCAACAGCCGGAGAGAATGTTGCAACCTACCTTGTCTCTGTCGCTGTGCGTGTGCGTGTTTGAGTCTTTTTGATGAAGGCTTAACTTGGTTTTTTTGTTTTTGTTTTTTGTTTTGCTTGTTCGTTGGTAAAAGCCGCATGACCAAGGACCCAAGGACCCTCGCCTCTCCTCCTGCAGAACCTGCAGACACGTTCTTAATGAGAATTTCTCGTTCCAATCAGCAGTGCTGATTAAGCGAGTCTTGTTTTCGATTCATTGCCGCAAACAAAGGACACTTTAAACCCATAATCGAATCGAATCCTGCGGAAATCGAATCAAAAATAGACACTTTTCATTATTTTATTTCTGTTTTACTTGTAAGGGAATTACACACAGGATTTTGTGGGCTTCAAAAGGCAACAGCTAGCTCTTTTATATAGGAAAGCCAATGGCTAATACTATTATCCTTTTTTTATTTTTCAATGGATTCGGTTCTGATCAGTTTTTGGCATTGGAAATCAGATACTGGTTACTGGTATTGCCAAGGTTTTTTTATGTTTTTGCTGACCAGTTCCTGACCAGTTGGGGGAATTGGGAATGTTGGCCAAAACCAACTGGACATATTTCTGGAATACCTCAATCGCATCGAATCAAACATTCGAATTCCCACACAGTTGTTGGTTTTTGCTTGTGGGGCATATCCTTTGTTGGCCTTGGCATGGTTAACGCATTGTTCGGTCTCTAACACAATAATATCTCTGATTGTCGGACATACCACACGGGCTGGGGCAGGACTAGAATGTTTGCCATGGCAATTGCCAACAGGATATAGCAGGCAGGATTCGGAGAATGCGTTTGCTGGGGGTTCCCGGTGCGGTGATGGGCAGTGGCTGTGGCTGTGGCTTATGGCTTCATCCCAGTCTCTATTTTAAAATTGTGTGTTTCAAGCATGATTTATAAACAAGACAAGTCCTGGATCAATTAAATCAATACCAACTCCAACTTCATCAAGTTGAGCCTTTGGCTTCGGTAAATTGGGAATGGAAATCGAAACACTCGTCCAAAAAGGATTTTTCTCTGGATTACGACACAAGCTTCTTAAGACCCCGAATTTTAAATATTTATTCCATAGAACCACTCCTGACATAATTGAGTTTTCATTGCCTCCCAAAAAAGCTCGAAAAAAATGGAAAAATTGCAGAATGTCTTGAGAGGTCCTGGCTTATGTATTAAGCTACCTGATTTTTGGGGGCTTTTTGTGTAGAAACTCATTAAAAAGTTTTAAAAATAAAGCATTGTCCTTGCATCCGTTGGGTTTGGTTCTCTATTCAAAATGAAACCTTAGCATTGCTTTTAGAATCACAAAAACTAAATTCGAAATTCCCTTTCGGGTGAGACCTTTTTAAAATTCTATTCAAAGGATATTTCCGCATTGAGCATGCCCCCCCCTCCACACCAACAGCAACGTCCTGCGGGAATCAAGCCGCCCAACCAGGCCAAAAGGAGACCGCGGGCCCACGATGACCAGGATATGCCTGTGCGGGAGAGGAAGGACCGGGACTCCTCCGGATCGGATAACGATAGCGTGGGCGACGACGTAGACATCCAGCCCACGTCCACGTACGAAGATCCGAATATTCTACGCTTCGGAATAATAGCAGATTCTGTGAGTATACTCAGAGGACTCAGAACTTCTAGAGAAAACCACACGAGTACCGGGTATCATTTCAGGAACTAACTTTGGGCTTTCTACTTGCCGGCATTGGCTACCATCGGGAGAAGTTTCGCAACTATTTGATGGTGGATAGTGGTAGGTAATCGGCTTTGATTGCTTTGATTTTTACGAAATAAGGATTTTAAATGTCCTGCAGACATGGCCCAGGACGAGCTGGAGAACTTCTTCAATGCTCTGTATCGAAGATCGAACATGGGCATCATCATGATTGACCACGACACGGCCAAGCGATTGAAGAGCGTCCTGTCGCGTTGCAATCAAATGTTGCCCATCCTCCTGACCGTTCCCACCAAGAACACTTTGCTGGAATATCTGGAGAAGAAGGACAAGAAACGCAGACTGCGCCAACGCGATGCCTACTAAGACAGCGAAAGGACTAAAAGGACTCGCCTCTTCCTCGGGTTTTCTTTCGAGACATTTTTACTAAATTAACTTTTTAAGGCAATCTGACTGAAAAGTAGAAAAGGTGTGTTTGATTGATTTTTGATTTTTGGTTATGCCTGGATACCTGGTATTCTTAATTGATTTCATCTTCTTCTGCACTTTGACCTGTAATTTCCCAGAAATTCTCATTTATGATGGCAATTGGAAAGTGTCTATTCGTGCAAATAACTCATAAGTTGCAACACGTTTGGCTGAGACCAGAAATACATTCCATTTATTCGTTTATTTGCTTTCGAATTTCTGGGAAAACAGCAATTGATTCCGTTCACCTTTGCCAAAATATTAAAATTGGAAATGAATTATTTTTGTGTTGTTGGATTTTGAATTTTAGATTCGAATGAAACCGAAACTATTATCCTGCAAACGCACTTGAACTCAGTTTCAGTTTCTGTTTCAGTTGCTTTTGACCGAAATTAATTACAATTACCTTTTGGCTTTTTGGGTTCAAATGTTTCTGACACGGAACTGGCCAAAAAACCCGGGAGTTCCGTATCCTGTATAGTGTGTGTCCTGTATCTGGTTTCTGTAACTGAGGTTAACCTGAGCTGTCATATCCAGGACCCTGGATAATTGAGTTGTTGGCCTTAACCGCGGCTACTTGACCGCAAAACATTCTCATAAACTTGATGGCCAACTCCCATTTTTAGTGGTTACCCAAATATATATAAAATACTTGTATATATATTATATATATATCGAAAACATCGTGGGTCAATCGAAATAATTTTGTTTTCTCGCCTGATTAGCTTTTCGGGAGTCATTTAATTGAATCGTTGGGCATTCAAGCAGCCGGAAACTTGGATTCCGATTCGAATTCCGATTCCGATTCCGAGTCCACATCCTGGCTTAATTTATGTACATATTTACCTTTCAGCTTGTCGGTGGAGAAAAAATGCTATAAAATCGGTAGGTATATATAATATAAAGTCTGATGTATATATTTGAAGAGAAAAAACAACAACTGTCATCC
The DNA here is from genome assembly GCA_018150545.1 of Drosophila ercepeae. NCBI lineage: Eukaryota > Metazoa > Arthropoda > Insecta > Diptera > Drosophilidae > Drosophila > Drosophila ercepeae. The sequence continues at coordinate 3,114,555 of JAECWL010000174.1, forward strand.
ATTAATTTGTTTAGTCGCGTCAGAGTGTATTAAAAACAAAATCTCTGCCAGCTCTTATTTTCCATTTAATCCTCACCCGAATAATACCCAATAAATGTATATATATATTCCAGAATATGTTTATTCATTTGTATATTATATTTATGTTTATAAATCTGTCTGTTTCTGGGTCTTTGATTTTATCGGCGTGAACATATCAAAGCGCCTTTTGATGCCTCAACAAAATCAACTGACACAAAAAAAGCATAAAGAGCTTGGGTTTGAAGCCCAGGCAGAAGACAAAATACACTCGGAAAAATAGAGATTATTTTTAATCTATTTTTAGAGGCAACTAGAGATTCTCAGGATATGATTGTCTAATAAAACCACTTATTTATCCTCTTCAAAATCGTTGAAATCTCTTTTTAATCAATTCCCAGAACCTTAATTATTTTCTCTATCTGTATTCAGGTTAACTTCTGCCTTGAGGGCCTTCGTCTTGATGCCTAAATTTAATTATATTTCTGCTTATGAGTGAAGTTTTGCTTTCAGGGAATCCTCACAGAAGCCTCACAAACTTCAAGCCTGCACTTTGAGACAAAGTTTTGCAACTGAAAGCCGCCTCAGGTGACTCTGCTTTTGGTGAATGTTTAATCACAAAAGAAACATCAATAATTTATGCTGATACTCTGATCAAAATGAGACCCAGATGATGATAAATACAACAATGAGGCATTATTAAAATATATATTTAAATCCACAATCCAGGATGCAGCACGTTTTCTTGTTATTTTTTATTTCCAATTTGCATTTTCTATTTGTAATTGCCAAGAGGTATCGCTGTCTTTGTCTCACTTTCTGTCTCTGTCTCTTTCTCTGATTATATTTTTTTATAAATACATATATATATATGTAGATTTTTTTGTTAGAAAGGTCCTGCCGTAGGCAATGCCCAGGATAATGCACCACAAAGCTTCAACTTCAATTTCGTTTAACAAAAGACTCGGTGGGGCAAACAAAGCAGCGTCAAACAGAGAGGGAAAAAAAAGATGAACAGAGACAGGGATAGTGGGGTAGAAAGAGAGCAAACAATTACAGCCTTGAAATGTATTCTTCTCATATTTTTTTCCCATTTTTTACCCAACAGAACGAACAGCCATCACTCATATTTATTTTGTGTATATTTTTGAGCTACCTTGTTGCAAGCTACAAGGGAGAGATCGGTGGGGAAAAAAAACAAAAATCAACAATGTAATAATTTGATTTTTGTACCGTAGTTGCCTTGTGCTTTGTGCTTTGTGTTTTGGAAACTACGTGAAATTTAATAAACCCCTCAGCTTGTTGGTTTCGTTGGCAATATCGCGTATACGCCCCCGCATGCATTCAAATATAAAAATAAAAAAATTAAAGGGGGAATATTTTTTCGAGGGTTGGTAACTCATCAGCATGAGGCTTATGGTTTACGGCTTACGGCTTACGGCTCACGGCTCATGGCTCATGGCTTACGGCTTCAGTTACGCCGGAGTTTTCCCTTTTCTCATGTGTTTTTTTTGTTTTTTTTTAACCCGGATCCCCAAAAAATTGAAATACACAGAGACAGAGTGAGAGACATCCACACCCATACGGCTTAAGTGGCTGGTATTGTTTTTACATTAAAATATCATTAATTTTCATGCTTCCCTGCCTTCCAGCCTGCCTGCCTGGCTTGTTGTTTTTCGGTTTATTCGACACCCCGCGTCATAAGTGTAAGCCTGTTTGCGTGCGCCTGTATAAAGCCATTAACACGAGGCGTGAAATGAGCGCATATATATGCATGATGGAGCAGAACTAACGGTCCCCAAGTACATATCCTTGCCAGGAGTTCAGGTGCCACCACCACCAGGATCTGGATCTGGATCTGGTCTCTTTCGTTGACAAAATTAAATGGAATTGAATTAAGTTCAAAGTTCAAAGTTGTTTTTTTGTTTTGTGGAAGAATTGTCCGCTTTTTTTTATTAGTTTTTAATCAATTTTGAAGAATTAAATTTAAAATATATATTTTTAGTTAAATATTCATTTTTTAGCTAAATATTTTAGCTTCTTAAAAGCTTGTTTGGTTTTTTGAGATTTTTATAAAATAAATTCAAGACCGATTTCTCCTTTTCAGTTATTAATTCTTTACCCTTTTTATATCCTCATATTTCTCTCTATTATCTCTATTATTTTAATTAAATTTAATCTTTTATGTAATTTTAATAAACAATTTTAACCATTTACCAGTTCTAAAACGTTATCCCATTCCCGGAAAATAACTGGTGGCAGCTTCTAATGGACTCGCTGACCATTTCCTGGCCTACAAGGACCAAGAAAAAAAGGCTAAAGGCCTTAAATGCTACACAGCTAAGCTCTCCATACTGATACGAGTTTATATATAAAACGAGGAATATATACATACATCTTAAGGATATACATATTAAGGATATTTCTACAGACATGGAAAGTGAATTCTAGCTGAATAAGCGTGGCAACAGCCCATGGCCCAATAAAAAATCAAAAGGAATAAGTTGTTAATATTTTTTTGCGACTTGTTTTCGTCCTTTTTATGCAATTGTGTGTGTGCTTTGTGTGTGTGTGAGCTGCTTAAGCTGCCAATAATGACAACAGGGGCGGTGGCGGGAAAAAAGAGGGGTCTAGCAGAACATTATTTGTAGGCAATAGATGGGTTGAAGAATCATTGGAAAGAACCCCTTTGGCAGATCCCCTTCTGAAAAATGGCCTGGCATGTCCCTGGAATAAATTACAAACACACCAACAAATCGCACAATTGGCTCTAAAGCTGTGTGTCTGAGTGCCTGGATACAGTGTCATGCGTGGATGCCTTTGTCCCCTTGGCCTCCTTCTCCTTCGTCCTTTTTTTCAAGCCCTCCCTCTTTTGGCCTGGCTTATACGCTCCGTTGCCTGCCACCCACACACACACCAACACACCGAATCACATACACATATGCCGTTTACCTGTCAATGTTGGCATTAAAATTTGCCTTTCGTATGACAACCCACAGGTGGTACATCCGAGGGCGTGCTTCTCTGTTAGTGGGTGGCGAACCAACCCCAACCTACTGCACCCCTCTCTCTCCTCTTATCGAACGAAACATGTTAACAACCCAGGGTCAAGAGGGGGGTACTTTACTGACAGCCTCGCATTTTGGGCAACACTCTTGTATTTTTGTATTTTTGTGTATTTTCTCTTCTTAACACACTGCAAAGAAATTGTTACTTTTTGTTATTTTTTTAGCATATTTTCCCAACATGAAAAACAGCAGGAACAGCAAAAAATATCTCTCTATAAAGAAAAACCTTGAATTTCTTTCAAGTGTTTTTACGTTGACGCGATTTTCAACATGAATTGAGGCGAATTGAATCAGCGGGATGTCCTGTGGCAGGACGAGGCAGCTGGCAAGCACAGTTAACTCACCAGGCAACCAAACAGGTAACTGCTAACTGGTAGCAGGGAACAGGTAACTGGGAACTGGTGACTGGTAACTACCCTGGACTCGTTAAAGTGACGCAATTTGTGTGAGCTTAATGCGCCGCTGTTTACCTCTCACCTGTTCTCGTCCTTTCGTTGTCCTTTCACCCAGCCTGTCCTCACCTGTCTCCTTTGCCATCCATCCCCTCATTTCTGTTCTGTGTTGACCTTTTTAATTAGCGAACAAAACTTCCTTTTCAGCCAGAGGCCGCAAAAGAAAAACCATTTCAAAGGCCAAAAACAAAGTGAAATCTCATAATTCGCTCATTAGGAAAAAACAAAACAAAAGACAACATTAAAAATAATAATAATAATAATAAAAATAGAGAAGATAAGAGAAAAATGGTATTTCGCTCAGAAAAGTATGCTATACTTTTTGAAAAAGTAAAAGCCTTTCAAGAAATAGTCAGAATATCCTATTATTTTCTCTCAAAAAACCTCCCAAAAACCAAATATGATCCCAAAAATTTATTCCAATTTATGGTTCAGTCGTTTTTGGCTGAAAAATCAAACATACACCAGCCACAGCCTCGTCCCTGCGGTCTGGATTGAAACTACAAAAAAATGGCAAGAAAAATATAAAGTCAAAAAAAATAAACTACAATTTCCGGTTTCAGTTTCAGTTTCATAGAAAACACACTAGACAGGCTCCATGATTTCTGTGTTATATCAATTTTTTTCAGAGCCTGGAGAAGGACTGTACTGTGACTGTTCTTTTCCTGGTTTTTTCCCTGGATTTTTCCGGGCTTTCCCCATGGCCTGACATGACCGCTCCGCTCCGAGTGGCTTCTGGTATTTGCATAACATTGCCATGCGATGGCAAAAATTGTGACAGCAATATGAAGCCAGAATGGAAAATGTTTGTCCTGGACTGGATGTAGGAGGATGGAGGTCCTTTTGCCTTCGTATCGGATCGAATACCAACGATAACGAGAAATACAGTGGCTTGCTGGCCTCGACAATATTTTGCAATTGGATGCCACAAAACGTTATTTGAAACACAATTTGAAACGAAGGAAAACAAAACATTAATTAATCTATTTCCCTTTATAATTATTTATGCTAACTTTCAGTTTATTATTATTATTATATATTTTTTTTAAATTGTTTCTCCTGCTTTCTGACATTCTTGTCCCAAAAATGTGAAAATCAAAATATTTTGTCACAAAAGCCATCGGTTGGAAATATTTGCGCGCTGTATTGGCATTTTATGGCGGGGTCAGCATCATGCCCCAAAAATATTTAAGTTGCATGCCACAGATGGTCATAATTATGAGAAAGATTTTATATATTTTCTGGCCTTAAAGTGGAGTAAGAACTGTGTGGAATTTTATTCTTTGATTCGAGGCTTCCTTTTGCTTTTTCTCTGGAAGAATACTTTAGCCATCGAAGAATCCTTTGAATCCTTATAATCTCTTAATCTTAATCTTAAGAGCTTTAAGACTTGGTTTAAATAAAATTAAAGCCAAGAAAACTAAAAATTATATCCAAACTAAGAAGATTGTTCAAGGACTTTGCAGATTTTCCGAAACCGAAGGATAAATATTTCGCTTCATAACCCACTTTTCCACATCCTCTTGCCCACCCCCCCTCCTTTTAACATTCCCCAGTGGAAGGACATTTTGTGGACATGAAATAAAATGAAACGTTTTGCTATTTGACATGTGACCCTGTATCCTCGGCCACTCATGCAGATCCTGTTTCGTCCTGATGACGCTGCTAGGTTGTCGCAGCTGTTTCGTCTGCATTTTGTAATTATCCCAAGTGCCAGCAACAGCGAGCCAGGACCATAACATTAAAATCCCATACACATATCCTGCAACCTGCAACCTGGATCCTGGATCCTGGATCCTGGATCCAAAAAACCAAACTAGACAATAGCAATTCTGGCAAGCAGGACTCCTCTTTGGATGCTCATTTCCAAGGATAAATCTGCATTAACACGAAACAATGCCAAAGGATCTATTATTCTTTTTCTTTTTTGTCAAATTCCTCAAAAAAAACCCGAAAGGTATTCCCCGTATTTTAAATTAATTAGTTTTTTATCCCCGGGAATCCTTTTGATTTTCTGTCAATTTAATAAAATAATTTTAATGGCTTCTCCCCGCAGCCCGCTGGCTGTTTAAAATTAATTGATATTTAAGTTATTATTTAATTTTTTTTAACCACAAACTGATATTTCCCGACAGCTGTCAGGTGAGGATTTTTTATTTGTAATTAGCCTTGGCGGTTGGGCGATTGGGTGGGTGGTTTGCTATTATTATACCCACGCCCACCCATTGATGACCTTGGGGGGTCTGTAGGCCTCGCCTCGCCTGGCCATTGGGCGTGGCAGGTGTGTGACGTGTGCAAAAGCCTTTACAATTCTTGACATGCATTCAGCCTGGAAATTCTATGCCACACACTTGAATACACCTTTTGTGGCCAGTTCTCAGGTGGGTGGCAGCTGACACTGGGCGGTACTGGGTGGTGCCTCATGCCCTCTAGCCTCTAACCAGGACCTTTGTGCTGTCGCGTTCTGTTAATTTTTACTGCGGCTTTCTTTCTTTCTTTCCATCTCCGACTCCCTCAAGTGGACAGCAATTTTTTCCCCTCAGTTGGACACTAAAAGAATCTGCATGAATGTCGCAGATTTTCAAAAAGAACATGCGAGGAATTCTTTCTATAGCTAAGGTTTAAAAATCTTCCCACTTTTTCTATGCAAAATAAGAATATAAATATATTTAATATATAAAATTTATTTAGGATTTTAAGGCCAAACTCTACGCCTCACGTGCAACAAAAAAATGTATATAATTTTACCCGGGGCTTTGGATTTATTTTCAGCATCAAATCGATAGGATTGTAACGCTTGAGTGCATTTTGAAGCTTGTTTTAAAGGATGCCCCTTGGTCCTGGTCCTGGTCCTGGCACTGGCACTGGGTGGTTCGGTGGTGGTTTGGATATTTATTTATTTATACCAGCAACCAGCTACCAGCTCTCAGCCACGGACGTGAAACATTGCATACGAATATGTTACTTTGGTTTCTTTTTTCGGGGAGAGACTTTTTTGTCGGTTTTGGCAAATCTCTCAGGAGCTTGTGTAAAAAATAGCTTTGGCTTGCAAATCAGTGACAGGTCCATCAAGGGGTTAAATGTGTAATCCCCCAAGGGTTGAAAACATCACCCGAAAATTAGTTTAAAATTGCCAATTATTTGGTTGATTGATTCGAAAGAAAGAAATGGATTGTTTTTATAAACTCTTTTTGTTTTTAGTTGGTAAAAATAGCACACTTCTATGTAGTGTAAAGTACTTTCCCATTAACCATAATTACAGTCTAGTACAGTCTTTTTTTTATTTTTTTTTTTTTTTGCGGTTGCTGTCGCTCTCCTGTGGAAAATCGAAAACCACAACATGGCAGGACGAACACAAACCGACACAAGCTGACACAGACAAGCATCAGGGAAGCATCAGGGAAGCATCAGGATGGCATCAGGGAAGCATCAGGCGCATCAGGAAGCCAGGAAAAAGGATATATGACAATGATGGTGGAGACGGAGGCGGAGGCGGACGCCTTTTTGCTTTTCTCCTGTGTTTGTTTAGTTTCTGCACACAAATGCGTGTCGGGCTGCACAGGCGTTGACACAGCATTTTGCCAAAGGGCTTTTCATTTAAAAAACAAAATAAATATATATATATATATGCAAATATATATATATAAAAGAGTATTTATTTTATAGTTAAATGTAAACCTGTGACTGCCAGGCAAGCAATTAAGCTTAAGGATTCAGGTTCAACAATTGCTTTCAGACATTAAAGTACTTCAAAAGCGTTAATAAGTCTTGATTTTTTATCAATTTTAATTAAATTTCTACGAAATCATTATCTATACTTTCTTATTTAAGTTTTCCCCCTATTATTTATTAATTTGGAACGCAAAAGAAAACACACAACTACCAGAAAAGAAGAGAGCCATCATCGGTTTTATTTTCCCCACAGATTTTCCCACCAGAGAATCTAACAGAATTCCTAATTGGGGTTTTTAAGCATTTACCAGGACCTTCCATTTCCATCCCCCCTCGCTTTGTGGCCACGCCCCCGTCCCCGTCCTGGCTGGCCCACTTCCGTTAACGACATTTTGCTTCAATTTTGGGAATTAAGTCTTAAAGCGTAATTGAGTGAAAATTTTCATTGAACCATAAGTGTAACTCTATAGGTGTATTTTCCTTTATATATATATTATATTTTTTTCTCCTCTGTATGGGTTTTGTGTGTGTGTGTGTTTGTGCAGAAAAGCGGAAGGAAGGGACTGTGTAAATCAACTTGTCTTCCCCGGAAACGCCGCCATGTGTACCGGAAATGTGACAGCCATTGATCAGTGTGTGTGAGTTTCCTTTTCCCCCGCATTTTTTTGTTTGTGTGTGGGTTTCTGAGACATTCTGAAAGAGTTCTCAAAAGAGTGCCACTGTCACTGCCACTTATCGATGGCAAAGGAATGCGATACAGCTACTGTGATACTGGCACAACGAAATGTTGTCCTGAAGGTCCTGGCGGTCCTGGCGGTCCTGGCTGGCAGGCAAAAGACAACACTCGGAATGCAATTCCACCATCCCACCGCCTCTATGGTACACTCTGTCTGCTAAAATGCAAATGTAAATGGGCAAGGAATTCCCCAATGTTTCTCCGGCACACGTACACATATCAAGGGAAATGGCATTGATGGGATGGATGGGATGGATGGGTGGTCCTGGGGCAGGTTAGGGTCCCAGGTCGGATCCTGGGTCCTGGGGAATCGGTTGGCTATAACAAGCACCAGCAACAGTTATCATTATGCCAGGACCGGATCGGGTCGGGTCGGTCCGTAGCTCTTTTTTGCACATTTGCAGCTAAATCACGTACTCGGTAAATGTGCTACTAATGAGCGTGGGAGTAGTCGAGCACTGGACACACTGAGAGAAACTGTACACTTTTTTGGGTATATTTTAAGGCAGCTTTCTATGACCTGCTAGTTTGAGGAGCCTTTTTTTTATGAAGTTCAAAGAAGCGTTCTCATGAACAAGAATCGCAGCCAAGTTTGAAAGTTTTTGAAGCTCAAACCATTGTTTTTTGTTTGAAATGTAATATATGGGATTATGATTGAGGGATCTACAATATTTTAGAAAATTGATATAGCTAAAAAATCTAAGCTTGAGAATATGGAAAATTTTTTGTTGCTTTTGAAAGGTTCTATAAAGTTCTAGTCTCATGAGAAGTCAGAAAACTTTGCTATGGAAATGCTAGATATTTTGAACTGAAACTTGTGGAACACTAAAATATCTAAACTTTTTAGGGTAACCACATTTTTTTTTGAGTGTCCTGGGCCGGTTGTTAGGAGGCAGAAATCATGCAGGCCTAATGCCTCTGATTTTACAAATGATTGTCGAAAGTCTCGCTTTGGCCTACACCTGGCCACCTTTTGGCCCTCAGCCTTTGGGCTTGGGTGGATTCACAGTCACATTTACATTTCCACACACAGTGCCACACACTCAGTGCCACACACTCTGTGCCACACCCACAGAATCGCAGTCGATTCAATCATTTTGGGCGTGTGTCTGTGTAAACAGCTTCCAAAAATAAATGCTCATTTTGGCAAAAACTGGAGCTGGATGGTTGGAACAAAAGTTCTGTTTCTGTCGATGCTTTTTGGGCAAAAAAAAAATAAAATAAAAACACACACACTCGGAGGAGGAAAAAATTTGTTGAACAATTGGTTTTTGGCTAAAAGCAGCCATCGACTGGAAATACAATGGCTTCACATTCTGTGGAGTCCTTGTGGGGGAGTATGGGGGAGCCTGATGGAAGGATATTTTTGGTGTTGAAGGCAATCACTTAATTGCGACGGCAAATACAATCTCATATTTTTTTTGTTTTTAATAAACTTAATTGCAAAAAAGTGCTTTTTCAAGACCTAAACCTAAAATCATATTCAAACTTTTAAGGTACTTACCTGGATTTTCGGAAAACAAACAAACTTTTCACAGAAAAAGGAAATTCTTTTAAAGAACATTTTTCATAGTTCACTTAAAAAGAGAAAACTATTTGAAAGATGCTTTAGACTGTATTTTTCTTTACTTTTTCATGAGCTAGAAATCTAGGAAAGGATTTTTAAAGTTTCTTTCCATGTCTTGTCTTTCTAAATAAACTCTTTCTTTAAATAATAAAATTTATACAATTTCTAAAAAAATGAAAACCAAAATCCTAGCCCAGAATTATTAAATGTTTTACAAATGTAATTTATTTAATGGACTTTTTCATTGAATTGAAAATTTGCATAACAATTGGAATATAATTGAAGCCTCGTTTTGTGGCAAGAACTTGAAATATTAATTGGCCAGAACAATGGCAACATTTAGGACTACGAGTATCCTGCGGCAAAAACAATTTATTAAATTGATTTGCATTTCTAGCCATTAGCTAGTTGTCATGCAAAATAATCGAAATATTAAAGAAATAAATCAAAATAAAATAAAATATATTTATATTTAATTCTAGGAATTATTAAATAGAAAGTAGAATTACTTACATGTTGATTTTGTTTTGGTTTTAAACTGGTTTCTTCTTAGTTCTTAATACTTCTGTGATTTGTACCTTTCTTTGGAATTGGTTTTCTGGTTTTCTGGGTTTTTAAGTTTAAGATTTTTTCGGTTTCGGTTTCGGTTTCGGCATTTAAAATATATTTCTCTTCTGGTCTATATTCTCAATCTTACAATCTTACAAATATTCAAATACAACAAGACTCCATCCATAATAATTATTATAGTTCAGGTAAATAGTACTTTGTTCCTGATTTTTAGGCATTTCATTAGAGGTTTTCCATACTTCTTATGGAAATATTTGTATTTCTTCGCAGGGCTCTGAGTTGTTGTACTTTGGTGGCTGTTTTCAGGTATTTCGAGTAGACTTTGTATTCGGGTTTCAATGACTTCGCATTTTATTATTTATGGTAAAAAAATATGCATCTTTCACGAAAAATAAAATACACTTTGTTTCTCTTTACATTGGCACTGGCACTTTCAAAAAAAATATTGTCTTACTTGTTGCATGTGCAACATGTGGTGGGGCAACTTTGCTTTGCTTTGGTTTCGTTTTTTGCTGTTTTTTGATTTTGATTTCCAAAAAGAATTTCGATTTCGATGGCAGGTGGACCGGATATGGTAAAGGATTCAATTTCGATATGCTGTCTGTTGTCCTGTCTTCTGGCGCCTTCTGATCCTTGTCCCTGATGTTGTGTTGCCTCCTGTTGCTGTTGCGAGTCGGACAACCGTTTGGCTTGGATGTTGAACAGCATCTGTTGCTCCGTGGGCTTCGCATCAGCGAGGCAGCCTCGTGTGGCAGGACTTGGCTCGGCCCCGGCAGCTTCGTGTCCTGTTAGTCCGCCCCCTCCTTGGGGTGAAAAAACAGCCACCCTACCACCCAGCCACCCCCAGGCGCAGACCAAAAACGGAGATGGAAAGGAACAACAAGTGGAAAGTGTGTAACTGTAACGACGACCGTGACGACGGTGACAGCCATGCCAGCAGTGCCACCAACACCAACAATATCTGCAACACGAGCAACACGAGCAACAGCCGCAACAGCAACAGGCTTACCCACCAGGTATCGCCATGGGGCATCGTTCTCGTTCTCGTTCTTGTTATCCGATGGGGGCGCGGGCCTGGCGTTGGCCACTGAGTCATCACTGTAGTACGGTGCTACCTCCTGCAGGGGAAATCCATTCGCTCAGCTCGCTGAATCGCTGAATCGCTGAAAAGGAGCAACTCCGTCGTGGCAATCCAAATCCAAAGACTTTGCCTGCAAACTGTCTGCGCTTCTTTGATTTCATTTCTTTTAACCTTAAATTAAAATTAAGATTAAAATTAAAATTAAGAATATTTAAATATAAATAATAAAAAAAAATAAGTAAATAAATCCTTTTAATCTTAATTTTTTTTATAAACGTTTAAAAATGCTTTTATTTATGGCTTTTATAATTCAAAATATTTGTACCTTTCGATAACTTTTTTATTTCACAAAAATTATTAAGAAACTCTTAAATTCCTATCATAAAAGTATTTAAAACTCAACGATCTAAATGTACTTTTTATTAAAATTATATATTTTATATATTTTAATTATAATTTAAATATTTCCTTCCCCAAACTTGAAAGGAAAGTTAATTATTACAAGAAATACTTGATAACAATACAATTTTTAGGTCTTTAAGTTTAAAATTTGCTCATAATTGAGTAATAAATGGAATTTATATTAGATTAAAATTATATTTAAGAAAAATATTAAATTATTAAAACAGAGATAAGCTTAAGCTAAAATTAAGAGAAAAATAACAAACTTATATATTTGCTTTTAATTTTAATATGTTTTTCCTCCTATTTAAGCTTTCCTAATTATTTTCTAAATGAAATGAAATTTATTAATGAAGATATTTATATATAGATTAATAGATTATTATATAGATTAATATTATACATATTTTAGTTACTGTTTTAATACAAAGGAATCAATAAATTATAAAAATTAAAACGCAATGAGTTGATAAATTTTAAAAAACAAAACAGATGTTTTATTTTTAAAGAAAAAAGCTAATTCTTATTCTTAATCAGTCTTAATCCTTACAAGGCTAATACTTTCGTATCAAATATTTTGTCCAAGGACCTTTTGCAAGTTTTTTGTGTGGAGTGCCCCGGCGATATCCTTCCCGCAATCCGTTTGTTTACGCAGATCGCAGCATTCGCCGTCGGAGGACTTCGTGGCCTTGGTAGCGCCACCAAATAGCAGCGGCAAGGTCAGTATGGCAGCCGGTGGTGCCGGGGGGCGGGGCGAGAGCGAGAGCGAGACCGAGACCAAAGTGCAACGCCTACGCCAGCGGCTTACCTGTTGGACCTGTTGTTGTCTGGCGTACGGGGCGTATGCGCAATATGCACTTTGTCAACAGGTTAGCCTTGGGCCTTGAGCCATTTGCCCCAGCCAAGGCTGTGGCAGGCTTTCCCCCGAAGGCGGCTACGTTGCCGCCATCGCCCGTCCTGCTCGCACTCGTCTCCGATTCAGCGCATGCCCCAGACGCAGAGGCGTCGGTTTCCGGCGGAGAGGACATCGTCTGATATGGGATTGGTCCTTCGGATTCAGCTCCTCTGAGTGGCTGCTGGCAAGGGGAAAGTGTCGAAGTTTCTACCAGCGGGATGATGCTTCCGGCGGCAATTCTTCTGGGAAATTCTTCAGGGAATTCTAGGGGATGTTTTTATCAAATTTTTGTAATTAACTTTTGTTTTAGTTAAATTGTTTCCTAAAATTAAATTCCTAAATTTAGTGTTTTTATTCCTTTATTTTTCAAAACTAAAGAATGTTATTCTTCTTAGTTTTTGTTTATGAATTTTCAAAGAAACTTGAAGGCATCTTCCAAAGGATATGTCTTGGAAAAACTATTTTTCAATCAATTTTAAAGATCTTTTTAAATGCCTTTAGAACGTTTAGCTTTAAGCAGTTTTTAATTAACTTCAAATTTAGTTCTGGAAACGAATTTTATTATTTTATTCCATTCACAGTTGAGAATATCAAAGAATTTAATAACAAACAGAAAACAAATGAACAGACCTTTTGTTGATGAAGACATTCCCTTTGACAAAGAAAGTTTAATTGGTAAAGAAATTCCATTTGACAAAGAAATATTTTAGTAAAAACGCATTTTAAAAACAAAATATTCTCTTAATTAAAAAAAAGACCTCCTGTTGATGACAAAAACCCCAAAAACCAATGAAAACAAACAAAATACGAGTTTAAATCAGAAATCAAATGCCTTTTCCAGCTAAAGTCTACCCTGTGTTTATTCGCCTTTTGTTTATTTGAGAGATTGTGGTCTTTCATACTCGAAACTCAAAGGAAGTCAATTAAATAATATGGAATTAAAGGCTGAATTGCAGACTGACTGAGGTTTCACGTATGAAATGCAAAATTCTGCATATTTCTTTGTGTTGGGTGAAAGGAGGGAGAACACAGGGCACGTGTACGTGTTCACTGTATTGTGTACAGTGGATATTGGACATTGGACAATGGAAGAAAATCCCATCCAATTAGGGAGTCCTGGAATTTCATAACAGAATAGTTGCCAGATGAGATTTCAGTGTCAAAGGCAGTAGCAGTAGCAGGAGCAGGAGCTGGGGCTGGGGCAGGAGCTGGAGCAGGTGCCTTGATGTGCCAGGATACGCACACAAACACACCCCCATTCGGCTGCCATGGCAATGCAGTTGTACCCTCTTCTCTCTCTCTCTATATATATATTTTTTTTTTATATATATTTTTTTTTATTTAACAATTCCCAAGGCTTTAAGTGCAAAGGCCATTCAGAGACTTTTTTGACCTGTTGCCATGGCAGGCACATAAAATTTAACACAATACCTGAGCATCCTGCCACTGCCACTCCCACAGATACTGCCACTGCCACTCCCACTGCCACTGCACAAAAGTCATAAATTTTACTAAGGTAAAGCCAAAGGCGAATCGCGGAATCGCGGCTGGCCACGGTGCGGATACGTAATATTCGCCAAGAACCGACGCTGGAAACCGGAGGAGTCTGCAAATCCTGCCAGTGCAGCGAATGCAATGGCTAATTATCCAATTAGCAAAAGACTCGATTCAAGGATATCCAAAGTCTTGGCTTTTGAGTCCTTCTTGTGAGGTTCCTTTCAACAGCGATTACTTGGAATAATTCCCACAAATCAAGCGGAAAAATCTCTCAAACAGAATTGCGTTTTATAATTCATTAAAACAGTTTTTGTTTTTGTAAAACATTCAACAGGGAAGTATATGAAAATATGAAAATATGGAATATATGGAATATATTTCACAAATTGTGACCAGAAAGTAAAAACAAAATACAAATATTTTTATCTGCGGTTCGTGCCTGGGAAAAGGATTAAAGGATGTGGCGGCTTAAGGGGGGGCTTTTTGAAAACGACACTCATCTGCTGAACAAATATAATTCCAGAAATTTATCAAAAGCTATAATAAAAACATCTGCGAAAAAAAAAATACACAAATGAAAACGTTTCGCAGAGTACTTGAGCAAAAAAAGTGATTCAAAATCTGTGTAAAATATTTGGAATATTTTAATATTTAATTAAAATTCCTCCGTTTTGCAGGAATTCATGTTCTTCTACTATCGAAATATGTTAACATTTTGCCAAATGAAAAAAAAATGTGTTTGATTTTCAACAGAAAATTTCTACCTCTGCCTTAAAATATTTCCTTTTTTTTTGTTAGAGTTCCAGAATCCATTATTCCTGGTATTTTGTAATAATTACTGAGTACAAGGACACTGGGTCTCGGGATGATCCATCACGAGTGTGGCGGGTTGTGCTGGGAGATCTGACACCAAGTCCATCGCCGTCATTGGCGTCATTTCCGCCATCTTCTTCGGGTCCTCGGTGTCCTGGGTGTCCTGGTCAAGGGCAAAGGATTCCCTCAGAGCCGAACGATAGTCCTCGCCAAAATAACGCAAATGCTCCAAAAGACGACCCTTGCTATCGATCACATAGAGGAAGTGCGGCTCTCGCTCCTCGAGGACATCCTCCATGCTCCTCGGTCGATGCTTGGCGCTCGTCTTTGGCAGCTCGATTCGATCCTTCAGCCCGTATCCTCCCAGGAGGTTCAGCTCCGGGAAGCTGCTGATTGGGGGCACAAACACATTGATGCGACGGGACATCTTCGAATTCGAATCGAAATTTTGGTTCATTCCAAAAAATGCTGGAAATGAAAAAGGAAAATTCGAAAGCCACGAAACTGTCTGCTCAAAGGCAGGCCAAAGAATGAAAAAACGAGGCCAGCTGTTCTTAAAAACAAGGCTTACTTGAAGGTTACTTACTACTGAAGGTTTTTCCAATTAAAATCAAAGATTGTCTGACAAAACAAATATTAATTTCAATAAATAGAAAGAAAAAAAAACCGCGAAGCTCTCCAATTACAGCCTCATTTTTAAGCCAAATTTTTAATTAATTTTTCGCCATAATAATCGTAATAATCGTTAATAATCGTAATAAATAAAATTGAGCAAATAAGGCGGCATTTGTTGGCCAAAAACCCACAAATTGGAGAATCAACCACAAAATGTGAATATTAATATTTCTCGTTTTAAGCTAAAATTAATGAGCTGGAAAATTCTGATTACAATTTGACTTTAAAACCAAAAAATAAACAATGTAAATGTAAATGAAATGTTGTATTGCAATTAGTTTGCCTTTTTTGTCAGAAACATTAGCATTTGCAAAATTTAATTAAAAACTCCAACTAAAAACCAGTTTTTTTGTATACTGATTGGCTGTGTTCTGTGCTCGTTCATGCATCGAATTTTGAGCTCATTAATATCATTCATCTTGCCATAATTTGTATCATTAATTGGAAGATATTCATGTTCATTCGCATTTCATTTGATCAAATAATACAATATAAAAACTGATTGGAGCTGGCAGACTGGCAGTTGGAATAATTCGCGAATAATACAATTTGATGGGCTCGTGTTTGTTTATTTCAATTTCCGATGAAAATTCGATATATAATATTATTTTACACACAACCAGCCAGGGGTTGGACAATCCTGGTTAAAGGACAAAAAAACAACTTTTTTTTAATGTCAAAATATTTATTCTGTTCTTTATGTTTTCAGTTTTATGGCGGAACTGTGTTCGTTTCTGTAGAGATTTTAAGGTAACTACGAAGGTTAGATTTTCTTTTAAACTTTTCATTATTTTCAGTATCTCAAATATCCTTGTTATCCTGCTTATAAAATATGTTTTGAAAATATATGCAACTTTTTGGTTTTGGAAAGTCAGAGCATAGGGGATTCGTCCGATCCGTCGGCGAGTTTCCTGCAAAATAATCACATTAAATTTTACATTGTAGAAGTCCTGGCAATCGCAAATGCACAATGGAAATGAAAGACAGCTCCTTTGACACATCCTGAAAGGAGAGGGGGATGGGGGAGGGAAACAATAGCCAGTGACCAATGTCCATTGACATGGTGGGTCGCGTCCTTACACGTAAGACAAATAATTAACCGTTGATCAAATTGCACGTGGCATATGGCATGTGGCATGTGGTATGGTATGTGGTATGTGGAATGTGGCATGTTGCAGGTTTCTAAAGCCAGGTTGCATTTCCCTCGAGTCCAGCCAAGGATTTAATTATGGCGGCTGGCTGACCAGGCCAGGCTCCCTTCGGGCTTAAATTCCAGGACTCATCCTCCTTCGCATCGTCCTGCCATCATTCACTAATTGGGCGGCATGCGAGGTCGCAAAGCAGCAGCAAGTTGCATCAAAAGTTTAAAGGACACAACCCCCCTCCGCAAAATTTTACAAATGAAACAAAAAACCCAAAACACACACACTCTGCTGTCCAACAACATGGTAATTTTTGGTCATGAGTGTTGCCATTGACGATGTGGGATCTGAAATTGGCTTTGAATTTGGAAAAAAAACTTTTAAATATAACAAAAAAATATGATGATTGAAAATAAATATTCAGTATTTTCTATAATACTTTTCAAAGCATATTTTCTTTACATTTTATGTCTGAATATTAGAAACAAAAATTCTTTTTAACACAAAAACTCTCTCTCTTTTGTTGACAATTATCTTCCAATTTCAACAATTAGACCCGGAAATGGTGGAAATTTTTGGTTAATTGTTGGCTTTAAATTCGGAGAGAAACCCACTTGGGTGCCACTGGCTGGACATTCCATCAGCGGGAAAAACCACGGCCAATGTTTTGTATCACAAAGCACTAATTGGACACTTTCTGGCCAAGAGACAGCGAGCGGGAAACAGGGAACAAAAATGTACAAACAACCATGACAAGGGTCATAATTAATTGGATTTGGTAAACAATTTGTACAGTTTCGTTTTCAGGCTAAACTAAGTTAGTTGTCTGCAAAAACTTTCCCGGTTGCACAGGATAAGCCATAGGGGGAGGAGGATGCGCTGCGGCGGAAGAGCATGTCCTGCCAGGAGAGTATGAATAAATTTTCGTGCTGCATTTTATTAGCTGCATCGCTGCATCGCTGGCAAGCCTAATGGAAATACAAATATGAAGCTTTTCGATTCCTCGAAATGGTAACAAAAGACCCATTACTCATACGCATTACGCATACGCCGTGTATGGCCATTGAAAGGACTTCTCAGAAGCAATATCCCACGGACCAGTACACCTGATACCTGATGGCATAAAACCTGAAAACTACAGAAAAAACTACAGAAAATCCCAGGCAATAATGGAAACATGTGTGTTGACAAAAAACAACTCCTGGAATATTCCTGGAATGGAAAAGAAAGTGATTAGTGCTCGGACACGGGCCAATATAATGCCAAACCTTTTATGGCAGCGTCAGGATGCAAGCGGATGACAGGATGGCAGGATGCAAAACCCATTAAAAAAACATTCCACTGAAAGTTGAAACAGCAACACAAATTTGTAGAAAAACAAGCTTTAAACCGCTTTTAATTAGTAAAAAAACAGAAGGACATGTAATTCCAAAACCAAATGAGAATTAGCCGAAAAAAAAACCTCAATCACTTGGCATTTGGGAAAAGTCAATGTTAAATGTACTACGAATATGGTTATGGTGCCACTTGTTGGTGCTAAATTTTATTTAACATTAATTTTAAGCAATTGAGGAGAAAAAAAAAAAAACAACAACCCAGGCAGGCTTAGGTGTGCCGAGGACGAGGTGTGCCAACTTTCACATGGTCTTTATGGGAGTCCCGGCAACACGGAACAATAAAGGGAAATATAATAAAAAATATGTGGATAAATTGTGACTTTTCTTTGTCACTTACACACACACACAGAGACACACACACACAGACACAACATGAGACACAACACGAAGCACATTGTGGCATTTTAAGCGGAAAATATGCCGCACTTCCGGCGGCTGCTGCTCTGGCTCTCACACGCCAAACAAACAAGGAAAAGCACTCAAAAAAAAGTGTTTTTCAATTCAAAAATTATAGGGAAATATTAAGCTAGAAGCTACATTTTATATATACTTTAATTATATAAAAAAAATACTTAAAATGATTTTTGTTCTTTTGTTATAAAAGTATGTTAAGGGAAAAGTAACTTCAGGGAATACTTGGCCTATTATAGATCTTATTATAGATTTTATTATAGATCATAGTATAGATCTTATTATGGGTCTTATTATAGATCTTACTATAGATCTTAGTATGTATCTTATATTATAAGTTATTAATATTATGTACTCTTAAGCTCTATGTTTTCAAGAACTACCAAAAAGATACAAGATTTAGCAAGCCTTTAAAAGTCGTTACAAACTGAATTTTCCTACAAACTTCTATGAAAATCTTAGTTGAAAAACCCTTTTTTTGGGTTCAGGCATTCTCAAGGTTTATAAAAATCAGTATTTTATATTTTTAGATATTTTTTTTCAGTGCTTCAACAGCTTGAGCCCAGCAGCAGAGTGAAGCTGACTTGGTTACCGTTTTGGAAGACAGAAGGCCAAGAAGATGGCTGGAAGATCTGTCTGTGTCTGTGACTGTGTTGGTCTTGGGCGGGCTTAAGGGGGGAGACTCACTGTTATTATATTTATATATTATTATAATCCCAGGATGGCAAACAAAGTGTTGACAGAGCAACAGAAACGGGAGATAGAGGACGGCGAATGGCGGAAAAGTAAAGGAAAAGCAAAAGGAAAACCCTGGGAAAACCAACGTTAAATTACGCTAACCAAATACATTTTCGTTTCGTTTCATATTTAATTGCCTAATCGCACTTAAGACCAACGATTTCGGGAACAGGTTTAAGGTCCTGCGAGCGGCAGGACTCCCCCCTTGAGACACTTTAACTTTAAATCCCCAAAGACTGACTCTAAACCTGCTTGGGTATTCCTTGGGTACTTGATTATTTTATTGAGGAAATCATTTAAAAATAGTAAATATTTAATCAGGAGCTTAATTGATTTTTCTGCTACGGTTTTTTTCTGCTGCCATCCTGCAAGGTCCTTAATTATGGGCAAGAAGTTTTTTTGTCTTATTTACTCACCTGGCCGCAGCAGCAGCAGCTTCTCCGATGGCTCAAAAATAGCAGGCTCGTTCGGAAATATGCCACAAGGACACTGTCAGATGTCAGAGAGGGGAGTTGAGGGGAGCGGGGGTTGAGGTCCTTCTGGCTGAATCGAAATGAAATCCTCTGGCAAACAATGGACCGACCAGTTGCGTTCATTATCATTCACCGCAATCGGAACGACACAACACGACATGGACATGGACAAGGGAAAACTTTCAAAGAAAATTGCAACAACAAGAACAGCAAGGATACAGCAAGGATACAAGGGGGAGGTGGTCTGGTCGAAGGACCATGAAAACCGAAAAGCGAACCCAACCAAGGTCCAAGGACCAAGATGAAGTTTTTAGTCTGGGCCAAGTTTTGGTGTGAAATTAAAATTGGAATTAAAAGCACAATGAAGCCCAGCACCGGCCACAGCACGCCTCTTCACACACTGAAATGGAGAGAGATGGCAATAGGGAGATGGGAAAGAGATAGACAGATGGGTCCTGGCCGGTCCTGGTCCGGTCGCAGTACTAAATGATTTATGGCACTTTCCTGGCATACGTCTTTATGCAAATTGTTTTGCGAGAATCTCGAGACAAAACGATGAACTTTTCATTAGGTTGCCATTAGAAAACTTCGTTTCGAATTATGCCAGTTTTTTTTATTCACATTTTCTTGGTTTTTCGGGTTTTTGACACATATAAGCTCTGGACAGGACTCGGTCCGAAGGATGATGGATCGCCGGCAGGGGAACTTTTCGTTTCGTTTCGTTTCGTTTGCAAAAAATCACTCGCAAGTTGCAAAAATTTTGCAATTTCCGAAATTGAAAACATGAATTTACAAAAGGACTTTCCAGCAGGAGTTCTAGGAAAGGACTAACAGGAGAAAAGAGTGATATCCTTTCACCAAATCAATATATCAAATATCTTTAAAATATAAAAAAAATCGAAGTATATCAAAAACCTATTTTAAAGGACATTTTCATCACATTCCCATCCCGGTGTTTTCCTCAAAAAGCAAAATAAATTCTGTTTCTAATTCCCAGCTTCCCTGTTGACACTAATTTTAAAGTAATTTGTTTTTCCCAAATAGATTGCATATTCCCTTGTCACAAAAAACCGCACATCATAATCATAATCATAATCATAATCGTAATCATATTTTTTTCGGAAGGGGGGCACCGGCATCGTTTGGTCGCAAAAAGCAACCCTCATAAAAAAAGGAAGAGACACACACACACAGAGACAGTAATCGATCATGAGGGGGGGGACACCCTCCTAACCAATTTGTATAAATTATTTAAATATTGATTTATTAGTTGAAAATTTAACATCTAATTTTGGGAAGGAGAAGGGCAAACAGATGTTGTTTTTATTTTTGGGGAAAATTTATGCGGCAAAGCTAACGAATTTATCATTATCCTTGGGCGCATAAATTGAAAAATAAATGGAATATATATATGTATAACCCTTTGGCTTAAATCTGTATATATGTATTGGATATATACTGTATCCTTGTTGAGCCTGTTTGTTTATTTGTGTGAGTGCCTTTTGCGAGGCCGTAACTCAAAGCAAACTTTGAGGAAGCAGCAGGGTAGCTGAGGGGTAGCTGCACCCACACACTAACACCTTTCCAGGACGAAAAAAAAAACACACACACACATCGAGGCGAATGACACATTCAAAGTTTATCCCGGCTCCTGTTTTCCACATTAATTTACTGACCTTTTTGCACTTTTTTTCATAGTTTTTTTCATAGTTTTTTGTCATAGTAGTCACGCCCCCTCAGACGCTGCCGCCCACACACAGAAGCCGCTTTTTTCACACTGAAACAAAAATGTTTGGGAGAAATAAAATCTTTTCCTTTTCTTTCATCCAAAAACTCTATTTAGTTCCCACTTTTTGAATTATTTTAAAAAAGGGATTTTACTTAAAAAAACTATGGCTTAATGTTATTAATTTTTAATAAAACCTTGAAAATCGCTTAAAAATAAAATATTTACTAATCTTTCAACTCGTTTTTAATAAAAAAACTAAGGTCTCGAGAAAAGTCAGTCCCGGATTTCGATTTTTCTCTCCACATTTTACGCGACTAGGCAAGGACAGCGCGAGATTGCCTCGTCCTGAGTGTTATCCTTCCTGCTGCCACCCTCCTCTCAATATCCTTGCCATATTTTTATCTCTGATCCCACCCTCTTCTCATCCCTAAAAAAACAACACCATTAAAAGACTGGCCAGTTAGCCAGCGGCCAGCGGCCAGCAGGATTCTCAGGTCTCTCGATTTTTGATTCAGGTTTCAGGATTCAGGATTCAGGCAGGAGCAGGCTCTATATTTCCCAACGTATGATGAATTGTGTGACTCTTTTGCAGCTTGTTTGTTTGTTTATTGTTTGAGCCACGCCCCCCCCCCCGCCGCCTGGCAGCCCCTTTTTGTGTCGCTTTGTAGGCGACTCAAACAGAGAAAGAGTCCAACATTTTGACAAAAAACGGAAGACGGAATAAAATCGAAATTTTTAGGTTCTTTCATTTATTGAAAGCCTTAAGGGGTTTAAAAATTTTTCAAAAAGGGTTTGAGTTTCATTTAAAATTTAAAAATATATTTAACTTTTCAGAATTCGTTTTTAGCTTTAGTTACGATATAAATTAAAGGAATATCCATATTTATTTAATTTAAGGTTTTTGATGCAGAATATGTTTCTTTTTCAATTGAAAATATTAAAAATATATATCTTTAATAAGAATTAAAAATACCTTTTTAATTTATAGCAAATATTAAATACTTTGTTTAATCTTTATTAATAATTTAAAAATAAACGCTATAGAAATTGTTTAAACAAATACAAAAATTTATACAACTTCTGTTCAGCATTTCCTTATTTATTTTCCGCTCATTAACTTAATTGAATTGAACAATTAATTGGTTCTTTGTTACAATTGTCTTTTTCTTTTATTTCTTTTTATAGAATTCTATTTTTTAAGAAAAAGTAGAAGCTTTTATTCTTTAATTCATGATTCTTTGAATGGAAGAAGCGGTATTGTCTGAGATTCTTACTTTCGATTTGATGCTTTTTCGTTTTCGTTTCCGTTTCCGTTGTGGAGACGCCATTGTTCGATTTCATAAAGCCCGGCGATGGTCCAGGACCTTCTTGTCCTGTTGTGGGTCCTGAATGAGTAACTTTTGTTTGTTTGCTTTATATATACACGAGGATATTGGTGAAAGCAAGTGTGTGTTTGTGAGGGGAGTTTAATAAATTGTATCTTCTGGTCCACTCACATAAGCATATGCAGATTACTTTGCGGCAAAGGATCCTTGCAGGAGGATAGCAGCAAGGATACAGATTTCAATAACGGCAAAGCAATAAACTTTCTCCCCTCAAAAAAAACATAAAAATAAAAACAAGTTTTTCGGGTTTTTTTTGTTGTTCCAAAAGTTGTTCCAAAAACTTTGAACCACATCTGAAAATGCTGAAAAGGATTTCAGCTGGGACAGTTTCTGGTCAAAAGGACTCGCTGTCCATTGGCTCAGGTATTTTCATGGCAATGGGTTTTTAGGAGTTTATTAGGATTTAAGTTTTATTGAAACTAAAATACATTTTACAACTTTTTCTTTTGTTTATTTTGTATTTCAAGCTATTTTGGAGTCAAAATATTTAGTTGAAGGTTGAAACACATTTTTTCTAAAAAAAAATTTTTGCATAAAAAAGCTCTGCTAAAAAACTCAGCTCAGACTATTTTTATAAAAGCTTCTAATGCTTTATTCTAACTAGCTTTCTATATAGAAATAAATGTGGGCTTTGAAGCTTTCATGGCTTTGGCCACAAGTTTTGGTCGAAAATTGTAAAAGCTTTTAATGGTTTTGTTAAAACTATTTCGAACTTGAGGTCAGCTTTGTATTTATTTATATTTAAAAAATGTTTTGTCATCAAAACTCTTCTGAAAACTGACCTCATGAAAAGTATCTGCCAGATAATCAAACTCACGTGACCCAAACCAAGTGAATGACCCGCAAACGCGAGATATTCAAGTTCAAAGAAGGTAAGAAAAATTAATGAATGAGAGACACCTGTTCTTTTTTCAGAGATAAATCCATTTCTTTGCTGATTAATGCAAAAAGTCAGTGGAAAAATGCAGAGAAAGAAGAGATAAGTCTTCGGATCGGGGAAATATAAAGCAAAGCCAACGATCTCCGGAGGTCACAAGTCATTTCGAGATGGAATCGAAACAATCGCACAGACTTCTCGTCGTCACTATCCTCGTCGGCCTCGTTGGCCTTCAAGGAGTTGTTGCAAAAATTCCCTTCTCACACTCTCCCCTGGCCGATTGGCGGTACAGTGATCCCCACTATACGAGTGCCCATTATGCCAAGATCCTGGGGGATTCCGGAGTCGGTCAGGACAAGGAGGACAATGACCTGAATCTGAATGGTCTGCAGATCCAATATGTGGACTATCAGCCACATTGTCAGCCCGGTGGGGTTCCAGTTTGTGCCACCAATGGCACGGATCATTTTTACTTTGAAAACGAGTGCCGCTTGGAAGCCCACAATCTGAAAATGCTTTTCCAACATGGAACGGGTGAGGAAGGGTCTTCAAAAAATTTGATTTACATTTTTTGAATATTATTTTATGTAATAGAATTGGAACCTACGGAGTTGGAGAGATGTACTCCCCCGTGCCAGGCCATGAAATGCACAAAACTGAGTCGTCCTGTCTGTGCACTGGCAGAAAAAGTTAACCCAAAAGCTCAGACATTTGTGAATGAATGCGAAATGAAACGGTTCGAATGTGAAAGCAAACTGGGTGAGTTCCTATATTCTCTAATCAATTGTAACTTCTTAAATATATATATTTTCTCATTTATATTTTAGTCCTTCGTATTCTGCACCAAGGTCCTTGTCAAGATGCCACAAAAAGACCGCGAAAACCCAAGAACCTGCGTCGTCAGAAGCACAAACGTCCTGCCAAAAGTCGCAAACAAGAGCCGCAAAGGATATATATACTCCTGCCCACGACCTCTACAACCACGCCAAGAATAACCACGGCTAGGACTACCACCAGTACCACCAGTACCACCACTCCAACTCCCATTCCCATTCCCACTCCCATGAAATTCCATCAATTAACAAATTTTAAACATCCCATTGTCTCCGTTTCGAGGGCAGAACACGCCTACAATGTCTACAATATACCCGATATGGGTCAGGACTACGAGCAGATAACCGATTCTACATTATCCATGTTTGTGCCAGAAGTGGGTCGTGTCACAGCAGGCTATAGCTCCACCAGCACCAGCACTACCACAGAAAATCCCATAAGACTCACAACCAATAAAGTGACCAGCTCTACGGAAGAGTACCGTTCTACGGAAAAGTATGACCAAAGCACAACAGAGGAGCCAGAAAGCAGCACTACAGAGCTACCTGAAAACACTACAAGGAAATAGAAATGTTTTTATTTATTCAAGATTTTATTTATTGAAATAAATTATTCTAATTGTAAAAGGTTTGGAATTATTTTTAGAAGCTTTTCTAAAACTCTAAAAGGTTTATAGTGTTGATTAAAATTCTACTTAATCGAAACACTTTTCCTTCGAATTCTGTAATCAAAGCAGGCTCCAGCAAAAAGTCGAACGTCTAGTTGAGGTTTTCATTAAACTTTCAGTAGACTGACAAGTCAGCAAGAAACCAGAACAAATAGGAAAAAATATATAAAAACTAAAATATATAAAATCAAACATGAATTGCTTGGTGGTAAGTTTTTTCATTTTAAACTCTTCTTAACTTAAACTGAAACTTTTCGTTAATTTTTAGCTAATTTTCATTTCCGTTCTTTTTTGCTTGATACCCGTGGGCGAGATCGGGGCCTGCACTGAGACAAAATGCTTGGCCAATCTGACTGAAGGCGAGGACGAAGGCGTGTGCCAGTCGGATGACTTGTACGACTTGGGACCCGTTGATGAACTGATCTCGCTGGCGGAGTTTGTGGTCTGGCCACTGGATCATCTGCTTGAGTACATCCGGGAGTCGGTGCTACGTTTCCGGGACAATTTTTTGATACTCAGCGAAGTCCATAGTCGCCGCAACAAGATTATCCGCCGCCGGATCCGTCGCTTCCGCGAGCTTCGCCGCCTCTACCGAGTCCGTGCCCTCTCCAACCAGAATCGCAAGAGCCTGGTAACGCAGCTGCTCCATTTGGCCTGCAGCATCACCAGCTTCGATGTCATGGCCATAATGGGGAATATTGTCGCCAAGATCCGTTACATCTTCCGAGCCCCATTGATAGAGCGTCCCATTTTGAATGCCATACCCGAAGGCGACATCATCCAGCTACCCCATTACCATTACCAGATCTACAATCAAACCTATGGCGATTCTCGTTATTTAAGTTTTAATGTCAACACTTATATCGTATATTAACATGTTAATCTAGAAATAAATTTGTTCACAACTATTGGAGGTTGAAGAAAGTGATTCAGTTCTTGGGGACTGGGCCGTAGGCGGACTTCGGGTGCGATTCCTCCTTGTCGAAGTCCAGGAAGAGCAGGGACTTGATCCTCTCGGAGGTTCCTAGGTTGAGGTACAGGGTTCCATAATGGAAATTGAGAACAGTTCCATTTTTGGTTATGATTGAGGATTGGAAAGATTGGATCTCTTTGGTGGGATACTCCTTGGTTTTTTGGGGTGGTTTCACGGGTTCTTTGTAGGTGTCTTGGGTGGGATAAGAATCCTTATACTCCTTGGTTTCGTAGGTTGGTTTCACGGGTTCTTTGTAGGTCTCTTGGGTGGGATAAGAAGCATTATACTCCTTGGTTTCGTAGGTTGGTTTCACGGGTTCTTTGTAGGTGTCTTGGGTGGGATAAGTATGATTATACTCCTTGGTTTCGTAGGTTGGTTTCACCGGATCCTTATAGGTCTCATAAGCTTGATAAGCTTGAGTTGTGGATTCCGTGGTGTAGATTTCTTCTGTTGTAGTTTCCGTCGTGTCTTCTGGAATTTCTTCTTCCTGAACGGCGTTAATTTTGATAATCTTTTCTTTATTTAATGGTTTTGCAGTCGTAGTAGTAGGTTCTTCTGTAGATTCTGTTATTTCTTCTGTGGTCTCTTCTGTTGTTTCTTCTGTGGTTTTTTCTGTGGTTTCTTCAGTAGTCTGTTCAGTAGTAGAATAATAAGTTTTCTGAACACTCGAAGTTCCATAAGTTGCATAAGAAGACTGGACTTCATAAGGAGAGTAGGATGGATAAGTCTTTGGAGATTCATAAACAGAATAAGAAGGACTTCGATAAGTTGTAGAATCTGTTGTGGAATTAGTATTTTCCTCTTCAACAACATTGACTTGTATTAACTTTGGAACAGATTTAGGCTTTTGTGTTGGTTTCTTCGTAGTGCTAGTTGCGGGATAAGATATGGAAGATTTTGAAGTTCCATAACTTCCATAAGTCGGAGTCTCGTAACTCGAATAAGTGGGATAGGTCTTGGAAGAACCATAATAAGATGGAGTTTCATAAACTGTAGAATACTCCGTAGAAGTAGCTTCTTCCGTAGAAGATTCGGTGGACAATTCCGTGGAAGATTCCGTGGAAGATTCTGTGGAAGATTCTTCATCTTGAACTGCATTAACTTGAATTAAACCTTCGATTTTCTTTTTCTTCTCAGTTGTTGTCTTGGGTTCTTCTGTGGTTGTGTAAGCACTGTAAGATTTCGGGGTTTCGTAATTCGAATAAGATTTTGTTTCGTAGGTTGAATAGGTTTGGTAAGTCTTGGGAGAGTAGGTCTTGTAAGTGGAAGACTCTGTGGAAGATTCAGTGGAAGATTCAGTGGAAGATACTGTAGAAGAGTCAGTAGATGACTCTGTGGAAGAGTCAGTAGAAGAGTCTGTGGTAGAATCTGTTGTAGCTTCAACGTCTTCCTCCTCCTCCAGAGCCACATTAGCTTTGATTAATTGATCGATTGCTGGCTTTTTCTTTGAACTTTCTGTGGTGGTGGCATGTTCGTGGGAAGCAGTTGTGTCGTATTTTTTCACGTGTATAGTGGTTGTCTCAGTGACTTCCTTGGGACTCTGCGTAGTATTATTCTGCTCTACCACGACATTAATCTTGATATTGTCGCGTGGATTGGGTCTTGGAGTTGTGGTAGTTGTGGGACTCTCCGTAGTCGTAGTGCTTGGAGTCGTAGTGCTTGGAGTCGTAGTAGTTGAAGTCGTACTACTTGAAGTCGTAGTAGTTGGAGTCGAGGCGGTTTTGTAATAGACTGTGGGAGTAGTCGTGGATGTAGGTTTTGGTGTGGTGTACGAGACCGTGAACTCCGTGGGGAGGTTCTCCCAGGTCAACTCGTAGGGCAGGTAGACTGGACCTTGGTAACGATGCTGTGGACTTCTCAGGGGGTGGGGCTGGTAATTCCCATAGGGATTGTAAGGTGCCGAGGGTCTTGGTGGTGCGTAAGATCCATAACTTGGCTGGTGATGCATCACATAGGGATTGTAGTTAGAGGAACTGGCCTGGGGAGTCCGACTGGCCGGATATCTGCTATCACAGGGACCCTCATGGTGAAGTTCAAAAGCTAATGGAATAAGCAAAGTTCTCTAATTATTCGTGTTTAAAAACAAAAACGTGCTAATACACATTTTTTAAATTCGCGCATTTAGTTCCAAGCACGATTGTTTAAATTCTGATTAAATATAAAATACGTTTTAAACAAAAAAACTCACCAAGATCTGTACGACACTTGACCAGCTGGAGTTCGCAGCGACTCTTGAAGGTTCTTCGCACATTTCCCAATCTTCCGCAGACCTGACTCGCCGGATTTCCGTATTCCTGGCAGTTATCCGGGCAGAGTTCCAGGTTCTCACACTTATTCGAGTGAATGATGATCCATTCTAAAGATTGGGATGTGAATTAAATGATTTTTAAAGACTGAAAGTTAGATTAGAAAGTTCTTACCATTTCCAGTGAGATACTTGAAGCGGGTAACCTCGCACGGATTGGGAAAGGTGCAGGGCTGGGCCCCGGGGGCCACGGCGCACACGACACTCTCCGGGCCCGTGGGCGGGCACTGGGAGTACTCGAACTGGGGCTGACTCTGGTAGTACGGCGCTGGATAGTAGGGTATTCCGTAGTCCCATCCCTGGACTCCGACCAGGAGAGCGAGGAAAACTGAAGGCCAGGCTGTCATTTTGAAAACGATTCGAAAGCAACTAATGCCTTGACCTTCGAATCGTCAGGTTTTTATACTATCCTATTACCGAGAATCGAGAGTCTATATGGTAATGCTCTCATATATTTGCTATGTGTCTACGTGTTGCGGTTCATAATTATAATTATTTATTATTTACTATTTATTATACTTTCATTCTCTCCTCCTCGTCACTTCATTATGAAATTTATAATAAAAATACATTTCGCTATCTCGAACGATTTGAGTCATTCGTCTGCAAATTTCCAAGTAAAAGATGAGTCAGCAGAGTTCCAGTCGTAGTTCTTCTGCTTTCGTGGGAATTTAATTGTTGTTCTTTTTTTGGGGGAAATAGTAAATGCATTCTCCCAATTCATTGAGTTCACGTGCAGGTCTTAGATCACGTTTCCAGTGACATAACCCCTCAGACTCGTTGGTAAAAAGTTCTCTCATTCTTCTAACTCTTCTCCGGTTCATAATAACAATGGAAACGTGATCTATGAGTGTTTGTTGGAATATATTAAATAATTGTTTGCCAATTCAGAATCTCTATTTTATTGTCAATACGTCAACGAAAATTTAATAATAAATAAGCTGGGCTTGGGTGTAATCGGTTTCTCCGTACCATTGGTAATACGGCGGTTTTTTGGTGGTCGAAGGAGTAGGGGTCGTGGTTGTGGTTGCTGATGTTGTGGGAACAGAAGTAGAAGAAGAATCTTCCTCCACAATCCCTCCAACAAATGAATAGACTACGGAATCTCCTGTAGTTATTAGCACTGTGGTTACATTTGGAAAATTCGGTTCACCAGTCTCGGGATTCGTGGCCAAGGCGGCTAAAACAAATCGCAAGCGTTTTCCATTATCTGACACTTCTATTATCACATTTTCCTAAAAAAAAATTACAAAAAAATATATGAAATATAGGGTTCTATGGATTTTTTTATGTTATACTTACAACATGGGGTGCTGGGGTTGTTGTTGCTTCGGTTGTCGTTGATGTTGTTGAGGGATCTGTTGCAGTTGTCGTTGAAGCTTCAGTAGTTGATGTTGTTGAAGGATTTGCAGTGGTTGTGGTAGAAGATTCTGTAGAAGATGATATTGTTGAGGAATCTGTGGTTGTTGTTACTTCTGCGGTTGTAGTTGATTCTGTTGTTGTTGAGAGTTCGGTAGTTGTTGTGGAAGGTTCCGTAGTTGTCGTTGAAGGCTCAGTAGTTGTTGTGGAAGGTTCCGTGGTTGTCGTTGAATACTCAGTAGTTGTTGTTTCCTTAGTTGTTGTTGAAGGTGCAGTACTTGCTGTTGTTGAAAGATTTGTAGTTGTCGTTGAAGATTCAGTAGTTGTTGTTGAAGGCTCGGTGGTAGCTGTTGAAGATTCACTTGTTGTTGAAGGCTCAATAGTAGTAGTTGTTGATGTTTGGGGATCTGAACCAGTTGTTGTTGAAGATTCTGTAGAAGATGTTGTTGTTGAAGAATCTGTGGTTGTTGTTGTTGAGGAATCATTATTAGTAGTTGAAGATACACCAGATTCTGTTGTAAGAGGTTCCGTTGTTGTTGATAATTCGGTGGTGGTGGTTGAAGTAGTTTCTGTAGCTGTTGTTGAAGCTTCCGTCGTAGAAGCTGTTGTAGTTGAAAGTTTTATAGTTGTAGTTGTAGGCTCTGTCGTTGTTGTTGTTGAGACTCCTGTCGTAGAAGCTGTTGTAGTTGTAGGCTCTGTCGTTGTTGTTGTTGAAACGGTCGTTGAAGATGTTGTAGTTGAAGGCTTTGTTGATGTTGTGGGTTTCTGGGTACTTCCAGTTGTGGAAGTCTTATGATAACAAGGTCTCTTAGTCGCAGCTGGTCGCCTGGTCGGGGAATACCAATACGGTGGTCGGTAGGTCACAGGAGGTCTCCTTGGGGACAGTGGCCGCTGAGGTGGCCTAAAATACCAGACTGGAACCGCCGGCACATAATCCACAGCTTCCAGTGGAGGTGTCTGATAGGAATCCATAATCTGGGCGTACTCGTTGCGCCTAATATTGTCCGTAGGACATGGCTTTGGGGGAAATGGGATAGAGTACGTGGAGCGCGGTGACTGGGATGCCAGTAAGCCTCTGTAGTTACTCCTACTACTGCTGTAGAAGTAGCCCCTGTTTCTCTGACTTCCCTGAGGTAAAGGCGCAGCATGGCAATAGTAGTCCTCCAACTGAACCGATTCTAAAAGGTAATATTTAGTAATAAATTATCATAGATCTTTGTTGAGCAATATCTACCTTCCCTGCCGGTAAAGATCATCCGGAGATTGTAGTTATCAAGCTCGCAGATGCTCTCGAACCAGCGGTACCCATAATTAAAGGTGGCACAAACCCGGGGACCGCAGGGTGACTGATTCCTTAAATAGTCCCGATGGCGGTCATATCCCCGGTAGTCCTCGAAACCCAGGGAACTCTGGGAAAAGGTCAAAGCCGAACCGAGCAGCGAAAGGTAGACGAACACTTTCCACATTTTGAATGGTCGCGTATTACTGATGTCATTTTCTCTCCCTTCAACAACTATTTATACGTCAAATTTCAGAATTCTTTGATGGGCAGAGTCGCACTCGACATGGTGCGGCAGACGACGTCTGTCTATCGGCTAGCTACGTGCTTGATTCCAGGTTGCATTGTAAACTGCAAGACTAAAGTCTGTCTCGGATTCGGATTCGGACTCTCTGAATCCGCCGCTACCCAGATATTGGACAACTTTGGAAATTGAGTCCCCACAAAGGTAGAGAAGACAAAAAGAAAAAAAAGAAATTTTCTACGCAATCTGAAGTTCGAATTCGTGGAACTGCTTGTGATGCTTTTTGCTTCGACTGCTTGCGGGGAAAGCTTTTGTAGCAAAGCAGTGCGTTAAAGTTCTAGGTTTCAAAATATACTAAAAGGTTTCTCTTCCTATTTTTCTTTTATTTTTATTAATTTTATCAACAAACTGCTAGTTATGGAATGTTAAAAGTAAGGTATTAGCTTCAGAAACAATTTCCATAGTTTTTATAAAGTTTTAGGAGCTTTCATTCAATTCTCTTTCAAATTTTAGAAAAGTAACATAATTTTTAGTGGCTATTTTTTTTAAAACCAAATGTTTAGTTGATCAAAAACTTAACTAAGCTCAAACTGAACTAAAATATGAATAAAATTGGCAACAAACAATGAGAATCAAGTTCAAAATAATAACGGCCGTATAACAGTTTTCCAGCAAGCAGTTCTCGAAATAAACTTCTACTGCTTGCTCTGCCTTTTCAAACACAATTTTCGAGAAACTCGATTCACTTGCCAACTGGTTGCTGTGCCGAGCGGTTGAATATTGTGCTTTTTTTTGGCCAATTGTTTGGTTTTCCTGTTTAATTTTGTTAAGTGTGTCGTTTTGCGTGATTGTTGTGATCGCGAAATAGCCAACGAGAGCAGGAAAACTGCGAAAATAAACTGCGAGCCTCCGGCCGGCTCTGGATCAAGGCAGGCAGATGGCCATAAACACGCACAAGATTCGCAACAGAGGTAAACAAATTAAATTACATTTAATTTCCCAGCCACCAGCCAAAACCTAATTTCCTGCGGCTTCCGCTGTGTAAATAATATTTATTTTATGTTCCGGGTGCTCGGATGTTCGAAAATTGCCATGACAAATATTGCTCATACGCCGTGTATGGCTCCGTGTGGCGAGCGGCTCGACACAAAAATCTAACACAAACATGGCAAACCTCAAACCCACACACGAGATGTCTCTTTAAGGCGAAATCATCAATGCAAGCAAATGATTTATTCAGGGAAAGCATAAATGTATGCTTTGCTCTTTTTTTTATGCCCAGCGAGAAAAAAAAAGAAATAGCATTTCGCATTCGAATCCCTGTCAAAGGCATTTCGCCTGGGGATTTATCAATCTGGTCAGCAATCCTTTACATCATGTTTTTTCCTAGAAGCTCTCCCAAAGAGCTCTAAAATAGTCCCCCAGTTGAGTTTCTTTTTTTATTCCTCCCATCCCATCCCTCTCAATATTATCGTGTAACTGGGAAACATTTTCCATTGCGTATACGCCGTGTGGGCTGCGGACTGTCGGCTAAGGGCTGTTGGCTGTCGGCTGTGAGCTGGAAGCTGGGAGCTGTGCCGTCCTGCAGCACATCCTGTACTATGTCTGTGTTTGTAGTTGATTCCATGCTGCGGTTTCTGATTCAATTAGCAGCCGCCTCGAGCAAATGCGCAGCAGCGTTGCCAAGGCAGGAGGCGGCATATCCTTGTGGCATATGTTACAAGCCAGCTTACTGACTAAGACCACAAATCCAATACAAATGCCACAAAACGGTTCCAGCAGCAAAAACGTAACAATTGCAGCAGAATCCAGAAATCCAAATCCAGAAAGTGTGCAATAATTTATGCAGCAACCGTTGCCACTAGATTTATGGTCTGTCAATCCAAAAAGAACTGAATTATTTGAGGCTAGTCTAGTCCGAAGGCCTTGCACGTCCCAGGAGTTCGTCATCTTTTTTTTTGGGGCTATAATTTTGTCAATAAAAAATGTATTTCGTTCCGCCCCATTTGCTTTTCCTGGGAGGACGGGAAGATGTATTTTTGGCAGGAGCTTAACAGCAACAGAGAGGTAAAGCCTTTTGGAACTTTCAACTAAAACGTTTTAAAGGTTGGAGTATACAAAACATACGTTTATATTACACTGACTTCCTCTTTAACCCTCGCAGCCCCTGACTCACAGTTTCCACAGCTTTTCCCAGCACTTTTCTCATTTCCATTGGCCAAAGGATCGCCG
Source organism: Drosophila ercepeae (assembly GCA_018150545.1). NCBI lineage: Eukaryota > Metazoa > Arthropoda > Insecta > Diptera > Drosophilidae > Drosophila > Drosophila ercepeae. Next base: position 3,148,046 of record JAECWL010000174.1, read on the forward strand.
CTCGTTTGAACACCTGCTTTCTGCTGGCAAACGAGCTCAGCTCATTAGTTAGTGGCCATGTTTACACTTCACACAATACACGAGCCAGGGTGGGTTGAGGATGTCCTAGAGGGTGGCCCAGTGGGTCGAGAGGACTCTAAATGGCCAGTTGGACAGTTGGGGGGAGGCACTTTGGCATACATGACAGTTTCCGTGACGGTCCAAGCGCAAATACATTGATGACTGACCCTTCATTAAAGGACTTACAAGTGTCGACATGCATCCCCGAAATGCAGGATAAATGTTTTCATTTAATCCCCTGTTTGGGGTCAAATTTTGGTAAAGGAAAGTTAAAGAAAACAATTCTAAATAGGAGCTTAAAGTATAAATATATTATTTATTTTATTTCTAAATATTTTTCTATTTGTAGAGTTTTATTTGGAATTTCTTTTTTAAAATTCTTTATTTCTGAAACCACAAACTTTCCTTTTAGTAGTAATTTTTTATAAAATTAAATGAATGTTCAACCTAAAATGGTAAACCGCATATGTTTTCCCCAGGACTTGGCAGGATGGCCATTTTTTTTTCGGTCAAACACCAGACACCTCCCCCATGCCCCCGTTTCTCGAATAACAAAACTCTTAAAGTGACCCAATGACCCCACCAGCTGACTAATGAGGCGTCTGTCTGTTCCGGCTTCTGTTTGCCGGAAAAATGGCCCATGAAAATGTGGCGGGGTGGGGGTTTAGGCGGGGAAATTAGGAAGGACGAAATGGGATCTCAAGTGTCGCCGTTTGCTTGTTTTCCGCCACTTTTACAACATAATTTGGATGGGAAAATAGGAGGGTGCCGGACCGGGCCGGGGGCTGGGATCATGGTTTATGATTCGCATTCAAGTTACTTATGCGGAACTACACAGTATGTTAAGCATTTTATTGTAGCCGACTTGCAGGCGCATATTAAATTTTTATGCCAGCAGTCAGCAGCCAGAAAGCAAGAACCAAAAACACAAAAAAACAACTAGAAATATAAGAACAAAAAAAATATCCAACATGGAAATTGGATTCCATTTCATTGGCCGAGTGTCTCCGCTCTGCTTCTGACACTGCTTTTTTATGCCTCTTCTCTGCTCTTATTTTCTTTTTTACTTTCCCACTGCTTATATTGCTACTTTCTACTTTCTTTCCTGCCACACCCCCCACTTTCTCGAAGGACAACACAAATTAAATGTACAAAATTTCGTAATTGAGCGCTTTATGTATTTTTAATTTATCTTCCTTGCGACGCTCCCAGAGCTGTCAGTTGGTCTTTTGATTAATTTTGCAAACATATTCCATTGGTCTTTGCATTTTATATTTTTAGCCATTTTTCCTGTTTTCCTGTTTCTTTTTTGTGCATTTTTTATTACCCGCATTATCCTTGGTTGGCTGAGAAAAAATGGGTGTGTGGGGTCTGGTTTCTTGGTTGCTTCTGAAAAATATCCTTAAAGCAAAATTTGTCACTTGATATCGGAAAAAGAATATATTTTGCTTAGTTTTTTAGGTTTATAATTTTCCAATATTTAAAAAAAATATTTTTTGATTACAAACCCATCTTTTTAAGAAATAAATAATCACATTTTGAACTAGAATATATTCTTAGACAAAAAGTTAAAGATTTTAAGCACAAAATCCCTTTCCAAGCCACATTAATATTGTTTTAAAATTCCAGTATTTATTCACCTTAAAACCGCAAAAGTTAAAGCATTAAAAACTTCAGAATTCCATTAAAAATTGCCCTTAATTAATTACCAAATGATAAAAAATTATCGACACCTGCGAAAATCGCTACATGAGAGAGTAATTTGTAGAGGTTTTCCTCTGGATTAAATCACGGGATTAATGAAGTCAGCTTAATCCTGATTAATCGACAGTTTTGCTAATTAATTGAAATCTATGAATATTGGTCAAGTGGCTTTTGGTTAAACGAATACATTTTCGAATACAAAATTTGTTTGCGATTAATGCCAGTAAATCATTCAATATTAGATTGATCGGATCGGTCTAATTGGATTCCCAATTTTTGTGGTTCTAGGCCAAATATTTTTATTTCTGTTTCCCTCGGCCAAGTTCAGGTACACGAACTACACGAAGACTAAGAGTGCACAATCACAATCCAATAAAAATAACCAAAAACACATTGTTCCCATCCGATTTCGTGGCGATTTTTGGGATTCAAAATTGTAAACAATCCGCTGGCTAAGCGTTTTCCATATACAAAGCATTTCTCTTACATTTTTTTTTCTTTATTCTTGGCCATGGGTATGGGTAATGTTATAAGCCGATTTCACGGCCATAAATATCAATTCGGTGGCAGCGTGGCCAAAAAAATAAAAAAAAAAGTAAAAAATGTTGGGGGGGGAAAAATCAAAAGAAGCCAAAAATCGAGTGGCATGCGTAACGGTATTTGATTTATGCCCAGTGGGCGTGGCATCCAAATAAAGTATTCGCCCACGACTAAGCCACGAAGGAGTCTTTTTCCGCCTCGGATTTATTAAAAAATAAAAAATCAGAGGTATTGGCCTCAAAAGTGAGGAAATTGACAGGACTTTTGGGGGGAGTTTTTTTTTCCAGGATCCAAAGGATACGTTGTGGAGTGTTTTCGTTTTCAATAAGGTTGGGAAACATATTTTCTAATGGAATAGAATAATAAATGGAATTCTTAGAAAGGTTTAAATACTTTTAAAATCATTTTTTCATTAAGAGAAGTTTTTAGAAGAAGTAAGAATTTTATTTTCCAATTTTCTTGTAATTGAAAACTTTACAATATCAATGATCAATATCCGTATATAACCCTTGAGAACTCCACTACCCTTTATTTTAATCTCGAAACCAAAATGGCCAATATAATCCCTCCAACCAGTTTCCATTGTCCTGCCTTGTCCTGCCTTGTCCTGGCTTGTCCTTTCCCGGATTTTGGCAAATTTTTTTGTGATTTATGCAAGCTGCCACAGTATGCCAATAATTGGCTTTGAATGCCCCAAACTTTTGTGAAGTTTTCTCGCGGACTTCTTGCAACCAGGCAGCTGTCTTTCAAGTTTCCACATTTTTCCCAATTTTTCCCAATTTCCCCTCATTTTTTCTTCATGTTTACAATGCCTTCTGCGATTCGATTTCAATATTCGTTTTATAAAAAAATTAAAAAATGTGAGAGGTGTGAGGGAATGGCGCCACAAAAAATATATAAAAGAGTTCATTCAAGTTGAATTGTTCTGGATTTTTTTTAGGTCATTTCTGCTTCGCTCGGCACTTTTCTCACTTTTTCCCAACTTTTAATGAGCAAAGCGAAAAAGGCAGAGAAGAGGTGGTCTGGCTGTCAAGTTCTTGGCTAAATCAAATCAAATGAAAAATGAAAATGAAATTTTCACAAATTATTTTACACCGAAAATATGCAAAAGTTACGAAATTATCATTTTTGCCAAGCGCCTCGGGGTTTTCAGAAAATTCTCTTCACCTTTTCCCGTAAACTGATTTATCTTCAAATGATAAATTTTATACAAAAAAAGGAGAGAAAAGAATCCTTAAGCAGGAATTCCCTTTCTTACATTTTTATCATTTTTATTATCCTTGAGAAAATAAATTAAATTCGATAAAAATTATGCAAATTTTCTTAACCCATTTTAAGGTCAAAAATCGTGCCCACTCGTAATTAAATGTTTAGAATTTAATTAAAAAAGATTTACCCATTCAACTTTTTGTCGCACACAAAAAATTACAAGGCGGGTGGAAAAAATGGGCAAAAAAATGGCAAAAATCGGAGCCAAGTTAAGACAATTTGAATATAAATGGCTATTTTAGCCAGGCCCTGGCCCTGGTCCTGGCCCTGATGTTCCCGTTGTTTCGGCCAAGTGCTGCCTTGGGGCATTTGTTAATTTCCGTTTCCGCTTTTGCGCTTTCCCGCCTTTGTTTCGGCTTTCCGCCGATTTCCGCGTCACCTATTTTCCAAAGCTTTTAATGCCATTTTATTGTCAAAAGATAAGAACGCACACAAAAGCCAAAGCCAAAGCCAAACTGCTTAAAAAAATGGTTGGTTGGGAAAAAAAACAAAATCTATTAAGCCGCTGCTAAAATTATGCAGCCACCAAACAATGCCAAACACCTGTTCGCGTGTGTGGGGCAAGTGCTGCTGATAAGTGCCAACCCAGCCACCCAGCCACCTACCCACCCACTCCATCAGCCACTTGCCCAACCAACCACCCACTGAGACAACAAGCCACAAAATAAATAAAAAGAAAATATTTTATGAGAGATTTTTCACGAAAATTCAATTTAATAAATAAATCTTTGAACCTTGAAACCGAAATTTATGTACAATTTCTAAAATCTAGACAAGTTGAGAAAATATTAAACGGAATTTTAAATTTAAAAATAATCATATTTCATGAAGCACTAGAAGAAATGTTTGGCTAAGAAGGTAATTTAATTTAGTTTCTATTGCCAGACCCGCTTAAATTTTATACAAAAAACTTTGTTTTAATATTAAGAACTTTTTTGTTTTGAAAATAAATTCTTAGCAACAAATTAAGTTAAATTTTAAATTGGATTAATCAACCTTTAAAACCTTAATTTTAAAACTGATTCGTAAAACTTAAACCTTTAAAGCTTTTTTAAAACAAACATTAGTCTATTTCCCTTCAACTTTTTTATTTTTATTTATTTTTTTATTTTTGATGTATTTTTGATTTTTTTTCTATTTTTCTTGGCACCCAAAAATTTCTCTAAGTGCTCCCATCCCATCCAGCTGTGATCAAGTTAACTTGTTTATGAGCTTTACTGATTGTTTTATTTTGGCTAAAATGTAACACTCTACATATTGTTTTCTTTTTTTGATTTGTTTGTTGTTTTTTGTGGCTAAAATTATAATTTCTTGGTTTTTTTTTTCGTGGTGGTTTCTTCAAGTGTCTGGTCTTTGTGGGTCTTCGTTGGTGCTTCGTTTCCGCGATGGTTTAACCATTCTATGGATTAGAATTTTGTTCTAGATTAGGCGATCTTGATTGGGATTTTCAGGTACTTACAGTGGGTGTTGTAGTAGCTGCTGTTGTTGTGGTTGTGGCAGCAGTTGTTGTTGAATCTGTGGTTGTTGAATCTGTGGTTGTTGAATCAGTGGTTGTTGAATCTGTGGTTGTGGCAGCAGTTGTTGTAGTTGTAGCAGCAGTTGTTGTTGAAGCTGTTGTTGTTGAAGCAGTGGTTGTAGTAGCTGGAGTTGTTGTTGAAGCAGTGGTTGTAGTAGCAGGAGTTGTTGTTGAAGCAGTGGTTGTTGAAGCAGTGGTTGTAGGAGTGGTTGTTGTTGAAGCTGTGGTTGTGGAAGCAGTTGAGGTAGTTGCCGCCGTAGTTGTTGGATACAGAGTTGGGTAAGTGGGGTAGCTGGTGACCCGGGTGGTAGTGCTTCCAGCAGCAGTTGTAGAGCTTCCAGTAGGGGCTGGGGTGGTGGTAGCATACGGTTGGCCGTAGCTGTAAACGGCGGCATAGGCAGGAACGGCCTTGGAGTATCCAGAAGATGAGGAAACGGTCTTGGAGTAGCCAGAAGATGAGGAAACCTTGGGGTAGACGGGTCTGGCGGGAGCAGGATATGATTGGGGAGGAGCAGCAGCTGCAGGGTAGGGTGCGGGAAGGGAGTAAGAAAGCGAATAGGAGGGAGGTGCCACAGGATACGGACCAGGAGCTTCAGCCACAGCTCGAGCGCCGTAAGGACCACTGGCAGCAGCATAGGCGTAGGAGTTCTGCCCGGAAGAGGGGCCAGGTCCTTGAGCGGGATAATAGGCCTGGGCGGGAGCCTGAGCGGGGGCCTGAGGCTTGGGATAATAGCCAGGATTTTGACCACCAGTGGAGTAGGCGGAGCAGTAACTCAATTCCGTTTGAATCAGTTCTGAAAAGAGGTTCAAAAATTGTTAGAAAAAGGCTTTAAAAAATCATTGTAATTGCTGGAGACTCACCCCTTTTGCCCTCGAAGAGCCTCTTCAGGTTCTGGGAGTCCAGGCGGCACTTGCTGGGGAAAGGATGGTAAACATAGCCATCGGAGGCGCAGACAGGATATCCTCCGGGTGGGCAAACAGTGTTGTAGTTGGAGTCCGTGAAGACGTAGTCCAGCTCGGAGCCCGGATAGGCCACATCCCCGTAGTAGTAGTCGTAGTCACCGCAAACCAAGCCCAAGGAAGCCAGGACGATCGCTGCCACCTGGAGGATAGGGAGGAGCATGCTCTTTGACTGAAAACCAAACTGGAACATTGTGCGATGAACTGATGGTCTGTCCAAGGTGATTCCCGCTTTTATGGGTCACCGGCAGTGCCAATGGAACGTGCAGGTTGCCCAGATTTCGCGCTCTTTACATCACTATTATTTTATTTATTTATTTAATATGTTCTGTCTTTTTTCTACTTGTGCCTTAACACTTGTCGCTCTCACGGCTTATCATCTCGAAACGTGGCCCAGTGACTATGGCCATTATGCCATAATATAAACCATGGTATTACCTAACAAAAACCCGCTTGTCTTGGCCCGGCTTAGACCCACATGACCAGCTCTTCGACTGGCGCCAGATCTTAAAATGACGGGCTTTTAAACAAGTTTCTTATCAAACAAGCCCAAAGATAGCTCTTAATGAGAGATAAACTTTAAACGAGATTGTTTCAAAATTCTAACTAAAATAAGGTTGATAATTTCATTTAAATCACATTGAAAATATGTATATATTTAAGAAAAAACTACAAATCATTTAAAACATTCCGCTTAAATATCAAATAAAAATCAACCAAGCTATAACCTTCCTAAAATTAATATTTTTCTATTCTATCCTTTTATGAATTTTTTAAAAAGGTCCCCCTGAAAAAATTGGAAATATATTTTTCAAAATTTTTGCTCTAAGATTTTAATGCATATTTGTAAAAGATTTAAAAACAAATCTTTAGAAGTATTCCGCTTAAAGATAAAATGAAAATTGGCCAAGATATAGCATTTCTACTGGCACTGTTTTCATACTTCACGATTTTCACATTTTCTCAAGGGGGTCCATCAGAAAATTTTGGAAAAAATCAATCGAATTTTTTATTTTTAGTTTTTAATGCAGATTTATAGAGAATTGATCCAGAAATCATTTAAGGTATTCCGCTTAAGAATCGGTTAAATATTGTCCAAGATATAGCCTTTCAATGGGCCTATTTTGATATTTTACGATTTTTCCTTTTATTTAAGGGGGTCCATCAGAAAATTTTGAAAAAAATCAATCGAATTTTGTATTCTAAGATTTAAATGCAGATTTATAGAGAATTGATCCAGAAATCATTTAAGGTATTCCGCTTAAGAATCGGTTAAATATTGTCCAAGATATAGCCTATTAATGGGGCTATTTTGATATTTTTCGATTTTCACATTTTAACAAGGGGGTCCATCAGAAAATTTTGGAAAAAATCAATCGATTTTTTTATTTTAAGATTTTAATGCAGATTTATAGAAAATTGATCCAGAAATCATTAAAGGTATTCCGCTTAAAAATCGGTGGAATATTGTCCAAGATATAGCCTTTTAATGGGCCTATTTTGATATTATACGATTTTTCCTTTTTTTTTAAGGGGGTCCATCAGAAAATTTTGAAAAAAATCAATCGAATTTTTTATTTTGAGATTTTAATGCAGATTTATAGAGAATTGATCCAGAAATCATTTAAGGTATTCTGCTTAAGAATCGGTTAAATATTGTCCAAGATATAGCCTTTTAATGGGGCTATTTTGATATTTTTCGATTTTCACATTTTCTGAAGGGGGTCAATCAGAAAATTTTGAAAAAAATCAATCGATTTTTTTATTTTAAGATTTTAATGCAGATTTATAGAGAATTGATCCAGAAATCATTTAAGGTATTCTGCTTAAGAATCGGTTAAATATTGTCCAAGATATAGCCTTTTAATGGGGCTATTTTGATATTTTTCGATTTTTCCTTGTTTTTAAGGGGATCCATAAGAAAATTTTGGAAAAAATCAATCGATTTTTTTATTTTAAGATTTTAATGCAGATTTATAGAGAATTGATCCAGAAATCATTTAAGGTATTCCACTTAAGAATCGGTTAAATATTGTCCAAGATATAGCCTTTTAATAAGGGCTATTTTGATATTTTACGATTTTTCCTCTTTTTTTTAAGGGGATCCATCAGAAAATTTTGAAAAAAATCAATCGAATTTTTTATTTTTAGTTTTTTATGCAGATTTATAGAGAATTGACCCAGAAATCATTTAAGGTATTCCGCGTAATAATCGGTTAAATATTGTCGAAGATATAGCATTTTAATGGGGCTATTTTGATATTTTTCGATTTTCACATTTTCTCAAGGGGGTCCATCAGAAAATTTTGAAAAAAATCAATCGAATTTTTTATTTTAAGATTTTAATGCAGATTTATAGAGAATTGACCCAGAAATCATTTAAGGTATTCCGCGTAATAATCGGTTCAATATTGTCCAAGATATAGCCTTTTAATTGGGCTATTTTGATATTTTTCGATTTTCACATTTTCTCAAGGGGGTCCATCAGAAAATTTTGAAAAAAATCAATCGAATTTTTTATTTTAAGATTTTAATGCAGATTTATAGAGAATTGACCCAGAAATCATTTAAGGTATTCCGCTTAAGAATCGGTTCAATATTGTCCAAGATATAGCCTTTTAATGGGGCTATTTTGATATTTTTCGATTTTTCCTATTTTTTTTAAGGGGGTCCATCAGAAAATTTTGAAAAAAATTAATCGAATTTTTTGTTTTAAGATTTTAATGCAGATTTATAGAGAATTGACCCAGAAATCATTTAAGGTATTCCGCGTAATAATCGGTTCAATATTGTCCAAGATATAGCCTTTTAATGGGGCTATTTTGATATTTTTCGATTTTCACATTTTCTGAAGGGGGTCCATCAGAAAATTTTGAAAAAAATCAATCGATTTTTTTATTTTAAGATTTTAATGCAGATTTATAGAGAATTGATCCAGAAATCATTTAAGGTATTCCGCTTAAGAATCGGTGGAATATTGTCCAAGATACAGTCTCTGAAAGGGACAATATTTTCTAAACATTTTTTTTCTAATTTTTCTCCAAAAAAATTTATACAAAATTGATCAAATTTTCTTTGGCAAGATTTTAGTAAATCGTTTAGTATGCTCTTCCTGAAGATCTAAAGCATAAAAGCCAAGATATAGCCTTCTTACCGAAGTAAAGTCCTCGTCTTTTTTCCACCACAACTCCTTAGATTGAAATCCCTTTGAGAAAGTATTCACCATAAAAGCCACATACCAACCGCATCCAGCCAAGTAGCCAGCCAAGTCTAATAATAAGTAATAAGCTCACAAGTTGAGAACTTTAAGCCCTTGTGTAAACTTGTACACGTTCCACTTATAAATTTTAGCAAAACACACAAATATTTCCCCTTTATATGCAAATTTTGCCCACAAGCTTGATATGAAAATTGTTTGGCCAAAAATTATGGTTTAGTGGACATTTTCCTGGTTTATGATTTTCCAGTCTCATGGAATTCTTACACCTTCCTGCAGTTGCTAATTGCAAAAATAAACCTTTTAAGCTGTAAGCCGAAAGTATATTAAAAAAACATATACTCGGGATATCATTGTCGGGAAGAGCTGAGAATAAAATATTTATTATGTTTACACAATTCTGGGTTCCTTCGTTATGCAGGACATTAGAAATTCAAGAATAAATTTTGCTGACAGTGTGTCCAACATGAATGGCAAATCGAAAAAAAAAATATGCTTTCAGTTTGCTTGCATTTTTTAAGATGCTGTAAAAAATAGGAGAGAAATCTGGTTTCAAGGTGAACAAAATCCGTGCTTCGTGGTATTTTCAGGGTCTTTATAAAGAAAGGTTTTCCAAAAATGGTGTCAAACCGAAAACAAAGGTAATATATTTGTTTATTTAGGTGTTGTTGATTGTTTTCTTGATTATTTATAATTTATTCAATATATTTCATGGAGAATTCCTTCCTCAAATATTTGTTAAACTTCAAAACCTTGAAGTCATTGGCTTTAAAAGGTAAGAACCTTCCTTTTATTTTTCTTTTTTTTTTATACGAAAAACAATTTTCTTGTCAATGGGACACGCCCACTTTTACAACTCTTATAAAAAAACGCCTCTGAAGGCCATTTTTTTGTTTATGGCTAGAAAGCAGTTCAAAAAGAAAGCAACTGTTGCTGCCAAGCAGTTTCCGTAATGGCGAACAAGCAGTGTTTCCGTCAACCGGAAAAAATGGAGTTCATAAATTTTCTAACTTGTTTCCGGTTTAAAAATTAAATTTCAAACAAAAAAGGTCTTCTCATTATTTATCTCATAATTTAATTAAAATAAGTCTACATTTATATTAAATATAAACAAACCAAAGCCCTTAAAAAACGTTTTTCTATCCCCAAAGCTCTCAATTCTTGCCCCAAAAATTATTATTTAAAATACCCACAAAGAGAGTTTTTCTCCCAGTGTAACCAGGAGAGGCTAGGCGACCAGCAAGCAGCCTCGCCAGGCGCCTTTCGCCGGATGCCTGGCCACTTGTCAGTGAAACGCAGAACCGAACGGACCGAAAAACAGCACCCGAAGTGAGATTATTTTCCTGGTTTTTCCGTTTTTTCCCGAAGATAAAATTAAACGTATTTTGTTCTGAAGTTCTCCAATAATGATTTTTTGGGCTTATTGCTAAACGTGACAAAATCCAAATTGGCTTAAATGAATGGGCCTGGTTACTAAGTTAAGAATTCATTCAAAAACTGGTGAAGAATTCGAAAAATGTTTTCGTTTGCCGCCATTAAAAAACAGCGCCCGAGATTCAATTACCAGTGATTTGGTGTTTTCTTTTTTTTTTGTATTTTAATTAAGTAAACAATAGAAAGAAATAAATAATTAAGTAGTTTCTGGATGGGATTTGCTGCCCATCTTAATTATGTGTCTGGTTTATGTGAAAAGTTTTCCCCTTTTCGGTGATTGGCAGGAAATGAGTGCATTAATTTGCAAGCTTGGCAAGTTTTGGTTGTCCAGACGAGGGAGAACTGTATTCCAACTGGATTCCAACTGGATTCCGACTGGATTGGAAGCCAGCCAGCGTGTGTAATTGCATTTACGATTGGAGTAATTTATTATTATAATTGATTCACATGCCCAGACCGAAAAAAAAGAAATATTCGCAACAGCAAAATAATACGAGTATAATATTATATTATCCATTAGGCGTGACTATATGATTTTCTTCCTGCCAGTGTGTGTGTGTTTGTGGCATTTCCGTTTCCTGTTTCTGGTTTTCTCAAAATGCCGCCAGCATCATTAGGCGCAGTTTTTCTTCTACTTTTTTTGTTTTTTTTCTGGTTTTCTGGTTTTGTTTTTTCCCCTCCGGATAGACAAAACAATTCATCATCAATATTCAGCATGTGTACATATAATTATTCCCCCAACCATGACTCTGCTTTTACCACCATTGATTGGCCATTTGTATCCTTTGCCGCGGGGGTCCTGTCTAGCTCCAGACTCTGGAGTCCTTCCTTCTTCTTTCAGCTATTCAGCTATTGTTGACAATAAATTTCAATTTCATGCATAATTTATGCAAGCAAACGTTTTCCAATTATTTGTATTTTATGGATGCTTCAAACAGAAGGTTTTGCTTTTCACTAAAAAAATAAAACCAAGGTTCAAATTATTTTCTGGCTTATAGAAACAATGAGACACAGGACAATGGATGCAATGAATTACATTTACATTTAAAATACAAAATACCGGCCATGTCTTATGACTATGAATGCAATTAATGCTCATTAAAGGACTCGAGTCCTGCGGCATTTGAATTGATGGCCCGCCCACAACTTCTGACTACCTTCGTCCTGGGTACTTAGTGCTTTGGCTAATTGCCTGTGTCCTCGGACACTTGCTCGAAAGAGAAGAGAAAACAAAAATAAATAAATAACATGCAAGAATGTTTAGCCGAAGTAGAACGTTTTCCATCAGTCGAGTTGGTAATAAATTAATGCCGCAAATTAAAGTTCTTCCTTCTTCCACACAGTCAGAAAATGTCCTTTGTATGGAAAATCCAGCCGGAATGCTGCCGCTTCTGTTCAAACTCAATCAAGCGAAATGAGTTTTGATTAAAAATATAACCAAGTTAGGCAAGAGAAGTTTTCCCAGCTCATCCCACGAGACTGTACATGCATGTGCCGTCTCTTTCGACCCATCCTCCTGCCGTCTTGCTGTCTCTTTCGTTGTCATCGTGGTCGTAATGGGAAAGATGCATTTCATTTGAACTTGCCCCGTGGCATTTGCTTTGTGCCTCTGTGTGTCACAAAATGCAATTAAATTCCCTACAACCGTTGCAAAACACGCTATTAATTAGACAATAAACTGATTTACAACATATGACCGAATAATACACTAAAAACTGTCAACTAAACTTTTTAAAAAAGAATAAATTGAATTAAAATAAAGTTTATATTCTATTATTTTGCGTGGCTGGTGCTTGGGTGTCTCTGGGTTCCCCCTGGAACTGGCCAACTCTTTGAAGCTTAACCAAATTAGGAATGCACACACGAATGGACAGCCAAAAGCTATTCCAATTCCCCTTAAACACTGGGAGCCAAAAATGTAGCAAGACACTGAAAGAAACTTCACTTTATTCCAACAATACACCAACTACATTCCAACACACCAACTACATTCCAACACACCAACAATAAAAAGATGCATGAGTTCTCCTACCTCTTAAATACCTTTTTTGTTAAATTGAATGCTTTATTGCTTTATTTTTCAGTGCATTGCCTATAAGGAGCTTTGCCTACTTGGAGGCTCTCGCAAATGGCTGGTTTGTCAGCTTCAGTTACTGAGGCAGCCATGGAATCGTCGCGTGCACAGGACCAGCCCCAGCCCCAGCCCCAGCCGCAGGATAATCTGCGCATATTTTTAAAGCATTTGTATGCCGAGTGCGTCTACCGATACCAGAATGACACATACGACGACCCATCGACAGAAACGGCAACAGGTGAGTAAACAGACCATGGCGTAGACCAACAGGCGTATACGTGATTTTCACATGCCACATGTCACATGTCACATGCCCCTTGCCCCTTTGCACTGGCACCATAAAAATTTTACCCAAAGGGAAATGGAAACATTAACAACATTACACCAACAATATTCCAACATTACACCAACAAAATAATACTGGTTTTTCTTTCTCTGAACACAGACTATGAGTCAGATTTTCCAGAGAACTTCAGTCCTGTGCCGCGATATCTGGAGAATGCGGTTTTAAACGAAGGCTCGATTGACATGCGGAACGTGGACGAAAAGCAGGCGGAAAAGGAGGAGCTGTTCGCCACCATTCTCACGGCCACGATGGCCACAAATCAGAATCAGAATCAGGAAGAGCCCGCTGAGCCACGCAGTCCGGGAAATAGCAGCAAGCGCCTCTTCTGCCCCTTGAACTTTGACGGATACCTCTGCTGGCCCAGAACTCCGGCCGGCACTGTGCTAAGTCAATATTGTCCCGATTTCGTTGAGGGCTTCAACAGCAAATTTCTGGCCCACAAGACGTGAGTTAAATGCCCAAAATGTCTCAAACATTATCTATTGGCAAACACAATGGGATCGATATTTGAATACGAATTTTGTTTCACTTACGATTAACATTCTGCAAAAAGCATTTCATACATGATAAACACGGGATTTTCATATATTTTCTATAAATAAATTAGATTTCACAGCAATCCTACTCTATGGCAAAGTGGTTACACTTTAAACAACAGCTGGGCTCAAATAACACTTGGGGAAACTTTGCCAAGAAACTTTTCAATGTCAGACGCTTTGTTTTCAAATAAAAGGCCAACCCTTTCAAGACTCAAACTGTGACAATTATCCTTTTAGCTGCCAAGAGAATGGCTCCTGGTACCGACATCCGGAGAGCAATCAGACCTGGTCCAATTACACCAACTGCGTCGACTACGACGACTTGGAGGTAAGTCCTCCCGCTGAGGTAAACTAAGCAGAATTAATAATAATAAAAAAACATAAAACACCCTGCAGTTTCGCCAGTTTATCAACGAGCTGTACGTAAAGGGATACACCCTCTCCCTGCTGGCTCTACTTATATCGATTATTATTTTCCTGGGCTTCAAGTAAGTGCTTGTCCTGCATCCGGTTGGCTTCCGTTTTATATGCAAAACTATGCTGTATATCCTTTGCCCAGATCCCTGCGCTGTACACGCATTCGGATACATGTGCATTTGTTCGTATCGCTGGCCTACACCTGTGTGGCCTGGATTCTCTGGTACCGCCTCGTAGTGGAGCGTCCTGAAATAATAGCCGAGAATCCGGTGAGATTTACAGAGAAAATAAAACTTGGAAGTAGTCAAAAGTGGCTTTAAAATTTACACCAACACTCCAATATATTTAAAACGCTTATTCCAACATTAAGAAAATTGTATTCCAACAGTGTTGGGGGAACTTTAATTGAAATGTTTCTTTTAGTGGGAAAATGTCAGTTGCATAAACGCCCTATCATGCTCCGGCTACTGTTTTCTTTCAGCTCTGGTGCATCGGATTGCATTTGGTTGTGCACTATTTCATGCTGGTCAACTACTTCTGGATGTTCTGCGAAGGCCTCCACCTGCACTTGGTGCTCGTTGTGGTGAGTGGGATGGGATTTACTGGGTGGCATCCTTGAGCTTTATCCGCCCACACTCCATCCCCATTGGCATGCAAATCCGTGTAATTGCTTTGCAAGTTTGCATTCTTCATGAGCATGAGCTGGGCTTGGCAGATGTGATTTGCTGTTTTTGCCGGTTCCGCCGTCATTGCAATGCTTTTTGCTCCGCCAATTGATGTGAAAGCAAGTTGCAACTTTGGCGAACAGCCTTCCGTCTCTGTCAAGCTGTCAGATCTATCCCCTCTATCCTTCTCAGGTCTTTGTCAAGGACACGATTGTGATGCGCTGGTTCATCATCATCAGTTGGCTTTCGCCCATACACTTTGCCGTCGTCTATGGCCTGGCCAGGCACTTCAGCAGCCCGGACAATGAACAGTGAGTATCACAATGGAGGAAATATGAGTCTCATTAATCAAAAATTAAACCCGTTTCCGACAGCTGCTGGATCGATGACAGCCTTTACCTGTGGATCTTCTCAGTGCCCATTACTCTTTCACTTTTGGCCAGTTTCAGTAGGTTTTAGTACCGAATCCTGCTCTGGACAATTGTTAAAAATTATCTCTCTTACCTGAAATAGTTTTCCTCATTAATGTTCTAAGAGTGATTGTGCGAAAACTTCATCCCCAATCGGCCCAACCTGCTCCTTTGGCCATCCGGAAAGCCGTAAGAGCAACTATTATCCTGGTTCCCCTATTCGGACTGCAGCACTTTCTGCTTCCCTACCGGCCGGATGCTGGAAGCCATCTAGATCGATTCTATCAACTGCTCTCGGTGGTGCTGGTCAGCCTTCAGGGATTCGTGGTTTCCTTCCTCTTCTGCTTCGCCAACCACGACGTCTTGTTCGCTGTGAGGACACTTCTAAACAAATTGTTGCCCCGTTTGGTGGCAGCTCCTCCGGCAGGGAGTAATACTGGACAGATGGCCACAACCACACCCAGCCGGGAACTGGGCGTTTAAGGTGTACCGCCCGAGAGTAGAACGAAATATAGATCGTATTGAAGAGCAAAGGTTTTGAAAACCTTACAAAATACTCCACAAAAAATAAACAAGCCCGCAAGAAGTATTCCAACAGTGCCACAACATAATATCCAAAAACCCACAAAAGTACAACAATACACCAACAGATCTGATACAGTTCTCCTGAAACCGAAATCGGAAGATTCAAATATAAATATTAAAAGGTTTTTAAAACCCTTACAACAACAAGACTCCAACAAAGAGAAAGAGGTATTCCAACAGTTTCATAACCCAAGTACTCCAACACTTTTATGTCCCAAACTCGGTTTCATAACCCGTTTTATTTTCGATATCTTTTTGATATATTTTTAATTGAATTAATTGAGTATTTACAGCAGATTGAGGGCCTGATAATTTCCACAATGGAGTGAAACTAAAAACTATTGAACCATATCCAGTATAATTATGGGAATCAAGTAGTCGATTTTTGGGATTCACAGTCGCAAACAAACAAATTTTAAATCATACAAAATAATACAAAACCAAAGTATAAACACTATTTACAAATATAAAAATATGTTATAATCAAGTCCAGAGAAACAAAAATACGTACGCCAATGTACCTAAAAAAGAAACAAATTTTTTTGACCATCCCACAAAAATATTACGATAAATCTATTAAAAAAGATATATATATATATATATGTGTAATGTTATTGCTGTAAAGTTTATAATATATATATTATATTCACTTAACCAAAAACACTCTGAAGTAATGAATAAATCATGTTAACTGCAAAAGGGGAAGGACTATTTCCTGGGGACACTGAGAATAAAAACGCTTGGCTCCAGTTTCTTGGTAAATTTTTCATTCAATTTTATTTCATTTTTTTGTGGGTTTTTTTTTTGTTTGTTTGCACGTTTTGTCATATTTTTATTTTATTTTGTATATCATTGCTTGCCGGCGTTTTGTTTTGTTTTTTTTTTGGGTTTTTTGTTATCGATTTTCATCGTTTGGATTTCGATTTTGTTTATGAAAGAGCAAAAGAGCGTAGAACAAAACTAATACATACAATAAAATACAAATTTAATAATAATTATACATACATTCATATAATTTATATGTACGAGTATAGTAAAATTTTACGTTTGATCGCAATTCTCGATTTATGTTTTTTCTTTTTTGCTTTTTTGGTTTTGCAATATAAGTTATATAATAATATGCATCTAAATGTGGTTGTGTCTGTGTTTATCGATATCCTTTCGATATCATCGTTTATCCTGGGTTATCAGAGTGTCAGAGTTCGATTGGAACGGGACGTGTCAGTACAAATAAATACGAAATAGATCTACTAAGGGGGTCTACGAATACAATATCGAAATGTGAGTAAGTAAGCATTTTACGTAAAGTAATTAATGCGGTATGTGGTGGTTAACTAATTGGTTAATTGAGAGTCCATGGGGTGTGTCCAGGATCTGCACAAAAATATATATATAATATATAATATAGTATGTATTTATTTAAGTGTATTAGCACGATACGCTATAGACAATCATAATTAGCATACACAATCAAATGGATAAATGGATAATAATTAATTAAGTTTGAAGTTTAAGTTCGGATTCTTTTGTATTCGTTTTGTGATCTTTTGTTATTTGCATACGATTGGCTTAACGATTATCGATTTTCTTATGCACAAAATTGATTTAAATATTTATGCGATTTTCATATATATATATTTCTATATATCATTTAGTTACATATATATCCTTTTTTGTTTTTTTCTTCTTTTTGTTTTTGGTTTTGGTTTTGGGCGCGTTCCGTTGACAAAGCGGCTACGTATATTTTCTCCTCTCACCTCTCACATTTTTTAACTAATTTCTTGATTTAAATTTAAGATATTTTGCGTCTTAGTTTTTGTTTTTTTTTTACCGTTGTTGCCAAAAAAAACTGCTTGTAAAAAGTCCAAGTCTAAGCGAACTGCTTCGGCTTGCACTGCTTCTTGGCAACAGTGGGCCCAATTTGTATGTGTTTTACCGTGCCTTATAGCCTTTGGCGGCGATTTATTTTGTTTTGGCCTTTTTCTATTTTGTATTTTCTTGCATAATCTGTCGCATGTTATCCGTTTTTGTCCGTTTTGCTTACAAACTAAATTGAAGTTTTTCCATATTCGCTAATTTGCATACAATTCCCTCGTCTTTCGTCTTTCGTCAAGAAATCGACTAAGAAACGATGCCCGACGCGGTTAGCTTAGATTCGTATCGATGAAAATTGTCGGCTTACGTGACTAGATTTTAGTGTATATCAATAAAAATGTTGGAAGTTGATTCTTTTTTTTTGTTTTCAATATCATTATAATGTAGATTCGGGAGGCATCACTGCTCTCGCCCCTAAATTGTTTGTTTAGTTCTCGGGCTGAAGTTTTTTTTAAGTTTCTAGTTTTCTTCAAATTCTTCGTTTAATTTGTTTTGTGTGTGTGTGTTTGGGCTATTCTTTTTTTTCTATATAAGTAGACATATATATATATATATATATAGATATATAAATATGTATTTTGTTGTATTTAATTTTTAAATGCATTTCATGCTTAGTTGATGATTTTCATTGCTGGGTTCAGTTTTTCCATTTATTTTTTGTTTTTTAGTTTTACATTCTGCCATTTTCACTAAAATTAATATCGAAGAACCTCCAATAACGCATCGGTGTATGGTGTCTTGAATCTGGTTTGGTTTTGACTAATTCGATATTACTTTTTAGTTAAATATTGTAGTGTAGGTGTAATTGTAAGTCGTAAAGAAAGCACTTATGCGTGCCAACTGTGTGAATTTGAATGTGACCGAGTCGCTGAGTTGCGATTTGTACAACTGTCCATTTTCATATTTTTCCTTCTGTCCAATCCACATATACTATATATAATATATATGAATAATTTAAGTTTGGTTTTTGTGTTTTTTTTGTTAGTCAGCATTGGGCCAAAACAGCCAACTCGCGCCACATCTCTATATTGCTTTTGTGAATGACACACACGCGTTCGCATTTGCGGCGATGCGGCGGTTATTTTGCGGATAATGGATATAGTTTGATTACTTGATAATATTTCATATGCCATTAATCATTATTTTGAGTATTGAGTAGGTTAACTAGTCGCCGGGAAGTGGATATCGAGTCTCGAATCGCAGTCCCAGGGCTGCATTTTGTCTACTGCTTTTGCCTTTTGCGATCGAAGCCTGCCAATCGCACTGCTTGCTCCCCTGGGTCTATCGGTATTTCGGATCGTATGCTTTGGTATTTTTTTAATGTATTTCACATTTTCGACTTTTGTTCATATTTTCCTTAAGATTTTTCAAGTATTCCGTGTATATACCGTATACATAGATATACATATATATATATATATATATATATATTTATTTATTTATTTATTTATGTATATATGTATATATATATATATTAATAAATTTTACTATAAATCTTTGTTTAAAAAATTTTACATCATTTATACTTTATATATTTAAAAATTTGGTGTTTTCGCATTTGCTTTCGCAACTTCCTCATAGCTTGAGTATTTTTTGTTCTTTTTTGTTAGTTTACCTTACTTTTCTCCTAATTTAAAGTATTTTCTTTTTAGTTCTCAGTGGTTTGTTTCTTAATTGGCCACAGAGGTCGAATGCCATGTAGATGTGGCGCTGACCTTAGGCCCTAAACACACTGAAGCGCACATTTTGCGCTTTTTAAAAAAAGATTCTTTACTTCTCTAGCTCTTGGTTTATTATTTTTTATATTCATATTTTTTTGCTTTTTTGGAAACTACAGACACACACATTGATTGTTAGTAGTAGACTCTAAGAAATGATCGATTTTCTTGTTCGGATTTGCAAAAAACTATAATATTGAAGAAATGTGAAAATGTAGAAAAACTAGGAGGCTTGTTTTTTTGCTTATGTAGTTCGATGCCATCGTACATTTATCGTTATTACTTATATCTTTTTTTCTTCGAGTGTGATTAGAGATATTTATAATATATGCGTAAAACTTAGTTAAAACTTAAGTTATACTTTATAGATCGCTCAAACTTAGTTCATTATATATATTTTTGAAATATCCTTTTTTTGTATAAATGCGAGTGCTGTTGTTATTGTTGTTGTAGTAGTAACTAGATCTGTGTGTGTGTGTGTGTGTATGTGAGTGGGTGGTTGGGTGGGGGTACCGATTTTCCAATATCCAATAATTTCCTGTTTGAATTTGATTTTTTGTCTTTGGGGAAAAAAAGAAAACAAATTTTTGTGTTTTTTTTTTTAGTTTTTTCGTGTTTTTACTTCATTTTCTCATTTTTTGCATAGTTTTTGGAATAAGTCACACATTTATTTAATAATAAATATATATTTTTAGTTGTAGTTGTATTTTTTACTTTTTTATTCATTGATTTATATATATTTTTTTGGTTTTTTGGTTTTTTGGTTTTTGGTTTGGTTTCGCTTGGTTGCATTTAAATATGTTATAATAATTATAAAAATGGAATAATAAGTAGGCATAATAATATATAATGTAATATAATATAATTGTAATAAGTTTTCTTGGTTTCTTCTTCGTTTACTTTGGTTTGCACTTTGACGAATACGAATACGAATATTGAATATACTTTGGTTCTCCTTAGACGACAAAAAAATATTAATTAAATCTGGTTACATATATATAATAATGGTTACGATGTGTGGGTGTTGTGAGTGTGTTTTTCTCTCAATGTATCTTTCTTGTGGTTGTTGTTGTTGTTACGTTTGGAGGTTCAATAAATGGAGCCATAACCCCGATCTATTGCGGCTTTTAAATACAATATATCTCATGTTTTTCTTTACGTGTATTGTATATCTTTCTTCGTTTCGTCTTTTGAGTGGAAATCAATGCGAATCGAATCGAATCGAATTAAATATACTTTGCTTTGATCGACTGAACTAGGATTAATTAATTAATTCATTAATAATTCATTAATATAAATTTAAATTTGAATGTAAATGTAAATGTAAAAATTGAATCAAACACAAATAATGCAAATACAATACAATATAATATATTTTTTATGCATATTCATTATAATAATTAGTACTTAAGCTGAGAGAGAAAGATAGATTAATATTTTGGGTTTTTTAATTCGCTTAAATCAATATACATTAAATCATTTTGTTTAGCTTTAAGTACTTTGGTTTTTTTCGTTTTTAATTAAATATAATCATATAAGGTGATCAAAAAAATAGTTATTTTATATTGCGACTTAGATCATTTCCATTATTATTATATATATTTTTTTTGCATTTTTTTTTGATGTTTTTGGTTTCTCATCCTTCTTCTTTTTTGACCTTGAATCAATATTCCTTTTTGTCAATTTATAGACATCTGTCTTTTCGATTTAATTTTCCCTTTTTTTTCTCTAAAGTTTGTTGTTGTGTTTCTGGGTTGCCTCATTCAAGCTTTCTTTTTTAGTTTTTTAGTTTTTTTAAATAGAATAAATTATATTAGATGTAGATGAAATAAATCAATTTTCACTAAGATTTCATTAGAATTATAATTTAGCATAAAAATCAAATTACTATTCCTGCTTCCAACTCTTAGTTAATGTGCAATTTTGACTACAAATCAATCCGTCAACCGGGTTAAAGGAATGTCAATTAGTTATATTATAGTTCTTCATTGATAGCTTATAATCCTGTCAAATCATACAGATCATTGAGTACGAGTATTGGAGAGGTCTCGTCCTGGCCAAGGACATGCCTAAGTGGTCTTGGTCTTGTTAGTCTTAAAGCTGACCTGCAGCACTCGATTGCCCAGGGTGTAGCCGTTGAGGGACTGAATGGCCACCACGGCCTCGTCATAGTTGGTCATGGTAACGAATCCGAATCCCTTGCACTTGCTGGTCTGGAGATCCCGGATCACTTTCACCGACTGCACCGCTCCGAAGGGGCCGAACAGCTGCCATAGGACATTCTCCTCGGTTTCCGGTGCCAGGTTGTAGACGAATATACACCATCCGGATCCGGTCATCGCGTTTCCGGGCAATATCGAGTTGGCCAAAAGATCGCCAGCTAGTGGTGAGTACCTGGAAAGGGTTTTCAAATCGAATTATTAATTTATTGTTGAAGATACGGGTTAAAAACATCAACATTTTTAGGATCTTTAGGTTTCTTTTCAAATCTCGCACATCCCTCTCCATAATATAATAAATTTAGGGTTCATGCTCGTTTTTGGTTTTTAATATTCCTTCATTTTTTGATGGGTTCTTCTCAGCATTATTATTTCTTCAATCAAGGGAAGTTGAACACATAAATATTGTGACTAATCAAAGAAGTTGATTTCAAGAATAACTAAGGAAAAAGATGTTTAAAAATAAAGAGCTTTACATACTTGTTTTATATTTTAAATAAAGAAAAATAACAAATATTTTTGACCCATAAATAATATCTCAATTAAAGTGCAATTATTTAAAATGCAATGATACATAAAATCATAATTATTTCAACTAAAAAACTGTATTATTTAGCAAGTAACAAGTATTTATAATAATAATAAGAATAATCACTAACATGCCATCAGAAAATAATTAAAATATAATACACATTAAGGCTAAACATTTATATAGATATAAAAATATTATATATTTTTATGCTTTTAGCCAAATGAAGTGTTTTTTATTTTTTTTTGGTAATAAATTAAATACAAATTTCAAATATATATACACTGAGCGATGTGAGGGTGTTTCAAAATGACAAAAAAGACAAATAAAATTCACCTTTGTAGGCCCTTGTTTATGGCTAACATGGGACTTTTTCCAATGCTAAAAATGATGATATATAAAAATTCCAAAAAAGAAGACAAAAAAAGGTAAAGAAACGAACCAAAATGGGTTTTTTTGGTCACAGAAATACAATTACAAATTAGTGAAACGAATTACCAAATAAATGTATGTTTTTTTTGTTATTTTTTTCCAAATAAAATATGAAGTAGATCCCTTTTGCTTTTAGTTACTTTCAGAAACTATGCCGTTTTTATAAGCTTGCAGAGCTATAAGATTTAATTAACGAATTCTTCTGAAACTTATCTACATTGTTTTTATTATTAAAAATAAGATTCGTACAAAGTTTCAGCTCAATAGCGTTAAAAATAAAGGAGTTATGGGCTAAACGGACAAGCGGACCAAAGGACCAACTCGATCATCCTATAAATCTGATCTAAAATCTATAATATTTCTGCAAGTGTATAAAAACGGACTAACTATAAAATATAATTTAATATTTAAAAAAAATTATAAAAACAAACCTTATGCGTCCGGCGGAGGGTAGAGCTCCGGCCAAACGGCGGGTGGCAGCCGCCGCCTGGGGGGTTAAGTAGGCGGTTAGGGGCGGGGCAATCTGGGCCTTGGCGCTATTGCTCGGATTATTGGCAAATTTAACGGTAATCGGCTCGGCATATCCCTTCGGGGTCTTGCCATTTAGCTCCTGGATGGCCCTTTCGGCTTCGTTGCGCTGATCGAAGCGTATAAAGCCCACGCCCTTCGATAGACCTAAATATATCGATAATATATATCGATTAATAATTATATATAACAAAAATATTATATAAAGATAATAGTAATAGTAAACGCACCGGAAATATTATCACAGAGTATACGAGATGTAATTATTTTGCCATACGATGCAAACATCCCCTCCAAGTCTGGTTGTGATAGATTCTTCGGAAGACCCGATACATATAAATTAGCACCCTTAATAGATTCTGAGCTTGGACGGGCGTATGATACTTTAATAACCTTGTTCTGCAAACGCAAACCGTTCAGGGTGTTCACAGCCTTCTCAGCATCCTCGGCCCGCACATAGTTCACAAAGCCATAGCCCAGACTTTGGCCTAAAAAAATAAATATTATTTAATATATATATTTTTTTTAATATATAATGAGATCCTACCTTGCTGCAGTGCCGGATTGAGAGCGGTCAACGATGCTGGCAAGACTGAAAAAAAGGATACATTTTCAAGGAATTAGTTTTGAGATTTAGACTATCTAAGAATTCAACAAACATGCTTGAAACTCTTTAAAAGAAATACATAAAAGGATAGGAACTAGCTTGATATCCGGTACTCCTGGTAAGCAGGTTTTACTGCAAGCAGTTTTCACTGTAATCGGTTATCCAAATGAGCATCCGGTACTCAAGCAGTTTCTTAGGATAGCAACTAGGATAGCAACTAGATTGATATCCGGTACTGCTGGTAAGCAGGTTTTACTGCAAGCAGTTTGTACTGTAATCAGTTATCGAAATGAGCTTCCGGTACTCAAGCAGTTTCTTAGGATAGCAACTAGATTGATATCCGGTACTCCTGGTAAGCAGTTTGTACTGCAAGCAGTTTTGTACTGTAATCGATTATCGGTACTCAAGACAAGCAGTTCTTAACACACAACATCAACACTTAAAACTAAAGTAGTAGTAAAAAAATTGGTTAATATTTACCCAAATTACCTGAGACTTTATCACGCACCAGTTTGCAACTCTCCAGCTCACCGATGCTGGAGAAGAGCGATCGCATCTCCTCCTGCGTCATGGTTTGCGGCAGATAGTTGACAATCAAATTGGTGCGCGACTCATCATTGCTGCCATCGACAGAGCCATTGGCACTGCCATTTTTCACGATATCCATGGCGTTGGTCATCCTGCTGCTCGATTCTCGATTCTAGATCCTAGATCTTAGATCCTTTTTTATTTGGTTATATTTTTTGTGTACTCGCTTAGTAATTAATCTCACTGCTCGGTTGGTTTTTTCGCTTATAATTTAGTGCTGTGTTCTTTTTTATATTTTATTTTTTAGGTTTTTTAGGTTTTTTGTTTAGGTTGCGACTGCGCTTTGCACAAGTCCCGCGTGAAGTTGCTTTGCCGCAGAAATTTCGGTTCTTTCGGTTTATTTTTGGGTTTTTAGATCAACTACGATCGCGAAAAAAATTTATTTGCTTTTGGTTTTGGGTTTTGTTAAGTTTTAAGTTTTAAGTTTTAAGTTTCTTTCTCTCTTCTGTCTAAAATGTTAAAATTGAATTTATGCTTGAATTAATTTATTTGATTTTGCGTTTTGGTTTTTTTTTTTTTTTTTTTTCCTTTAGATAAAAGAGTAAATTTTGCTAAATGTGTGAATTTTTTTTTGCTTTCTCCGAATGTTGAAGTGTCCTCTTATCTCTTTCGTCTTTTTCGATTTCTTTGTTAAGGTTTTTTGTTTTTTTATAAAATTGCAAAAATGCAAAAAGATAGCAATAATTTTTTGGTTTTTTTTCTTCCTTTCTTGCTATTTATACTTTTACTAAATTTGCGCTGGTTTTTCTGTTTTATTTCTTTTACTGGAACTTAGCTTTGGTTGTTTTTTTTTAAATATACACTCATATATCGTAGTTGTGTTATCCTGTTGTATATATATACCGTTTGTTTTTTTTTGAATATGATTATTCGTTAATGTTTCCTTTAAATTAATAGTAGTTGGTTTTATTTGGTGGTGTTTGGTTTTGGTTTTCTCTTCTCCTTCTCTTAGCTTTCTTCTTGATTACTTTCTCTTCCTGTTTCCTGTCGGTTTCTATTTTAAAAAATCTCCTTTTTTCTCAATTCGGTGATCTGTGCCGCTGTTTTTTATTCCTCTGATAAATGATGGCTGTTCGATTGCTCGCTCGTTTTCACTCAATCTGGAAAAGAAAAGAAAATTTAAAATAAAGTTTTTTTAGAAATAAAAATACGCCACAAGATTCCATTTTATTTTAATTTTATTCCACATCCCCCGAAAGAATGTCAATGCCATTAGAATTCTTTTTTCAAATGCTAAATGGAACGAGTGTCGATAATGGAGGCAATCAGGAAATGCCTGATAAGCGCGTTCCTCACACCAGGACAGGATAAAAAGGACACTCTGTGACTGCTGTCACCCACCGCACACCACCATTCCAACCACCACCACCACCCCCATTACGAGGAGGTCCTGCAGGAACATAACAGACAAGGGTAAGTCAAAGCCGAAATCTGTTTATCAAACAACAATGGAATCGGCTCGTTCTTTTTTATTTTTTTTGTTGTCAGCATAAAAAAGTTGCCTAATGGCTTGGAATTTAATTAAATCGCTGATCCGCCACCTATGCTGGATATCCCTTCAAATCCCATGTGTAATAGCAATCTATATCCTTATATATATATATGTCTGATATGAATCAAAAAATGCTTACAAAGCTTGCAGCCTTTGTCGCAAAAAAAAGCATAAAAACTTGTCAATGATATTGTTTTCAAAGCACCTGATGTTGGGCTTTAATATAATTAATATATTATTTAGTATTATTATTAATTATTTTGGAAAAGGTATACTTTTTATTAAACAGAACTTTTTATTAAATTATCTTTTTCCAATTTAAAATTTTAAAACCTTTAAATATTCTCATTCTGGAAATGTTTCCAATTGGAAAGCAAATGGTATTAGGGGTTGCAAGGCTCAAAGGACTTCCTAGATCCTGGGTGCGTGCGCTGCATCAAAAATAGGGTAAAAACCTGACGCGAAAACAAACAAAACGCGCCGCGCCGCATGTCCTGGCCAGAATGTCCTGCCTGCCTGCCTGCCCCGGAGCTGCTAGCAGTTCATTGAACCCGGCGCATGCATGTGTTTATGTTTGAGTTTCTCTCTAAGTTTTTCTCTAATTCTCGTTGCTGTGTTTGTGTCTTTTCCGATTTTCCGCTTTCCCTGTTTGCCTTTTTCTCTTTTTTTTTGTTCTAAGGATCGTGGCAAGGATATGGCAATAAGGTTGCAACTTCCACAGCTGTTCCGGCGTTCGTTGAACTCAAAAATATATGAATTTATGGAATATGAAGGTGCAACTTTGTCACAGAACCTAAGGCACTGACAGAAAATAGTAAGGCTTCTTCAAGTAAAAAGACCCTATATTGTTTTATATATCCACCCATATTTCTCTCAGTGTCTGAAGAAACAAAAAGGCTGCCAGAGTAAACATTGCACAAAAGCCAAAGCAAACAAAAGGAATTGCAGCTAAAAAAAAGGGGGCGACTCGCCCACACGGGGACATCCTTTTAATTGCACAGCATGTCGTGCCGCAGGATAATGGCCAACCCCTGAACCCTCTTACCCCCCTTGGCCGTGTCTGAAAAGAATAAGGCGAAGAAGAGCTTAAAAAAAAAGAGAAAAAAATGTGTAATTGACACTTTTGCGCCGATATCTGTGACCTCATTTGCGAATGTGTGTCGGTTGAGGTCCTTGAGGAGGGTCAGGATACCCCTTTGAGCGTTTCTCAAGGCAGAAAAAAACACAAAAAAAATATATAAACTTTATAGAAAAGTTGTATGGATTTGTATGAAAATATTTTTGTTTCTTAAAGAGTTTGGAAAATCTATTTCAGGGCGAGTATTCCCTAAATCTTTGTTTTTATTTTAAAGTAGCTTATTTTTAATTTTATTTAAATATTAAATATTCTGACTTTATTTTGGAATACTGAAAGCTTTTTAAAAAATAATTTAGAATAGTTTTGGTTTCCAAGGAATATTTTAAAAAATAATTAAGACCTTTGGAGCCTTAAGCTTTTAGAAGAAAAGATTCTCTATCTATCTAGAAGTATCTATAAAGTTTATTTATATTAAAAATTTATAGAAATATATTTAATATATTAAATGAAACCCAAAATATACAAAATTTTTCCAGTGTTCCTTTCAATATTATTAGAATTTAACAAAAAATAAACCCCCCTCTTAATAGCGTTTTTTGTAAATAAATTTTTGTTGTTTTGCAAACAGAAAAGCTGTCATGGAAATTTTCAATGGCGACTGTTATCGATTTATTTCCCGGCTGCCCTGGGTCGCGAAAAATAACGGAATTGGCTGGGAAATACTCGTCGTGTAAGGACTCTAGGAGGAAACTCGATTAGATCATGAGGTTACATTGGAACTTACGTGCCTCGGGAAAATGCTCGTGGAAAATGAGGTGCCGGTGCCGGTTGTTCGGGAAAATCGCACTGTCATACAGCGGACAGCGGGGGGTGACTAGATAGTACCACCGACTGACTATATAATTGATGTATATTGATTGCACAAAAAAAATGAAATAACTTTCTCGTCGAATCGCTCTTCTCTATCTCTATCTCTCTCTCTCTCTCTCGCTCTGTCTTCGTTGAATGATGTATTGCCGTCTCGCTTGCACGCTCCTTTGTCCTTCCAATTTCCTTACTATATATATTTCTATATATATATATAGTATATAGTTTCTGTTTTTTTTTTCTATTTTTTGTAGAATAGTCAGACACTCGAGGCACACACTCGAAAAAAAAACGTCGTGCTAAAGAAAACGGACTTTGACTAGGATTTGATTTTCCGTTTTTTTTTTGCCAGAAAATCAGAAAATCAGTTTCTGTTTTTAAAAAATATTTTATTTAATATTGCACGACAGATTGCACAGTTTATTGCTTTAGCTTGGTTTGGAGTTTGTTTATGTTTGATTTTTTTTTTGAATATTTTGTTGGGTAAAAAACCGAGAACACAACAAATTCGTAACTGAACATATATATATATAGAATAGTTTATATATAGAACACAAAAACCGGTGCAGAGGAGTACAAAATTATAAATAAATGTTCTCGAACGAGAAACACAACCGAATGGAATCAAAACCGAACGAAAGCAACGAACGAACACGTACGACTGAGCGGTTGACAGGACTCAAGTCCTCGAATATAGCGCCGCAAGTCCTTTTTCGCCCCATCCACGCCTCGCATCCGCCTCGCACATCCTTTATCCTTGTCCCCCACAACAGTCGAGTCCTCCTTCAGTCCAATAAGACGGAAAGGGAGCGAAAAAGCTTGCGAGAGAGCCGCCGGAGAGAGCACAGTCACCACCATGGTCCTGGGTCCTGTATCCTTGCACTGCTATTTGCCACTCACTCGCACCTATTCGTGGTGCTGGTGCTGTCTCGCTTTAGTCCTGCCCAGCAGGCCGGCCGGCCGGCGGTACACACCCTTTTTCCAAAATAAAGAGAGCAACTCGCAAGGAGCGAGAGAACTGCAGGCGGGAGAGTCCTGCCAAAAAGGGGTTGGGGGCAGTGGAGTCCTTTGCACTTGAAAAAATCGGGATTGTCATGATTTAGTCATGAAAAAAGGAAAGGAAGGATAAGGGATCCTAAGGAATAACATCTTTTTGGGATTCTCTAAATTACCATTATCCCCATGTATCCTTTTAATATCCTTTTTAAAATCCAACCATTTTCCTCAGTGCATTCAAAGTTGGTGGAGGGAAAAGGTGTACAAGGACTTGACTCGATGTGAATGATGCAAATTATATCAGGGATAGATAATGGGACAAGACCCACTCCAAAATAAATGAAACTTAATATTAATAGAAAAAGGGAAAATACTTAAAAAACTCTTAAAAGGAAAGCTACAAATTAAATGATAAAAAATACTAAGAAAAAATAAAGAGAATATATAAAAAAATTAACAGAAAAGAAAGAAAAATATGATAAATGGGAAGAGTCTTGGAAAAAATTGCAGATTCTAAGCTAGAAAAAATCGAAAAAAAAATTATAATGAAGGAGATTATTGATAAAAAAGATTAACTATATATTTTTTAAAAAGAAATGATCCTAGAAATAAATTTAAAAACTATAATAATATATCCAAAAGGACATTTTCGAAAGCTAACATATATTTTATTATATTATTTTACAATAAATATTTAAGCTACAAAAATAAAGCTTAATATAAATATTTAATGACAAATATTTTAGAATTTGATAGAAAAGAAAAATAAATTCGTAGAAAAAAGTCTGAGACCGGCGAAAAGCGTTCCCCTTTCCAGGACGAAAAAGAAATTAGAGAGATGCAGTTAGAAAGGGAGGGGAGAACTAGATAGATGGAGATGGAGGACGAGGACGAGGAGAAATGTCCTGTTCTCTTGCCGGGGGTTGAGGTGAGAGACAGAGAAAAATGAAAACAGAGAGAAGAGAAAAAAGAGAGAGCACCTTGCAGGCGAGGAATATTAATCAGGCACAGGACACAGGACACAGGACATACACTTGCCTCTCTCTCTCTCTATCTGTCTCTATCCCTTTTTATCTCTCTCTCTGAAGCAATATGCTGTCTCTATCGCACAGCTTCCTTGTTATAAATAATGAAATTTCAACATTCGCTTGACAACAGATCCTGGCAGGCAGGACTAGGGGGAGGACTTGGGTGGCTTGCCAGTGGGTGGTTGTCCTGGCGGTCGAGTGGCAACCTTTTGCTTTTTTTTCCTTTCCTCCTTTTTTTTGGAGGACTCTGTGTACTTTTATCCTTATTCCTCGATTTCTTTGCATTTTTCTCCGTTTTTGCAAGAAGGCTCTTGAAGATAATTCTGTTTATCCTTTGACCCAATTCGTTTAATATCACGATGATGATGTTGTGGCATTTTTTTTCCTCCTTTTTTTCGGTTTGAGGGAAAGAGAAATTTTTAAGGCGTGGCAGGACGTATCCGTTTCCCTACCCAGTAGAAGGAAAAAATAACCAAAAACTAATTAAGGACAGGTCAACCCTTTTTTGTAATTTGAAAATGTATGGCCATATGTCTTAATTTTCGGAAACACAATATTTTCCAACGTCAAAATGTTGGAAAACTTTCAGACAACTTGCCGAACCAGAAGAACGAGTTTTCCTAACCCTTTCTTGTCGAACAAACAAAAAAAAATAGTTACAAAAATATAAACAGAACCAGAACCAATTGATTTGCATTTTTCGGGCATCAAGTTATGTAACCACCACCGAGTATCCTATGTCCTGCATCCTGTATCCTGCATCCTGCACGCTTGCAGCTGCCATCGATCTGGATCTTGAGCTTCGAATTTAACTTCGATTTATGGCTCTTCCGACTTATTGACATTATTGTCTGGCAGGGACTTCCCCTCCTATCGTTTCAAATTTCGCAAAAACATTGCATTGAGAGTTTTAGTTCCGTTTTGCAGATACACAGAAAATGTTCCTGTTATCCTTCGAAACAACAACAACATACAACAACTAAAAGAATAATAAAAGGGTGGGTTTTCCGCACTTCGCGCTGCGGGAAAAACAATTTTCCAAGCATAAAGGATTCCCCTCAAAGCCCCAAGGATTTCCGGAAATTGCAAAATAGGAAAACGAAAAAAAAATCATCACAAAAGAAAACTTTGATATGCAATTTTATATTTTTTTATTGCCATTCATAATTTATTGGAAGTTTTGGAAAGAAACAGAATTCTTTTCATTTTAATTATGTCTCTCGTCTCGTTTTTCGCCAAAATTTGCACCCTGGATTCGCTACAAATGATCTCCATTGTTACAGGACTCGTTATCCTGTCCTTTCTGTCCCCGGGTTCAATGCACCCTGATTGGAATTGAAATTTGGATTGGGATTGGGATTGAAATTGTGATTGTGATTGGGATGAGATTTGGATTGACAGCTCAGGTAGAGGGAGTTTCTACTTTCTAGGCTCTTGTCAGGAAACAATGAAAGTAAATTAGAATATTATCCTTCCTAGTTAAGAGTTGGTTACAAGTATGGTTTGGAAGTCCCACTGTGTCCGACCTGTTTCAGGTATAAACATTTTTAATTATAATTTTTAAAATTCATATCCAAAAACCATTTTTCATATTAAAAAACGTGCAAGGGTTGCTGCCAAATGAGACAGAACCAGAAAAAAACACACTTTGTGCTGGTAATTGGCCAAATGTCCAGTCTGGGGTTAATTAAAACAGCTAACGAGCTGTTAAGAAGGACTCTACAAACCTAAAAAAGGATAATATTGAAAAGCCAGCTTCATTTTAAAACAAAATCTAAAAAGCAATATGAAACCCTAGACTCATTATTTTATATTAAATTTCCTCTAAAAAAAGCACAAAGTTTGTTGTCAAAGGAATATTAAAATTCCCATTTTATTAAATTTATTTTTTGATTATTTATTATTTAATATCCTCGGACCATTGCCAACCATCCTCCAACCCATTCGCCGCTGGACAACACCCATCATTTTTGCATATATCATCGCAGTGTGAAGTGCAATTCGCCAACCCATCTGATCCTTATATATTTATGCGATTTATTATATATCCTTATATAGAATATATTCATTATATGAATCGTTTTGTCACCTGACCGTTCCGAGATAAAAGAAACAAACCAGGAAAAGCGCAGCAGCCCACCACCTGCAATCTGTCTCTCTCTCTCAGTCTCTCTCTTTCATTTTGATTCTATCTCTTTCTATTTTATATCCACTCCATCTCTATCTAAGGACTCGCGTTCTCTCTCGGTGTCGGTGTCGGTGTCTGTGTAGGATATTGAACTCTGACACAATGCTATATATATGGAGAGACTCGTATGTACCAGGATTGCCAGGATTGCCGGCCGGTGGCCAAGTGGGTCCAAAAACTGCACCACCCACAAGGACACTGAACAAAATTTTGGGTACTCTTAATGCCTTGAATAATAATTTAAGGAAAAATATCAAGAGTTTGTTTAAAAAGGTTTAAAAAAACAATTTAAATGCCGCGGAAAGTGATTTAAGAGCAAGACAAAGGCCACGGGGCGTATGAGTAATATTTGAAGTCTTTATTTGGAGTTTCTAATCCTTTTTAATAATATCCTTTAATACTATCTCTTAAAAAATAAATGCCTAAAATGTTGTTAAATAAAATAAATTAATAAATAGCTAAAAGAAAAGAAAAAACAGAAATTCCTAAATAAAGCCCAAAAACATCGATCAAATTTTTCTCCAAGTCCTGTTTTCTCTCCAAAGGACTCTTTTTCTATTTTCCAAAACTCATTCACTCTCTCTCTCTCTCTCTCTGTCTCTGTCTAGTTTGCATTTGTATTTGTGGGGCGTTGTTTTGATTTCCATAGATTGCGCAATCTAGGACCTTTTTTTATTCAAGACCAGGAAGCAGCATCGAGAGAGGACTCTACTGCGCATGTATGTGTAAAGGAGAGTAGATTCCGATGTGTGTGTGCGTGTCGAGGGTGTCCGGGTTGGAGGGTGGGGGATGGGGAAAGCTGGGAGGTGGGTGGTGGGTGGCTGTGGGTGGCAATGTCCTGCGCACAAAGCGCGGAAATTGAATTTGCGGCAGAAAGAACCAGAAAAAAAAACGAAAAAAAAAATGCTCCATTGCATTTAATGTGTTGCCGGGTGGGTGTCCTTGTGTGGCAGTGTGTGTGTGAGTGTTTAGCTTTCCTTTTAAATACACCTAAAGACACAGTTATAGGAGCTTTGAAGGTCTTAAGGGAAAAAATAAATATATAAAAAAGATTGACATGAGAATTAAGGAAATTTATGTATATAAGGTTAGTAACAAAAAGATTGTATTTATGAAAGATTTTTATTAATTGTAAGCAATATTTTCCTCCCAGCCTCGTTTTTTATATATCTTTTTAATTATTTTTCCTATTTTCTTATTTATTTTTACAGAGTTTCTAAATCATTAACCTCGAGTGTATTTATGCTTCATGTGAAAAGCATAACGACCGGCTTTTGCTTTTCCTTTGTTATGCCTTTAGCACAAAAAACGGTTTTTGATGTTTTTCCTCTTGTTCCTTGTTTTTTTTTCCTTTTCTTATTATTTTTTTTTTTGCCATAAATTGCAACAGATACATGCGTGTGTGTGTGTGTTCACATACCAAAACAAATGGCATTAGTAAGTAAATATCCTTGTACCTGGAATCGCTAGAGACCAGAGGAAAAAAACCAACAAAAAATTGCTAAATCAGCTGAAGCAAGAAAAAACATGAATTTAATTGTTTTTAGAGAAAGAAAAAGAAAGGAGATTAAAAAGAGAGGGGGATAGATGCTAAAAAAAAGAGAAAGGGAGATCAATTAAATGGTATTAAGGAATATATTAGGGAAGAACTAAACAAGAGATTAATTAGGATTAATTAGCTTAATGGATTTTATGAGTATTTGAGGAAGTAATAAAAAATGGAAGTATATTTTAAATAGTATTTTTTTAGTATTTTCCTTTAAAAATCAATCTCTTATTGGAAGGATTTCCATTCATATTGTCCATTAAAGTCCTTTGCTTCACTTTATTGATATTTCTTCTTCAAAAAAGAATGCTTTTCTTTATATTACTTTAAGCAAACCTTAAAAACCTTAAACCTTAACAATCTTCAGCCAACATCCCTGTCTCAAAAAACCAAAAAAAAAGAATCCAAAAAAGAATCCAAAAAATAGAAACAACAACATGGAAGTTCCTTCACCCGCCGCCACCCAAACCCAAAAAATATCAGATTTTCAGGGGGGTGGTTGCTTTTGTTGATGCTTCGCCAACTTTAAAATTGCTTTTCAACTCGAAAAATAAAACCAAAGAGTGGTAAGGATAAAGAAAGGCAAAGGAAAGGGCCAGAGAGAAAGCTGAAACTTTTCTAATTAATTGTTTAGCACTTCATTTTCTTGGCGAACTTTTCAACCTTTTTTGGGAAAAAAAACACCCAAAAGTTAATATGAAATAAATTTATTTAAGGATAATAATGAATGGAAATAAATTAGACTTTGTTTGTATATTTAAGAGAGAGATGCCATCCGTGTATCCTTCTATTTGCTTTCGATTATTTTTTATGTAACAAGCCTAGACGGATGCAAAAAATAGAGAACTAGGAAGGGGAAATACATAACATCTGATAGCTACATGGCATGTATCCTCCTCCTCCTTGACAAAAAAAACCCCGCCCATGTAATCCTACCCCTTTTTTTAAAATTTCCTCTTCTGTTTTTTATT
Source organism: Drosophila ercepeae (assembly GCA_018150545.1). Taxonomy (NCBI): domain Eukaryota; kingdom Metazoa; phylum Arthropoda; class Insecta; order Diptera; family Drosophilidae; genus Drosophila; species Drosophila ercepeae. The sequence goes on from JAECWL010000174.1 coordinate 3,182,444, forward strand.
TTTTTCTGTTTTTTTTTTTTCTCTGCAACCGGATGCTGTCCATTTCAATTATCGTACGATGGGCCTCGCCGGAGTGGTGCTTGAATTTTGAATTTTAACATCCATTGTGTGTTCGCTGTTTTTGTTTGTGTTTTCGTTTGCATTTCGTTCGCGTTGTCAGTTTGTGAATATTTAATGCTCGCCAAAGGCATAACAAGAAAGTGTACCTCTACCTGGATAGCCAGTACTCGCTGGCACTGAGAAAAAAATCAGGGCTAGTTTTGGAAAAACATCCTAGCCAGAAATCCTAGCGAAAAATCCTGTTTTTCTATCAGTTTTGAAAGTACTGCTTTCTTTTACTTAGCAAGCAGTCTTTTTTTTATCCTAAATTATAGAACTATTTCTATAAATAATCGATAAATATCGATAACTATTAGTCTTGGTTTATTTGTAATGCTTTCGAGGAAGTTTCTACTATCTTTTATTATAAGAAAACTAAAGTTTTTCATTATCAAAAGTTTGGGAGTAACCGATATCATGTTTTAATCTAAATAAATCGATATTTTCGATATACCAAAACGTTAAATCGAAAACATATTTGAAACTAAAGCCTGATTTTCTCTCTGTAACCCTTCGCCCCAAGCTTCCTAACGAAGCTTAGATGGAATTGAAATATTTGTTTATGGATTTCCATGTGGTCGGCTTTTTCTAGCGAATTTTCGTAGTCCTTCGGTGGTGGTTCAACCTGGGACTCGTCGACTGGGTGGTTGGGTGGTTCGTTGGCCACTGCACATCAGCTGGACAATGGTGGTGATTCGGTGGTGGAAAGCCCAGGCAGCTTTTCCGAAGTGCACTTCAATTGCATTAATTAAAGCAAAAGCAAAAGCAATAGCAACAGCGACTCCCCCCCATAGAGTGAAGGATATTAAAGGACAAACTTAGTAATTTAATTTTTAGAGAGAATGAGAAGAATACTTGATGATTGCTGTGATGTGATGATAATTACTCTCTTGTTTGATGTAAAACGAGGATTAGATAAGTATTTTTTGCTTTGAAGATGAACTTTTTTATTGCGAGGCTATCAGATATTCAAGGACTCTTCATGCAGGATCAAATATTCAAAAGTGATGGGATAAAATTCCCGATTTTCTTTTGGAGGTTTGAACGATTTAATTTTGGAATAATTAGAATTAGTTTTTTGATCGGGCATTTTTTAATTAAAACGAGTCCCTTGCTGATGCAGTTCGCTTCTCTTTGACTTTCCTGCCAATTTTCCGATGCGTTTGGCAAATGCAGGAAAAACAGACAGAAATCCTGAAATGTGGGTGTGTTTCGTGTTTGTTTGTTAATTTGCCTAATTTTTTGTTTGTTTTTTGGACAAAAGTTTTTGGGGGAAAAAGCGCAGCGCATGCGTCATATTGATTTTATGCTTTTCTTCCGTTTAGTTTTTTTTTGGTTTTTTTTTGGCAAATTTCGGATTGCCGCTTCCGGCTCTCAACTTCAAAGGGAAACCTTCAATATCCTTCAGTGGGATGGGAAAATTTTCGTTTTCGTTTAATTTCCTTTAACTTTTGACCAGGCCAAATGACCTATGAATTGGCCCAAAAGGATATTACTCATACCACCCGTTGTACCGATTGAATTATCCTTAATTACAGATGCGAGTGTGTGTTTGCTTTTTGCCAAAATTTCGGGCAATCATTCAGAGAAAATGTTTCATTTATTAGAAGACAAAAAGGATTGAAAGGGAAATATGAACGTTTTAAAATAATCCTTGAAGCTTCGACATTGTTTCTTCTACTTTATTTTCCCTGTATTTTCAGTGTACTTTTTCGCAATGAAGAAAATGCAATCTGCCCAGCCAGGGGGAATTGCATACAAATTTAATTGACAAAGGACCTCGAGGAAGGCGCAGCAATAAGCCCTTAAGGAGCTCAGGACAACGATTAAGTAGAATCGCCAAAAAAAAACAGGACCAAGACAAAGAGTAAACAGAAAATGAGAAATGAAGGAAAAGAATTTAAAGTTTCTTCCTTCCACTCCTTGAAAAAAAACGAGAAAATAACTCTTTTGAAATTGAATTTTTTTTGTTTCTGTGAAAGCCTTAATTTTGTTGCGAAGCAAAAAAAGTTGTAATAGAATTTCAGTTTGAATGCAGCTTTCACAGTGGGCGTGGCAGTCGCCATTGGGGGCCATGGGGTGTTGGGCGTTGGGCGAAAGCGCAGGATGTGGGTGTGTCCATGGTAACGCGTTTTAATTTACAGAATCCGCAAGGCAACAGAAAAAAAAGCAGAAACTGAAACGGAAAACGGAAAACGACCAGATGGAAAACCCAAAGAGGGAAAAGCTAAAAGGAAAAACCTCATCTTGAGATGAACACGAGAAGCGTTGAATGGAAATTCTCTATTCTCTCTTTTTTTTTGTTATTTTTTTCCCATTTTTTAATACGAAGGCAACAGAGTGTGAAGAATAGTTCCCATTTCTGGTATAAAGGCAAATCTTTTGGCTTGTAAATCAGAAAAATACAACGCAAGATGGAAGGAACTAGCATTGGCCCGGAAAAGTATGCTATGAAAATTTTAAGGATATTGAGGAGGTTTCTCTGTTTTTGAAACATAATTTTAGGTTTTAATCTTTTTAAAAGTAATATTGCTTACTATTTAGGGTTTCTTTATATTGAATAAAATTTCTAATCTTTATTATGCAATGGAATCTGGGTAGAAATCTGGGTAGAAAACATGGGAAAGCGGCGCCTTTTCCTAAATCTGGACTCAGTCAGCTGAGAGTGATTTTTGGAATGATGGGCCAGAAGGATAGCCAGAAGGATAGCTAGATGGGTGGGTGTTTTGGTGGATGGGTGGTATCGGGTCTATGTAACCACCATGAAGGCTGGCAGCGGTGGTGGTGATGAGTGGGTGGATGGGTGGATGGGCAGTCCTGCCCCGGAGGGTGGATGCCACACAAGAAAACCGAACAGAACTGCAGGCACTCGACCAAAGTTCCGCCAGCATTTACATGTTCTATATGCCATTTGCAGGACCATAAACAGAATGACAGAGTCACAGGGACACAGCCAGGACAGAGATGGAGGGATTGCATTTTCAATTATATATATGGATATACATTATGTATCCTATGTACGAGTATAAAATATGGTGGGTGCATTAAATACATACGAGTACGAGTACGAGTATATGCATTGTCAGTTTCTGTTTGTGATATTATCCAGCAGCCCCATCATAATATATTTTAATTTAATGCAATTCATCGCAAAAAGGATGGCTTCTTCTTGCCCTCTCCTTCCGGTTGAAAAGTTGATGAATCGATGTATTTATCGATAAAATCGTTTAAAACTTTTGTGTAAAATATTTACGAACAACCTTTTGAATTCTATTTTCAACTCAATTTTAAATAATTGATTATGAAATCAAAACATCAAGCAAGGAGTCATAATTGAAAATGCACTCGAAAGCGATTTTCTCGATTAATTTGTTCCAATTTAAAAATCGATAAAATCGTTTTGCAGAAAGTGCAACGCGGAGAGGGACAGCGGCGCAATGATTGAATTTTGAGGGGGCGTGTGGGTGGGGGCGGAGCTGGGGGCAATCATCGTGATTGAAACAACAAAAATGCAATCAGGGAGGACAATTAATGCACAAATTGCTTGTCGAAGAGCTCGAGTGTAAGCCATAATGGAAATGGCCAGACTTTTTCACAAAATGGCAGATAATTGGAAAAATGGGAAAAAATAAATGGAAAAACTCACCTAATAAGTCGTTGTCCTTAACTGATATTTTCTCGTTTTATAAAATATCACTTTTCAGCTGATTTCTGGTTTTTCCATTCGCTTTTCTCTCTGATTTTTTTTCCAGTATAAATTCTTGTAGCTCGACGTTGGTTTTGGTTTTTATTTTTTGCCTTAAATGTTTATGTTTTTTATTTTAATTCATAGATTTGGCAATTAATTTGTTAACCGATTTGCATAGTTCTGGTTCAGGGTTTCTGGGTTTCTATAAAATATTTCGTCGTATCTTGAAATCGTTGGAAGTCCGTTTTAAATTTTTTTCTCTTTCTTTGTTAATTATTTCGCATTCTTGTATAAATATTTATTTCTTTTAGAAATTCAAGTCTTTAATTTAATATTACTTTTGTTGTTTAACTTCGTTTTTCTTCAAGTGTAAATATGTACTATGATCGACAAAAAAAAAACACACTTCTTTGCTGTATTTTATGTTGTTTTGTTTAATTAATATTTGTTTTTGGTGTTTTTTCTTTTTAAATTTTATATATTTTAGTTTTTTTGGTGATGATTTCGTTTCGTTTTGGAGTTTTTGAAAACGCACTGCGTGTTCTGCTCCAAAATTCAATAAATTCAGTATAAAACCTTGTGGTATATATATGCTTTCTATATCCTATAGATTGATTGGCTAGACACTCACCGACAAAGTTTATTACAAATGACTACGTTTTTTTCTTGTAGTGTATATTATTTATACGTTTTTTTTCTAGCTAGCGCACATTTATCGAAAAAACAACAAAAATGTTCTCTGTGTATGATGGAAATGATTTAATTTATTTATATTTTATTTATTTAATAATATCTTTATTATTATTTATTATTTATTATAATATATTTTTGTTAATGTGGGAGAATTGCTTTTTCTTGGCGTTTTTTTTTTGGTCTTTTTCTTCTATTTCTCGATCTTTTTCAGTCAAAAACACAAAAATTTAATGAAAACTTGGATTTTGTTGAGTTTTTTGATGATTTTTGGCTTTTGAATTGTGATTGCTGCCAGCAGACTTTTTTTATGGGTTTTTTAAGACGTCCAGAAATGGCTGAAAAGAAAGTAAAGTTTAAAAAAGAGAACTATTAAAAAATTTGGAAAAAACCAAACTGGTATCGAGTTGCTGGAAAAAGAGGTAATTAGGTCGATGTGCCACACCCATTCCCAAATATATATATACACCAAAAATTATGCTAAAAAAAAGGAGAAATTCTAGTATATTAACATTTTTTAAATTTAAAAACTTTGGCTTAAAATTTTGTAAAAAAGAAATAAATTCCTTTACTCTTTAAAATACCTTTAATTTTGTTCTGTGTAGCGAATGTTTACTTTATTCTTTTTTTTTGAGACTCAAAAAGGATCTCCGACAGGATCTCTCACAGACACACGCACAGACACACACACACAGGCACACACATATACAAAAAATATATAAAAAACGATATATATGTATGGGACGTACTGACTGACTGACTGACTGACTGACTGACAGGAAGGACCCGGCAGAGTGTCCTTTTTCTGTGTGTTATGGAAAGTTGAGTTCCCCAGGAAGTCAATTTCTGCTGCAGATTGATTCTTCTTCCGCTTTCTTTCTTTTTTTTTGGATTGCCTAATGAGTTCGTTTATCAAAATTTTTTAGTTGATTTTTTGGTTTGTTTTTTTTTGGTTGCTGGTTGTTGTTTTTTTTGGTAGTAGATTTTTTGCTTGTGTTCTACGAAAAACAAGGAGAAATCATACAGCGACGCAAATGATAAATCATATGAGTAGAATAATACGAAAACGCGCTTAAAAAAGGACCGCGTTTGCTGGATGCGCCGAAGACTGCTTGACTCGAACTGAAATCTCAAAAATTTATATGAAGATAAATTTACACACAGGCCCACAGACAGAGACGGGGACACGGCCAGTGACAGAGACAGCGACAGTGAGTGAGAGAGAGATGGGGATAAAGAGAAAGTGGGAGGGCGCCCATGGGGCGAGAGAGAAAGCTATAGAGTGAAAGCAGAGCCAGCAGAGCAGTCAACGCATCCTGTGTTGAGACTTTCCACGGAAATCCTAGGCGGCTAGGCACCTACGAAAAAGTTTCCCCAAAAAAGTGGGTGGCAAAGCTTTGCGGGAAAAGCTTCTCTCCTGCTTCCTGCTCGACTCCCGATTCTCCACGAGAGGGGCGACTCTCCACTCCACGCCAGGCTTCGCGAATTATTTGAAAATGCATTCTCCGGGCTGGGCATGGCGGGTGTCCTGCGAGGGGCCGGCCAAAATCTATGCCACAAGCTTGCCATGTAATCTCTGTAATTTCAGCTCCTGCAAAAAATAATAAAAAATACATCAGGACACTCTGAAAAATATTTAAAGGATATTTTAGGTATTAAGAGAAAAAATAGGTCAGGGTTTTTGGGGTTTTCATGGTTTTCCTTTACATATTTTCAGTTTTCTGTCAAAGGAAAGCCTCAAAGAATTGAAAGAACTTGTCAGTTTCAGGTTTTTTTTAAATATTTTAATTATTTTTAATAGATATCCAGGACCTTCCATTGTAAATGTGATTAAAATATTAATTTATAATAGAATCTAGACCATATTGTAGGGACTACTCTATTAAGGGTTTAAAAGGTTTAAAAAATGAAGGTTTTATTACTACAAGTTTCTGAAACAAAAACACGGGTTCCTCTCAAAGATATCCACACAAATCCTATTTAAATACCTTTCAAAAAATATTCAAATATTTGTTTTAATTGTTTTAAAAAAAGTTAAACCCTACAAAGCCACAAAATATTTTATTTCTAACCAAAAAAGCAAACAATTAGCTGCGAACTCAAAGCGCAGACATTATAAAACATTCTCCAAATATTTTAGACAAATATATCCTTTTTTTGTGGGTCCTGGGCAAGGGAGAAGCCACTGAGGAAGGGAGGGAGGCAGCCCAGCAGGTGGTGGGGGCGTGGCAAATGGGAAAAAAGGAAAACCCCAGAGGGGGTAGAGGGAAACAGCAAGGACAAAGAAATAAAGCAGAGCAATAGGGAAAAGCGATTCGAAATTGTGCAAATGTTTGCATTGAGCTTCGCTGCATTCGCATTTGAAATTAATTGAAAGACTTTGTCTCAGTGCCAGTGGCAGAAGCAGACGAAGTGAAAGAGACAGATGCACTGCCAGCTGAAAGAGATGGCAAATATCCCAGTATTTGCAGAGTAATTCCGCGAACGGCCAAGGATGAAGTCATTGTCCAAAAAGAGGACCTAATCAAATATTATTATATAGAAACGATAATATAGAAAGGTTAATTCTGCTTTGATATCATTATTTGTTCTCTTCGATAAATTTCGATAAATCCAGATCAATTTGTTATCGTTTCTCGATGATATTTATCGATGCATCCTTTCTTAGAAACGATAAACATGCTTAGAGCTTTGCAGTATTTACTCTCATCGATGGATATCGATTTTCCCGATCAATTTGTCATCGTTTCTCTATGACATTTATCGATGCAACCTTTCCAATTCAAATATCTTTAAATCCTTTGTATTAAGTCACTCTTCCTTGACCTTTTCAAGGACTCTAGTTAATCTTATTACCAAACACAGTGCTGTGGCAGTTTGAAAATCGCTTAATTTCGATATTTCCGATCAATTTAATATTGTTTCTCTAGGATACTTATCACTGCAACATTTCTTATCCTTTTCCATTCAACTATCCTTAAATCCTTTGTATTAAGTCACTCTTCCTTGACCTTTTCAAGGACTGTAGTTAATCTCATTACCAAACAAAGTGCTGTGGCAGTTTATAAATCGCTTTATTTCGATATTTCCGATCAATTTAATATTGTTTCTCTAGGATACTTATAACTGCAACATTTCTTATCCTTTCCCATTCAACTATCCTTAAATCCTTTGTATTAAAAGGCTCCTCCTTGGCCTTGTCGAGGTCTCTAGTTAATCGCCTTAACAGCTCCCAGAATACAAAATCAAGTTGCAACTTAGTTTGAAACTCGAGTGCAATTAGTGGACTGGGCGGGATGGGGATGGGGGAGAGGTCCTGCCACCTGCTCTTCAACATTTTCAATTAATTTAAATAAATAATGAAATTATCTGTGCGGCTGTGTTGGCATAATATATCCAAGCCAAATCCACTACCGGATACATATTGCAGCGGTTTATATATATACATGAACTATATATATATATATAGTATCTGATATCTGGTGGATGTGGGATGTGGGCGGTGGGAGGTGCAATTCCCGATGAAAGCTTTCCCCCGATTTTCTCGCATTTCTCGTCCTCGAAAAGCTCGCGTAGGGGCGCTGTCTCAGTGGAGAAATCTCCACCAGCTGGTCTCCGGTTACTCTCCGGTTACCCTCGAAAATGGAGCACATTCTGCATCCAAAATTGTGTCAAACTGGGCGGCGCCCACGCCCCTATAAAACGGGCATCCCGGGACACCCGAAGACCCGGGGACCCAGAGACCGGCCGGCCGGCGGACCGGAGGATTGTCCGGACTTCTCTTTCAGAAAATAGAGATATATACAGATTGGGTGGGGGGAGGGCTCTAATATGGATGGATGGGGTGATAGAAACTGGAGGTCCTGGCTTTAAGGTTTACAAAAGAGCAGAGTTAAAGCCGAATCGTAGGGGATTTACAGAAGGGGGAGGCCATACACAAAGAGAAATAGGAAATACTGGGAATTTTTAACTTGGGTTCTATGGAAAAGTTTTAAACTTTCTAGGAAATAGGTTATCCTAGACCCTAAGGGATAGATTTATAGTTTCTTCTTTAGTTTTTAAATATTATTTTAACAATATGAAGTTTTTTTTAGAAGGATTTTCCTTGAAAAGTTTCTCTTATGCCCCAAAAAACCTGTATTTTCTTTATATACCGGAATAGAGTTGTATATAGAGTTGTAGTATCGAAAAAGTAGGAATAAAAACTTCCTGAATGTTCAGATTTTTTAGTTCCTTCAAAAAATAAATACAAGAATTATCTCTCAGTGTACCAAGACTGTTTTGCTTTCGCAAAATGGAATGGCAACCTCTGTCACGTATTCGACAAACTCGTACGCAAAAGTTGTGCCAAGTTCTCAAGTCAACATTGGACTCCTCGTCCTCGTCCTCATTCTCGTCTTCGTCCTCGCCCTCACCCTCACCCTCGTCCTTTTTGTCCTTTTGGTGTGTTTCTGTTTCTTGCAAAGAAAAAAGAAACCCATCCACACACTGGCAGCTACTTAATTGAGTGCACTGGGTGGGCGGGGAAGGAGCGGTTGGCCCTGCACATCCTGCTGAGCCAGGAGCTACGTGTGTGCGGTGTATGGCCCCAGGATATTCACAAAATAGATGAGAATAAGGACGAACAGTCACGCATCCAAAGGGAATAGGGTTGATGATGAAAAAATAGGCAAAAAGGATTGCGGAATTAACCCAATAACCAGCAGTTACAAGGACCCCCAAAAAATATACAACAAAAAATAATAAACTACTAAACCAAATCCACTTTACTTTAAGGCTCTTACCTCGAACTTAATCTTCTTTAAGCCGCTCAGCCAGGGAAGTCGATCGATATTTTTTGGTTTATTAACAAGGACTTTATGATAGTGCCCGGGAAAATACACTCGAAAAGGATAAAATTCCGGGAAGGAGCTGAAAAATTTGGTTACAGAGACATAACCTTTCTAATATGTTGTTTTAAAATGTAATTTTTTACGTTTTATTTTGATAAACGTTATCCACTTCCTGTAGGACCTTTAAGCTCCCAAAAATGACTACGATTTGGCTTTCAACAGGTGCTCGTTGAGCCGTGCACTTACCAATTAGCATATGCACTCCAGCTGTCATCCTTGAGCCCCCCAAAAACGTTCTTCCGTCTCCTTGAAAGTCTTGCTGGGGCAGGAGACAAGAGGCAGAGGCTGAGGCAGGAGGCAGGAAGCTGAGGCAGGAGGCAGGAAGCTGAGGCAGGAGGCAGGACCCAAGAGCCAGAAGGTAGAATTTCTTGCCGGCGACCAAACATCCTCACTCAAGTGCCGTTTTAACGCTTCAAATGCATTTCGAGGGCGGCTCAAAGGGGTTAAGTCACTCACGAAAGTCCACACACATGCTGGGCGGTTTTTCTGGGGGGTTTTCTGGGGGGTTTTGGTAATTGCTTTAAGAGGCAAAAAACAAAAAGGGAAATCACATAAGCCGCTGCACATCAGCTAATTTTCAGTCCCCCCTCACTCAAAAGTAAAAAAAACAAAAAATTCATCAAAAAAACCAAGAGGGAGTCTTCCTATCGTTTCGGGATGAAAAAAAAAAACGGCTTTGAACAGCCATCGAGTGAGTGACTTCCGTTTCCGGCAGCCTTAAAATTCCCAATCCCAACCGAAAAATGCTAATCAGCTGAATGGCAAATGAGTTAATCTATATGCCAGATCGAATCGATGGAATCAGTGGCTATATAACATGCCATGACAGCCATTTATGTACAAACAGTGTGGAAAAATCGGAAATTTTTTATAAATTCTATAATTTAAATGGAATATAATAAAGAGAGAATATGAAAACCTTGAAAAGTCGTACAAAAAGTTAACAGAATTTATTATTTTTGGCTAATTTTTAACTAAAAGAATTGAAAAATCGGAGAACAAATCACCTCACATCATTTTTTTTAGCTAATTTTTAATTAAAAAATTTGAAAAATCACCAGAATTTATTTTTTTTAACTTATATTTAACTAAAACTTTTGAAAAATTTTACAAAACATCATCGGAATCAATTTTTTCAACTTATTTTTAACCAAATCATTAACAAAACCCTATAAAAAACACCTGTATTTTTTTATTTCAACTAATTTTTACTAAAACATTTTAAAAAACACCTGCATCTATATTTTTAAACTTATTTTTAACTAAAAAGGTTGAAAAAACGTACTAAAAATCATCAGAATACAGTTTTTTAAACTAATTTTTACGTAAAACTTTTAAAACATCACAAGAACCGATTGTTTCAGCTAATTTTTAACTAAAACATTTATTTTTTTCAACTAATTTTTAAGTAAAACCTTTTAAAAAAAACCTGTATTTATTTATTTCAACTAATTTTTAACAAAAACACTTTAAAACTCCTACAAAACCACAGCCACACTGTTGAAACTTTAGAGAAACGATCACACTGTCCACCGATAAACCAGAATCTCTCCGGTTTATGAATTAATTCCAATTTTTCACAGCAATGTGCATTTAATTTTTGAATTTTCCCCTTCACCTCCACCACAACCCCCCCGGCGACCATTTTCAACCCTTCAGGACCGCAAACGCAGGTGGAAATTCCCTTCCTGATGCTGACATGACGTATACGCCCCGTGGAGCAAACTATGGCCTGCAGTCTATATACATATATATATTTGTTTGTGTGTGTGGCATGTAAATAACTGCAATATGGAGGGAGAGGGAAAGGGGATAGAGCGAGAGAGCATGTCTAGCTGAAACGCGAAAAAAAAATAGTCGATGGGTGGATGGGTCGTGGGTGGCAGGTGGCTTGGGGCATGAAAAGAATAAATAAAACGACAAAAATCTAACGATGCGTTATGGGAATATTTGCATTTGGAATTGAGAAATTTTCTTTCCATAACTGTGCGTGGGTGCAAGCCGGTGGAATCTATATATTTGCACACCCAACAGGACATCAGGATATGTGTGTGCGAGGGGGGTCCTATGTACGTGGATTACATACCAAGTTTACGACAGGGTGATGTTATCCGATAAAAATCAACAATAAATATAATTTTTAAATAAATAAAAGAGGTTTCAGGCAGTTCTTTACTTAAAAAACTAGAAATAGGGATATAAAAAGGACTAAAAAGCATAGGAAGGACCTTTTAAAATAGATTTCTTAAATTAAAATCAAAATAAATAAAATCCTACTCCCTGTTTTGAAACAAAAAATGATTTCCAAGCTCTCTGATATTCAAAATAAAAACAAATTCCAAAAAAAAAAAACGAAAAACCAAGCCTTAAAGGCCTCCAATATGCTTCACAGGATACACATGCATAGTATCCTGTATCCCCCCTGAGTGTGTGTATTTGATGACATCGCCACCACCAAAAAATCCCATGCAGCCACCCAAAAAAGCAAAAAAAAGCCCAGGACCAACCACCCCACCCACCTGACACTACACCCTCAGCGAAAAATATCCTTTCTCCAGGATACAAACCGAAAAAGTGCGGAATAAAATTCTAGAATTTTTAAGTACTTCGAATATATTTACATATTTTATAATGGCATTATAAGCTTACGCTTTATTTATCAAAATTGTATACTTTGGATCGTTGTTTAATATAATTTGAAAATGTCCTACAAGCCCACGAAAACCTCAAGGTATCCTCAAGCATATCCTTTCTCGTTTTTCCGGTATTACACATACATCTATCGCTAATTTATTATAAATACACAGTCGCCAAAATGTTTGAAAACACAATGTGAAGCACAATGCTTAGGAAATCGCAAATTCCTAGGATATTATAAGGAAAACTTATTTTAAAAGCGAAAAAAACGACGACGACGACGACGAGGATCTACCTCCGCGTGGAATGCCTTAGTGGGTCTGATTACCGGCCACGCCGCCAGCATTGGCCATCGCCTGGGTGGCATCCTTCAAGGCGGCGGCAGGGGCCGGAGGCACAGGGCCATAAACCACCTCCGGCGGATTGTGGAAGAAGTAGAGCAGGAAGCCGGCGGCCAGGACAATGTGGGCGCCCAGGATTCCAATGATGAGGAACAGCGAGAACTGAGAGTTCCGCAATGCAGGCGTCAGAACGGCAATCAAAACGGTGCCCGAGAGCAGGGCGGCGGTGATGACCAGGAGCCACTGCAGCAGCGAAATCTGGAGGCGGGATTAAGGCAGCATTAGAAAAGGTTTTAAAAAGTTTCTTAATTAAAAAAAGCCTTACATTGATCACCCAGAGAATGGAGACGGGTATGTAGATGGCCAGGCTGTAGCCGTAGATGCACATCAGCGACAGGAGACTCGGCGTGTAGCTGGCCTGCAACGATGCAACAATGCAACGCGAAAGTGAGCGAGAGGGAAGAATGCCACAACGAGGCAAGAACTTACGCTATCCGTTTCAACGGCATCCGTGGCATCCACGGGCTTTAAGCTGTACTTGAACAGGGCCCAGAGTATGGCCGGCAGGATATTCGCGTACAAGAAGATGCAGGTGGCCGCATAGGAGACCAAATGGAAATTGTAGTGCCAGTGGTAGCCGTCGCTGGCCTGTTGCAAGTAGCTGGCAATGTTGCCGCTAATAGCAATGGAAAATATCTAAAAAAAAAAGAGGATTTATTATATATTCTATAATCTATAAGCAACAACTACCCACCAGGGTGATGGTGATCCAGAAGGGGCCGTACAAGTCCGGATTCTCGCCAATGTTCATCCGAAGATAGTTTCCGGCCGCCCGTTTGGGTATCATTGAGTTGGCGATTCGCTCCAGCACCATGTAGGTGTCCACGTTGAAGAACTGCTGGTAGTACTCGATGGTCAGAAAGGATAGCTTGCCGCCGCCAGCTCCCGAGCCGTCCATGGAGGCATTCTGGGCATTTGGAACTCCTCCGCCGGCCATGGTCTGGGCGGAAGTGCTCATGTCGTAGATGAGATCTGCCAGGGGATCGCCACGCTGCCGTTGGGCATTGGGATTGCCGCCGAGTCCACCACCTGCACCCGATCCGGAACCTGATCCTCCGCCGGTGGCGTGTGTTGGGGAATTCACATTGATTTGGGCCGGTGCTCCGCCGCTATAGTCGCGAAACTGCAACAGATCGTCGGCCGTGGGTGTCTCCATTGGATGATGGGTGGATCTGTTCTCGTTTCTATTAGTTTTCGGTAAATATTACACGTCTTGATCCAAAGCCTGCTCAGCTGGTGGCTGTATTCGTCACCTAGCGATGACTTTTTGGCGGATTTATCGTTAGGGATGGCACTCTGGCAAAAATATCGCATGATACTAGAAACATCCCATTTAATACTGCATTTTTATCGATAATCGGGAGCTAGCCATCACTAATGCCCCGTCGCTCAACACTTTTTTGCTACAGCTCCCGAAGTCGTAAAATTTTCCACCAATTTTCTTTTATTTGAAGTGCTCTCTGAAAGATAAGAATTGAAGAAGTGCGAATTCAAAGAGTGCACCGTATCCCGCGCCCCCCAAACGCAGGAAAGCAGTGAAGACCCCGACAGAGTGAAAATGCCCGTGAAAAATGGTGAATCCGATGGGGAGGGCGATGTTTCTGGAGCGGAATCGGAGCACTCGAACTCCAGCCAGGCGCACGACACCTCCGACGAGGAGGAGGCCAACGAATGCGACTCCGACGACTCCTCCGAGCTCGACGCCAACGAAATAGAGCGACGCCGAGCGGAACATATGGAGGATTTGGGTAAGCGCCTCAAAACTCATCAAATCCACCTCCACCTCCAGTTCTAATCGTACTCTTTCCACCGTACAGTGAGCCTGGAACGGCAGTTCAACCAGCTGAGGGAGCAATACTACTTCGAACGCATCAATCTCATCGACCGGCAGCTGCAGGAGGTGCGTTCGGGACGATCCGAGGAGTTTGTGCATCCACAAAAGGAACTGGACAAGGTGTACCGCACCCGCATCGAGGTGGCCGACGTGCTGCGCAGGTTCCGCCTGCAAAATATCGAACACAAGTTCCTCTCCGAGGAGCAGGCAGCCGTCCAGCACTTTGAGGTAGGTTTTGGCGCCAAAAACTTGGAGCTCGCCTTTATCTAATCGAATTATCCCCCCCGATTGCAGAGCGAGAAGCATATGGCTGTGGATTTCCTGCGCGAGGAGCTGCTGGAGCGAATACGTCGCCTGGAGGAGGACCGCCACAACGTAGACATCTCCTGGGCCGACTGGGGCACCGACAAGCGGCAGAGCAAGGTGCGCGGCCCGGGACGCAAGAAGGCGGTGACCGTGACGGGGCCATATGTGGTGTATATGCTGCGCGACGAGGACATCATGGAAGACTGGACGATCATACGCAAGGCCCTGAAACGCTCCTCCTCCAGCGCCACCGCCACAGCCACGTCGGGAGCACCCGCAGCGGGAGGAGTGCCGGGAGTCAGTCTGTCCGGGTTGCCGGCCATGGCCGGGGCCAGCGGATAACGGTGGGGCGTGGCTGCTTACGCCCACCTGCGTACCTGACGGCAACAGCAGCAGAAGCAGCATAAGTAGTAGCCTAAGCCGGAGCCAGAGACAGAGCAAGAGACGGAGCTCCCTCATCCGATTAATTCTACGTGATTAAGTTAATCTTCGGAAAATCCTCTAGACTTTAGTTGTTCCGCCACTCTCTCACTCCCTACCCTACCCCTACCCTTCAGAGTCATCCAGACGATATAATTTATGCTAATTGATAAGCAAGAATAAATGTGGTTACCAGAAAATCTTAAAAACTGATCTGAAAGAGTTATTAATTCAAAGAAATGGAAGTTAAATCAACAATATGAAGGTTTATTAAAGCACAAATCGGGTAAAAGCTAGTTTTTAGAATCCCCTCTCCTTGAGGTAGTCCCTGATGAGGTCCACATGGTCGCCGTGTATGTGGATTTGTCCACTCAGTTCGTTGACCTGCGTGGCGCAGAGTTTTCCATTGCGAGACTTCTCCACCAGCGACCGCAGATCCTTCTCCAGAGCCCAGATATCGCCTTGGACGCGTCGTACGACCGTGATGCGACGCTGGCCACGGAAACGAGTGTGCAGATAGACCGGGACCATGTGGTTCTTGGTCCTGGCCACGAAGAAACCCGCCTTGGAGCCGTCCTCCGTTTGTGGCCGCCACCCGGACGGGTATTCCTTCTGCTGCAGTGGCTGCGGCACTGTCTCTGCGGGCAGGAGGCGCTCTACGAAACGCCACTCGGGCGGATTGGCCACCACCTCCACCTCGGGATACGTGTCCAGCTCCTGGACCTGGCGAGACGAACGGAAACTGGACAGGAGTGCCGGCTGGGAGTACAGGTTCCTCGTGAACTGAAAAAAGTGACTGTTTTTATTGCGTTTCTTCGCGGTTGAGCAGTTGATCGCACTTACCTGGCTGAGCTTTTGACACAGGCCTGTGCCCAGCAGTACTTTTCCACTGGCTGCCATAGTTTTAATTCAACTTAATGGAGATTTTATGGAAAAAATAAGAAACAATTCCCAGCGGTTACATATGCGGAGCCGCTGCAGTGTTGGAAAGCGTTGAAAGTGTTCCGATATCGATATTTCAAAACTATCGTATACATATTTCGATATTTATACACTGCGAATAATCACGTCTGATAAAGTATATTAAATTAAATTGTTTTTAACCTTCTTATTTTTTACCTAATATAACACTACATTTAAGAATTTCTTATACTTAATCCCTTTTTTATAGTAACTGACCCACTTCATTTAAAAATTTAATTTTATCTAATAAAACAATATACATAATTCGTCAAATAAAACCTGTGGCTTCATTATATCATTAAAGATCATTAAAGTAATAAAACTCGACCTAGTTACTTACGCATGAAGACCAAAAAAATTGAAATAGTTGATATGCAAATTATTCCTAAACTGAGCCTCAATTTGCGTGCAACAAATGCAGCGTGTGACGTCATTGTTGGCAAAGCTTTTATTTTACATACACACGAAAAAATAACACTGCACTCACACAAGCGAGTGTGGCAAGTGCTGCATTTGAATTGCATTGCTTATACAATTTTATTGCACCGCAGCAGCTGTTGTTTGATGTTGCTCATCGAATACCCTCTAATATTATATTGAAAAGAGAATATGTGTGAATATATATTAAAACAGGGAACTTTGTAAAAAAAATATGAAATATTTTATAAAAAAAATTTTTTTTTTAATACTTTTATTGGAAATATTTAATAAAATAAATACATTTAATAAACTTAAGAAGCTCCATTCATTAAACTTTTCTTATATTATTAACCCCCCCTATAACATTTTTCAACTACGCCTCTGATGGTATAGCGGTAAAACGGTACAGGCTGCCTATCGGTCTGGTTGATAATCATTTCCCAGGGTATCCC
Organism: Drosophila ercepeae; assembly: GCA_018150545.1. NCBI lineage: Eukaryota > Metazoa > Arthropoda > Insecta > Diptera > Drosophilidae > Drosophila > Drosophila ercepeae. The sequence continues at coordinate 3,199,246 of JAECWL010000174.1, forward strand.
TAGTCTATATATAATTTTCCTGCTGGCTGCTGCACTTTTGCGAACAAGCATAAAGTGTTTGCGCTGCAGCTTTTTTGCGCCAGTCGGTTTTTCACGCTCAGTTTTCGTTGCGCCGCCGCTGCGGGAAGTTGTAACTGTGTAATCTGTAATCTGTAAGCGATCCCCCTTGGCCGCCGACCCTGTGCGTGATTTACCGTTTTTCCTTTTTGGCGAGCGCGCGCGAAAGCGAGAGCGGGGAGAGAGAGAGCTAGAGTGAGAGCGGAGCGGGAGGGTGGGATGTGCTGGGGCGCAATGGCCCGCAAGGACGATCCCGTTTTCAACGTCCGCTTCGTGCAACTTGTGGAGAGCCAGCCGAGTCTGTGGAATTACACAAATCCAGGATATAGCAAAAAGGAAGAGGTGCAGCGAGCGTGGCAGCAGGTGGCCAACGAGAGCAAGGACACAGGTACAAAAAAAACAACAACAAAACAACAAGGCGCTTTGATTAAAGCAACAACTTTCTTTCGCTTCTAATCGCATTTTCATTTTCATTTCTGCTTCTTTTGCCTCGTCCTCTTCTTCTTGCCAATTGCGTGCTCATTTCGCGTGCGTCTGTGTGTGCGTCTATGATGCAAGCTTTTTATGAGTATGTATGTTTGCATGTATGCATATGTGTGTGTGTGTTTGCGATTTGCAAATGCAATTTACTTTAGTGTGTGTGTAGGTGTGTCACTGTGTCGCACAGAGTTTGCATGCTATTAGTTATTGTTTTTTTTTCGCCTTTGCCGCTGCTGCAGCCAATTAAGTTTTCAGCAATTGCCGCACAACGCAAATGCCCGACAGGTGTCGCTCGCTAAGAAGAAACTGCAACACGTACCGTTAGAATTGCTTGTTATGCTTCGGCTAACGGTAAAAGCTGAATAACGGTACTCGAAAACATGAAAATACTCGTTTTTGGCTTGATCCTTGATTCAAACAGTTTTTCTTTGTATTTTAAGTTCGAAAAGTACCGTTAGAATTGCTTGCTTTTCTTCATCTAACGGTAAAAGCTGAATAACGGTATTTGGACATGAAAAAACATGTTTTTCTGTTCATATCCTTCATTTAAATTAATTTTTTCTAAATATTTCCAGTTCGAAATTGCCGGGAACGATGGCGAACGATCAGGAGCAGCTTCCTGCGATCCCTGAAGCTGGCCGGAACACAAACGGGTCGCGGCAAGCGGAAGTACTACCTGTCCAAGTACCTGCAGTTTCTCATTCCCTACACCAAGTCCAGATCCTGTCACAAGCAACAAGTGGCGCCCGCGGGCACTACAGGGGGAGGCCACATCACCGCCCCCACCCCGGCTGGCATGGTGCTCCGCAAGCCGGGCAGTGCCCCGATGCCAGAACAGGATGCAGGACCCGTAGCGGAGGAAATCGAGGATACCGAGGAGGAGGAGCAGACCAAAGAGAGCGCACCGGAGGCGGGCGGAGGGGAAATGCCGCTGGACGTACAGGTATCCGAGGTGGAGGACAAGGACCTGCCACCACCGGCATCTCCGGCAGCAGGACCCGCACCACCCACCGCCTGCCTGCCTGTGCGCCTGCAAGCCATCAAGTTGGAGCATCAGTCGCAGTCCCAGTCGCCCAGTAGCCAGGAAAAAATCATGAACCATCCATCGCTGGTCACGGTTCCGGCCACAGCCCTGGGCAATCACATGGACTGGGCGGATCTGGCGCATTGGTTCAAAGGCAACAGCAGTAACGCCACCAGCGCTCCTGGAGGAAATGCCACTAAAATGTCAGCACCAGGACTGTCGGCCATGGGTGGAGCGTGCTCTGGAGCGGGCGTGGGAGCAGGAGTGGGCGGTGGATCGCTTCCCGTGCCCCTGCCCTTGTCCTCGCCGGATGCGGACTACTCCTTCCTGATCAGCCTGCATCCGTATCTCAAGGAAATGAGTGGCAAGCAGAATCGCCGGTTCCGGCAGAAGGTGGTAGCCCTAATCGATGATGTCCTGGACAATATAGATGTTTGATAAGGATTCCGCGCAAGCCTACACCAGAGGAGAGATCGTACTATAAGAAAGGGTTCCAATTAATCTTAAAAATCGCATGTTTTTATACGAGTCTTTCGAAATATTCATTCGTATGGTTTCGAAACTAAACATATTTTCAATTTTCAATGAAACTTTCCATTCAAAACAGATATATCAAAGGATTTTTGAAAATATTGGTTAAAAACTAACCTCAAAAGATGAAAGTTTGTAATTGTAGAATATTATAGGGATTTGTTTATTTGTTACAGTCTATTTTTATAATATATTCTGATGAATACTGTTTCAATGGAAAAACTATATTTAGGATCACCAAATGTTAGCAATACTTTTTCTCTCTGTGTAGGAAAAAACACTTTTTATAAACTAATCACACCCAGTGTAACGCCAACAGTGCCCGATTTGTTACATGTGTAAAGCGTATTTTTATTGTGCTTTTTGTTGTTGTTAAACACGTACACAAACACCAATTTGTTATATGTAAAATAAAAATATATAAATGTCGTTGGTCCAACCAAGGAGTTTGATAAAGAAACCTGAAAAATATTTTTTATAAAAAGCTTGTAAATAAATTAATTCAAAAATACCATCTCGAACGGCTCATCTCTAAAGTTATCGATAGCTGGCGCGCAGCTGACTAACCGATATCGAACCGAACTCCGAACCTTCCAGCATTTGTTTTTGTGCCTTGTTGTTGTTGTCGTAGCTCTGGCAAAAAAAACTAAATAGAAAAATTAGCGTCGACCCTTCCAGAATAATTATTAGCCTATCAATATGGTATAACTATATTATTTTCGCTTGACAATATAAAGGAATTCCAATTTGCCAGTAATCGCCACGATACATGAGTGTTTTTCGCACGGTAAGTGATCGCATCGGTGTGTGTTCGCATGTGGCTGTGGCTTTTTTATATTTTTGTTGCTTTTTCGATACGAACGTGATGTAATTTGGCTTGCTGATAAGCCAAGTCAGTTGAATGGCAACCATCGACCGCGACACTTCTACAATTCAGCATTAATCTGGCTTACATAAGTCATAAATCGCTGACGCCGCTTCCCGTTAACGCACATACACGCGCACACGCACCAACGCAGTATTCCGTTATTTTTTTTTTGAGTGAAAGTTTGGGGGGGAATATAGTAATAATTTAAAAAATAATAGTAAGTTTATGTGAAATTATTAAAAAATCGAAAATTCTACTTGGGATGGGAAATGTTTTAATATGTGAAAATAATTTATTTAAAAAGTTTTCTATAATTTATATAAAAAAAATTAATGACTCCATCCCACATGATTAATAAAATTGTAGTAATTATTAGTTAATATTTTTTTATCTCATACATGACTAGGCAAATTTTTTTTTGAATAAAAAGTGACGAAATGATGCAATATTAACATAATCCCCCCTTTATTTTTTTGCAGCTGGTGACGTCGCTTTCCAAGAGAGCGCCTTCAGCCAAGAGGGGAGTCCTTATTGCCAGAACCAGCACCAGCATCATGCCAGCAGTCGCTGCAACCACAACCACGACCACCACAACGATTGCAGCCCAGAACAAGCCCGTCCCGAACAAAATCGCCCACAAGTGTCTCTATTTGGGGGAGCGGAGCATGTCCTCGGACGTGAACGGGTCGGGGAACTGTCCCGATGTGCCCATAATCTCGGAACCGGATCGCCGGCGCATCCAGGTGCTGCAGGAAACGGCCTTTAGCTTCTTCACGGAAACCCTTCAGCTTTATGGCGTGGAGGAGTTGATCTTCTGCTTTAATGGCGGCAAGGACTGCACGGTGCTGCTGGATCTGCTGATGAGCTACCTGCGCCAGGAGTGCATCTCCAGCCGGGAGATTCCCATGCTGTACATCAAGTCGGGCGACTCCTTTCCCGAGATTGACGACTTTGTGGCCCGCTGCGTCCGCAACTATCGGGTGCAGCTGGTGGAGTACACAGGCTCGCTGAAGGAGGCGTTGACCCACATGCAGGAGGACATGCCAAGGATCAAGGCCGTGTTCGTGGGTAGCCGGAACACGGATCCCTACTGCGAGAACCTGGCACCCATGCAGGTATAGTCTTGGTTTCTGAACCTCATCCTCATCTAACCTTCTCTTTCTGGTTTGTGCTTAGCCCACGGACAACGACTGGCCACCGATGATGCGACTGAATCCGCTGCTGGAATGGACCTACCACGATGTCTGGCACTATATCCACATTAACGCGGCGCCCTACTGCAGCTTGTACGATCGGGGCTATACCTCGATCGGGAATCCTTCCAATACAGTGCCCAATCCGCACCTTCGGCGAGCGGAAACCTCCTCCGGTTGTTCCGCCGACTGTTCCTGCGGCTGTAATTCCATTCCCGCTTCAGCTCCCGCTCCCGACAGCTCAGCCAGCTGCGAGACTTTCCGGCCCGCCTGGGAACTGGCGGATCCGACGACGGAGCGGGCCGGACGCCTGCCCAGGAAATAGTGCAATTTTCTCGAGATAGTTTTTTTTGATTAGGCGTAGTTAGTCACAAATTGTAAATAATTGCATGTATTTGGATTTGGAATATAAATTAATTCATTTTGTACGACCTAAGCAGGCTTCTCTGTGTTTTTGAAGAGGCTTTCATTTTCGTTTTGTAAAAATTCAACAGATTTTCGGTGTTTAGGAATTACACAATTTTTGTTAATTAATGACTTGCATTATCTGAGATAATATCTATAGCTTAACTAACTATTTTGATACACAAAACCAGATAAAACCATACATTTAGATTAATTTAATCTGAATCTTATCCAAATTTCTGTTTAAAAAAAATTTAATTTAAATAAATTTAAAGTCTCAAGGCATTAGTACTTAATATATTTAAATTTAAATGTTTATTAGCTTGTTTAATAATTCATATTTCCTTATTTCTTTGTTATTTATATTTTTAAAAATGTTTTTAAAAAAACTCAAATTTGGCGGCAAACAAAAAGTCCAGAGACGTAGACAATATTCTTGCAGGGATACCCATAAGAAGGCTTTGCTTATCTTTGAAGAAAAGTTATATAAGCTTAAAGAGTATAATTTTTTAAAATAAAATCAAAGGAATGTAATCATAGAAATGTTATTTTTTACAATAAATAGATAAATGCTTTACCATAAAGTTAAAAACAAGAAATGGAATTTTATTTTGAAATTGGCTTAAAAAAAAGTTTTAAAGCTTTTTAAAATAATTAACATATATTTTGTATTATTATACAATAAGAATTTTTACAAAGGGGGGCTTGAAATCCCCTTGAAACCCCCTTTGCCACACCCTTGAACCTTGGCCAGTGCTGCCCATTTCTTCACCGAACAGCTGATGACCCGTCAGCTGATTTAGCCGCTACATTTCGCGTTTCTTTTTGGTTCAGTTTTGAGTTTCGTTTTTCGACGTTTTTACGTAATTGACGTAACCGACCCCTCTTCGAGCGGAGCAGCTGCGATCCAGGAGAACTGGTCTACCCACGCGATGTCGCGATCGGCGCAAGATGTGGCCGCACTGCTGCGCGGACTGCGCTTGGTGGCAGAGGCGTGTGGGCGGGAACACCTCAACCAGGGCCGTCATCTGTGGAACAACTCGAGCGTACGTGAGCTCATAGCATCGAACGTCATTGAGACGGGTGAATCATTGAAGCGATCTGGCCAGCATCCGACCGAGGAGCTGAAGAAACTGCAGCTGGCACTCCAGGAGACGGGAGAACGAGGCTACGTGGTGGCCAAAGGTATCTGTTCGCTGCTGGAGACCAAGATCCGTGCCACCCAAGAGGAATTTCCGGGAAAGATCCCCCGGGAAACCCCAGCACCACCACCACCTGCTGCTGCTGCTGGCCGGAGAGCGGAGCCAGCCAAGAGAGCAGCATCTGCGCCACCTGGTAAGGTCGCTCGCCCGGACTTGGATGCCGCCAACTTGGACATATCGTCGATAACGCTGCAGGAGTTCGAGGAGATACTCTCCAAGCGCAACAAGAATCGCAACTTTAGCCTCAGGACGCCGGCCACCGCGAGCAGTCAAATGGACGCGAACAAGGAGCGGCCTCGACCTGGACCTGGAGCTGGAACTGGACCGGAGCAGGCGCCCAAACAGGGAGCAGGCGGCGGCGATCCTGGAATAATCACCAAGGACACCCAGTACGTGGACAATGTAATGCGCTTTGTGGCCGGAGCCCAGCCCGAGGGGAAGCCCGAGGCCCCCAAGTCGTCCAAGGATCTGCCTGTCCAGGAACTCAGCCAGGTGGCCAAGCAGCGCAAAGTTCCAGCCTCCCGGCTGGGCAGGATGGCCTCCTTCGGCGGTCTCTTCGCCGGCCTAGGCATCGGAACTCTCAACGAGCTGACCAAAGGCGCCCTCGGCCTGGGCGGCTCCACCAACATGCGCGAGGCCTTCCTCAGTCCGGCCAATGCCGAACGGATCGTCGACACGCTGTGCAAGGTGCGCGGCGCGGCCCTGAAGATCGGACAGATCCTGAGTATCCAGGACTCGAGCGTGGTGTCGCCGCAGCTGGCCAAGGCCTTTGAGCGAGTGCGTCAGGCGGCGGACTACATGCCCGACTGGCAGGTGGAGCGCGTGATGAACACTCAGCTGGGCTCCGACTGGCGCCGCAAGCTCCGGACGTTCGAGGACAAACCCTTTGCCGCCGCCTCCATCGGCCAGGTGCATCGGGCCACTCTGCTGGACGGCATGGATGTGGCGATCAAGATCCAGTATCCGGGCGTCGCCCAGAGCATCGAGAGCGACATTGACAATCTGGTGGGCATGTTGAAGGTGTGGGACGTCTTCCCGCAGGGCTTCTTCATCGACAATGTGGTGCGCGTGGCCAAGCGGGAGCTGCAGTGGGAGGTGGACTATGCCCGGGAGGCGGAGTACACCGAAAAGTTCCGCCAGATGATAGCCCCCTATCCGGAGTACTATGTGCCGCGCGTGATCAAGGAGCTGACCACGTCCAGTGTCCTAACCACCGAATATGTGCCCGGAGTTCCCCTCGACAAGTGCTTCGATTTGAGGTGAGTTTGAGGTCGTTTTTGGGTTTCAAATCTTTCTCATATCTCTCTTGGAATCCCCTCCAGCCACGAGCACCGCCACCACATCGCTCTGTCCGTCCTGAAACTGTGCCTGCGCGAACTCTTCGAGATCGAGTGCATGCAGACGGATCCGAACTGGTCCAACTTCCTGTACGACGCCCCCAGCCGCCGCCTGATGCTGATTGACTTCGGATCGACGCGGTTCTATCGCCACGAGTTCATCCGCAACTACCGGCAGGTGATCATGAGTGCGGCGGACAACAACCGGCAGGGTGTCCTCGAGATGTCCCGCCAGATGGGCTTCCTCACCGGCTACGAAACGAAACAGATGGAGCAGGCCCACGTGGATGCGGTGATGATTCTGGGCGAGATCTTCCGCTACGATGGGGATTTCGACTTTGGACGGCAGAACACCACGGAGCGTCTGGCCGCTTTGGTGCCCACCATGGTGGCCCATCGGCTGTGTCCGCCGCCCGAGGAGATCTACTCCATTCACCGCAAACTGTCGGGGATCTTCTTGCTCTGTGCTCGTCTCCAGGTCCGCATGAACTGTGTACCTTTGTACAAGGAGATCATCCTGGGCAAGTTCAAGGACTAGCTCCTCCTCCTACACTTTGCACAATAACGCAATTTTTTGTATTTTTTTTTGTAATAAATCTTAAAGATGATTTGAAAATTTGGATAAAGCAGACTTTGAGAAATTAGTTCTCATCCATATTTTAGTTTCAAGACACAAAACACTCCCCACAAATATTATTATACAAAAAAAATATAAAAAAAACATGGATCGTCTAGGATCTCCACCAAAGGTCCTGAAGATCTTCGATTGCGAGGAGAAGCGAAACGAAGCGGCTAAGGAGGAGGTGGAGGAGGAAGAGACGCTAGGAGGAACCTCGACCACATCCATCAAGGACCTGGACAAGATCAAGCACGAAGTCAAGAACATTGTCCAATCCATTGACCTAATCGAGGCGAGATTATCCTCGGATCCCCGACAGATTATAGACTTCCAGGATTATGGAGATGTGGAGAACGACGAGGATGAGTGGATTCTGCTCTTCGGGAGCCGGGACGAGCGGATCCGGCAGGTGCAGTGGAACGCCCGCTGCCTCCGACGCCAAATGTCCGGCCTGAACGAGTGCGCGGAGACAGCCACCGGAAGGATAAGCTCACTGGACCAGATCATCCTCGACCAGACCGATCATCTCAACGATCTGCGCGTGCTCTACGAAGGCGTCGAGTCCTTCCACCTCACCAAGCAGCTGGAGTCGTCCAGGTGCCGGCAAAGGTATCGCTACGCCCGCCAGGAGTACGCCAGCTGGCGGGAACTGACCAAGCTGAATCGCCTCATGTCGGAGACCTTCAAACGGCTGCTTGACAACACCGAAGCCCGCCATGGCTTCGCGGAACTGAAGCGCCAGGTGCTGGACGGGATTGCGGCTACCAACGAGTTCTGTGTGGAGCAGGCCCGCGATGCCCTGACCCGCGTCCGTTACCTGGACGCTGAGCTGGAGGACATCGGAATTGTTCGGGTCTCCGACGAGTGGTGTCGCCCAGGTGGCAGCATATACTCTGGCAATCAGGCCAGCCGGCCCAGCGAGTCCGGCAAGTCCATGGACTCCAACTACAGTCGATCCACCTTCACTCGGGCTGATCGGTGGTCGGGTCTGCGGGTCTCCTCCAACTCGATCAAGTTCCCCAGCGGCGAGGTGATGAGTCTGCCGGTGGTGGTGCCTCCATTATCCCGCACCTGGTACTGCCGGATGCTGGACATGCTCCACAGCAAGTCGCACTATAAAAATTCCAAAAAACCTCAACACCAACATAACGATATGTGTCACAAACGCCTCAAGACTTAGAGGTTTCAAATCTCCTTTTTGAAATCTCCTTTTTTCAGTGCCTGAAAGTATGCCACGAATTTTTTCTTCCTTTAATCGTAAATACAAGAAATGCTCGTCTGCTTAAGTTTCGTTTTATATTTCGATTTATTTGCAATAACTTATCCTTGATTACAAAGTATGCAACCGGCAGTGCCGGAAAGTATCCAACGACTTCCCGCAAATTCAATTAATTTTTGAAAAATACCAATTCCTAGCTATGTGATACCCAGTACTTGCTGAAATATACCAAAAAATATACCCTTAATAATGTCGTAGAGAAAACCTGCAATAACTTTAAGGATTTATTCTGTTTTTCTACTAACTTAGTTTCCTTTAAAAGCTAGAAATTAAATTGAAATAGAATATACCTTGCGCCCCGAAGCTATTCCAAGTTCAAGGGTAGAAAATGGGATTTTATCATGTCCCTGGCACTTGTCACTGAAAATGCAAGGCCAAAGTCAAAGGATACGGTCAAAGGCTGTGGCTGTGACTATGGCAATGGCACAGGATATGGGAAAGGAGCTACTCTCGGTACCGGAATCCGGATGTACTGCAACTGAAGTAAGTAACAGGGAAAAAATGTAATTTATCTGCATGCTACTATTCCCTTTGAGATTGCAAAAAATACAAATAAACTAGAAATGAAACGAATCAGAGCTTTTAATGCAAAAGATTGTGGCTTTTATATTATGGTTTAAGTTTTTAGGTTACTTAAAGATTTAATTATTAATTAATTATTAAATAAGGGGTTTTTCAGGGAAATAAAAGAGTTAACATCAATTTTTAAATAAAACTTTAACTATATTAGAGTTTATTAAACAAAATAAAAGATATAGAATTCAAATTTAAAAAACCGATCGCTAACGAAACGGTTATACTGATATATATCGCGATCTATCGGTTAAGAAACGAAAATGCCAATCGTTATCGATGTTTACATCGATGACTCGCCACCTCTATTCAAAAACAAAACAAAAACAAATACCGATCGAGAACGAGCAGCAGCAGCGCGAAGAAATCGCACCGGCGGGCGGCAAAGATCGCGAAATCGTGGAATGTAATATGCAGTGCCAGTGATTGATAAGAATTGTGCATTTCGTTTGCGAATTTGGTGCCGAAATCGCTGGCCAAATATTCGCATGTTGAGCGGCGTCTATTGTTTACCGTTATGCGCGTCCCTGGTACCACGAATGTTGAGGCGACGCGCGCGTTTACCGTTATTTTAGAATCGTGTTAAAAAATATAGTTTATTATTATTGTTTTTGTCAATTAACTATTAAGTGCGGGTTGTTTTTTTTATATTATTTTATAATTTTTTTGGCTGTTGATGGAGAGTGCAACAATAAAATAAAAAAAAAGGAAAGAGCAAACCGAGCGCGAGAGCGGCGGAAAGAGAGCAAAGTGGATGTGAGGAAGTTATAGTTTAATGTTGGTTAGCTTCAATTGTGGCAACAACAACAACAACAAGCCAGCAGAGTGCTGATTGATGTCACAAATACGAAAAAACGAGATACAATTACAAATACAAAGTAAGTAGCTGACAATTTGCATGCCGCAGGCAGAAGCAGAAGAAAGAAGAACAGCAGCAGCAGCAACAGCAGCCGCCCGAGTTTATCAATGAAAGTGAACTGTGGGAGTTGCTTTGTATCTTGCAGTGCGGGCGTTGCATCAGTGTGCGTGTGTGCAAAGTCAAAAAGGGGGGGAATGTCACATATTTACAATAAAAAATATTAAATAAAAAATAAATATTAACTATATAAATAAGGCTTAATTTTTTATTAAAAATTAGAGGAAAAAATAAAAAAGGGGGGTGCCACATAGTCACAATTAATTATATTAAATAAAAAATAAATATTAACATATCTAGAGAATATAGTACATTTATTAATTTTTATTTAAGAATTAATTCCTATTTTGTATTATTTCATTATTTTTAATCACATTTTCTTATTGGCTACCCTCTCTTTTTAAAACTGCTTCTTCCTCTTGCATCTTGCATTCTTGTAAAGATGCCATAGGCTTGCTGACAGTGAGAAAGAGAAGGAAGGATACCGAAAAGAATTAACAGTTATGTATAAAGCAGGTAGGCAAGGAAAAAGGGATTAAAGAAGCTTTTGCGGGAAAAACTCTATCAGAGAGAAGAAAACGATTCGATTTTCTAATCGAATTCGTGGCTTTTCCCAATATTTTCTTGTTTTTTGCTATTAAGATAGAAAAAATCAAAAAACTGGCCATCGTATAATTTAAAAAGCATCTTTTATACATTTCATTTATTATTTATACAGCGCGTATTTGCATATTTGTTTAAATATTTGTTGTTTGTTGTCGTTTTATTTCGCCCGCTATCAAAGCACGTTGGAAACGTCTTAATTATATATACATATATGTATGCGTATGTGTGTGTGTGTGCGGATGAATAAACTGTTCCAAATTCATACAAGCATATATATATATATATATATATATAGAGTGTATATATATGTATATGTATTGAGAAATGCTGCAGCAAGAACAAGAAGAACCGTTTTGATAATCATATCACGCCGTACACTGATAATTCGCATTGTATTTGTTTGTTGTATTGTATTGTTGTTGTTGTTTCTGTCGCTTTATCAGTTTATGTCTCTCTCTGTCTGTCTCGCTCTCTTTGTTCCCGTTTCTCAATCACTTTGGTTCTCTTTTGTACTCTTTTATGCTCTTTGGTTCTCTTTTAGAGATTTTCTCGCTCTTAAATAGCCTACGATCGCTTGAAAATGGGGAAAAAAATATTAAAAAAATGACAAAATAACAAAAAATGAAGAAAATAATTAAAAATGAAGAAAAATAATAAAAAAATGACAAAAAAAATAAATAAAAATCGAAAAAAACAAAAAACAAAAAGACAAAAAAATATAAATAATAATAATTAATAAATTTAGAATACAGTAGAGTCTCTTTGGGAAGAAAAAGACGATTCTACGACCGATCTCTGGGGGCATTATTGCCTGCCCCTTATCGCCGGAATGGAAAGTTTCCAGTTTTTCCATCGCTTTTGAGAATCGCTTTCCAGAACTAGAATGGAATCAGAAGAATCCTCTGTGTCTCTAAAAAGTGAAATAAATTCCCCAAAAAAACTGATAAAAAACTAGAGAGAGAGAGAGAGTGAAAAAAATGAAAAATTAAGCCACAGAAAGCACAGAAAGAAAAAAAGCGAAACTATTGTGTAATTTACATTAACGAGCGGATGTCGTTGGCTTCTACTATATAATGAACCAATTACCCAGTTTGTCTCTTGATTCGACGGCTCTGCAGGCCACCACCACACACAGATACAAAGATACAAAAAGATACATAGATACAAAGATACAAAGATGCAAAAGATACATAAAAGATACAAAAAAAAACACACATTTTTGTATCTAAACGAGATTTTTTGTGGCTACTGTTGCGGCTCTTCCATATAGGATACCCCATAACGCCCATAGCATCCAGTTATATCCACAGATATACCCTCAGATATACCCCTAGAAGTACCCTGTATACCGCGATATACCCTGTAATCTATTCCCATTTCCACTTCCACTTTTATTTCCATTTTCATTTATCTTAAAGACACCCACTTGAATGAATTTGAGGCTCTGCAGATTCTCGCTGCGAGATTTATTCGCTTAGATACAAAGATATATAAGGTTAGCAGATATTCAGATACATCGGAAAGTAAAAGATACTTTTAAAGATACATCTAGGAGTGAAGATTCAGAAACATCAACAAATAAAAGATACTCCTAAATAGATACATCTTCTGAAGATACACTTAAAGATACATCTAAAAGTTAAAGATACTTCTCAAAAGATAAATTTTCAACTAAAGATAGTTCTAAAGATACAGATAGATTTCCATCTTCAGATTTATCTGCAAATAAAGATACTTTTAAAGATACTTCTAAAGATACATCTGGAAGTAAAGATACAAATACAGATACTTTTACAATTACAGATTCAGATACAATTTTAACTAGAGATCTGTAGATGACAGATACAGATACATTTACATCTACAGATTGAGATACATTTTTGGGCATCCTCAAGTGCCGTTTCCTCATTTGCCGGTCACCCACGTGCCACATACTTCAGATTTTTCGAATTAGTGGCTTCCCCAAAAAAAACAGAAACAAAACCAAGAATCAAGCTTCACAAATCCAAAAAAAAAAAAGAACTGGGAGCTTTCTTCAAGAGTCTTGGAAGAATTCGATCACCGCTAAAATATTTTAAATTTTTAATAACTTTTTTTGCGATTTATTTAGTCTGGAAACTTTTTTTGGTCATCCCAGCACTTTTTGGCGTTAATTTGTGATTTATTTTTAAGAAATACTTAAATATTAAACATTAATTTAATGCCCTAATCTTAATCTTAATCTCAATCTTAATCTTAAAGAGAAAACTTTTCCATTCAAGAAGGTTGATAAGAAACGAAAGACTTCTGGAAATTATTTATTCTCCCAGAAAAGGGAAGTTTTCCATAGAGTTTCGGATCCAAGTTAAAGGATTTAAGGGATTTTGGAATGGAAATTGATTTTGGAAACCGATTTTTAATGTTAGATTTCTTCTTATTTTGGGTTTTAATTCCGATAATTCCCATCCAATAATTAGAGATCCAGAAATGAGGATTTCTTGGTTGGTGGAATAGAAATTTTTACCATTTTTTACCATTTTTTCCCATTTTTTCTCCTTAAAATTACTTCAAGAAAGGATTCTACAAACAATTATTTGTGTTTCTTGGGTATATTTTGTTTTTCTTTGTTTATTCTTTGTTTTTTGTGATAATCAGTTTGTTTTTTTTTGGTCTTCCAACATTTTGTGGTTTTTATCATTTTGTAAAACTTTTCTACTCGATTTTCCGATTAAAGTTCCACAAAAGCACAAATGTTTCTATATTTTTATAAATTTATGTACTTATATATATATATAGATATAGAGTCATATATCGTCCGATTTGCCTTGTTGAAAGGGTAAATAAAAATTCATGTTTTGTTTGCATAAAAAAAAACCGCACAAAGTTCGCCTTCGCCTTCGCCTTGGCCGCAAAATAAACAAAAAAAACGAAACGAAACGAAACTCTGGCAATTATTCTCAAAATATTACTTAGTAATACTAATAAAGATCGATATAGTGGTGTGTGGGGATTATTCTTTCAGCTACTTTTTAGTTTTTACCTAAAAAAATGGAAAAAAATGAATAAACAAACGAAGCTTTTTCTGCTTTTTTTCAAATATTCAAGAACTCGACGCAGGCACGTAGTCTTTAATAATCTTTTAACTGTTTGATTGGGATCGAAAATGTATATAGTATATACTATATACATATATAGTTAAATGTTGGATTTTGAAGTTTGTGAAAGAAAATACTGACTTTTTGGTACTTTTTAGGCTTTAATCGGGGTTTTTTGCGAGTTTTTTAAGGAATTTTAAGGAGAACATATCGTCGAATCTCTTGTATTTTTTATATTGATCACAAAATCCTATTGATTGGGTTCCTCTTTTCATTTTTTCAGTATTTATTGTTAATTTTCAACCAAAAAGTCCTCGAAAAATTGTCTAAATTCGAAGTCTTTCCCTATAAAAAATACTTTATGATAAATCTTGGGGTGTAATTCGATTTCTAGAGAATCTTAAAGGGGGGAAAAAGTTTATTATTATTCCCAAACCCCAATCAATATCCTCTACTCTCTTTTTTATTAATTTTTTACCGAAAAGTCAGCAAAAATTGGTCCAAATTAGGGGTAATCCCTTTGATTTGCTGACTTTTTGATAAATCTTGGGGTTTAATCCGATTTATTTAGGCTTTTTTAGGGGGAATATTGTTTATTTTTATTCCCAAACCCCAATCGATATCCTCTTCTGCCTCTTTCCATTATTTATGATTAATTTCCAACCGAAAAAGTCAGCAAAAAATCGTCTCTAAAATAGCAAAAACATCCGATTGGGTTTTGGGTTTCCCTTGAATGGTTTTTTTTGTCTGGAAATCCGATCGAATGTGCCGAAAAAAAACGAATTTGTTTGGATTGACATCGATAGAATAATAATTCAATAATAATTCCGATCTAGCACATTTTTTTAGCGGATCAAATAGAGTTGGAAAAAAGCGACAAAAAAGCGACAAAAATCGAAGAAAAAAGCGACAAAAAAAGCGACTAAAAAGCAAAGAAAAATCGAAGAAAATGCAACAAAAAAGCGATAAAAAGAAGAATTCGATCGCGAATCGCAAATCGAAACCTAAACCTGATTGCTTGCAACAGAAAGATGCAACAGAGAGATGCAACAGATGGCACCTCGCCGCATACCAGGAGTTGCCTGGCGAGAGATTCCTGCCCCTTGGGACCCCTCCCAGAAACTCGTTCTTCCTCCACCGGCGGCGGCGTCATCGATGATCTTCATTCCGCGTTGCGTTGCATTTGCAACATCCTCATAATGACCTTCGAGGCAGTGCCGGTTGTGCCGGTTGCTGCCTCCTTTTGTTGCAGGTTTTTTTTTCCATTTTTTTTAGCTTGTTTTTTTGTCCGGCGGGTTCCGTTCTACAGACGACCTCCAGAGGGGGTGGGGTGGGGGTGCCTGGTGATGGGGGACTGGAGCAAACCACTTTTTGCATTACCTACACTGGGAGAAAAATCAATACGATATTCTTTTTGGTTTCTCTTTTGGTTTTGTTGGTTTCTCTTCTAGTTTTGTTCGTTTCTCTTCTGGTTTTAAGGATTTTTCTTTTGGTTTTTAGGGTTTTCTCCTTTGGTTTTGTTGGTTTCCATGATTTCTCTTCTTCTTTTTAGGGTTTCTCTTCTTGTTTTGAGGATTTCTCTTCTGGTTTTGAGGGTTTTCTCTTCTGGTTTTCAGGATTTTAGGATTTCTTCTAGTTTTCATGATTTCTCTCAGTGTTGTTTTGCTTTTCGATCTCGGACCTGTTGCCGCTTAGTTTTTTGTTGTTTTTTCTCGCTCGCCGGTTAAGAGAAATATCTTTTCCTTTGGGTGGGGATAAGGAAGAGGACGTGAAAGAGGAAGAGGACGTGGAAGAGGACGTGGATGAGGTCTTGGATGCATCTCTGGCAACCGGTTCGAGGCGGATCAAGGCCCGGCTTGTTGCTATTTTTGTTCCTCCAAATCGATGCAGGATCCTCCTCTTTCCCCCTCTCCATATCCCCTCCAAACGCAACTTACATAAAGAGGAATCCGCATATTTCTCTTCGAAAGAATTATCTCTCAGCTTCCTCTAGGGGTCATCTTCGCGGGGGAGAGAGTGGGTGGGTGGTGCTGCCCTACCCGGAGGCTGGCTGACTTTGACACTTGATTACGGCCTCGTATCAGGGTTCTACGTAATGAGGGAAGGGAGAGGGAGTGGAGGGAACAAAAATTGATAAGAAAGTCGAAAAAAAAGTAACAAAAAAGAAGAAAACTTTTCTTTTTCGCTTTACTCTCTTTTTTCTCTTTTTGCAGTAAAATAAGAGAGAGGGAGAGATCGTAAAGAGAGAGCGAAAAGAGAGCAGCGGAGAAAGGTGCCAAGAGAGTGCTGGAAAAGGTGTAAGAGAGTGTATGAGAGTCTTCTCTTTCATATTTATGATTTTGATATTTATGATAATAAAAAATTCTAAAAAATAAATACAAATTCTTATTTTTAATACTAAAATATAGCAAAAATAAATATAAAAAAGGAGAAAAAAACAAACAAAAAATGTTTCTTTTTCTTTCTTTCCTTTTTTTCTTTTTTTCTTGTTTTTTTTCGGAATCTTTGGAATATTTTTATAAAATGAACATTAAATAAAATTATATAATTATTATAATTATTATTATAAAATTATATAAAATTAAATTCATAATTATTCCACATTTATTCCATATTTATTCCTTTCTAAATTAAGAAATTAATAAATTAATGAATAAATAAATAAATTAATAAAAAAAAACTTTAAACCAAATGAACTTTGCCCTCAAAGCGTGGACTTTGCCCTTTTCGCTGGAAAAAAGAAGAACAAAAAACAAGTCCGCGGGTTTTTCCCATAAGAAAGAGTAACCCCAAGAGAGAGAGATAGTAAGAGAACCCGAGAAAGAGAGAGGGCTAGAGCTGGAGAAAGAGAAAAATAAAGAGAAAAAGGAAGAATGTTGCAAGTGCAAGTGGCACGTGTTACAATGTCAACTTTTTTTTTTGCCAAAAAAAGCGCCCCCGAAAAAATGATCAACGTAACGCTTCGATGGATTGCCGAAAAAAAGCGACAGAAATTTATTTCTAAATTTAGAAAAAAAACGAAAAAAAACATTAAAAAAACGAATAAAAAACTCCACACAGACGGTTTCCCTTTCCACGCCGCCGGCTCCGTCCTCGCCCACTCGAAGAGTCAGAGACCTCCATGGCCGATAAGGTTTTATCAAACAAGTGTCGTTTTCTTGCCTCGTCTCTCCCATATCCAGTGTCGTAGTGTTTGCGGATCGAATTTGTATATAGCCCGGATATAGGTTCGGTCCACAAACCGATCTGCGTCGCTCGATTCGCTCCAAAAAGTGTCTCGGATCTTGGACATCAAAATTTGACAAAAATTAGAGCTTAATCGGGGATTTTTTATTAGGAATTCCGCAATTGATATTATTATTTGTTGTTGGAATTCTTGGTTTTTATTAAGCATTATCGGATCTATATCTTCTATATTCTAGAACCGATTTGCGTTGCAAAAAAACGCGCGAAAAAGTGTCGAAAAAATGTCTTGGATTCAGAACGATCTTTTATCGATCTTTAATCGATCTTCAAACGATCTTTTATCGATCTTCAATCGCTCTTCCATTGATACATTATTCCTTCCTCCTTTATATATATTTTTTTTTAAGAAAATAAAACCACAAACGATCCGAAATCGATCTCTGATCTTTAAACTTGAAGTTTGAATCTTTTATCTTTTGACAAAAATTGACAACAAATTAAAGCCAAATCAGGGATTTTTTGTTTAAAACAGATAAACCCCGCCATCCGATACATTATTTGTCTTAGCCAGAATCAAGATACACCCTTCTATATCTCTTTTTTAGAGTAAATATTTAACAAAAAGTCAGGAAAAACGGAGATGGATTTGTTTGTTTGGATTTGTTTGGTTTTGTTTTCCTTTTTTTTGTCGCTTTGTTTGAGCTTCAAAAGAAACCGACTTTCTCAAGAAATCTCCCCTTAAAGATAGATATATATCTATATATCTATATAGGTTTACCCATAAATTTATAATCCAGAATGATAAAAGATAAGAGAAGCCAAAGCGATCGCTGGCATTCTTGGGAAACGTTGACGATGTTTGCCTTTGAACAGCTTTTGAATAACAGGTTCGCGGCTCTATTTTTTTGTTCTTGTTTCTTTTTCTATTTTTTTTTGATCCGAAACAGAACCCAGAAATTGGGGTGCTTATAGGTGCTGTTTGATCTGGACAAATATATCTACAAAATCAGCCGATAATGATCCGTGATGGCTGACTATAGATTCATGATTCTTGATTCTTTAAGAAACCAATTAGCGAGACGCTTTGGCAACGATTTTGTCATCAAAAAAATATTGAACAAATATCGTTTATAGATGGATAATATATAGAAATGATATAGAAACTATATAGAATGAAAAAAACTAAATAAAAGCCAATCCAGAAGTCTGGCACATGTTTTTTTTCGGATCATTAGCAAAACATTGGAATTCGAGCAACTGAAAAAAAAAAAAAAAAAAAAACACCTTTTATTATTTCTATTTTTTTTTATTTAATTTGTCAGTAAATAGTAGACAAGACAGGTGACGTTGCTACATGACTGGCATTTTAGGCCAAAAAAAAAACAAAAAACTTGCTCGATTTTTGTTTTTTTTTTTCGTCGCGTGCCGGTTTTTTATGTTTTTTAACGAAATCCCCTTCGATCCCCCCCTGATCTGCATAGATTATACTCGTAGAACCCTTAAAATTCCCCGCACACATTTTTCTCTCCACCTTGGCTTTATTTTTTGGTATTTTTTTTCAAAGCGAAACGTTTGTTGAAATCGCAATCTCAGTGTCATTGCCAATCAAAGGCGAATTTAAGGCGAAACAAAGGCAAGTTTAAAGGTAAATCCATCGAAAGCGTTTTCAAACTGAAACAAAACGAGCTTCTATTTCGATTTAATGCTCGATTGTTAAGTTGTTTTCCCTCAATTAGGCTAAAACCGAAGAAAACAAGCTTCCTTTTCAATAATAACCAAATAATGTTGGTAATTATGGGTGAGGAATGGTCAGGATGGGTCAGGACATGTCAGGATGGGTTAGGACGGGTCAGGACTGAGTCAGGAGTGGTCAGGAATGGGTCAGGAATGAACAGGAATGGGTCAAGAACTGTTCAAGAAGAAAGCCATGTCTGGCTCTGGCTAGCCTTGCGGTTTGTTGCTGAAACCGGAAATGGCAAGGGAAAACATTCCAGGCAGCAGGTAGAGCTCCTTTTATGTCCTTTAAATGGCAATAATTTGGGGGAAAAGAGGTTTCTATCAGGAATTGCATTTCTAGCCTAGCTAAGAGGCATTTTTGTTGTTATTTCTTTGGCATTGTAATCATAAAAGACGGTATCTGTAGGGTATTATGTACCCGAAAGCCATATAGATTTATGGACAAAAAGATATAGAATAGATATGGCCATTCTACCGTGTGTCCCAAGAGCCACGACAATTAACAATTAACAATTGGAATGGAAATTGATAAGAAAACTTTTCAATTACGCCGCCATCGAGTTTTTATTCAAAAATTCTCCGTTTTTTTCGACTCAACTACTGAGAATGTCAAGAAATACTGAAAATAATTTGTATTTTCTGACTTTTAATGCAGAATTAATGGGTTTTTATTGTAATTTATGAATTTTTTGTTATTTCTTTCTATTAATTAATGTATTTTTTACTAATGTGTAAAAAAATAATAACAAAACAATAAACAGTTGAAGAGAAAACGAAGAAAATGCAAGTTTTCTTACTTTTTTACACTGTGAGAAAGTGTTTGCAAAAAAAAATGTGATTTATTTTCTTACAGTTGGATTTTATTAGAAAAAATAATAATAAAGAAATAATTTCAATAGTTTGGTATTTTTTTGGTATTAATTTGGTATTTTTAGTATTAATTCAGTATTTTTTTAGTATTAATTTACATGGTTGAAATTCTACTAAATCGACGTTTCCAAAACATGCATAGTCTAATCGATAAGTAATCGATAAGATTAAGTTCTTCTCTAATGTTTCAAAACCGCCTGAAGAAATGTCGCACCCTGTACAGTGTACACCCTATAATCAATAATATAGGGTATATATATTCCCGATAATTGAGTTGTTATTATTTTGTTTACATTCTCGATTGCCTGTTGCAATTAATCAAATAGAATCGATACTTATTTGCACACTCGTTGCCTTTAATCATAGTTTAGTTTTTAGTTTTTTTTTTCTAATATTTGATTTTATTTCTGTTTTTTTCTGTTTTTTTTTTAGCTATCACCTTGAGGGAATTTATCAGTTTGTTATCTTGGAAAGCAGCCTTAGCAGGTGAGTCAATCGATTGTTTATTGTTTTCTACGCAATTTTCTGATTTTCAAGTCCCAGTCCCAGTCCCTGCCCCTACAAAGTCTCTGCCACAGACTTTGACCAACATTTAAATTGAGTTTCGCGGCTTAATCGTAATCATTCGACGCTCGAAAGTAATTAATTAAGTTTGGCTAATTCGTGGGGAGAGGCTGACAGGAGTGGAGAGCCTCCTCCTGTTTCTGATCCACTTTGAAATGTTCATTTGTCAAGGGATGGCTTACGATTTTGTTTTTTCTTCATATTTATTTGCATAAGTTCGGGTTACTATTTGCATAATGATAAAAAAATATTTGATAAACACTAAAAAATATGGCTAAAAACGGTAAACAAGGCGGAAATGTGCCTGAAGAAGGGGCTATTATAATTCTTTTTGATACAAAACAAATAATAGTAAACAAATAATAACAAATAATATCAAATAATACCAGAAATGTGTCCCAAGAAGGGGTTATATTTTTCTTATTTATAAAAAACCATTTAGTTTCTGGTTTTTGGGTAACTTTTTGTTGATTTTTTTGTGGTAAAAGGAAAACTTTAAGCCAAGGTACATGTTTTTCGAGGATTTCAGGAAAAATTGTACACAAATAATACCAAATTATACCAAAAAATACTAAATAATAGCAAAAATAGCAATAATATGTCTCAGGAAAGGTTAATATTTCTCTTAGTGATAAAAAAATCAATTAAGTTCCAGATTATTGGGCAAAAATGTTTAGAAAATAATACCAAATAATACCAAATAACACAAAAAAATACCAAATAATACCAGAAATATGTCTTATACTTAGAGAAATATTGAGTATTAATGAAAAACAAATGTTTTCAACCAAAAAGACTTAACTAAACAAAAACAAGATTTTTGGTTAACTTTTCGATGATTTTCTGAAGGAAAAAGGTTGTTCCTTGAGGATTCCACTAGGAACTAGGATTCCAGGATTCTATTGAATTCCTCCAACTCTTTAAAGTATTTTTTAGTATTTTTAATACCATTTTTTATTATATTTTTTGCAAAATTTTGTTGTCTTTAATCATTTTGTCAAAGAATTGTTGTAAAGTTTTGTGGCATTGTTGTGCGTTGTCTTTGTCGGATGTTGCTGTTCTCTGTCTGTTGCATTGTTGCAGTGGCAGCAGGGGGTTGCGTGTTCATTGACGTCACAGCCAACTTTGTGGGAGGGTGTGGGAAGTGGGCGGTGTTGCATGTTGCACGAACACACAGAGGCAGCAGCAGGAACAGAAACAGCAACAGAAACAGAAACAGAGGGAGACCAGCACTCAAGTAAGCAGGTCAGGCCACAGTGAGCGGTTCTTGCGGTTTAACTCACTTCGAAAGCAACCTTCTTGCAACACCCACTTGCACCTGCCACCACCCACTCAGCCCCATCCACCAACTCGGTCAGCTTGCGGTTTGCTTCAAGTTTTCAGCCACCCAAAGCGCGATTCTCAGTTTTAGAAAGCAAATTGCATAATGTCTCGCCTGGAAAATTGATTTTTTTTATGCGAGAGAGAGGAAACCCTTCGATATCCTTTCTTGATCCTTTCCCTGCAGCTGCCACTCGCTCCCCCAATTAATCGGAAATCGAGCCGAGCTCTTCAATAAATAAATAAATAAATAAAAACGGAAATAAATATGCATGAGAGGAGGCGAAAGCTTCGGATTAAAACCGAAAAATACCAAACAATTTGAAGTATTTTTCGAGAGAATTTCCATTTTCAATTGCAAGTTAATATTTTTCAAGAGAATATTTAAAAAGAATTTTAAGCTCTTATGGATTTCCGATTAAATTTTAAACTTTAAATGTTATTTTTTGTAAAATTTCCTTAATTTTTGTCATTTTTCTCGTAAATTGTTTGATTTTCTCGTTTTTATTGCCTTTTATTGGTATTAAATTGGTATTAAAAGGGTTTATTATTAGCGACCTTTGATTGCTTTACCCCCCACCCAACACCACCCAACCCCACCCCGATTTCTCACTGTGTCTTGTTGACTTTTCCCGCTCCCTCCCCCCTTGCTAATAATTGCCAGGACAGCGCGCCAGGAAAGGCAAACAAATTTACAAAACTGGCAACTCCCCCTTCCGTTTCGTTTCCTTTGTTCCCCCGTTATGGCTTGCTGTTCCCCCTTCTTCTTCTTTCCTTCCGTTCCATTCCGTCCGTTTTTTTTTCTGTCCGTCGTAGTCAGCAAGTCTGGCAGTTAGCGCCTCAGTCGACGGCCCCGCAAAAAGTCACGTTTTGCATTTCGGTTTCGGTTTGGCGCCCCCTTAATGTGTCCCTGCTCCTGCCACTCCCTGCTTCTGCCCCTGTTCCTCCCCCTGCCACGCCTTACTCCCCCTTAGCTGCCTCTTCCTTCTTGTTTGTCTCCTTTCGCTGTCAATGACAGATCATAAATACCAAAGGGGGGGATATCGGTTGCTAAAGTTTGATAATTTCTTGGAGAGCATCGAAATATATTCATTCTTTAATTAAAATACATAAAATAATAAATTTTTTAAGGCATTTTTTAAAACATTTTTCTAACATTCTTAACATTCTTTAAGAGATTTGATATCCTAAAGTTTCTAAAGAAAAAAAAAAACGATATTTCTAGGCATAAATCTGTCAAGGAAGTGGCTTTTTTTTCTTTACCAAGCTTCCCCCTAATGAAAGTTCTATAAAAAACATATAAAGAAGCCTAGATAAACCACATTTTCCACCCTTTCTACAGGGTATTACCTAGTTCATTGATAAAAACGTTAAAAACAGCTTCTCTAGCTCTTCAAATCTCAACGTTGTTTACCTTTTCTCGATGTTTGAAGCGCCTTTGCTTGAGAATTTCTGGGTGGGCATTGATTTCTGAAAGATTTTAATGGAGGAATCCCGCGATTTGCGATTTGTCGGCTGCCTGGCTCATCAGAAACAATTAAAAATCATAAATGTATCCTAAGCCATTGCTTTTTAACCAAAAAAAAGCAGGAAAAATTACAGAAACATGACGGAAAATGTCACTGACAACATGGCGTATGCGCAATTTTTAGAGCCACCGGAGATGCAATCTATCTCCAGCTTGGAATATCTAATGGTGACCCTTGAGTGGATGTGGCATGCAACACATGCAACCCAAAAAAGGAAGAAAAAAAAACAAGAAAACAAGAAGAAAGGAAACCCAACTGAAAGCAACCAGAAAATCGAGCTTTCAAAAATCGTTTTCCCTCCAAAAAATGTTTCGACTTTTGTTTACTTAACCGTAACGGTAACTCTCTCTGTTAGCATGTGTGTCGGCTTCTTACCACTACTATTGCATTTTTGGAAAATTTTAATAACCTCAAAAGTCAAAGAGCGTTCAAAATTGGTATCCTGCTCCTAGAAGCGCTTCCAGGTGATTGAGTAGCAAAGACCGGAAAATGGTTATTAAATGCGTTTCACATTCCCCAAGGTCACTTCCTTTCGACCAGTTTTTGGCCCAAAAACCAGCTCAGACTGCAGTTTTGGTCTCGAATTTCAATTAAACTTTCATATTTACTCGACTTTGTAGCTCTATTAAT
Organism: Drosophila ercepeae; assembly: GCA_018150545.1. Classification (NCBI taxonomy): domain Eukaryota; kingdom Metazoa; phylum Arthropoda; class Insecta; order Diptera; family Drosophilidae; genus Drosophila; species Drosophila ercepeae. Next base: position 3,223,246 of record JAECWL010000174.1, read on the forward strand.
GTTTGTTTCCATTTTCAAATAAAAGAAATCCTGTACTGGAATAGTTTTCATGTTTTTTGTGACGCAAAGCGATGTTTTTTTGTATACAATGCGTATCCTTGATGTTTTTTAACAAATTAAATGATGGAATTATGGCGTAAACTCTAACAATTTGGTATTAACATGTAATTCTATACAACTACAGCATTAATTATATTTAAAATTGCTGATTTTTGCTGTTATCCTTGATAAATCAAGAAAAAAGCGGGAAGAAACATGAGAAATCATGAAAAATCGTGAAATAAACAAGAAAAAGCCTTGAAAAATCATGAATAATCGTGAAAAAACATGAATAATTAAAAAAGAAACATGATAAATCATGAAAAATCAAGAAAAAACAAGGAAATTAATATCTAATTATTAAAAAGTAGTTGTTAAATTTGTTTCCAATTTAAAACTCTTTGTTGTTTGTAAAAATTTTTACCATGTTTTCTTCTTTTTTAACATAGCAATAAAAAAAGGCTTACAATGCGTATGAGTAATATTGAAAAATCATTAAAAACTAGAAAAAACTTTAACAAATCATGAAAAAACATAAAAAAACGAGAAAAATCATGAAAGAACAAGAACAATCAAGAAAAATCATGAAAAAACAAGAACAATCATGAAGAATCCTAAAAAAACATGCAAAATAAAATCTATTAATGAAAAGTTAGTTATTAGATTCGTTTATCCCATAAAACCCTTTGTTCTTTGTACAAATTTGTACCCCTCGAAGCGCTCCACGAGAGGGGAATACGTATAAATTCTGTTTTAATAGCCGTTTGTCTCGTTTGTCGCTGCAAAATGTTGTCGCATGCAAAGCAGGTGAAATATTACGCCAACAACAATGACAGCATTAATTGCCGACACCAAAGACACACACAAGGATACACTCACACTAGGACACTCTTAAACCCTCACACACTCATACCCAACACACACATATAGAGAGAGTATAACGGTAAAGGACCTAATTCAGTCACATTCAGAGAAAGCAGCCGTGACGCTTTTCGGTTAATTTTCGTTGCCGGTGACAGGACATGCGAAAAGGTATTTTAATACACGTCAATGTGTTGGTGTCGGTGTCCTGTCACTGCCAGTGTGTGTGTGTGTGTGTGTGTTAATTGAGTTTGTGTTATCAAAGATTTGCTTTGTTGTGGCTTTGACAGCGCATTTTTCGATAGCCCCCAAAAAAACATATTCAAAATAGTTCTCGTTTTGTTTTTGCCGCTTTGAGCCATAAATATATGCAAATATTTATTTGAATCCTGGCTGGAATATCCTGTAAACTCTTTAAAGTTTCACGTTTTTTATCGCTATCTGGGATGACTTATACAAGGACTTTTAGTTTATCTTTTCTGGAATTTATGGATTTCACTTGAAATCTGTTTATATCAAGACTATTAGTTGTATTTAAATAAGGATCAGGATCAGGATATATACACGGAAAGTGTTAAGAATACAAATATCACGAAAGAACATGGAAAGTCATGAAAAAAACATGAAAAAACATGAAGAATCGTGAAAGAAGCATGAAAAATCAAGAAAAATCATGAATATTCAAGAAAAAAATCATGAAAAATCATGAAAAATCATGAAGAAACATTCTATTTCTATTCTATTTCTATTCTATTTCTATTCTATTTCTATTCTATTTCTATTCTATTTCTATTCTATTTCTATTCTATTTCTATTCTATTTCTATTCTATTTCTATTCTATTTCTATTCTATTTCTATTCTATTTCTATTCTATTTCTATTCTATTTCTATTCTATTTCTATTCTATTTCTATTCTATTTCTATTCTATTTCTATTCTATTTCTATTCTATTTCTATTTTATTTCTATTCTATTTCTATTCTATTCCTATTCTATTTCTATTCTATTTCTATTCTATTTATATTCTATTTCTATTCTATTTCTATTCTATTTCTATTCTATTTCTATTCTATTTCTATTCTATTTCTATTCTATTTCTATTCTATTTCTATTATATTCCTATTTTATTTCTATTCTATTTCTATTTCTATTTTTATTCTGTTTCTATTTTTATTTTCTCTGCATTAGTTCCTCATCCTTCCAGGACATTTTCATAATGAATAATATTTTGTTGTTTTGGTTTCGCTTTGGGCTTTGACGTGGGTAAACATTTGGGAAAGTCAAACAATTGTGTTGGGTTTAAAGTTCATTGCATTGTGTCAGGGTTGCCACGGCTCCCACCCTTTCTGGGCAATCCTTTTTCGGGCAATCCCTGACCCAAGCAGTGGCCTTGTTTTCGGTTTATTTAGGCTCCGACTTGGGTTCTCTTGCCTCACTTTCGGTTTATTGCCTGCAAAGCGGAGTGGGTGGCAGGGAGGAAGGAAGGATGAGGTCCTGGCACACCAGGATTCACTTGGCGGTGGAAAACACTCACATGTAATGCATTTTTAAATCTGCATGTGGCCCCCCCTCAACCGAAGCCCGGCAACAATGGCAGCTGTTAGTGTCTAACTAGTTAGTTAGTGCCACATTCAAGATGTCCTGGAGTGTCCAGGGCAGTGGTGTCCTGCCTTTGCAGAATCCTTTTGGTAAGGGGGAGGTGGAAAGAGCAGGAGTTGAAAGAGTTTTGGTTGGTTTTTGGAGAAGGATTTAGTAGTTTTTGGAGCTTGAAGTTGTTTTGTTTTGTTTGATTCTAGGGAAGTCTCAATAATAAGAAAACTATTTCAAAATTTTCATGTTTTTTCATGATTTTTTACGATTTTTCTTGTTTTTTCTCGTTTTTTCATGATTAGTCATGATTTTTTATGATTTTTTTCTTGTCCTTTCATGGGTTTTCATGATTTTTCTTGTTATTCCTTCACGATTTTTCATAATTTTTGTATCCCTTACATTTTCCGTGTATCCTGATCCTGATCCTTATTTCAATTTAACCGAAAGTCTATAGGTTATGGGTTAATTCGAAAGTTTTCCGCTTCCCATATTCCTTTTCCCTTTTGGTAACTCGTCAGTGGTGCTATGCATATGAGAAAAAGGACGAAAAAACTGGAAAAAGTATGAAAAAAGGACGAAAAAGTAAAAAAAAGGACGAAAAATAAGGAAAAGGAACGTAAAAGGAGGCAAGGTGGCGTGTAAGGACTTTCCCTTTGTCTGCTTTATGCATCTGCTGTCATTTGCAACCACTGTACGGCGTTGGTTGGGCGTTGGGGGAGTGGCTTTAGTCCTGGTTCTGGTCCTGGTTCTGGTCTGTTTTCCTGCCAGCGATTGCATTTGTTACAAGCAGCAACAGCATTGCACTTTGACTTTAACGCTGTTGCATTTACTAGGTCAAAAGCAACGTCACCGTGTGTCCTCTTAACCTCATGCAACACGCCCCTTTCCCTCCCCTCTCTCACCCGTGTGTGGTGGCAAGCATAAATATGGCGCAAAGGTGAAACTGTTGCACCTTGCTCCTATCCTTTCCTTTCCTTTCCTTTCCAACAGCCTGGCATAAATCGGTATCTCTCTGTGTTTGTGAGTAGCGTGCTAAATTTCACACAATCCCTTGCCACCTTGCCACCTTGCCACACCTCCTACTCCCTACTCCCTACTCCTAGTGCCAAGTGGCAAGTGGCAAGTGGCAACCAAATAGCTAACTATTTCTAATTGGAGGTCGTTGCGGCGCTCGTCTCCGGTGACTTGACTTCTTGACTCCCGACTCTTGCCAGCTCTTTCCCAGCCCAGTTAAGGATCCATTTCGGTATATTCTGGCGGTATATTGGCCTCCATTAACCATTAACCCGTATCATCCATATGTAATTCAATTTGCTTTCAGGTCGAGGCAAAAGCCCAATTAGAACTCATTAAATCGACATTAAAATCGACATTTAATTGTTTATTCGCAAAAGGTTTTGTTAGGTTCTAATTAATTGGTTGCGAAAGCGGAAAATATTACTATAAATGCAACAAGGATATAGATTTTCCTTAAATTCAAGGCTTTTAAAAGGGATTTCCAAGGTCCTTAAGGTAGGATTTAATGTTTTTTCTAAGCAGGAAGGGAAACTCTTCGATTTCCTCTACAAACGGAAAACAAACTGCAATTCAACGGAAAACCTTTAAATTTTGGTATTTTTTTGGTATTTTTTGGTATTTTTTCTTGAAATTTTGTTCAAAAGTTTCTAAAACTGTCTATAACTTTCTATCAGTATGATCCCTGCCCTATGTTGGGTACGAATGGACGTTTTTTTTAAGAAGAAAAAGAGACTTCCATTTCCTCTTGAAAATCAACGAAAAAGCTTCAAATTTCGGTATTTTTTTTGGTATTTTTTCTTGAAATTTGGTTCATAAGTAACTAATACTTACTGTAACTTTTCCCCAGTGTAATCCCTGCCATATATTGTGTAAGAATTTAGGTTTTTTTTCAAGAAAGAAGAGAAACTCTTCCATTTTCTCTTCAAAATCCATGAAAAACCTTGAAATCTTGGTTTTTTTTGGTATTTTTTTTGGTATTTTTTCTTGAAATTTGGTTCATAAGTAACTATTACTTACTGTAACTTTTCCCCAGTGTAATCCCTGCCATATATTGTGTAAGAACTTAGGTTTTTTTTCAAGAAAGAAGAGAAACTCTTCCATTTTCTCTTCAAAAGCCATGAAAACCCTTGAAATCTTGGTATTTTATGGTATTTTTTTGGTATTTTTTCTCGAAATTTTTTTTCAAAAGTTACTAATACTATCGCTAACTTTCTCCCAGTGTAATCCCTGCCATTTGGTGTGTGAGAATTTAGGTTTTTTTCAAGAAACAAGAGAAACTCTTGCATTTCCTCTTCAAAATCCAAGAAAACCCTTTAAATCTTGGTATTTTTTCTCAAAACTCAGCTAAAAAGTGTCTATAACTTTCTCTTACTTTCTGCCAGTGTAATCCCTGGCATATGGTGGGAAAATTTCTAAGCTCCAGCGACCTAAGCCAACTGCATTTCGCATCTTTCCAGCTGCATGTCCTCCGGCAAGTAAATCCTGTTCCTAGAATCCTTGCATCTCCAGCATCCTTTTTGCATCTTTTCAAGCTTTACATCTCCTACATCCTCTGCATCCTTGAATCCTTCTGCATCCCTACAGCCTCTGCATCCTTGAATCCTTCCGAGTTGGAGCTGCAAATGAAAAATTCAACAGAAATGTTCCCATCTTACGTTTTGGAATTCCAAAAATTTTCCATACCCGAATCCGAATCTGAATTTTTGGGGAATTCAAGGAATAGCAATGAGGCGAGGCGAGGCAGAAGGACCACAAGGACCCATGTCCTCTTCGAGAAACACCTGTTGTGGTTCTCGATTCGCAGGGAGACTATGACTATGAAAAATGTCATTCGATTACGATGGCTGATGGCTATTCGGCAGGACATCTACTCCTTGTTCCCCGACCTTTAATTAAATCGAAAATGCACTCATGCAAAATTCAATAATTTCCTGCCGGCTAACTCGATTAAAATGGCCATTAAAGTTGCAAGAGTCGCCGCGGTTAAGGGATAAAGTCCTGGAAAAACGCGAAAAGTCCTGGAAAAACGCGGAAAATAACAGACAAAAAAGGCAACTCTCTCGCTATGGGGTATTGCAATATTCGCGTTGATCCTTCCTACACCTGGTGAGAGGTTCAATGGAAAAGGTCGAAGGGTATAAGCCGGACAGGACATCAGAGTGTGTGCACAAACCGTTAATGGAAAGCAAAACGCACACAAAACGCAAGCAAAACGCATGCATCTGCAGGATAATGCAAGGATTCCCATGAATTCCTCTTAAACTTCGAAGCCATCTTGGGTTTGCATTTAATAATTTGCATACGAAACTTGTCTTGAATGTCAGAAGGAGCCTAGAAGCCTGGCAGGACGAAATCCTTGCCATTCCTGGCCACTAATCCGACTCAGTCTCGTGACTTGTTGCTGTTTGTTTAGGCCAGAAAGCGGAGTTGGGCCGACCAGAAGCCAAATCTAAGCCATCATTTGTCATGTGTGGGGGCCTCGATGGGTGGAAGGATTCGTTGAAAGGACAAAGACATGATAAAATGGCCGCTTAGCCGACAAATGAGACAGTGACGAGCCGCAATGTTGTCATGTAAATGTCTTTATTTTTTCAACGCCCTTCCCATGCCCCATCAATTATATGCAAATAAACGATTTAAGGGATATATATTTTTATATCTATGTATTCCCTATTGATTTTAGCCACCTCCCCCCTCTGGTTAATTGTGTAACATTTGCAATAATTTGTCAAGCGACTCGTTAATTGTCTTCGTCCTTGCCGTGTCAGCCATTTAACTTTTACAAGCTCTCATTATGATTATTTGTTTGTATTTGAGTTCTACTTTTGATGTATTTGATGATTGAAACAATAAACAAAAAAATACTAAAAAAAAATACTAAAAAATACTTAAAAAATACTAAATGAATACTAAATAATCCTGAAATAATGATAAATAATGCAAAATAATAATAAATAATAGTAAATATTAATAAATAATAATAAATAATACTCAATAAATACTAAAAAATACTTAATAAATGTTGAATAATACCAAATAATACTAAGTAATACCAAATAATACTAAATAAATAGAAAGCGAGCTAAATGGATTGCGAAATCTGTTCTGGGAAGTTCTGGAGGGATTTCTAGTGTAACTTCTGGAAAGCTTCCCTTTTTAAAGATCTCTCTCCCTTAGGTTTTCGTTTATTTTTTCCGTATTTTTTCGTATTTTGTTCTCAGCTCATTAAATCAACTTGAGCTTAATTATTATTTGCCATTTATTGACTTTGATTTGATTGATTTATCACCTTTGGACGATAAGACGCGCCCGTGTGGAGTGGTGTGTGCCTTAAGTTTTGTATTTTCGTTCGACTTCGATTTGATTGCATTTGCGATAAGGCGATTGACAATCGACGTGATTGACACAAACAGTTTTTCCTCTTTAAATATATACTTATATACTTTTTTTTATATATTTTTTAGGGCTTGCTTTTGCAGCTACTGGTTAGGGGGAAGATAATGCCTTAATGGAGTGTAGCCCCTGGATGGGTGGGACATTTATTGATGACACTACTTATGGTAGATAGCTACTTGTGGCGGTCGACATTGCATTATTTTCGTGTTTGATTACTCTTGATTAATTGCCAGCAATTGCTTATCAACAGCTATTGCGAAATGTATCGGAAAAGTCAGATATAAGACTCGATATGGTTTCTTGTACTTTTCAGTTTGCATTTCTCTTACTTTTCTTCTCTCGCTTCTTAATTACCCATCTAGACCATCCAATCCATCCATCTTGATGGAGTTTCTCTGTTTTTTTTTCCTCCACTTTACATTCTTTCGTATTCTCCGCCGTATTCCTTCTTCACTTCCGGTTGGTACCTTCCCCAGCGATTCTTTGCCCCACTTTATTGACACTTCCAGCGCAAATATTTGGGATGAGCCCCGCAAGGTGTCGACCAGAAAGCGCTTGGGGTTAGGCTGATACCCTGTAAAGGAAGGAGATTGGGGCTAGGTATGTTTTGTGGTGGGTTTAAGAAAATAGCTGGTATATTTTTGAAATAATTTTTAGGCTTAAAAATGTGTCTAAAAACCAAAGAAAAAAGAATTCTCTTCAACTTTTTCCTTTAATTTCGCTTTAATTTAGTATTTCCCATTGATTCTGGTATTAAATGTATTAAGATTAAAGCTTTATGATTTTATAAAATTTCATTCCATTTGATGAATTAAAAAACTGGTTATTAAGTATTTATTCGGTATTATTTGGTACTGTTTATTGTTTTTTATTATTATTTAGTGTTATTTATGAATATTTATTATTATTTATGATTATTTAATATTTTTAGTATTATTTAATATTTTTTTTAGTATTATTTAGTATTTTTTTAAAGTATTTTTTTAGTATAAAAAATCCATATACCCTTATCAAATCTTTACCAAAATATTACCAAACATTGCTGAAGATATAATAAAAAATTTGTTAAATATTTGCCAACAAAAACATATTTAAATCCCGAGAGAGACACCCACCTTATCCTTCTATAATATCCAAATATATCCAAATATATATCCAAATATATATATTTATTTATAAATAAAAGGAACCCCGTCAATGAGGGTTAAGGAGACTTTCTGAGGGTTTCATAAACCAAAAAAGATGTAACTAGAAGGCGATATTTCATGGCATTCATGACTCCCACATAGTTGATACCTTTTTTTAGGGTTTTTGTTTCTGTTTTTTATACCCTTGAAAAAGGGTATTATAATTTTGTCCAGAAATGTGTAACGCATTAAAGGAAGCATCTCCGACCCCACAAAGTATATATATTCTTGATCAGCATCAACAGCCGAGTCGATATAGCCATGTCCGTCTGTCCGTCTGTCCGTCTGTCCGTCTGTCCGTCTGTTTCTATGCAAAAAATAGACAGTAGTTTTGAAGCTAGCGTTTTGAAATTTTTACCAGATCATTATTTTTGTTGCACGCAGATCAAGTTTAAGAATCGGTCGGATCGGACCACTATATCATATAGCTGCCATACAAACGACCGATATGAAAACAAGTCTTTGTATGGGAAACTTTTTTGTTTTCCGAGCTATTGCAACCGAATTCAACACTTATTCATTAGACATAGCCATACACGATTTCTAAAAGTTTGGTCCGGATCGGACCACTATATCATATAGCTGCCATACAAACGACCGATATGAAAACAAGTCTTTTCATGGAAAACTTTTTGGTTTTCCAAGCTATTGCAACCGAATTCAACATTTATTCATTTGACATAGCCATACATAATTATTGAAAGTTTGATCCGGATCAGATTACTATATCATATAGCTGCCATACAAACGACCGATATGAAAACAAGTCTTTGTAGGGAAAATTTTTTTGTTTTCCAACCTATTGCAACCTAATTCAACATTTATTCATTTGATATAGCCATACACGATTTGTGAAAGTTTGGTCCGGATCGAACCACTATATCATATAGCTGCCATACAAACGACTGATATGAAAACAAGGCTTTGTATGGAAAACTTTTTTGTTTTCAAGGGTATACCATCTTCGGCAAGCCGAAGATAACTTTTCTCACTTGTTTTTTTTGTTTTAGCCAAAAGGTAAGGGTTGTCGGTGGAGCAGAGGGGAGAGGGTGTTTGACGCCTTTGGGGCAAATGGCATTTGACATTTTTGGAAATGCGTTTCGCGTTTCGCGTTTCTGTGATTTGCCTTTTTGTCACATTAAATCTTGTTTATGATGCTTAAGAACTTTATTTCCGGTCGATTAAATTGCCATAATGGCAGCCTTGCTATCTCTTTCTCTCACTTGCTGTCTCTCTTTCTCTTTTTGAATTGTTTTTGCTTTTGTTTTTGGCTTCGAGCGGAATTCTTTGCCACCTTGCTGGGGAAAAAAGGCGTGAAATTTAATATGGAAAATCATCAAAAGAGGTTAAAGGACAGTTAACAGACTTTAAAGCCTAATAAATGTATTTAAATAAAAAGGAAGAAAGGAAAGGAAAGCAGGGTTCTCTTTTTTTGTTCCTTTTTTTTTTTTAAGAGTTCTTCTTAATCTTGAGGCCAATCCTTGGAGGCAATGAGGATGGAGGAGCCTCCATCATAATCAATGGCCAATGGTGTAGCGGCATGTTTTAATTAAACGAAATTGCTTGTATCCCATTGATGGCTTAATACGGGTCACATGTACGCCTATCGGTGGACATGGAACAGCGGCACGGGTGCGGGTTCGGGTTCGGGTTTGGGTCCTGAGTGCTGTCTTAAATATTCACTTAGCCGAGAACATCGAAGGACATGAAGAACACCAGGAGGACACCTAGAGCAGGCCAATTAATTCCGTGACAATAAGAAACAATTTAATTGCGAATTGGAATTGCATTTTGGGGCAAAAAAATAAACAAAATACTGAAACTGAAACTGAAATCGGTAATCGAAAGAGAACCATACCCAGACACTCAATTAAATTAGTCAATCATAATCGTAAAGCTCTGTGGCATGCCACAAATTTCTGTGTCCAGGAACAAAGCTGAAAATACAGTCGATAAAATACAAATATCTGCAATGATAAACAGACACATTTATGGGGAAAAATGTTCAACTGTTTTGGCATTGAAATTTTTTACTAAAAAAAAAAAAAAAAAAAAAAAAAAGTGTGTTTATGAACTCGAACCTGTCAGCTGTTTTTGTTTTGAATAGAAAGCTTTATTAGGCATTAGGAGAAGAATTTATAGGAAAGATTTCAGAGATTTAATAGATTTTGAGGAAAAAATAAACAAAAAATACCAAAACTGGGCTTGTTCTGGCCTAAAAAATCCTTTAAATAATAATTATTATAGATTTTTCTCTCCAATCAATTTATTTATGTATTTATTGTTTCCTTTTTTTGTTTTTTCCTTTCCTCCCAAAAAAAAAAACACACTTCCCATTACTATTTAATTTGATTGCCTAAAGGTGAGTTTTGATTTGAAAGAAGCCAAAAAATCAACAAAACGCCCACAAACATTTTTGCCCATTCATACATAATATATGCATATAAAATATATATAAATCTGTATATATATATATATATATATAAAGAGAAATATAAAGAGAAACCACCTCCTTTTCGTCCTTTTTCCGGGGCTTTTAACAGTGGGAGTGCAGAGCAGAGCAGAGCCTGCGATGATAAGATAAACTTCTACTTCGCGCCGTGTGCGGCTTTGTTGTGCGTGTGTACTCGCGTGTGTATTTTGCTCCTTTTAGCATTGTTGTAATGCCATAACAATCAAGCCAAATTACGCTAAATGACACGCTCATTATGGGCCACTGCCACTTGGTTCCAGGTTTCCCAGTTTCCAGGATCCCAGGCGGTGTTTTTTTTCCTCTCCCGAGTCCTTTTTTAAGTTTTCTACACCAACAAAAACTAAATAAATGCAATTATTGCAAAGGAATAGCAGTTTTTAGGCAGATTTTGCATTTAAAATAATCAGGAAAATTTTATTGAATTTAAGGAAGAAGTTTTAGAAGAAAAAGTAGGTGAAAAAATACCAAATTTCTTAGTCTTTTTCGCTAACAAAGCAAAAATTAACGTTTTTTAGATTTCTTTTTCATTGAAAATAATTAAGAAAACTAAATAGAATTTAGGGAATAAGTTTAAGAATAAAAAGTAAACAGAAAAATACCAAATTTCTTAGTATTTTTCGCAACAAAGCAGAAATCATACAAGTTTGGGGCTTTTTTCATTGAAAATACTGAACAAAACTAAACAGAATATAAGAAATTAGTTTAAGAAGAAAAAATAAACAAAAAAATACCAAACTTCTTATCCTTTTTCCGCAACAAAAGCAGAAATCATTGCCTACTTATGAGCATCGGGGATGAATATTTTGTCGAAAACAAGAGGCAGCCCATTTATTATTTAAATAACGAAAAAAACACACAAATAAGCGCTTGGAAAACGCTTTATAACACTTTCACAAACACACACCGAAGATTATTTGCATATAAAAATGTTCATTATGTTGTCAAGCGGGACAATAAACGTCAGCGCCGGCTCTCACAGTTGGCTAAGAGGAGGAAGAAAAAAAAAAACGATGATGATGATGAGAAAGACTAAGACTAAGACTAAGAAAGAGAACGAGAAGAATCTGTGACAAGGCTTTAAACGGTTTTATTGGCTTTTCAAATTGGCCAAAGACCCAACCCAACCCCAACCCTACTTTCTATATAATATTACGGAAAATATGGCAAGGCGGACCAACTTTGACTTTGACCAGCTTTGACCAGAAGCTTTTGAAGTTTGTTGCTCACCAACCGACCAACCCACATCTATTCCTTCGCCTTCGCCAATTTTCCTAATTTCTCCGCACTTTCTCCACGGCTCCTGTTGCTGTTCCTGGCAAAGAGAGAGAGTGAGGGAGAGAGTTGTGGGTGGGAAAGTGAAAGTAAAGTGTAATTAGGTTTGTTTTGCGTGGCTGCTGCTGTCTGCAAATGAAATGCCTGATGGACAAGGTGAGTCTGCGGAGGGATTGAGGATAGCGGATGAAGGACATCATCCTTGATTTGTATTCAAACTAATTTAAAATCAGACATTTGGCCAAATATATTTAATAATGAACAAGGAATCATGAGTTTCGAGTTGTTTTTCTTCGTTTCTTGATGAACTTAAGTTTTAAATATGATTTCTTGGCACTTTTTTTTCGCTATCTCGATGATAAAGACATCGTCTGCCGCCTGTTATCGGCCATAAATAAACGATCCAAAGTGCTTAGAACTCAGGACGCCTCCTCCTTCGTCCTTTCTTCACTCAGTTAATATTGAGTGAGCATATAATCTGTTAATAAGCATTTTATATGCCAAAATAATTTGATTTGCATGTCGGGCCCCCTTCGAATCGTTGTCGATTTCTGTCGTTAGGCCCTGTCACGAGCCTGGTTCCTGGTCCCAGGGTGGATGGGTTGCTCCTTGGCAGAGCAGGGCTGGGTGGTGTTGTGCAAAATGGTGTCATGCTTGAGTTCATGTAATTAACACGACGACGCCGGAATTTACGGCGGAATCACAATTTTCTGTTATGTTACTCCGCCCTATTACCGAATAATATCATCGTTTTCATAGACATTCTATTATTATAGCTCTTTATCGGGTGTTTAAGTCCGTGTTTAGGTCTTTTTGGTAATCACTTGGTTGGGTTTCGATTGAGACGAGGTTTAAGAAGAGTTATCTTTGGAAAAATATAATAAAAATCAAGAAAAAGACAAGAAAAAACAAAAAAATTAAGGAAAAAGTAGAAAAAAACAAGAACAAACATTAAAAAAACAAGAAAAATCAAGACAAAACAAGAAAAATCAAGAAAAATAAAGAAAAAACAAGAAAAGACAAGAAAAGACAAGAAAAGACAAGAAAAAACAAAAAAAAAATAAAAAATTAGAAAAAAAAACAAGAAAAAACAAGAAAAAACAAGAACAAACATGAAAAAAAACAAGAAAATACTAGAAAAAAGAAGGAAAACTATTAAAATAGAATTTTATAATTATATTATTAGGAATATTCTATCAGACTTTTTATAAATTGGAAATAAAGAATTAGACTAAAATATCATAAATATAAAAAAAAATATTCGAAATACAAGAAGCTTCTTCTTTTCATCTTTCAATCTTAATTCTAAAGAATGTCCTTGTATATTTTCTTAAAAAAAATCATAAACCTCTTTCTATGTCTTAACAATTAAAGGCAAAAATGGCATCCAAAATATAAATTTTTTATCCTTAAACAACTTTAAATAATCTTCAACTATTATAAATCCTTAAAATCTCTAATACCTTCAATTATTCTCTAGAGTTTCCCTTGAAAATCAATAGACTTGAGAATATATTTTCAATTAATTTGAATTTGGAAACAAATTCGTTGGCAAAACTTGCCCCTCAAGTGGGGATAAATGAACGAAAGTCCTGCCTGCGAGGAGGAGGCTGGTTGGTTGGGGTAATGTTATTGCTTTATTAACCTGGTTGGCTAGTTGGCCAGGATGGATGGGAATTGATGAAAAGGACCGGCAGCCAACCTGGCCAGGGACATGTGTGGGCTCAGCAATTTCCGATGAAAGCTGTTTTATTTGAAAGTTAAGCCGACCCCAAGCCAAAAACTGATAGAAAAAAACAGGAAACCCCAACCGCTGGGATTGTCATCTGCATGCTGGAAGTGACCCAAATGATTGACGGAATGACTGACTGACTGAATCACTGAGTGACTGACTGACTGAGTGACTGAATGACTGTCTGTTTGACGGACTAACTGAGTGAGTACTTAAAGCAATGGCAAACATTAGCATAAAGCTGGGCTATCATTTCCAAGTGCGCTGCTTTGGTGTTGTTGCCAGGTCTAGGGTTTCCTCCTGGCTCGGCTTTTTCCTCCATTTTCTTTATGTTATTTCTCGGTTATTGTTGTTGTTGTTGTTGTTGTTAAGGCGCTGTAGGGAATAAGGTAAATATCAGCTGGGCACGAGGACAAGCCAAGCAGCGAGTCAGGCTGCGAGTCAGGCAGCCAACCAGCCAGGAGCTACGAAGCAGCCTCGTTCTCGTCCTCGTCCGCGTCCTCGTCCTCGGCGGCGTCCTCGCTAAATCACAGGTGTGCAACAATGGAAAAGCCTCCACTGAGAGAAATTCTTGTACACTTTTTAAAAGAACCAAAAAAAAAGCTATGACTTTTTCTTAGAAAATCCAACCTCTAGAGAGCTTTTTGAATCCAAAAAGAGGAACTATTTCTCGCAGTGCCTCAACATAAGGAGCATAACGTGTGAAACATAAGCAGGCAACTACTCTATACCCTTCTCCCTCTTATCTCCTTGTCCACACATCCTGCCTCTCTGTCTCACCACTGCGCAGGCTCCAGGAGAGCGGGAAAAGCTTTTCATTTTCCGAAAACCGTTCGGAAAAACGTTTTCTTAGTGTTTTTCCCAAAGAATCGTTCCTTGAAAGCTCAGGAAGCGATACGGAAAGCTCTACGCACTCAGCTGTCGCTCTCTCGGCTCCTCGCGACTCTCAGCTGTGTCCTTAACCGTTATACGCGGACCATCAACGATTTTGGAACGGACTCGGCTCGGTCAGTTGTTGCTTCACATCAGTTCAGAGTAGTTCGTTTGGGTTCAGGACCCTCTTGGGAGCGGTGGGTTTTTTTAAGAAAACATTTGTGATAAAAGATTTTCTAAAAAATTAAAGATTTTTCTAAAAAATAATAGATATTTTTAAGAAAAACTTAAAAATTAAAGACAAAATTGTGGTTTTTTAATATGAAAGCTAAGTGTGTGCGTGTGAGAGATGGTTTTTTGTGAAGTTTTTGAAATAGTTTTGAAGGAAAGTTCTTAAATATTTAAAAAAGAAATAAAGTTTATGGAATTTTTAAGAAATTTTGAATATTTTATGAGGTTTATGAACCTTTTTTCTAAGATTTTGCTTAATTTGTTTCTAAAATTGTTAAAATCTTAAAATTTTGAATCATTTTTCTAATATGGCGCCTTTGAAAACTTTTATACTGTTATACAAATCCAAGTATAACAAAAACTAACCGGCTTTAAAAACTCGTTTTATGACTAAAACTTGAAGAAACTTGAATTAAAATAAAAACTTTTCTTAACAAAAAAGCAAATTCTTAAAAAAGATTTAAAAATTAGAATAAATAAACTACTTTTTTTGATAGTTTCTTCCGAAAGTAAAAGCTTTAGTTTTAGAACAGTTTACCGTTAATTAGGACACTTTCACTTTAACTGCAGTTGAGAGAGAACTTCAGCTTCGGCTCTCGGCTTCGGGTTTGATACTCAGACTTCGTGCGAAGCCGAATGACCGACTCGGGTGTCTCGGCTAGCTTGGGTGAACATTTTTTGGGGTATGCCAACTCATTTTAGCTTTTGAACTCATTCAGTTCAAATTTAGCAGCGGATTTGTGCGGATTAAGCCAAAAAACTATTCACAAAAAACTATTGACACACGCACACGCGCGCTTCTACACGTTTATATTTTCGAAAGCCACAAAAAAGACATATAAGAGATAGAAGAAAAGAAGAAATCTTGATAGAAGAATAAAGACTATATACTATATATATATTGTATATTTTGTCTCGCAGAAATGGAGGACTAGAAGCCGTGCGGCTCAAAGGGGCAACAACAAAAACATAAAAAGCGGCGGCAACAATCGAAATCGAAATCGCAATCGAAAACGAAAACCGAACCGAACCGAAATCTTTCTTCATGTTTCCCAAAATCATCCAAAACCAAAATAATCATCATTCTCTTTCCAAATTCAAATCGCTCGAAACGGATGTTCTGAATGTTGAATTTTTTTTGCCAATTATTTTCTGGTGCTACCACAGTGCGTATGTGTAATATTTGGGCGCGTTAGAGCAAGTGCTGCGGTTTTTTATCGAAAACAACAACACAATAAAAAAAATCTCTCAAATTATAAAGAAAAATACAAACGAAATCTGAACGAAATCTGGAGGAAAAAAAAGGAACAAACCCTCAACGGCGGTCTAAGGACGAACCACAACACTTTACGAGGCAAGTGATTCCGAAAAAATGTGAAATCCTACACTGCGTATGAGTAATATTGCACAGGGTGCACTTTTTTTTTGGTTCCCCTTTCGTTTTCGTTTTTTTTTTTGCGCTTTTTTGTTTTGCTCGGCTTCCTTTTTCACCGTTTTTCCGTTTCGGAGGCTTAAGGAGGAGCACAGGAGGAGGCAGACCCTTTGTTTGTTGGGGTTAAAGGCAAACAACAGAAATTAACAAAGGCGAGCGCTGCAAAACGCAAACACAAACAAAACAACAAAACAAAAACCAGAAAACAAGAAAAGAAAAAGCAAAAAAAAACACAAAAAAACAGAAAAAAGAAAAAAGAAATTCAAGTCAAGTGCTGCGGCAGAGCTTAAGTATGAGTAACTAGGTCTAGAGAATCCTAGAGAATCCTTTTCACAGGCTAAGCTCTAGTTTGGGGAAAGTATTTCATAGAATTTACAAAACCAGACATGTTAGGACGTGTTAGGACATGTTTTTCTTTGACTTTTTATTCAAAACTATTAGTAGAAACTATAGAAAACGAGTTTATCCTTAAAGAGTGTTTAAAAAATGGATATCTTGATAAGCTTTTGATAGAATTTACAAAACCAGACATGTTAGGACATGTCTTTAACTTATTATTCAAAACTATTGGGAAAAGCTATTAAAAATTATACCAAAAAGTGTATAAAAGTTTATCCTTGAAGAGTGTTTAGGAAATGCATATCGTTAGGAGGTTTTAGATCCTTATATTGATGAAAATAAAAAACAGAACACGTCTTGACATGTTTTTCTTAGACTTGGTATTAAAAACTAAACGAAAATATTACCAAAAAGCATCTTAAAGTGTATAGTTAAAAAGTTATCCATGAAAAGATTTCAAGAAGTGCACATCTTGTTAAGCTTTTAGCTCCTTAAACCCGCAAAACCTTAGATCCTGCGACCGAAACGCTGTGGAAAACATAGATTCGGGTTTACGAAGCGCAAATAATTGCAAATAATTTGCATTTTGACGACGGAAACAGGTTCTGGCATCGTTTTATTCGCCTGCCAGCAGCCAAATCACTCTCGCTCTCTTTTATAGAGATGATGAGTTCTTCAAACTTTTTCATAATATTTTTAATGGGTTTTTTCGTTGACAGTCCAGCTGCCGCTGCTCTTGGTCCTTCTGCTCCTGCCTGCTGCTCCTTCTGCTCCTGACAGGTCAAATGAATAAAAAAAAACAAGAAACTTTTTAAATATATACTCGCAGATATTTTATAAAAAAAAAAACTCTCCCCGGCACCTTCTATTGTTCACGATTACGTTCTTAAATCCTTGTCCGCAAAAAATATTGTACATTAAAACACACATCATCATTACACACGTTGTGGTTCATAACAAATTTTCGTTGTGTTCTTTTATCATTATATATATTCCTTTTTTTTGTTATATTTTTTTTTTTGGGGTCAACGCTGTCAAGAGCAATCAGAGACAGGCTTGGCTCGGCTTGGCCACTAAATAATCAGAGCAGCCCCTTGTGCACAGCTCTATGTGTCACCCTACCTCCTAAAACCCCCCATTTTTTCGGTTTTTTTTGCGCTCTGGACAAGCCTTTGACAGGCATGTCATTTAATGTGCGCCTAAGTGTAGGCCATAAATTTTTTATATGCATTTTAACGCATTTCAAGTTATGATTTTCCGCCAGTGAGAGCGACATGGGTAACACACACTAGAACACACACCGTGTGTGTACTGCAAGGGTGTGAGTGTCCTATTTAGGCCATTTTCGTTCCATTTTTAGAGAAAATACTCTAAAGAGACAATTGCCAAGCCCCAGAAATGTCAGAAATGTTCAGAAATGTTCAGAAATTCCATAAAAAATGTATTACCAATTTTTTTTTTTTTTTTTTTTTTTGAATAAGTTTTTCTTAAACAGGGTTTTAAGGTATATTTTATTAGCTTTGTAATTAATTGAAAAGAAAGTCAAGTCAAAGGCCAAGGGCCGCATAAATTCAAGAAGTTTCTGATTAAAGGAAACGTTGCTCCGAAGGACCAACGAATCCAGAGCAATCAGCTGTTTGAATCTAGCTAAGGACCTTCTCACACTGCGTGTTGCAAGCTGTCCTGCTCGGTCCCTTCTCCAGTTTCATTAACTTGACACATAAAAGCTTTCGATCTGCTGTAATGATAGTTACTTCTTGCGGAAGAACTCCTCTTCCTCGAGAGGACTCTAAAAGGTGTCTCCAGGATGTGTTTGAGTGTCGCTTCTCCTTTTTCTCTCCTCTCCTGTGTTTTTTTTTTATACATATGTACTGATGCGTACTTTAGCACCTATAAATTTTTATGCATAAATATTAAAATGAATGCGAAAAGTGGACGGGGGAACCGAGGCTGAGGTGTGTGGTTTCCTTTCCGAGATGTTCTTGAAAATTCCACTTTACGGCTATGGCTACTGTGTCTTACTCCACCCTCGCCAGTGTTGCTGGGCGCTTGTCAAGCTCATAAAATTATGGAAATTTTCTTGCCCTTTTCCGGCCATTATCGTCATTCCCAGCGACAGGACGAGCAGGAACAGGAGGAGCTTCATCCCAGACCAAGGCTGACCATTTGAAATTGAGTAACTTGCCGGGCATTTAATGTTATGGCATTTGTGGGTGTCATTTTTGCCAGGCTCTAAACTGGCATGAAAGGATATAGGTTCAATATACCCTTTTATTTTTATTTCTCTCTGGGTTTTTTTTTTTGGCACCTACCTGTCCTGAAGTTGCGGCTTGCCAAACTTTCCAAATTTCCCGGCCTACAAACAAAGGCAACTGCCAATCAAAAGTTTTGCATTTGTTTCTATTTTGCGGCTCACTTCGATTTGCAGGAACACATGTATGGGTTAAGAGGCACTGAGAGAAAGGTTTTGAACTGGTTTTCGATTAATAAATCTTCCTTAATGGTATTTTGGTGCAAAATCGGTTAGAAAATTGCAAAAATATCCTTAAAAAGTGAAGGAAAAGAATGAGAAAATGGGTTTTTTTTTTGTTAAATCTATTTTAAAATACGTAGAATAGGGGTGGGGTTTGTTTTAATCTCTTAAGTTTGTAGTAAAAAAAACTTCCTTTTTAAAATCCTTAAAAAAAAAAATAAAAAAAAAACTGAATTCTTGAAAGCTCACTTTTATGAATGAAGGCTTTGGTAGTTTGGTTCTGTTTCTTTTTTTTCTCCATGTCTATGTGTTAGACAGTTGGGCGTCATCACCTGTGTGGTTGGGGGCGTGGCCAGGACAGGGCAGGACGATGAATCGCATTGTCATAAAGTTTCATCGCTCGAATGCAAGTTGCCCGGCTGTCAAGCGTGAATTTTCGTGCCAAAGATAATAAATGACAAAACCAATAAGCAAAAATAACTGAAACATCCGTGGCGCAAAGGACAGGTGATGATTGAGGTGAAAGCGAACCGAAAGAGACAGATATAGTGAGAGAAAAAGAGAAAGAGAGATCCCATACGAGTGGGGAAAAAAGTTTGAGAAACTAAAATGGTTATTTGCAAAAGGATGCTAATGGAAAGGAGAAACTTTCCATCGACTAAATGGAAATGGGAATGAAAATGAAAAATGAAAATAAAACGAAAATGAAAACGAAAACTGAAACGAAAATGAAATGAATGTTTAAAGTGTGTTCGCAAATGAGCCGAAGAACATAAAATGCTTTAATTGCAGAGAAACTCTTCATTCAAATTGGGGTTTTCAGGCGTTTTTCAGGCACTTTTTCTGCACAAATTATTTTCGAAATTTTGTGCTAGAAATCATCTTTCTTGACACACTCTCAGCGGGGTAGTCAGGTTAGTACTTATCCTTTTTCTATGATCTATGCCGCCTCTACGCCTCGCTCTGCTCCTCAAGGACCTTCGTCTATTCTATATAACATTTCCATACCTGAATAGCCATCCTCGCATCAGCATAGATATGCATAAGTAGAAGGCAAAGACCCGCTTCAAGTTAATTACATGCAAAAAAAAATACGAAAAAAAAAATTGGAAAAAAGTAGGAATAAAAATGGGGAAACATGCAAATTTTCTTGACAACCGCCGTGCATGTGTGTGGGGCGTCATGCTTACATTAATTTGTTGATAAATTGCAGAAAAAACATGAGTGAAAAAAAATTGGGTGAAAAAAAATTGATGAAAAAAATGAAGGAAAAAAATGAGTGGAAAAAACGGGTGAAAAAAATTAGGAAAATAGGTTAAAAGCCCTTAAACTGTAGAAGACCAAAACCATAAGTTTCCTTTCCAAAAAAAGTAGGAAAAGATGTAGGAAAAAATAATGAAAAAATATAGGGAAAAAATAGAAAAAAAATTTAAAAAAAAATAAGGAACAAAATAAGAAAAAAATAAGGAACAAAATAAGGAAAAAAGTAGGATAAATATATGGAAAAATAAAAGGAAAAAATATGAAAAAATACGGAAAAAAGTAGGAAAAAAGTAGGAAAAAAATAAGGAAAAGATTAAGCTTAAGGAATAAAGAAAATAATTTCGAGGTTTTTCCTTCTTTTTGAATTCTCTTTCCTTTTTCTTTAGTCTCTCTTTAGTCTCCTAAGAGAGACTAGGAAGAGAGAAAAAGGAAGAGTATTCAAAAAGCTGGAAAAACCTCGAAAATGTTTTCTAGTTCTTTTTTCCTAAATTTAATTAAACATTTTTTAAACATTTTTTATTAACAATTCTGTATTTTGTTTAGAATTATGATTGTTTTTTAAGTGTGTGTGTTTTTTAAGTGTTTTTTTATTTTTTATTTGGTTTTAACCGAGCTAGAGAGAGTGAGCAAGGGGGAGAGCCCCGAACCAGCATGGTTTTCGGTTTATGTTTATCTCCTGTTTCTGTGTGTTTTTTTATTTACATTTCTTCTTCGTTTTTTATATATAAACTTTTATTTTTTTTTGCTTGTTTTTATAATGCGCGAAATTAGGAAAATAATAAAAATGGCACAAAACAAGGTCGCGCATAAATAATGAGAAAACAGCGCAAGTTGTTCGCCTCGCTGACTTTCTCCATGTGGAGCAAAAAAAAAAAAAACTGCATGCAGGGTCGCGGTCTGGAGGCGGGGGCTGTTTTTTTTCGCCCCCAAAATGGGGGTCAAGAGAGTACAAGAGGGGGGTGTAGATGGTGTAGACGAGGGTGAGGGCGATATTAGGCTGGAATGTGGGGCATCCGGCGGATCCGGCGGCTACGCTGGATTTGGTGGAAAAACAGGCAGGTTTCAGGGTAGATGGATTGTTCACTCGCACGTTTCTATGTCGATTGCGGATTAAAAGCCTGCATTGTTGCCTCACTTTTTCCTTTTTTTTTGTTTATTCATTATAAATTGTTTCATTACAAGTTGTTAATTATGGTTTTTCTGGGAATTTATATCCAAAACTATGCAGGGAAGCCTAAGAAAGTCTGAGAAAAAGCAAGAAAAAGCAATCGAAAGCAAGAAAAGGCAATCGAAAGCAATCGAAAGTCATCAAAAGCCATCGAAAGCCATAAAAGTTTTTGGCTAAAATTTGAATCAGGTGTAGAAATTTAAAGGAATTTGTATTCTAAGAGTAAATATTAATATATTTCTTTTAAAAAACTATGCAGAGGAGCCCAAAAAATTCTTACAAATGGCATGAAAAAGCAATCAAAAGCAATCAAAAGCTATCGAAAGCCATCGAAAATAATCGAAAGCAATCGAAATCCATAAAAGTTATAAGTTTTTGGTTAAAATATTAATTAGGCAGCAAAATTTAAACCAAATTTTAATACCAAAAGTAAGAAAAACTATCTCCTTTAAGGTTTAATAAACAAAAGTCAATAGAAACCAAAAAACACCTAAAAGTTAGCTTTTTTTGGTTTAAAATCCCTAAATTTCAATCCTTAACCTAAAAGGAATGTTTTTTCTCTACAAAAATAAATAAAATAAAGAAAAACCAATAGAAAACACTTTCAAGTTAGTTTTTCTATAATTTTTCTTATAATTAAATCCTTAAATTTCAATCCTTAACCAAAAAGCAATGCTTTTTCCCTATAAAAACCCGTTTTTGTATGTTTTTTCTCTTTAAAAAACACTTTGTGGCTATTTTGTTTCCTATAAAAAACACTTTTTGTTTATTTTGTTCTATAAAAAATGCTTAAATGAAAATGGCTTATAGAAAAAGGACGAGAAAAAAAAATGGCGACCAGAGAAGGCGATCCCTGCTGTTTCCTTCCATTCTCTGGCTGCCTCCGTGTTGGCCATTTCTTAATGCTAATAACATTTTTATATTTTACGCTGAAAGCATTTTGTAGGCTAAGAAAATAAAAAAAAGAAATGGATAGAGATGGGTAGATGGGAGAGTAAAAAAGAAAGAGAAAGCGAAAGTGAAAGTGGTGCTGCGGTGGTTGGAGTCTTTATTTAAAATGTCATTAGCTGTGAATGGCAGCCATGTTGCCATTTCAGCCATTTTAGTCCATTTCAGACCATTTTAGCCATTCTGTAAATAACGTACGGAACATCATGCAAATGTTAAAACCGCATTTGCATTTGCATTTGCATTTGCTTTTGCATTTGCCGGCTGTCAACCTGTGTGTGTGGCATTGTTTATGTGATGAGCAGAAAAAAAACAGGATGTCCCTATCCTGGTCCCTGTGGACAACCGTAAGATGACTATTTTGCGTCTCCACGCAGCTTGCCTCTGATTTCTTATGCACAGCTGCATCAAGAAGTGCATTAAATTCGCATACAACGACCACCGCATCAGGACACACACAGTTGCACATATTCAGATACAAATGCAGATCTTGATACAGATGCAGATACATTTGCAGATACATTTGCAGCTAAAGATACAGATACAGATACAGATAGAGATACAGATACTCCTGCGAGTGCACAGATGCAGCTACAGCTCACGCATAATAGCATTGATTCTGTTTCTGATTCTGATTCCGAGTCTGATTCTGATTCTGATTCTGTTTCTGTTTCTGATGCACGTACATTTTCCACCTGCGAGTGTTTCCTAAATTATTAAGCACCTTTGGACGCATGCATGACAGATTGGCATACAAACCCCGGAATCAAAGAAGGTTATTTTCTATAAATTAAAGACTTTTTTCGGGTTCTAAGAGTAAGACAAACTATATCCTTTAGGTTAAGGAAACAAAAGTCTGTTAATATTATGAATATTATGAAAAGCAAAGAGCAGAAGTCTGTTCTGTAATTAAATAGTTCTCCTTTATCCCTCTCAGTGTATTTTTCCTCAACTCCCTTTTATGAGAAGCGAGGAGGAGGGCGCGCTCTTGTTTAATTACATTTTTGGGCATTTATATTTCGATTTATTCGATTTATTGAATTAAATAAAGGGTTTCTGTCGGGTTTTAAAGGTTTTACATCAAAATAATAGCAAGAAGCTTTCATACAGATTTCTCTCTAGTATTTAGAGGGTTACTAAAGCCTTATTATATTCTAATTAAGACTTGTTTAGACCTTTTCCGTAGTATTTAAGGGATTATTGAAGCTTTATTATATTTTAATTAAGGCTAAAAGATAGTTTCAGAGTTTTATAAAAACAAAATCCATTAAAAGGCATTTAGAAAATGGAATATTATTATGGGGATTATTAGAATCCATTCAGGGATCTATTTTTAAAAGGAAGGAAGGTATATTTTCTTATAGAATGAAAAGGTTTACAAGCCTATATAAAGACTATTTAAAAATATATAATATATTAAAGTATATTATAGTATATATAGTAAAAATAACGTAAACCCTAACGTTAACCCTAATGGTAACCCTAACAGTAACGGTAACTGTAACGATAACTGTAACCGTAACCGTATCCCTATCCGTATCCGTATCCGTATCCGTGTCCGCCTTCATCTTGTTCAAATAAGCAATCAATGTTCATTATTTATAAATGTTTGTTTACCTTAGCATTTTACGATATTTTTTTGTTGTTTTTTTTCGTCCCTGCCAGGCTGTCTTCTGCCTTATGACCTTCTCCCAGGGACTCTTGTCCTTTCTTCCTTCTTTCTTTTTTTTGGTGGTGGCCTTTGTTTTGTTTTCACACTATTAGCCAGGACTCGATGTTTGCGTTTGCGTTTGCCTTCAGGGGGGGAAGGCAATGGAATTCAGTCAGAAAGGATTGGCCCAACCCTTTTGGGGGCTTAGCAACAGTTTACCCTTTTAATGGGCGTAACTGAAGTACTTCAAGTCCTGGTCTTGGTCCTGCTCCTGGTCCTGGTCCTGGTCCTAGTCCTATCCTTTCGATCAATTTAATTCAAATATATTGGAAATACAATAACCAGAGAATATCCCAGGGCTTTTTTCGACCATCGACCATAATTAAATATAAAAAGAAATAATCTTATTTTGTTTGGATTTTATAAATGTTTTTGCCTTTTGTTAAGGCGACTGGAAATTATGGTTTGATAATTTTCGATAATTGCCATTGCAATCCCTCTATATCTCTCCATATCTGTGTGTAATTTAATTAATTTCTATAAAGGACACACAACAGAGGACTCTACCAGAACCAATAAACCAAAGTAAATAATATTTATTTATTCCATTGAGAACGAAACATTTTGTTTTGTTTAGCTGCCTTTTTAATGAGACTTTTCATTCGCAGGACACTTTTTTCGCTCAATTTAAACTCAAATAAACCCACATCCTGGCTGCGATTGTTGATTATTTATTATATTTTGGCTTTGTGGCTTATCTAAATGATGGAAATAGTTTTCGAAAAGCAGAACTTTAGGAAAAAACTTTAGCTTTAAATACGTTTTAATTTAATTAATGTTGTGCTGTCCTTTAGGACTGTTTAAGGATGTCTTTGGCGGGTATTTGAGGACATTAAAAAGTAATTTAAATTGAATTTCTCAACGCACACCCCATCGAGATGCACACAGTAGGCGCTGGCAGTGTCCTGGCAGAGAGTCCTGGCACTGCTTTATTGTAATTAGAATTGCGAGGGCAATAAATCTCAATAGAGGAGACGAGAATCCGTCCTTTTCTCTGACTTTCTCTCGGGTTTTCTTTTTTTTTTTTTGCTATTTCCGTTTCAATTCCATTTCATTTCGTTGCCGGGTGCGTGGATTTAAATTGCAATGAAGGACGACGATCTGGGTGGCAGGACACCATGGCAATGCATAAATCTAGCTTCGCTTTGCTCTGCCCCCAGGATCGAAAGGAGGCGGCGGCGGAGGCAGGTAAAGTCGTCGCAGGAATTAGCTCAAAATTGCAAAACTTAAGCCAGAAAAAAAAACAAAAAAAAAGGAAGAAATGGTAGAAAAAAATGGGAGTGGGCGGAGAAATCAAAACCACGAAACCAGACGAAGGACTCGGAAAGGTGGCTCATTCTTTGTTTTATGCCACATCTACATAATAGATGGCCCACCACCAGAACCAGAGCAGTCAGGACAGCCAGGACAACCATCAGGCATCCAATGAAAGAGAAGGCACTATATCCCAACGAAAGAGACGGCTGTAGAGCAACGGAAACAAGTCAATTTGCATTCCGGCTTAAACGAACATCGCCGGAGCTGGCTTGGTTAATATTGCAAAGAGAAGGAAGAGGTTTCACTGCACAAGAAAAATAAAGAAAAAAAACTACACATAATAACGTAATGAAGGACGAAAAAAAGAAGAGAAAGGATTTCGGTTGCATCAGCAATTGCTAAGGACAGGCCAATCATTTGCTGTCCAAACTTATTTTATTGTTTCAAAAATTAGTTTAGCTCTCGCCTGGCCCCACAATGGACGCTAATCAATCAAGTTAGGAGGAAAGTTCCACCAACTTTTCGCACAACAATTAACCTTAACTTGATTAATAGAAAAGGGCAAGAAAAGCTTCAGAAAAGTAGGCGTAGTTAGAGACGTTGCTGGAATACTTTTCTAGATTCTACAGATTCGATTCGATCGAGCTAACAACGAGACACTCTCCTGAAAAGAGCGACACACAAGAACACAGAAAATAATCGTAAAAAAGCGGAGAACCGGAAATCGGAAACAGAATGTCCGCCGGAGGCAGCAGCAAGTCAAGGATTCCGCAACGCGTCAAGCATCCGCTCGCGGCTCTCCACACCATCCAGGCTCGTTCCCGGTCGCGCGTCTCCCGCCAGAATGCCAGCCGCTGCCCTATAATGCACGGCTCACGCATCCCGCTGCCGGTCCGCACTCTCACAGCCATGGCGGACATGGTCAAGGAGGAGCAGCAGAACCAGAAGAAGCAGGAGAAGCTGGAGCAGCTGAAGACTGAACCAAAGACCGGACCAAAGATTGAACCAAAGATTGAACCAAAGATTGATCCAAAGATTGAACTGGAACCGGTAAGTCCATCGGAGGCGTGCAAGCTATCGGTGGCAACGGAATTCGCTTACAGGGCGATGTTGCACAGACGATCGATGACCCCGTCGGTGCGTGGCAATCGCACATCCTTCCGCAGGATTCAACTGGCTCACGGCACTCGCAACGGCAGTGCCTTTACCACTCTGGACATGAACTTTAAGTGGCAATCCGGCCAGCAGATCCGGAAGCAGATCCAACAGAAGCAGCAACGGGAGCAGGAACGCAAACAGGAGCAGCTGGAGAAGCAACAGGAGCAGAAGGAGCAGAAGGGTCAGAAGGAGCTGAAGCAGCAGAAGGGTCAGAAGGAGCTGAAGGTGCAGAAAGACCAGAAGGGTCAGAAGGAGCAGAAAGCCCAAAAGGAGCAGAAGGAACAGAAAGATCTGAAGAATCCGAAGCCCCTGCTATTGCAACGTCCACAAAAGTCTCTAACGCTACCATCCCCTCAACAGCAATCGCGGTCGACTCCCCTTAAACCGAGTCGTTCCACTCTGGGAAAGCCTCGAAACACTCCCAAGCTCGAGTTGGTGGCCGCAAAGAAGCCCCCAAAGCAGCCGGTCATTGAGGTGCTGCGTTTCCAGTGCAGCGATCATCGATTGATCAACGTTCCCACTGGCCTGATGTTCCGATACTCCGATGAGATGTGGCTGCGCCAGGAGGAGGAAGGTCTACCTATCGAGCTGCGAGCCATCACATCAACTACTATGATCAAAGTCGTGCTCTGGATGAATCGCCATCGCGACGAAGAGGCCAAGGAGGTCACAATTGGCATGGGAGTGGGCAAGGATTGGTTGAAGACCAAGGTCCTTCCCTGTGAAAGTCCCTTATCCAAGCCCATGGAGAAGGTTTCAAAGGATAACGAAATGGCTGTCGCGAGAATCGACGATTGGGGAAAAATCAAAGCGAAAAATACAGAAGAAGCTGAAAAAGAAAATGAAAATATATTGGACAAAGGATCGTCGAAACCCGAAGACGATAGCCAAAAGAATGACGAGAATGCGGAGAATGCTGAGAATGCTGAAACTGAGAATGACGATAACCGAAAGACTGATGAGAATAAGAATGACGACAATCGAAAGAACGAAGAGAATGCTGAGACTGAGACTGAGAATGACGACAACAACGACAAGAATGATCATGACGACAACGAAAAGGACGACAAGAATGATCATGACGACAACCAAAAGAACGAAGAGAATGCAGAGAATGCGGAAAAAGGAAAAGGAATTGTCCTAAGCGCCTGGGAGAAGGCTCTTCTGGGCGACGAGCTCTGTCAACTGGTGGAAGTAGTCCTGGCAGCCGATAACTTGGGCATCGACACTCTGACCACGAATGCTGCCCAGTACTTCTGTGACCTAATGACCCAGAAATCGGACTCCGAGACGAAACTATTGCAGAGTATCAGCAATAACCTGGCAGAAGTGCGACAGGACATGGAGAAGCAACGTCCCATACTCAAGGAGATCATGGATCAGGCGGGTCCTAGTCTCTCCCACACCCACGATCAGAGCCTCAACAGTCTGTGTTCGAATGGTTCGACCCCGTCCATTCGTTCTGGCAGTTCCTTGACCTTGAGCGAGGACACGGATGCGGCAAGCTTGAATCAGGTTGAGAACAGAGGCCGGCTCCGAAGGACCAGCGGCAGGGCCGGCACTCCAGCGGCAAATCTAACCAATCAGCCACTCTTTCCAGCCTCCAGTGGCTCGAAGAGTCGTCACCATCGCCAGTGCTTTCCGCCGAGGCTTTAGGAGTGGCAGAAGATCGAAGCGCCATCAGGATTTCTTCTAACTTTTATTCTTATTCGGAAATTCTTCCTTCTATTCATTCAAATTCTTATTTCTTCACTATTCGAAGACGTTTATCTTTTGAATTTGAAATAAACGAGAGGCAGCGCATCCTTTGAAGATTGCAAGCAGCCACCTTGGCAGTCACGGTCGCCATAAAATCAGTCTGTGAGTGAGTTATTCCGGTGGCTTTCAGTGTAACTTTTCCCTAATGAGCGCGGAAGACACTTGCTAAGTAATGGTCGGATGAGTTAATGAGTGGTTTGGGTGCTAAGGTTGTTGTGTGGTTGAGTGGGTGTAGGGTGTAGGGTGGGTTTGGGTGTTCAGGTGAATCACTCCCCTCACAGACTGAGAGAGAGACAGCCACAATATACGGCAATTAAGCGATAAAATATGCAACAAGCCAATTATGCGCACATTAAATGGCAAAGACCGAGCCACCTGCCCAGATCAATGGGCTAAGGTCCAGCCTCAGCTTGAGTCTTATCCCTAGCCCCACCCTCAACCTCATCCAGCTTAGCTCCACCTCCAGGACTCGCTCACCTTTGTTTCACTTTGAGCTGTCCATCGAGTGGCGAAAGTTTTCGTACAAGTTGCTTAGCTTTGCTGGAAAGGTCATGCCGCATTAATTTTAGATGGCATTGCCGTGAGTTTTCAAGTTTTTAGCCATTAAGTAGGAGCGACTGTTGTCCAAAACAGGACAACAGTTGAAAGGACAATCCGTTGGACAATAAGCGAAGGCGACAGCGGAACTTTCTGCAACTCGAAATTGCATTTGCGGATGAAAGTTCTTTGTCAACGAAGGAGAGAATTCTCTTTCTAAAAGTTCAAGAACCCTACCTAGTATCCTTTTGTTTTTGGTATTTTTTTTGGTATTTTTTTTTGGTATTTTTTTAAGGTAACCAAAAATTATGAAGAAGAAAAGAAAGCAACAACAAAGGAAACTTTAATAGACCTAACGACGCCGTCATAATGAAGCTTCGACAAACACACACACACGCTTGAGCATATGTGTGTACCGTATAATGACGTCTTTTACCGTTAGAGGTGTGTGTGTGTGTGTGTGTGTGTGTATGTGTATGGGAGCAGCCATTTTTATTTTCGTAACACGCATACGCCCCGTGGTGCCGCACATCGTTGTCGTCTCCGCGTCCGTCTCCGTCTCCTTTCGTTTGTTGCCGAATCGCGTGAGCACCTTAAATGCTATAAATTTATTTGTGACCCGAGGAGCCAGAGGAGCCATAGGAGCCAGAGCAGCAGCTACAGTAAAAAAAAAATACCAAAAAAAAAAAAGACCGGGAAAATGTAATAAAGAATGAACTTCGATTACTTTTGCCTCGCGGCGGCTGCTCCTCCAGCAACAGGTTGTCTCTCGTTCCGTCTGAAACGTCTGACTGTCTCACTGTCTGACTGTCAGAAGCGTTTCCATCCAGCGATATTATTCGCCTCGTTTTCGGCTTTTTTTTTTGGCTGTTTTTTCGGTTGTTGCTAATAAAAATCTACACGAAACTTGTAGACAAGTTTTCAGGCTCATTAGGTTGAAGGGTTGACAGGGAGATATCGGTTATGGGAGGAAGGTATAGTGTAAGGAAAGGATATTGTAGGGAAATGAAGATATTGTGAGGAAAGAAGGAAAATATATTATTAGGGAAGGGTATTGTAGGAATATGATATTTCTCAAACCTCATTTGAACAAAAATAAATAAGAACAAAAAATAGTACAAGAAAGTATAAAGTAAATGTACAAAATGCAAATATTTTTAATGATTTATTTGATTTATTTATAGTTATTGAAGGATACTTTAAAGAAAGAATATTGTTAGGGAAGGGTATTTGTAAGGAACAGATATCTGTAAGAAAAGGATATTGTAGGGAACGGATATTGTAAGGAAAGGAGGAAAAGATATTGTAAGGAAAGAATAAGGATATTTGTAAGAAAAAGTTAATTAAATGTACAAAAAACACACATCTTTATTGATTTATGGGACTTATTTATTGTTTTTTTTATCAATTGATTTATTAAATATTATTTTAAGAACATAAAGTGATAAGATTTAAGTGCAAATAATTATTATTTCTATTGTAGAATCCTACGTATAAGTTTTTTATAAGACTTTATCACGTTTTTAGGTTATAATTTCCATTTTTTCCTTTTTTTTTATAACAATTCCCACTAGATTTTGGTTTTAGATAACATTTAGATGTACGAGTATGAGGAAACGATCTAGGACTCGTCTCTACCTCAATTTAATTATTATTTCCGCTTCCTAAGGGATTGCTTTGTCAGCTCTTGTCTGTGGCAGCGCCATCCTGCGCTCCTACCCACCGCCATCGTCCTTCCATTTGCTGCAATTTAACAGTAAATATTTTCCCGTTAACGATAATGGTAATGGTGAGGGTGAGGGTGAGGGTTCAAGCCAAGGGAGTCGCCTCCTTTACCCCGGAAAGCCTTTAACTTTGATAAAGGAAAACTTTTGTCTACCGCAAGCGAAATGAAAATCGTCCATTGAACTGTGGGCTTGGCCCCAAACACCGCACCCCCAGCGAGTCCTGCGAGTCCTGTGAGTGCTGAGAGTCCTGTGCGAAGCCTGTACCGTGAATCGTGGCTGTCATTTAATCCATTTCAAAGTTTTCTGTTCCGCGCGGGCCCATTCAACAATGTTCCGTCTGTCAGCTTCGAATCAGCGGCCTCGCCTCGTCTGTGGGTTTTCAGCAACCACCCACCCATCACCCACAAGCTACACCCACCCACTCTACACACATGGCAATCGATGGGCAAGAATCTAGTGTAGATTTAGTTAAGGAAATCCTTGGATTATCTGCTTTGATCAGAGGACCAGAGCGAAGGATTCCCGCAAAGGATTCTCAAACTTTTCGGGTTTTATTTTTTGGGTTTTAATTAATAAAAACATTAAAATCTTAAAGACCCTTGTAGAAGAACTATAATTTCTTCTCTTTTGTTGAAAAGGAATTAAAAATTATTGTTGTGAAACGGACTGTACTTCCCATGTACGTGCTGTCACTGTGATTAACGTACACCAAAGCTCATTCTGAATGATTTATTGAGTGAGTGCGGCTGCCTCTTCTTTTTCTTCTACTTACTTGCCCCCTTTTGGGGCGCCTCCCCACTCTCGAACCGCCTGTGACCAGAGCAACAATTGCATATTGTACTTAATATGATGAATATATGTTGGACGAGCACAACGAAATTATGTACATAATGAGGCGGGGGGGAGGATGCTCTCTCTCTCTTTCGTTGTCAATTGTTAAGCCTGGCCAAGTGCCACAAATGGAGGCAGCCGTCGAGGCAGTCAGGAGGCAGAAATAATAACAAAAAAAAAATAACAAAAAAAAACAAGTGAAGCCAATCAAACAGTCAGCGGTTGTCAATTAAACTTAATTATGTTGTACAGTGGCAGACGTTGCAAGATGTTGGACCCCCCTCAGCACTCCACCACCCACCACCCATCGAAAAAAAACCAAAAAAAAACTGAAAGCTTTCACAAAAAACCTAATTGAGCGAAAAAAACAAAGAAAAAACTTGCTGGTTGATTTTTTAAACAAACTTTTAGGCTTTTTTCGAAAGGAAATTGTAAGAAATTCGTTTATTTTTTTGCTTTTTCAATCATTAATCTGTTCAATCATAGATTGAAAGGCAGTTTTTCTATCAAACTTTCTGTCTTTGCTGCCAAGAAAAGGAAGAGCCAAGCCTTGGCATTAATTAGGGGAAGGATATGAGTGTATCAGAGGTAAAGGACCTGCCAAAGGACCTTCTCCAGAAATGAATAATAAATGCAACCCACAAATCCTGGCATAGCATAGCCTCATATGCATTTTACATGCGATTCCTCGCTAAATAAATAAATAAATAAATAAATTGATTTCATTTTCCTTTCCGCCTTAATTGATACACACATTCAATAAATATCCTTTCTATATATATATATCTGCTATATATATCTGATATATATATCTTTCTGCTATATATAGATGTGTGTGTTTTTGTTTGATTTATATTTTTGTTCCACGTAGTGAGTCCTTTTTCTGCCAGGATAATTGCCGTAATTGTATTTATAAATTCATTTATCTCACAATCTGTGATGCGGTTGGCATCTCTATAAATATTTTTGTGGCTTTAAAATTAAATATTGCAGCTTTAAGACTAATAATAAAGACTTTTTTATTAATTTTTTACTTCTTTTTTTTACAGGTAAGCCAAAAAAGTGATGAAAAAATGACGAAAAATGAGGAAAAATTGACGAAAAACTGTAAGAGAGGAGAAGAATCCCGAACAAGTAAGAATCCTTAATGCTGTAGGCTGGCTAAAGTGTCAACCTAGTTAAACAGCCAAACGCTTATCCTTCAGACAACAAAAAAAAAGACAAAAAATGGCAACAAAAAATGTCATAAAAAATGGTATTTTTTTCTCCCCCGATTCATGCCCTCTGGCAGCTTCCCTTGAATTAGCTTTCAAGCAGAAATTGACGTTTATTGTTTTTTAGACTTTTTTTATAAGCCAGAGACGAGAGAAAAATTTGTCCAGAACCGAGAACCTCGAGCAGAGATCAATGCCACAATGCTTGGCACGTTCCTGCCCCAAAGTGGCAAGTGAAAAAATCACAAAAAAATGTGTCAATTGAATTATTAAATATTAATTATTACCAAAAAAATTAATTTAAAAGATTTAAAGTATTTAAATTTCTTTTCAAATGTTTCCATTTTTTTTCGCTTTTTTTCTCTCTCAAAAAAAGCAAAGAAAGCTTTGCCTTTGGCTTGGCCTTCGCCATTTAAGCTGCTTTGTGTGGCAGAAGATTTGATTTAGTTTCCCCGCCACTCCCACAAGATACTAAAAAAAAATATATATATAAAAAAAGACCCCAAAACATACGTGGATTTGCAAAAAGACGAAAAAAAAAAAGAAATTATATTTCATTTTTATTTGCAAGCCTCAGCCTCGGCTCCCACAGAGCCTGGCGAAACCCTTTTGCTTTTTTGCCTGTTTTTTATGATTGTCTTGAGGATTTTCGTTTTACATTTGTATGAATTTTTAATATGCCAAGTCGAGGCAAGAAGTCGAGGCAAGAAGCCGTGGCAAGAAGCCGAGGCAAGAAGGCATAAATATCAAACAGCCAAAAGCCAAAAAGCGAAAAGGAATCGGAATCGGAATCAGAATCAGAATCAGAATCAGAATCAGCAACCAAGAAAGCAACAAAGCAACAGAAATATAAAGATAAAAAGGAATATCAAGCCAAATAAACCTTAAGGACATTGTAATATTAATTCAAACGGACATACACAAAAGAACCCAGAACAGAAGAAAGCAAACTTGAAACGGTCTTAGGCTTTCTTTTTTTCTTTTGTGGCTTTTTCCAGCACATGTGTGTGTGGGGAGGAGAGAGAAAAGGACTCGCAAGGACTTTAAGGGGGCAGCGCGAATTTAATAAGAATTCCTTTATTATTAGCTTTGGCGGCAAAAATGTATATTTAAACGCTGGGCTATACATATTTTATTCTCGCCGAGAGAAAGCTCAGCAAGTAAGCGATTTTTAATTGCCGCCATAAAAAAGGGCAAACTGCCAAAGGACTTTAAAGAGTGTCCTAGATATTGTGCTTTCTGCTGGATTTTTAGAGATTTTTAAAGAGAAAATTCTTAGGATTTCAAGGGTTATTAAAGCTTAATTTGGAATATTTTTTGAGTATTTATTTAGAGAAAATAGTATCCTTATTCCTTGTATCTTTGTTTTCCTTTCTCTCCCCAAAAGTATGCCATAAGGATAACCATTTCCCCAGACGCCCTAACTGACCTTCCTCAAGTGCCAAAAGCACACACAAAAAAAGGACGAAAAAAAAAGAAGGAGACGAGCCTTGGGCTCAGAAAGTTTTCCCTCGATTTGGCTGTAAAATGTTTCAGGACAAACACAGAAATGCCAGATGGAGTGGAAGCCATTCCCCGGAATCCTTCGGAATCCTCACGATTAACATGTCCTGTGACATGAAATTCTATTCGCAATTTCCATAAATCGTTTCCGATTAATGCATTTCCGCTTTGTTGGCTTAATCAACTCTTGACTGATTATTTTCACATATTTGTTTCCAATTTTTTTTTTGCATATTTACGTGACTTTTCAATCCATAAAATAGAACAAAAAAGATTGGAATTATAATAAAATCATTGAGCTGAATAAATTTTGCATTTCAATCACAAATTAAATATTCATTTTCTGGTTAGTTTTTTTGTTTTTTTTTTGATGATTTTGAAGTCCTGCGGTTGGCGGCGTTCGATCGAAATCTCTCCAGCTGCGTTTCGTTATCCTTTTGATGGCACTTTTGCCACATACACGACACAGCGAGAAAAGGGACCTGCATTTGGTTTAATCCTTTTTCTGGCTCAACTATATTTTTTCTTGGCTTTTCGTTGGGGGTCCTTGACGTCTCGCAGGGAATTGATTTTCCATGTAAGGACATTAAGAGTGTTTTCTCAATTTTCCTGTGGCTCAGTTACTCAACTACTCAGTTACTCAACTACTCAGTTACTCAGTTCATCAATCAGTCAATCAAGCCAGCCAGCTGGCAGTCAACCAACCAGTTTTCCATGTCTGTTATTACAGGACAACATAAAAACTTGTGTGTGTGTTCGCAGGCTACATGGAAAATCGTTTACTTTCCCAACCTATCAAGAATATATATATATATATACAAGTTTTTGGTAACAAATATATATATATAGTCCTGTACTCCTGTGTGTGTTAAATGGAGGATGGAAAAGACTCAAAGTATTCATTTCACTCAACGCTGCCGCTCGTCGAACTGAAAAACTGTAAAACAATCAAAAGGACATAATTGAATTGCATAACTTTTAGGGACAGGTAGCTGTCAGGACTTCATTTACATATCCTTAACTTTTCGAGAATCTTTTTATGAAAAAAAACTCCAAACGACAAAAAAAAACAAGAGAAAAATTTAAAGAAATGTCTTGTTTTTCAGAGATTTTTAACCAAGTTGTTTCATAATCAAATGAAATCCCACTAAAAGCTCTTCTTAATTAATGGAATCGCAGTCACGGTCGCCATATTTGTAGTCCTTTGTTCGCATCCTTTGTTGTCTGTAATCGAATGATTGGCCCGTAGCAAGGAATCTGAAAATATTCCATATTTATGGATCGAAAACAACAAACAAAGTGCATGGAATGCATGGAATATTGCATTTTTAGAGAGCCAGGATACGAGAAAGAATCCTGCGAACAACAAAAAAAAAAATCCGTGTAATTTGCACACTTTTTGGATTTCATTTTGTTGACCGTTTGTTTTCCTTTTTTTTTTGGTATTTTTTTTCTGGTTCTTGAAACTTTTTTACTGCTCCAGGAGAGGGGAGCGAGGCGTGTGTTTTTTTGTCGCCTTTTGCGACAATGTCGCTGCAGGATATTGTGCGTTAAAATCTGTCAACAGAAATTCAATTACATTCTGTACTGTGCGTGTCTCGTCTACGTCTCTGTCTCTTGTCTCTTGTCTCGTTCCCGCCTCGGGTACTCGACTATGGCCATCTCTGTCGTTGTCATTGTCAGCTTACAACTGTTACAACATGTTGCTCCGGTTTGTTGTTGGTCCTTCGAGCTTCGAGTCGGGGTTGGGTTGCCGTTTTTATGGCTGCAACTGCTGTCGTTCATCGTCCTGCCTCGTTATGCGCTTCTTCATCTGTTTTTTCTGTTTAGTCCTTTGCTCTTCTTCTTCTGTGTTTCGTCCTTTCTCCTTGTCACGTCCTCGTCATCGTCGAGACTTTCTCCTGCTTTTGGCCCAAAAACTGCTTAGTGTTTTTAACTGCTTTCTGTTTAAACATCGCCGCAGCCGTCGTCGCCAGAATTGAGTCATAGAAGGGAGTCCTGGGTATCCTCTATCTCTCTACCCATCTCTCTCTCTCTCTACTAGCTATCTCTCTCTCTAGTTTTTTGTAGACCGAACAAGTAGGACTACAAGTGGGTGAGACAAGCGGGCAATGAATCCGTCAAGTGCCTGGGCGGCATGGAGACATTTAATCTCTCTATCGATTCACCGCACGGATTTCGTATCTCACAGATACTTGGCACTTTTTTAGATACTTTCTACCAAAATACTTCTTAATTGCAACTCTAGAATATTTTTGAATATTTATAATCCAATTCTCTCTACTCTAAGGATAATACTTTAATCCTGAATGCAATGAAGGCCTTGAGTTAGAACCGAAAAACTAAGCACTTTTTAATGAACGAAACTAGTTTTTAGATCTTTTTTAAGGGATAAACCGAATTTAATTAGAAACTTTTGATGCTTTTACCCTTTTAGGTAAATTGTGGCTTTCGAAAAAAGAGCTAAAGTTTCTACACAAAAATAGGGATTTTTTTGTTTGTTTAAATGCCAGAGTCTTGGCCAGGTCCAAAGGATTCGGCTTAGTGGTTTTATGGCAGAATCCTCCTACTCTCCCTGAGCTCTGGCCTCCGTTTATTTCCGCTAATAGCGAACAATGCATTTTTTAGCGGGGGATTTGGTTTCGGATTACTGAAAGGAGCAGGAAGTCCTTGCCGGGATAATGGTCCACCAATCGATATTTAATCGATGCAGAGTATGGGTCGGGACAAGCCCTAAGCTAAAAAATAAATAAATAAATCCAGATAATATGATTTTCAATAAATTACTGGAAAGGCTTAAATCGAATCGAATCTCTCTCGCAGATTGATGGATTGATGGATTGAACAATGACCGAGGCTGGAAGGAAAAAGGATATCCGTCTCGTCCTGGGCTCTGTCTCGGCCTGAAAAGTTAAATTAATAATTGAATTTGAGTTTGAGTTTAGTGCCTGACGAAGTGCTTAAAGTTGGCTATTGGATTTGTGTTCACACTTTGACTTTTCCACGTCACTTTTCGCCGCCTTTCACCTGCCTTTCCTGAGGTCCTTTCGCATCCTGGGGGCTAGCCCAGGCAAAGTTTTTAATCAGTTATGTAAATTTGTTTTTGTCTTCGAAGCGCCCCGAACCGATGCACTTGGCCCAGCTTAATTGGCTTTCACAATTTCATGAATTGTGCAAATATATACGAGAATATATACGAGAATATATCCGATATATATATATATAGATTGTATATATTATATATACTCCTGAACTGTATTTTCCGATTCAATATACATTCTGCTGCCGCCTGCCAAGTGGCTGCGAAATATTGATATTGATTTTCCACAGCAGCGACCATTTTATATTTTTTTCTCTTCTGTTTCTTTTATCAAAAAATAATATTATTTTATGAATATTTTATATATATTTTATACATATATTTTATATATATTTTATATATATTTTATCCATCATTATCGCAGGACATAAAAGCCGATGAACTCGGGACTCTTTTTTAATTGAAAAATGTCATCCTGAATGCTTTATTTTAATGCAAAAATTTATTGATCTGTTTCGGGTTTTTGGTTTCGGTTCTCGGTGGATTATCCTTTGCCAGGATATGGCCAGTTATCATCCACAAGTGGCGCAACTTGAGTTCCGATGTCCTTACGGTCCTTGGCGCCTGCAACTGCAGCTGCAGCTGTCACTTGCTGTGCTGCCGTTGTCCTGTGTCCTGTGTCCTGTGTCCTGCGGAATGCGAATGACATGGATATATGTTGGGGAATTTCTCTTGGCAGGCACTGAGAGAAAAAGTTTCAACGATTTAAACGATTTCTTCGATAAATCCGATAAGATTTTCGATCTTTAAGCGATTTGTAATCGATTTTTTATCGATTTTAATTATTTTATTTGTTGGGAACTATAATTTTTCTCTCTGCAGACACGCACACTATTAATTGAAATGCAGAAAATGCTGGAAATTATTCGACCGACTGGGACAGGAAGCTAAGGACCAAATGCGGCCAGGACATTATCCAGGACTTGATGCGGCTAAAGGTCTGATTCGGGTCCTGATTCTGGTCCTGTTTCTGGTTCTGATTTAGATTCGGATTTGGATTCGGATTCGGTTAGCCAGGTAAAGGGCTGCCATAAGCCAGAGACATGTCAGCTGCATGGCTGGTCCTGCAGCCTGCTGCCTGTATCCTGTCTGTCACTGTCGGTGTGTGCACATTGGTGTCCCTGTGTGAGTCGTCCTGCCACGACAAATTGCTACAAATAAAATATAATTTATTGCCAGGACTTTTTTACATATCATATTTTTTTTTGTATTATTTTTTATATATCTGGGAAATTTGTTCTTTTTTCCACCTGAACAGTTTCAATGGAAATTTCTGTTTTTTTTCTGCCTGCATAATGAGAAAAATGCTCTCGAAGTATGAAATTTATGGACGAAAAGTTTCCACTTCTCAGCATTTCGGATGCTAATTTAAAAATGAAATTAATATGGAAATGCCAGAGGAGCAGCATCGGAGGAGCGGCCCTAAATGGTTTCCAAAACTTTATTGTGTTCCTCAACCGATCCATTTTAATCAGATTATCAAGGCAAGGCTGTCCATTCTCCATTGTCCTTAACAATGAGCCATTGATTGTGGGCCAAGTATTTTGGCACTCACTCACTAACTCCACGGCCATTCATTCAATTCGATTCCGTTCCGAATGCTTTGCATTATGGCCAAACAATAATTTAAATTTGTCAGAGAATTCCCAAACAAACACAAACACACACACACATAAGTTGTGGTCCTGCATGTCCTGTAACTATGTTGTAACTGGTAACTGTCAAACGGGCTGACAGAGCCTCCAGCCAGGACTCGACCACATTTGCGGTTAACATTTTAGCCATCAAAACGTTTAAATATTTACCAACAATTCTACATTTTCAATTCTGTACATTTTTCGATTTAATTTTATTTCATTTTCTATTTTGATTTTTGATTTCGATAAATTATTGAGTCTATTGAGTCCTGCAACGCATTCGTTTAATTGGCCGCAAGTGTAGCGAATAATAGTTTGCTTTTTGTTGACTTTCTGGCCAAGATGTGTGCTGGCTTCTGGCTTCTGGTTTCTGTGTTTGTGACTTTTGATTAGGCCGACTGTTTGCTTGGCGGTCCTTGGCGTCCTTGGCAAATATGTTTTTAACCCCAAAACCGGGTCCTGGTCCATTTTCCTACCAAATTTTCAGCCTTTTGTTTAGAATCAAAGGCACTTGGAGAAACGAAATAAGAATAAATTCTAAACTCTCATAGAGCATCTGCATTTTTGCCATATCCTCTAGCTTCTTTCGTCCTTTTAGTCCTTCACTTCCGGCTCACGTAGTCTCCCTTGGTCCTTGGCAAATATTGTCTTTATTTTCTGGCTCCTCGATTTCTTACGGTTTTTATTATTATTATTATATTTTTTTTTGTATTTTTTTGGTCCTGTGCGTCCCGGTGTGTCCTTGTGGACATTTCATTTGACTCGCCGTTATCATCATTTGTTTTGGCCGTTGACACCACCTCACAGGACATCTCAGGATGTGTGTGTGTGCGTGTCCTGATTATTGTTATTTGCACACGTGTGTGGACTGCTTACCTGTCATCTCCGGCCATCTGTCTTTCAGATCCTTGCTGTATTTTTTTCTTCTTTTTGTTGTTCTTGTTCCACCCCTTCGCCAGGACCTACTCCCTGGGGACCTTTTGATTAATTCTGCTTTTATTTAATTGAAAGTTGGCGAGAAGATTTACTCGAATTAGTTACAAATGCGGAAGAAAAACAGTTTGAAAGTTTCGTAAATCACTCCGCGGGG
Source organism: Drosophila ercepeae (assembly GCA_018150545.1). Lineage (NCBI taxonomy): Eukaryota > Metazoa > Arthropoda > Insecta > Diptera > Drosophilidae > Drosophila > Drosophila ercepeae. The sequence goes on from JAECWL010000174.1 coordinate 3,263,063, forward strand.
AAAATGTAACTTTTATTGAATTTATTCAATTATATCGCTTTATAAATAGCGTTTCAGGATAATACAATCTCTTTATAGAATTTCTCTTCCATTTTCCATAAATAAACCAGAAACTGCAACGGAAAGTAATTCGTGGTTTTTCCCTGCTTTTGGAAGGAATTTTGCTAATTACATTTCTGTTGCTGTTAATTAGCACGATTTACCACCACACACACAGCGAACCGACCTTATCCTGCAGGATCTCCACACGTGGGTGTGTGTGTTGTGCATTCACCCACGCAATACCGTTATTTCCATATCCTCTCCTCATGGCTGTGGGTTGAGGTTTTCCCAACAAAACTTATTTATAGATTGGCCCGCCGAGGACCCTGCTTAATAGCATTCTACATTCTATACACAGCCTGACGTTCGTCATTCAATCCCTCAGTCATTCAGTCATTCAGTCAGTCAGTCACTCGGCCCACGAAGCTGGACCAGAGTCATTTGCATATTCAAAGCCGAGGATTGCCTTTTTGCGAGGACTTCCGTCCCCTTCTAGAGTCTCCGGGAAAAGCAAACAATAACGCGTGGCCATAGGTGAGGAAAATTGTCACAGGACAAATAATAAAAAAAAAAACAACAAAAAAAGTAGGGAGCAAGGATAATAGAGGGGAAGTTAGAAGAGAAGAGAACGTAGCACCGAGAGGTTGCCTTTGATTTATCGCCATAATAATCGTGGAGAGGAAGGAATCCTTGTGAATCCTTGTGGGTAACATTATTTACAACTATGTTGTCGGCGGGAATGATGAATGATTCGAAAATAGGTAGCCAAGGGTGTCCTGGGCGCAACAAGGACATCATTTTGAAGTTCAAATAAATAATAAATGCCGAAAGCAGCGGAAAGTTTAAGCTATTTTTAGAGATTCTTTAGTATAAAAGAGAGGAGTACCGGGTATTGGATAGCTTTTTCTCGATTTTGTTCGGTTTTGAGTCCAGGATCGTAATTTTTTGCTATTTTTAAGGACTCTCTAGAGGAAAAGAGAGCAAGGAGTACCGGTTATCGCATAGCTTTCAAGGATTTATTCCAAAAACTGCTTACTTTTTAGTTTTTGTTTTTTTTTAATAAAAAATCAGAATATGAAATCGCATCGAAGGACCTTCTCTCCCTCGCAGGGACACAAGCGGAAAATCTGAAAATCACTCGCTTAAGTAAGTCCTTGCTGCGTGAGAGAGCGTGTGTGTGTGTAATGTCCTGTCGCCCCTATAAACCAACACCTCCTCTAAACCCTCCTCGTCCTCGTCCTTCGTCCTGTCTCTCGCTCGCTCTCTCTTGATTATCCCTATGGCCTGAAAGTTTCCAGGCTTTTGTTTATTTTCGTACGCTTGGTTGGCTTGCTTTTCCGCTTTTTCCCCGCCCAGCGTATCCTTCTTACGTATCCTTCCAATCTACACACATTTCTCTCTGTCCCTGTCCTGGTCCCTGTCCGTGTCCTGGTCCCTGTCCCTGCGTCATGTCTCATGTCTCTAGGCTTGTTTGCGCTTAGTTTGATTGAATGCTCCTAAGTATGTGGCTCTATCCCTCTCTTTCCGTCACTTGTAGGCCCTCTCTTTCATTTGTATGTGTGTGTTCTTGTGTGTGTGTGAGTTCCATCAAATCAAAGGATCAGACAACGCGTCTGCCTCAAAGTCAATGGCCAACAGATTGCCGACTTCTGATGCGAGAAAAGCTTTCCCAAAAACCAAAAACCAATTGCAGCGATAACTGGCTTTAAATATTTTAAAAAGGATTCTAAAATATAACAAAAAATATAGAATCCAAGAAATTATAGAGCTTTGATCTAGAAAAATCCATCCCACATGGCGGCTACTTAATATTTCAACAAAAAATATCACTCATACGCCCTGTGGGTTCCGAATTCCGTTTCGAATTGTAAATTCCAAGACTCCTTAATTAGTCCGAGGCAAGGACTATAAAGGACTATAATCTAGGTGAAAGCGAAGCAGAAAAGCGAAACTAATAAAAGGGGAAAGACAGGTGGAGAAAGTAGGGAAAGCATCGCTGGCCTGGCTCAGTTATTGTCCATTATTTAGGGCTGTTAAGCGATTTCCGTGCTGAAATTGAATGTTTTCAGTGTCCTGGCTGTGTGTCCTGTATGTCCTGCGAGTGTGTGTGGGTGAGTGGGGCATATTTCTATTTAAAGCCAATGCAAAGTGCAGTTCACACGCACCCATACCCTGGCCGAAGGAAGTCAGGACGAGGAAAAGGACGAGAAAGGAGCAGGGACAGGGCCTGGGAACGAGCAAATAAAACGTTGCTAGCCACACGCCATTTTCATGTTGCATCCTGCCATTACTGCTGCACTCGCACACACACATATGTCAGGATTCTTGCAACACAAGACAGTAGAGTTCAAGAAAATAAGAACCAAAAAAAGGAAAGAAAAAACCTTAAGAAAAGAAACTCTTTTTTGGTTATTAGTAAGGAAAGGCTTCAAAATTTGTAGTTTAAGGATATTTTTTGTAACCCAAAGAGTCCTAGAAATCTCTCTCTGACTGTAGAAAGAGACCGCTTTAGTAAAGAGTGAGGGAACGAGAGAAAAGGAAACACACAGAAACGATTCTGGGGCTCGCCGCATGCAAAACTGCTCGTTTATTCAACAACATAAACATTGTTGTGCACATAAATTTATACAAAGTTCTAGTTTACATACCAGGCTAAAGGGGGGGTTGTCCTAGACGTCCTGCTTGGTGGGTCGGGTCCTGTTTGGGGGCGTGGGCAAGCTGGCACAGTTAACGGGTCGAATCGATATTCATATCAACCGCAAAATGTGTGTCGCTCTCGCTGTTGCTCCTGGCGTTGTATTGTTGCAACAACGGTTTCGGTTTTGTTTTTATTTCCTCGACGAGGGTTGCCCCGAAAGTAGGCTGCACATTTTGATGCATTTTAAAGGATCCAAAACGACTGCAGGACATGGCCAGGGACACGTGCTCGCCACTTTTTCGGCGTAAACTATTTATTCATTTTTCTGTTGTTTTTTCTGTTACCTCTGCTACCTGCCACCTGGTTGCATATTGTGATAAGTTGAGTTAACACCAATGACCGGCCGTGCCAAAAGCCAAATGCATAAAACATTTATCAAACACGATGGTGCGAGTTTTTGGACAAAAAAGGATATAGGGAGGAGTACTCGTATAACCTAAAAAAAATATAGAAAATGCTAGAAATTGAAGTATCTTTTAAGAGTCCTTATTTTATCTATAATTTCCTTAATGTTTTAGTAGTTTTTGTTGAAAATTTGGATGAAAATTTAGTTAAAAATCTACAAAAAGAAACCATAAGTACCGGGTATCTCTAGTCTCTTCGATGGTTATATATTTTTCCGGGTTTTTTCCTCCAACTTTTGCACAAAATTGTAAACCGCTTATTAAATATTAATCGGGAATTATTTATTTAAAGGTTTTTAAGGGTTTTTAAAGGCTTTGATTTATTTAAATGGAAATCAAATATAAATCGAAATAAAATAAAGGAAAATAAAGGAAAATAAAGGTTATTTAAGCTTGAAATAGTATAGAGTTTTGGGTGTTTTTTATTCGATTCGCAGCTTATTAAAAAACTGTTTGCAAGTAAAAAGGAAATAAACTATAAATCGAAATAAAATAAAGAAAAATAAAGGGTTTTTAAGCTTGAAATAGTATAAAGTTTTTGGCTATTTTGTGAGATATTTTGTGAGTGTTTTTTATTCGATTCTCGGCTTATTAAAAAACATTTGCAAGTAAATGAAATTCAGCAAAAAAGTGAAATTATTTTGGCGTTTTTTTTAGGTTTTTTTTCGCCATCATTCAACAGTTGGTGGCGCGGTGCTTGCCTTGGGTTCGATTCGTTTTGGTTGTGAGAGTTTTTTGTGGGTTCCGCGGGTGGGTGGTTTGGGTTTGGGAGAGGGTTTTGGCGAGGGTTTTGGGGCAAGGCCGCCGCGGTGGTTTCTGTTTGCGTTTGCGTTTTGTCAGCCGTGACAGCGACGGCAATTGGGCCACCTGCGGCTCCATATTGACACTTGTATGTGTGTGTAGCTGTACCTGTGTGTGTAGCTGTACCTGTGTGTGTATATGTACCTCTGTATATGTGTACAAGGAGCGTATCCTTGTTTGTTTATGAGCCCTAATCAAATTGCTCATAATTAGATGCAACAAAGTTGAATCTTTTGAAGCGTTTTTCGACGTTTTCTTGGTCTCTTTCGTTGCGGGGCTTCTCCACTTTCCAGTCCCCCTTCCTCCTTGTCGGTTCATACCCGAAAAAGGACTTCCTGTCGTGTCGGAATCGTCGGCATACCAGAAACGCACGAACGGATACGCCACGTTAGCTGTTTGGAATTTTGCAAAAAGAGCGAAAAATCTAAGCGATTCTCGGGGAGGTCCTTTTTCCCAAAAAAAAAAAAAGGGATAACACAGGATATGAGGCAGAACCATTTAAGTTGCGGGACTTGGATAGTATTCTTAATATTTTTTAATGAAATGTAAAGTAAATCAGAGACTTTATTGGCTTAAAAATTACGGGAAGCTTCTTCGAAATTACACAAAGAATTGCATCCTTTTGCAAGATATTTTTTTGTGGCATCTCGCATCTCTCGTGTAAAACAATCCTTTTAGCCCCGGTCGAGTGCTGGCCATCCAACGGTGCAGCATGTGGCAAGTCCTTTGTCTCAGCGGGGGCATTGTGAGAGTTGCCCCACGAGTTCTTGTTGCTGTTGCAGGACAAACAAAAGAGACAGATAAACTGATTGACAGACGAAGGGAGAGCGGGGAGAGCAGGGAGAGCGAGATGGCGACACTGTTCTTAACAGAGGGGGGTGGTACATTTTTGGGGGCGGTGGGTGGCGTAGAAGAAGAAGACTGTTTGACATTTGCTGTCATTGTCAACGTCGTCGACAGTTGCTGCTGCTACTGCGTCCTGATGCTCCTGCTGACCGCCTTCCGTTGCTTTGTGCAATTGCCCGTTGTTTGCCTTTAACCCGCCCATCCACCCACTGAGCCACCCACCCATTCAGCCACCTCACCTGCCTGGCACCACCGAAAACCACACAAACACACACCGAACAGAGTGGATCGCAGGGTTCACCGCCGGTGGGCAACGCCTTTGTCTCTGCGGTCGAGCAAGTCTGCTTATTGGGATTGCAGAGTGACCAGCGTGCCAGCCGCACTAGAAACACAAATGCACTGAGCGAAAAAACGACCACTTCTCTGCTCTCAAGGAACTCCTCTTTCTCCAATGATACTTTTTCCAAGTGCAAACATTCCCGCCCTACTTTCACCGCTTTCACCACACACTCACTGGCTAGCTGGCTAGCTGGCTAGCTGGATGGCTGGATGGCTGCACATTTCAATCGATTGTCACAACAAACAGAGCAGAGCCGAGAGAAAGCAGTAAAAATATTTCATAAAATATTTACATTGTTGTGTGTTGCAGTCCTCGTAGCTGGTTCCTTTCCTGTTTCTCTGTTTTTCTATTTATCCATTTGTTTATTTGCCGATCCTGTTTGCGGTGGTAGCCTTTTTTCCGAGTCCGAGTCCGAGTCCTGTCCTGTCCTGTCCTGTCTGTATATCCTGTCGCTTGATTGATTTTGTATTAATTAAAGGCAACCAACAGGCAAACGGCAAAGGAACGAGTGCGAGTTCGAGTGCGAATGCCAGTTGAGAGATTATCTGGCCAGACATTCATTATTCTTTTGATTTAATCGCACTGCAAAATGACTGTAAAAGGTTTTTAGAGTACATGAACTTGGATTAAACATGATTTGACATGAATTAACACGATCAGACACGATTAAACACGTTTAAACATGAACTAGGATTAGTTTACCCTAAAAAGTAGGCAAAAAAAACATTATTTATATTCTTTTTTAGTTTAGTTTAAATAAAAATACAAGAAAAAAGAACAGGAACTTGGAATAAAGATGATTTAACATGAAAAAACATGCTTTGACATGATTAGACACGATTAGACATGTTTAAACACGAACTAGGATTAGTTTACCCTAAAAAGTAGGCAAAAAATACATTATTAATATTCTTTTTTAGTTTAGTTTAAATAAAAATACAAGAAAAGAGAACATGAACTTGGATTAAACATGATTTGACATGAAAAAACATGATTAGACAAGATTAGACATGTTAAAACATAAACTAAGATTAGTTTTCTCTAAAAAGTAGGCAAAAAAAAACATGATTTATATTCTTTCTTATAAATTCTTCTATAAAAACCGAAAATACTGATCAATTTCTTGCCTTATTGTCTCCTCAACAGATTTTCCCAACTAAAAGCGGAAACGGCGGAACGCAAACGGAAACGGAAGTGACGTCAGGCGGGGCGGGACGAGTGGCGAGAAGGAGAGAAACAAACGGTGGAATAATGCAAATTAAAACACAATAAAATGTAAAACACAAATGACAAAACGGGGAACCGAACTCAGTGGCGAAAAATAGCGTAACGTTGCGTTGCCGAAAAAATGCGCGTGGCGGCAACTTTTCCACTGAATTGATTCGAGAACCAGGACGCCAGGACGAAGTAGAAGAAGCAGAAAAAAAACAACAGAAATTCCCAAAAAAAAGGAAACGAGAGAAGAAAAAGCAAACAAAAACAAAAGAAAAAGAAGTGGTTTAGGGCATACGGTGCGTATACGCGATACGCGACTGGATAAAGCCAAAAAAAAGGGGGACGGGGGCGTGGCAGCGGCAACGACAGCGGAAATTTGCATAACTTTGCTGGCGTGGCATAAAAAACATCAAAAACAAATTGCAAGTAACAAAAGAAACGGTCATAAAAAGGCGCCATCCTCGTAAAAAAAATACAAAATACAAATAAAACAACAACAAATATACTAATAATATTGACCTCTCACTCACTCTCTCACTCATCACTCACTCTGCTATCCCGCTCCCACTCACTCTTGGCTTGGTGAAAATTAATTTATGCAAAAGCGAGTGTCGCGCCCAAAATCAAATAAAAGTTGAATAAAAAACTAGAGAAAGTATATAAAAGAAAAGCAGGTAAATCATAATCATAACAATTAAGAAATTGTTTTAAAAATATTTAGAAAAATTCATGTTTCAAAAGCAAAACAAAAGACGCATCGAAAACGGAGAACGCGTTGAAAACGCTTGGAAAACGCATTGAAAACGCATTGAAAACGCTTTGAAAACGCCTGGAAAACGCTTTGAAAACGCGTTGAAAACGCTAGAAAGAAAAGTGTCTGAAAAGACACTGAGAGAAACAAAAACCGCAAAAGCAAGAAAACAAAACACTAAAAAACCGTTGAACGAGGGTCGCTTATAAATGTACCAGGACAGCGGCTGCAGCAGCAGTAGCAGTCGACGTGGCAGCAGCGTAGCAGCAGCAGCAGCAGCAACATCTGCAACAACTGCAGCAGCTGCGCCAGCAACAACAACAGCAACAACAGCCGCAACAACAACAACAACAGCTGGAAGCAGCAGCGACGAGGAAACGCTTGAAACGCTCACGATTATAACAACAACAATAACTGAGACCGATTTAAATGCGGCTGCCACAGCGACAACAACCACAACAACGGTTATAGCAACAACAACAGCGGCAGCAACACTTGCAACACTTGCCACGGGCAGCGAAACAGGTGCCTGCAACACACTAGCTGCCATACCGGTGGCGGCCATCAGCGACATCGAGGACTCGAGCCTGGTGGAGAGCGAGGACAGCGAGGATTGCCAATACATCGAGATCGCCCAGGAGGGGACCTCCAACAGCAGCAACAGTAACAGCAGCAGCGGAAATGCGGCACTGCAGCCGCCGCAGCAGCAACATCATCAGCAGCAGCAGCAGCAGCAACAACATCAGCAACAGCAGCAGCAACAGTTGCAGCTGCAGCAAGTGCCACCGGCCGTTGCAGCGGATGTCCGATTATTGCGAAAAATCGGCTACATTGCATCGCGAGTGCGGTGTCTGGCCAAGTTTTATGGTGACTTCCGTCTGGTGAATCCTTACAGTGCCCGCCGGCAACGTCGCCAACTGCAGGAGATCCTGCTGCGTCACTCGATCTTCGATCCTGGCAAGGAGCACCAGCGTGCCATTGTTTTGGCAGCAGCCGCGGCAGCGATCCTGCCCGCAGCAGCAGCAGCAGCAGCAGCCGCAGCAGCAACATCAAAGGATTGCAGTCGGAGCCGAAGCAGAAGCAGCTGCAGCAGCATTGAGGCGGTAAGCAGTCACAGCAGGAGCAGCGAGTTAGAGGAGCAACAGCAACAACAGCAAGAGCAGCAACAGGATCGAGAGGACAACGATCTGGAGGTTGAGGTGGCCAGAAAGTGCTCGTCCAGCTCCACGATAAGCGGCACTGGCAGTGTCTCCGCTTCCGTTTCAATATCCGCCTCCGGCTCGCAATCCTTTGCCGTGACCAGCACTTCGCCCATCGCCCTGCTCGAGGAGCTGCTGATCCAGTTCTACGAGGATCACGAGCAACAGCTCTGCCCCAATCTCACCGTGATCCAGCAGCAGCTGACCACCACCTGCAGCAACAATAATCTGCACAACAACAATAATAATAATAACAATAACAATTGCCAGAGCATACAGAACAACAACAACATGTCCACTTCCATGTCGAATATATCAGTTGTGGGAGAGCAGCAGCAGCAGTCGGAGCCGCAACCTGCCACATCAAGTAGTGCTGCCACGGTGACTCTGGCAACAGCAGCAACAACACCTCCACCAGCAACTGTTGTTGCAACGCCAGCCACACCCTCTGCAACATCGGCAACCACTGGCAGCATCCACCTGCAACCGAGCAACTTCACGGACAGCAATCCCGACAACCCGAGACGTCGCAGAGCCAGCGATTGCTCCGCCGTACAGGCAGCCCTCCAAAACCAACTCCATTGCATTACACTGAAAAATAATAACTGCACCGGCGGCGGCAAATCGATGCCCTTCCATCGCGGCAGCTGCGGGGCAGCCGGCGAGCATCTGTTGGCTGCCAATTCGATTGCCAATCGGGCCACGATCATATTGAGCAAGTCCTGCAGCAATGTCGATGGCGATGCCATCAATTTGGGATTGGGTCTTGGCCTGGCTGGAGGTGGTGGCGGAGGCGGTGGCGGTGGCGTTGGAGTCGCCAACAAGTTGAGGGCCAGCGCGGCAGATATCGAATCGAATGTGGCACTAAACGGAGCCAATAACGGAAATGGAAATGGTAATGGAAATGGGAACGGGAATGGCAATGGGAATGGCAACGGGAATGGCAACGGCAACGGGAACGGAAATGCAAATAGGAATGCAAACGGAAACGGAAACGGGAACGGCAACAACGAGTACAGCATCCTGCAACTGAACAACACGATCATCCAGTGCCACTTCAACGACGATGACTTTCGTGCTCTGGTCAAGGACCTAAAGCGCAAAGTGGAGTATACGGAGCGCATGAATTGGCTATGTGAGTAGATCAAACAATATTTTAATAATACTTTATACTAGAAATGATAAATTAGAGATTAAATACCAAAAAGCAGTATCTCGAGTCACGGTCGCCATAAAAACACTAAGCATGGGAAATATCTTTAAAATTTCTTTAAAATGTAATTCAATCTTTAAAGTAGAGTAACTTTTTTGGCATTTTCTCTTGATTATCAATAGATACCCAATAGATTTTATCGATTAAATACCAAAATGCAGTACCTTGAGTCACGGTCGCCATGAAAACACTAAGCATGGGATTCTCCCTTTAAAAATGCGTTTCAAACTTTAAATTAGAGCCATTTTTATGACATTCTCTCTCCTCTCTTGATTATTTATTCGATTAGATGGCGGGTCATTCGTTTAACGGGTATTCCCAAAACGACAACGGCCGACAACGACAATTACTCATTCGCCGGGTGATATTATTCAAGCACTTATTTGACCGAAATAATTGATGGTCCCGATCCGATCCCTTGCCGCTGACAAATGGTCAAGTGCTCTGCCATTTGCCATTTAGCATTTAGCATTTATTCGCTCGCCCCACGCCCCAACACGAGTCCTGTTTTTTTTTTCCAACCTCCCATGCCCCATGCCCCGGCGGGAGTGTGTTTTTTGTGTCCTTTTTGCTGTTGTGTGTAATCGCCTCAAATGAGGCATGAGGCATGAGCAAATGCAACAATGGGGATGGAATCAAATGGACAAATTTAAATGCAACTACAATGGAATGGAAAAATCATTTCAAAACGCTGCACAAATGCCAAGCCGGAAAAGTGCTGGCAGAAAAATAAGCGCAACCAAAGGGGTCGCTATATAGAAATAGGAATCGGAATCGGAATAGGAATCGGGATCGAGGTTGGGAAATGTAAAATATTTAATTCAATGGCCAGGACATGAATATCTCATGAATGCAGGTCGGGATTAGAATTTGATTGGGTTTTTTCCCTGCGATTTCTGTTGCTCTCAAATATGAAATATAGTTGGTAATAAATAAAAGGAATTCGTTTGCAGAGACACTTGTCCTTAGAAAAGGACCTGCCCGACAACATTCCCGAGCTCATCAAAAGTTCCTGTGCGTTTCTTCGGTGTGTTATATTTTTTCTGTGTGTTTCGATTGCTTCAACGCCTTTGACCTTTTACGGCAAATACGCCTTTTATGTGTAACCGTGTGTCCTGCCAAGTGCAATAAGAAGCAAAAAAAAAAACCAACAATGACTGCGACTGCGTTTCAAGCGGCACTGAAAGAAAATCATAGTCCTGTCTAGAAAGAGGCTAAACTATGCTTAACAAAACCAGTCTTTGTTAGCTTTTATATTCGAAAAGTTCTTCCAAAATATATTATTTTATTTATTTAAATTTCTGGCTTGTAACTTTTCAGTTCCTTCCCGTTTTTTCCCAACAACGATCACAACTTTGTTGAATGGCATTAAAAGTTGTCTTTGTATCGACGCCACGTTTTCTTTCGCTTCATGCATTTTATTTGATTTTTTTTCGCTATTTTTTTCTGTTTTTTATATTTTTTTGCTCAGCCAGAAAGAACGAAAAGGAGTGGCAGTGGCGGGCCTGTGTGCCGCCTTTTGTCCTTGCAGTTCGCTTAGCATATAAGCAGGCTTTTCCTGCAGAGAAATGTGTCCTACTTCTTCAGCCTTCTGGCATTTTTCCACACTGTCGCATTTTAAACATTTCAATTAAATGTGAGCTGGTCTGCTGGTATTTCTTTCTGGGTCTGGAAACGCCTGTTGATTGTTGACTTCCTTTCCATTCAATTGGTTGCTAGGATTTTCCTGCCACCGAAAACGTTTCATTTATCCTTCTAATTGTTTACGCGATTCAGTTGGTTCTGGAAATTCTTTTCTACTCAGCACTTTGCAAAAGTTTTCCCTTCAACACCTCTCGAGAGAACACATCCTTATATTCCATATTTTTTATAACCTTTTTAACATAACAAAACCGTTACAAATTTATTGTCCAGCGAGGTAGACCGTTCTTTTCCATTTGTCTGCCATTTGGCAACACTATTTATTACCCTTCGTGCGTGCCCAACACTGTCAGTGTGGGAGACAAATGGCCTGACTTTGATTTTTGGGTGACAACTTTGGCCCGCAGTCTGGTTACCTTTGCTCCTCGTTCTGCCCATACTTTTTGGATCGTAAATCAAAAACATCAAGGCATCAGGACAACGGGACGATGCCAGGACACCGCTGAAAAGGCCAAGAAACATAAATTGCCTGAGCATTTGAGAAGGGGCCACAAAACGCAAAATGGTCATAAATTCAAAAACCTAAATGGCTTTGGCAATACCAACCGCAACAGCAACACCAACACCAACAACAACATCAAAAAGTCCTGTGGAATAATCAAAAGGACAACAAAAGGGAACCAGGAAGAGAATGAAAAGTTGGGGACGAAAAGCGCCGCCGAACATAATACAAATGACATATAACAAGAGTCGGAAAAATATGTTCGAAATCTACTCGAGACAGTCGAACAACCAACCGAAAAATACAAAAAAAATACAAAAAAAATATATAAGAAAAGCAAAGACCAAACGGCCAAAAGCCATATCAGAGTCGAAAGGCACTTAAGGACAAGGGATAAGGCAAAAAGCTGAAGAGTCAGGGTGAAAGTAGTCAGGGAAAGTAGTCGTCGGAAGGCCAGAAAGTCTGAGAATTTCTGGTGGGGCCAAGTGATAAGGAATAAGACCGAAAAAGACCAAGATGTGACAAAAGGCAAATGGCAATGGGATTGCCTTACGAAAAACGTAAGGCCAAGGACAGTAGCAGCAGAAATCTAATAATAATAAAATACTTTATTGTTCAGTTAACAATTCAATTGTTTCACTTAACAAGAGCCGATCCCCTACTCCATGTGGCAAAAGCCACAAAAAGGCCAAAAAAAAACACAGAAAAACATACCAGATATCGAGATGCGTTTAGAAAGTGAGAGAAATCGGATGAGAATGCTCTAAAATATAAATAAGTTGCTTAGGAATAGAAAAAATTAGGTTTCTGCCTTGAAAACTATAAAATGGCGCTTACTTGTAAGGTACGGCTGCAGGAAAAAACTTGAATTATTCATCATTTCTAATACAGAAGCGATATAAATGAGTTTTCCTCGTAACTGAACTCAATATCTACCATTTAGAAGCCTCTACCTCTTATAATTATCCTTAAATTGTAGTATAAAGGACTCTCCCTTTTCTCTCAGTGCCTTTTTATCATTGTGTATAAAAAAATAAATTGCCACAAACGAACATTAAGTGATAAAGTGTTTGACAAATCAAAACGATTGCGAAAGGCTATGGATGTGGTCCTGCCGGCAGGACGGAAGGCGTTGATGAACAGAAATCGAGTTTGCAATTCGGACACCTGGCTCTCATGTCCTGACGACTTCTCATTCTTTTCTCTATCGTTGCAGTTGACATTTAGAAAGGACAATTTCGAAATGCCGAAGGTTTTTCATTTCAACTTTATCAACTGCCCCGTTCCATTTCATTACAAACATTCTCGAGTGCCATGGAGTGGAAAATATTTGCTTAGCCAAAGCCAATGCTAAAGCTAAAGCTAAAGCCAAAGGCAAAGCGAAGGTAAAAGGAATTTAATTCATTATAAATGAAATACCTTTTACCGGGAGGGAAAGTTGTCTTTAGTCTAAAGTTCATAGAGTCACAGACCATCATCCACATCCATTCTGAATATACTTGTAGACCTTCCACTAATGAGCCGAGGTCGAGTTCTAATTGAAATCTCTCTTCCCCTCCAGACTTAGAATATGTTTTGGTTTGTTTTCTGGTTTTCTGGTCGCTTTTTTGTGTCCTATTAATTATAATAAGTCGCTTGTCGTCAAGTGTCTTGTTTGGGTTTTGCCAAAATCCACGAAAACTGTGTCGTGTAAGTGCCTCAAAAGTTGCCGAGTGTTGCCTTTGAACCAATCAGCAAACTTTAACTCTATCTACTTTTTAAAATCCATACAAAATAATGTTAAAATGTTATAAAAACAATGGCAGCTGATTATCCTGAATGTCCTGGAGTGAGTGCACTTGATGTCAAAGTGTAGGAACCCGGCAGGTGGCATCCTCCATCGTGTGTAACATGAATATCCCGTCGAGGCTTCGTTCACCCCCATCATTCCAGCGTGTCCTGTAGCCTACTTCTCCTTTCATTATTAGCTAGCGGAAAATGTCAGAAATTATTCGCTCATCCTGCCAGTGCTCGTTCCCCAGGACAATTCCTTCCCACTCCTTTGAGCTATGAAAAACTAAACAACTTGTTTGCTAAAATTCCAAAACGTCAAAATGGGGAAACAGGAAACGGAAACGAAAGCAGACAAACCGGAACCAGAGGCGGCACAAATGTAATAAAATGTTAGAGTTGTTAGAGCATTTGTGGCATGCTTTGAGGTCTTTTTAGAGAAATAAATAATAGTTATTTTAAAGGAAAAGTTATAGGTTTTAAATAAATAAAATTATAAAATAAACTAGAAGTTTTGAGAGTCCTTTTTCTGAAACAAATCCCCTTTTGCTGTTGGCAGCCACTTGGCTTGATTGATCCTGTCTGACTTGTCCATTAAGCGCATTATCTGCCACTCGACCCCTGCTCTGCCCTTTCCTAAAACCCCCTTCAACTGGCGCCTCTGGAAGTTAGAGAGAAAGTAGAAAAAAAACGAGAAAGTGTGAAGAAATCGACGAAGGCGATGTTGACAGATTGACAGCCCCGGCGGATGAGATTATTGCCAGGGCAGGATTAGGTGGTAACTAGGATAGGAAGTACAGGAATATATATATCTATATCTATATCTATCTATATATATAAATATAAATTGGAAGCTATAGGCAGCTGATGACAGGCAGTATCATAATAGGACACAGAGCCAGGACAGGCAGGACAGGCATTCCAGCAATTGAGTTTTTAAATGCCATCAATCACTGTTGGGCTTGATTAAATCGAATTCAATTCGAGATTAAATCAGTTTTGATTGAAATGCAATTGCGAATACAAAGGCAGAAAACAATTTCAATTTTCATTTCAATATTTTTCCTTGACTAAAAGCTTTTAGAGTATTGCAACCAAAAAAATATATATTTTAATATTTTATTTGCCCAAAAAATCATTCGATTCAGTTACAGATTTTGCGGGAATTGATTTTTATTAAGAAATCACAGGACAGGATCTAGAGCTATTCTTTGACCCACTTACCGAGTGGGCGTGTCAAATGAAAACGTGCTCATGTCAGCATCCTTGTTGTGTGTTGTGTGCGAGTGTATCCTGTATCCTGTATCCTGTATAAGCAATCATTTTAATGAGCAATAAAGTGTTGCATACTTAAGAGGGCAGACGTGGGAATTTCGGCGGCTGCGACAAGAAAACCCACAAAAAAAAGCGAACAAAAAACTAGAGCACACACACACGCGTATCCTTTCGAGTCCTTAGAAGAGAGAGGAGCAAAAAAAAAAGATACCCAAAACAAGGTCCTGAAGGAGAGTTTCTCTTTATTGTTTGACTTTTGATAAACAGGCATTTAAGTTGAATTATTCGTGAAAAATGAGCAAAAGTTTTCGTGCAACTTGCGGAAGGATAACCAGGAACAGGGACAGGTGGCAAGGCAAGACAAAAACCATTGCAGCTGCTGGACAAGATAAATAATTATGTCAGAGTCAGAGTCACAAAGCGGGCCTAAATCTTGGAAATCCTAGATATCCTAGAAATTCATATTTCATTCAAGAGAATCCTTTGACAGCAGAATCCTCCTGCACACAGCATCCTGTGCCATACAAATAATCATCATCAAGGCAAATAAACAAGGATATTTAGTTACCAGGCCAGCAAGCGAGAGAGAGAGATAAACTTTTGAATATATTTATTCAGTTTTGGAGTTTATTCATATTTTGTTTGATTTGATTTTGATTTTAAAATGAAAATTTTCGTCCTGCTGCTGGTTGTTTCTGCTTCAATGAATCAAAACCCACTTTATGATTTTATGAGCCCGATTACGGGCCGACGGCGGACCTGTTGAGGTCCTTATGAGTGCTGCCCCGAAAATCCTTGGCAATCAATCCGATTCGTGGGTCGCTCTGAGTGCACTCATGGGTGTATTCATGTCCGAAGAGGCCCCCCGAAAATGTCAGTTATTTTTAATATTTCTTTTTTTTTTTTTGCCTTAATATGCGTAAAGTGAGTATTTATGTTATGCACGCACGTTGCCCCTCCCTCTCTTCCTCTCTCTTTCTTTTCATTAACATTGCTGTCTCTTTCTTTTATTGCTGCGTCATGTCCTGCCTCTCTCTCGCTCTCGCTTTCTTCGGCTTACCTGCCACACATTTCTCATGGTTCATACAACAAATTTTATTTATTATCATTTCTTGGCTGGGTTTTTGTTTTATTCATAAACACCCACACACTCATACTCACACACTCATACTCACACTCATACTCACACACACCTGATGTATTATTGTTGTTGTAATTTATACGTGTTGTTTATTTTATTCCAATTTAATGCAACTATATGTGTGAATGCGAGTGTGTGTGGAGTGAAACATTTGACATGTAGTCACGTTTCAGCTCAAAAGATACAAGATACAAGATACAAGCTACAAGGATACACACACAGGACACCTCCTTTTTTTTTTGGCTTTTCCTTAAAAATCAACAATGAGTGGCCATCGGGCTGGGCTGTCTGTTTGAGAAGGATATCTCCTTAGAGGTCTCTCCTTGCCACATCAAATATTCACCCAGAACCGAATGCTTCATTTTTTATTCATTAAAGTTTGTGTTCCTCTTTTAATTTTATAGTTTTCTCCCCTTGGATTGATTAAATTAAAAATATTTAAGGAAGGAAGGAAATATTTCTTGCAGTCATGACAATAAATTCAAAGCAATTAAAAGTATTTCGGAAAAAAATCAGAAATTCCTAGAAATTCCTGAGCTTCTGCACATTTTTAATTACCTTTCCCCCGGGAGTGTCCTGGCAACCTGTCCTGGCATAGAAATGTAATGGGATTCAAGAGAAAAAACAAAAAAATATATATCTAAAAACAAAAACAAATATTAATATATATATAAAATATATATAAAATATCAAATCAAAGCCAAACAGAGCGGAAGCAATAAAGCAAAGCCGCAATAAAAAGTTCCAAATTTGCTGCCAGGGTTGCCAAGGTAAATGTAAATAATTAAAAACACCCAAGCCGAGTCAGTCACTCACTCGGACTTTTTTATAGACATTTTTTTTTGTCTGAAGATTTGACTTTTGGCACGAAAATAGATGAAGCGGGTGGGGGGTTGGAGGGATGAAGGGATGAAGGATGTCTCCTACATTGATACCAATCAAAAGGATTATGAATTGCTAAAGCTAAAAAAAAAAAACAGTAAAAAAACAGTAAAAAACAGTAAAAAACAGTAAAGCGAGAGCTGGTGAAAAATTTGCATATTTTCCCGGCTTTTCCCTCCTCCTCCCCAGCTTTGGCTTCAACTTTTTCGCAGCAGCTGCCAATTGCCAGTTTGCTTTTTTCCCATTTTCCTTTTATTCACCTTCTTCTCGGTTTTTTTTTTAAACTTTTTTAAGAGTAAAAAAATAAAAAAGAAACACCATTCACCATCACCCTCCGACCCCCAGACACTTTGAAGATGTCAACGGCAAAAAATTGTTTGCGGTCTCGAATTCAGGTGCTTTTCCCTCCAAAACGGTTTTGAATTTAAATTTTTCAGACCCACCACCTCTCCTCTCCTCTCTCTCCTTTTGGCCAATAAAATCGTTTTAGTATATTAATTAAAAGCTTTTGGGTAAACACGAAGCTATCCCCGATCCCGATTTTCTTCGCAGCTGTCGCGAAAAACGCAAATTGGATGAATGTCAGGCACTGGCAGGTCCTTGCAAATTATTCAAGCTGCGAGCTACAATTTCAAGGAGAATGCAAAAAAAGGATTCGAAACCAAAAAAAAATATATATATGAGAAAGCAGCCAAAGGGTTAGATATCTCGAGAATCGTTTTTCTCTTCATATAGTTTAGAGTTTTTATTTTTAAATAAGAGGTTAAAACCAAAAAAAAATAAATAAGAAATGAAATCAAAGTTCATTTTTTTGCCAAAGGCCATGAGGGGTTGTATTTTTTTTTTGCCAAATTCTGCTGCGAAAAAGCTGTGCCAAAACGATCGAAATTCAAGCGTTTTGTGTGTGTGGTACCCCCCTTTTTTTAATTTACTATTCTCCTTGGCAGCCCTGGAACGGCCACGCCCCCGCTGGTACTTTTTTTTTCACAGCCAGCAGGCAAGTCAATACGTTGCCAATTACCCTGCATACGCAAACACGACCAAAACACCCGGGAAAAAACGGGGAAAAATGGGGAAAAACGGGGAAAAACCGGGAGATAAGGGAGAAAAGTGGGCGTTAAAGGTGTGCGTGGGTGTGCGTGGGTGTGCCAGGGTCTGGGGGCGTGACTGGAAGCCAAGGTGGCAGCCGAAACAGCCACAATATGCAGATGATTGTAAGCCCATCAGCGGGCAATCGAATGCAATCGAATTTATCGATAACATATGCTTAAAGTGTCATCACTAAGGCAAGCCCAAGGCATCTCTGATGAAGGATTTAGCAATCATCTGCTTTTTGCACAAATTACAGTCGATTGGGATTGCGAAAATCTAGCTGGAAAAATAATAACAAAGACGGGGCACACACACGAGGAAAATTAGGGCACAGCCACGCCCCCTCGACACACACATCCTTATTGATTGGTGCCAGAAGGACATTGCAAAACATTGCGATAAAAATCCATTTAGATGCGCAAATAAGCAAAAATCAACATGGAAATTGACTTTGATGAGAGACGAGATGAGACACAAAAGGATGCGAATGCGGCCTATTCAAGGATATATATAATATACATATATCCTTCTCTCCAAAATTCGCTAATTTTTGTTGTGCTGGTTTTGTCCCAAAGGGACAGGATTCTGGAGAATCCTGGGAAAAGTATTTAATAAAACAATCGTTTCCCCCGATGGCGTAACACGAAATTTTGACAGCTGTCAAAACTTGACTGCACAACCCACTACCCTCCAGAAAAAGTGTCAATAATTCATTTACTGACAGTTGAAGCAATTAAATTTTGAGGGTTTTCCTTTCAGGGAAAAAATGTAATTAAAAGGGAATTTAAGGAATTCCAAAAGTGACAGAAAAAATCACATTTGTTTCTCTAGAAAAGGTAGATATTCTGATAAAAAACCCTTCTTTAAAGCAAAGTTTAATTCAAGAATAAATCGCAAAGCAAAACTATAAATTTACACAAAAAAACCTGAAAAAAACCGAACCTGGCAACCCTAAATAAAAAAAACCAAAACTCATTCCAATCAATATTAAGCATTTAATTCCATTGGCAGTCAGTCACATATCAATCAACGTGTGTTTTCGAGGGAATTTAATCAATTATAATGCCTGAACTTGAACCAAACTAAATATCCTTGGGCCAAAGGACTTGGCTCTGTAAAGTAAATAATGACTGGCATGCGAAATGTATTAGCCAGGAGAGTGAGGAGAATGAGAGCAATTTATACAAATCAATTGAATATTTACAGAAAAAAAAAGGAGCCAGAATGCAGAAGCAAATGCCAAAAATATCCTGGAAGTCAGGACTGGCATTCGATGGCAGTGTCAACGACAGGATGTGTGTAAATTGCAAAAATATTTCGGCAAGGACAACAACTCAACTCTCCAAATGCAGAAAGTGATTTCGTTTTTTTTTTGCAATTTGTTTTTCCGAAAATTAATGAAATAATTTGTAGCTTAGTGTATGATAGGCGGTACTCTGCAAAACCCAATGCGATTGCTTTTAATTGCTAGTTTTCTGTCTCATCGATTAGCCATTAAAAGCATCAACACATTGACTCTGCCCTGCCGGCCAATTATCGAATAAATTGCTGACAATTTTAACCTTTTGACCCCATTTAAGCGGGATTCTCCTTTCTATTCCTGGGGGCACTCTGGCAACTGACAACTGGCCACTGGCCATTGGACACCGGACATCGGTGTCGACCGGTGTCACCCGGTTTAATCTGCCACAAATTTTTAATTGACCTTCGTTGACGTGTAATTAATAACTGATGTTGGTCATTTTGTTGGCCATAAATGCCATCCCCTTCGTCTCGCCATCGGCTCGCCCCTAAATGTGAGAAAAGAAAACATTTTGAAGCCCCGTCAGGATGTGGCACGAAACCCTTTTGGCTATTTATAGGCAACATTTGGTCTCCTATTTGATTTGGGCTTATTTGTGGTATTTATTCATGGGCCAGAACGGTCTAAAACGGAGTGCTTTCGCTTTGAATAAGGCAGTTATGTTTGCACAGCAGCCAGGCACTGGGGCTGCCTTGCATCCACTCTGTTTGCATCCGAATTTCGTCCAATTGGCTCCAGGGGGGGAGATCGGGATCGGACATTACGCATACGACATGTTGGCGTTGGCCAAAATTTTCATCAGCATCTGCAAAGCCATTTTCGGGTTGCGGTTTTGCAGTCAAAACGAAAACGTTTGCGGTTTAACCATCAGATTCGAATCGAATTCAAAGGATACTCTTTTTTAGAGGAAAAGAATCTTTATTTCTGTTAAAAAACCTTCTTTTTAAAGCAATTTTTTCCTACTTTCTTTGGATATTTAAAGTTTCCAAGAAACATTATCCTTGAAAATGCATAAAAGCAGGTGCAAAAAAATACACTCGGGCACTTTTCACAGCTTTCTTTGACGTTTTCATAATTTTTTTTCTCGCACCTTCTCAACTTTGATATCGCTTTGAACTTTGAACCAAAACGCATTAAAGTCATGGAGGAACTCTCCAGCATTGAACAGAAATTTAATTAAGAGAAAAAACAATTTAATTTAAAAGCTCTCGTCCGCGGATAACAAATAATTTCTTTGGGGACGCGGGACAGGACAGGACAATAAAAAAGTGAATTCCCACGCTGCACTCGCTCTTGATCCTTTTCAGTTAATTATTTTTATTCTTCCTCTGCCCAGTAGAGAAAGCACTCTGATCATTAATCTCAAAGAAGGAGTCCTGGGAGTAGGTAGTCGTTCCCAGCTATTTGCATCCTGGCTTCTAATCGCTTCTTGGCCTCCTTTCTAGATTGTCGACGTGTCGCATTGTGGCCAAAATTTGTCATTTGTTTCGTGTTTAACATGCATATTGAATGCAGAGTTGGGCGTAGAGGGGGCTGGCAGGATTCAAAGGATCTTAATAAAAATTGGAGGCAAGTCTTGTACGACACGTACGCACAGCTCCGGGAGCATTGTGTTAAATAATTAATTACAATCCATTAATTAATTAGACAACGCAACGGGGGTCATTAGGCTAAGCAGTCGCAGTGGCAGTGGCTGCCGCAGGACAAAAAAAAGGGGGCCAAAGGCCAAAGGACACTGGCAAAAGGAGAAACCAGAAAACAGGAAACAAAAACAAAAAACATTTGATACGACAGCTTGTACACATAATGTGGCCATAATCAACAGCCTTTTTTTTCTGCCTTTTTGTTGGGCTTCTTGGCCATTTTTTTTTACATTTTATTCGAGTTGCCTTTTAGCTGGCGGCGTCCTGGTTGCTGGTTATAAGGACTCTCGAGGACTACTCATATTTTATTGCATTCTTTTAGGCGTGAAATTATGCCCACACAGAGAGTCATAATTAATAGCATTTAGTGGTGTTTTGCCTTTTTTGCCTATTTTTTGCGCTCCTTTGACTCTGATTTATAGAGTTTAGAGTCCTCTTAATCCTTGTAGCTGGGCAGAGAGCCTGAAATACAATATTTATATTCAATTGACAGCCTCGTCTCCTGGTCTCCCCATTATGAATTCATGTGAATCCTTTCTATCTTTTACCTTCACATTATCCTTTATTGGGAATTTGACAATTTCTATGCCATTGAGAGAGAATATATATTTTGTATTTTTAGAATAGAATCATCATCATTTATGGGAATGTCCGTATTTTTCCATTCACCATTCACCATTGTCAGGTTGGATCAAAAAACTGGCAAAAGTATCGCTTCGCTTAACACTTGCCATGCCATGAAATGCAATTCCACATCCACAATGCAATTCAATTTCTTTATTCGAATTTCTTTCTTTATTCTGAAACCAAAAAAATACAAAAGCTTGAAGAGGGGAAAAAAAATTGGGAAAAAATTGCGAAAATGGTAAAGTTTATGCCTAAGAAAATGCGATGGCAGAGTGAAAAGTTTTCCGTTTTGCGAGTAAAAACAATCGCATTATTGGCCAAATCGATCGAAATGCGAATTTAACGACATGGCTGGAAGGTTGTTTAAACAAAAACTACTGTCCTTTGAATAATCCCCAAAAATTAACTAAAAACCTCCGAAAAGACCCACACCTTGACAGTGGAACTAATAGAGTGGAAAAAATTGTCCAAAAAAGGATAAAACCGGTTCGGTTCCAAGGAGAAGCCACAAACTTGTCCAGCCTGATAAATGGCTATCAAGAGGTGGCCCGGAATGGAATGGATTCGAACGAAATGGAGTGTTGCAGCTGCCACATGGCGTATGCGCAATGTGAGAAGGATGAAGGGTGAAGGGTGCCATGTGTGGCATGTAGTGGGTGGTGCACCAGCCACCCTCCCAAGAGAAGCAACAATTGCAATATTTTGGCAGCAAATTTTATAGCCCAACCCGGCTTGGCACAAAATATTGAGTTCATTTATCAAGCCCGGTCAGACTGTGTATATCCTGCGGTGTATCCTGCCAGCAAATTGGCTGAAACTGAAACTGCAACTGCAACTGCAACCGAATAAGGACAACAAGATGGTGCTTTATTGTCCTTGCAATTGCCACAATTACTTTGATTGCTAATCAACTGCAAAAAAGGATAACGCACACAAAGGATGTAATGGGGAAAAATAGTTTCCACCTTCTGGCAGTGTTTGTGTCGCTGTGTGGGTGTCGCTGTTCAATCAATCAATCATTGATTTGGCCAAACAAATGTGTGTGAAACATAATTGACAGCTAATATTTTGCATCTGCGACTGCCGCAGGATGTGTGCTCGCACAAAAAACAGGACCTCCTCGTATTCATACTTGCATATCGCAATGCATCAAACCTTGCAATCAAGGTGGGTGAAGGGAGGAGGGTTGTGAGGAGGAAAAAGGATATGGGACAAAAGTCCTTGGCAGAACTCATCGATCAACCTGTCACCTGCGGACACAAAAACTTCGCCAAAAAGCATTCAGGATATGAAAACAAACACGGAATCAATTTAATTTCATCTTTTTTTTATTCATAATCGATAAATAGTTTTATTTTTTATTCCGTTTCGAAACAATCGATGATTTATGACGTCCTTTGACATCCTTTAATTATGGATATTTATCCAATTAATCGACGGGAATTGCCAGTCAAATCTCCAATTACTTTTGTTGACTTTCTCCCTGGCTTTCTCTTTTCTGTAATTTCTTTTCCCTTCAGATTTTCGCACCCGAATCGCTTATCGCCTGTAATTACCGATTGCTGCAGGACTTTCACTATCCTAGCCGCTCGTCCTTGCCGCTCGTCCTTGCCATTTTCCATTGTAAATCAATCTGTCGGTTAATATCGCAGCAACCTTTCATTACCCTTTTCAGAGGGGATCCTTGTTGTGGCTCCTTGTGGCTCCTCTCCCTGCTGCTCCTCCTTCTCTCCTTGCTTGCTTTCTACTTTCACTTTCAAGGAGTGTGTGAGCAAATAGAAAGGCAAACCAACAAACAAGGACACTGTTAGAAAAAGTTCTACAAAAAGGCTTCAAAAAGTCTGAAAATAAACAGATTTTTAGCCTCCTCAACAAGCTGAAAAATATTAAAAATAGCTAGGAATTTAGTGATGATTTTCTCTCAGTGTTTCCTTGGACTCCACATGTGTAGATGGCAGCAGCGGCAACGGCGGCTTAATTAAAAATTGTAAGTGGCAGTAAATTAATTATAACCGTAGCCCGCAAAGTGTTTGGCTTGCAGCACATGTGGGTGGCCATCAACAGTTGGTGTGGGCGTAAGGCCGAGGGCCACGCCTCCACACACACACACTACTTTGTGTATCTGTGGGGTTGCACTTCAAAGGGAACCGTTTTAATCAAATTTCGAAGAGTGGCGCACCGCCGCCGCCATCGCTTCTGAAGTGGATGAAAACGAATAGTTTTCCATTTCCCATTTTCCATTTTCCTCAAACCATGAGAAGACCCCCCCCTAGTCTTCTGCCTGATGGCCAAAGTCAACTTTCATTTACAATGAAATCTTTGTTAATTTTCGGTTCTTCTGTGAAACTCTCTCCCCCCTTTTGGAATTTTGTCCTTTGTCCTGGCAGAAGCCATCCGGGTTCGAGCTCCGGCTCTGGGTCGTAGTCGGGCTCTATCTCTGATATTCGTAATGCGAAGAAATATCCTTCTGCTAGGCCTCTCTGCCTTTTGCCAGGACAATCGTTTCGAAAGCTCTTTTGAGCCACAGAATTTTCCCAGAATTCTCGGTGAATCGCCCCCAAAAATGTTCTCAGAATTGCTGCACAGAGTTTTCTCTAAAAGTTCTCAAAGTTAAAGTTTGAATAATTTAAGGTTTTACTTAAAAATTAAGAATATTTATTAAGGAGTTCTAGAAAGACATAAAAAACTGGTTAGAGTTGCATGAAAACTCGCTTTTTCTCATCAAAAAATGATAACAGACTTGGAAAAGCATTTTTCCAACTGGTTTTGACTAAAACTTCCTAAACTCCACAATTAACACCTTTTAAGAGTTTTCTTTGCAATATTTAGACTCTGTTTTTTATTAATTTCCGGCCAAAAGAATTCTTCAGTCAAGTGGAAGCTTGGCAAGCGAGCTTCTGAGTATCTTTTCGCAATAAATAAATCAGAATCAGAATCAGAATCAGAGCTGGCTGGCACAGGAAACACAGTCTGACGATCCCGGCCAGGTCACTTTGGATTATTGCAAATAAAGTGGAGGATACAGGATATAGGATGGAGGTTGGAGGATAGAGGAGTGGATGGTCGGAATCAAAATCGAAATCAAACTCCACTTGCCAGGAAATACATTGGCCAGGTAGCTAAACCGGTAGCTCCTGTTACCTGTTCCTGCCAAAGTATATTTTTTTTTGTTAAACCCCCTTTCACAGTGCTCGTCCTTTTTTTTCTGCTGCGTTTATTTTTTTTTTTTATTTATTTACGCCATAGGCGGGAAATTAAATTTTCAATCGGTGGCACACTTCAATGGCTGAAAATGAAGCAAACAGAGAACCCGCTTCCCTCTGTGACCTGAACCAGATAGTTGAACCTGGCGGAAGCTGCCACGCCCACACACCCACACACCCACACAGAGCCCCGGGCCAGGTGTGCGATCCAGGAAAAGTTGAAAATGTTTTTGCCCCGAATTTAGCTTGCAAATGAATCAAAACATTTTATGATTGCAAAGGGAAATGAACTAGCCTTCGTTCCGCCACGAAAACCTAATGAAGTTGGCCATGGTTGTGCGGATTCCGGTTAAAATTCAAAGCTTTCCATAATAAATGAATAACATTTCTAAACTCTGACTACAACTTTCGAAAAATAAGCTAGAAATAATATTTTGAGTAACAAATATTATAGAATTTTATTATAATTTTGTACTACGATAGGCCTCTCGAAACGTCCGCTGGGACCGCCGCACCGGAAAAGCAGTCTACCAAAGCATCAGGAGGTGAAGCGACGCTTCCTGGAAATTTGTGATACGACCTTCTCGGAGGAGGTGAAGGCCGCCCTGCGCCTGCCCGCCTTCGATTCGTACGAGTGGGGCGATGCCGACGTCATCCATCTGATGCAGACGATGTTCATCGAGCTGGGTTTCATCGAGAAGTTCAGCATTCCGGTGGACACTTTGAGGGAGTGGCTCTACGAGGTCTACAAGCACTACAACGAGGTGCCGTTCCACAATTTTCGGCACTGCTTCTGCGTTGCCCAAATGGTGAGTTATCGATTGTCGATTTTTACCGATTTTTAATACAAAGTTATCCTAAAAAATCGATAGTTTTTGGAAGGGTTTCCTTCTGAACTCTCTTGAAATTCTTATTGAATAATGGTTTGTGATCAACCCACAAGAAAAACACTTAAACAGGACCTATTATGGCATCCTATATTATACAAATAATACCCAGGATATGCAAAAATTTCGATACAAAAGCGCCAGGCACTCGTCCAAGGAGCTCATAATGAATGCCCGGCCAGACGGAGGGTAGCTTCCAATCGATATAATGTGGGAATTTTTATATAGAAGCACATATTTTTCTCTATCTGCTTTGGTATTGGTAACCCAGTATCTCTCTATCTGTGTAGCCATGTATCTTTGTATCTTTGTATCTCAGTATCTTTGTATCTCAGTATCTTTGTATCTCAGTATCTTTGTATCTCTGTATCCGTCGGATACACAATGAGCGTTGCCCAGTTGTATGCAATGCAAAAAAAATACAGAAACAAAAACAGAAAAAACTCAAGCCCCTAAAGGGCAATCCACCCGAAAAGGATGCACAGAAAAAAATATATTAATAGGTTTTAAAGAAAACCATTTTTTACATTTTTAAAGAAAAATATGACATTTTTTTGGATAATTTTGCAAAGAAAGGGTTCTTAAATTTTCTATTTCTTTTTAATTTCTTAGAAAATAGGCTTTTAAACTTTTATTTCTTGTGTTTTTTTGGCTCAGAGCAGAGCCTATTTTTAGCCAACAAGATATGGCCAAGAAATGTAGGAAAAAAATAGAAATTTGTTTCGCTTTTAAATAGCAACACCTTTGGCCCTGTGGCAGGGGAAATGGTCACTCACCAAGACATTGTCCAACAAAAAAGCATAAAAAAAAGGAACTAACTGACGTTGCCCCAATCGCCAAACACCAAAAAGCAAGGAGACCACCTAGAACCACCCACAACCACCCACAACCACCTAGAACCACCCACCACCCACCTAGCACTTAGACCAGCGACCCACTTGGCTGCTCAAGTGCCAAAGGAACATTTTTTTAACCTACATTTTTGGCAAATGAAAGTTTCTGCTGGCGTTGTTGCATCTTCAGCCTCAACTCTAGCTTCCTTTTCTTGGTATCCTGGAATTGCAGGTTTCTTAAGGCATAAAGTTCAAGTTTCATACAGGGTATCCATCTATTCGTTACCATATTCAACAAGTTTCGAGCCACCGTTCCGCTTTTAAGTCTAATTTCAGTTTCCTTTTTTCCCAAAACATAAATATAAAGTGAAATAAATTAAAATGCATTGGCAATCCCAAAAGGAAACAACCACACTTAGGCAGGATTCACTGTACAGAAAAATATATATATTATATAAAAAGAAACTCTACCTTCAATGCCGATCAGAAGTTTTTTCCGAGCAACTAGAAGACAAAGACATTTGGGAAACAAAACGAGAACTTTAATAAATTATTTTTCCTGCCAACAAAAGCGAAACAGGACAACGATGGGAGGTGGGCTTGGAAGGACCTACCAGTATGCTGTGGGCGTGGCCGAAGAAGAGTGAAAATGTAGAAGGCAAGACAAGGGCACAGAATGCAACTAGATAGTTGAGACATCAAGTATACGCACTGTTGTTCCACAAAAAGACATTTAATACTGAAGCTTTTGAAACGAAATCAAGGATAAATATATATAATTTTTTAGCTTTTATAAAAGTTAATCATAGTTGAATCTTTAACTGGAAACTCTATCCTTAACATTCTGTTAAAAATCGATGGCGTAGCACTTGAGTTTTGACCTAAAATCCACAGTTTTATGATTCTGTTTTTTTTTTTTTTCCTCCAAACAATCCATATGGGCTGTTTCGTATTTTACAATTCAAAAGGGGAAAACATTTGCATAGGCGGGTCATAGTCCATTGGATACAATCAGGGGTACAAAATTAGTAACAAAATGTATTTTAGGAAACAAAAAAGGAAACCCCATTTAAAACACATTTAAAACCCATTAAAAACGCAGGAAATTCCATAACATTTATGTATTTTTTTTATATTTCCCCCAAAAAAAAGGAATTTATTTTAAAACTGATTTAATTCTTGGCAGATTATAGATTTTGTTTGCATTTTTGCATATTTTTGCCCCTCGCGTAAGCTTATTAAAAAGTTGTTTTTAAAAGTCAAGCAATTATTTTATTAAAATTCCAAAATATGTGTGTGTTTTTCTGTTTGTTTTTTTTCTTAATTGTGTGCGAGTGAGTGCGTGTTTGGCAGGATACAAAACCCTTTTGGCAGGACATGACAGTCAAGCCGTTAAGCGGCTTTCGCTTCGACCCCAAAAACAAGCCAACGCCGGCAATCGAAAAAGAGCGTAAATTTAAATTATTGAACACGTCCTTGCCCCTGCAGATCCTGGCTCTGACTTTTGAGAATTTTTCAAAAAAAAAGGGGGGTGGTGGGTGACTAAGGGGGTGGCGTGACCAAACACTTTTACTAATTTCCATTGCCTGCACTTTTCAACCGACGCTGCAGTTGATTTCCTTGGTGTATTATTGTCCGCTGAAAAGTTTTCCAACAACCAGAAAATGCCACCCCTTTCTCTCTCTATCTCCCTGTTCTCTGTTCTCTGGAGAATTCTCCGGAGAAAGGGGGCTGCTCCTGCTGCCTTGTCTGCGTCTGTTTGTTGACAATGAATTTAGATAAACTTGCGAAATTCGAAACGCAAACAGCATTTGCATTTCCATACAGCCACCCCCCCCACATTTTCCCAATGAGATTTGCCACTCCCCCCCCTTTTGACAAAAACCAACCACCCACCCCCAACCACCCCCTATTTTCACTCGCACTTAATGTCAAAGTAAACGCAACGGCGGCAAAAGTTGTGCAACAACTTTTACGACCAAAGACCCCCCCAAAAGTCTCACCACTTGCACCACCGTCACGCCCTTTTTTCGGGGGAAACTTTAACTGAAAGAGAGAGCTGCGGAAAGTTTGTCCTGCTTTTGTACTATTTCGAAGGAGCCGTTGAAATTCCTTGAGGGTCCTGCCGCCGAGTCATCTTCATTTGCAGCAGAAACGATTTGGCCAACGGCAGTGCCACGCCACTTCAGGATATACAAAAAAAAAACCGGTAAAAAGGGGGGGTAGCCAGTGGCGTCTCAGCCAAAATAAAGGGGGGTACTGGGTATCAAGATTTATTATCTTCTATAAAGCAGGGAATCAGGATCGGGATTAAAAGAGAGATATATTCTTCTGCGTTTGTTTGCTTTTCTAGAAAAACTTTTCTTTTCTTTGAAGAAGTTTTCTTTCTTTGAATAACTTTTCTTCTTTTGAAAAATTATGTATTTTATATTTTAAATAATTTATTTCTTAAATAAAAGCAAAACCCCCCTTTAAAACTAGAAAGGACACCCCTTGCAGAAATGGGCACTATCGACAGGTCGTTCCTTTGGTAATTGCAAAGGTTTCACGGCAGACAAATTAAGTTTCGTCTCTGAAGAAGAGAAAGTGGAGGAGAAAGTAGAGGAGTATGAGGAGGAGAAAGTAGAGGAGTGTAAGGAGGAGAAAGTAGAGTGCAAGCAGTAGAAAAAGTAGAGAAAGTGAAGGGTGTAACAGGAGGAGAACACAGCCAGGACAAGGCGTCAAGAAAGTGGATGGGAAGGGCTTTAAGTTTCACCTGCTACTCAGCCAGGATAAGTTTAAACGTTAAGCTGCCAATACTAATTACAGCCATTGAGATAAATGGTTAGATCGATGATGGTTAAATGCCATTTACCCTTAAGGACTCAAAGGAATCCTGGCTTCAATGGGATTTCAAAGACTTTCACAAAGAAAATGGAGCTTTAAAAAGAGTCTTAAATATGGTTTATTATTGTTTTTTTTACAGATGTATGCCATTACAAGGCAGGCCAACTTG
Source organism: Drosophila ercepeae (assembly GCA_018150545.1). Classification (NCBI taxonomy): domain Eukaryota; kingdom Metazoa; phylum Arthropoda; class Insecta; order Diptera; family Drosophilidae; genus Drosophila; species Drosophila ercepeae. The sequence goes on from JAECWL010000174.1 coordinate 3,292,366, forward strand.
CTGAGCCGCCTGGGCGACTTGGAGTGCCTGATCCTGTTGGTGTCCTGCATCTGCCACGACCTGGATCATCCTGGCTACAATAATATCTATCAGATCAATGCCCGTACCGAACTGGCACTTAGGTGGGTTTTGACATCTTTTCTTGTTTAAATAATAATCGATAATTATCGATAATAATCGTTTGTAATCGTTTCTTTTAGATACAATGACATCTCACCGCTGGAGAATCATCATTGTTCGATCGCCTTCCGATTGCTGGAACATCCCGAATGCAACATCTTCAAGAACTTTAGCCGCGACACCTTCAAGTAAGTCTCATTTATAATATATATTTTTTCTCTGTTATGGGATTATAGAGAGAGGGGGTCTCTTCCGGGTTGTATCCAAATCCCTGGTCTGGAGGGGCTGGTCAATTAATTGCCAAGCTGGCCACTTTATGCACGGCACGTACAAAATGGCATTGCATTAAACGCTCGCCCCATTGCCGTGGTAATTAACAGCTGCCGCCGCCGTTGCACTGTAAAATCCCGACACCCACGCCACGGCCACGCCCCCTACGCCAGCCCACCACTTGACCTGGCCAGCACACCGCCCCCTCGAGCCTCGTTTTCATTGTCCTTTCCCACGCGCAGCAGGTCGAGCTCCTGTGTGGAAATTCATGCCAAGGAAGCGAACCATAAAACCTATCGATTTGGTATTTTTAAGAAGAAAATCTGAGCAATTTATTAGCTTAGATGGGTTCTTAAAAAAATATTCCAAAGGGTTTTGATTTAAAAAACAAATCTTAAATGTTTCTGGAAAGGATATCCTGACAAGTTCCCAAAAATCTCTATAATTTTTGGAATAACTTATATATATTTTTCAATAACCAATAAAACCCCCTTCTGCAAATACCCTTGCAATGCCATGCATTCATTTTTTATTTCCTGCTTCTTTATTCTTTATCCTTATTGGTATCCTGGCTGGTTTTTCCTGCTTTTGCCACGGATATCCCCCTGGTTTTTCCTGCTGCAAGTGCCAATGCCAGTGGCAGTCGCAGGTCCCAGTTCCAGTGCGAATGAAGATTAAGCTGTAATTGGCCAGGACACGACATAATCCTGGTGTTCAGCTTGCTGATAACTCCTTTGCCACATTCCAAAAGGACTTGCCACACCTTAACACCCCTCCTTAATGCCAGAGCAATGCAATCGAATATTCGATTTATTTTCTTTTTCTATTTTTTTTATCCAAGTAATTAATTGAAAGCGATCTGAGATCTGAGATTTTTAATTCGTTTTCCTAGAAAAGTAAATGAAATATTTGATATATTTTGATGCGTTTTTATATAATAAAAGCTATTAGTTTGGATTAGAAAAGGTTTTCCCGCTTAAAACGCTTTCAATTCCTCGTTTTTTTTGTTGAATTTTTATTCTCTTCTGGACAAGCAATTTCTTGCAATTTTATTTGTTTTGCGTTCCTGGGTTCCTGGGTGTTTTTTTTATTCGCATTCATTGCATGCATTTTATATTGGAAAATATTCCGCAAACACTAATTAAGTGGATTAGCCGGCGAAATGCTTTTTTCTCATCCCTCCAGCTTTTCAAGCTTTGACTTGTGCGGATGTGAGGGTGGTAGAAGGTGGAAGGTCATGGGAAATGGAAAACGTAGTCGAGGGTGGTTTGGGAGTCGTCTTCATCATCGCCATCAAGCCTGATGAGCAGCATCATCATCATCGCAGCACAAGGAACGCAATCAACTGCAAACCCAAGCCCTTGACAGGATCACAAAAATTGTTGCCCACAGAAAGAAAAAAATCTCATTAATTTCAACTCAAGTCCGGAAATTATTTCTTAGTATTTTTTACTAAGCGATTAAACTTTATTAACTTTTCTTTAGTTAATCTAGTGGAAAAAACGTCCTCTTAAACTAATAAATGATTTTGAATGGAATTGAAGGATAATAAACTTTATTAAAATAGTTTTCACGATAATATGAATGATAAATATTAACAAGAATGAACAAGAAAATTGATTAAATCTTTGAAATTTAAATCGCAATAATTTCTTTTAACTATTTTTATGATTATTTAACATTTCTTTAGTTAAAAAATGTTTTTTTAGGGTCCTTTAGGGTAACCATGAAGTCTTTTTTTACGTTAGTCTTCTATTTATTTGAAAAATGAATAAATAAGTTTATATTTTTTTATAAATTTAAAATAGTTTAAAAGAATATTGAAAAGTTTATATATTTTTTTATAAATTTTTAAAGAGTTAAACAACTAAAATAATATTTTTTTATATACAATTTAAGAAACCCTTCGAAAAAAGTTAGTTTTCTGAAACAAAAGCGTTTATAATTCCCCTCAAAAGAGCCTAAAAAATACTTTTCAGCTAAAAAGCGACTTTAGAATTCTTTAGAATTTTCTCCCAATTTCTTGCAGTGCATCAAGCAATTGTTCCGCAACCTGCTCTCCCCCTCCCTCCCCTGCTGTCATTCTCCTTGGCGTCGTTTTTCTGGCAAGTTGGCGTGCATAAACTATGGGATACTTTTGGGAGTTTTGATGGCAAAACTTGTCGGAGAATGTCGGAGGAACAACGACGTAGTCCTGCCTGCATCTGGAGAGCACTGCTAGAGAGGGGGTGGTGTCTGTTAGAATAGACATTAGAAAGGACGAAGGGAAGACTGCCTGCCTTTTGCAAACAATTTGCAAGAAGTTGTCATTGCGATTATTAGGCAAGATGATTATTACCCGAGAACTATTCCATGTATTCTAGGAAACGTGGCAATGTTCAAGTTAATAACCAAATAAAGTTGTTTAATTAATTGACTTGCAACCGAGAATGGGATAAATAATAATTATTTTTGAATTTCATTCAAAGCCAAGCGTCCATCCACAACATGCATTTCATTTTGACAATTAAAACTTTTTAAATAGACTGAAAACTTTTTCCCTATTTAAGGGCAACAATATTGTCATAAACAAGCTTTACCTGCTGGATGTTGGATGTTTTTTCTCCAACCATCTATGTTTTTTTCAGGCTTAAACATGAAAGTACTTCCATACAGTTTTTTCCTATTTTTTAGTTCCTTTTTCCCGGTTTTTTTCCGGTTTTTTTCGGTTGCATACTTTTGGGGCACATCTATGTGGAGTGGCCTAAGTGGGCGGGAGCGTCGAATGGTGGGTCTGGGGAGGCGTGGCCATAACAAACAACAAACCGAGCTACGCGTGGTTGCATTTTATTCGATTGCGGCCAACCGCCAATTTCAGAAAACACCAGAAAAAAACTCACCTCACTTGTTTGTTTATTTATTTTTTTGTATTTTTTTGCAGTGAAAGGAGAAAGGTTGAGAGGGGTTGGAGGTCAATGATTGACTCCAGGCCAAAGTATATAAATGTTATTGCAAAATATGGGAAACATTTAGATAGGAAAAAAAACGATTAATTATCGATTTTATCGATTAGTAGCAACAATTTCCTTAAAAGAAATAATTTTTAGCAATATATTTGATAATTTATTAGCTTGAAATACCTCCTACACAAGGCCCATTTGATTTAGTAACAATTTCCCTTAAAAAAATACCTTCGATAACGATTAGTTTCGATACATTTCGATACATTTCGATTAACCTAAGCCATCACCAAATGCGACACTTGGCAGCAGGATTCATTCGACTGCCCGCCTTGCACTGGAACGTCTCCGCGAACTCCGGCATGTTGGCCAAAACATTATTGACCCGCTCCTGGTGATGGGCATGAAGACCAGCACCGCTCGATTCCGTATCCTGATCCGTGCTCTTGCCACACCAGGTCTGGGCAAAGACCAGGAAAAAGGTCTTCAAGAGTTCCGGATCCGTTTTCGTTGAAGAAGAACTTGAATTGTTTTCCTGGCTAAGCCGATTCGTTTCGAAGGCCAGACGCAGGCCCTCAGTGTCGGCCATGTTCTCGTTCATTGTTATCGCGGCATTACTGTACCGGGCGCCCATGTAGCAGGAGGCCCGCAGACCAAACCGGATAATGGCCCGCGGTGGCCACTGGCCATTGGCCAGCTGTCCGGCCGCGTCGTAGTTAATGCCATCGTAATCGAAGGCGTGCACCATTTCGTGGGCCAGAATGTAGCCCAGTCCGGCCGAGAGTCGCACCTTTCGCTCCGCCTCCGTGTGGCAGCCGGGCTGTTGCAGAAGGGGCGTGGCCAGCAGGCCAAGCGGCAACTCGATGCGATTCAGGCTGAGGCGGTAGTAGGCGTTGGCCACCAGGGGATCGGCGGCATGGGAGACGGCCGGCTCGCCCAGGACCTGTCGGAACTCCTGACGGGCCCGATTCCGCGATAACTGCATCAGGTTCGAATCACAGCTGCCGCCCAGGGGCGTGGCTCGGCCAGTTGACATCGAATGGCCGGGATCCTGCAATCGGGGCGTCAGCAGGCGCATTGCCCTCAACTTTTCCCGCGCCAGATTCCGGGTAACCGAGTCCTGATCGAAGACTTCTGTTTCGTTTAGCAGGATTTCAAAATGCTGTTTGAGGTCCCTGAAGAGGAAAGCCACCTAGAATCATAATTAAGTTATCGAAACAATCGATTGTAATCGATAAAAGTCTACCTGCTGAATAGAGTTATCGTAGATTGCTTGGTAATTGTCACCCAACAGCAGTTCCATTTGCAAACGACCCAAAGGTCCTGGCAATAGCTTCCGCAACTGCTCCACCCAGTAATCCTTCTGGCTCATGATTTTCTCGTCCTCGTGCATCTTGAACTCAAAGTGCATGGGCAGCTTGAGCAAGAGCCAGGTGGATAGTATCTCTTGATTCGCAGATCGCAGGAAACGTTGCAAGCTCTGCAAGTAATCCATATCTACCACCAGCAGCAGGGTGTTCGGGTCCCAGTCCATGTCCTTGAGCAGGATTTCGAAATACTTTTGTAGTTGCAACTCCGGTAATTGTTCCTCCAACTGGACAAGGGTTTGCGGCTCTCGCAGCACCAATGTCTTCTCCAGATCCACTCTCAGTAAGTGCTGGAGACTCCTCTCGAAATCTACGAGATTTTGGGCCCAAATCAGGGCTCTGCGTACACGGACTCGCATTTCGATTAGAAGGATCTTCAGATATCGTTGATACAGAAACTCACTGAGCTCGTCCTGGCCCAGGAGTTGAAAGGTCGGCGACAGGATGTAGAATATCTTCTGTTCCGCCGATTGCCAATTATCCTGAACCAATAGCCGCCAAAGTCCTTGGGCTCCGTACTTCCTTAGCTCGGCATTGGCCAGGAGCCAATCGGAATCGCTCGACTTGTTGTGACCAAGAATCGAGAAGTTGGCTCCACTTTCGATCATGGCATCGTTGTAGGATTTAATCGATTGTCCGCTATCGAGATCGGAGAAACACATCCGATAGAAATCGCCCAGCTGGGAGTGCTTATCGGAATCGGAATCAAAGTGCTGGATGAGCTGCTCCTTCAGCTTGGCCACCCACAGCGATCGGGCATCGTGGACTCCAAAGTTCCTCTGGTATTCCCCGCCATACCAATTCCCACAGGCATGTGCGTAGAAATCCTCACATGGCAACGCCGCCGCATCCATATTCTTGGTCACCAGATTCTGGCAATCATTCTGCCCGATTATCGAAGGGATATTAAAAATTACCAAACCCCATAGGGCAGTAAAAAACGTAATTTTCGCGTTCATTTCGTTACACTGGCGTTTGTTTACTGCCACTTCGTCACTCTCTTCCAAGTCCAAGTTCTAATCCGAACCCAAATCCGGGCTGGCGATAAGCCTATCGAGAAAGGCCCCCTGATAACCCCGATAACATGACATTCAAAGCCGAGAGTATTGGCATTGGAGCGAGGGTGGTTTTATAACTATAACAAAAAGTGATTAGAAAATCGATTAAAATCGATAAATTTTAATACATTAAGTGGATTGTTTTATTAAAATTCCTTCTCAAAAATATTATATATTTCCTTGCTAAAAAAAAAATGTATTTAAAGACTATTTGATAACTTGTTTCTAAACTTAAAGCATTTAAATCGATAAATTTTAATAATTTAAGTGGATTGTTTTATTAAAATCCCTTTAAGCTTTGACCTTCTTAAAAATATTATATATTTCCTTGCTAAAACGATGTATTTAAGGAATATTTGATAACTTGTATCTAAACTTTAAGCATTTATAATGAATAATCGATAAATATCGAACCGGTTATAATCCATAAATTTTAATAATTTAAGTGGATTGTTTTGTTAAAATTCCCCTAAGCTTTGACCTTCTTAAAAATATTACATATTTCCTTGCTAAAAAAATGTATTTAAAAACTTGCTTCTAAACTTAAAGCATTAATGATGAATAATCGATAAATATCGAAATTCCTTTCATGCCGAAATATGGCATTCAACATTTTTTGGGTCATCAAATTCAAATCATTATGCAAATTAAATAGAATTTAAATGGCAAACTTTGATTTCCGCTCAATGAACTTGAAAATCATGTGCTTTTCCCCATAAATATATACTTTTCTTTACATACATATATACGGTATTTCTATACGGTATTTCTATACAGTATTTTCTATACGGTATATATTTATGTATTTTCAAGTATATAGAGTATAGAGTAGAGGAGAGGAGCATCCCGGGACAAGGCCAAATCATTAAGATGAAATTAGAGATAAGAAGGATGCAGCCCCGCTGGCGAGGTTTAACGTTTACCGTTAAATCAGAGCCCACGCGTAATCAATTAATCATCGCCCTCTCTCGCTCCACCTCTAGTGCTTTCGTGCTCGCTCGGTGTAGCGGCTCGTCTTGCTTCTCGTTCCTCCTCAATGGAGGCTTCTATCAAAAACGAAATTAGTTGCGACTACCTTACAATGATGCCCTTCACACCTATACAGAGGTAGCTACACTGAGAGAAATTATGGGTGGTTCAAGAATATGGGTTTTTATGAAAGTTGAAAAAAGTATTGCAGTTTTTTTGGTATATTTTATAGGTTCTTAGTTTATTTCAAAATTAAACTTAAATTTAATAAGAATTTTCTTGAAAATTTGATTTTTTGGATACTTGAAATATCTTTCAAATATATCCTATTTTTTTGGAAAGTTTCCACAATTTTTTCCCTCAGTGTAAGAGCTGCGATTGGGTTTTTAATAAAGTTGAGAGTCAAGTTTACTTTTGCCCGAACAGGAGATAAAATGGCACAGAAATGAATGAAAGGGAAGAGCGTTGTTCGAGAGGCAGAGGCAGAGCGGGAGGGGTATACAGGGGCAGAGACAGAGATGGCATTATGAAGAAGAATGAGAGGAAGAGAGCAGAGCTTATTTGCGATTAGCTTATTGGATTGATTAAGCTTGGATTATGTTTGAATCACACAGAGGCGGAAATACGAAAAAACACGTGATTGAAAAGCGACCTCAATTGTAAATCATTTTGACCTTTTGACTTTTTTGTTGTTGTGCTTTAGTTGTTGTGTTTTTTGTTGTGTTTTTTGTTGTTGTACTCAAGTTAATTTAAAAAATTGCAATCCAATTAGGGATATTTTTTTATGCAGATATTGCCTCTAATCAGTAAACTATCAATATTGGAGAGTGTTTGATCAGGAATCGAGTCAAAAAATAAAAATTCAATTAAAATTCAACAAACAAACCGATGAAGGATGTGCCCAGCGAGTCCTGGAGGAGGTTGGTGGGGAGGGAGGGTAAACTTGAAGCCAGCTGGGTTTACTTTCACCAAAAATAAATCATCAAAGGGGAAGCTTTCTGAGGGGGGGTTAGGTTGGAGAAATTAAGAAAGTCACTGGGAAAAAGGATACTTTTTAAGGATAAATATGAAACATTTATTACATTTACTTTTAATAATGATTTTGATTTGAAAACAAACTTTAAAGAGTTTTCAATTAAAATTTGAAACTTTTTGACATTGTTTTGAGTTGATTTTTGTGTCTAAAGTTTGTTTATCTTATTAATGAAGTATTGTTTTTGGCACAGTGTATTGCTTGAAAAGGCAAAAGTATCTGCTGATGGCAGATTTGGCTGCCGACGCTTCGCAAATTAGTTTCGAGTTGAGTTTTTGGGTTTGGTGCTCGGTGCTCGGCGCATTTCATGCAATTATTTAGCCATAATTAGCGCATAATAGTTGCCGTTTTTAGTTGGCGGAAAAGTTTGCCTTGGCTGGGAAATTTTCCATTTTCCATTCGCCATTCGCCACTTTTCTCAATTCATCATCATAATGCCAGGGAATACAAAAGGATAATCACATGTCCTTTTTGGGGGAAAATGTAAAGTGAAAATTTCGATTTCATTTTCGTTGAAGGAGAATTTCATGGCCATGTCCTTGTCCCTGTCCTTGATGCACTCGTAATCCTGGTCATTGCAAATCAATTTTCGACTAATACCAACTCCTGCCTCGTACCACCTGCCTCCTGCCACCTGGCTCATTGTCTCTTTCCGTCTAACCGACTCTTGCAATCTCTTTGTCTGGCATATTTCGAATATTTGCTTTGTTATTAATTAAACCCCAGATTGCAGATTTCCGATTGCAGGTTGCAGGTTGCATGTTGCTGGTTGCTGGTTGCTGGTTACTGGTTGCAGGTTGCAGATTGCTGACTCCAGATTGCAGCAGGTATTAATTAATTGAAAGCCATTACAAGGTGCCACACAGTGTTTTTGGTATTTTTGGTCGAAAACCGAAAACCATATCTGCCATAAATGGCATAAAGGTTCTTGTGGCATTTGATTTTGGGGCAGATTATGGAAACGTTAGTTTCTGGGAATTTATGAAGGCAGAAAATCGTTTTACTTACAGCAGAGACTCGTTTCTAATAGGATTATGTGATTGATTTAATACAGATTCATGATTGGATTGATAAAGTTGCACATTTAAGATTGTGGCAAAGAAACCAGAAAACCTTTCCAAGAAATTCTTTCGGCATTAATTCGTTTGATGTCCTCACATCGTTGCCTCTGTTATAGAAAAAACTAAAAAAGAACAAAGATATATAAATGTATAGAAATATATAGAAATAATATTAAATATATATTGCTTTGGCGTTGAAGTGCGACTGCAGGTGCAAAGTGTTCGAGTTGAAGTGGAGTTTTTGTGGCACGACGGAAGTGAGACGGAAAATTGTGCCACACAGTGGCACGTCAATACCGTTGAAAAAAACGAAAAAATTCAATTTTCAACTTGGAGATTTCGGGGGTGAGTCGAGGAGTCGATGGGAAAGCTAAAAGAGGGATTTTCCCGGCTTTTCTTTTGACTGCATCCGACACTCTTCTGTCTTTCTTGGCCTGCTTGCCCCTGCCACCTGCCGCCTGCCGCTTGGCACCTGCCACCTACCTCTGCCACCCATTTCAAATAAAACGAAATGCAATTTGATATTTTACGCGTTGCATTTGTCAGTCGACAGTCGACAGTCTGCCACCCGGGCAGGACCTTTTCCTTTCCAGGAAAAGCACTTGCCGGCATTGGCTTTGTTTCTCCCGTAAACAGCTTTCAGTGCCCACACGAGAAATCCCAGCCTCTATATTATGGCTCAATCTCGACTTTAGTTTCGAGGACAAAGGGCTGAATCCTGGAAACCGGAAAATTGTCTAAAAAAAACAACTCTTTCTTCCGTTTTTTGCAGTACCATTCGCGAGGGCATCATCCGTTGCATCCTGGCCACCGACATGGCCCGTCACAACGAGATCCTGACCCAGTTCATGGAGATAACGCCCGTCTTCGACTACAGCAATCGAGCTCACATTAATCTGGTAAGGATACGCTGATACCCCCTCAAGAGTTATCCCTTATCCTTGCTTATATTAACAGCTGTGTATGATCCTGATCAAAGTGGCGGACATCTCGAACGAGGCCCGCCCAATGGATGTGGCCGAGCCCTGGCTGGACCGCCTCCTGCAGGAATTCTTCGCCCAGAGCGCCGCCGAAAAGTCCGAGGGCCTGCCGGTCACACCCTTCATGGACCCGGACAAGGTCAGCAAGCCCGGTTCCCAGGTCCGCTTCATTGGCCTCGTCCTGTTGCCGCTCTTCGAGGCTCTCGGCGAACTGGTCCCGGAACTCACCGACCTGATCATCATACCCGTGCGGATCGCCCTCGAGTATTACAGGTGAGTTTATAGAATAAAAAAAAAACTAATACTCATAGAAACCCACTAGGCGTATACGTAATATTTCCCTGAAGTTCTTTACAATATTACGTATACGCCGGGTATGCCTTATAATGCTCTTCAATGTTGTGGAAAACAGATTTTTAGCCTTTATTGAATCTATATTTTATATTTTATAATTAAAAATTGATTTATTTTCAATAAAAACCCAAATATTTGAGGCTTACCTGGCGTATACGTAATATTAATGATGGCCGCCTCTAGAAAAATCAAGTATACGCCATGTAAACCCATTTTTAATATAAAAAACTATATTTTTGTATTAAAAATTAATCAAATTAACAAAGAATTCTAAAGTTCTTACAAATTTTGAGTGTTTTTAAAAAGAAACTATTGAAAAACCTGGAAAAAAATCAAGTATACGCCACGTAATCTTCCCTTTATTCCAAAGAACTTTAATAATTATTTCATGAATTTGTTCCACCAAAAACAACTTTAAACCTTTAATGAATAATGTTTTTTTTTTATCGTTTTGTGAATCCACATCCGCAGACGCCTGAACGATGCCCAAACAAAGACCCGCAAGTCGGTGGCGGACAGCAACACCTCGGCCACCTCGGACAGCAACAGCGGCACCATCGACTCGAATGCGGCTCTGGTCAGCACCCCCGGGGCGGCCAGCGATAAGCTGAGTCTGGACAAGACCCAGGGCAACTCCCAGAGCTCTGGAGGGGGCGGTGGTGGCTCCCACGCAGGCGGCGGCGGGGGCGCTGGTTCCGGCGGCGGAGGTGGTGGCGGCTCTGGAGGCGGTGCCGGCGGCAGTGTCTCGCCACAAATGCCGCGCTCCGGATCCGGAATCAGTGTCAAATCGCGGCGCAGCATCCCATCACAAAAATCGGCATCCAGGACATCGGTGGACGAGCCCGGCGGCATGGCGGCCGAGTTGCATGACTTGCCGGAAGGCAGCGAGAGTGGAGACTCGGAAACGGCCACCGAAGTGGATGTAAGTCAAAGCAAAAACTCATAATCGTTTCAACATTTGAACCTTCAACCTTTCAACCCATTTCAGGTGGCTGAGAAAACGTCCAAGTTCAAGGTGGACACGGAGGGCAGCAGCAACAGGAGCAAATCCTCGCACTCCACCTCCCGGAAGTCGTCGCGCGAGAAGCGCCCCTCGATGATCGGGGAACTGTGCAGCAGCGGCGGCGGCCAAAGGATCCGCAACTCGTACGGAAACATCCACGGCTACCACGGCAACCAGCGGTGCCACTTCGGCAACAACCGGGCCGTCAGCCTCGATCAGTACAGTTCCGGTGGCAACAATCGCCGCCTCTCCGACGGCCTGCCCCAGGTCATATCCGACAGCAATGTCTTCTACGGCCACCGCCACAACCGCAGCACCTTGGAGGCCAACAACACGGGGGGGATCGTGGTGGGTGTGCCGCCACACGACACCAATGCCAACACCAATCTCCAGGGCAGTGTCCAGCTCAAGGAGCTGCTGGCCCGCACCGAGGCCGATTCCGAGGGCGAGATGGAGGTGGCCATGGAGGAGAAGAGGCCGTCGGATGCCACGGTCACCGAGGTGACCCAGCTGGTGGTGGTCGGAACCTCCTCGTCGAATGGCAACATCTCGGCCCCGATTGCCATCGGCGAACCGGTCCTGCCCAGCAACGGCAGCACTCGGAGCAGTGGCAGTGGCGCTGCCCCAGGACCGGGCGGTTCCCCGGGGGCCGGAGGAGCCCCGCCGGGTGCCAGTGGCAGCAGCTCGTGGAAGTCGCGGCTGCGCCAGTTCTCCGACTACTTCAGCTTCAGCTTTGACAAGAACAACAAACGATTTGGCAGCACACGGAGCAGCCCGTGCCCGGGATCGGGAGGATCTCAGTCGCAGACCCAGTCCCATGCCAGCTCCCACGGCAGAGCCAACAACAATGCCAATGGTGTCGCCGATGGCCAGGACAGTGGAGCAGCCACCGGCAAGTGCTGCGGCATTGTAAAGCCCGTGGGTGGAGGCGGAACTGGTGCCGGGACAGGGCAGTCCCAGACCGATCCGCTGCAACGGTATCGGGCCTACAGCTTGGACGTGCCCGGAAGCGGAGGACGCTACTCCTCGAACGACAGCAGTCGCCATCCCAGCAACAATACCCTGCAGAGTGCAGCTGGCCAGGATGCGACGGCCTGCGATCTGGCCAGTGGCTCCTCCTCGGGAGCATTGGAGGGTCCAAAGATTTGACAACAGGGGTTAAGCAGGGAGCAGCAGCTGGAAGAGCCGGAGGACATGCCACAAGGTGAAACTATTCTCGTACAGGACAAGGACGACATGGAGCGGCGTCGCGGCAACGAGGACGACGACGAGGACGACGATGAGGGCGAGTTGCCCGGCGAACGCCATCAGCTCCAGCGCCAGGACGCCTCCTCCAGCTGTGAGGTGTCCTCCATGTCGATGACCGTCTGGTCGGCCATTGGCCAGCGCTTGAACGCTCTCGTCTGTCATTGTTGTGAACGAAAGTTACCGGAACCGGAAAATGTCTAAAAAGGATATCGATTGGGATCGGGATCGGGATCGGGATCGGGATGGTTTCCCCACAAAAACCGAAGGTGAATTTCCCTAAAAAACCAAAAGTTTGCCCCCAAAAAAACCGATCAAGGTGAGTTTCTCTATTTTTAAATCGATGAAACTATCCAATATCTTAAAGAATCCTTCGAAGGATATTTTAAATCCTAAATTGCCGCAAACTGTTAGGGAAATTCACTTTTTACCATAAATGCCGGAAAAATCACAGACTAGGCTAAGTCCTCGTTTAAGTTTTAAGTTTTTTTCCACACAGATTTTATCCTCTTTTATTTTCTGATTTCTGATTAATTCGTGTTATTTTTGATTATTTTTTTTGTATGACGATTTTCTTTGTTACCTCTTAAGTATTTTTTATTTATGTAAACACACGCATACCATACCCACACACACCACAACATAAATCCGAGAATATATATATCTATATATATCTGACATATATCTAAAACAAAGTGAACTTTAATTGGAGAAACAAAGCCCTGTCCCAGAGTCTGAAGACAAAGAAATTCTAAACTAACATTCCAAACTCTAAATGCCAACTAAATACACAAAGCTATTATTTTCCAGAGCACTGAGCTTCTGTAGCTTTTGTATAGCTCCTCTATAGCTCCTCTAGCTTCTAATTAATCAAAAATAATTCGCTTATTTAGATAACAAAGCTGCATTCTCATACCAATTATGTATGCATTTGTTACATGTACCATGGTTGTTCCAAATTTCCAACGAAATCTAATTTTGATTCTCTGCGATGCTCCTTCTCGTATCCTTTTTGGGACAAGACCAAAGTCTGGATAAACTCCCCTCCCAGCTACAAAGCTCACATAGCTCTGCTCTTGATTTTAGGTTCAGTTTCAGTTTCGTTTTCGTTTTCAACCGAAAATTTACTTCTAATTACGCAAAACAAATTTCTAGCCTCTGGTGGGTCGGGTCGTCCTCCATACTTACCTACCATGCATGGTGTATGCAATAGTCGCGGTTCTATCTGGCGGGTCCCAGTTCCCTTAATTCCATTTGCTGGTTGCCAGCCATCGATACAGGCAAGACTCGATAGGAGGAACTCTTTAGAGGAACAAGAACAGACTACCAGAGAGTCCTTTGACTTGTTTTTGCTTTTATTTTGTAATTTTTTCTTTAGATTTGTAGAAGCATAGATTTTAAAGTAACAGTTGCATTTGTTTCGATTATTATCGATATTGATTGATATTATCGATTACTTATTTTCATTTATCAATATTTTTCCTACGTTTTATTAATACTTTTCTTGTATATTTTTGATTTTTTCATTCAAAAATGTTTTACGTTTTCAAGAAACCTTTCTCTAAAGACTCTAGAGATTTGTTTATCGATTTTTATCGATTTTCTAGAAAACCCCACATTTCTTCCTCCTTTTTGGTTAAAACCAATAACCAGAAATCCCCCTTATCGATGCTAGACTGTAGTTGTGGCATTTTTTTTCGGTTTCAATTTGTGGACGAGATGACAAAGTCGCGGCTCGGCAGGTCGCCAGCTCGGCGGCAGGATGCCCGCAGGAGCGACTTCCATGGCCAGTCAATTGGATTTTGCAGCCGGCGATGTTTCTGGCGGTGATGTTTCTGGTTTCTGGTGATTTTGGTGCTTATACGAGTATGGTGATGGGTGATGGGAATATGATGGTTGGTTGGTTGCTTTTTCGCTCGATGGCGGCACTCAATTAGAAGGCACTGTGGGTGATTCAATTCTTTGATTATTCACGATTTTCGGCTGGTTGGTTGGTTGGTCCTTTGGGGACTTTCAATTGTGAAAGAAATGCAAACGATGTATGTTATATTTTTATGCTTGATAAATGGTATTAAGAAATAATAGAAAAGCAGAAGAGAAAGTACTAGTACGAGAGAGTGTAGGCCAAGCTGGACCTTGGATAAGATGAAATTTTTTTTGTGCATGCAAGCCAAGCACTATTTGAGACGAAAAAAGAAGAGGATTTAAAGCTAAAATATATATTATATGGAAATATATAAATATGATTATTCAGTGTACATTTGGATGTCTAGCATATCGCAGCAAATACTCGTAATAATTGTGCATTGTAATTGCAAAAAAAAGATGTAGCATATTGTGTCATTTCCCTCCCAAAAAAGATAGAAAGAAAGGCTCTCTACTATTGTATGTTCGTTGTAGTCGGTAAGACAATTAACTAAATATTATGATATACGAGTATATGATATAAACCAGATCGCAAACCGATCGATTCCCCACTCGATGTGTGTGTTTTCAGTAGTTAGATCGAAAACTAGCTGGCTAAATGTAAGTTTATTCGTGTATATGCATCAAATCAACTAAAAAAAACACACACTATATAATAGAAAGAACGAAAGTAAAATCCTTTGATTGCTAAATCTTAGATGTACTAAAAAAAACTCTAAAAAAAAAACAAACCACTCTAAATTAGCTAACACATCAAATTGATTTGTTGCCTTATACTAACTAAACTATTACTACTACTACTATACTAAAAAAAAAACTACAACTACAACTACTGTACTGCATTGCAGCTGTGTGCATCTGTTTTTTTTTTTTGCGGTGTATTCTCCCCAAGGATAATGCTCCGGCAAGGCCACAGCGTTTTATAAATTGTTCATGCCACCAACTTCCCTTGTTTGAATGACAAAACATAAAGACTAAAACTTGAATTTAAAAACAAAATCAACCAAAAAAGAACAAAAAAGAAAAAAACTTTCCAATAAAAACCAACTATACATATACATTAAAAACAAAAAAATATAAAATATATATACAAATATTTATCTTAAAGATACCACACTACAAAATCGTAAAAAAAGAAAACTCTAGGTGTTTTACAAATGTATGAAAAACAAAAACAAAAAGATAAATAAATAAAATTTTAAGGAAGAAAAAACTGAATCGAAACCTCAGCCAAAAGATAAAGAAAATATATATATCTGATTCGGCTGGCCGAAAATACGAATGTCCTTGCAATGGAACATGGAGTCGAAAATAAACAACTTGGTGGCTAAAAATTCAATTAAATAGAAATTAAAACAAATTTACAAAAAACATATATACTTAAAAAGTAAGGACATTGCAAGGACATTGCAAAAGAATGCTTTTCGGTGGAAAATTGAAAATTTAGTGTACTTTTTGGCAGTCAATTAAATGCTTCCCCCCTTCCGAAAGTTGGTTGAGAATGAAAGATATATAGAAGAGATATAGTTCCAAAAGGCAAAATGCTTGTTTGTACCTAACTAACAATGAGAAACAATTAGAGAAACCAAGAAAAATATTTAGACAAGGATATGAGCAATTTGGACCAACTCTACACTTGACCCTTGACCCTCCTTTCCTGATTTCCTCCTGCAGCAGCCTATACATATGTTGTATGTGTAAATGTATGTGCAAAAATTATAAATAATTAAGCAAAAAAAAGAGCAAAATAATGATTACAATTCAGAATATATATAAATATCTAAAGAAAAGAAAAAATCATAAATCCAGACACACAGACACGGAAACAGATGTGCAGTTCAATCTCGTAGGTCTAAACCACAACTACCTGTCGACTCTACCGATCAAGATCACAAATATATACGAGATATATAATAATATATCATAAAAAAAGGATAACCAGACAGTGGCACGAATAAGGTGAACCGCAGGCATCTTACTTTATACTTTTCTACGTGACTTACAACTTCAGCAGGAAAATAATCTAAAGATAAAACTTCCAAAACGGTTTCCACACCAACACACTCTCCCTACACACGCACACACGCACACATACTCGCATACACTCACGCATACAGTCACACGAGCTAAGCAAAAGGGTTGCCCCAAAAAGTATGCTATGGTTTTTGAATCGGTCTCGAATTTCATGGCGACCGTGACACATACTTTAGAAACTTTTGAACCCTTTTGCATATCTATCAAATGTCCAGGCAAGGCATCCAACCACCGAAAATGGACCACTCTCCTGCTACAAAAAAAAAAACAAAACCCTCACCCAATAATCAATGTTAACCAATATTCAGAACTGCTTAACGAGACCGATTCCTCTCAAAACTATATACAAAACGATGACTAGCGACCCTCCTGAATAACAAAACCGACAAACTGACAAAGCCTTTACTTCTCAAAAAACACACACAACTTACAAAGACTACAATTTTAATATACAAACCCAAAAAAAACAAAAAATACAACAAATCCCCCAGAACTAGTTGGGAAAAGAAATTTTAAAATGGGAAATGCTCGGGAAAAGATCCTTGAACAGCATTCTTCGGCAGGCCGAAGCTTAGATGCTCTCTTCAAACAGAACAGAAACCACACAAGAAAAAATACCCACACACAGAATCAATAAAAGAATATTTAAAGAAGAATATTTAAAAAAGAAAGTTATATAAAACTTATACATATTAATAATAATAAGCCTGGCCGCTTGCTCTTCAGTGTACTGAAAATGTGTTTTTTTTTTAAGTTTGTCTCCAAAAATGCAAAACTTTCTGAAAGTAATTGCAGGAAAAAAGTTTAAAAAAAAACTTAACTTACAACAACACACAATTAAAACTGAGAATAATTCAAAAGCTTTGGCAAGCCGAAGCTGAGGATGTCCTTGCAAAAAAAAAATATTAATAAACATCTACCATAAATAAAATATTATTAATAAAATAAAATGAAAAAAACTAAACTAAACTATATTATATATCCAGTTGGATTTCTTTATTTTGCAGGGGCATCGTCATGCTATATAGTATATTTTCAAATTTTATGTCAATGAAAGAAATATATATACATATACCAAATAGAATCATATATATATATATATTATATACAAAATAGTTCTAATTTGTAAGGAATCAGAGTGCAAGCAACTCCCACTAGATGACAAAAAAAGGATATATGGTACACAGACACACTCAGACACTCAGACACTCAGACACTTAGACACAGAGAACGATTCAAAATCCGCATCTATGGTAGATCTTGGTCAGGATCAGAATATATGCAAATGTTAGCCCAGCATCAAAGTTATCTAGCCGAAGAGCAAGAGAGTAATAAGTGTAAATTAATGAAATTCCAGCACAGACAGAACACACAGCAATTCAGTTCCTTATCCCCTTCCAAAAAAACAACAACAAAATAATGAATAATAATACCCTTCCCCCCCAAAGTTTATATAATCGGTGTCATTTGATCGAAAAAAAACATATAGATGAGAAGAGAAAAAACCAAAGAAAAGCGAAAGCAAATTCTATGTATACAAGCCCAAGCGGTGAAGTAATTAAAATAGTTGATATTATACACCTAAAGAAACTACAAGTCCCCATAAAGACATAGATGTAAAAAGCTCTTGGCACAACCTATACTATAAAGAATGAAACTACAATATTGCTGGATCACCCCCCTACTGACAAAAAAACGAAAGTGAAAAAAAAACGTGAAATTCAATGAAACTTTTCCGAAAATGCATTTAAATGGTAAACAAATATTTAAATGAGATAACTCAACTTGTATTTAACACTTAATTATGTCCAAACTCAGATTAATGGCATGCAAATACAACAAATACCACAAAAAAACACATACTCACACACATACACTACAAACTAACACACACAAACACACTAAGACACACTCATAAACAGGACTCTCCCACACCTATACAGAAAATACAGAAAAACAAATTCCAGGCAACCTACGAGACAAAACAACAAAAAATAAACAGAAACAGAAACAAAAACAAACACGCGAAACACACTGAAACAAAAACTCTCACACAAGTATTTTTGTGTAAAAGTATAAAAGCAGAAAATATGAACTAATGAATGAATATGAAATATATTGAAATAAAATCATTTCCAAACTACTTATTAAAAACATTGTGGTTGGTATTTATTTTCAAGGAGTTGTAAACAAAAATTAAGTGTAAGTATTTCTTGATTTGTACATATTTCAATTTTTATTTATCCATATTCCATAATTTTTCATTTTTAATTTTAATTAATTAATCATTAATCGATATACCGCCAAGTATTTGAATTTTTATCCACGGTTATCCAGGTTCCGAACCATACATAATATACCAGATGAAAAAGTGTGGTATTTCTTAGCTTGTGCGAGATGGTCACTCTGATGCTAATTAGTAAACAAAGTTCGCATTTTCAAACATTTCTCACTTAAAAACATTCAAATAAGAAAAAACATGGATATTTGGACACAACTAGACAAGAAGAGTGACATAAAGATTATCCAGCAGCCAAAGAAGATCCCCAAACGGACCATTATTAAGACATGACCGCAGCGGCACCGGGAAGCAGGTGATCTCGTGGGGAAAAGATCTTTAATATACAAAAAAGCTTTTAAAATAGTTACTTTAAATATGAGAACTGACTTTATTAATCCCCTTATTTTGTATCCTTAGGTCTGTGGCCAGGGATGTCAACTGCCCCACGCGATGCAGTGTCTCATCTTAAGCCACCAGCAAGACGCTCATCTTGGGCTGCCTGAGAGGATGTGCTTCTAGCTGGCAAAGATCCCATTATCGGGTAAGTCAGTATCCGTAACTGGATAACCCTAATACTAAGATTTCATGGTTTTTATTCCCTCAGGTCAACGGAAGGAGTTCTGCGCGCATCTTACTGCCCTCAATATTGGGATACAAGGAGCTAATTATCCTGTCGCGGGTGAGCCTGCGAAGTCTTTGAGAACCAGCAGACGACGGATCCGGATGCGGTCAATGAATCGGAATGCCTACAGCGTTGCGGATAATCTCCACTGTTCAGGATAAAAAAAATCTGGTACAGGACCAATTCTGATTCCAAAAGGTCAAAATATCGGTTTTCATCAACATTTTTTAGAAAATCTTGGCCAATTTGCAACCGATTCTAAAACGGAATACCATGTCAGAATCAGGGCTTCAGTCCCCTTTTATTGACCTCCAAAGATCCCGGATATCGAACGAAAAAATTTCGATCGATTTTTCGCGATTTTGGAAAGGGGTACCATCATGATTTTTTGCGAAAAATCTATCGAAATTTTTATTGTTCAATTTTTTGGATCTTTTGATACAGATTGAAGGATATTGAAGGCCTGATTCGGGAATGGGACTCCGTTTCCATTTCGGTTAAGAAATGGCCAAAATATGCTTTCTGAAGTATAAAAATAGGGGTTTTGGGTCAAATATAGGAAGAACATAGAACATAGAATGAATTCGCTTTACTAATCATGTACTTTTGTATCTACAGGACTCTGGCCATGGATGTTAATTTCTACACGAGGTGGAGTGCTTTTCCCTGATTTATGCCACTGAGGGGAACTGATGTCCTGAGGCTGGGCAACTATGAGGATGTGCTTCAAGCTTTTTTTGTTCTCTTGTAAGTCAATATCCCAATATTACTTTCCTGCTCTTATGGTTTCTTTTTCTCCAGGTGAACTGGATAAATATTCTGAGCCCTATATTCCTGCTCCCAGGTGTCGCAAGGCCTACGAGATCCTGCAGACCATGCATCCGGATCCGGCTCACCACTGGTAGTGGCAGGATCACCGGAAGCTCCAAAGCAGCTCCTAGAGCACCTGTAGCAGAGCATGGAGCACCAGACAGTAGGAGGAGCACCTGAATCATTACCTGGAGCACCGGAGCAGCACCTGGGGCACCCGTAGTGGCACATGGATTACCAGAGCAGCACCTGGAGCACCCGCCGATTTCCAGCTTGACTGAATTAGATTGTATTTCTTTGTTATATTTTATAGTTTTAAGCGTTCTATTTGTAATATTGAAAATAAAGCACCCAATATTATAATTTTACCGAGTTTTATTTCTTTTTTATGAATTTTTCAGGTTTTGTCCCAGTTTTCCCGAATTTTCCAGGTTTTGTCCCAATTTCCCCGAGTTTGCCACTATTTCCTAATTTTTCCAGGTTTTCTGAATTTTCCCGAATTTTTCCGAATTTTCCCGAATTTTCCTAAATTTTCCTGATTTTTCCTGAATTTTTCGAAATTTTTCAAATTTTTCTGCATTTTCAGATTTTTAAAAATCCCAAAATCGACCTCCGCCACTTCTGAAGTACCAGGCGAACAGAAATCAGCAGAAGGTGGATGCCAAAATGAAAATGTTGCATACTTTTGAGCGGGAATCTTTAAAAGTTGGCGGGAATCCGTTAATTTTCAAATTTGAATTTAAAAAAAATACCAAAAAAATTTTAACGGAAAAATACCAAAAAATTTAACGGAAAAATACCAAAAAATATTTAAATCTGGTATTTTTCCGTTACATTTTTTGGTATTTTTCCGTTAAAATTTTTTTGGTATTTTTTTCAAATTCAAATTTTTTTCCCGCCAAAATTTAAAAATTCGTCATCCACCTTCTGCTGATTTCTGTTCGCCTGGTACTTCAGAAGTGGCGGAGGTTGATTTTGGGGTTTTTAAAATTTTTTAAAATTCAGAAAACCTCAGGAAAAATATGGAAAATTCAGGAAAATTCAGGGAAATTCGTGAAAAATCAGGAAAATTCGGGAAAATTCAGGAAAATTCGGGAAAATTCAGGAAAATTCGGGAAAACTCGGAAAGGTGGGAAAGTCGGGAAAATTCAGGGAAAACCTGGAAAATGAAAGAAAACTCGGAAAATTGGTGTAAACTGTGTGCTTTATTTTCAATAAAATGTGCTTACAAATACAGATACATGTATTTACATAGGAAAATGCTTAAAATATAGGAAATTAAATAAAAAAACGGTGCTCCAGGTGCTGGTCTGACGCTCCAAAAGCTCCAGTTGCTGATACAGGTGCTCCAGGATCTCCTACGGCTGCTCCAGAAGGTGCTTCTGGTGCCGCTCCGATGCTCTAGGTGCTGATACAACTGATCCAGGTGCTGCCCTGCGGTTCCAGTGCTGCTAGGTTCTGCCAGAGGTGCTTCTGGTGCTGATCGGATGCTCCAGGTACTGATCTAATGCTGCTGAAGCTGCTCTGGTACTGCTCTAGGGCTCTACCGGCGGCTACATGTGTTGTTGGACCTGCTACAGGTGCTCCAGATGCTGGTTTGGTGCTTCAGGTGGTGCTACAGTTGCTGCAGGAGCTGTTTCTGCAGGAGCAGTGCTGCTAAAGGTACTTTTGGTGCTGATCCGATGCTCCAGGTACTGATCTGGTCCTGCAGAAGCTGCATAAATAAAAAAAAAATTGGGAAGCCGTTTTTATTCGATGTTTTTCAACAGTTTTCCTTAAAAATCTTTGCCAATTCTTAAGTGATTTGGAAAAGAATTCAACGCAGAATGAAGTTCTGATTCTAAAATGGTATACCATTGCGAAATCTGTTGAAAAATGGCCAAAATATTCATAAAAAAACAGAAAATCGACCAAATCCAACTTACCCGATTTTTGCAAAAAATCATGATGGTACCCCTTTCCAAAATCACCAAAAATCGATCGAAATTTTTTTCGTTCTACTTTCCAGATCCTTTGATGCAGATTGACGGAAAATGAAGCGCAGGTTCCAAAATGGTATACCGTTCCGAAATCTGTTGGGAAATGGCCAAAATATTCATAAAAAACTAACAGAAAATCGACAAAATCCAACTTACCCGATTTTTGCAAAAAATCATGATGGTACCCCTTTCCAAAATCGCCAAAAATCGATCGAAATTTTTTTCGTTCTACTTTCCAGATCCTTTGATGCAGATTGACGGAAAATGAAGCGCAGGTTCCAAAATGGTATACCGTTCCGAAATCTGTTGGGAAATGGCCAAAATATTCATAAAAAACTAACAGAAAATCGACCAATTCCAACTTACCCGATTTTTGCAAAAATCATGATGGTACCCCCTTTCCAAAATCACCAAAAATCGATCGAAATTTTTTTCGTTCTACTTTCCAGATCCTTTGATGCAGATTGACGGAAAATGAAGCGCAGGTTCCAAAATGGTATACCGTTCCGAAATCTGTTGGGAAATGGCCAAAATATTCATAAAAAACTAACAGAAAATCGACCAATTCCAACTTACCCGATTTTTGCAAAAAATCATGATGGTACCCCTTTCCAAAATCGCCAAAAATCGATCGAAATTTTTTTCGTTCTACTTTCCAGATCCTTTGATGCAGATTGACGGAAAATGAAGCGCAGGTTCCAAAATGGTATACCGTTCCGAAATCTGTTGGGAAATGGCCAAAATATTCATAAAAAACTAACAGAAAATCGACAAAATCCAACTTACCCGATTTTTGCAAAAAATCATGATGGTACCCCTTTCCAAAATCGCCAAAAATCGATCGAAATTTTTTTCGTTCTACTTTCCAGATCCTTTGATGCAGATTGACGGAAAATGAAGCGCAGGTTCCAAAATGGTATACCGTTCCGAAATCTGTTGGGAAATGGCCAAAATATTCATAAAAAACTAACAGAAAATCGACCAATTCCAACTTACCCGATTTTTGCAAAAATCATGATGGTACCCCTTTCCAAAATCGCCAAAAATCGATCGAAATTTTTTTCGTTCTACTTTCCAGATCCTTTGATGCAGATTGACGGAAAATGAAGCGCAGGTTCCAAAATGGTATACCGTTCCGAAATCTGTTGGGAAATGGCCAAAATATTCATAAAAAACTAACAGAAAATCGACCAATTCCAACTTACCCGATTTTTGCAAAAAATCATGATGGTACCCCTTTCCAAAATCGATCGAAATTTTTTTCGTTTTACTTTCCAGATCCTTTGATGCAGATTGACGGAAAATGAAGCGCAGGTTCCAAAATGGTATACCGTTCCGAAATCTGTTGGGAAATGGCCAAAATATTCATAAAAAACTAACAGAAAATCGACAAAATCCAACTTACCCGATTTTTGCAAAAATCATGATGGTACCCCTTTCCAAAATCGCCAAAAATCGATCGAAATTTTTTTCGTTCTACTTTCCAGATCCTTTGATGCAGATTGACGGAAAATGAAGCGCAGGTTCCAAAATGGTATACCGTTCCGAAATCTGTTGGGAAATGGCCAAAATATTCATAAAAAACTAACAGAAAATCGACCAATTCCAACTTACCCGATTTTTGCAAAAATCATGATGGTACCCCTTTCCAAAATCGCCAAAAATCGATCGAAATTTTTTTCGTTCTACTTTCCAGATCCTTTGATGCAGATTGACGGAAAATGAAGCGCAGGTTCCAAAATGGTATACCGTTCCGAAATCTGTTGGGAAATGGCCAAAATATTCATAAAAAACTAACAGAAAATCGACCAATTCCAACTTACCCGATTTTTGCAAAAAATCATGATGGTACCCCTTTCCAAAATCGATCGAAATTTTTTTCGTTTTACTTTCCAGATCCTTTGATGCAGATTGACGGAAAATGAAGCGCAGGTTCCAAAATGGTATACCGTTCCGAAATCTGTTGGGAAATGGCCAAAATATTCATAAAAAACTAACAGAAAATCGACAAAATCCAACTTACCCGATTTTTGCAAAAATCATGATGGTACCCCTTTCCAAAATCGCCAAAAATCGATCGAAATTTTTTTCGTTCTACTTTCCAGATCCTTTGATGCAGATTGACGGAAAATGAAGCGCAGGTTCCAAAATGGTATACCGTTCCGAAATCTGTTGGGAAATGGCCAAAATATTCATAAAAAACTAACAGAAAATCGACAAAATCCAACTTACCCGATTTTTGAAAAAAATCATGATGGTACCCCTTTCCAAAATCGCCAAAAATCGATCGAAATTTTTTTCGTTCTACTTTCCAGATCCTTTGATGCAGATTGACGGAAAATGAAGCGCAGGTTCCAAAATGGTATACCGTTCCGAAATCTGTTGGGAAATGGCCAAAATATTCATAAAAAACTAACAGAAAATCGACCAATTCCAACTTACCCGATTTTTGCAAAAAATCATGATGGTACCCCTTTCCAAAATCGCCAAAAATCGATCGAAATTTTTTTCGTTCTACTTTCCAGATCCTTTGATGCAGATTGACGGAAAATGAAGCGCAGGTTCCAAAATGGTATACCGTTCCGAAATCTGTTGGGAAATGGCCAAAATATTCATAAAAAACTAACAGAAAATCGACAAAATCCAACTTACCCGATTTTTGAAAAAATCATGATGGTACCCCTTTCCAAAATCGCCAAAAATCGATCGAAATTTTTTTCGTTCTACTTTCCAGATCCTTTGATGCAGATTGACGGAAAATGAAGCGCAGGTTCCAAAATGGTATACCGTTCCGAAATCTGTTGGGAAATGGCCAAAATATTCATAAAAAACTAACAGAAAATCGACAAAATCCAACTTACCCGATTTTTGAAAAAAATCATGATGGTACCCCTTTCCAAAATCGCCAAAAATCGATCGAAATTTTTTTCGTTCTACTTTCCAGATCCTTTGATGCAGATTGACGCAAAATGAAGCGCAGGTTCCAAAATGGTATACCGTTCCGAAATCTGTTGGGAAATGGCCAAAATATTCATAAAAAACTAACAGAAAATCGACAAAATCCAACTTACCCGATTTTTGCAAAAAATCATGATGGTACCCCCAAAATCGCCAAAAATCGATCGAAATTTTTTTCGTTCTACTTTCCAGATCCTTTGATGCAGATTGACGGAAAATGAAGCGCTGGTTCCAAAATGGTATACCAATCCGGAATCCGTTGGGGAATGGCTAAAATATTTATTAAAATGTTGATGAAAAGAGATTTTGTCCATTTGGAATCCCGTACCTGAATTTGTTTTCCGGATCAGTGGAGATTACTTTTTCACAACTCTGTAGGCATTCCAATTCAGGGACCGCATCTGGATCTAATGTCTGTAGGGTTTCGGAGGCCATGCAGGCTCACCTGCGACACAAACAGGAATTCTTCCCGTTTACCTGGGGGAATACAAGTCATGAAAACTTAATAAAATACTGGTTTCAGATGTTAAGGGTATTGACTTACCTGGCAATAGGACGTTACCAGCTAGGAGCACTTCCTCTCAGGCGCCTCTGTGGTAGCGCCAGTCTCAGGGCTTCTAGATGACCGCAATCCAAGGTGAAGTACTGTTCCACGAAGGCGAAGTTTGCATTCATGGTCGCAGTCCTGCTGATAAAAAAATACAGGTTTAGTAGAATTGGTTAATTCTACCTATTATGGGTACCTATTTTAAGTTTTCCCGAGATCTCCTACGTCCCAACGATCTTGCGGTGCCGCCTGGGCCGTGTTTCCCACCGCGCAGGTTCGCAAAGCATTGCGCATTCTTCAGGGTCCGTTCAGGGGTCTTTCTTCAGCATTTGGATGATCGTTGGGACACTCTTCTGGCCCAGTCGCGTTTAGTTCTCCAATTTTGTTCTTATTTGATTCCATTTAAGTGAAAAAATAACAAAACAATACATTTGTTGTGCTAATTAGAGTCAGTATGACCAATCACTGACACACTAAAAAATACACGGAATTCTTCAACTGTTATCGAATATCGTAAGATCGGTTCGAAACTCGGCTAACCGGTTAAAAAATTAAAAATAAGCGTCATTTAATTTAAACAAAGGGTTTTTAGAGACTTTGGCCATTTCCCCAATAAAAACTCAGTAATATTATTTTTTTTTGGAAATTTTTATATTTACTTTTCTTAAATACATTTCGTTCGTTTCGATTTGAGTTTTTTGTTTTGTTGACGCTCCTCGTGTGTTGTTTTACGTATTCGCTCTGTACTAATTAAATTAATCAGATATTTTAGGGTGCGATTTGAGAGATAGAGCCCTTCTCTTTTGGTTTTTCATTTGTTTGGAATTCAAGGATCGGTTAATGTAATAATAATATAATGTAATAATGCAATGTGTTCCAATTGATGGCATACACAATGAACTGAATATAGAGTTCTGTAAAACATTTATCCTAAGGTACAGGTGCTCAGAAAGCTTGAATAGGCTCTGCATTTTTAATTTGCCATTTATTTACTCCTAAAGCAAAAGAAAATTTAAAAATAGGCTAAATATGTACAGAGAATATATCTTTTAAGTATATTTAAATGCCTAAAATAACGCCAATGATTTTTGTAAAGAAAGATAATACATATTAGCTTCCTTTCATTATCCAAAATGCCAATATTCCGAAATATACGGCTATATATTTACAAAATTCAACCGATTTGAAGCCAATCGACAATCTATTCTAGAATCAAATGCGAAATGGTTTAAAATTGTTTTAAAAGTTACAATTTGGACAGGAAAAAGTTTCTATGTCCATAATTTAGCCAATTCTAGGCAGATCCTTCAATATTATAGGTTCCTGAACCGCAGGACGAGAATTGCTACCTTAAATTCAATCCGATTTTCGAATATTTTCAATGGTCTACCATCACATAAAATTGGCAAGAATGTTTTCATCGAATTTCTCAATACTTTCCCAGATGCAGATCGGAGAATATTGATTCCCTGATTAATAAAATATGGAATGTTTTAAATTAACATTGAATGACAATTATATCGATTTTTTAACCGGTTAGCCGTTCCAAACCGATCGTACGATATTCGATAACAGCTAAAGAATTCCGTGTATTTTTTAGTGTATCCGTGATTGGTCATACTGACTCTAATTAGCACAACAATTGTTTACATTTGCTATTTTTTCACTTAAATGGAATCAAATAAGAACAAAATTGGATAACTAAACGCGACTGGCCCAGAAGAGTGCCCCAAAGATCACCCCAAGGCTAAAGAAGAACCCCGGAAGGGGCCCTGATGCGTGCGCAATGCCTGCGAACCTGATCGGTGGAAAACACATGTCCCAGGCGGCACCGAAAGATCGTTGGGACGCACGAGATCTCGGGAAAACTTAAAATAGGTACCCATAATAGGTAGAATTAACCAATTCTATTAAACCTGTATTTTTTATCAACAGGACTGCGACCATGAATGCAAACTTCCCCTTCGTGGAGCAGTACTTCACCATGGATCTGGAAGCCCTGAGACTGGCGCTACCACAGAGGCGCCTCAGAGGAAGTGCTCTAGCTGGTAACGTCCTATTGTCGGGTAAGTCAATACCCTTAACATCTAAAACCAGTATTTTATGCAGATTTCATGACTTGTATTCCCCCAGGCGAACGGGAAGAATTCTAAGCGCCCCATCTTCCTATTCGTGTCGCAGGGGAGCCTGCATGGACTACGAGATCCTACAGACATGAGATCCGGATGCAGCCCCTGAATTGGAATGCCTACAGAGTTGTGGAAAAGTAATCTCCACTGATCCGGATAACAAAATCAGGTACGGGACGAATTCAGATTCCAAATGGCCAAAATCTCTTTTTATCAACATTTTAATGAATATTTTGGCCATTTCCCAACGGATTCCGGAATGTTTTACCATTTTGGAACCAGCACTTCATTTGCCACCAATCTGCATCAAAAGATCTGGAAAGTAGAACGAAAGATATTTCGATCGATTTTTCACGATTTTGGAAAGGTACCATGATGATTTTTTGCAAAAATCGGGTTAGTGCAACTTTGTCAATTTTCTGTTCGTTTTTTATGAATATTTTAGCCATTTCCCAACAGATTGTGGAATGGTATACCATTTTGGAACCAGCGCTTCATTTGCCGCCAATCTGCATCAAAAGATCTGGAAAAGAGGACAAAAAATATTTCGATCGATTTTTCACGATTTTGGAAAGGGGTACCATCATGATTTTTTAAAAAAATCGGGTAAGTTGGATTTTGTCGATTTTCTGTTAGTTTTTTATGAATATTTTGGCCATTTCCCAACAGATTTCGGAACGGTATACCATTTTGGAACCTGCGCTTCATTTTCCGTCAATCTGCATCAAAGGATCTGGAAAGTAAAACGAAAAAAATTTCGATCGATTTTGGAAAGGGGTACCATCATGATTTTTTGCAAAAATCGGGTAAGTTGGATTTTGTCGATTTTTTGTTAGTTTTTTATGAATATTTTGGCCATTTCCCAACAGATTGTGGAATGGTATACCATTTTGGAACCAGCACTTCATTTGCCACCAATTTGCATCAAAAGATCTGGAAAGTAGAACCAAAAATATTTCGATCGATTTTTCGCGATTTTGGAAAGGGGTACCATCATGATTTTTTGCAAAAATCGGGTAAGTTGGATTTTGTCGATTTTCTGTTAGTTTTTTATGAATATTTTGGCCATTTCCCAACAGATTTCGGAACGGTATACCATTTTGGAACCTGCGCTTCATTTTCCGCCAATCTGCATCAAAGGATCTGGAAAGTAAAACGAAAAAAATTTCGATCGATTTTGGAAAGGGGTACCATCATGATTTTTTGCAAAAATCGGGTAAGTTGGAATTGGTCGATTTTCTGTTAGTTTTTTATGAATATTTTGGCCATTTCCCAACAGATTTCGGAACGGTATACCATTTTGGAACCTGCGCTTCATTTTCCGTCAATCTGCATCAAAGGATCTGGAAAGTAGAACGAAAAAAATTTCGATAGATTTTTGGCGATTTTGGAAAGGGGTACCATCATGATTTTTTGCAAAAATCGGGTAAGTTGGAATTGGTCGATTTTCTGTTAGTTTTTTATGAATATTTTGGCCATTTCCCAACAGATTTCGGAACGGTATACCATTTTGGAACCTGCGCTTCATTTTCCGTCAATCTGCATCAAAGGATCTGGAAAGTAGAACGAAAAAAATTTCGATCGATTTTTGGCGATTTTGGAAAGGGGTACCATCATGATTTTTTGCAAAAATCGGGTAAGTTGGAATTGGTCGATTTTCTGTTAGTTTTTTATGAATATTTTGGCCATTTCCCAACAGATTTCGGAACGGTATACCATTTTGGAACCTGCGCTTCATTTTCCGTCAATCTGCATCAAAGGATCTGGAAAGTAGAACGAAAAATATTTCGACCGATTTTTGGCGATTTTGGAAAGGGGTACCATCATGATTTTTTGCAAAAAAAACGTCTCCAAATTTTTTTCCCGATATTACGGATCTTTCGATACAGATCGAATGATATTGAAGGCCTGATTCAGGAATGGAACTCCGTTTCCATTTCGGTTAAGAAATGGCCAAAATATGCCATCTAAAGTATGCAAATACGGCTTTTGGGTCAGAATTCCCTTTACTAATCATGTACTTTTGTATCTACAGGACTTTTCCCATGGATGTCTACATGAGGTGTCGTGGTTGCCCCTGATTTACCCCTGGAAAGGATTCTTGAAGTCCGGACGCTGCGTGGCTATGAGGATGTGCTTCAAGCAATTTCCGTTCACATGTATGTCAATATCCTTGAGAGAAAAACCAATATTTCTTTCATTCTCTAATGGTTTCTATTTCTCCCAGGTGTCGCGGGACCTACGAAGTCCTACCGGATCCGGCTTACCACTGGTGGGAGGTGGAACTCCTACGGACTACGGAATACGCCTAATCGTTGTGTAATGGTCGCCCATTGTATCGGATCTTCAGTTGCTCCGCTTCGACCCTCCTTCCGTGCAAGGAAAACATCACGATCTGCATTCCTTCTTTTATATAATTTAATATATTGTATATTATTGTAGTATTTTGTAATTTATATTGTAAAGAAACTGAAATAATGTTTTAAAATTGATGTTCTATGCGTTGTTTGCGTCGGGAGAATATTGCCATCGATGGGCATTATTTTTCCGCATCGTTTAAGCCGTATCCGGCTATTATTGGACGTGAAATAGTCGATATTTTTGAATTTGGCGCCTTTGAGTGGCGCTCCATCGCCCTGGGTGTTATAATTCGCAAGCAGTTTTGACTCGGATTTCCTATAAATAGAAGGTCGCTGCAGGGGAATTGACTTTTAAAATCCAGTTTAGCTCAGCCATTTTCCAACCGATTTGGACGGGAGACGTCTTAAACGAATCGTTGAAGCCGCTATAGGCGATGGTACAAAAATATTTAATGATTTCCCAAAAAAATTTTTTTTATTGATTTTTTGATATTTTTTTGCACCAATCGCTTATAGCGGCTTCAAAGATTCGTTTAAGACGTCTCCCGTCCAAATCGGTTGGAAAATGGCGAAGATAAACTGGATTTTAAAACCAATTTCCTTGCAGCGATCTTCTATTTATAGGAAATCCGAGTCAGAACTGCTTGCGAATTATAACACTTAGGGCGATGGAGCGCCACTCAAAGGCGCCAAATTCAAAAATATCGACTATTTACGTCCGATCTTGGCCGGATACGGCTTAAACGATGCGGTAAGATAATCTCAATCGATCTGATTAGACAATACCGTTTCCAGTATTTTTTTCAAAATCAATTTTAACGTATATCTTGGCTATTTCACGTCCGATTTTGGCCAAATACGGCTTAAACGATGCGGAAAAATAATGCCCATCGATGACTATACAGTTTTACAGTTTCATACAGTTTATACAATAAAAATAGGTTTATTATATAAAATTATAGATCTAAAGCTATGCAGAGTAGTTATCGTCATGGTCCTGGCACGTATGGAAGATACGCAGGCGAACAGCTGAAGATTAGATTCGATGGGCGACGATTACACGGCGATTAGGCGTATTTCGTAGTCCGTAGATGCGTTCCAGTCGCTACCAGTGGTGAGCTGGATCCGGATGCATCGCCTGCAGGATCTCGTAGGCCTCGCGACACCTGGGAGCAGAAATATAGGGCGCAGAACATTCGTCCGGTTCACCTGGAGAAATAGAAACCATAAGAGCGAGAAAATAATATTGGGGTTTTCTTTTAAGGACTTTTATTGACTTACGAGAGAACGAAAATTGCTTGATTGCATCCTCATGGTTGCCCAGCCTCAGGACATCATTTCCTTTCAGTGGCATAAATCAGGGAAAAGCACTCCACCTCGTGTAGAAATTAACATCCATGGCCAGAGTCCTGTAGATACAAAAATACATGATAAGTAAAGCGAATTCTTTCCATGTTCAGTATATTTGACCCAAAACCCCTCTTTTTATACTTCAGAAAGCATATTTTGGCCATTTCTTAACCGAAATGGAAACGGAGTCCCATTCCCGAATCAGACCTTCAATATCCTTCAATCTGTATCAAAAGATCAAAAAAATCGAACAAAAAAAATTTCGATAGATTTTTCGCAAAAAATCATGATGGTACCCCTTTCCAAAATCGCGAAAAATCGATCGAAATATTTTTGGTTCTACTTTCCAGATCTTTTGATGCAGATTGGCGGCAAATGAAGTGCTGATTCCAAAATGGTATGCCACTCAAAAATCTGTTGGGAAATGGCCAAAATATTCATAAAAAACGAACAGAAAATTGACAAAGTTGCACTAACCCGATTTTTGCAAAAAATCATGATGGTACCCCTTTCCAAAATCGCGAAAAATGGATCGAAATTTTTTTCGTTCGATATTCGGGATCTTTGGAGGCAAATAGAAGGGGACTGAAGACCTGATTTTGACATGGTATTCCGTTTCAGAATCGGTTGCAAATTGGCCAAGATTTTCATAAAAATGTTGATGAAAAGCGATATTTTGACCTTTTGGAATCAGAATTTGTCCTGTACCAGATTTTTTTATCTTGATCGGTGGGGATTACTTATCCGCATCGCTGTAGGCATACCGATTCATGGACCGCATTCGGAACCGTCGTCTGCAGGTTCTCCAAGACCTCGCAGGCTCACCCGCGACAAGATAATTAACTCCTTGTATTTCAATATTGATGGCAGTAAGCTGCGCGCACAGAGTTCCTTCCGTTGACCTGAGGGAATAAAAACCATGAAATCTCAGTGTAATACTGGGTTATCCAGTTACGGATACTGACTTACCCGATAATGGGATCTTTGCCAACTAGGAGCACATCCTCCCAGCCGCCACTGAGGCAGCCCAAGATGAGCGTCTTTCTGGTGATGGAGATGAGACACTGCATCGCGTGACATCCATGGCCACAGACCTAAGGATACAGAATTAGGGGATTAGTAAAGTCAGTTCTCATATTTAAAGTAACTATTTAAAAGCTTTTTGTATATTGAAGATCTTTTCCCCACGAGATCACCTGCTTCCCGGTGCCGCTGCGGTCATGTCTTAATGATGGTCCGTTTGGGGATCTTCTTTGACTGCTGGATAATCTTTAGGGCACTCTTCTTGTCTAGTTGTGTCCAAATTTCCGTTTTTCTTCTTATTTGATTGTTTTTAAGGAAAAAATGTTTAAAAATACGAACTTTGTTTACAAATCAGCCTCAGAGTGACCATCTCGCCCAAGCTAAGAAATACCACACTTTATCATCTGGTATATTATGTATGGTTCGAAACCTGGATAACCGTTTAAAAATATTAAATACCGGACAATGTATCAATCAATTTTAATTAAAAATTAATAAAAACAAACCAATCTTATGGGTCTACATCTGGTAAAGTAACAACAAAAATCTAAGATAAAATTGTCAGCCTATTTTTGTAATTTTTGTGACATTCAAATTTGCATAATTCGGCTGATACTTGGCCAATCGAGGAATGCTGTCCCTTCTCGATTTAAGCTCTTTAAGTACTATTATTGCCAATTAAAACCTGGCCAAATCTGTCTTGATTTTTGAAAAAATTCTTGAGAAAATTTTCAAAAACTCGGTCTGATTTTTGGCGCCTAATTTTTGACAGAAAATAAAAGTTTTGGAAGCGCTGAGATCCAAAAGGTATGGAATTCTTTCATCTGAATGGTCTTAGCCATGATATGGACATTAGAAGTTGGCCTTTGACGATTTTAAATCCATGGCCTACCATGGGGCGTATAAGTAATATGAGTTTAAAGATCACGTATACGCCCCAAGGCCGGAAGCTTTTAATGCGCCAGCGAAGCCATTTAATGAGCTTAAAAAAGATTTCAATAAAAAAGCTTAGTGTGACTTGATTCTTGGAAAGTTCCTAATGCCAGGATCTGAGCCTAGAACCTTCAAGCTTGCAAAGCTTTCAAGTTTACAGTTAGAAAGTTGCCGTTTCGAGCCAAAGCTTGCAACACGTTGTGCGGCAATGTGGCCATTGTTACCGCCTGCCACGCAACATCCAAAAAAACCAGCCTCAGCCGCGTCAGTTGGCTCTCGACTCACGGATGATCCGGACCCGGATCGGAAACGAAATCGGAAGCGGCAGTACTAACCGAAAAGCAAAAGAAAACAAATACCCAGGACTGCAATCTATAAACGGACTTAGACTGAGATCCTTTCGGGTTTGTTTACGTTTTTTGTTTGTTGGTTAGGTTGAAAGCAAGTTTGTTCTTGCTTTGGTTCGTCCTTCTTGTTGTTGGTTTTTTGTGGCTGTCAGCCTGTCAGCCTGCCATTTGGCATTTTGCTTGCAATCTGCTGCAGCAGCAGAAAAGTCAACAACAAACAATGGAGTGCAAACATTGGTGCTGCTCAAAGACGAACAAAAAAAAAAGAAAATAAAGTAAAACGGACAAAGAACACGACAGGACAGAGAAAGAGATGGAGATAGAGAGCGAGTGACTGAGGCAGCGTGAGTGGCAAGGAGAGTGTTTGGGGAAAATCACCCAAAAGTTTGTGCTTTGAATTTCAACGGCAACGTGTTCGGTGTAATTCCTGTGTGTTTTTGTTTTGTTTCTCCTTTTTTGTGTTATTATTGTTTTATTTTCAAGTATTTTTAGTGTTTGCGTGTGAAAGTAAATACATTTTTTTGTTGTGTTTTTCTTCCCTGCTGGCTGGTGTCAAAAGTTAAAAAATTTGACGTGAAGTTGTAAGTGGCAGAGCCTTGAAATAAAATGGAAATATAGCCGAAAAAAAAAGAATAACGGAAAAGGAATCCTAGGGAAAATCAATGCGCGTATGCGTGTGCCCTTTACATCTGTGTGTGCGGTGTGTGTGTGTGTGTGTGAGTCTTTGCGTGTGTGTGTGTGTTTGGAAAGGAAAATCCATAAAGCGGCATAAAGTGAAACACAAACTTGGCCAATAATTTACAAAAAAATTCAAATTAAAGACACCCCAGGACCCTCCGTCCCACACCCCCTTCTGCGTGGGTGATTGATTTTTTTTTTTTTGGCAACTGCTTTTAGCGTGTGCCCTTTACATCTGTGTGTGCGGTGTGTGTGTGTGTGTGTGAGTCTTTGCGTGTGTGTGTGTGTTTGGAAAGGAAAATCCACAAAGCGGCATAAAGTGAAACACAAACTTGGCCAATAATTTACAAAAAATTCAAATTAAAGACACCCCAGGACCCTCCGTCCCACACCCCCTTCTGCGTGGGTGATTGATTTTTTTTTTTTTGGCAACTGCTTTTAGCCAAAAGTCCGCTCATCCGCATCTGCAAGACGATTTGGCCAAAATAAAATTACAAAAACCACCACGAATCTTTTGTAAACAAGCATTTCGAATGCCAAACACGGAACAGCTGATCCCCCCCTCAAGCCACCCTCGCTCAACCAAAAAAAAAGGGGGGGAATAGTGGGAAAATAAAGATGCTGCCAAAAACTATCTGTCGACAAAATTCTATAAAACTTTTCTCATACACAGCCAGAATGTTTTGCACTTCAGTTCTTAAGAACCATTAAAAGTATTATTTTCAAATAAATTAAAGTATAAAAAACTAAAGTAATATTAAAGTATATTAATTCCATTTAATTTTTAATTAAACTTTAAGGTTTTCAAGGGAAACTTTGATTTAGGTTTGCTTTAAAATCGTTACATTTATTAATAAAATATCAAGCTCGAAACAGGAGAGTTAAATATTTTGGGTAATTGTGTTAATTGATTAATTTTTAAAATATTAAATTAAAGAAACTTGCTCTTAATCTTGCTCTTTTATCCCATAATCTTCAAATTAATTAACAATATATAATAATCTAAATAAAAGCAATATAAATATTTGAAAAAATCCTTAAAAGTAAAGGAATATTTCCTCTTTTCTAAGTTTTAAAGAGAATCTAAAGTAATTTTCGAGTAATTTTAACAACTAGAGTGTACAATTTTTAAATAATTTAAATAAGAATTTATTGAATATGAAATTAATAATATTTCCAATAATCGTTCACCTTTCTACACACGCAAAACACGAAAAAAAAACAACACACATTCATGCCACCGAATAGAGCAAGGACAGAGAATAAGAAGAAGTGGCAGCAAGACACAGAACAGCAGCAAGAGCACTGAAAGAAAAAGAGCTCAGAAATAATAGCAATAGATATATATATATAGATATATATTTTTGTGGCAATTTGAAGCTCCCACAATTGTTGTCGCCGCCGCCAAGTTCAAAATCAACGCCTGACAATGACAAAAGCAGCAAAGTGGCGCCCCAAAACCCCAACAAAAATAATACAAGCGGCAACAATCTTACCAATACCAATCAAAATACAAACAACAACAGCAACAAGGATACTTTCTGAAATTGCAACGCAAGACACAACAACAAAAACAGCAACAACAACGGCAACAGCAACAAAAACATTCAGAACTGATGTTGCAACAACAATCAATGGAAACGACACGACATGGCGACGTCAACGATTCTGTACGCTGGCCCACTTGCAGTGCCTTTCCAAAATGGGCGCCACAAATGGCCTAAACCCGGGGGCGTGGCTGCCAACGATGACGTCCGATGTCGCCCGGCTGCTCTTGGTCCTCTGCCTCCTGGGCTGCCTCTGGCCCTATTCAGGTAATTAGCATTCGATCCAACCCATAAAAAAAGCCAACAAATCTGAAATAGGCCAAAACCAAATTGAATACAGCAGGCGGCCAAGGAAATTGCGTCAAGAAAAACTCATTTTCGAATTGGCCAAAAAAGAAATTGTGAATTCTTTTTTTTTTTTTAGCTGATTTTGGGTGAACCCAAAGAATATTCTAGGAAATCTAGGAAAGCTTTCAGGGTTTTACCTTTTTTTATACTTCAGAAGTTAAAGCTAGAAAATAGCAAAAAAGAACCCAACTTTGTGTACAAAAAAAATCCTAGACAACAGGGCGTATGAGTTATTTTGTCGACGATATTACGTATACGCCATGGTGGCAGTTTTAGTACAAAAAAAAAATGGTTTATTTTAGAAAGAAAACAGAAAAATAAGGAGTATAGAAAGGATTTTAGTGAAATTTGGAATAAAATTGATTGAAAGTTTTTTTAAAAAAGAACGCTTATAAATTATAAATATTTAATCATTAATATTTAATCAAATTAAGCCTCGTTTTTTGGGATAAATACTCCACAATTTTATTAAAAAAAATGTTTAAATCTGTATTGTAGAATATATAACGTTTCAGATTTCCATTTCCAAATATTTAAATCAAGTTTTTAATGAAACATTTCTTTATTTCCAATACCAAGGTCCACTCTAATCCCTCGCCAACTGATTGCTTTTCATTTGCATCTCCTCGTTAGCCATCTATAGCTTCTCTGTTGCCAATCTCTGTTCTCGTTTTTTTTTGCTTTTGTCATCACCTTAATCGAATCAGTTTTAATGCCCTCGAATGACGCGATTATCCAGAATAACATTTGCGTTCCATTACCTTTTGACGGAAAATTAATTTTGTGGCACACATAGAGCCACACACACACACTGCCACACTCTTGGAAACTGTCAGAAATTTTCCCATAACAATGCCAGCCTGTCCGGGGGTCTAATATTATTTTTTCTAGCTGCTGCTTTTTTTTTTTTGCGAAATTTGCATACAACATCGAAGGCTGCAGGCAGGAGTGGCAGAGCAAAAAAAAGGAAGCCCACACTCGATTGAAAAAGGCGCCGGTGAGACGGCCATAAATCTGCCTATTACAGGCAGGTCTTCAGGCAGGAAATCCCATTCGATTTATAGACCAAAAAAATATATACGAGTACGAATATATGGTGCTTTTAGTGGGGTTCTCACTGTACTACTTTACCTTGCCGCTTGCCGCTCAATCAAATTTGATGATTCTGTTTTCCTTTTATGTGCCAGTTGGAGTCGTCGAGTCATAAACAAATGCCCAAGGAATGAGAAAAGTCTTGAGATTGTTACACAAAAAGAAAAAGAGTTGGAGTGCACTGAACAAAACACAGAGTTGTATATTAAAATTACAGAAAAATAATAGCAAACAGGGCGTATGATTAATATCAACAGAAATATCACGCATACGCCTCATAGGCTTTATAGAAAACAATTCTTTTTAGGAAAACTAAAGTATTAACTCCACTTCTGAGTTTAACATTAAAAAAATAATGAAATATATTTCTAGAAACACAAGAAACTAAGCAAAATATAAGGGCAACAGGGCGTATAAGTAATATCAAAAGAAATATCACGCATACGACACATAGGCTTTATAGAAAACAATTCTTTTTAGGAAAACTAAAGCATTGACTCCATTTCTTTGTTTAACATTAAAAAAATTAAATATAAATAATGAAATATATTTCTAGAAACACAAGAAACTAAACAAAATATAAGGGCAACAGGGCGTATAAGTAATATCAACAGAAATATCACGCATACGACCCATAGGCTTTATAGAAAACAATTCTTTTTAGGAAAACTAAAGCATTGACTCCATTTCTTTGTTTAACATTAAAAAAATTAAATATAAATAATGAAATATATTTCTAGAAACACAAGAAACTAAACAAAATATAAGGGCAACAGGGCGTATAAGTAATATCAACAGAAATATCACGCATACGACCCATAGGCTTTATAGAAAACAATTCTTTTTAGGAAAACTAAAGGACTGACTCCACTCCTTCTCTTGGGAGTCAAAGAAGAAAAGTATTATAAGTTATAATTCCAGAAACTGCTATCCATTTTCTTCGAGTGCACTTTTTCTTTTGAGTAGTTTGGGTTTGTTAGTAAGTTGGCAACAACCTTGACTTTGCACATGCAACGTCCCATCACCCACCACCCACCAGCCCATCGCCTACCCCCTGGCGACCCCTTTTCAAATTTGAATGTTAGAACAGAGAAAACACAATAGATGAATAGAATAGAAATAGAAGAATAGAGGAATAGAACAAAGTGGAACATGTAAAGTGTGGACTTGAATGGCGATGATACAACGCTCGAGATGAATATCGAACGTCATCAATCTTGAGGCGTACTCGTTTGGGGCTTTATAGTGGTTTTTAGTGTTAGGGTTAATTAATTGCACAATGGCTGGATGGGTGGATGGGTCATTGGTGGGTTAAAGCCATGCTAAGCATACGGCTTACATAAAGTGCGGCAAGTGCGCCGATCGATGGGCCAAACGTTGCGTTTTAGCTAATTACAGTGCCTGGCCCAGCTGTTTGGTCTTATATTTTTTTTCTATTTACCCCTCACAGTGTTTTTTTTTTGGGTTTTTTTTTGTAGAGGCGGTGGTGCAATCCATCGACCGTTGAGTGGTGACAGCCGGTGGGTGGTTGTGGCAGGCGGTGATTACGGTCAATCAAATCACCACAAGGGCATTTGCCAAGCCAAGCTAAGCCCCATTCAAACCTGGCTATTGACCAGGCTAAAAGCCAGCAAAGTGTGTTAAAATATTAAGTGCATTAAACCCATTGGGGAACGGAAGTGGCCAGCGAAGGCATTATTTTATTATTTATGCAGATGGCATGATTCCCATATTTAGATCTATTTAATAATTAATAGATTAGAACAGAAAAAGGGTACTGTATGGGAAATAGTTTAAGGGAAATAAGAATTTAGATTAGTTGCTTTTACAAAAAATAGAAAGCTTATAGAAACTATTTTGTTTAGAAAATTCAAGGCATTACGAGTATTTCGAAAAAAACTACTTCTACCTTAATTGCTTTCTTAAAAGACTAAAGAAGTAAACATGTTTTAAAATTTATAGAATTTTCCTGGCTTTTTCTTGGGTTTTCTCTGGTTTTCAGTTACTAAGCCAGACACGCTCTTAGGCATTTAGCTTTCATTACGCATACGACACGTTGTCACACAAAAAAGAGGAAAGGCAAGGCAGGTCAAAGTGGCGACCAGAGCTTTCAAAATGGTTTTATAATCTTTGCTTCCGTTAGTCGTTCAAGAAACTCAAACAAAAATTCCAAATGTTAATTATATAAAATGTAGGGAAATGTCATAGAGGTTAAAAAATACTAAAAAATAATACTAATAATAATAAAACTAAATAAGACTTGAAACCTTTATTAAAAATTTACTTTTAAATTATGAAGAGAATATATAGGGGTTTTCTTTAGGGAAACTTTGCTATATTAAGGGGAAATCGTATCCAAAACTCGTAAGTAGTTATAGTTTCTGGGAACATTTTTTTACCAGAAATTAGAGGTATTTTTATATTTAAGGAATATTAAAGATTTTTGGAGCTTAAATATGGGTTTTCTTTCGAGGTTTCTTTGGAAAGTACACATTCGAAAGTAGTTATAGATTCTAGGAATATGTTGTACCAGAAAATACAGGTACATATTTTTATATGCAAGGTATTTTGGGGGTTTTAAGAATCTTAAATAGGGGTTTTCTTTAGGGAAATTTTGGTTTATTAAGGGGAAATCCTATTCAACATTCGTGTCAGGGAATATTTTGTACCAGAAAATACAGGTATTTTTATATTCAAGGTATTTTTGAGGTTTTTAGGAACTTAAATAGGTGTTTTCTTTAGGGAAACTTTCCTATATTCAGGGGAAATCCTATCCAAAATTCATAAGTAGTTATGGTTTCTGGGAATATTTTGTACCAGAAAATAGAGGTATTTTTATGTGCAAGGTTTTTTTGAGGTTTTTGGGATCCCTATGGTTTTCTTTAGGGAAATGTTGCTAAAACATTATTCAACTTTAAGTAAATGTTTTCCTTTTAAAGAAAACCTATCCCACATTCGGAATTATTATAGTTTCTGGAAATTCTTTGTATCCGAAAACACAGGTATTTCTCTATATTCATGGCATTTTCTCTCAGTGCAGGAACACACAAGTAGCTCAGGGATAGAGTGGCGAAAGAGAGCCACAAAAGCAGGCAGCAAAAGTGGAAAACTTGATGGCTGCACTCACTCAACGCTGCTGCCATGACCCTGCCAGTTTTCCTCCGTTTTTTCCCGCTTTTCCTACGCTTCTCCCATGCTTTTGTCATGCTTTTCCCATGCTTTCTCCCATGCTTTCCCCATGCTTAAGCATTTATGAACTATTTCGAAGCAAGGCTGCAACATTGGCAATGCATTCCCATTAAATTTTTCATACTTCCTGCCTCACCAAAAAAAAAGGACCAAATGTCAAGTTAATCAAGGACAACGGGGAGAAGTCTCTAGATAATTTCCATACATTTAGACATCAATTAATAATCAATAGGATAATGGATTTCTCTCGCTTCTCGTTAAATATTTAATAAAATTACCAATTCGATTCCCAAAATGTCATAAGGATTCATTGAAAATTACTCGAAAACCTATTTTTAACCAACGGAATGGCAAATAAATGACACAAAATTGCAATCAAATGTGCTTTTTCGAGTATATTTTACAATTGCAGGCAAAAGTATGTAAATTAAATTGAATTGAATGGCAATTGAGAATAAATTGGTCATGATGACCTCTTCTCATGCTCTTTATGGTAATTTACTTTCAAAAAGGACAAAACCCCTAATTAAGTGCTTTTTGTGCAATTTTCAAAATTGATTTCAATTAAAAGTGAATTCTTCTTGTCGAAAACAAAATTGATTTTCACCCGAAAATAGAACAAAGGTCCTTTTGGACCAAAATTAAACGACTTACGGTTGAGTTGGTCAACGAAAAACAAAAAAAAACGAATTTTTATTATTATTTTTTGTATTTTTAAAGTGGCAGGAGGGGAGGGAAGGGAAGGTAGAGAGGCTAGGGAGGGGGCACCTTTTTAAAATGTCACAACAAAAGCTATTTTTAAGTGAGCTGTGGCCCTGGAAATGAAACTTCCTTACACCCCTACCTCTAGGCCGCAGCCCCCTGCTCTTCAGTTTACAGAAAATGAAAAAAAAACCTCCTCCTTCCGCTCCTCCTGCCCCTTCTCTAAGCCCCCTTGGGCGCCACCCATGCCAGTCCAATGGATTCTGGGAAAAACTCGGTTCAGGTGGAAATGAAAAGCGCCGGGCATTAAAAAGTAATAAACATAATTGTAAAATAATGCGACCTCTTCCTCACTGGCTCGAGCTATGAAATGCAATTTACAGAGAGAGAAATCAGACATTTAAATTCTAATTTATATAGAATTATGTTTTTCCATCAATTATTCATCAAGGATTTAACACAATTAAAACCTCTTTATTAATAAATAAAATGGAAAACAATTTTTCTTAGATTTTTATAGTTTTCAACTATTTTATGGAATATTGTTGGAATATTCTTTGAATATTCTTTAAAATTTTTAGTCAAAAATCAATCAAAATATTTCCCTAAAACTATTATTTAATATGTA
This sequence comes from Drosophila ercepeae, assembly GCA_018150545.1. Classification (NCBI taxonomy): domain Eukaryota; kingdom Metazoa; phylum Arthropoda; class Insecta; order Diptera; family Drosophilidae; genus Drosophila; species Drosophila ercepeae. The sequence goes on from JAECWL010000174.1 coordinate 3,334,248, forward strand.
TTTTAAGGCTAATTATTATAAGCAAGACTTTAGCTTTAAAAAACATATATTTATTCTTTTTAAAAAATAACATCTTTCTTGGTAAAAAATCTTCTAAGACTTGCATTATTTTGTATCTATATTTTGGTATCCATTTCCAAGGATCAATATATCCTAGTCCAAGAATTAATATAAAGAAATAACAGTGTAGGTTAGGCACGGAGAAGGACGAAGGTTAAATGAGAAGAAGGAGGATGCCAGGAAGGAGAAGGCTTCTGGGAGGTCTGGGAGGCCGTGAGGTGAGGGCCGTGCGAAAGTAGGCGGTGGCGCAGGTGGCAAATGGCGGAACGAGGAACGAGGAGGGGGGCGTGGCCTGCTAAACTTTGACCCAGGACAGAGCTAAATTGTTTGGGCGACAGCTGGCACACGAAAGTTGAACGCTTGCTTTTAATTATTCAGCGGACTTCTTCTTCAAAAAAAACAAAAAACGAAAAAAAAGCGAGAAAATGCAACGAACAAAAAGCAAAATGAAGGGCCACAGACTCAAGGAGTCAAAGGTGGCAAGGTGGCATGGGGCATGGTCCGGGGGGTTGCATGAAGATAGGAAGAAAGTAGAGAGAAAGTAGGCGAAGCAGAAGCCCGGCACAAGGAAAGCAAGCACGTGCACGTGCGAATAATAACCGCAATGGCGGAAAATCGTGGGAAATGGTGGAAGAGCCGGATAAATGGAATGGAAAAAGGCCGAACAAGGACGAAGGATATGGAGGCGAGTGTGGGGGTGTGGCGGGGCTAAGGCGTTGCAAGGAAGAGCAAACAAACAAAGTGGACAAACAACTGCAGCATCCGCCCAAATGGCGCCGCGCCCACTTCCTACACTGTCCAACTTTTCGTCCTTTTCTTGTTTTCATAAAGAAAAATACTTGAAAAGCAAGGCGAGGAAAGTAATGCGCCTAAAAGACACTTGGAGAAATATTCTAGACTTTTACTTTAAAATTATACTTTAATTAAAAACTCCTTAATCCTTAATCCCTATTGGAGATTAAATTCATTAAATAAATATTTAAATATATTTTTCCACAAATCTTCCCTTTAGATATTATTTTTCCTTATTTTTTACCATCTCTCCTTGTAATTGCCAAAAAATATTTATTGGTCTCATAGACTGTTCTGCGTTTCTCTTGCCCCTAAAGGATCCTTTATATCCTTTTTTTGATTATTTTCATTTTTTGGCGTGCAGCACGCGACCCATTAAAGCTCGCACCCAAACCGCATCCGTATTCCGTGTTCGTGTCCGTATCCGTTCGGATGTGGCAGCCAGCGTCGAACCTCGCGGCTCGAGCTTCGAACTTGCAACCAATGTACGTCACTTGCAACATTTTTCGAGCTTTCGCAAAAGCTTCGTATCTTCGGAATCTCTGACCCCATATATCTCACAGATCCGTAGATATATTCCCAACAACTCGTATATAATAAAATAGATTCCCATTGGAATTTCATTCATTAAAGTAAAAAAGTAGAAAAAAGTATATAGTTCAAGCATCGGAATTGAAAATCTAACCTTGAGTGATACAATCGAGCTGAACACGTACTCGTATTATCTGGCTCTAGACTAGATTTTGATTCGGAATGACCCCAAAAGTCATACGATTTGATAGGGATCAAGCGCCGGACTAGCCGGATTAAAGTGGAGCATCGACTTGATAATGAATAGAAATATATAGAATATTTCTATATTCGAGTACACTCGTATTTACACTCAAAAGTGTTTTTTTCAATCACATTTTTTTTGCAGCTGCTTTGGAGGAGGATTGCGTTGACTTTCAGGGCAACAAGGTGAACCATGGAATGCTCTATGTTCCAGGACCCGGGGTCTGTAGTCTCTGTGTCTGTTACCACTCCGAGCCACTCTGGTGCAAGGCCATTTACTGTGATCCGCCCTATGTGAGTGAATAATATAAAATATTTATCTTAATATATAATATATTTTATTTAGTTTTGCAAAAACTTTCGCGTTGGGGAGCGTTGCTGCGAATTTGAATGCCTGGATCCGCCCGGCGAGGATAAACTGTACCAGGTATTTATTGTTAATAATAGAAATCGAAAAGAAAACAATCTAAATAATCTATATAATCCATAGGAACGGATGAGGAAAAGGGCGGAAATATTGGCTGGGAACAGTACAGCCTCGAATGTGCGACTCGCCACTCCCTTGGCCGTGTCCACGTTGATGTTCGGATTTCTGGGCAATAGCTTTTTGAATTTATAACTCCAAGTCAAAGAATAGCCAGAGTTGGAAATCAATAACCTGAATTTTTGTTGTTTTTGCTCCTAAAGCAAGTAGACTCTCTCAGACTCTCAAAGTAAAACTGCAAACAAATTATTACAGTGTAATAATAGAAAACCAAGGCGAATCTGCGATTAGTTTTTTTTTTGTACTCAAAAAACCAAAAAAGTCATAGGTTTTCACTTATATCCCCTCAGACTTATATAGGAACAATAATAATAATTTCAAAACGCGAAATGATAATGTTAAATAATAAAAAAATACATTTAAATATTTAAAAAAACAAAAACAAAAGACGACCCGAAGCTATTTCAAAAACACTTTCGAATACTTTCAATGTGATCCGAATCCGAAACCGATACCGAAACCGATACCGAAACCGAATCGATAGAGCCAGCAGAAATATATTATAATTAATATATATAAAAAATAATAATAATAAATAGAAAATAAATTAAGCAACACCAAGAAACCAGAAGAAACTCATCAAGCAAACGTATAAGACAGTCTCTAGCTTCTAAGACTCTATGAAAAATAATATATATATGAAAAAAGGAGAAATATATCTATATATATATTTAAGGATATGGTAATCCGTGTAAGCAAATATTGTACATAAGAGTATACAGCTCTGTGTATTGGATCAAAAACTTGTTGATTAGTGTTTAGCTAAAAGAATGAAGGAAACTTCTGATAGAATACTAAGTGTATGGATTTTTTTTTTTGAAAGTTAAACAAAAACGGAATCTTGAAAGTATAATTTACATTTCAGGATTGAATCACCTCACTGTATCTCATTTTTCCCATATCATATCGAAAAAAAAAATATAAAAAAAAGATAGAGATGAAAAAGTCATTCGAAAATCGCGATTTTTGGAAACTGTAGAAAATTACACATATCTTGGCAACATTTTTTCCAAATATTCTAAACATTATCTCCTGCATTGGTGCTAATTTTATCGTAGGCTAAAAAATAAAATCTTAAAAAATTAACAAAAACAACACAAGGCACACATCAAACTCACTCTCACAAAATCACAAAAATTCGATCATATTGAATCAAATTCTATATATCAAGTAGGTACTATAATCAAGAGCAAACCCAAAAAAATAAATAAAAATAAAAGCTAGTTAACCAAATACTTATGTTTTGTTTAAACAAAAAATAAACAAACTGCTGGATAAGTTTTTAATTTCAAAATCACAATAAATCGATTGCATAATCAGCAAAGAAAAGCGAAAGCTTAAATAGATATATACGATATATGAAATATATATATATATATATGTTTAGGACTAGATCTCGTTTCAAATTTAGGCTAAAAGACTCTGAAGCCATCTCCGTCTCTTTCTATATAGAAGCCCTTTGAGAACAAAAAGCGTAGAAATAAATTCTAGAGATATAGCAGGACCAGCAAACCAAACTCTAAAACTCTAAAACTCAAGTCAAATCGAAGCGATTATAATCGATAGGAATCGATACATTTTCTCCAAATCACTAACATACTCGTACAGAGAAAAAATAAATAAATAAATATATTTAAAAATAAAATGCGAGAATATAAAATCCGAGAGGAAAAAGAGGAGTACGGCTGTGAAATTTTGTTTGCTTTAAAAAAAAATGTAAATAATCGAATCGATTCGATAACAAATAATATATTTAAGCCAGCGAAATGGTAACAACTATTAAAAATCAAGTAGAAAAAAATGTCAAGAATGGGGAATGAAAATAACTAATTAACTGAATGTACAATTCAATTTGCCACAACATCTGACCAATTATGCAAGCGTATATACACCCGCACACACATACAAGTATATACATATACAAAACTGATCCATAACAGATATAAAAAATAGAGATATATATATACAAGTATATATAATACCATATATACACACATCAATCCAAGTATCTGATAAGAAAATGACAAATTTTAATTAAAAACTAAAAAGATCGAGAAGCGCGCTTAACATTTTTAACATAAAATTAACATAAAATTAACATACAATTGACAAATGCAAATTGGCTTTAATTAATAATTAATAACTAATAATGATAAATATCTAATGATAACTATATAGAGAATAATACAAGTAATACGATATATTTGTGTTTATGACATTTTGTGTTGGATTTTAGTTTTTAGATAGCCAGTGTTGTAAGACAACCGAAAAACTTCGCCCTAAGCTTAAGCGCTTTGCCATTTCTCAAGGAAGATGAATCCTTTTTGGCAGGATCGTACTCGTAGAGTTAATAAGAAAGAGACAGACAGTATGGAAGGGCAATGATTAACTTTATTACTGACATTTATTAATATAGAACAGGAAATATTTTCAATTTCTTCAACCTTACCAAGTCGAAAATAAAACTATTAATAACTTGACAATTTTCTTGACAAATGTAATCCCCAACCAAGTAACCAAAATCTAAAATAATTCAATAAAATCTAAACAAGGAAAGTGTCATATAATGTTTAAAAAAAAATAATAATTTAGCAAGAGGCAAATCCAGAAATCATGTAATGCATACTTTATAATAATAATTCTAAATACCAGGAAAAATTTTAACAAAAATATACAAATATTTTCACAATAGCTTAAAAAAAAGAGAACTCGTTTTTTATTCCAACTACAACGATGGATTTTTTTTATTGAGGAAATCCCGAAAATAAGAAAAAAAATATACTATCATGGACAATGAACCCGTTGAAGGTCCCCGCGAACTTTATCTCATCGGTTGACGAAAATACATTATCACGGAAACAAAGTTAATTGCAATCGACGATTGCATAAGTATTATTTCGATTAGATTTGTGTGCATTGTTTATGCTTTCTAATGTTTTTTCTAAGCTCTTTTTCAGTCTTTTTATGGAGGCGGTACTGGTGCACCAATAAAATCGGACCGGAAGCTATTAATCAGAGCGATAAGAAGAGCTCAAACATCATCTCGATTAGATATTCTTTAAAATTAGAAATCTTGTATCTGAAAACAAGATTCAAGATGAAAAAGGAGGGGTTGAGTTTTGTACAAACTCTCGATATATGCGTTCGATAAATTCGATTTGTAATCGATTAAATAAATCAGTTCTATATAGAGAAAAGCACGTCCTCAACCCTCTTAGCGATACAAATAATACAAAGTCATAGAGTCCATTTGGGGAATCCAAAAACTAACCAACCACAAATTCAAATAGAAACAAAAAACGAATGCATTTTGAAAAAAAATATTTATTATATTTATATTTAAATCTTTTCTTTTCTCACTTTTCTCACTTTTCTCGGTTTGTTGCTTTTTGTTGGTTGCTCTTTTGATTTGTCTTTAAAGTAAACCGCATCGCTCTTTCTCGCATTCTTGTATTTACAATAATTAAGTTTAACACTTTACCAGACTGATGGTATTACAATTCACAATATATTATAATATATATATATACTCGAATACAATACATAAATAGGTGTGTTAGTTTAAAGATCCCTTAAATTCCTTAGATGCCATGAGGTGATAAAAAAAAAACATAAATCGATATCGATATCGAAATCGAAATCGAAACCGATCGAGCGGAACAAGATAAATCTGTGTTTTTTTAGGGGAAAGAGGGAGTGTTTAGAACCCTAACCTAGTTAGGGAATGTCTTGTAAAACTTAATACGTATTCTTCGATAGGGAATCGATTGTAAAAATCGATTAGATATCGATTATCGACCTGCATACGCATTAACTAGTTTACTTTAAGATAAGTTTATTTTCTTTTTAATACAATATATATATTAATAGGTATTTTTGGTTTAATAAACTAATTATTGCACATGGCAACGAAAACTAATCGAATTGGTTTGGATTATTCTTCACTTTTTTTACACATTTTTATCGTTTTTTTAATACTATTGCAGCAACATTTTCCAAGAGACCAATTTACAAACTATATCTAAGATTTCTAGGTATAGTTTACACACAAACATAATCCAAACCATTTCGCATTAGATGAGCAGATGAGCTGTTTTCCATAACCCTGTTGCACAGTGTCGATTAAATGTGATGTCTTTGATTCTTTAACTTTGTTTTTTAATTTATGTATATATATTTTTTGTTTTTTTTTGGTTTTTTTGGTTTTTGGTATGCGTTGCCTAAGAAGATAAAGTCTGACAGTCGACGGTCGCAATTTGGTTGTTGCTGCTCCTAATACTCAATTGGTGCCTGAATTAGCCAAACTACTTGGATGTGAATGGTGTTTATGTTTAGTTTTTTTAAAAAGATCTATTCTATATATATATAGGTTTGCGGGGGTGTAGCTAGAATACGAATTTTGGAATAGCCTTTCTCTTTCTCAAAAATGTTATTAAAAATGTTTAAAAGTACAAAAATATATTTGTTTTTTATTAGCTTACTATCTGTTTTCACTTTCAAATCAGGAAAAAGATAAAAAACTTTAAATTATACTTTTACTTTTTATCGCTTTGTATATTTTAAACAATAAATATATAAAAAAAAATCATTTATAACCTTTACATTAGACTAGTTCGGTTTTTTGGCTTGGCATTAAAAATATCAAATTAGAAATTATAAAAAAATGTTTTTCCAGGACTCCTTTTTGTAGATTTTAAAATTGTAAAATAAATAGTTTCTACGTACCTCGAAAATAAATTAAAATAAAATATATACCCCTTGGCACAGAGGGTAAGGACTAATAGCGAAATGTTAAAAATCAAACTTCAATGCGGTATTCCAGCTACGCCCGTAATGCTTTCTTGTGGTTGTGGTGTTGAGTGATGAGTGATGTGTGAGGTGTAGGGTGTGAGGTGTGTGAGGTTGTGGGTGTATCCCGGGCCAGCCCGCCCACCTAGAGCGTCTTAAGCATGGCGGGAGCCTTGGCGGCCGCAGGACTATAGCCGCTCGGACTGTTGGCCACCGCGGCGGCAGCTACCGCTCCGGCTCCGGCCGCCTCCTCGCGACTGATGGAGCCCGAACCCAGGCATTTCGTGGGTTTGTATCGCTGCAACGCCTCCGCCGACGTCGACTTAAAGGTCTCGGTCATCACCGCCCGCACTCGCTCCATCAGGACATCGATGTCGTCCTTGGTCAGACCCTCGGTGCTAATCGGAGGCAATGTGGTTATCACAATCCGGCCCGCATTCAGAATCTTCTTCTTGTCGTTGAGGAATGTCCCGTAGGAGCTGAACACCACCGGCAGTATGGGAATCTGCTGGTCGATGGCCATGTGAAAAGCGCCTTTCTTGAACGGATGCAGCTCCCCGGTGTTGCGCCGCGTTCCCTCCGGAAAGACCCACAGCTTGATCCTCTGCCGCTTGATCTTGCGGTTCACCTCGTTCAGCGTCTCGCGCGCCTTCTCGCCCCTCACCCGGTCGATGAAGATCAGGCCCGCCAGCCAGGCAGCCAGGCCAAAAGGCCACGCGTAGAACAGCTCCCTCTTGGCCACCACCGTGCACTTGTTCATCACATGCCAGATGTCGAACATGCCTAGAAAAGAACGTAGATTAGTTTGGGAATAATTAATTAACAATTTAATGGAAAAAAACGTAAACGTTTAGAGAATGTAAGAAAGGATGAAGGAACAATAAGAAATTAATTAAAAAGGATAGAAAGGTACCGGTTATCACACAACTCGAATCAATCTCAATCTTACCCAGCACATCCAACGAACTCTGGTGATTGGCCACAATAATGCAGGCCTGATCCTTGGCCAGATGCTCCTTGCCACGCAACTCCCAGCGCAGGCCAATAAGCGTGGAAATGCGATGACACCAAGTGCTAGCCCATCTGAAAGATTAAATAAAATAGAATATATATATGAAATATTGATTTAAAAAACCCATACTCATAACCCATTTACTCCAAAAGAATCTATAGACATGTCTAAACTATTTAATTAGCCAAGTGATTTGAAAAAGCCATCATCCATTTCGATTAATTGAGTTCAATTCCCACACTGATCATCAATCGGAATGAATGAAAGTCAAAACAAAGGCAATATTTAAACGAGCTGACAAACGCCCAACGAGGCGTATAACTTTGATATACTCGTACAGAAGCTCTGATTCCAATACCCGCACCCATTTGGTAATGCACATACGAGTATATTTTACGATTATATATATCTATATATCTATATAGGTAGATAGGTCGGTGGCAATATACTCTGGCTCGGACATATCACACCATATGGGGCATGACACGTAATTACAGGGCCGTGTGAGGAATAAATGATACACCAGGGTACAGGTTTTCCTTCTACTCGATCGATAAACTGCATTTAATAGTTGGAATGAAGCATAATTAAATCACTTGGGCTGCCACTGGCGCAACCCTCTAATTTTTCATCAAATATTCACGATTGTCTAATGCTAATAATTGTCATTCGAGCTTCCAGCTAAGTGCAGCAAACCGCAGCAAAGGAATTAAATGGGACACAAGAAAAAGTTCTCATTGAAACCGCAATGGGGATACAGGTGGAGAAAGATTTTCGTATCTTTTGTAACTTGATATTGTTTTTGGTTTGGAATTTGTAATTAGAAAATCTATCTCAGATATCGAGTTACTTTTTGGGTTGAAAAAGAATTTGATTAAAAAATGTGGGTAGTTTGAAAAAGCTTTTCCTTTCCCTAAAATTCTAAGATATGCACAAACTTTAACCTTCTTCCCTACATTTTCTTTATTATTATGCATTTCTTTCAGTGTTTTTTTGCCGGGTTTTCCAAACGCTTTTCCCATTGGCGTGCAACAGCTCCCTTGGCTTTTCAACTGGGAACACGTGTCGAATTGTGGAAACCCAAGAAACCCGACCAAGCCCCCAACCCTTTTCACGACGTCCTTGGTTTGAGGCCTCAGCAAAAAAAACTAGCCAGACTAAAGAGAAAAAATCACATAAAAAATGGAAACCAAAACCACTAATGACACCCTCAACTGATTAATATTCTTTTTTGTACTAAAAAAAAGCTTTCTGATTTCTTTTACAAAATAATAATTGCCTTTTCAGATTATTAAATAAACATTTAGCTCATAACTTTGTTGCTAACCTTTGCTTTAGTCTTAATAATAAAAAAAAAATGATCTAATCGGCATAAAAAAAAGCGACCCTAGGCAACAAATGTATCTTATCGGTTTTTGAAATGTGTTTTTTAGCAAATGTTCAGATAATTTTGGCAAACATTCGACGTCAACTTGGAGATTGAGGTAAGACAAAGTTTAAAACCTATTTTTATCGGGCAATAAATGTTATATCTAACAAATCATTTATCACATAATTGGTTTATGGATTTTGGATCGAGGGAAAAAACCTTGGAGGCCGTTTCAAAGGTCACTCGAACCTTGGCTAACAAAGAACCTGACTGCCTGACTGGAAAAATTGCATTTTTCGGCCACCTGCATTGAGGGTCCTTTCAGTCATAGCCAGTTGCCTTCTGCCTCGTTAATATTGATAGCCAATTAATGTTGTATAAGTCATCGAGTGCGCCGCCTTGCCACAAATACAACATTAAACATTAACAGAGTAAGCCAGTAAGCCAGGTTGAGGTAGAAAAAGGCCAAGTCATGGAACCCATACTACCACCTGATTAGTCAATCTATTTTTCCGTGCTGACCATGGCCAGTGATACTACCAATTACATTTACTGCCAAGACTATCCAATCTCGAATGCATTATTAAATGCGACAATTTGTGTTTTGATTGCCGAAAGCCCCACAAATCGAGTTTACGGCTTTTAATCAATATACTCGTAAAGTTTGATTTCTTTATCGATAATAAGTGCTAGTTTGTTTGTCTAACAAGAAATTCATAGAACAAATAAAAACTTCAAGTTGAATACTTAAAAAAAAACAATTATTTCAACGTGCTCGAAAGTTATGGGTTTTCAAAGGTTAAACTGGGTTAAACGTGTAAAATGAGGTTCATTTCTAGTAATTTGCATAAATTAAAGCTTAAACCATAAATAGTTTGTGGTTTTTTTCAAGCAATTACATCTTTTATCATCTAAAATATAAATAATAATTAATAATATAGAAGAAATTCGAAAATACTCACAACAAATTGCGAACATCGCAGGGACGTGTGAGGAAGGCCGGAATAAGGACGATCGAGTTGAAGGACACGATCCCATAGTACATCAGGAACTTGAAGTAGTAGCGGAATATGTGATTCGTTTCGTAAAGAAATGGCAGCATCAGCAGCAGGAAAAGTCCCAGAAGCTCGATGAACGAACTCATTTCTGTCGAATTGCTGCGATTTTTGGTTCTGATTCGGTTTTGGATTCCAAATTGTTTGGAATCAATCGATGAGATACTTTCTTCCTTTTTCCTTTCTGTCGGTTTTTTCTGACCTGATCCTTCTTCCAGTTGAGATTTATCCTTTGATTAAGGCAGATTGCAGTCTTTTAGGTGCGTATGTGAGTGAGTTTGTGGTCGAATATGATTTTTTTTTTAATTCTGCGAAGAGAAAGGTTTAAAAAAAAATTAATTAGTAAGATAAAAAAGTTTCTGTTTTTTCTGAATTTGTTTTTACTTAGATTTTATTTTTTTATAGTTGTTTTTTTTTTGTATTTTTGTTACTATTAAGGAGATAAATTTTTTTAAGCTTAGTTTTGTTTTAAGTTTAAGAAAAACCCATAAGAGTTAAAGATCACAGTTTTAAAAGCACTGCCTTCTGGTTTTAAAGATTACAGTTTAAAAAGCACTGTCTTGCGACTTCTAGCTTCAAGATTACAGTTTTAAAAGCACTGTAAAGTAACTTTTAATTTAATGAAACTTTTTACGTTTTTTTTTTAAGTTAAATAAAAAAAACAAGCTATTAAGATTCCTTTAAGTAATAAATATGGCTAACAATGCAACATTTATAGTTTTAACAAAACAATTAATTAAATAAATTCAAGGAATACAACGGTAATTGTTTGAGAAGCACCGCTTTTGTTTTGTTGTGTTTGGAAAATGCGGGAGAGTAAACGAGAGCGCAGCAGGATGCTGGAGAGAGTGCAGGCGAGAGGAGTTTGTTGCTTTTCCTTATTGTTCCTATTGTTCTTGTTTCTTATTGTATGTTTTGCCTTTTTATTAACAATTACGCGAGTGCAACAAACCGCAACAACACAAACACCAACACCAAACCAACACACACAGAGAGAAAAATCAATTTAAATTTGCGCCCAGCCGACGGTGAAGAGGAAGAACCATAGCAGAAAATATGCATTTGCATAGAGAATGCGAAACAGAGATAAAACAGATAAAAAAAAAAAAAACAGAAGAATATAAAATATAAGGGGGGAGGGAAACTAAATTGGATATCACTTGATCAATTATTGATGGCAAATAAATTCGCCCTTTCTTCCTTCATGTTTGCATTTATCTGCTGTTTCGGCGAGCAAATATTATTTGACAAGACATCTGGCACGAAAACAAAACAAAAAGCAGCACAAAAAACTAAGAAAATAAACTACAAGGGGGTTGAACTATGGGAGAGAGAGCGGGCCAGCGAAAGCGCGCAAGACACGCCAAGGATAATAGCAACAAAACACACACACACACATAGGGCACCCGCACGGTGGAATAAATTGCAAACATAAAAAAGAAGAAAAAAACATAAATAAATGGTCATGTATGCTTTCAGTTTTCAGTTTTCAGTTCTTTCTCATCTTCGTTTTTTGTTGCAAGCCGCGTCTCGTCTCGTCTATACAATTAAATAAAGCAATTTCAATATAATACAATTGCGGGCGCACAAAAAACCGCACAAGAACAACATCAAAGCATTAAATCTCGGTCTGTGTCTTCTTAGCACTCTCGTTTCGTTTCCTTCATTTCTTTTGACTTCTATCGAGCATTGAGCATTTATTTATGCACTTTATTAAATGCTATTACGTTTTCCTATTGTGTTTCACTTTTATCCGTTTTTCCCGTTGCCCGTTTCACCGTTTTACTGTTTTACCGTTTTCGTGTTTGTAAATATTCTCGAGTGGCCGTGTCCCGTGTTTTAGTCTTTCCGTATGTGCTGCCGTATTTGTTTTGATTCAACAAAACATTTTCCATACGTTGTATGGTGATTGTTTCGCCTTTATGAGGGCGAGCGCAAAAAAATAGCCGGACAGCCGTGGCGGCGAAATTAAAATGCCGAATAGGGATTGAAAATATACGTGTCTATCGAAACATCGATATGTTTCTCCGAAACAATTAATTTATATCGTTATATTGGTTTCTTTTAACACAGCGGATTGGCAATAATTCAGAGTCTCTTTCTAGGTAGATAAGTTTTTAAAATAAAACATATATTTAATATCGATGTTTTGGGGGCTGGCCAAGCTTAAAGCCAGCACTGCCTTGTGGGTTTTAAAACAGACTATCGATAGTAAACAGCTGACGAAATCGAAAAGACACTAGATCTAGCACTAAACTAGCTAAAGCGGCACCACTGCCCTAGAGGTGGCAAAACATCGATTAAAACCGGGTCATCCCAGTATTTTGAATGTACCGTCACTAGCGGCATATTGGACGTTACATTTTAAACATAAGAAATATAATATAAAGGAATTAAAGGAATTACAATTATTCAGCTCTTTATAAATTAGCTTAGCACTTTTTTTATAAAATATCTTTTAAGTATAAATAATAATTTAAAGATAATATTTGCTGGTGAATGTCCTTGATAAAAACACAGACAGTTGGTTTGTGAATTTGCTATTAAAATTGGCGGCAAAGTTTTGAAATCGAATTTAAGAAAATCAATTAACCTTTTATTAAAACTAAAAGAGCTAAGCTCTTAAATAGTACAATTTAAACTTCTAGATTTATAGATTAAGCCTGAACGCATTCATTAAAACCTTCAATTGAAAGCATTTCTTTGATAAATAAATCCCCTTTCATGTTTATCAAAAGAAATCTTGGATGAAACCTTTGAAAAATATAACCCAGAGCTTTCCTGTCTGTTTTTTCCGCTTTGAACGTGTACTGCGAATTAATTCTCGAATTGTTGGCAAGCCTTTTGACAACCAGAAAGATGATTTAGATGCGATTTGTGCACTTGGCAACCAATTCTAAAGGCGAAATGCAAAATGCGAATAATCCGAGGGAGCCGGCTGGGCCCTTTGGCCTGCGGAAACCGTGTATGTCAGGAATGGATTTTATTTTTAAAGCCCGACTTGGGGGAAAACAAAAACAAAAATATTTTTGTTTACATTATGCTTTGACAGCTTTCCATTGATTTGATGACGCGCCCACCATTATCTCTATTTTCTTAGCAATCCGTGTGGGGAGGTTGGCTCTAATCGGACTTTAATTAATGGAAAAAAGACGGAAAACAGCTTAGGTGGTGAAAAAAAACCAATCATTATGTCATTTCATTTGTAATATGCACTATTTTTAACGAAATTTAAAGAAATAGGCCCCTGTAGCTTAATTTTGGGTTAAAAATACGTATTTAGAAAGAATTTTCTGGCTTAAAATATCGAAAAAGCTTAGTTGCCTGTTTTGTCAAAAACCTTGAAGGTTAAAAAATAGCTAAACACAATCGAAAAATTGCCTGACCCTTTTGGATTACAGGGTATTTTTGTATTCAACCGTTGCCAAGCCCACGCATACATCGTCACACGGTCACACTGACACACACGCGGCGTATACTTGATCTGATCAGCATAGTATTGGTGGGGAGATAAGGAAACTCGATCGCCGGCGAGCCATAAAGTCGGAGCGAAGGTTCTTAGCCGCTCAGTCGGTTTTGAGCTACGAAGCTGTAGGGAGAGTGTGAATCGGACGAGAAAGTGGAGTATCAAAGAGGGCGGAGGAGATCCAAACGCGAAAATCAAGCACAAAGCGAGACACGCAACACGTGAATTACCGTAAATTGGATTTAATATTCGTTTTAAAATTTAAAAAAGACAAACGATCTTAAGCGCATTCCACGATGTCAACCACATCCAGTAAGTAGACCCAAGAAATGAAAGTGAAATTAAGGAAAATATACAAAAAAAAAAAACAACTAAAAAATCTTAATTAATCCCCAGTTGAGGGCTATAAACTAGGCAAGGTCCTGATCGAGGGCAAGACCAAGCAGGTGTACGACCTTCCCGAACAGCCAGGACTCTGCCTGCTTTTGAGCAAGGATCGCATCACAGCCGGCGACGGGGTCAAGGCCCACGACCTGGAGGGCAAGGCCGAGATCTCGAATACCACCAATGGACAGGTGTTCCGACTCCTCAACGAGGCGGGTACGGAATCCATTATAATTCCCCTCCATTTATATATTTTAAATCAAATTTTTAATTGATTTTTTTTAGGAATTCGTACCGCCTATGTGAAGCAGTGTGGATCGAAGGCTTTTATCGCTCGCAAATGCGAAATGATACCCATTGAGTGGGTAACCCGACGCCTGGCCACCGGATCCTTCCTCAAACGGAACGTGGGCGTACCCGAGGGCTATAGGTGGGTTTCCAGGGAGGAGGGTCATCACCTGATCCGCGTTATCTTTCGAGTCGCTTTAGACTTTTGTGCCGTTTGTGGTAAACAAATTAAACTGCAATCGATGCATCGCGGCGAGGTCAGCGACTCACTGATAAGCCTCCAGATTCAGTTCGATTCAGAATCCAAATCCAAATCCAAATCATGGACCCGCTGTGGGTTGTAATGTGAACCGGATTATCGTCATCGAGATTGGTGACCTTTTTGTGGTTTTTATTTTGAGTTTTCGAATGATTTTTCATTCTTGATTTCTTCTTTTTTTTAAGGTTCTCCCCTCCCAAGCAGGAGACCTTCTTCAAGGACGACGCCAACCACGATCCCCAATGGAGCGAAGAGCAGATCATCTCCGCCAATTTCCACAACCTAATCGGTAAAGGATGAACCTTCTTAATCCAAAAAAAAACCCTTAACTTAAAATCCAATCGTATATCCTTATAGGTCAGGATGAGGTGGACATTATGCGCCGGACCACCCTGCTGGTCTTTGAGATCCTGGAGCGGGCTTGGCAGACCAAAGACTGCGCCCTCATCGACATGAAAGTGGAGTACGGCATCGACGCCGATGGCAATATCGTCCTGGCGGACATCATCGACTCCGATTCGTGGCGTCTGTGGCCCTCCGGCGATAAGCGCCTGATGGTGGACAAGCAGGTGTACCGGAATCTCACAGCGGTCACTGCCAGCGACCTGGACACGGTGAAGAGAAACTTCATTTGGGTGTCCAAGCAGCTGGCCGATATTGTGCCGAAGAAGGATCATCTGGTCGTTGTCCTGATGGGCAGTGCCTCGGACACGTCGCACAGCGAGAAGATCGCCACCAGCTGCCGGTCCTTGGGATTGAATGTGGAGCTGCGCGTGACCTCCGCCCACAAGGGACCCCAGGAGACGTTACGCATTGTCCGGGAATACGAATCGGTCATCCAGAATCTGATCTTCGTGGCCGTGGCCGGACGGTCGAATGGCCTGGGACCCGTCGTCTCCGGCAGCACCAACTATCCGGTCATCAACTGTCCGCCCGTGAAGTCCGACAACATGCAGGTGGATGTCTGGAGTAGCCTGAACGTGCCCTCCGGCCTTGGATGTGCCACCGTCCTCTATCCGGAGGCTGCCGCCCTGCATGCTGCCACCATTCTGGGTCTCGGCAACTTCATGGTCTGGTCCAAGCTGCGGGTCAAGGCTCTGAATAACTTCGTAACCTTGAAGAAGGCCGACAAGGAGCTGCGCGGCGTCCGGAATGCCTAGATACGAGCGGGGAACTGCCAACGAAAAAGAATCCTCGAAGGACGAAGAAAGATCCTCGAGCTGCTCGTTTTTCTTCCCCTTTTTTTTGTTCTGTTTAATTTTTTTCTCTTAACTGAAGCCTTTTTCTGATTTTATTTTAGTATTAAGAAAACGCATGACTAGAACTAGCTATACCCGGTACTCCAAAAAAGTACCCTCGAAATACCTTTTAATAAAAAGAAAATATAAAATATAAGGGTTTGTTTTATGACTTTTATTGAAAATTTTAAATAATAAAATAACTTATTTTAAAGGAAATACAAAGCTTTAGAACTTTAATGCTTCCACAAAGAACAAAAATATATTTAAAATTAAGAAAAGGTTTCAAAATTTGATAAATTTACCTTTTTAATATTTAAAATACATTTTTTCTTTGATTTTCCGCCTAATTTGGGTTTCTCATTTTTTGTAGCATATTTTTAGGCTGCTTTGTTAAAAATCAAAAGGAAAAAATCTTTCTGTAAGGATTTATGCCTTCTAAAAACTCGAAATTATTATTTAAAATTAAACTTAAACCATTTAAAGCTTTCAAAGATAATTATTAACGCGAAATAAATATTTAAATTCTAATAAAAAAGAGAAAAATAAAGTAATTAAAAGGTATTTTCTACCAAAAAGGTATTTTTCAAATTCATATTTTTATTTATTTTCTATTAAATGCTTAGATTTAAACGTTTCTGGAAAACTGAAATCCTTTTTGGCCATAAAGAACCCCGCTGGCCGTGGTTTTTGCCAAATTAGCCACACAATAAGATTTATTGGAGAGTGGCGAGTGGAGAGGTAGGTGGGGGCGGGGGTTTACACTCTGGGAAAATATGTGTTAAAGTGCGCCGGCCAACCTCGGGTCAATTAATCATACTTTAGTGTTTGGCAAACACCAACAACAACACCAACACACAGCCACCGCACCGCAAAAACAAATGCATGGCGAACAATTCATAATAATAACAATAATTTAGCAAGAGGAGGGTGGGGAGGGGTGAGAGGGAGACCAAGACGAAGACGACAAAGAAGAAGGAGGAGAAGCAGCAGATGGAGAAGGAGACGGCGAATGTACACATTAAAAGTCAGGGTCAAAGTGTGGCCATTGTGTTTGCATCTCCCTCGGTCCCCCCTCATACTCTTTTTCGACAAAAAGCGGTGTGGTGGGAGGGGGAGGGGAGCTGGGCGGGGTTTTTTGAAACAACAATAAACAAAAAGAAATATGTATAGCAAAACAAATGTAACAAAATGTTAAGAAAAACGAAAGAAACCCAACGAAATTTGTAAAGGTTACTCTTTAAATACACTTTTTTTATATTTAAAAAAACTATTAAATAAAAACCATCTCTTATTTATATATATAATATAAATACTCTTTTATATTTTTATTAAAATTAATTTTAACAAGCAATTGTAGCGTGATTATGTTTAACCTAAATTCGTTGATGCTCACCTTTTTGGGGTTAAAGTAAGGGAATCAACAATATTGACGTTGACGTTGACGCTGGCGTCGGCGCTGGCAGAGTTGTTGGGGCCGCTTGGGGTCGCGTCTACAAATATACAGCAACAACGACAACAATGGCCGGCAATTGTTTCGCGGCGTCGCCTCTGCCCCTGGCTCCACCTCCCCCTTCCCTCTGACTCTGACTCTGCCTCTGCCAGCGCGAATGACGCAGCGCCTGTTTGCGGTCGGGTGTCTCCATCCTCCCCCTTCCCCTACCACAATAGCCACAAGGGGTTTTATTGCTTTTTTTTCGTTTCTGTTTACTGATTCGGTTTTTTGTTGTTGTTTTTTTTTGTTCTCCGGTTTTATTTTTATCATTTTTTTCTTCTTCTTCTCGTTTAAGGCACATACAAAATGTTTTGTTACAAGCGAATGCCGATCACCGTCGCCGTCGATCTTTCTACATGTTTTCATTATCATTTTACTGTCTGTACTGTCCCCTACCCCACTGCCTTGGCACTACCCAACTCCCTTCTTTATCAACCTTACACCATTTCCCTTCCAAATACAGTTGAACTTCTCAATCTTGTAATCGGAATTGCGAAAGTTTTGTAATGAGTTTTACGGGATATATACAAATAATAGGTCTTACATAGTTTTAATTTATTTAATTAAATAATAAGGAATTAATAATGAGAAGTAGTAATGCGAAATAATATGGTAGTGTATAGAAGCTTTTTTTTTGTGAGCTTTGGATTTATTTTGTTATATTTTTAATATTTTTATACAAAACTTTATATACCTTTATAAAGAGGGGAGCCGCTTTTAGGCTTGTAACTTCTTGAAGCTCCACTGTAGTGTTTCGGCGAAGCACCTCTTTCAACTTGTTGCTAAAAATATGCAAGACAGTAAAAGGAAACCGGTTCCCCACTCTTTCACACACATACCTAAGTGCAAACAAACATACATAACAGATATATACAAAGATGTTTACAAAGATATATACCATACATATGTATGTGTGTGTGTGTTTTTGGTATATGGTTGGCTTATAACTGGTTGTTGCTGGGTGCCAAGCCACTGACTGAAGGGGTGGAGATGCGGCGAGGCGGTCCGGGCGGGAGGCGGGGAACTGGAACTGTGACTTGATTACTGAGTTGAGCCCAAGAAGCAAACCGATCCGTGCACAAATAAAGCCAGAAAAAAAAAGAAAACATACACAGAAAACCGAAACAGAAAGAAGAAAAAAAAAATAAACAACAACAACATGCAAAACCCCAACACGTAATACAAGATCGTAAAGCGTCTAAAGCGGGAGGGGGAGACGGGGTTGGTGGGCTGGCGGAAAAGGGGCGGTTGGGTTGCCAAGGAAGGGGAGATGCTGTCGCCGACGACGCCAGCATCGATTACGCGAAGCTAAACCGGCATTCTACAGTCTGTACTAGCTAATTGTAACCACAAAAGAGGATAATTATTGCATTTTAAATATTTCAATAATATATTTTGTATTATATAAATGTATATATTTTAATTGTAAATAATAAACCTAAGCCTGGTATTTTAAAGTCTGGAGAAGGTAATATTAAGTATTTATTAACAATTTTATTAAATTTTACTATAGAGAATATTCTTTAAATAAATATTCTTTACTTGGAAATATGTAGCTATTAAAGTGAAAGTTCCAGTTTTCTGGAGATCACTGTAGTTAGTTGTTGTAACAACAGTTGATTGTTGTTCTAGTTGCTGTTGTTGTCACCGCAAGTTGCGCTACTTTGCGCTTATTCGGCTTCTTTCTTCGACGGCCCCTTATCTGTTACTCTACCCCCTTTCCCCTTTCCCATCCCCTCCCCATCCTTTTCCCACACTCGTTTTCCAGCAATGTCACCCGTCGTTCGTCGGTGGAGCCAGTTGTTGGGGATTCAGGTTAGGTTTATTGCTCTCCCTCTCTCCGCCGGCCTCGTTCTTTCTCCCGGCCCCTTGCACGCTTTTTCCGCACCGCGCCGTCCCGCCCCGCCCCCCGTCTAACGCTGATACGGCTTAACTGTGAATTGGCCGGCGAGCAAAGATCACATCAACTTAATTGTGGGTTAAAGCGAAGAAAGAGGGGGGTGGGGGTGCAGAGAAATGGGGGATCAAAGCAACGGTAGAAGTAGAAGGGGGGTCGCGCAAGTGATAAGCCGAAAAAAACCGAATGCGCGATAATAAAAAATCTAAATAAAAACACATCAAACGCAAAATTAACAACAACACTCGAAACGACCAGACATGAGTTTTGTTAAGAGCGGCAGAGGAAATGATACGGATAAGGGGAGAGTTGGGGGGTGGGCGATAAGGGGGCGAATGATCGCATCTATTACGGATCCACGGGGAATCACGTTCCCACCCTATCTACGGAACCAGGCACGAAATGCACACATAATTCATAATTTATTTCCAACGATTTGCAAGTCATAACACTAGCAATCGAAATTCTCCAAAATTCTTGATTTATTTTTGGGAAACAAGGAATGCGCCTGCCTTATCTCTTTGTCCCTTTCCAACCAATCTTTTTATTAAATTTCTAGAATCTCGATTTAACCTTTAAAAACAAACACGTTTCGGGCCCTTAAAAACTGACCCCCAACTAATCCCGACAAAGATAAAAAATTAAAGTTAGTGGCCAGGGGATAAGAAATACATAAAATATACATAAATACATACATATGTATGTATGTATATACTTTACATACACACATAGAGGTTATCCATAGAATCGCGGCATGGGAGTGCCTGCCAGGCAGGTAACCTAAAAAAAGAAAAGAAAATAAAAGCCACGAAAAGAAGAGGAGGAGGAGAAACAAAAAGAAAAGTTCTAGCACGTGGTAAGTCGCGCTGATGTTCGCTGAATCTTAAGCGGATTATGAGACGTTAACCCCCACCCCGCCCGTCTCCTTCCCTATGGCAATGTTGTCACATTTATTGACCCGTTTCTTGCCCCCCCGACTTCTTCAACCATTTTCTGCTTAACCCCGCCATTTCGCCCCCAACAATCGCGTTTTTTTCTTCGCCTTGCCTTAAGTCGCGGGATGTTTTTTGCATGTCCAGCTTTGGGTTTTTGCGATTCCCCCACCCACCACCATTACCACTGTCCCCCCTTGAGAATTTGCAGTCCACTCTGCCTGCCTGCGTGTGCTTTATTTTATTTAGCTTTAATATTATTTTTATTATTTTTACTTTAGCCCCTTGCTGGGGCGTTGTTGCACTGAAAACCAATTCTTGCAATTATTAAATTTTATTTATTTATTTATTATTTATTTATAGCTTTAAAATAAGGCAATTTTAGCTTGATTTCTATTTAAAAAGTTTCACTTTTTGCCAAATATTGTCTGGATTATTGTTTTTGTTTTTTTTAGTGAACATTTTGCTTTATTTATTTCAAGTCTTGGCTAACGCGTTTCGTTTCTTTTCTTTCTCATCTTGCGCAGCTTGCCTTCTCGCTCCCACGCCCTGGGCCCCAACGTAACTCTTCTTCTTATGTTTCTTTTTCTGTTTTTTTTTGCGTATGAGTGCGGTGTGTATGTGTGTGCATGAGTTGAAGTTGAATGTGCCGGTTTGTTCTGTTGCTTTGTTGTTGTTGCTGTTGTTGTTGTTGACGTTGGTCGTGTCATGTTGATTTGTGTGCTCCCCATCCCCAAACACTTAGCCCCCCAGCCCCCCTTCTCTCTTTCTTTCCTTTTACGTCTGCGCTAGTTATTCAGGGTATGCTGTCGTGCTTCTTCTTGCTCTTCCACTTCTGCTTCTTCTTCACGAACACACACAGAGATACATATATACAGACAACTACGCAAACAACATCAAGACAATGCGCAGTAGATAACAGCCCCCACCCTGATTACGCTCTCTCTCTCTCCCTCTCTCTGTGGCTCTCCATTTCAGTCTGGCTCTGTCGCACCCTCAAACTTGCTAGCCTGCTCTTCCGCTTACAAAAATACCTACAGTCTACGCTACTAAAATTAGAAACCCTTTTATAAATCATATTATTATTTGATTGAAATTATATTTTGAAATGATTGAAAAAATCAAATTTTGTCTCTGTGTGAGATACAAGATACATTTGTATCTTTCATATTATTTATGTATCTTTTTATATGTATCCCTTAATAAGAAGTTTATTTTGGATTTGGAAAATATTACTTCAATATTTACTATTCTCTCCACCGCGAATGTATCTATAAGTTACGTGTATCTGTTAGTATGCCTGGTTGTATCTATGGCAACACAGCGTGTGATATATAAGAGTCATATATACATATGTAAGATATATACACATCTATATATACATAAACACATATATATACATATATATTTATATATGTACTTATGCAGACAGCTGCTTTGTGTGTCAAATTGTAGCGAAAAAAAATAATTTTTTTCTCATACCAACCGGGAAAGGGGGAGCAGGATGGGGATAGGTTGATGGTTGAGAGGGGGCGGTGGGAGGCAGGGTTGCGAATAAGAAGCGAAAGAAGAGGCAACCAGGCATCCAACGACCAACCCAATGAGGAATTTTGCAATTTAGCGAAGATTACACATTCGTAAAAACTTAAATATTTATTTCTATCTTTTTTAATATTTTCATATCCATTTTATCAGAAACAAGTTGTATTAATAAATTATTTTTTTTATCAATATTTTGTAAACAAAAACAAATGGAATGTACGCAGTAAATTTCGCATGGGGCTTTTGGTTCCCCACAGGGCTCCACTCGCTTCTCTCTGTTGCTGTGCGACTCTGTTTTTGCGCAGCGCTCTCCGACTCTCCCACCCGCTTCCCCACCGTCGGTCTGTCTGTGCGTTCGTCCGTCTCACTCACTCACTCACTTACCCGCTCAGCGACAAACCGACTGACGTTCTTACTGGCGCACGTTTGTTTTTGTGTCTGCCGGCGTCGTCATTAGCAGAGCGACGTTGCCGAATTTCAATGCTGTAGCTACGCTGGCTGTTTGCGTGTGTTTTACATCAGAAATGTCCATTTAATTTTTTATTTAGGTTTTGGTTTTCTTTTTTAGTTGTTTCTTTTTTTTATATTTTTGCAACGCTTGCGTGCCAGTGAATTTTTGTGTGTGTGTGCTTGGCTTTAATGGTATACATATGTATGCATGCGCTTGTGTGTGTGGGTTGGTACTTTAGTTACACTTTCAGCTGCTGTTTCCATGCTTTTATTTTGTCTTTTTCGGTTTTTACGTCACACCTTTTTTGCGAGGGTGTAAGGCCCGACGGCAGGATGGGGCGTGGGACGAGGTGTGGGAGGGAGGGCAAAAATTACTGCATAGGCCTGAGAAAAATTGGCAGAAAATCTCAGTCGAGGGTTGTTTTTGTCTCGACTTTTTTTACACCGCCATTCGTACAGCCACAGGTGTTGCTGCGCCGTTGACGCCGACGCCGCAGCCGACATCGACAGAGCGACAACGCGACAGCGACAGCGGCCGCAGCAGAGGCGGCTTTGTCAAGTTCAGCTCTCGAAAAAAGAAGAAAAAAAAAACACAAGCCGGGGAAAAAACTTCGCACCTTTGTGCAAATTATTTTGTCGTCAAAATGTGATTGCCACGAAAAGTTAACCTCAAATTTCAGCCGTTTGCCTGTTGAACGTGACTCACAGAAATTTTGTTTAAAAAGAAAAAGATATACAACGAAATAAAAAAAAACCCCAACAATAAAAAGCCGAGCTTAATGAAAAAGTTATGCGAGCTGCTAAGTTTTTTTTCTTTTTGCTTTTATTTATTTATAGTTTTGTATGTTTGTTCGAGTGTGTGTATGGGTGTGTGTGATTGTGCACTCAAACAAACTTTGCTCCCTACACTTGACCTTGTTTTGCCATTTTCATTTTGTGCCACACACACACATACACAAACACACACTCTACCACTAACACACACTCTTATTGAGATGGGGATGGATTATTGCGGTTGACTACAACCGAAAACAGTTTGTTAGAAGGAGAAGGAGGAGGAGGAGACGACGACTGAGAACAGACGGCGAGCGGCAGGGAAAGGAGCAGGACCAAGAGCAGGAGGAGGAGATGTCAAAAGCAAAGCCAAGACGCTGAGAAAGGCAAATGGCGAAAGACACACACAAAGAGGAAAGAAACAAAAGTTTAATACAGTGAGCATTCAAAGTTTCAGTAAGTTTCATTTTCATTATAATTTGTTGTTTTGAAACATAAATCGAATCCTCTTTAAATGCCCCGAAAAAAAATGGAAAAGTTTCATCAAAACTTTTTTTCATGAATCATAAAAAACTTCTAAGAAACTTTTTCTAAAGCTTTAAGCCTCTTAAAATTTATTTACTACCAATTAGGAAGCCCTAATAAAGCCACTTTTATAATTCAGAATCAAAAACAGGAATTTGCTTGCATTAAAACTTCAATATTTAGCAAAAATAAGAGGAAAAAAATAATATTAATCCCACTGTAAAATAAAAACGGTATGGCAAGAGGAAGACCAGAACTGGAGACTTGTAATTTGGCTAAAATTTTGTTTTCAGCCATGGCTTAAATGCCGGCTACAACAACAACGCACAATAAATACATAGCAATTACAACAACATGAAAAGCAAAGGCAAAAGAGAGGCCAAAAATAAACCCCAAAAGAATCGACAGTTAAAGCGAAGGGCAAATGTGGTAACACGACGAAAAAAAATGGAGAATGGAGAATGGAGGAAAAAAACATAACAAAGCAGACGGAGGGGGGAGACCTCCAAAAGGGGCAGAGAGAGAGATACAAGTAAGGCAATAAAATTGAGAGCAAGGCAATCCCAAAAAACAGGAAGGACAGGGCAACAAAGTTATTAATGACCCGCTGCTGCTGTTATTTTTATTTTGTATTTTATTTTATGATTTTCTTCATTTTCTTTTGCGCTTTGCCAATACCAAAAATGAAATCCGAAAAAAATCAAAATAAATAAAAGAACACATGTGGGGAGCGAGACAAAAACTTCAAAGTTTAACAGAAATAAGAGACAGAAGAGAGAAAGACCCAAAAAACGAAATATAAAACTCTAATCCGTAATCCTTGGGGAATGCGAGAGCCGCGCCTAGGGGGAAGAAATTACGAATTATAGCTTTTAATATTTTTTTCCTATTAGAAAACTTGATACCGATTCTTCAAAACGAAATCAGATAACAATTTACAAACAAAAAATTGATCATGTTACGTGCATTACCCACCTCTTCCTCTTCCCCCCTTTTCTTTCACTTGCACCGCCACCTTGCTTGTGACAAAAAAAAAAAAACAAACAAAAACAATATAAAAGACGAGAAACAAAAACAAGAAGAAAAACAAATTCAAAAATAACACGACCTAACCGAACGAGCGATAATAGAGCAATGTAAAAGGGCGAGCAAGACAAGACACAAAAGGGTGTGGGAGGGGAGGGCAGTCTGTCGAAGGGGAAGCAGTATAACGGCAATGGCAATGCCAACAAATTAAAGTTACTAAAGCAAAGAAACCGAGCAAAAAGAGAAAGAGATAGAAACAGCATATTTCTTGCATGGCGTCGAAACGTGAGCAAGTCAGCAGGGGAGCGGGCTGGGGGGGTAGCGAAAAGAAGGGGGCCAAAAAGAAAGAGAGAGAGCTATGCAGCAAGCAATCGCAAAAACACACATACGTACATATATAAATAAAAGAAATAAAAGAATCGCAGTCAGCAGTGCGCAGGGGGGTTGGGGGCAACGAAAAGAAACCAGAAAAGGCAAAGGCAGCATGCAGAACCGCTCACTCAAATTTTAAAATGAATAAAAAAAAAAAGAAAAAGAAACAAAAAAAAAGCAAAACCGGTTCGGGTATACAGTTCTTTTCTGTTCTTCCTCCCTCCGGGCCTGTTCTTCTCTCTCTCCGTCTCTGTCTCTGTCTGTTTGTTTTATTTGTTTGCCTTTTTGCTTTTGTGGCAATCGCCTTTTGCATTTTGCAATTCTGCAAGAAATCTTTAAGATTCCTCGATTTCAGTTTTTCTTTTTTCTCTTTTTTTTATAAAAATAGTTTATTATCAAATCGATTTTTTGAATATAAAAATACACAGGTAGACAAGTTATTTGATCGTTTACAATCTTCGTCAAGGAAATGTCGATTATTATTAGTATTATTTTCCCGGATGGAAGCGGGCGTCCAAGGAGAGGCGATTCATCCGGCCGTAGACGAGCACCTCGCTGATGATCCGTTCGGCGAAGAGTCGCTGATCCGGACGCATGTTCCGGAAATGGGCGGCCATCCGTTTGCCGATTAAATCGCACTCGTTCTCGCTCTCTCTATCGCGGTCCCTATCCCTATCCCTGTCCCTTTCTCTATCCCTTTCCCTGTCCCGTTCCCTGCCCCTTTCGCGCGCCCTTTCGCGTTCTCTTTCGGCCAGAAGTTCGTCGGGTCTACGCTTTGCCTCGCTTTCGCCGTAGTCGCTATCGTTGCTGCTCCGCCTCCGGATCCGCGGAGCAATCCGTACGGATTTATCCGCCATCCGGCGATGATGCGACCCGGAATACGGACTATTCTTCAGGCTGACCGACGAAGAATTCGGATAATCGTCCATTTTGAGGTCGGACTTGATGCGTATCTCCGGGCCCGGCTCGGATTCCGGATCCGGTTCGTGATCCACTTCATGATCCGGATCATGGTCGACCTCGCTGACTCCCTCCATGCCCAGAGCGTCCTCCTCGTTGGCGAAAGTCTCCTGGAAGAGATCGTCATCCTGAAAAGAAAAGAGAATCTCTGTTTAGTTTTGGAAGAATTCTTCTGGTTTTTTTTTCGTATATACATCCGGATCGCTAGCTATCTGTACGTGTTCGTTCTGGTTCCCATCGTAATTATATAGATTGGAGTACTTGATGTCCTCCTCCGTGGGATAGCTCTGATTCTGGACGAGATCACCGGATGCCCGCGAGTTCTGCCATAGCCGTGATCTCTCCAAATCCATTTGGATGTCGTCCGTCTCCAGTTCGTAGAGGAAATCGAACTCCTTGAAGTACCACAACGACGGTGCATATATCCCGTTACTCTTGACCACCTTTCGCAGCTCGCGGCGGTACGAGGTCCGGAAATTGTTTATCTTCCGCTTCAGCGTATGGATATTAGCATTCGGATCGTATTTCTGCAAGAATTCCAGCAACCTGCCGTAGGCCATGTCGCGCCGCTTACGGTCCCTGTACTCCTTGCTCCGCACCATCCACAGCTCCGGCATTTCCCGGTAGAGCCGGAAAAACACCTGCCAGTATTCCATATCCGAGTGACTGTGCTGCGACATGACGACTGACTGACGCGGCGACTGACGATGCGAATGACGATGCGACTGACGACCAGCCCACAACCAAGTCGTCGTACGACTGGCCTTATCGTGCGACCAACGTCAAACCGAACTGCCGCATCCGAACAACTGCCTTCAAACCCAAACACTATCTCTACGCGAATCCGAAACCGAATCCGAATGCGAATGCACTTCGACATGATTAGGGGGGGAAGTCGTATATATTGTTGATAAAGATAATGATTATGATTCTGATTATGATTACGATAATGATAGTGATAGAGGTGTAACTTTTTTGTGGTAATTTTTGTATTATTTCAACAGAAATCAGGAACCTTCAAATATATCAAAATTTCTATCATTCAAGGGGTATTTTTATGGTATTTTTTGTTATACTTTTTTAGAGAAAGTCTTTCTAGTCGTATATAATATCGATAAAGATTATGATTAAGGCTATAATAGAGTTGTAACTCTTTTCTTAATTTCTATCATTTCTTAAATTTCTAGAATTTCTAAAAAAGGGTTGAAGATTTCTTGAATTTCTTACATTTCTGATATTTCTTGTATTTCTGGTATTTCTTGTATTCTTTTATGGGGTTTTTCCTCCACCTGAACCACCTGGACTTGTAGAACCACTTCATTAGTGTTTATTTTTGTTTAGAGAACCAGAAACCATGGAAAAAATGTCCTTATAAATATCTTAGATCCTTCAACCCCAAAAACTTGGCATTCTACAAGCTCTATTGGGGTGATTTTTTGTCGTATTTTTTTATGTATTTTTTTGGGAATATTTTTAATTAAGATGGAAATCTTAGGTAGGTAGAGAGAAAGAGAGAGAGAGAGAAGCAACTACTCACATTGATGCTGGCCTCGTCGAGGCTGTCGTCCAGGCTCTCGGACTTGACGCGGATCGGGGACTGGATGTGGAGAACGGGTTTCAGGAACTCCATCAGCGGGAACCACCAGAGTCGCGGCTTGTAGCCGTTTGGAGAGGATTGGACCTTTTTGATTTCGCGACGATAGCAGCAGCGGAGCGAGTTGATCTTCCGCTTGACGTCCTGGACGGAGGATTCG
The DNA here is from genome assembly GCA_018150545.1 of Drosophila ercepeae. Classification (NCBI taxonomy): domain Eukaryota; kingdom Metazoa; phylum Arthropoda; class Insecta; order Diptera; family Drosophilidae; genus Drosophila; species Drosophila ercepeae. Next base: position 3,362,004 of record JAECWL010000174.1, read on the forward strand.
CCGTTGATGCGGCGCAGGATCTTGAGGAGTTCCTGGTAGCCGGGCTCCTTTTTGAACTTGGACAGGTAGTCGGCGCTGGTGCTGTCCCACAGGGCCGTGAAATGGCGGTAACAGCTGATGAATTCCTCCATTACCTCGCGTTCGTCGTAAAGGGCAAGGCTGGCCCCGCCCACCGATACCGATGCTGCGGGGGCCGTTGCTTGATGCTGCGGGGGGGCTGCCTGACCGCCGCCGCCTGACGGCAGCAACAGCGACGCCGACGACGACGACGAGGACGAGGGCAAAGGCAACGCTAACGGTCCCACCATATTTTTTCGATGGACTGAGACAGACTGACGCTGCATGATGTATGATGGCGATGTATGATGCACGGTAAACGGGGGCTGCATGACGCCCGGTCTGATGTTTGAGCAATCTGCATGAGCAACGTGTGCGAATGGCTTGGCTCTTCCGTTTTCCGTTTCGTTTCGCTTTTCTTGCTTCCTTTTTTATGGTTTTTTTATTTATTTATGTTTTTGTTATAAATGTCGCTGCCACTGCCGCCGCCGCCGCCGCCAGCGCTGCTGCCTCGGTCGGCGTTGCTGTTGCCTTATCGGCTTCTTCTTGCCGCGGTGCGCTGTTGCCCGTTTTCATCGACGCTTCGAACATGTTGCTTTCGCTTTGCCTTTGCCTTGTCTTTGCCTTGCTCAATTGGCTCTCTGGTTTGAGTGTATGTGTGTACGAGTTTTTTTTGCACTGAAAACTGGCAACGTTTCAAGGGGCGAAAAAACGCGCTTAGAAAAAAAAAATGTTGCAAGTCTTCCGCCGGCCGGTTGCAAAAAACAACAAAGAGCCTGGGAAGGGGGGCAGAGAAATAAAAGAAAATGGAATGAGAGAGAAAGGGTGGGGACTCTGGTAGACCTAATAATAACAAGAACAAGCAACAATAACAACAACAACTCGCATATAGTATTAATAGACTTGAAACATTAACGGTTATACAGCTTTGATAAAAGAAATAAGAAGAAATTGTTTTGCTTTTAGTTTTTATAAAAAATTGGAGCTATTTTTGCTGAGTAATAAAAATAGAAGAGTCCGAAAATAGAGAAAATAATTGATTAATTAAAGTAATTAAAGGAAAAAAACGCAACTTGAGGCGAAAAGTAAATGTTTAGAAAAAGCAGAAAATTGGTTCGATGGCAACATGCAACCTGATTGAAGATAAAGATTGGCAGATTGAGGGATTGAGAAATTGCAGGTGGAAAACGCACACGTTTTTCTGCTTCTTCTTGCTCTACCTCTGCCTCTGCTTCTGCCTCGGCTTCTTCATCTTCTAGCTCTCCGGTTTTTGTTGTTTTTTCCTTTTAGGCCTGGCCTAGGCTCGCGCTGGCCGTTGCCCTCTGCCATTCGCCACCCACCACCACCCATCCATCAAGAGCCATCCACCCTCCCCTGGCCATCGCACCCTCTCATCTTTTTTTTTGCGCCTCTGCCTCTGCCGCTCTCAGCGCATTTCAGCTTTTCTGCTTTTCACTTTCACTGCAAATTGGCAAGCGACGAAAAAAGGAGAAACAAAACAAAACACATGAGCCGCAAGAGGGAGAGAGATACGAGGTACGATCAAATGCGGGAGTGGTGGAGTGCGGGGGTGGCGGCTAAAACCGAAAGGGGGTGGGAGGGTAAGAACAAAAATTAAATTGAGCTCTTCAGGCAAATGCTTATTTTTCAATTTATCAAAAGTCAGCTATAAAAAGCTCGTTTCTCATTTATTTATTTATTTATTTCTGTCTCTGCTAGAATTTGCCTTTAAACAAAACTCCAGTTATATCGCATTTCAAAAATCAAAGAAAAAAAAACTTTCCTAGAAGCTAGAATTTGATTCTTGATTAAAGAGGAAACACAGTAAAGAAAAAAGGTTTTATATAGATGAATATATAGATTCCTAACCTCAGACTAATTAGACTCAGAATTAATTTAATTAAATAATTAATGAATATTTTAGAAGATTATTTAAACCCCTGTGACCAATATACAGGGACTCTACTGTGCTCGGGCAGCAACCGCGGTTGCATGCGGTTGCCTCGCACCGTTGCCAGCTGTTCCGACCGGTTCGATGTTGGAAGCAACCCGCTCGACATCAAAGAACCGGGCCGTTTGGGAGCCACGGAGTTCGGACAACAGACAACAGAGGCAGCAACAGCAACAGAAACACAGAAACGGCATCAACGCCGAATAGTAACGAATATTTTAGGCGTGCGTTGTGTTGGAGAATTTAGTACATTATTTGTTTTTTTTTATCTCGAAATATTACGAAAAATTTAGGTAAAATTCAAAAGTGCAAAAATATCGTTTGGGATACCGTTAAGAAAAGTCATACCCCGCCCCCGCTGTTGGTTCGCTTTGCCATGGCGTCGCAGTCTCAGTCGTCGCAGTCGCAGGCGTCGTCGTCGTCACAGTCGCAGTCGCAGCCGTCGTCGTTGTCGTCTACGTCGCTGCTTCTGTTCGCGTTGCGTTTGCGTTGTCGCTGGTTCAATGGCTAAAAACTAAAAACTCGGGTGTGTGCTGCGCTGTGCAGAGCATGTGAAAAATTGACAACGTTTGCGCCAGATAACACATATACGTTGCGATTGCGATTTTGCGAATTTATTTATAACAAAAATACGGTAAAAAAAATACATACGAAGCAAAATTAATTACCCGAACAAGCGAGGTAAAAGCCGAAAAAAAAATAGAAAATTAATGTGCAACGCAAATTCTCGGGCTTCCAGTGCGTGTGTCCTCTGTGTGTGTGCCTGTGCGTGTGTGTGCCTAGAAAAGCTGCCAAAAGCATAAAGGAAAATAGAAGAAATATAAAGCAAAGAATCAAAGAAATAATCAAAGAAAGAAAAGCAGAAGAAAAATAAAAATTGCGTCGCGTTTCAACTTTTTTTTACGTCTCCTCTATTTCTACTGCTCTCTCGCTCGCTCTCACTTTAAAGTGCAGTAAATAGAAGTGTCTGTGTCTCTCTCTCTCGCTGTGTGTGTGTGTGTAATATTTTTTGTTTTTGTTATTTTTACAATATTTTGCTCTGTTTTGAAACAAAATACAAAATATCAAAAAATTTAGTTAAAAATATTTACAAAAAAAGCAACACCCACACACGCACACACATGCGGCCAGAGAAGAATTGTTGTTATTGTTGTCATTGCGTTTTTTTTCTTGTGTTTTTTTGTTGTTTTTTGGGCAGACACGCCCTGTGTGCTAAAAACAAAAATCAAACTTGCTTCGCATTGAAAATAAATTTAAATCCAAATAAAAAATCAAGTCTTGTTTAGATCCGAAAGTTTTTGCACATTTTTTTTTACTGTTTTAACCAAAAATTGGGCCAATTTGGTGCGAAAATTGGCCAAAAATCGTTCAAGTGTCTTAACTGAGAAAAAAACCCGAATTGCGGCGATTCTTCTGGATTTTTTCAAACTTTTTCCATGGTGAGTTGGACAAAAGTTTATTTTGAATAAAACTTTGTTTTTTTTAAAGCAAAAAAGCAGGTTGGATGGGGAATATAAGGATATATAGTGTGTTTTGTTAGAACCCCCAAAAATTACAGAAAATATTGGGTTTTCTTTAAAGAAAAACAACCGTCGGTTAAAAGTATTAAAGAATCTTGGAAATTTATATTAAATTTATTAAATTTTAGATAAAATACAAATTAAAAAGAATTCTTTAATGTTTTAATATAAAAATTCCTAAATAATTCTTTGTAAATATTCTTTTAATTAAAAATCCATTTATTTCTTACAAAATTATTTAACGTTCCATTCCATTAATATTTATTTCCTGGGAAAAGTTTTTAGTTTTTTTTTTGATTAGGTTTATAAATTAATTTTGTAATCTTATCGGGAAGGAAAAGTTCCTAAAAGTTTCTAAAAGTGAATCATCGAAACCCTAAAATAAAGAATCTATTCATATTTATTGAGAAATTAAAAAATAATACGAAATTATGAAATAAAATCATTTAAAACCATAAAATATTGTGAATTTTAGGGACTTTTTTTAGGGAGAAGAAATTCCATTTTATTCATTTAAGAATATATCTTATAGAAGATATAAGAAATATCTTTTAGAAGATTTCTTTAATTAAAAATGAAGAGAATTTTAAAATATTAATTTTGAAATGGAATTAAAATGTAAAAGTTGTTTGAAATTTAATTGAAATTTTGAAATGGATAGAAATTTGTGGAAATAGAAATTTGTGAATTGCTATGTCGTTTGAATTATCCAAAAAAATATGTCGTTTTAAAGTGAAAATCCATTTAGAAAACTTAAAGTTTATGAAAATTCCTTTGTCTTAGACCTATCCCAGCCCTAAATTTGATGTTTTTTTTAATTTAAAATTTCGAATTCCTCACTCCATGTCTTCGTCTGATATTTGATTTCTTCTTTTATTATTTCTTCGTCTTCTTCTTCATCTTCTGGCGCCAAAAATATCAAGTTTATTTTGTTTTTTTTTTAGTTAGTTTTAGTTTTGTGTCTATTTTCTGTCGCTGCCAGACCATAGCCCAAAATGCGGTATATATTTCCATATATTTTCAGTGTTTTTTGTTGTTTTTATTTTTTTGTTTTATTTGTGGTTTTTTGGTTGTTTTTATTGGTTTTTTGTTTTATTTATTTTTAGCCATTTGCACCTTTTTTGGTTTTTTGTATGTCGATTTGTTTGTATGTCGTGTTGTCGGTTTGTCGTGTCTTTAGTCGATTTGTCGTTTTTTTGGTATGTCGTTTTGTCTTATGTGGTTTTGTAGGTATGTCGGTTTGTTGTATTTCGGTTTGTAATTATGTCGATTTGTCGTTTTGTCAATTTGTCGTTATGTCGATTTGTTGATATGTCGGTTTGTAGTCATTTCAGTTTGTCGTATGTCGGTTTGTCTTATGTCGTTATTTCGGTTGGGTTATCACGCTCTGTCGTTATGTCGCTATGTTGCTTTGTCTTATTTCGTTATGTCGCTTTATCGCATTGACCTTTACCTTTGAACAGCAGCTTCTCCTCTACACATTCCCCGATCGGCTAATTAGCATTCAAATTATTCAAAATATTATTCAAATATTACTTTGTGTTCGAATTTCTTTTCTGTTCTCCATTTTATTTATTTTTTTTCATATATACGTGGCCTGGTATGGGTTCTCTTCTTCTTCTACTTCTGTTATTTAATTTCTTTCTCGTTTCTGTTCTGTTTTGATTGTTAATATTTTGTTCGAACCGGTTTCGGTTTCTTGAATATTTTATTTTAATTTATTTCCACAGACAAATACATATATATATATATTTTTTTTAGAAATAATGCCCCTGGTATATATTTTTTTTATTTTATTTTCGATTTGCTTTGGTTTTCCGTTTTTGTTGTTCATTTAAATGCAATCGCAATCGCAATCCGCCGCATATTGATTTTTCCTTAAAAAAAAAAACAACAAAAAAATGTATAAAGAAAAAGTTTAGCAGAAAAAGAAATACGCAAAAAAAATATATTCAGTTTGGTTTGGAAGTTTGGCAACGCTGCTTCTGGGAGGGAGGATGCGATAAAAAAAAAAGATGAAGAACCAAAAATTGGAACAAAATTCAATAAATTAATCGAAATTTTCGGAAATTTCCCCAAAAATAAGCAAAAAACGTGAAAATTTGATAGAAAATCGATACAACAACAAACTTTATCGATTTATTTGTCTAAAAGGAAGAGAAGGATAGGAAGGAAAGAAAGGAATAGAGAAGTATAGGAAGGAGAAATGAGATAGAAATAGAGAGAGAAAGGAGCTGGGGATAACGGGAATTGTGGCAAAAGGGGGCGGCCTACTGTCACTTGACATTTTAATGGAATTATTATGTTTTTTCTGGCAGCCAAAAATCAGAACAAAAACGAATGTAAAGAACAAACAAAAAAACAAAAACAAATATAGGAAAAAATATATAAGAAAAACAAAATATAAGAAAAACAAAATATAATAAAAATAAATAAATAAAAATCAAAACCAGAGCAAAAGTCAAAGTTGATTTTGTACAGAAATATATATGTATGTATGTATGTGTTTTTTTTCGTTCCATTTAAATGTAGATCATTCCTCCCCAAAAATACATTTTTTGTCTGAAAATTTTCCAATTGGCAAAGTTTTTTGTTGTATTTGTTTTGCTTTTTTTTGTCTTTACTTATGCGTTTTTTTTTTGCTTTATTTTTGTCTTATTTTTGTGTCTTTTTTTTTGATTTTTTTCCCATTCTTTTTGCTTTTTTTTTGCGTTTGGTTTTTGCTTTTTTTCGTCTTTTTTTGCTTATTTTTTTCTTCTTTTTTTTGAACATGTGAAAGTAATTTGAAAGCAAATTCTTTGCTCTTGTTCTTATCTGGCCACTTTCTTATCGCCGCCTCCTTCCTTCTCCTCCTCCTCCCTTCCATCTCTTCGTTTGCTTTTTTCCTTCTTTTTTTACTCACTATCTCCGGACTCGAATGTTCTTGAACCTGAAAAAAAATACTCGGAAAATATTCACAAAATGCGCAACTATTTTATCGCAAATTTAAGGAATTTTTATTTGGAATATGAGAGTTATTTATGACAAATATTTGTTTTATGAGTAATATATTTTTTTTAAACAAATTAAATGACTCATCAATGATTATTTTATTGGATTATTTTTCCAGACTGGGTTTTATTCTATTTTGTGAATTTTTTGCAGATGTTTTCCATTTTTTGCAGATTTTTTTTCAACTTTTTTCGTAAATTTTTACAATTTCTTACAAAAAAATAGGTTTTTTTTGGTTTAAATTTATTTAGAAACATGCTAGTTTAATATATTTTCTATTAAAAAAAGGAATATTTTATCCTCTCCGGACTCTGGTATAGAAAATACTTAAACTTATTGAAAAGTCTTTACAAATCTTTACAAAATTAGACAAATTTTTCTCTATTTTTCCTTCTTAAAGCTTGAAAATTCCTTTTAAAATGCAAATTGATAGTTTTCGCAGTATTTGTATGTATTTTTGCGCAAAATAAAACTTAATGAATAAAACGATGCGAGACCACATGTGTGGCATATGGGTTTATTTTATTCTTATTTATTTTTTTTCTCCTTTTTTTTTTGTTCCTTTTTGATGTTGCAGTTTTATTATTGCAATTTGCGTGGGGAGCTGTGTGTGTGTGTGAGATAGAGAGTGTGTGTGTGCGTGTGCAAAAGCGCAGAAACGAAAACACGCAACAAAACAGGAAAAAAAGATTAAAAAAAGAGGAAAAAACCATGCCGAAAAGTTTCGGTGGAAAACACGTTTTCCAAACCAGATAAAAAATCAAAAAAAAAGGAGAAAAAAAAACTAAAAAAAAACAAGAAAAAGGCAAAAAAAAAAGCAAGTAATAACTGATAAAAAAACACGCACCCCAGGTAACAACAACAAGCAATAAATACAATAAAATACCCGAAAAAATAATAAAAATAAATGACTGGCGCACAAAAATTAAAGCTCAAAACGTAAAATCAATACCCCCCCAAAAAAAGCAACAAAAAAAAAAAACAAAAATAAACCGAAAAAAAACACCAAAAAGTAGTAAAGATGAAAGAGGAAGAAGCAGAAGAAGAAGCAGCAGCAGAATCAGGGGCTAACGCCGGCAGCGACGTCGACTGCGGCGCTTATCTGAAATAAATTGCTTTCGGCCTACTCGTGATTTTTTTTCTCCCTCCTCCTCTTGTATATATTTCTGGCTTTTACCACAAAAAAAAACAGGACCTAGAGAGGGGGGGAAGGGGGATGGTGAACCCACACCCACACATGTGTCAAAAGCATGCGCTGCTATTTCCACGAACGTGTCTGTGTGTGCTCCACAATTATTATTATTATTATACCGTTCTCCCTCTCGCTTGCACATTCTGTTGGCTATCTATCCCCTCCACCCCCTCCCCCTCTCTTTACATGGGTTTTCTTCATTTTTTTCTTGCTTCTTTTTTGTACGTGTTTCACCTTGCGCGTCGTGTTTATTGCTGTTGCTTTTGCTTTTGCTGCGTTTTACTCGTTAGACTCGTTTTGGCCCGCCACCACCACCCCCTCTACAGCTCTACAGGCCCCCCTTATTTTTATCATTCTACCGCTGCCCGCCGCTCTCCTCTTTCTTAGCGCGCGAGTCTCCTATCATTTTTCATACACACACACACACGCGCACGCATGGGACACACACAGACGCTTGGGGTCTTGTGTGTTGTTTTTGTTTTTCTTGCTTTGGCTGCACTTCATGGGAGCCAACGGATCCCCAAAGGCATGGTTGCCGCTTTTCACCACAAGCAACGGGGAAGCCAGAAAACTTGGGCAACCGTCTCATCATCGTTTGGCGAAGAAATGCAAAAAAAAAATAGCAAGAAAAAATACATTAAATGCAAGACTAAGAAAATATTTTGAAAATTATTTTTTAAAAGAAAATTTGTTAGAAAATTTACAAGGCCTTTGAACTTATCAAATTTCAAAGCCAAAAAATTCTTTGCAACAAAGAAAAAAATCTTATTTAAAATGCAATTTAAAGCTTCTAAATATTCTCTTTAAATATTTTGCATATTTCCCAACAGATTCCTCTTCAGAGATTCGGAAACAAAGCAATTAAATATCAATTAAAGAAACTGCACATTCCATTCCGAATTTCGAATTGGAAACAGAAATATTTTCTTTGAAATTTCTCTGCCAAATGTTTGATTATTTTTGGGTTTTCGGGCAAGAAAATAAGACCACAACTAATTACCAACGGTATTTATTTTTTACTCAAACAACAAGAAGAAGAACTTTTCAACATATTGACAAATGTATTTAATTGTCAAAAGAAAAAGAGAGAAAGAAAAACAACAGCAAGAAGAGCAAGAACAAGAAGGAATAGTTTTCTTGGCCCGAAAACAGCAACAAAAACAAGACTTTGCATGGGAGCGCTGCCCTGCCACGCTCTCACTCGCTCGCACTCGCACACAGGCGGCCCCCTGCTCCGCCGCCGCACTTTGGGGAATTTTCGGCGAGCACGTCACTTCGTCGTTCGTCGGTTCGTCGGGTTCGTCTGGCCAACTGTCAGAACGTCAGGCGTTTAGTCGCTTGGACGCTTTGTTGTTCGATTCGTTTTATGACGTTGCCAGTTTTATGTCTGCCCGTGTTTGTGTGTGTTTGGGCTTGGTGTGCTGGTGTGCGAGGTATTCAGTTGCTTGCACTTGCTGTTTCTGTTGCGTCACCCGGTCTCTTTCTCTCTCTGGCACACACAACAACACGAACGTTCCTGCGCACGATGTCTCACAGAGACCCACCCGCCCGACGCCCCCTGCCCCACACTCGCCTTCGTCGTTGTCGTCGTGGGCACCCGGCCTCTTTACCACCCACTCTCCATTCTTTTTTTTTTTTGTCTTTTTCCTGCTCCCCTTTTTCCTGCTATTTGCCCGCCAGCCGCCTACTGTTTGCTTTCCTAGGCACAGTGGGTGTCATTCGCATAGCAACTATGGTATTATTATTTATTTTTTTAATATTTTATTTTTATTTCATAAAGCCTTTGATTATGTTAAATATTTTTTATTATTATAGCTTTTAAAAAAGTATGTACATAATATATTTTTTTAAATTTTGACAATTCTTTCCTAGATTCTTTGTGCGACTGTTCCCGCTTTGTTGTTCTCTGTTTTTGCTCAATCTTCCGCTCCGGAGCCCCCCCTCCCAGTTTTGGCCCCCGTTTTCTGCCTTTCCTTTGCTCCATTACTGTTTCGCTGGGTCGTTTGTTTGTTCTCTCTCTGTCTCGCGCCCTCTCGCTCTGTCTTCCGCTTGACTTGTGCGCAGAGAGCCCCCTCGTGCTGCTGTCTCCTTCTTCTTCAAGTGCCCTCTCGCTCGCTCTCGAACATGTGCCTCGGCATCATTTCGGCTTCTTCTTGTTTAAGTTCGTATTTTTTTTTTAACTTTTATAATTTCTTTTTTTATGCTATTATTATTATTATAACGCAGCGCTGCTGCTGCCGCTGCCTTTGCATGTGTTTCTCTTTTCCTTTTTCTTTTTCTTTGTCGTTTTCTTTTTCCTTTTTCCATTTTTTTTCTGTCGTATAGTTTTAAGCCTCTTTCATATTGTCGTCGTCTGCTGCTGTGTTTTTATTTGTCTGTGTGTCTGTGTATGCGTGTGTTTGAGTGGGTTTGTGTGTGTGTGTGTGTTGTTATTTTTATTAATTTGTTTGCGCTGGGGCTGTTTTCTGGCTTTTGCTTTTTGCCATGCTGCTGCGTGAAAAGCGACAACAGCGCCTGCTTTAATCTTACGCGTGCTTAAGTTTTTTTTCCTTCTCATTCGGCCTCACTCTTTCATTTTGGCCCGAAGTTTGGCAACCTCGCCCCGGTAGTCTGCTTCTGTGTATTTTTATTGCTGCGACGCTTGGCTGATTTTTTTTCTTCTTGGTTACCTTTTTTTTTTGCGCCAGCTTCTTCCTTCTCTTTTTCTTCTATGATTTTAGCTTTTATTTTGCTTTGTGGAATTTCGTGCTTAACTTATTTATTTTTTCGTGTTGCTGGGTGGGAGGGAGAGATGGGGTAGGGGGTTTGCTTTGGCTTAAATTCAATTCCTGAGCGTGTGTGTGTGTGTGTATGTGTGCAGTGTGAATTTAATTTACATTTTTGCTTTATTTAATTTTATTTATTTGTGGCTGTGCAGTTTAATTGCTTTCATTAAAAGCAAACACAGTTGCAAAAATTGAACGCCGACAGAGACGCCGACGGCGGCAGAGCAGCGGAGCGGCAGAGCGGGCAGAGGGGCTGAAAACATGTGGCTGATTGAGTTTTCGTTTTCGGTGCGACGTTGCCGCACTTCACCACACAGGCACAGGCAGCTGTCTTTCAGTATGTTTGTCCGTATATCTCTCTCTCTATATATGTATATATATATTTGTATATATGTATAAATTTATATCAGTATATATGTATGTAGGTATGTGTATTTATGTTTGTGGCTCGAATGTGTATCGAATGATAGATGAGTGGGCGAAAAATTATTGATGAGTTCTCTTTTATTTAAAGCGAGTGTTGAAATAAATTTAGCAGGTAAACGGAATGTATATTTCAATCCCAAAAAACTTTAATTTTTTGGCAAAAAATGATTAAATTTTTAGAAGAAATCATAAGTTGGATGAAAAGTTGTTTTTCCATTGCAATGTCTTGATTTTGTAATGAATTTTCCTCGTAATTCGTTTCCCATCATTGAAATCGTTATTTGAGTCACAATTCCGCCGTATTTTCCGACGTACTCCTCAATGGCAATTGATTGCAAAATAATTGTGGGAATTGATTCTTTTCATTCATGATTGACGCTTTTTGTCCGATTCGGACTTCTTTAATTGCCAAAAATCCCATTTAATTAGCCATTTTCCGATTGCCAATGTGTTTTTTTCCCATTTTTGGGTAAATATTTCCTTGATTTCCTTGATTTTTCGCCTTTTTAATATCGCATTATGGGTTTTAAATTAATTTTGGTTGGTTTTTCGTTGATTTTGCAGTAATTCTTCTTTATTTTCTTTGTAATACTTAAAAAGTATCGAATATTAAGGGAAAGAACACGATTTTAATCGATTAAAAATCGTTAAAATTCAATACAAATCTCGACTATTTTCGATTAATGTAGGTTCTTGATGGTTTTCGATTCAAAATCGATAAATTGATCAAATTATAGTAAAAATTATAATAAATCTAGGTAATTATCGATTAAAAATCGTTAAAATAGAATAAAAATGACGATTATTTTCGATTATTGTGGATTTTTGATAGTTTTCGATTAAAAATCTTTTACGAACAAGATCTTATATCATATTTAAAACTAAAATTAATCAATTTATAGTAAAATGATAATGAATAATAAATAAATAAATTAAAAATCATAAAAATACAATGAAATGTCGATTATTAGGTCGATTTATATAGGTTTTTGATTAGTTTTCGCTGAAAAATTAAAGTTACCTTTAAAGTAAACCTTTTTTTTGAACATAAATAAAAGCAAAATAAATCCAGTTTAAAGTAAAATGATAAAAAACTCTACTTAAATCGCTTAAAAATCATTACAGTACAGTTCTCGAATTGCTTAAAAAATTTTAAAACGAAGACAACTGGTTTGTTTTGGCTTTAAAGGAAAAAATTGACAAAAAATCGAAAGAAAAAAAAATTGATTAAATGGAGGAATTTTGGGTGTAAATAAAATACCTTAAGCCCCCGTTTGATAAAAAAAAAAAAATACAAACAAAAAGCTGGTCGGGCAGGCAATTCAATGACTAAAAAATACAATCGCAATCGTAATCGTAATCGTAATCGTAATCGCAATCGCAAAACCGATAATGCGCTTGCACTTCAAACCGGTCTGGGTCTGGGGGGGGGGACCTGGGGACATTATCTGCTCGATTATTTATGGCCATTATCGATTTTCTAATCATCTAACCTGCTATCCCTGCTACGTCTCTTTGTTTTTTATTCTCTTTTTTAACTTTTTTTTACTGTATTTTTCGCAACTAATCTGTTTTTTTTCGATTCCTTTCTTTACCTTTTGCAGGCTGAGGCGAACGCTTGGCTGGATGGATGGATTTTTCGATGATAAAACGTTTTTTTTTCGGTGTTCCAGAGCAAAGGAGTGAGCGAGCGAGAGAGCAATAGAAATAATAATAAAGGAAAAAAAGAAGCAAAAAAAAACGTGTGCAAAGCTGTTAATTAATGGAAAAATTCGTGGGTTTTCGGTTCGCGTTTTGTCGTGCTTGCGGATCGTTTTCGTTGCTTTTTATGGGATTCAAAAAAAAAAATCACAAAAAATATTAAATAAAAAAAGAAACAAAAAAAAATGATTATAAAAAATGTATTAATACGACACACACACGCACAGGCGCACAACAAATCGAAACTAAATCCGCTTTTAGGTGTTAAATTGTTAAATCAATTTTCGCCAAAAAAAAAAAACAATATAATTTTTTTTCCAGTTTTCGATACAAATTCTTTTTTTTGTGAAGTGAGGTTATGTAACCGTTATAATTTTCTCTCTTTCGTAGAAGCAGCAGCAGCAACAGCAACAGTGTGTGTGTAAATAGAAGAAAAAAATTAAGAAATATATATTTAAAATTAAAATTTATAGAATAACAAAAGAAATGTGCAAAAAAGAAATGGAAAATAGTGCAAGTGCAGCAGGCGACTGTTGTTGCAGCAACTGAAATGTTGCAACAAAAATAAAAGAAATAAATAAATAAAAATAAAAAGAAATTATTTATGTAAAAAAATAAAAGAAAATTGAAAGAGAAACTAAACCAGGTTTAACCAGGAAGCAAAAATCTAACTATAATTATTTTTTTTTGTGGGGCATTTCCTATCGAGGATGTCGCAGTGCAATGGTGTTGCAAGCAACAAAAGCAGCCACAACAACAACAACAAGAAGATCAATTCTGGCCACAACAACAAGTGTTTAAGCCAAAAGAGTTCGGCATGAAATGGAAGCAGCTATACGCTCCACTTCAGTGCAGGTCGGTGCTCCGCCGCCCACAAACAACAACAGTAGCAACAACAACAACTCCAGCAGCAGCAGCAGCAACAGCAACAACAGCAGCAACAACAGCAGCAGCAACAGCAACAACAACACCCCAAACGGTGCCCAACAACAGCAGCAGCAACAACACCAGCAACAACTGCAACAACAAATCCATCATCAGAGGGTTGCAAGCAGCAACCAGCAGCAGCTGCAGCAGCAACAGCAACAACAACAACAGCAGCAGCAGCAGCAGCATGATAATGTTCCTGCCTCCCACCCCTTTCCATATGCAGTGGCAAATCAGCAAAACACAAAATCAGCTCAGCAACAGCATCAGCAACAACAACAACATCAGCAGCAGCAACAGCAACAACACCAAAAGCAACAACAACAACAACAGCAAGCTGCAAACATGTCCGCTTATCAGCAACGTCTGCCATCAGGTGCATCGTCGATTCACAGGTGAGTTTATTCAACTTTTTCGGAAAACAACATAAAATATTAAGTTAAAAAAAAAAAATTAAAAAAAAAAGGAAAAAAAATTGCATCAAAGTCGAGTGTTCCACTTCCCATTTTTTCACTTCCAATTTGTTCCACGTTCACTGTTAGAGTCCCCCATCTCCGTTCCTCTCCATTCGCTGCATTGACAAAAAAGAAGAAGAAAAACTTTGCATCAAAGTCGAACTTCCACTTGTTTTAATTCCATTTTGTTTCACTTCCCCTTGTTCCTCTACCAGCGTAGCGATTTTGGATAAAGAGTTTTTCAACTCCGTTAGATTGTCTTTCTCTGCAATGCAAAAAAAAAGAAAAAAAACTTTGCATCAAAGTTGAACTTCCACTTGTTTCAATTCCATTTTGTGTCACTTCCACCGTAACAATTTTCCTTCTTAAAGAGTCCTTCTATCTCTTTCTTTCTCTGCAATGAAAAAAAAAGAAAAAAAACTACACCGAAGTCGAACTCCAACATGTTCCACTTCCTATTGTTTCACTTCCACCGTAACAATATTTTGCTACCGTCAAGAAACCTCCTTTTCTGTAAGATTTTCTCTCACTGCATTGACAACAGCAGCAGAAAAAAAAGAAAAAACTAATATAAGTAATCAAACATCGCCTCTTTTTCCGCCACCCCCCACACCGTCACTCCCCCTGAACAAATTTCCGCAGCAAAGCTCATTTCCTGTTTGCATTCAAAGGCCATTGACAATGTTGCCTTGTTGCCAGTGTTGCCACCCCAGAGAAAAACTTCCACTATTCCACTCTTCTATCGATGTGATTTCCTTTTATTGTCAGGTTTTTCAAAGGAAGTTGAATTCGATGATGATGGAGCGATGGATGGATGGAAAGGAAGGTTCTTCTATGGATTTTCCTAGAAAAAAAAGAATACGATTCCAGATAAGATTAACCGAAAGTTAAGATGACCTTGATTTGCTTTTCTTTTGCAATAATTTTTGCATTTTGGACGAACTTTTTCTTTGAAATTTCTGCTTTTCTTCAAAGCCTCATTATTATAATCCAAAACTTTGCATTTCAATTGATTTGAATAATTTGAATAATTAAATAAAATTTGCATTTAAAGCCATTTGGTTGGCGGAAAAAAATGATTCATTGCAAAAAGTAGAGAAAAAAAATGCGGAAAACGTAGCACGACGATAATGATGATGAGGTTTTTTTTTTGCGGTTTAGACAGCTTGAAAAAATCGAGATACAAAGATAGAAAAATACAAAGAAAAAGGGGAAAAATAAGAGATAAAAGTAGAGAAGAAGAGACTGAAATAATTATATGTAATTCGACACCATTGACCTGCCACAACGATTACACGAAGTGCGAGGAAAGAAAACTGGAATTAGCAACAACACCCTTCGGGTTCTCTATCCCCCCGTTCTAGCCACAATCTTGTCAAGAAAATGCCAAAGAAAACGGAATATATAATATATATAGATGGTTATATATCTAGACGGGTATATATCTAGACGGGTATATATGTATCTTTTAGATAACCGCAAAAAGACGAGGATGATGGACCAAAAGCTAATTTTCTTCTCTTAATTAGAACGCAATTTCAAATTGTTTTCTTTTTAAGGTTTTTGCTGCAGGAAAGCAGAGGAAAAAATCCACAAAAGATAATGAGAAAAAAGAAAAAAAAGATGAAATAAGAAAAAAATTAGCATAAACTTCATTAGGTTTGTGTCAGAAATAATTTGTCAAAGGCAAAGGTAGACTTTCGATTAGAAAAAGTTAATAAAATTCATTAGATATGCATTGAGAAATGTTTCATTAATTATAATTACACGAAAAAAGAACAAAGTTTAACATAAAAATTGGAATTTTTCTTATAAATTGGATTTCTCTAATAAAAAAAAAACCTAATTAAGATCAATATTAGAGGAAAAGCCATGTTTTTTTTAATATCTTTTCATCTAGATTTTTGGTTTTTTTTTCTCTATTTTTTCACAAGTTACCAGAAATTCTGGAGGTGACAGTAAAAGGGCCAAAAATCGATTATTTGAGGCAAGAAAATCCATCAGTTAATCGACTTTTAATGGCTCTCCATTCTCTACCATTCCTTCTCCCATTCACCCATTCTCCCTTCTCCATTCCTTCCATTCCTTCTCTTAGTTAGAGAAATTTATGCCTGGTTGGAACTGAAACTGAAATTGAAATTGAAATGGAAATGGAAATGGAAAAAGAGACAACACTTGGATGGCAATTTAACTTCATTAGAATGTCATGGGAGTCGGGAATCTGTTCTATTGTTCCGTTCCACACAGAATGCCACAGAAAAAGCACAAAAATCAGAGAGAGAAAAAAAAACAGAAATAGAGGGAAAGAAAAGCGTAAAACGATAAACGATTCTGCTTTTTGTTTGCTTTTCTTTTTTTTTGGTTTCTGCTGAGAATTGACAAAGAAAGCTTTCAATTGCAGATTATCCTTCAAGGCTTTTCAAAGTTTTTCATATTTTTCTTTCGAGAAATAAATGAAATCCAGAAGGATACAAACGGGTAGGGGGAAAGGAAATTTATAAGTTCAAGTTGAAAATTCATTTAAAAGTCGAATTTTTCAATGAATGTCGATAAATCGATAAAAATCGATAACTATTTTGAAGCTATTTTGAAAGTAAATTGAAGGAAAATACCCGCAAATGTCCTTTCAACTTAGAAATTCACTTAAAAGTCTTGTTTTATTCAGTTTCCTCTGAAATATGGTTGAAATGATGATAAATCGATAAAAATCGATAACTATGTGGAGCTTATTTAAAGGAAAATGTCCGTTCATGCTTGAAATTGAATTAAAAGTCTTGTTTTTTTTCAGTTTCCTATGAAATATAGATAAAAACACCGATAAATCGATAAAAATCGATAAATATTTCAAAGCTAGTATTAAATTCGTTAACAAAACCCTACTTTTTTGGTTTGTTGAGCTTCATTTTGTTCGTAGTTTAACATTTTCAATATTTTGTCGCCTTTAAAGCTTTATTTCCAAGAAAACCTTTAAAAAGCAATCGAAGCAGTGAAAGAATTCACATTTCCGATACATTTTTTGCAATAAAATTGTGGACTTTTGCGTCAAAGTCACTCGACTGTTTACCTGCGATACATTTTTTGCAATAAAATTGATACACTTTGTGCCAAAGTTACTCCCCTGGGAGGAGGGAGTGTGCATATTTGCGGGGGGCTGTAACCCAGTTCTTTGACAGGCCTTTTCCATGTTATCGATATGTTTGCCTTTCATGCGAGTTGCGAGTTGCGCGAGTCCTGCCCCTCGATGGCTTCACGAATGTCAACAATATTTGTTTCATTCACAAAGGGGCAGCCAGGCAGTGAGGCAGCCAGGCAAGCAGGCAGCCACCCACCCACTCGGCTTTTTGCTCAAGTTGCAGTTTGCAGTTGCATGCCACTCACAGATGCAGATGCAGATACGGATATGGACACACAGATACGCGCCGCATACCAATACAAATACACAAACACACTCGACCAGCGGCAGCCACATCACATTTTTAATCGCTTTCGAACGGTCAAGGTTGCAAAATATTTAATGAGTCAAACGCGACGGTGACGGCGACGACGGCAGAGACGAAGGCAGCGACAGCAGCGACGACGACAGCAACAGCAACAGCAACAGCAACAGCAACAGCGACGCCCGCTATCAGCTGGCAGCGTCGTTGACGTCCGCCGCGGCAGCGCTGCTGTGTCATTTCTAGTTGAAGTTGTTGTTTTTTGTTGCTGTTGTAGTTTTTCTTCTTTATTTCATTTTATTTTTTTTATTATTTTTTTCTGTTTATCGACCCGGCACTTTTTTTTTTTTTTACCCACACACATGCCTAGTTATGCTTTCGTTGCTTTTTTTGTTGTTTTTTTCTTGTGTTTTTTTTTTGTTTGCTTGTCAGTCCAGTCTCCCTCTCCCTTGGGTCTCTCCCTTTCCCCCATTTCTGGTCATTTGTTTGGTTTTTCCATCGCTACTTTTTTTCTGTTATTTCTGTTATTTTTGGGTGTTGCGCCATTTTTAACCCTTGATTAGTCATGGGGGTTGTGGCTTAAAAGGTTCTAAAACAAGGGTTAAAGGCAAATAGAACCGAACTAGTTCGTTTTTATGGGCTAGAGTTCGAGGTTCGAAAGTTAAGGTTCGAGTCCTATTCCTGTTCAGGTTTTCTAGGTTCTTTGTGTTTTTTTTTTACTTTTTTCCATAGCTTGTGGGTGTTCTTATTAACCCTTGATTAGTCAAGGAGGCTATAACCGGGGTCAAAGCTAAGGAGAAAGGAACTAGTTCGTTTTTTCAAGCTAAAGGTTCGAGTTCGACTCCTCTTAAAGTTTTTTGTAGTTTCTTTTTTATTTTTTTTACTTAATTTTACCCTTTTTAACCCTTGAATAGTCAGGGAAGCTACAACAAGGGTTAAAACCAAGTATTTGTAGGTTAAAGTGGGTCCAGGATCGATTCCGGTTGAATTTATTTGTCTTTTCTTTCCACAAAAGTGCTTTTTTTAGCCTAAAATGGTTCAAAAGAGCCCCTAAAAGCCCCAAAACTCCTGCCCTAATCGGGGATTACTTCATAAAAGGTTTTCATAGACTTTGTTTAAACAAAAAATGAACACTACTGGCCGCGAGTTTGCATTACAAATCGAAATATTAAATATTTACACTCGAGCAGCGTTGTTTAGTTACGCTAAAAACGAATATAAATAAATAAAAGCGATGTATGGTAGCCCCCCCTTGCGCGTGGGGTTAACATTATTTGTTTATGCACATTTGATATTGCGGCTGGCTGGCCTTTGTGAAAACACAAATAATGGAAAAAGTTACAGATACAAAGATACAACGGTATACATTTACAGATACATAGATACATTTGTATCTGTATCTCGTTTTTCGCATTTTCCTTTGTGTATCTAATATCTTTTAGTCAGCCAGCGGAGCGGAGGCCGCTTTGTTATTGAATATTGCAGCTACGGAAAATAAACAAAAGCTGGCGACTGACCACGCCTACTCCAGTTGCCAGCCCCCAAAAAAACTTTAAAAACAGAAAAGTTTCGCCCATATTTCAGTTTATTTTTCTTTCTTTTAACTATTTCGTAGTTTGTGCAACTTTGACAAAAGTTTTGAGTTTCTGTTTTGAATATTTGAGCGAAAACTTTTCACATATTTCCTTTTTTTTTCTAATTTATTTCTTTAACTTTTCAAAATTGGATGAAACTTCATTCGAAGATTGTATTTTAAATCAATTTTTCGATTAGGAATAGCCATTCCAAAGGTCGTTTTGGCCAGACAGGAAAATTAGTGAAAAAGTAAAGAAAACTTATAGCCAGATGTTTTTTTCAGACTTTTTCAAAGTAATTGCAAAATTTCCATTTGTTTTGCACTCGAAATCGAATTACGTTTCTCGTAATATTATTATTATGTTTCTTGTTCCAGCTTTCCATTGTGTAAGACTTCCATTGAATCAGAAATATATATAATTTTCGAAAGGAAAAACTTAATTGTCGGAAGACTTTCAAAACATTCAATAATTCAAGTTAATTATATGACAAAATCGTTCTTTGTTTTTGAGAGTTTTTCTAATGGATTTGTCATCATTAGTGGATAGTTTTGTATTTTTTTCGTAGAGCTCCAAGAATCCATTAGTAGACAAAGGGACACTTGCGGTAATTAAATATTAATTTGGATTAAAGCTACAATTAAAAAAAGTGGCCTTAAGTCATCGAAATTGTCGGAGAAACAGCTTTTTTTGAAGGATAATTATGATATCGATTATAAACGGCCTTAAGTCATCGAAATAATCGAAGAAAAACTGCTTTTAAAACCGATTAAATATGATAAATCCATACAATTACTATCGAATCGCCTTTAGTCATCGAAATAATCGAAGAAAAACTGCTTGTAAGAACGATAACTTATGATAAATCCATGGAATTAATCGAAAATCATCGAAAAAATCGAAGAAATCAGCTTCAATGAACGATAACTTAAGATATCGAATATAAATAACCTTAAATCATCGAACAAATCGAAGGAAATCGATGAAAAGCAGCTTTGTTAAACGATAATTTGTGATAAATCCACTTTAACTTATGGTAAATCCATTAAATTCATCGAAAATAATCGAAAATTATCGAAAAATTATGGAAAATCATCGAAAAAACAGATTTAATGAACGATAACTTACGACAAATCCCTGCAGTACCTATCAAATATATCGATTTATTATCGTTTTTCAATTAAATTCTCTTCAAAAACACACACAGTGTCATACACTTTGAAATAAAAAAATCCCCCTTCGGGCTATATAAACTTTGAAATCGGTTCAAGAATATCCCCCACCAAGACCTATCCCACTAAAAAATGCTGTTTCCGCTGCGACCGCCAGAGGGCGCCAGTGTCGATACCAGAGCAAAAGTCAAAAGAAGAATGCAAAATGACAAAGGGAGAAGAGGAGAGGAGAACAGCAAAGACTGAAAAAAGAAAGAGCTGTCAACAAATTGCACATACGTAATGGAATATAATTGAAGAAAATGCAAAATGAGAAAACAAATGAAAATAAAATAAGAGAGAAAAAAAGCAAGTATAATTAACAATTGACGCGGTCGCCGCTGGCGTTGCCGCCGACGTCTCCGTCTCCGTCAGCGTTCAAAGCGACGCCAGACATTGTCTATTTTTGCAAAAAGCGCAACAATACAAAAAGTGCAGCGGCCCCAAAGGAGAATGCGAAAAGCAAAAGGAAAGAAACAGGGAGGGGGTGGTGGTGAGGTAGGTGGTGAGATAAGACAGTGGGGCTGGGGGGCTAGAGAACGGTAATTATGAAATCACCTTCAACTATAGCTATTGCACTGCAACGACCCCAAAAGCTAGACAGAGACAGAGAAAGCTGCCAAATGGACAAAAAGAAGAAGGAACAGTTTTGTATAGAAAGAAAGAGAGAGAGGGGAGAAAGGGAGACGGAGAATACTTTGGGAAAATGTTGAGAAAATTTAGGAAAATTTATAGATATAGACATTTTAGGAGACTTTTAAAAATAAGTAAAAAATATTTTTTTCTATTTCTTTGAGTTCTATTTTTTCCTTCTCGACTGTAGCCAGCCAAACAATTACTTAGAAACTTGTGAAAATTAGTACACTTGCGTCCACTTGAAACAGTTATAATTTACTGACTCA
Source organism: Drosophila ercepeae (assembly GCA_018150545.1). Classification (NCBI taxonomy): domain Eukaryota; kingdom Metazoa; phylum Arthropoda; class Insecta; order Diptera; family Drosophilidae; genus Drosophila; species Drosophila ercepeae. The sequence continues at coordinate 3,383,110 of JAECWL010000174.1, forward strand.
TGTCACTGCCACCACCTCCACCCCCTTCCCCCTTTGGAGACCTATTTTGTAAGGCCTACCCATGAATTTTTATTGCCCTTTTTTTTTACAGTTAATAAACGACATTTGTTGGAATTCCCAGCGATTGAAACTTTGTCGTTCCGTTACGCCCCTTTTCAGGCCTACTTTGTCCCCACTTTCTGCCTCGTTCTCCTCTTTTATTCCTCCTTTTCCTCTTTCTATTTTTCGATTAATTTTCAATGATGATTGCCTGTTGAATTTTTGATAACTTTTGCGTAGAAGCCATTTGCCTTCCAATTCTTTTCTATTTTTATTGCCTTCGATCGAATAATTTAAATCGAGTTTCCAGAATTCGAGACAATTGCGTTCCATTAACTGCCTTCGGATTAGGTTTAATTGAAGCAATTTTTCCTGATTTTTTCTATTAAAAAAATGAAGATTGGTTTAATATTGATTATGATTTTTGAAATACTTCTCTTGTGAATGTTTTCGGTATTCTAGTTTCTTATCAACTAGACGTTTTTTTTAGTATTTTTTATTATACTTTTTATTATAGGTACTTTTGAATGACCTCCTTTTGAGTTCCTTTTGAGGGCTTTCTTCGGGGTTTTTTTCTTGATTTTTTTCTCTACTTTTTTCTTTATTATTTTCTTTACTTTTTTCTTTATTTTCTTGATTTTTTTCTATATTTTTTCCTCTTCCGTGTTTTTAATCGTCACTTCAATTGATTGATAAGGAAAAACGCAGCACTTTGTTTGTCCTCAATGTCACGTTCCTTTCACAGATTAAAGATACAAACATAGATAAAGATACAAATACATCTACAGATACAAATACATGTAAAGATACAAATACATCTACAGATACAAATACATGTACAGATACAGATACTCCACTCATAGATACAAAGCTTGAGATTAAACCGATATAAGTTTTTTTTTATTACTTTTTTTTGTCTATCAATTGTTTTTGTTTTTACTTAGTATTCGTAATTCCATTCAGATTAGATTAGAAACTCGCTATGTCTATGACAGCAGCAAAAATAAATAATCATAAATAAATATTATAAAAAAAAACGGAACGAAAAAAAGCAGATTAATTCATGGCCCCGTTTTGGCGCGCATTTTTTATTCGTTTTTTTTTTTTTTATTTTGTTTGTAGAAAAGTAGATTACCAGAATGTGGCGATGCATGGAAATGTTTTTATATAGGAGTATTATTTTTGATACCCTTCGTTATAGGGTATTAAGGGAAAGGTACTTGAACTTAAAAAAAAATACTTAAAAAGAATCTCTTGTTTTTTTTCTCTTTTTTTGGGATTTTAATTAAAATTTTAGGTAGAAAATCTCAAAACTTTGTGGGAGTATCAAAAATTCTATACTTTCCAGGTTCTTTATAAGTAGGATAGCTTTTTCCTTTTATTTTTTTTTAGTTTTTTTTTTAGTTTTTTTCTATTTTACAACCCAGATTAGATAAAAAAAAAAATGTTCTACACCTCGTTGGGCACAATATTTAGTTCATTTTTTACCCCTCAGATACAAAAAAAATACGTATACGTTTTTTATGGGGCTCCTTCAATTGTTTATGAAGCTTTTTTTTCGGGCCATAGTTGAGTTTTATGCGAATTCTTGTCATAAATCGCGACTCGTCCCCCTTTTTCACCGATTTTCCTCCTATTTTCCTATATTTTCCATTTCCCTTCATTATTTTTAGTTTTTTTTTGCTGTTTTTTAAACCATGTGTTGGCAAAGTTCAATGTACAGAGGCAGAGGCTATGAAAATGAATGAATCGGAAAGATACGAGAGAGTAGAGGGTGTAGAGGTTGTAGAGGTTCTTCTATAATACAATTTCTATTAAATCTATTAAATCCATTAAAATCTAGTATAATTTAATAATTTAATACCAAAAAAGTGTGTCATTTCGAATCGAAGTATCTCTAAAAAGTCAATAGAACCTTGTCTGTTCCCGTTTTCAGACGCCAAATTGCTTTCACAATTTGATGCGAAAATTCGCGACCTTTTACCAAATGTCTTCACTTTGTTTGTATAGAAAAAATAACAGATTTTTAAGATTTCCAATAATCAATAAGAAAATACTAAAAATAAAAAGCATTTCCTTCCGGTTTTCTTTCGGAAATTATTTTACAAAGTACTAGTATTTAGTTTTACGTTTTCTTAGATTTAGTATTTTTACATTTAGTATTAGATTTCCAACAGTCATTAAGAAAATACTAAAAAAAGAAGCGTTTCCTTCCGAAAATTATTCTCCAAACTCTAGTATTTAGTTTTCAACTTTTCCTCCGACTTTTCCTTAGACTTTTTTCCTCAGACTTCTTCAGACTTCCTTAGACTTTTCTTTAGACTTTTTCTTACACCTTTTTAATCATTTCTTTAAACAGAAAACAAAACAAACAACAAATTCGAGAAATTGGAAACTAAACCCTCTGGAAATTCTCAAATTTCGCCAGCCCTTCGCAGGCATTCGGACTCAGACTTTGGATTTTCTTTGTCACTTTGCTGATGGCTTGTAATTGGAGAGAATTTCCTTGGATATTTTTTTTCGCATCGGATCCGCTGACTTTGCGTATGAAATAAAATACCCAATGAAGGGTATAGAGTAGGGGAGAGGGAAGAGTAAAGAAAGAAAGAGGAGCCCCAAAGCAAATTGCTGAATACCGTTGCAAGAACAGCTGTAAAAACAGCTGGGCCGCAATAATAATGAAAGGGAAAAATATGCAAATGCCAAGAAAACGAAGCAAATTTTGCTTCTCTTGCTGATACACAAGAATAATTATCGAAGAATTTTATTATTAAAGTTAAAATATATAAGAAATTATAGATTTTCTATCGGTTTTATCGTTAAAATTGTTTTTACTTCGATTTCGAGTCTTTGGAGCCTCAAACGGAAATCTTTAATCTATTTTAGGATTTATTTTTTCCTTCTCTTGGAAATAAACAAATATATTTATCGATTTCTATCGATTTTTATTGATTTTTATCGATTTTAATCATTACAATCTTTTTTTTAGTTCGATTTTGAGTCTTTAGATCCTTAAAAGGAATTCTTTAATCTATTTTAGGATTTATTTTTTGCCAAGAAACGAAAGAAATTTGCTTCTTTTGCAAATACACAAATATATTTATCGATATTTATCGATTTTTATCGTTGAAACCGTTTTGTTAGTTCGATTTAGAGTCTTACGATCCTAATTATGGAATAATATAGCAATAAAGTATAATAATAAAGCAAAAGCTATCGATAATTTATCGATTTTATCGTTGAAATCGGTTGAAACGGTTGAAACGGACTTCCATAAACTATTGTATTCTTTTATTTTAAACAATTTCTATAAAAACCTTCAAAAACATTTCTCAAAATAACTTTTTCCATAAAAAACTTTTCTTTGAGTGGAGAAAACGCCCTTAGCATCAAATTGAACAACATTAGATGGCCTTGCAACGCATTGCCCTTTGAACTTTCAACTTCCAACCAAGTCTTTCATCTAGAAATATGAAAATGACACAGTTTGAGCAAATATTTGAATGACATGCGACTTTGATTTAATTTAGACAAAAGCGTAATTAGTTACGGAAATGGTTGGCAGGCTTTCCAGATAATTTTATAGTTCCCAATGGGGTACTGGGGTACTATAACCTAGAAACACCAAAAATAGTTGCCAAAGCAAAGCCCAGATAGGTTTATCTAACAAAGGTTGAAAATTATAGCCACAACCCAACCGAACCACCCACTTTCGTAATAAAAAAAAATATAATAATCTAAATGGTTCACGACTCGTGAGTCATTTTGTGATTTTTTTTCTCTGTTTTCTCTGTTTTCTGTATTGTGTTTGCTTTTTGCCATAATTTAGTATACAAACAGGTGTGTTTGCGGCGGGGGGCAGGGTACGGCGCAGAAGGAGATGGATGATGACGATAACTCATCGATAGTAAACAGTTAGACGACTAAATGGGGGGAAATGCAAATGTGCAATTCCAGCTCATTAATAGTCGAGTGTGTGTGTGTGTTTTGCCATTTACATAGCCATGATTATATATATATTTATTATATATATATACTTGTTCGATACATGACACGACACACACAACATCCACCAGATACACACACATGTGTTTCGAGTTTATTGTCTCGCTTGGAAAACACTTAATCGATTGCCTGGTCATCGAATCGATGGTTTAGTGCGATTATCAAATGAATCACCAACTCGAGAGTGCACTGCAAATATCAGAGAGTCTATAAACTCGTTTTTTATTGGCTCTAAAAAAATGGATTAAGCCGGAGTGGTTTAGGGTTATTAGTTGGCTTTAAGTATTATGATACTTTGTCGCAGTTCATTCACTTTTTCTAGTTCCGTAAATCTATTTAAATGATTCCCAGAACTCTGTCATAAATAATCCTTGTTTGTATTTTATGTTTTTTAAAGGAATCCTTTACTTAAATCCTAAAAAAGTCAAAAAATACCAAGTTTTCCAACTATTAGTATCTTTAAAGTCGAAAAAAATCGATAAATTCGATAAAATATACTTTTTCTCAGAGCTTTTCGAATATATTTAAAAAGCAACCAAAGCTTACCTTCCAATATATCTTCTATTTCCTAAACTCTTAAATTAAAGTCTATATAGACTATATATTCCCCTTTCTTTTAGTGTAAAATAAAGCTTTTTTTGTTGGCTTAGATTCAAGAAATCGCGGACAGAAACCCCATAGTTTATCTAAAATATATTTCAATTACGAAATTAAAGTAATTTGGCCAACAGTCATCCCGTTATTTTCCCATGCAGTGGCATCGCATTAAAGTCGTCTATCGATGGGTGGGCCACTGGGTGGTGGGTGGCTGGTTTGGTATGCGAAAAAGTTGGTTGTTGAAAAAAAAAAAGTTAGAAAGCCAGCAAAAAACAGCTGATCCAATTCGCGTTCTCCCCTAGCCCCTTCATAGCTGTCCTTCTGTCTCGCTTAGCCTTTCATATGCTTTGCTTCTCTTTCTCTTTGTCCCTATCTCTGTCTATTCAAAGCTATCTCTTTCTGTCGTTTCGTCTCTGTTCTTGTCTCGAGTACAAATTAAATTTCCAGCGAATTTAATGGCCCACAGCCAGACAAGGAGGAAGGATGAAGGATGGGTGGAGAGGGAGTAGGAGGAGGCAGGATGGAAAATGGAAATGGGAGGCTATAGAGGGAGACACAAATATCAAAGGACGTTGTAAAGTTTTGCAGCCATCTCGCTCTGGCATTTGTGCAAAAGTTTAGCGCCTAAAAGCAGGCAACAAAAATTTTCGTTCTGTTTTTGCCAAAAGGAAACGCAGCGAGGGGTGGGGATCCTCCACTCCACCCCACCCCGGCCTCCTGTTTCCTGTTTTTGTGTTATTTTGTTTTTGTTTTTGTAGGAACCCGGGGAATTCATAACAAGGCTGTCATCGTCCCCCACCCCTCGCCTTCGCCCTCTTCCGTTTTCCACTCTCCACTTTCTTCTTCATTTTCCCGCCGAAAAATCGATATCTACAAAATGTTTGCTTTGTTCTTCTTCTACGTTGGCAGTTTCTGCATTTCTGCACTGCATTTGGCGAGGGGGCGGCGGGCGGGGGCGTGGTAATTGGGCGGGACAGGAGGTGCAAAAGTGGGCGGACGAAAAGCAGACAGCTATTTTCTGTGTCGTGCACGGAGAGAAAATATTGTAATCGATTAATCAAAATAATCAAGATTAATCGATATTTTATTAAAATTACAGGTTTTCTAAGCAGAATAATAAATAAATAATAATAATAATAATAAATAAATAATAAATAAAAAAATATTAAACAGGATATATTTTTTTAATAATATATAAAGTATTTTTAATAAATAAAACCCTCCTTTACATTCAAACCTCAATTTTAAACTCGTTTTAAAGTAAAATGATTTTCCTTTTGTGTATTTTCGAAGTTCCCGTTATTTATTTTTGGTGAAGCATAGAAGAAGAATTCGCTTTCCTTTATTTTTCGGATGCTCTTTGCATTCCTCCTTTCTCCTTTATGCAATTTTATCTTTTGTGCACTTTCATAATTTCTTTTTTGTTGGCTTTTCTTTTATTCTGGTCTTTACATACGCGAATACATAATACAGAAGTATATAACGATATATAATACGATTTATGTTCATATGTAGGTGTGTTATTTTGTTATATATATCAGACACAGACACAAGGCGTGGCTGTTTTTGGGTGGGGATGTGGGCGGCAGAGTAGTGGGTGAGGCGAAAAGGTGTGTGAGGGCGGCAGGGGGGTAGGGATGCTGCTGCTGCATCCATACATGTTTAAAAACATATGTATGTGGAGGTAATACATGTACATATGGGAGTATCTGTGGGGGTGTTACTGCGCACATAACGGTACATGTGGCCATTGCTCGCTCCCTCTCGCTCTTTCTCTCTCTCGCTCGCTCTAGCCCCTAGCCATCTCGCTCTCTGTGTGCTATGTACTGACTCCCTCCTTCTCTTTCTGGCTGCAGTATGTTTTCAAACTTTTGCAACGAACCGAAAAGCAAACAACAAACAACAAACAACGAAAACAAAAACAAAAACAAACACAAAAATGTATTCAGGTTGCAAGTTTTAATTATATTTTTGTTGCGTGTTTTTAAGCTTTAAAGCCGCAGAATAATAATGATGATGAAGTAAAAGATGAAGCTGGGCAGGGGGGGCAGTGGAAAATAGAGGAAAATTCTAAAAGGGAATAAAGAGAACTAGTAGAGAGGAGAGGAAGAAGAAGAAATGGCCAAAGAAGAAAGCTTATTAGCAGCAAAGCTTTTTCTTTGGCTTGATTTTAGTTTTGCTTTGTTCTACTTCTCTACTTCTCTTTCCCAGCGACATCCTCCTCCCCCGACTCCATCAGCCAGCCATCTCTTTTGTTCTTCTATTCCTTCTCTCGCTGCGTATCCTCTTTTTGCAGATTAAAGTTGCGGTTTCGTGATTTTTTTGCGTTCTCTGTGGGAGTGGCCATTAAAAGAAAGAGCCAGAAAGGTCGCAGAATTTTCTAGTTTATAGATTCTTTATATTCTTTATATTATATTATTTACTAATTTATATTTCTCTTTTGTTTCTTGCAGGTAAAACAACTTAAACAATACCCAGAATAATGAAATACAAAGAGAAAAACTTGAAAAAGATGAAACAAAAGTTTGAAAAGGATTTGGAGAAGTATAATTTATATTGGGAAATATTTGAGAAATAATTTAGCAATTTAGGAATAAATAACTCCTTTGTTTCCTTCAAGACTTTCTCAAAAACACAAACCTGAACGAGAAAAAGGAATTATTTATTGTTTCTACAAGAATCTGGATTCATGATTAATGATTTTTGTTAATCATTGTCTGAGGTTTTCTTTCTGTTTTTTTTTTGGATTTGGCGAAACCAACAAAAGCCTTGAATTTGATTCTTTTTCTAACCAAAAGAAGCGTGTTTTTTTTGTGTCTTAAGCTTTGAAATTTGGCAACGTTGCGAATTGTCTTTAATATTTAATGAATTAATAAACGAGACCGTCTCTCTGTGTGTTTACATTTGTGTTCGTGACGTTGATGCATGAGGTCCCGCCGCCGACGTCGACGCCAGCTGTGACGCAGCAGAGGGTCACACGCGTCGCACATTCATCAAACCTGTTTGTTGCAATTGCAGTTGCAATTTCCACAAAATGCTTTAAAAATGTAAATAAATATTGCTTAAATTGTAATATTGCAACAAAGACAGCAACGATAAAACGGGACTAATGAATATTCAAACTACAAAATTAATTGCAAGCTTTCGTGCATATTTTAAGCAATAATTGTGAATATTTTAAGGCAATTGCGAAACTGCAGTTACATATAAATGTATCTGTACTGGGAATACTTCAAAAAGAATGTTTTTCTTGAAATCAAAGACAAAAATCTCGTAAATATTGCCAAAAATATGAATGTGTATCCAATATTTGAGCCAGCACTGTTGGTGAAGAAACTTTTGCGCTGCCGACGTCGGTTGCGGTTCGTTGCGTACAAGTGTGACGGCTAACACGTTGGGCAGCGCAAAATGCGACGTCGAACATGTTAGCCCAACACGCTGCAATCCAACTCAGCACATGGCGCATCACGAAAATGACTGAGACGGGAATAGTTTTTTCATATTCATCTCTCGCTTGCACTTGCAACATGTTTGTCGGTTTGATGCCGGCCGGGGTTTGTGTCCCCAATAAAAACAACAAAAAGTAAATAAAATAGCAAAAAAAAAACTAAACAAAAAAAAAAAATAGTAAAACTAATAATAATAATAATAAACCCATCCGAAATCCAAGTCACTAAATCAACCGTTATATTCCCGCTTATATAGAAAAATGTAGAACAGAGCAACGTGGGGTCCATATTATGCAGATAATATGCTAAATTATATGACGCGATCATCCGATTATCTTAGATTGCCCCACGAAACGGGGTCAAGCCTCAGTTGGTTCTATTTATTTCGCACAGTGTGTGGCATGGGAGAGGTGTGGGAGGAGGTGTGTGCCACAGAGAATGGGGGATTTAGAAATACCAGATGGTATCATCTCTATGGAAATTTTTGCTAAACTTTAGGCTTTGTTGTGGGAAATTCTTTGAAATATTTATTTGAAAATCTTTGTTTTTTAATACTAAATAAATACTAAAAGATTGGTTTTTTATATTAAAAATACCAGATTTATCAGAAAATTCAGTTTCTCGAGTATAAGATACGCGGTACTCCTCCGTTTTCCTCTTTTTTTTTTATCCCAGTAAAGGATTTTTGTTTATTTTTTAAAAAAAGATGAAAAAAATTTAAAATTCTCAATATTTTATATAAAAATTCCCTAAAAGAAGGATATTTTAAAGAAAAAGAAGCTTCTATTTCCATCTTTTTTGAAATAAAAACTCGAAGGATTCATTTCCAAAGGACATCAATTAATTCCTTATTTGCCCCCTTAGGTCGTACAGGACCATGGATCAGTATGCCAAGCAGTCCCTGGGGCACCTGCAACAACTACAGCAACAAGCACAGCAACAACAACAACAACAACAACAACAGCAACAGCCACCGCCACCCACGTCGCAGATGCAGCAGTTGCATCATCACCTCCAGCAGTCCTCGCGATCGGGTGCGAGTCCCTTGTCGCCGCCACGTCCGGGGGCGCCACCCGGAGGCGGCAGCAGTTCGGGTAGCGGCAACAGCGGTGGCAACAGCGGCAGTGCCAGCGGCAACAGCGGCAGCAGCGGTGGCAGCGGCGGCAGCAACAGTAGCAACAACGCCGCAGTGGCAGCCGCAGCAGCAGCATCGGCAGCGGTGGCAGCGGGAATCAATAACAATTATCTGCCACCGTCGCCGCAGCATCACCAGCAGCATCGTTTCATTCAGCAGGCGCCCTACAGCATGCCCACAGCGACCACCTACCGCGAGCCATCCTATTCCCGGCTCAACCAGCTCAGCCAGCTCCAGCAGCAGCAGCAACAGCAGCAGCAACAACAGCAACAGCAGCAGCAGCAGCTGCAGCAGCAACAGCAGCAGCAGGCGGCTCAGTTGCAGCAACAGGCGGCGGCAGCGGCAGCAGCAGCCGAAGTGGTCCACATGCCGGAGTATCATCGAGTCCTGGCTAGGGCGGCAGTGCAACAAGCTGGAGGCAAATCCGCCAACGGAAGCAGTAGCGGCGGTCCTCCTGGTGGCGGTTCTGGGCCAGGCAGCGGCAGCGGTGGCGGCAGTGGAGGCGGTGTTGCTCCACCGGGCGGCAGTGTGGTCCAAGTGTCACAATCCGGCGGTGTTCTGGTCATGGAGGCCATGCCCCACTACGCCAGCCAGCCAAATAGCACGTCCTTCCAGCAGCAGCAACAGCAAGGCGGTTCAGGTAAAATTTTGATTATAACTTTCTTATGGAAAATGTTTTCTAAAAAGTATAATTTTTTAGGTTCCGGACCTTCAGGACCATCTCCTGGTGGCGGCGGCAGCATAATGGTGAACAATATGGGGCGCATCCTGATGCCCCAGCAGTACAGCAGCGAACTCCTGTCGAATGCCACAGCGGTGGCCGTGGCCGCCGTCAATCAGCGCCAGCAAATGCAACTCCAGCAGCAACATCCGCCCGAGCCATTCGGCGGCGGCGGCCAACAGCCGTACAAGAAGCAGAGATTGAGCGAGACGAATGCCAGCAACATGAATCACCTGCCTCCACACCCGCAACAGCAGCAACAGCAGCAGCAGCAGCAACAACAGCAGCAGCAACAGCATTCGGCACACCAGCAACATCAGCGATCCTCGCCGGCCCAGCAGCAGCAACAGCAACTGAATAGCAGCCGGCAGAGTCACAACGATCTGGGCAGGCATGTGGTGACCACTCCGCTGGGCATGCAGCTCAAGGTGGAGACCCTGCCGCAGCAGCAACACCAGCAGCACCAGCAGCAACAGCATCACCAGCAGCATCAGCAACATCAGCAACACCAGCAGCATCAGCAACATCAGCAGCAGCATGCCGCTGCCCAGCAGGCACAGAGTCGCTCCCAAGGACCGGTGAGCAGCTTGGCCGGGCTACAGGCTGGTTCCGTGACGGTTTCCACGTCGCGATCCTCAGCGGCGTCCACGTCGTCGGCAAATAGTGGAAGCAATGCCTCCGGCGGAAGTGGCAGCGGAGCGGGAGTGGCCAGCACAGAGGCCTACCATCCGCAGGTGAGTTTCTGGAAGGTGTCTTTCCCTGAAAAGTAAAGTTTGAGGCAAAAATATTGTATTTACATTGAAAAGTGTTGGAAAGTTGTAAAAGAAAACTTAGGAACCTGCTATTAGAGCTCTTAAATATTGAAGAAATCATGAATATCCTTTGTATTTCTATGAAAATGTAGCTTCCTTATGATATTTTGTAAAGAAAAAGTCTTCCAAATCTTTCAAATTAAACCTTTTTTCAAGGTTTTGTAAAGTAGCTTTGCTGTTTAAACTTTAAAACATGAAATAATGCCACGTTGGGCACACTAAAAGTATAAAAATAGAATTTATTAGAGAATATAGAAAGCTTTGTATCTCAACTATTTGAAAGATAGTTTTTAAACAACCTTAAAGAATTAGTAAAGGATTAAAGGCCTCTTTAAATAACTTAGAAAACCCAAAAGAAAGGATCTTAATTGTTTTACAAACCACTTTCCAACACTGTTTTTGTCCCAAACTTTATTGTTTAAGATCCTCTTCAAACCCAAAAGAACCACGAGTTGGTCTTCCAACAATAAATCACAAATAATAACCAATCTTTCTTGAATTCCCCTCAGGTGGAGGCCATTTCCCCGACCCTGCCCAGCGACAGTGCCATCGAGGAGCGCGGCAGGAGCAGTGCCAAGGAGGATCTCCTAATGCAGATCCAGAAAGTGGACAATGAGATCAAGACGGTGGAAACGGCAAAGGAGACGCTTCGCAAGAAGGAGAAGTCCCTGATGGAGGAGGCCTCGGTGGCCAAACAGCAGAAGACGGCCAAGGAGCTGGCCGAGACGAGTGCCGCCAATTCCAACCAGGAGGAGGAGGTGGTCGAGCTGGTTTGGCGCAGCCAGATGCTGGCCAAGAAGATCTATGCGGCCAATCGGAAGACGGCCCATGCTCAACATTCCATGCTGTCGAGTTTCCTTTGCATTTCCCTAATGGGCAACGACAACAACTACAACAACAACAATAATAACAACACAAACAACAACAACAATAATAATAATACAAATACAAATAATAATAACAACAACATCAACATGTGCAACAACAACCTGCTGCTGAAGCCGTGGCTGCCGCTCTACAACCAGCCCCTGGACGTGGGAGCCTTGACCGTTCTCATCCAGCAGCATCAGAACTTGGTGCGTGGCCCCCTCCTGACGCACATCCGGAAGCTGAAGGCGGAGCGTTGGGCGCACAACCAGACGCTGGTGGAGAAGTACGCCAAGGAGCAGGCGGACTGGCAGCGCCGATGCGAGCGAGCGGAGGCGAGTGCCAAGCGGAAAGCTCGCGAGGCCAAGAATCGCGAATTCTTCGAGAAGGTCTTCACGGAGCTGAGGAAGCAGCGCGAGGACAAGGAGCGCTTCAACCGTGTCGGCTCGCGCATCAAATCCGAGGCGGATCTCGAGGAGATCATGGACGGACTGCAGGAGCAGGCGCTCGAGGACAAGAAGATGCGATCGTATGCCGTGATACCGCCACTGATGCACGATGCCCGGCAGCGGAGGTGCGCCTACCACAACGAGAACGGGCGGATCGAGAACATGCTGGCGGTGCACCAGCAGCGCAAGGCACTGAACATGTGGACGGCGGGGGAGAAGGAGACGTTCAAGGAGAAGTATCTGCAGCATCCGAAGAACTTTGGCGCCATTGCGGCCAGTTTGGACAGGAAGTCGCCGCAGGATTGCGTCCGCTACTACTACCTCAGCAAGAAGACGGAGAACTACAAGCAGTTGCTCCGCAAGTCCCGCCAGCGCACCCGCAGCTCACGCAACCCCGCCAAGGCGCAGGCTGTCCAGCCCCAGTGCATCATTGATTCGATGACCACCGGCGTGATGACCCGCCTGCAGCGGGAGCAGCAGCAGAAGAGCGGCGGTCGCTCCTCGGCAGTGGGCGAGCGCGAACGGGCCGAGCGTGCCGCGGAGCGAGAGCGTGTGGCCGAAAAGGCGGCGGCGGATGCGGCCAAGGCGGCCGAGTGTGCCGCGGAGAAGGCCAGTGCCGCCAGCAAGGCCGTCGAGGTCAATGCAGCCGGCGAGCGTGTGGCCAAGGCGGCGGCAGCGGCAGCAGCAGCGGCGGCTGCAGCAGCAGCGACCACGTCAACGGGTGGCAGTTCCAGCACCGCCACCACATCACCCGCCACCGGAACCGCAACTGACAAGACCGAAGCCGACAAGGCGGGTTCCGGATCGGGAGCAGCATCCTCCGCACCAGCCACCGCCACACCATCAGAGATCTCAGCGGGCAGCGGTGGTGATTCGTCAAAGACCCAGAAGTCCGATGAGGAGGCAGGCGGAGCATCAGCCAGTGGAAGTGCAGCCGGTGGAGCGGCAGCAGCCAGTGCCGGATCTAATGATGCCTCCGCGGGCAAAGTCGACAATTCCAGCAGCTCGGAAACAGCTTCCGGCAAGGGTGCGGGCAAGGAAATCGAATCCAACGACTCGCTGGCCAAGAATTCGGGTCAGAAGGGTCACTCCGAGAACTATAATGGTGGGTTTTGTCTTAAATTTCCTTTTCTTTAAATCAAAAACTAATATTTCCCTTCGATATTTTATAGCCACTGGAAACAATGCAACAGCAGGCGCTGCTGGAGCGGCTCAGGGCGTAACCTTGAATGGATTCAAGCCAGGCTACCATCATTCCGTGGTAATGGCCAATGTTAAGGTCGCACCGGGCACCGACGAATCCCAAGCAACAGCATCGATTGGAGGCGATAAAATCGCCAAGACTGCGTCCACGACAGCGGCATCGGGTGAGGGAGCTCCAGCCAGTGGAGGAGGAGCTGGAGGAGTACCTACTCTGACCACCGCCACCACGGCGGGCAATTATCTGGGACAGAAACTGAAGGCCGCTCAGGTGGAGGGCATGGGAGCTGGCAATGATTTGCATTCAGATGTTAGGTAAGAAGATCCTTGACTTGAAATCCTTTTTAAAACCCAATTTAATCAAAAAAATGCATTTTTTTAGTGACTCTAAACGTAAACGTTTCGATCTGAATCCCGGGGACTCGTCTTCGTTGGTGAACGCCACGAGCAACGCCTCTTCCGGAGGATCCACCAACAGCAACAGTTTGAAGGCCAATGCCAAGGATGCGACCAAGTCGTCCTCCTCAGCATCTGCCACCGCGTCCTCTGCGACCACCACATCGGTGTCCGCCTCCTCGGCCTCATCCTCGGCTCCAATGTTACTGATTAGCGCCGCCTCGATCATGTCCACCGGCGTCATGACGTCGGGAACCACCACAGCCACGGCCACAGCGATATCGATGCCTCTACTGGCGGATGGCAGTGCCGGAAATGTCAATTCCATGGCCAACTCCTCAGAGATTCTAGCCTTGGATGGAAAGGGTAAGTCCATGAATTCTTATTTTTATTATGAAAATCGGGAGGAATACTTTAAAGAGGGATTTGAGGGAACAAAGTTTTGCATTTTTGTGGGAAGACCCTTTGTATTATCGATTTCTATCGATTTCTAGCTCGATAACCTATCGGTCTGCATCAAAATCTTGGAAAAGGATATTTTTTTTAATAGTTTTTTCCATTTCTCATGGGGAGACCCAATGTAACATCGATTTCTATCAATTTCTATCGATTTCTATCGAATTCTATCTATTTCTATCGATTTCTAGCTCGATAATCTATCGTTTTGCATCAAAACCTTGAAAGAAAGTAATTTTTTCCACATTTATTTTTTAAAAGAACCATTTTAAAAAAATTTGTGCTTCATTTAAAAGCTTTATGAAAGCTGAGCTTTAGTTGAGATTATGACAGGACCTAAAAGCTAGCAAGCTCCAAGGCTTTAAAGACTCGAAAGCTTTTGCGAAAAGTTTCCTTTTTCGTCCTTTACCAAATAAAAGTGTCCTGCGGTAAATGTATTGGCTTTGCCTCTACCGTTGGCTTATAAAAAATGCAATTCCCCGGCACTGACAACTGCAACTGTGTGCACTGCAGTCTGCAATTTGCAATTCGCAGATGTCCTTTGTGATGTCCTGTTTAATGAAAAGCCAAGCCAGCCACGCCAGTCGAGCCATCCAAGCCAGCCAATCAGGAGAGCGGCCAGTTCTTTTTATCTGAGAATCTGAGCTACTTGGCAGTCGTCGTCGCAACTGTGTTTGCTCTGATTCTGATTCTCCGCCAGCGTTTTCGATTAATATTTCATCAAAACATGAAAAAAAACCGAGAAGGAAACGGAAAAAAGAGCGGGAAAAATGGAGCTGGATGGCCTCAAGTCAAATCACTGGAGTTGTGGATTCCGGGGACGAAAAGAGTTGACAGAACCACCCACCCATCCACCCATCGACCATCCAGGTCTTGCGGTTTTGTTTGCACCACCGCCCACTCGGTGGAAAAACCCACCCACTTTTCACTCCCATTCCAAGACCACCCAAGGACCACCCAAGACCACCCAAGCCCACCCAAGCCCATCCAAGCCCACCCAAGTCCACCCTTCGTCCTCATCTCGTCCTTGTTGGCTGTCATCTCCCTGGCGAGTTAATTAAACTCAATTAAATTAATTTTTTTTTGTCCGTAAACGTCTTTTTTATTATGCAAGTGATTTAATTTAATTATTAAATTGCGCCAAGGACTGTGTTTACTTTCGTTTCGCATTTTGATTCCATAAGGAAAGGTGGACAGAGCAAAAACTGGATCACAAAAGTGCCGAAAAGTTTACCGAAACGATTAATCCGATTTGTTTTAATCAAGATTTATCGATAGGTTTATTTTGTTATCACTTTTTACTTGGCTTTGATGGGGTTTTTCTTTTTTTTTTTTTAATGAAAAGAACTTCTAAAGTCTAAAAGTTATTGAATTTGTTTGTAGTTATCGTTTATCGATTTCTGTTTGTTATTAATTATAAGGTTTTGTATATCGATTAATCGATTAACTGATTGTGCTTTTCTGTGCTTCAAAACAATTTCCTTTAACTTTGTTAGGTTTTAAAATTTTATTTATTTTATAGCGAGGAAAAAAAAAACATTTAGCTTGCTTTGTGTATGATTTTTTGTGTATATAAATTCGTAGATTTCTCGTTGATTTGTTGCTTACTCTAGGGTTTAGGGTTGTTGCTGTTGCTGTTGATCTTCTCCGGTTTCCATGGCGACCGTGACACCAGCACCCGTTTGCTGCTCCCTCTTAGGGTTTCCATTGTTGCTGCCGTGGCTGGAGTTGCTGCTGTTGGTGTTGCTAGGATTGCTAGGATTGCCAGGATTGCTGGTGGCAGTTCCTGTAGTTGTTGCTGTTGCTGTTGCAGCTGCCGCATCGATTTCATCGGCATGGCACATTTTGCGATGCTTGTGGACGAAATAGTAGCTGGGAAATTTGCTGCCACATGTTTTGCAAGGATAATACTGGACATTCATGTCCAAGGGACGCACCTCCCTTCTCAGCAGAGCTCCAGCACCGGCAGCCGTAGAGCCTCCGGTTGGATTGCTACCACCAGATCCTGGTCCAGCTCCGGCACCAACCGACGAGGCAATTGAAATGCCATCCATTTCCAGAGGTTCCGTCACAGCCAGCAGCAACTTCTTATCCGTTGTTGTGTTGGCGGCGGCTGTGGTGGTGGTTGTGGCGGCGCCGGTCAAGCTCAATGGATTCAAATGGCGTTTGGCATGTTTTTGGTAGCAATACTGGGATTTGAACGTGTGCTTGCAATAGACGCACACATACAGCTCCTGGTGATTGGTTGCGGCTGCCGTCGAGGAGGAGTTCGTGGACGTTGAGGAGAAGCTGCCGCCGGTTGGCATCGAATTGGTGTTGGCTTTCTGCTGTTGCCTGCCACCGCCGCCGCCGCCGGTCGTTGTATGTTTCGTGCCACAGCCTGTGGCACTATTGGCACTACTAGCACTATTAGCACCTGTGGCAGTAGCACCTACTCCAACACCAACACTAGCACTAGCATCGCCACTGTTTTCGCTCTCCTCCAGCTGCTGCTGATTCATTTGCCTTTGCTGGCTACTAATGGCCCTGGCCATTTGCTGATGAAACGAGTAGCTTACACTCTGCTGGCTGCGATGTTGCTCCAAGCCACCGGCTCCGGATTGGGAGCCACCATGGCCGGGTACTCCGCCACCGCCACTGCCACCATTGAAATCCTCCGGTTTGTGGCCATAGGCGGTGTTCAGAATGCGACGAAATCTTACGGGTCCATCGCAGCTGGCCACGTCGATGATGAACTTCGACGAGGAGGAGGAACTGGTCGGGTTGGTGGTTCCCATTTCCAATTGGGCCGCCGGCACTGGAGCCCGGGCCACCTGAAGGCCATTGGATGCTTTTCGACTGCGATTGGATGAGTTTTTGCCTCGGGATTTGTCCTTTTTGCTGTTCGGAGTCCTTTGTGGCTTTGTTGGCGGTGCAGCTATGATGACCACCGGTGGTGGGGGAGCCGCCGGACTTGGTGGCTTCACATCCAGGCGTTCGATATTCAGACTCCCGGCACTGCTCCCAGCCAGGGAGCTCACCACTGACACATTGCAGTCCATGTCCACGTCCGGCTCCGGTTCGGCTTCGTTGTCGGTGACGGTGTTGCTGTCGATGAACACCTCCACGTCCTCGTCCTTCTCCTCGTCCTCCTCCATGTCGCGGACGTAGTGATGCGATGCCAGGGACAGCGGCTCCTCCTGTGTCAGTGATACTCCCGGACCGGGGACCGTAGCTCCTCCAAAGGAGCAAAGTGCCGCGGGATTCGGTGGCGGTGGTGGATGCGGCGGGGCTGCCGCCTGTGGCAGTGGAAGGAATCCATAGTTGGGCAGGGTGGCCTTGCTGGGTATCGGACGGATGACCTTGGCGTTGACGAGTGCTGGAGCGGGTGGGGGTGCGGGGGCCACTGGACAGAGCGGAGCGGTCGGGGGATTCCCATTCAGATAGCCCTCAGTCTGGGCTCGAGCCAGGAAAGAGCTGAAAATTTCATTTTCAATTAATTTTGATATAAAAAAAAAGGATAACCCCCAGGTGTAGCCCCAAAATCTTTTTGAAAACGAAACCCAAAACCCACCGACAGATCTCCAGGGCCCTGGGCATGTGCAGGACATGGGTGGCCAGCAGAACGGCAAAGATATTATCCACGGTCAGGTCGAGGTAACCCGTATACATGTAGGTTAATAGCGGAGCAAACTGATCCGCCGTAACATTGCTCAGATATAGCAAAAGTTCCCCCGTTGGCGTCGTTGTGGTCGAGGAGTTGGAATTCGCATTTCCCGCCGCCACGGCGGCCGCCTCGTCCAGTCGGATGGCGGATCTCAGGTAGCCACTGTGCATCCCCAGGACGAGGGAGTGGGCAACGAAGCGAACACTGCTAGTGGGGGCAGGACCCACTTCCAGGATAACATCCGGTGGCGAGCTCATAACCAAAGAGGCACTGCCTCCAGGTGGAGCTCCTCCGGTAGCCGCTAACGAGGAGCGACTGGAGGAACTGCTGCTGCTGCTACTCCCAGTTAGCCAATTAGTGAACATTATTAGGATCTAGGATTTCTAGTGGCAAGTGGCAAGTTTCAAGTGGCTCGTGGCACGTGGCACCAAAAACAAACAAACAACAACAAGAACAGGCAAAAAAAAAATAGCGTCGAGTTTTTGTACTCCTTGGCGAGATTTTCTACGAAAGTCAAAGAACGCAACGCGATTCCGAATCTCTGGACATTTGTCCGCCGCGAACTCGGCTGATGAACTGATGGCCGATGGCTTCACGTCTCCGGTATTTATACTCCCCGGCCGGAAAGCCAAGCGCCGTAGCAGCAGCAGCAGCACCAGGCAGCAGCACCACCACCCTCATCATCATCGCCACCAAAAACAACATCATCAAAAGGACCTCGTTGTCCTTCGGCTTTCAGTCGAAAGGGATTCGCTGCAGGTCGTTAACTGAACTGAGCTTTTGGCTAGTTTATGGCCAATCAGGAATCATATATAACAATTTTCTGGGAAAGGTTTCTGTAAAGAAAAGCATAATTTTTTAATATTTACCAAAAACTATCTACATTTTAGAAGTTTTTCATAGAAAATGTACTTTAAAATGTGTGTTTTAAGGGTTAAACGAAAATAATCGAAATTAATCGATGTTAATCGTATGTTATTCGAATTTTAATCGTATTTTTATCGATGAAATCGAAGCTTACTGCAAAATAGGAAAGGTTTAATGATAAAAAATCGAAAGATAACTCCGAAACTCGAAAGTTTATTAACAGAAATCTTTTTCTAAAAGTCCTACAATGGCTACTTAAAAAAATATAATAAAGTTCCATAAAAACTATCGAAATGTCATCTAAAAAAATCGAAAGTTATTGAAAGAAAATCGAAAAAAAGATCTAGAATACCTAGAAAAAATATTAATAGCAAGAATTTGTTAGAATTTTATTGTAAAAAATCTTATAAAAAAGGGTTTCTGCTATTTTAAGCCTTTAACTAAATTTTTCAAGTCAAAAGCCCAACACTATCCATAAAGTTCTTTGCGTTTATTTGTTGCTTTTTTGGGTTTTGTTTAATTGGTTTGTTTTTTTTTTTTTGTATTTTTTGTGATTTTGATGCTTTAACCGCATTTTGTTGTTGCCTCGTTTTGGGGCAGCATCTTTTTTTATCGAAGATTAACAAGATTTCAAGATGCGAGTGCAAAAAGTGTTGCCTAATTTTGAGGGTCCTTTGCCTTTTGAACCAAAATGCAGTTTCGCGGTTCCTTTGAGTCTCTCCACCTTCCCTCCCTCTCGCTTGCACTCACTTATCTCCTGCATGTGTCATTTACCGCTTAACAACTCCCTCTGTGTAGGTGTGTGCAGGTGTGCGGGTGTGTGTGTGTTGCCACCCGAAAATGTTGCCTCAATCGACTTAATTGATTTGTGGGCATAACCAGCACATATTTACATGTGTGTGCGTGCATGTTGATTTACTATGGGTGTGTGTGTGTGTGTGTTTTACCTTATCTATCTATGTGTGTGTGTGTTTCTTGTGGTCCTGCAGCTCGAATTCTCAATCAGCTATTAGCGTTTACCCAGAAATACCCTGGAATATAAAAAAGATTCAAAAGGATCTATTATTTTGTAGATTTTAAAAGGATTTAAATTAAAAACAAACGTTTTTTACAATTCTTTTTCATCAAATTCGATTGAAATCGATAAATATAAATCGATATTTAATTAAAATAATTAAAATCGAAATAATTAAAATGATTCTTTACTTTCGATATATTTTTCTCCCAAGAACTATCGATAAAACCGATACATTGCCGGAGACTGAGTATCTAAATCTTCGATTTCCTTTCGAATGTCCTTTTCCTGCAGTATTTTTCTAAGATTTCCATCAGCATACAAACTCAGTCGCTAACCCCCTGCCCCCCCCCTTTTTTTTGATGTGGCTTGTTTGGTCATTTGGTTGGCTTTTAATTACCGTTACCGTTACTGTTACCGTTGCTGATCGGTTTATTTGAGCAACCACACCCCCTACATACCAAACGCCCACTACCCCCCGGAAATGGAAGGAAAAGTAAAAGATTTTGGTTTGTCGATATGGGAATTGGTCAGTTTGTTGGCTTTTTATTATGTCCTCTTATTGATAGGCTAATTTAATTAAGTCGCTTTCATGCAAGGACCTCTCTATCTATGGTTCACTATTGCCGTCTCCTTCGATTCGATTTAACTTCAATCAAGCGTTAACAATTTTAATTAAATTATTTCCAAATGTAATTATAAATGTGCGTCATGCATAAATTGTGTTATTAATTTATTTACCCACCCACACTGACACAACAATTGCAATTACAAGCGAGCGAGCGAGTCCTGTGCCGGCTGCAGGATGTTTCTGGCCGAGGCCAACTTTTTGAATAAATAATCACAACGTAGGCAAAAAATAAATTTCATAAATTGGCATTCCGAGTAGCGGGAGAAGAGCGCGTGGCAGCAGCAGCAGCGCCACAACAACAAAAAATCATCGAATAAAGGATAATACAACAAAAAATGAAAGGATAAAAGGCAGGATGGACATCGTCAATCTGTCAGATTTTAAATTGTAGCATTAATCCCTGTATCCCTGTATTCGGTAGCAGCATTCTTATGTATTTTTTTATTCGAGTTTATCGTTTATCGATAACTTACAATAGCTAGTTGAAAATGCACCGATTGTCATTTTTGCTATCGAAATAATCGTTAAATCATACTTTTATTTTGTTTTTTTCTCCCCCTTTTCGGATTGGTCGCTGTGTTGCAAGTGGAACTGTGTCACTTTCAGTCGCCATGCAATTCAATTCAATTAATGAAACGGTGAAAAAGAAGCGTAAAGACGCCTCCCTTCTGCATCCTGCCCCTTGCCTATACCCCTTTATCCATTTGCCATCTCGTTCACTCCCCCTCGGCATGCCCCCTTGTCACTTTTCTCTCTTTGTGTGGGTTACACTTTGTGCTGATCTTTGCAGTAAGTTGGCAAATTGCCTGACAACCGGAAAACCAAATCGAAACAGTTACACTGCACTGCAAGAGAAACTTTATCAATTATCGATAACTATCGATATATCGTTATATAAAGAAAAAAGTACATCTTTATGTAGATTTAATGAAGTATTTGGGGTTTCTTCCAAGGATCAAAGCTTTTAATTTCTTTAAATTAATTTTTTTCTGTGCACTGCACACATGCTCGCCTGTCAACTGGCTTACACACACACACATCTGTAGTCTGGGTTTTGGCCATGTTATGTTGACAAGCAACTTGTGTTGTACGTTGCCGTTGCTGCTGCTGCTGCTGCTTCATCTTCCCTCTGCAACTGCAGCTTATCCCAGTTGGATTTCATTGTTTGCATACACTCCACTCTCCCTCTCTCTCTCTCTCTCTCTCGTTCACACACAAGCATATCCTTTCTTCAGGGGGGTAGGGGGGGTAGGGTGTGTGGAAGGAGTCAAAAGGGACAAACCTTTTATGACAATTAAAACATAATTGACGGTCAACATTAATAAACCAAACGCACACCGAAAAACAACAGTCGGAAAAAAAGACAACAACACAGGCAGAAGGCAAAAAGCAGAAGGACAACACAGCAGACAGGATACGGGATATACTGGATGTAAAGGATGTACTGGATGTAAAGGATGTACAGGATGTACCGGTTGTACAGGTTGCAGTTAAAGAAATCAGCTGGGGGGAAAATAAAACACAGGATTTAGTGGGAGATTAATTCTCGAATGAAGTCAGAAAAAGTTTTTGAAAGAATTAATACAAATAAAGGACTATAATTTATGGAAAATATTTTGAGTTCTAGCTTAGAAATATATTTAAAAATCGGAAATATATTTAAAAATCGGAAAATTAGAAAGATCGATTTCTAATTTTCTAATTTTATTTATCAAAAGTTATCGAAAATTCAGTAATTTCTATACGATTTTAATCGATATTTTATCGATAAAAGATATTTCACTTAATCTTTTAGTATTTTGTGCTTTTTTTTTAAGAAAGTCCTTAAAACAATTATAACTTTTTTCCTCTGCAGACTTGATTTAGGAAATAAAAATTGTCTAAAGGTAAAGAGCTAAAAAGTGAGAAAGAGACGGGGTGAAATGGAGTGAAAGAGATGGGGGAATATGAACAATCTGCGTTTTGCAATTGAACTTTTTGGCAAAAGGGTGCGATGAAACGAAACGAAGGATATAACGCACTAATCCCCGAATCCTCACCCACTCCACCACACTCAACCTCCTCCCCTTGGGAGTTAGAGCAGCGTATGTCCTGCCACCGTCCCCGCCCCTTCTATTCTCTCACACAAATCAACAGCCATTTTGTGTTAGTTAAAAATTCTTTTTGTGTGTGTGCCGCAAAAACAAGCCAAAAAACGGGACCAAAAAAAAACCAAAAAAGGACTAAGCTAAAAGGTTGTAAAAGAAAAAACGCCGAAAACTAAATTGGAAAGCATTGAAAAAGGAAGAAGATAGCTCTAGCTGTCTCTCTCTCTTTTTGCGCCACTACCAACACACTTTGGGCAATTAAACAGGCGACACAAGTGTGTTTGTTGTTGTTTATTAATTTGTTTCATTGCATTTTAAGCGATGTGCCCCCCACCCCCCCAACCAACCCGCAACCTTTTTTGGTGTCTGCATTATGCTGATGGAAAGTAAACGCCATAAGAAGTGGTCAGACCCGGTGCGGGGAGGGGTGTGGGGTGTTTGGGGAAATGCAATTTGATGTTTTTCGGCGGGTGTTTCGGTCGCCGCGGCCGCGCCTGTCAAAAAACAGCGCACAAAAGTATGCAACTGCAAGCGGCTTAACAGGGCAGAGTGTGATGGGAAAAGGGAGGGGTTGGGGGTCTCCCCTCCCCCCCACTAAAAAGTCACTTGCAAAAGCCATCGCACCTGCACACCGCCGTTTATGAAATTTTGAACAAAATTGAAATTACGCTAATTGTTTGGACTCGCCTCGCGAGTGCTAGTAAACCTCACACTGCAAGAAATTTACGATAAACAATAAATGAATAAAAAATAATCAAATAAATATGTGTTGGTTTAGAAAATGAAACACAAAAAGGGGAAAAAAGTTAAAATATTTGTATTTTTTTAATCCAAACTCTGTTTTTCATCACCCTATTTTTTGCCAAAATACCTCCCTGAAAAAAGCAAAAAGGGGTGACTCCCATGAAAAAGAAAAAAGGGTTAGGGGGGGAATGGGTTTTCGGGGCAGAGCAAAAACAATTAGCGAATTTGATGAGCAAATCCACGTTACACGCGTCCAAAAACCAGGGGCTGCTAATAAAGCGGGGCGGTGCGGGTAGAGGTAGTCGGAGAACGGAATGCTGCAGTTGGTGCAGCTAATTAATAGACTTTTGTGTGTTTCTGCGTGGGTGGATGGGTGTGTGGGTGGTTGTGTGTGGGTGAGTGTGTCTCAGGATTGCGGTTCTGTGTGTGCATTCGTTTTTGTTTGTCCAGCGCATTAGCCGCCAATTCGCTTTCGTATCCGCATTCACATTCGGATTCGCACATCCGCAGCATCCGCCTACCATGAGATCCGCCTCCTCCATTCCCCTGCTCCATCCCATACACATCCGCAGCCAATTTGTTTGCCTGGCAGTTTGTCAGTTTTGCGGCTCCCACTTTGCAACAGCGCGCGAGTGTGTTTGCTAATTAGTAAATCATAATTACTCACTCGCATTTCACAATTTGTAAGCCGGCATTTCATCCTGCCACGCCCCCCTGCACATCGCCGAGTCGCATCGCCCTAACCGAATGGCAATCCAATCCATCTGTCCAGGTCGGAGCTCCCTTCAAAAGCCATCCATCTATCCGTCGGCCGAAAATTCGCCATTCGACTGGGCCGGACCAGGTCGAGAGTTTTTGCCTATTTAATGTGACAACTTGGCTAAAATGACACTACGAGAAAAGTCTACTTATGTTTTTTTATAATCGATATTTTATCGTTTATTTATTCACTTGCCATAACTCGATAAAATTAATCTTAAAACTATTACAATTTGTTTTTCGATGATGTCTTTTAAATATAAATAGGGTTCACCCTTTCTTTTACAAGTGTAACGGTAAACGCATCTTTCTGATTACCCCACAGGCAATGCATAAAGAGAAGAGGCGCAAAATGTCAATGGAGATTTTGGGGAAAGGGCGTCGAGCATATTTTGACAAAATAAGAGTAGGGGGGGTGAAAAATATTAACCAGCCATTTCACGGCTTGGTTGGATTACCGTTTGTCAACAAAGTTATGGGAATGGGTTATTTAATGCATTCGGCTTTGGAGTTCATTTTTGCAACAAGGAAAATGACAAAGTGGTAGGGTGGCAGAGAGTAACTGTTGCTTGCTTTAAGGCGCTGAGAAACTAATTACCAACTCAAACGGTAAACTGCTACAAACGATTGCAACAACAAAAGCACGAAAGTGAGAGAGTCGCCAAAAAATAAACTGTAAAGTAAGAAAAGCACAAGCCAGAAAGTCAACTCCCATATACGTATGCATTCTCCTCTGCTTGCATGCTAATTATATATGTATGTGTGCCTGTGTGTGTTTGTGCATTTGGAGCTTTTTCTTTTTTTTTTCATTTGCCAACTCGCTCTCACTTTGGCTGGTTGAGACTTTTGCTTACATATGTAATTAAATTGCTCAATTAAAATTGCACACCCTTTTGATTATCGCTGGCGCGCACTCACTCGGTCTCGGTCTCCTGCTCCTTCTCTTTCTCTGGCTCTGGCCCTGCAGCCACCTCGCTTTCAATTTTTGTTATTAATCAGAGAAAATCGTTGCCCAAAAAGCAAGGCTTAACGTGTGCACTGCAAAAAAAGACTAAAGCTAAAAATAATCCTTTAATTGGCTGAAACGTTATTTAATTAATCGCAATGCCTTGGTTTATGTTTTTTGTTGCCTATTTTTTTGGGCAAAACCAAATTCTTCACGGATAAGTTTTTTCTCAGTACCTTCCTACACATACACATGCAATTGTTAAGCTCAAGTAAAATGACGGCCACAATTGCCCGGAATAAAATATGCTTTACTTTTTTGTTGTATTTTCAATTTTCTTTTGTGATGCTGCCTGGCTGGCCGTGCTACTCCCTTTAGCCCTCTGCCTCTGTACCCCGCCCACCTCCTCCTTTCGCTTGAGCCACTGCCGCCGCGCTTTTGCCGTTAAATCAACACCATTTCGTAAATTAAAAGTGCCAAGCAAAGCGTTTGTGCTGCTGCCTCAGCCTCAGCTCCTGCCTCAGATTCTGCTGCCACGGTCTCTGCTGGCGTTGAGCAGCGTTCATATTAACTGTATTTACAATTATACGGTGTTCACTATCTGCTGCCGTCCTGTCCCCACGCTCTCTCCCCTTGCATATGTGCCGTGCCATAATTCCTGAGCTCCATCTCGCTTTCACTCAACCCCCCACCCCTCTCTCCCACCCGTTTTCCCTCCTTTACTCTCTCCCTGAGAATTCGCTGCTCTTTGATGTTTGCACAAGTTGGAAACTGCGACTTCATCTTCTGCTGCTGTCGCTGCCGCTTCTGGCTGTGCATCTTCTTCTTTGCCAACAACAAATTCCCCATGGTGCTAATTAGCGGTTGTGTCCTTCGTCCTTCGTCCTGCTCCACTGGCTGCTGCTGGATGCCTTCGTTTTGCTTGCTCTTGTGCTGCGTCTTTTCTCGTATATTTTTTAATTGGCCGTTTTTAGGTTTTTTTCTTCTTCCTTCACTTTATCTTATTGCCTTTGTTGCTTTTTTAATTGGTTTGTTTTTGTTGTTTTTTTGGGGATTTGATTGGATTTTGGTTTTATTTTGTATGATTTAACAAGGTAATAGTTTGAAATCAAAATAATGGGTTATATTTTTTAGAAAATAATAACAAAATATAGAATCGGACCTGTTCATTGTCCTTTTGATATCCTTTCGACCCGTTCACCCCCTTTCTGTTGTTGTTTTCAATTGTCTAATTGAAAGTTAAATAAATTTTTGGGAACTTGTGCAGAAATTTTGTGCTGCTGCAGCAGAGTCCACAATTCCAGTGGGAATTACAACGAGTGGAAAAGAGAGAAATGTTGGAAAGGTAGGAGTTCGAGGCTTGAGGGGAAAAGAGATGGCAAAGGGATAAGTTCAGGTTAATTTCTGTTTACCGATATTTGTTGGTAATGCCAAAACTATTTGCCAAAATGGTCAAAATTTAATTGCACAATTATAGAATGCGGTTGAATGCAAAGCAAGGAGATTGAGGGGGGGTTGTAAGTGGTTATTACAAGGTTGATAATTGGCAAAAACAACTTACTAGGAATTACTAGGTCAGCATCCCAAACGCACGCACACACAGGAAATCACAACCACAAATACAGACATTAGGCCTACCTCCTCCCCCGGCCACCGCTCCCTCATCCCCACACAAACACACACTTTTCTCTTATTACACCCCCTCCCTCCTGGTACCTTCTAACTGTCTTCATATTCCTGGCAGCCAGCCTCCCAACCCCCACCCTTGCATAGACCGCCTCAATATTTACTCTTTGTACTTGCAAAAGAAATTGTACTAATGGAATTATTTCATTTTCGAGAGGAGAGTAAAAGAGATGGTGCATGGGCAATATAGCAAGAGTGAGTGGGAGAGTCAGTGGGGGACCCACCAGATAGTGGGCGAGTATGGGGGCTGTGCGGCGTTACTTCTCGTTTTGTTTTGTTTGTCGTTTTGATTTACTTTTGGTTTTTTTTCTGGCTTCTCTTTTTTATATTTCTTTGCTGTGCAAATAACTCGCAATGTTCCATGTTCCACGATTCATCGGTCTTTTCACAGCCTCCCCCGATATGTATGTCTTCTTCTTCTTCGCTCGCTGTCGTCTTCTTCTGCTGGGTACTCTGTCTCCAAAGTCGCGAGTGCAGAAATCAAAGTAGAAAATTTAGCAAAGAAATCAACGATAGACAAGGAAGAAAGGCATGAATGCACTGGGAGAAGAGAAACTGAGTTTGAGTTTGTAGAATTAAATGCAATTAATTATTTATTGATAGTTTGATTATTTTTCTTTGTACTAAGTTTTAAATCGAACTGACTTAAACTTGACCTTAAATTAAATATTTTCTCACGGTGCTTTGAAGAAAGCCTGAAAGAAAAAACCTCAAGCCCCACTGCCTACTGTCCGCTATTCGCTCTCACTCACACCACCTCGCTTCTCACACACCACTTCCTGTGCCTCTGCCACTGTCTCTGGTTCTCTGCCTCCGCCGCTGCTGCTGCTGCTGCGACCACGGCCGACGTTGAAACTTTTTTGTTTTCCTTTGGGGCGGTTCAAATAATTTTTTGACTGATTGAATTATTAATAAAATTGATCGAAATGCAAAGAGAACCGCCGCCATCGCAGCCACCGACGACGACAACGACAACGGCCACGGCAACGGCAGCGACAACGAACGATGCTGCTGGTCAGCAAATAAAAAATAAAATAAAATCAAAAAAAAAAAATATATATATATATAGATCTGAACGGAAATTCATATATATTTTTTTTCTTCACTTTTCTTATTTGTTTGTTGTATTATTTGATTGAATTACTTTAAAGCAAGTGCAGTGGGGAATTTGTTCTTGTTGTCGCTGATAAGTATGCTATGGAAATTGAGGTAATATTGTACACAAAGGAGGAGAGGAGTGCGGCGGAGGGTGGCAATTCGGGGGCGGGGAGAGTGGTTGCTGTAGGTCACATTTAATTAACACAAAATTCCATTAATATGCATTAATTACAGATGGCTTAATTTGGTGGAACATGTGTATGTTGTTGTTCTTGTTTTTGTTGTGCAGGAAATCAATTGTCCTGGACATTTGATCGAAGGATACAAGATTCATCAAACTGATGGCCAGTAAATTATTTACTTTTAATTGCTTACTATTAAATGGAGTTTTTTTGACAGTCCCTTACTTTTTTTAAAACATACAATGGGAAAAGTATAAGAAATATATTTAAAACTTTGATAATTTTATCGATAGATAGATATTTCCGATACTTTAACTACACTATTTAGCGATAGTTTTATGAGCATACATGAATATTTCATACTGTAAGAACTATCGATTAAAATGATCAACTCCTTTAATACCTAAAATATTTAATTATCGATATTATTTAGTTAGACAAGTAAAAATCGATATGAAACCCGCAATATTTCGCTCTTTTAAAATTATTAAAACAAGTCCATCATAAATATGATTCCGACTTTTTTACGACTTATTTCCGCGGTCATTTCGCATCAATTTCGTTTATTTTTCTTTCGGCCATTGCCAGAGTACATAAAATATTTACCGAATATTTTAAAATCAAAATTAAATAATACAAAAAAAAGCGGAAAAAGGGAAAACGAAACGAAGTCGACTCGTGCCCTCCAACCCCTTTGGCAACCCCAGCGATTTTTTATTTTGCGCCCCCAAACGTTTTTATTAATTAATTTATTTGGCGTTTGTTGTTGCTTTTGTTGTTGTTGTTTCGTGCTCCATGTTGGGTTTTGCTCCACATACGGACATCCTGGAACCTCAATGGAACATTTTTATTACATTATTTTAATTTGCGAAATACCCTACAAAAAAATGGTAAGGTATATTAACTTAACTTCAAGGACTCTTCATGCGTGTATTTTCTGCTAAAAATTAGCTATTTTTAATAAGTAATATGGTTAATTTCTAGGGTATATGAACTACCTATCAATACTTCAATTGATTGTCATTTTGTATTGTTTTCAATTTGATTTACAACATTTTTTATTCGCTTGCCACTTACATTTGTTGATCTTTTTCTGGCTTGTGTTGTGTTACTGATATTAATATTAAATATTTATTTTGTGATTTTTATTTAATTTGCAATCTATAATTGCAATTTGATTGAGCTCTCCCCCCTCTCTATATGAATATTTATGCCAATAAAATGTTGCCTACATTTTGGGGGACGTCGCGAGAGGCTTTTTTCCCACGCAATCCACCCCCGCCCCTTATTTTTTGCTTAACAATCAAAATTAAAATGAGTGCCTTATTAAAATTTTAACGCTCAAAAAGCATTTTTCTCATATATATTTTTTAATAACTTTTTTGTCGAGATTTTTCTGGTCAAGCGAAGGTTTTAGGGGGTTGTCTACTTTGATGTATTTTTTGTATTCCGCTGAGAGTTCGAAGGACACAAAAGCGAGGAAGAGGAAGGGAACGATATACTGAACATTTGATTTGAATTTTTTTTATTTGTGGCTCTGCTCCCAGCCCCTTGAAAAGCCGGAGATCTTTTATTTTAATTACATTGATTTGTCCCTTCCCCCGCAGGCTCTCAGATTTATTTGCACATCATTAAAATTGTAAAATTATTAAAATGGCAAAACAAAAACTACGACAAACACGAAAACCTCCCCCTATTTGCTATTTCATTTCAAAATTCCGAATACTCTATCTTCTGGGAATTTTATTCAAATAAAAATAAGTATTTGAAAATTGTAATCCTTAAACTAATAACTAATAATGTTTAGGTTTAAATAGGTTTTTTTTCAGGGATTAATTTTGAGCAGGTTGAGCAGGTTTTGAGTCCTTGAGCTCTGGAGTCTCGGAGTCCTTGAAACCCACCCACTGCTACCTTTTTTTCCGTTCCCTTCCCTTTCCACGAAGCCCCCTTTTCCTGAAAGCGTTTTAAAATATTCAATTGGCGGCTGCTCATTATTTGTTAAGTGGCTTAATGAAAGCCACCCCGTCCCCCGCCCACAGTTGCTACCGCCTCTTCCTCGTCCTTTTCGTCCTTGTCGTTTTCCTCTGATTTCTGATTCGCGATTACCTCTGCCCGCACCCGCACCCCACCGCTCCCCGTCGTCATTCCTGACCAGCAGCTTTAATTAAATCGCATTTTTTAATGTGTTTGCATAACTTTTGCCTACACTCGGATAAAATTCAAACAAAAATGCGTTTTCTAATTGGCAAATGAATTTAATGAAATGCCAAGTTGTTCTTTTAAGAAAGCAAAGACAACAATTTGATTTTGGGCGCGGATTGGAGGAAAATTGGCGAAGATAAGGTGGGTTAGGGTTGGGGTCCTTGTTGGGGAATAAGTACTTTGATTTGTACAAGGACATACATGAACTAATTCAACAATATTTTGAGATACTCCCCTTGGGAATCGGTGCAAAATAGGCTAAGATATAGACAACGGAAGGGGTTCCTGATTTTTGGAACTAGTTCCATTGGAAAATTTAAAAAAAAAATTTTAAAAGGTAGTTTTTGTTGCGGCTTTGATGCAGACTGATAGGAAATCGATCACTTTGGGATTGCAAGAGAATTCACGAAAATATATCAACAATTATGGTTCATTTATCTATAAAAAATACTACATAAAAAATACCATACAAGAAAATCCCGATTTTTGCAAGGGATTCATCGGAATAGTTTTAAAAAATCTATCGATAATTAGTCGATAGGTAAAGAAACTATAAATCTTACTAGACACCTGAAGGATAAGGATAAAGATAAAATGTATCGATAAATATCGATAAATATAATAATCTTTAAAGGACTAAAAGCTAACAATTTGTGTTTCTTTTTTGCAGACAAACTTGCGAGCTGTTTCGTGTGCAAGGCGGAGGCCTGTCCCCGCACTCGCCCCCTGAAGAAGGGGCGTGGCCAGCAGTATGGAATACCGGACGAGACGATCCCGGCCGGAGCCCGGGTGTGCAACAGCTGCCAGTGCAAGTCGGTGCGGAGTCGCTACCCGCACTGTCCGCTGCCCACGTGTCCCAATCCCAAGGATCGGGCCCAGAGGCTGAGGAACATACCGTCGCGACTCTTCGAGCTGGCGCCGGAGGTGAGGGACCCGGTGATGGCCGAGTTCCAGATACCGCCGCATGCCACGCGCTGCTGTTCCGCCTGTCTGATGCGCATCCGCCGAAAACTGGATCCGCAACTGAATCTCAACGAGGCCGGAGGAGCCGGCGGCGCTGGCGGAGGAGCCGGTGGCAGTGGCGGCCTCGGAGCCGGCAGCGGCAGTGGCGGTGACGAGACGGATGTCAGCACCTCGTCCTGTGATGAACGCGAGCCGGGCGGCTCGGACACGGCCTCGGTGGAGAGTCCGGAGAACTTGCAGCGTCACAAATCCCTGACTCTGGTGAAGCAGCAGCAGCAGCAGCAACAACAGCAACAGCAGCAACAACAGCAACAGCAGCAACAACAGCAGCAGCAGCACTTGCAGCAGCAGCAACATCAGCAACAGCAGCAACCCTTGTCGCAACCTCAGCCACCGCCGCCGGCGCCGCAGCAGAAGTCGTCATCGGGCGCCCCATCGGCCACGCCCCTGATCATAACGCCCACCCGCAAGGCGACCGGATCGGACAACGAGCGTCTGCTGCCGCCCGCCTCGGGCCAGGCGCCGAAGAAGCAGAAGACCAGCGAGGAGTACGACTCGTCGGCCACCGAAACGGCGGACGAGGAGAACGAGAACTCGCCGGCGAATCGTCAGAGTCCCAAGGTCCTATTCCCGAGTGGCGGCAGTGCCGGAGCCGGTGGTCATGCCAACAATGTGGCGGGTCTGCAGCCGCCGGTGGTGGTGCCCTTGGGCGGAGGACAGCCGGGACAGCAGGTCAACGGGCCGATAAGTATGCGTCGCGAGGCGGTCAACAATGTGCAGGACTGTGTCTTCTCGGTGATCGAGAGATCCCTGAAGCACAAGGGTCCCCAGCCCAAGGGCGGATCCGGAGGACAGCAGCAACAGCAGCAGCAGCAGGGATCCGGAGGCCAACCAGTTCAAAGCCAATCTCCATCCCAACAGCAACAGCAGCAGCAGCAGCAGCAATCGGCCAATAACCTGGAGCGCAAGGAGCTGACCATTGTCCGGGAGTATCGACAGGATCCATCGGCTATACTGAAGCAGCAGGGCAGCGGAGTAAATGCCTCGCCCACCTCCCAGGCGGGTGGCCTGCCACACGGCACTTCAGTCCAGAAACTGACCAGCAATCGGTCCGCCCCACCACCCAGTGGTGGCAGCAACAGCGGCAACAACGGCACCGCAAACGACTCCAACCTGGCCACCCTATCCGTGGTGAACCCCCACCTGGGCGTGGGCCTGGCCCACCCCGGCCTGATGGGTCACGGCGGGGTGGACAAGGCTACCATTACGCCGGTGGTGAAGAGCGGATCCGGTGGCAGTAAAGGCGGCACCACTCCGACTCCACCCGAAACGATCATCTACAATGTCCCAGCGGCACATCCGCGATCGGTGCACGGAGCACATCCGTTGCAGCACCTGCAGCACGCCCCTCACCCGGTGGTGCATCATCCCGTGCAGCAGCAGCAACAAGTGCAGCAACAGGTGCAGCAGCAGCAACAGATGTTGCAAGTGTCGGAGCCGGAGCCGCAAACCCTGGACTTGAGCATCAAGAAGCCACCGCGGGATGGAAATTCGCCGCAAACGGGACCGGGTGGCGGCTCCTCGTCGAGCGGCGTGAGCTCCTCGTCGTCGGTGTCCTCGGACCGTCACCATGTCCCTCCACCCGTCATGTCCAATGCCGGGAGGCGTATGGTCAGGTGCATGTACGGCGGGGATGTGCCGCCGCCGAGCTCGTACTTGTATCCCCAACCGACGCCCCATGGCGTTCTCAAGGCCACCGGGGGCGTGGGCGTGGTGCCGGGAGTGGGTGTGGTCCCGGGCGTAGCCGGAGGCTCGCTCTACGTGCAACCCGGCCCCGTGCCCATCTCCATCTCGGGACAGGGACAACTGCCGCCGCGGGCAGGACAACCGCCGCCCGCCCAGCCGCCTTCGGGCCGGGGCGGAGTGGGCGTGAAGCTAGCCCCGCCGAAGCTGAGTCCCCAGCAGGCCCACCACTCGATGCATCCTTCGCAGCAGCAGGCCGCGCAGCAAGCCCAGCAGCAGGCGCAACAGCAACAGCATGCAGCAGCCGCCGCAGCAGCGGCCGCCAATGCCCAGCTCCTGGCCAAGAGCGGCTCCATCACCCACGGAACCCCGGCGAACAGTGCCCAGCAGCAGATCATAGTCCATGCCGCCGCGGTGGCCGCTGCAGCAGCCGCCTCCACACCATCCATGCTGAGCCCCAAGTTCGAGGGTCTCGTCCAGAGGCAGACCACGCCGGACGGCGGCCCGGGCCCAGGATCGGGCGGCTCTAGCAGTGGCAGCAACAAGCACGGCTCCATCACCCAGGGCACCCCGCTCCACATGCCGCCCCATCACCTGGAGAGCAAGTGGGCCTACAAGAGCTCCCAGCGGCACAGTCCCGCCCAGCAGCCGGGCTCCCAGCAGCAGCAGCAACAGCAACAGGTCCTGCCGCCGCCACCGCAGCAATCCTCGCCGCAGGCACCGCCCCCGCAGGGCTATGGTGTGGGCGTGGGCTCGCCCTATG
This sequence comes from Drosophila ercepeae, assembly GCA_018150545.1. Classification (NCBI taxonomy): domain Eukaryota; kingdom Metazoa; phylum Arthropoda; class Insecta; order Diptera; family Drosophilidae; genus Drosophila; species Drosophila ercepeae. Next base: position 3,416,568 of record JAECWL010000174.1, read on the forward strand.
CTCGGTCGCCGTTTGGCGGCGTGGTGGAGCAGCCGCCGGTGCTGAGCACCCGCCAGATCGTGATGAACGACTACATCACCTCGCAGCAGATGCAGGGCCAGCAGCAGCAGCAGCAGCAACAACAACAGCAGCAACAGCGCAACATGTCGCGTGGCAGCAGCGCCAGCGGCGGAGGAGGCGGTGGCTCCGACAAGGAGTCGCCCTCGCCCCGGAACAGTGTGGGAAGTGCCGGTGGATTTGGGGGCTATGGGGACAAGGATCCAGGTCCCAGGGGCAGACCCGAGTACTCGAGTCGCGCCTCCCCAGCGGATCACGCCAACAGGTAAGGGTTTCTCTACTTTTTTTGTTGAGTTTTAGGATCAGTTTTCATGGCTTTCGTTTCTAGCACTCCCAGTCCACATCGCACGCCGCCTCCGCAACGCCAGGGCGTGATCCAGCGCCACAATACTGGCTCCAAGCCGCCATCACCAGCAGCGCCGCCACCAAGCCGGATGCACATCGTGGCTCCCTACCAATACACGCCAGGTAAGATAAATCAAGATCCTTCTTTGGTTTACGACTCCAGCTAACGAACTCCCACTCCCATCTCTTCCAGCTGGCCACGACGCCTTGGCCTCGTTTGTGGACGTGGCGGTGCAGCAGCCCCAGCTGCCGGTGCCCTCGCAGAAGGACGACAAGAGTCCGGGATCGGCTCAGGGACCGGGACCGGGACCGGGTCCAGGGCCAGGACCATCGCCCGGCGGACCCTCGGCCCCGCCACCGCCGCACGCACTGGTGGGCGTTGGACAGCCACCACCGCCACCGGCCGCTCACCACGAACTCAGCCGGTACAGGGACCTGGCCATGCACCAGCACATGGCCGCCGTGGTGCACCAGCAGCAGCTGGCCCAGCACCAGCACCAGCAATACCGTCACCATCTGAGCGCCGCCCACGTGGATCTGCAGCGGCGCATGGAGCAGGCCAAGCGGGACCAGCGCCAGCAGCAGCACAATCACGCCATGGAGCAGCGGGACCGCGAGATCCTGCAGAGCCAGGAGCGGATGCAGCGGGAGCGGGATCGCGAACGCGAGCGTGAACGGGAGCGGGAACGGGAACGCGAAAGGGAGCGTGAACGGGAGAGAGAACGCGAACGCGAGCGCGAGCGGGAGAGAGAACGGGAACGCGAGCGACGGGAACAGGATCGAGAGCGTCGCGTGGTGGCCGAGGAACGGGAGCGGGACAGCAGGCGCATGGAGCGCATGTTTGCCGGCAGCGTGGTGCAAGCGGCGGGCGGACCAGGCGGCGGAGGACCACCGCCCGGACACTACATACGCGCCTCGGTCCCCGAGCCGGGTCCACCGCGATCCATGCCCGATCGGGAGAGAGAGTAAGTACAGATGACCGTTTTCCATGAGTCCAAGACTAATCCATCTTCCCCAACAGCTACTACCGTGCCGCGCATGGCGGTCCCACGGCAGAGGATGCACCTGGACAGCTGAATGCCCAGAGCCTGATCGAAGCCATCATCAAGCACGAAATCAACCGGAACAATGACGCCACTGGAGCGACGGTCCGTTCCGAATTTCCACGACCCTCGCCGGCCTTTGTCAGCCACGCCCCGCCACCACCGCCGCGCTCGTCGGCCGGTCCCGTGGGACCCGGTGGCGCCGGCACCCGATCCTCGCCGGCCAATGTCCTGCATCCGCTCTACTTGCGCGACCACCGCCAGGCGCACGAGGCCGGCGCAGTGTCCCTGCTGACGGCGGAGAACAACGGCAAGCCGAGCTCGTCGAGCTCCCCCAACGTGATCAACATCGATCTCGACCAGGAGCGCATCTCGGCGGCGGCGGTGGCAGCAGCAGCAGCAGCGGTGGCCCACCAGCAACAGGGAGCACCGCCCTCCTCCGGCCCGGGCGGACAGTCCCGCTCCGTGCACGGACAAATGCGAACGCCAACATCGCAGGCAGGGCCGGTCAGTGGAGCAGCCCCTAGCCCCCAGCAGATACACACCAAGAGCATCACCTTCGGGGAGCTCACCGACTCGATAATAACCAACGACTATGGCACCAGTCCGCATCTGCGACCGACGCCGCCGTTCATGACGTACTTGCAGGAACCGCAACCGATCCTCCTGCCGGATCGCTGGAAGCAGAACCGCCGGATGCAGCACAAGGCCGAGGAGGCCAAGCAGCAGCAGCAGCAGCAGCATCCCGGCGGTAATCAGCCCGGCGGCGGTAACCCGAGTGGGGGTTCAGCCGGAGGCTCCAGCGGCGGGCGAGCCAATACCCCCGGAGAAGATGGTCGGAACATCATACGGATGCCGCAGGCAGTCAGCCCGCGGAAATACAACCATGAGCTGATGCTGCATCAGGTGCTGGCGGCGACGGCCGCGGCACCAGGACACTATTTCCCTCCAGGACCACCCGGCTCGGTGGTGGGTCGCGTCGGTGCGCCCATGCCGCCTGATCAGCGTGGCGGACCCGGAGGCGGAGGTGGCCCACCCGGTGGTGGTGGTGAAGGCGGTCCAGGCGGCGGACCCGGTGGAGGCGGAGGACCTGGCGGTGCCGGTGGCGGTGGATCCACTACCATCGATAATTACGTAAAGAACCGCATTGCCGAGGTGATGCGCGACGATATCTGCTATGCCAAGACCCGGATCGTGGAGGTGCGCTCCGAGGACGAGGTGACCGCCGACCTGGTGGCCGCCGCCGCTGCCGCCCACCACACCCACGCCTCAGCGGTCCACGCCTCGGCGGTGCACGCCGCCCATGCCGCCCATGTGGCGCATGCAGCCCATGCCGCACATGCCGCCGCCCTGGAGCAACAGCATCGCAACAAGGAGCCGCCGCCGCCGGAGATCAGTGTCTCCCGGAAGACCCCCAATCAGTACGAGGTCGTGGATGCCAGCGGAAGACGGTCAGCGGGAGGCAGCAGTGCCGGAAGTGGCGGCTCCGTCTCCGTTTCCGTTTCGGGCGCCAATAGCCATCACTCGCCGTATCATCCGCCGCCGACGGCCTACGCCCCGAACACCTACGCCTTCCCGTACAGCGCCCTGACGGTGCCGAGTGCCGCCGGCGGCCTACCGCCTCCGCAGCATCTGCAACTGGCCGCCCACCAGGCGGTGGCTCCACCCGGCCTCCTGACCAAGGCAGCCAAGGCGGCCCTGGCTCTCAGTGAACTGGGTGCAGCCGGTGGCGGCGTCTCCCTGGTTGTGGGCGGCGGTGCCGGTGGTGGCGGCGGGCCGGGCGGAGTGCCAGGCGGCGGACCTGGCGGAGTACCCGGTGGCGGCAGTGGCTCTGTGGGACCTGGTGGCGTGCCGGGCGGCGGCGGTGGTCCCGGCGGACCTGGAGGACCCGGTGGCGCTGGCGGCGTCAATCCCGTCTCGGTGGCAGCTGTGGCCGCCGCTACAGCAGCAGCCGTGACGGCGGCGGCAGTGACCGCGGCAGCAGCGGCCGCCAGCGAACCGAAGCCGCTGCTGTCCTCCAAGTACGAGGCCCTCAGCGACGAAGATTAGTTGTGACTGCCGGCGTCTTCGTCGGCGTCGGCCTCGCAGTCACACCTGCGGTCAGTCGGAGTAGGAGTAGGAGTCGGAGGAGTCCCCCAGCCCATGGTGGCCACCAGCAATGCTAGCCTGGTCTATGGCTATCCCAGCTATCGCCGCCACTCGCAGCAGCCATTGCATCCTCAGCCTTTGTCGCCGCATCGCTACCAGCCCAGTGTCCTGCCGCCGCCCTTGCAATCCCAACAGCAGCAGCAGCATCTCCATCCTGGACACCAGCCACACCCGCACCATCAGCAGCTTCAGCAGCAGCAGCAACACCACCAGCAGCAGCAGCAACAGCAGCAGCAGCAGCAAAGGAGCTTGTATTATGCCAGCGAACATTATACAGGACCTGGCAGCAATCCCGGTTACTACTAGCAACCTGCAACATGCAACATGCAATCTGCAATCTGCAACATGCAAGACGGAACAACTTCTAACAAAGAAAAGATAAAAACCAACATGCTGGGTGAGTTAAAAGAGCAACATGCAACAATTATGAAAAATATGCAACATGCAACATGCAACATGCAACACTGAAAGTAGGCTACCACTTAGCATAAGCGATTTAAGCAAAACCATTCAAAAATTACGCAAAACTTGTTGGACAAAAAGCCCTACAAGAACTACAAGAACTATTATGTAAAAAAAACAAACAATATATACGAAAGGGCTTTAAAAACTAAATTATAAATTATAATTGTAATACCACAAAAAAGTGAGGTTAAATGAAAAAACACGAAGAAGAAGAAGCGAATGTAAAAGAAGAAGACAGCAAGCAGAGTAAGCGAGAAAGGGAGAGGTGGCAAAATTTTAGATTTAAAAAAACTTTTAATTGCAAATTTATTCGGACTTAACTTTTGTTCTATCCAAAATTATTATATTGTAAAAATTACAAATTTTAAATTGATTTAAAACCTAATTGAAATATTTATAAAAGTTTAATTATTTAAAAAAAACATCATCCATAAGGTAAACCTTTTAGAATTATGTGAAAAATATATTTTAAAAAAATTCAAAATGTTCGGTTCTCTTTAAATTGTAATTATTTAGAAATTATTTGTAAAGGAAAGATTGTAAAAATTTGAATAGATCCCTGATCCTTGACTTGGCTTTAACTCTTCAACCAGATTTCAACAATTAACTGTGTCGTTTGTTTAAGTGTAAATGTGATTTAGTATCCTGAATGTGCATGCGTGTTTGTGTGTCCTGTCGCAAGTAGCTCTAACCGCTCAGTATCCTGAGTCCTTGTCGGATTGTATTGAAAACCGAAAACCTAAAACCTAAATCTAAATGGAATATAAAAAACGAAACACAAACACACATATAAATATACAATACACGTACAAGAATAAGAAGTAAACAAAACAAAAAATATATATCTATATATCTATATATATATTATATATAAAAATATAAAAAAACACACTGTTGGGCTGTTCTTAGAGAAAAAAAATATTAACAAAAATGAAAGGAAAACATAAAACGAGAAACAAGTAAATATATACATTAATTATAGGAGACTTTAAACATTATTTAAACGACTTTTTGTAAATTTCATAAAACTGCGCATAAGTTTAGCAAAACATAATTTTAATCAATTATCTATACAAGAATATATATATATATATAAATATATATACAAGAGTACATATATATGTATGTATTTACTAAAAATTGTACTATTATTCAATTAGACATATATCTATTTTTTTTTCGCTATTTTTATACGCAAGATCTAATTTATGGAGCAAATATTGTGTTTTTTTATTCTCCTCCTAAACAAAAAACAAAAGCTATTGAATTATTTACGTGTAACTGTTAAGCTAATGAAAATGTCGATGTAGGTAAAACAAAAACAGAAACAAAAACAAATAACAAAAAGAAAAACAAAACAAATGTCTTACGAAACAGTTTTAGTGTTAGCTATTTTACTCTTAAATTCGTTTTTTTTATAACTTATTTTTTTTTATATATATACATATATGCAAACGTGAAACCAATTTAAAAACAACAAAAAGGAAGAAAAAAATTAAATATTTTTAATACATAATGAAACTAAACAAAACCATCTATATATATGTATACATATATATATAAATATAAAATAAACAACAAACGCTAAGACTTATTCAACAAAAACAAAAACAAAAAATAAAAAAACAAAAACAAAGCAAAAGAAAAATTGTAAAATATTAACAAACAACACATACATATATATATGTAAAAGCTAATGCCGCAAAAAATAAATGATAAAAGATATTCGAAAGCGGAAATAGAAACAAAAAACGGAAACGGAAACGGATATGAAATAAAAACCGCAAAAAAACGCAACTCTGGCCGGCAGAGCAGCAGCTACGTTTTAGTTTAGAGCAAGAAGCGTTTTTTTTTTATAAATATATATATATATATATGAAAATTACAAAAAAAAGTAAAGAAACAAATTCTATATATATATATACAGAAAATTTTACAAAAACAATATATATACATATATATTAATATAATAAATGTATGTAAAACGGCAGCATAATAACTAACAGAATAACGCGAGAGCCCGAGGATCGATCGGAAAGGATAACACGGGAATTACGGATCGGATCGGATTGGATCGGATGGGAGCGACCGGAGCCGGAAATGCTGACACGCCCACACAACGAAAGAACTGCCGTTGTCGCCCCCATCCGATCTCCCGACTTCCGCCCGATTTCGATAGTGAGCACTTTCTATACACATAAAGTATATAAATGATTACTGTATGAATAACCGAATTTTAAGGCTGGTCGCATTACAAAAACAAAATTATAAACAAAAAAAAACAAACCCAGCTAAATGAATGTAAAACAACAAAAAATAAGTGTATGCACAAAGTGTGCCCTGAAAAACAAAAAATAACACATACGAAACAAAAAATAACTCAAATTCGCTAAAATTTGGAGAAACTTATTCTTGTGTTTTTTTCCGAACATCCTCTGTTTTATCAATTCTATTCGATATGAAACAAAATAAACAAAATTCATAAACAAATTCAATATCAGACGAAATGGAAAGTAAACAAACAATATTATTATGTGCGCCGAGTGGCAGAGCTAGAGCTGATTATGATCGATAACATGATAATGATGTTTAGCACTTAAGTTTTAGTTTGTAACTTTATGCCTTAAGTTGTAAGCTTAAAAATAATATAAAATTAAATACAACATATTAAAAAGCAAACAAAACAAAATACAAATAAAAACAAATACAAAAAATAAAAACGAAAGAAATGTATAACAAAATATTGAATGTGTTTTTATGGGAAGAATTGTTTTGGTAAAATTTTGCTAATATTTTTGTGCAGATACATTGGCAATTGATCCGTTCAAGACATCCCTTTACAAAACAGTTGAGAAACATCGAAGCTGCGCGCCTTTGAAGTCCCCGCCGACTCAACGAACAAATTTCTGAGGTCGCTTAAAATTCGTATGGGAGAAAATCTGAAGTACCAGGCGAACAGAAACCTGAATTTTGCCAAATTTTCCTAATTTTTCCTGAATTTTTCAGAATTTTCCTGAATTTTTTAGAATTTTCCAGAAATTTTCAAATTTTTCTGCATTTTTAGATTTTAAAAAATCCAAAAATCTCCCTCCGCCACAAAATTCCCGCCAAAACTTAAAAATTCGGCATCCACCTCCTGCTGATTTCTGTTCGCCTGGTACTTCAGAAGTGGCGGAGGGCGATTTTTGGATTTTTAAAATTCTTAAATTTCCCGACTTTCCCTCATATTTCCACGATTTTCAGAGTATTTCCAATTTTCCGAATTTCCCTGAATTTTCCTGAATTTTCTCGAATTTTCCTGAATTTCCTGGATTTTTCCGGAATTTTCCGGATTTTTCCTGAACTTTTTCCGAATTTATCCCAGATGGCGGTTAAATTTAAAAAAACAAATACCAGAAAGTATGCAACATTTTAGTTAAAATGTGTAGTGGTCTTTTATTTAAAAAGCTCAAAAAAGTATGCTACATTTTAATTTTGGCATCCACCTTCTGCAGATTTCTGTTCGCCTGGTACTTCAGAAGTGGCGGAGGGCGATTTTTGGATTTTTTAAATTTTGAAAAATTCAGGTAAATTCTGAAAAATTTTGAAAAATTCAGGAAAATTCAGAAAAATTCAGGAAAATTCAGGAAAAATCAGGAAAATTCGGGAAAATTCAGGAAAATTCGGAAAACTCGGAGAGGTGGGAAGGTCGGGAAAATTCGGGAAAAACCTGGAAAATGAAAGAAAACTCGGAAAATTGGTGTAAACTGTGTGCTTTATTTTCAATTAAACGTGATTACAAATACAGATACATGTATTTACATAGGAAAATGCTTAAAATTTAGGAAATTAAATACAAAATACGGTGCTCCAGGTGCTGGTCTGACGCTCCAAAAGCTCCAGGTGCTGATACAGGTGCTCCAGGATCTCCTACGGCTGCTCCAGGTGCTGCAGAAGGTGCTTCTGGTGCCGCTCCGATGCTCTAGGTGCTGATACTACTGATTCAGGTGCTGCCCTGCGGTTCCAGTGCTGCTAGGTTCTGCCAGTGGTGCTTCTGGTGCTGATCTAATGCTGCTGAAGCTGCTCTGGTACTGCTCTAGGGCTCTACCGGCGGCTACATGTGTTAGACTTTTTCCAGATCTTTTGATGCAGATGAGGCGGCAAATGAAGCGCTGGTTCCAAAATGGTATACCATTTCAAAATCTGTTGGGAAATGGCCAAAATATTCATAAAAAACTAACAGAAAATTGACAAAGTTGCACTAACCCGATTTTTGCAAAAAATCATGATGGTACCCCTTTCCAAAATCGCGAAAAATCGGTCGAAATATTTTTTGTCCTCTTCTCCAGATCTTTTGATGCAGATTGGCGGCAAATGAAGCGCTGGTTCCAAAATGGTATACCATTCCAAAATCTGTTGGGAAATGGCCAAAATATTCATAAAAAACTAACAGAAAATTGACAAAGTTGCACTAACCCGATTTTTGCAAAAAATCATGATGGTACCCCTTTCCAAAATCGCGAAAAATCGGTCGAAATATTTTTTGTCCTCTTCTCCAGATCTTTTGATGCAGATTGGCGGCAAATGAAGCGCTGGTTCCATTCCAAAATCTGTTGGGAAATGGCCAAAATATTCATTAAAAACGAACATAATTTTTTGAAATCTCAATAAAATACTGGTTTAATATGTTAAGGGTATTGACTTACCCGGCAATAGGACGTTAACAGCTAGGAGCACTTTCTCTCAGGCGCCTCTGTGGTAGCGCCTGTCTCAGGGCTTCCAGATGACCGCAATCCAAGGTGAAGTATTGCTCCACGAAGGCGAAGTTTGTATTCATGGTCGTAGTCCTGTTGAAAAAAATAGAGGTTTAGTAGAATTGGTTAATTCTACCTATTTTTAGTACAGACCTGAAAGCTCCACTGTTTCCCGAAGATCTCATCCGTCCCAACGATCTTTCGGTGCCGCCTGGGCCATGTGTTTCCCACCGCGCAGACACGCAAGCATTGCGTACGCATCAGGTCCCGTTCCGGGGTTCTTTAGCCTTTGGATGATCTTTGGGGCACTCTTCTGGCCCAGTCGCCTTTAGTTATCCAATTTTATTCTTATTTGAATCCATTTAAGTGAAAAAATAGCAAATGTAAACAATTGTGTTAATTAGACTCAGTATGACCACTCACGGATACACTAAAAAATACTAAGGATTCTTTAGCTAGTATCGACTATCGTATGATCGGTTCGGAACTGGGCTAAACGTTAAAATAATCGATATAATTGTCACTCAATGTTAATTTAAAACGATCCGTAGATCTTTTATTAATCAGGGAATCAATATCCTCCGATCTGCATCTGGGAAAGTATTCGGGAATTAGATAAAAACATTCTTGCGAATTCTTTGTGATGGTAGACCCATGAAAATATTCGAAAATCGGATTGAATTCAAGGTAGCAATACTGGTCCTGAGGTTCAGGAACCAATATTATTGAAGGATCTGGCTAGAATTGGCTAAATTATGGACATATAAACTTTTTCCTGGCCAAATTGTAACTTTTAAAACAATTTTGAACCATTTCGTACAGATATATTCTCTGTACATATTTAGCCTCTTTTTCTATTTTCTTTTGCGTTAGGAGTAAATAAATGGCAAGTAATTAAAAATGCAGAGCCTATTCAAGCTTTCTGAGCACCTGTACCTTAGGATAAATGTTTTACAGAACTCTATATTCAATTCATTGTGTATGCCATCAATTGGAACACATTGCATTATTACATTATATTATTATTACATTAACCGATCCTTGAATTCCAAACAAATGAAAAACCAAACGAGAAGAGCTCTATCTCTCAAATCGCACCCTAAAATATCTGATTAATTTAATTAGTACAGAGCGAATACGTAAAATAACACAAGAGGAGCGTCAACAAAACAAAAAACTCCACAAATCGAAACAAACGAAATGTATTTAAGAAAAATAAATATAAAAATTTCAAAATAAAAATAATATCACTGAGTTTTTATTGGGGGAATGGCCAAAGTCTCTAAAAAACCCTTTTTTTTTAATTAATTGACGCTCATTTTTAATTTTTTAACCGGTTAGCCGAGCTTCGAACCGATCTTACGATATTCGAAAACAGTTGAAGAATTCCGTGTATTTTTTAGTGTGTCCGTGATTGGTCATACTGACTCTAATTAGCACAAAAAATGTATTGTTTTGTTATTTTTTCACTTAAATGGAATCAAATAAGAACAAAATTGGAGAACTAAACGCGACTGGGCCAGAAGGGTGTCCCAACGATCATCCAAATTCTGAAGAAACACCCCTGAACGGACCCTGAAGCATGCGCAATGCTTGCGAACCTGCGCGGTGGGAAACACGGCCCAGGCGGCACCGCAAGACGCACGAGATCTCGGGAAAATTAAAATAGGTACTTATAATAGGTAGAATTATCCAATTCTACTAAACCTGTATTTTTTTCAACAGGACTACGACCATGAATACAAACTCCCCCTTCGTGGAGCAATACTTCACCTTGGATTGCGGTCATCTGGAAGCCCTGAGACTGGCGCTACCACAGAGGCGCCTGAGAGAAAGTGCTCCTAGCTGGTAAGGTCCTATTGCCGGGTAAGTCAATACCCTTAACATCTAAAACACGTATTTTATTGAGATTTCATGGCTTGTATTCCTTCAGGTGAACGGGAAGAATTCTGTGCGCCCCATCTTCCTGTTTGTGTCACTGGTGAGCCTGCATGGCCTACGAGATCCTACAGACATTAGATCCGGATGCGGCCCCTGAATTGGAATGCCTACAGAGTTGTGGAAAAGTAATCTCCACTGATCCGGATAACAAAATCGGGTTAGTACAACTTTGTTTATTTTCTGTTAGTTTTTTATGAATATTATGGCCATTTCCCAACAGATTTTGGAATGGTATACCATTTTGGAACCAGCGCTTCGTTAGTCGCCAATCTGCATCAAAAGATCTGGAGAAGAGGACAAAAAATATTTCGATCGATTTTTCGAGATTTTGGAAAGGGGTACCATCATGATTTTTTGCAAAAATCGGGTTAGTGCAACTTTGTCAATTTTCTGTTAGTTTTTTATGAATATTTTGGCCATTTCCCAACAGATTTTGGAATGGTATACCATTTTGGAACCAGCGCTTCGTTAGTCGCCAATCTGCATCAAAAGATCTGGAGAAGAGGACAAAAAATATTTCGATCGATTTTTCGAGATTTTGGAAAGGATCATGATTTTTTGCAAAAATCGGGTTAGTGCAACTTTGTCAATTTTCTGTTAGTTTTTTATGAATATTTTGGCCATTTCCCAACAGATTTTGGAATGGTATACCATTTTGGAACCAGCGCTTCGTTAGTCGCCAATCTGCATCAAAAGATCTGGAGAAGAGGACAAAAAATATTTCGATCGATTTTTCGAGATTTTGGAAAGGATCATGATTTTTTGCAAAAATCGGGTTAGTGCAACTTTGTCAATTTTCTGTTAGTTTTTTATGAATATTTTGGCCATTTCCCAACAGATTTTGGAATGGTATACCATTTTGGAACCAGCGCTTCGTTAGTCGCCAATCTGCATCAAAAGATCTGGAGAAGAGGACAAAAAATATTTCGATCGATTTTTCGAGATTTTGGAAAGGATCATGATTTTTTGCAAAAATCGGGTTAGTGCAACTTTGTCAATTTTCTGTTAGTTTTTTATGAATATTTTGGCCATTTCCCAACAGATTTTGGAATGGTATACCATTTTGGAACCAGCGCTTCATTTGCCGTCAATCCGCATCCAAGCCTAGGCCCAGCCTAGGCCACCCTGGACGGATCCTGGCCCAGACTAGGCCACCCTGGACGGATCCTGGACCTGCCTAGGCCAGCCTGGACGGATCCTGGACCTGCCTAGGCCAGCCTGGATGGATCCTGGACCTGCCTAGGCCACCCTGGACGGATCCTGGACCTGCCTAGGCCAGCCTGGACGGATCCTGGACCTGCCTAGGCCAGCCTGGACGGATCCTGGACCTGCCTAGGCAAACCTGGACCTGCCTAGGCTAGCCTGGACGGATCCTGGACCTGCCTAGGCCACCCTGGACGGATCCTGGACCTGCCTGGGCCACCCTGGACGGATCCTGGCCCAGCCTTGGCCACCCTGGACGGATCCTGGCCCAGACTAGGCCACCCTGGACGGATTCTGGACCTGCCTAGGCCAGCCTGGACGGATCCTGGACCTGCCTAGGCCACCCTGGACGGATCCTGGACCTGCCTAGGCCACCCTGGACGTGCCTAGGCCACCCTGGACGGATCCTGGACCTGCCTAGGCCAGCCTGGACGGATCCTGGACCTGCCTAGGCCAGCCTGGATGGATCCTGGACCTGCCTAGGCCACCCTGGACGGATCCTGGACCTGCCTAGGTCACCCTGGAGGAATCCTGGACCTGCCTAGGCCAGCCTGGACGGATCCTGGACCTGCCTAGGCCAGCCTGGACGGATCCTAGACCTGCCTAGGCCACCCTGGAGGAATCCTGGACCTGCCTAGGCAAACCTGGACCTGCCTAGGCTAGCCTGGACGGATCCTGGACCTGCCTAGGCCAGCCTGGACGGATCCTGGACCTGCCTAGGCCAGCCTGGACGGATCCTGGACCTGCCTAGGCCAGCCTGGACGGATCCTGGACCTGCTTAGGCCACCCTAGAGGGATCCTTGACGGATCCTGGATCTGCTTAGGCCACCCTAGAGGGATCCTAGGCCAACCTAGACCTGCCTAGGCCAGCCTGGACGGATCCTGGCCCAGCCTAGGCCACCCTGGACGGATCCTGGACCTGCCTAGGCAACCCTGGAGGAATCCTGGACCTGCCTAGGCCGCCCTGGACGAATCCTGGACCTGCCTAGGTCACCCTGGAGGAATCCTGGACCTGCCTAGGCCAGCCTGGACGGATCCTGGACCTGCCTAGGCTAGCCTGGACGGATCCTTGACCTGGCTGGGCCAGCCTGGACCTGCCTAGGCCAGCCTTGACGGATCCTGGACCTGCCTAGGCCAGCCTGGACGGATCCTGGACCTGCCTAGGCCAGCCTGAACGGATCCTGGACCTGCCTAGGCCAGCCTGGACGGATCCTGGACCTGCCTAGGCCAGCCTGGACGGATCCTGGACCTGCCTAGGCCAGCCTGGACGGATCCTGGACCTGCCTTGGCCACCCTGGACCTGCCTAGGCTAGCCTGGACGGATCCTGGGCCAGACTAGGCCACCCTGGACGGATCCTGGAGCTGCCTAGGCCACCCTTGAGGACTGATCGTGGGTCAGCTTTCTGCAGCACCTGGAGCAGCCGTAGGAGATCCTGGAGATCCAGAACAGCACCTATTTCTCCATATTTTAAGCTTTTTCCTATGTAAATACATGTATCTGTATTTGTAAGCATGTTTTCTATTGAAAATAAAGCACAATGTTTACACCAATTTTCGGAGTTTTCTTTCATTTTCCAGGTTTTCCCCGGATTTTCCTTGATTTTCCCACCCATTCGAATTTGTCGAATTTTCCTGAATTTTCCCCAATTTTCCTGAATTTTCCCGAATTTTCCTGATTTTTCCCGAATTTTTCTGAATTTTCCCGAATTTTCCTAAATTTTCCAGAATTTTTTGCATTTTCAGATTTTTAAAAACCCCAAAATTGCCCTCCGCCACTTCTGAAGTACCAGGCGAACAGAAATCAGCAGAAGGTGGATGCCGAATTTTTAAAATTTGGCGGGAATTTTCAAAATTTGGCGGGAAATAAATTTGAATTTGAAAAAAATACCAAAAAAATTTTATCAGAAAAATACCAAAAAATTTAACGGAAAAATACCAAAAAAAATTCAAATCTGGTATTTTTCAGTTACATTTTTTGGTATTTTTCCGTTAAATTTGTTTGGTATTTTTTTTTAAATTCAAATTTTTTCCCGCCAGATGGCGGTTAAATTTAAAAAAACAAATACCAGAAAGTATGCAACATTTTAGTTAAAATGTGTAGTGGTCTTTTATTTAAAAAGCTCAAAAAAGTATGCTACATTTTAATTTTGGCATCCACCTTCTGCTGATTTCTGTTCGCCTGGTACTTCAGAAGTGGCGGAGGGCGATTTTTGGATTTTTTAAATTTTGAAAAATTCAGGTAAATTCTGAAAAATTTTGAAAAATTCAGGAAAATTCAGAAAAATTCAGGAAAATTCAGGAAAAATCAGGAAAATTCGGGAAAATTCAGGAAAATTCGGAAAACTCGGAGAGGTGGGAAAGTCGGGAAAATTCGGGAAAAACCTGGAAAATGAAAGAAAACTCGGAAAATTGGTGTAAACTGTGTGCTTTATTTTCAATTAAACGTGATTACAAATACAGATACATGTATTTACATAGGAAAATGCTTAAAATTTAGGAAATTAAATACAAAATACGGTGCTCCAGGTGCTGGTCTGACGCTCCAAAAGCTCCAGGTGCTGATACAGGTGCTCCAGGATCTCCTACGGCTGCTCCAGGTGCTGCAGAAGGTGCTTCTGGTGCCGCTCCGATGCTCTAGGTGCTGATACTACTGATTCAGGTGCTGCCCTGCGGTTCCAGTGCTGCTAGGTTCTGCCAGTGGTGCTTCTGGTGCTGATCTAATGCTGCTGAAGCTGCTCTGGTACTGCTCTAGGGCTCTACCGGCGGCTACATGTGTTAGACTTTTTCCAGATCTTTTGATGCAGATGAGGCGGCAAATGAAGCGCTGGTTCCAAAATGGTATACCATTTCAAAATCTGTTGGGAAATGGCCAAAATATTCATAAAAAACTAACAGAAAATTGACAAAGTTGCACTAACCCGATTTTTGCAAAAAATCATGATGGTACCCCTTTCCAAAATCTCGAAAAATCGATCGAAATATTTTTTGTCCTCTTCTCCAGATCTTTTGATGCAGATTGGCGACTAACGAAGCGCTGGTTCCAAAATGGTATACCATTCCAAAATCTGTTGGGAAATGGCCAAAATATTCATAAAAAACTAACATAAAATTGACAAAGTTGCACTAACCCGATTTTTGCAAAAAATCATGATGGTACCCCTTTCCAAAATCTCGAAAAATCGATCGAAATATTTTTTGTCCTCTTCTCCAGATCTTTTGATGCAGATTGGCGACTAACGAAGCGCTGGTTCCAAAATGGTATACCATTCCAAAATCTGTTGGGAAATGGCCAAAATATTCATAAAAAACTAACAGAAAATTGACAAAGTTGCACTAACCCGATTTTTGCAAAAAATCATGATGGTACCCCTTTCCAAAATCTCGAAAAATCAATCGAAATATTTTTTGTCCTCTTCTCCAGATCTTTTGATGCAGATTGGCGACTAACGAAGCGCTGGTTCCAAAATGGTATACCATTCCAAAATCTGTTGGGAAATGGCCAAAATATTCATAAAAAACTAACAGAAAATTGACAAAGTTGCACTAACCCGATTTTTGCAAAAAATCATGATGGTACCCCTTTCCAAAATCGCGAAAAATCGGTCGAAATATTTTTTGTCCTCTTCTCCAGATCTTTTGATGCAGATTGGCGGCAAATGAAGCGCTGGTTCCAAAATGGTATACCATTCCAAAATCTGTTGGGAAATGGCCAAAATATTCATTAAAAACGAACATAATTTTTTGAAATCTCAATAAAATACTGGTTTAATATGTTAAGGGTATTGACTTACCCGGCAATAGGACGTTAACAGCTAGGAGCACTTTCTCTCAGGCGCCTCTGTGGTAGCGCCTGTCTCAGGGCTTCCAGATGACCGCAATCCAAGGTGAAGTACTGCTCCACGAAGGGGAAGTTTGTATTCATGGTCGTAGTCCTGTTGAAAAAAATACAGGTTTAGTAGAATTGGTTAATTCTACCTATTATAAGTACCTATTTTAAGTTTTCCCGAGATCTCGTGCGTCTTGCGGTGCCGCCTGGGCCGTGTTTCCCACCGCGCAGGTTCGCAAGCATTGCGCATGCTTCAGGGTCCGTTCAGGGGTGTTTCTTCAGCATTTGGATGATCGTTGGGACACCCTTCTGGCCCAGTCGCGTTTAGTTCTCCAATTTTGTTCTTATTTGATTCCATTTAAGTGAAAAAATAACAAAACAATACATTTTTTGTGCTAATTAGAGTCAGTATGACCAATCACGGACACACTAAAAAATACACGGAATTCTTCAACTGTTTTCGAATATCGTAAGATCGGTTCGAAGCTCGGCTAACCGGTTAAAAAATTAAAAATGAGCGTCAATTAATTTAAAAAAAAGGTTTTTTAGAGACTTTGGCCATTCCCCCAATAAAAACTCAGTGATATTATTTTTATTTTGAAATTTTTATATTTATTTTTCTTAAATACATTTCGTTCGTTTCGATTTGTGGAGTTTTTTGTTTTGTTGACGCTCCTCTTGTGTTATTTTACGTATTCGCTCTGTACTAATTAAATTAATCAGATATTTTAGGGTGCGATTTGAGAGATAGAGCTCTTCTCGTTTGGTTTTTCATTTGTTTGGAATTCAAGGATCGGTTAATGTAATAATAATATAATGTAATAATGCAATGTGTTCCAATTGATGGCATACACAATGAACTGAATATAGAGTTCTGTAAAACATTTATCCTAAGGTACAGGTGCTCAGAAAGCTTGAATAGGCTCTGCATTTTTAATTACTTGCCATTTATTTACTCCTAAAGCAAAAGAAAATAGAAAAAGAGGCTAAATATGTACAGAGAATATATCTTTTAAGTATATTTAAATGCATAAAATAACGCCAATGATTTTTGTAAAGAAAGATAATACACATAACTTTCCTTACATTATCCAAAATGCCAATATTCCGGAATATACGGCTATATATTTACAAAATTCAACCAATTTGAAGCCAATCGACAATCTATTCTAGAAGCAAATGCGAAATGGTTCAAAATTGTTTTAAAAGTTACAATTTGGCCAGGAAAAAGTTTATATGTCCATAATTTAGCCAATTCTAGCCAGATCCTTCAATACTATTGGTTCCTGAACCTCAGGACCAGTATTGCTACCTTGAATTCAATCCGATTTTCGAATATATTCATGGGTCTACCATCACAAAGAATTCGCAAGAATGTTTTTATCTAATTCCCGAATACTTTCCCAGATGCAGATCGGAGGATATTGATTCCCTGATTAAAAAAAGATCTACGGATCGTTTTAAATTAACATTGAGTGACAATTATATCGATTATTTTAACGTTTAGCCCAGTTCCGAACCGATCATACGATAGTCGATACTAGCTAAAGAATCCTTAGTATTTTTTAGTGTATCCGTGAGGTCATACTGAGTCTAATTAACACAATTGTTTACATTTGCTATTTTTTCCCTTAAATGGATTCAAATAAGAATAAAATTCGATAACTAAACGCGACTGGGCCAGAAGAGTGCCCCAAAGATCATCCAAAGGCTAAAGAACCCCGAAACGGGACCTGATGCGTACGCAATGCTTGCGTGTCTGCGCGGTGGGAAATACATGGCCCAGGCGGCACCGAAAGATCGTTGGGACGGATGAGATCTTCGGGAAACAGTGGAGCTTTCAGGTCTGTAATAAAAATAGGTGGAATTAACCAATTCTACTAAACCTGTATTTTTTTCAACAGGACTACGACCATGAATACAAACTTCCCCTTCGTGGAGCAGTACTTCACCTTGGATTGCGGTCATCTGGAAGCCCTGAGACTGGCGCTACCACAGAGGCGCCTGAGAGAAAGTGCTCCTAGCTGGTAACGTCCTATTGCCGGGTAAGTCAATACCCTTAACATCTTAAGCCAGTATTTTATTCAGATTTCAAAAAATTCTGTTCGTTTTTAATGAATATTTTGGCCATTTCCCAACAGATTTTGGAATGGTATACCATTTTCGAACCAGCGCTTCATTTGCCGCCAATCTGCATCAAAAGATCTGGAAAGTAGAACCAAAAATATTTCGATCGATTTTTCGCGATTTTGGAAAGGGGTACCATCATCAATTTTTGCAAAAATCGGGTTAGTGCAACTTTGTCAATTTTCTGTTAGTTTTTTTTGAATATTTTGGCCATTTCCTAACAGATTTCGGAACGGTATACCATTTTGGAACCTGCGCTTCATTTTCCGTCAATCTGCATCAAAAGATCTGGAAAGTAGAACCAAAAATATTTCGATCGATTTTTGGCGATTTTGGAAAGGGGTACCATCATGATTTTTTGCAAAAATCGGGTTAGTGCAACTTTGTCAATTTTCTGTTAGTTTTTTATGAATATTTTGGCCATTTCCCAACAGATTTTGGAATGGTATACCATTTTGGAACCAGCGCTTCGTTAGTCGCCAATCTGCATCAAAAGATCTGGAAAGTAGAACCAAAAATATTTCGATCGATTTTTCGCGATTTTGGAAAGGGGTACCATCATGATTTTTTGCAAAAATCGGGTTAGTGCAACTTTGTCAATTTTCTGTTAGTTTTTTATGAATATTTTGGCCATTTCCCAACATATTTTGGAATGGTATACCATTTTGGAACCAGCGCTTCATTTGCCGCCAATCTGCATCAAAAGATCTGGAGAAGAGGACAAAAAATATTTCGATCGATTTTTCGAGATTTTGGAAAGGGGTACCATCATGATTTTTTGCAAAAATCGGGTTAGTGCAACTTTGTCAATTTTCTGTTAGTTTTTTATGAATATTTTGGCCATTTCCCAACATATTTTGGAATGGTATACCATTTTGGAACCAGCGCTTCATTTGCCGCCAATCTGCATCAAAAGATCTGGAGAAGAGGACAAAAAATATTTCGATCGATTTTTCGCGATTTTGGAAAGGGGTACCATCATGGTTTTTTGCAAAAAATCATCTCGAATTTTTTTTCCGATTTTACGGATTTTTTTGATACAGATCGATGGATATCGAAGGCCAGATTCAGGAATAGGACTCCGTTTCCATTTCGATTAAGAAACGGCCAAAATATCCTTCTAAAGTATGCAAATATGGCTTTTGGGGTCAGAATTCCCTTTACTAATCATGTACTTTTGTATCTACAGGACTTTTGCCATGGATGTCTACATGAAGTGTCGTGGTTGCCCCTGACTTACCCCTGGAAAGGATTCTTGAAGTCCGGAGGCTGCGCGGCTATGGGATGTGCTTCAAGCCATTTCCGTTCTCACGTATGTCTATATCCTTGAGAGAAAACCCAATGTTGCTTGCATTCTCTAATGGCTTCTATTTCTCCCAGGTGTCGCGAGACCTACGAGGTCCTACCAGATCCGGCTCACCACTAGTAGAATCTGGAACTCCTACGGACTACGGAATACGCCTCATCGTCGTGTAATGGTCTCCCATTGTATCGGATCTTCAGTTGCTCCTCTTCGACTCTCCTTCCGTGCAAGGAAATCATCACGATCTGCATTCCTTCTATTATATAATTTTATATATTGTATATTATTGTAATATTTTGCAATTTATATTGTAAAGAAACTGAAATAATGTTTTAAAATTGATGTTCTATGCGTTTTTACGTCGGAAGAATCTTGCC
Organism: Drosophila ercepeae; assembly: GCA_018150545.1. Taxonomy (NCBI): domain Eukaryota; kingdom Metazoa; phylum Arthropoda; class Insecta; order Diptera; family Drosophilidae; genus Drosophila; species Drosophila ercepeae. The sequence goes on from JAECWL010000174.1 coordinate 3,436,136, forward strand.
ATCGATGGGCATTATTTTTCCGCATCGTTTAAGCCATATCCGGCAAAGATCGGACTTGAAATAGTCGATATTTTTGAATTTGGCGCCTTTGAGTGGCGAGCTATCGCCCTAGATGTTATAATTCGCAAGCAGTTTTGACTCGGTTTTTCTATAAATAGAAGATTGCTGCAAGGAAATTGGTTTTTAAAATCCAGTTTATCTCAGCCATTTTCCATCCGATTTGAACGGTTGATGTTTCAATCGAATCAGAACAACCAAACGAAGCGATTGATACAAAAATATTTCGAGATTTCAAATAAAAAATTTTTTGATCGATTCTTGGATTTTTTTTTGCACCAATCGCTTATAGTGGTTTCGATGATTCGTTTAAAATGCCTCCCGTCCAAATCGGTTGGAAAATGGCTGAGATAAACTGGATTTTGAAAGTCATTTTCGCCACAGCGACATTCTATTTATAGGAAATCCGAGTCAGAACTGATTGAGAATTATAAGGCGTAGAGCGGTTGCTCGCCATTCCAGGGCGCCAAATTCAAATATATCGACTATTTTACGTCCGATCTTGGCCGGATACGGCTTAAACGATGCGGAAAAATAATCTCCATCGATCTGATTAGACAATAGCGTTCCCAGTATTTTTTTAAAACCAATTTTAACGCATTTCTCGGCTATTTCACGTCCGATCTTGGCCAAATACGGCTTAAACGATGCGGAAAAATAATGCCCATCGATGACTATATCTCCGCAGGATAAAGCACATACCATATCAATTTTAAACCATTTTTATTTCAGTACAAAAATATTTTGTGATTTCCCAAAATAAATTTTTCATTGATTCTTAGATTTTTTTGCACCAATCGCTTATAGCGGCTTCAATGATTTGGTTAAGACGTCTCCCGTCCAAATCGGTTGGAAAATGGCTGAGATAAACTGGATTCTGAAAGTCATTTTCGCCGCAGCGACCTTCTATTTATAGGAAATCGGAGTCAGAACTGATTGAGAATTATAAGGCTTAGCTTCGTAATTTCTCAACGGATTTTCAAAAGGAATGTCTTAAACGGATCGCAAGATCAATTGACATCGATCTGTATATTAAAAAAATAAAAAAAAATCGATCTTTTTTTTTTAAAAATCTCTTTCCAAAAATTGCCAAAAATAGATCGAAATTGTTTTGTTAGGTTTTCCAGATTGATGCAAATCGAAGGTGACTTAAGCTCTGTTCCATAAGTTATTCCCATCTAGAATCGGTTGTGAAATAGCCGAGATATTCACTATCAAAAGTATTTCGCGATAACCCCTGTTATCAGACACAAAAAGACCTTCCTTGCTGCTGAAACTCGAAATGTAGAGAAATCAAACTCGAAACGGCCGATTTGTTTATATTTTTCCATTTATTTTGTAACGTTTTAATTTAATTGCTATTTAACTTAAAATTCGCCATAAACTAAATTGTTTTCACTTCACTTTAATTTACTATATAAAAATACGCACATAGTGTTGCAATGGAAGCATAAATAGGGCATGTTTCAGCATTTAACAAAATTCATGTACAATTGTTTGTTTTCTAATTTGTTATTTGTTTTGTCTTTTTCGTTGTTCTTTTTTTTTGTTTTGTTTTTTGTTGTTTGCCAAGGCGGAAATCCATGAATTATTATGGTATATGTTTTTTTTTTTATATAAATAACGAACAAAGCATATTTAAATAGTGTATAATTCAACTGGCATTACGATTCTTGTTCTTTGTTAATCGATCATTAAATAGTTATTTTTTATCCTCTGGGTTCACAACATTAAGGGGGGGGAAGACGATGTTGTTTTAATTTTTTTAGGCTTTTATTCCGATAAGGCTCGCTCCATGCGGGGCCAGAGTTTGTTTTTTGTTTGTTGTACAAAGGGAAGAACAGGTAACTAATTAATGATAACCAAAGCTCGAATTTAAGATGGGGATTTATTATTAAATAGAGCAAAAAAAATAATAGTATTATATAAGTATTAAATATATAGAGTTATAGTTAACCTTTGCACGCTGCCGTAAACGTAAACGTAACTACTCTTCGTCGCTTCTGATCTGATTCAAATTCTGATTCTGATTCAAAATCGTACGAGAAAAACAAAGAAACAAGTGGGGTGGAGGAGAGTGGGAGTGAAATCAAATCGAAATCGAAATCGAAATATCGAAAAGAGAATCAAATAAAATAGAAATAAAAAATAATAAATAAATATGCCTTTTGCACTTTTTCTTTCATTCTTTTCGTCTTCCTTCGTTTCCATTTCCACAAGACTATAACGTAATTTGTGTGTGTGTGTAGGTGTTGGTGTAGGTGTAGGTGTGTGTGTGTGTTTATAATTTATATAAAATATATATATAATATTAATGATAAGGCACTTTGAGAATTATTAACCCCCCGTGTTGATAAACACTCGCACTTCCTCTCCCTCTCTCCCTACTATTCTCTTGTTTGTTTTTCAGTTTCTTTTTTTTTTTTTTTTTGTTGATTTTGTTTTTAAGTCATGCTTAAATGTTTTTTCTGTGGCTGGTGTTTTTTTTTTTTTTTTTTTTTTTAAATATAATACGCCAAGTAAAAAGGTAATAATAAATAGGAGTAACTAAATATTTGAATTTAATTTGATTTGATTTTCAGTTTCCCTTTTCGTAGTAATTGCGTTTTCTTTTTCTCTTCTTCTTCGCTATATAAATTATTTGAACAAAAAAATATATAAAAGGCCTCCATAAGTGTTTATAAAAAAAAGTTCCGTGTACAAAAATAATTTAAATATTTTCCTTAAGTTTTTGCGCATTTTTACATTGGGTTTCTTTTATAGCTTTTTTTTCTCCTAAATTTCTTGCTCAGTTTATTCACTTAATTATAAATTTCTAACACTGTACTCAGTTTGTTTTTAATTTCGGCTGTTTTTTAGTTTTAGTTTTTTGTATCCTCTTTTGTTTTTTGTTTTTTTATGTTGCTTTCCCGACACATACTCGTACAAAGATCGACAATTGTTTCATGTTTCTTGCCTACATAAATATTTTAAATAGGTTTCTCTCACATTTGTTGTTGGTTTTGTTGTTGTTGTTTGTTTTTGTTACATTTTTACATAACAATTTTAATTTTCTCGCTTTTCGATTTGTATTACATAGTGTTTATAAATTTAGTTCATAAATCATCGGCGTAAGCAAATATATATAAATATATAATATATTGTTTTTTGTTTCTTTTATATAATTCGTATATAAATAATGGGGGGTTGTTTTTTGTTTTTGTTTCTTGCATAACACTAAAAATTATATAACTGCACCCAAAAAATAGTAAGAAATCAAGAAAAAAAGGTTTGGTAAAATAAATTAAATAAAAATAATAATATATAATAAACAAAATGATCTGTCGCATATACCATATAAAAAACATAAAATTATCAATGGTCAAAATATATATAATGTGTGTGTGTTGTGTTGTGTTTTCTGTGTCTGTGTGTCTGTGTTTCGGTGTGTCTGTGTGTGTGTGTCGCGTGTTTGTGTTGGTTTTTTATAAATTATTAACATTAATTGCATATAAAATATCTGGTATGTTTTTTTGTTTTATGTTTATAATAGATGCGAAAATAAATTATGGTGTTTGTTTAATAAATCAGCATTTCCACTTCAAGTTGTTTGCTTTTTTTTCTGTTTCTTTAAATATTACAAAAATGATTTGTATAGAACAAAAAAAAATATATAGAGATAAAAAATTAATGACAAAATTCAATTAATTCAATTCAGTGCAGAAATTGCCTGTTGCTCGTTTTGTTTGTTTGTTTTTGTTTGTTTGTTTTGTTTTGTTTTGTTTGTTTTGTTGGTTTGTTTATTGTTGTGATTTGTTGCAGGATTTGCAGAGGTATATCATCAATAATATTCATCATATCATTTATCATCCAAGATCATCGTAACCGTAAACGTTAATTGTTAAAACATAATTTATAGGCTTTATCAAAGTATAAACTCCCACTCTCGTTCTCTCTCGTATTTACATCTCACTATTACATAAATTTAGCAAAAAATTAAATAAATTAAAGAATTTTCTTAGTTCCGTTTCTCAGCTCTCTATCTCTGTAGCTGTAGTATCCGTTTCGGTTTCGGTTGCGGTTTCCGTTTCGGTTTCTGTTTCGGTTTCCGGTTCTGTTCCCGTTTCCGTTCCCGTTTCTGTTTCCAATTTCATTTCCGTTCCGCTTCCATCCGTTTCTCTCTGTTTCATTATCGTAATCATCTTGGATCGATTTCGATTGGAAGACATCGGACTTGCTTTGCGTCTATCGATAAAAACGGATATTTACAGGTAGTAGATCCTATCTATATATATATATATACGCACACACCTTGCATACATATATACATACATATTTGAATAGCAATTATGAATTTTTTATAAGACTAATCAAAAGGTTGGTGTGTCTGTGCGCGTGTGGCATAATAAATATTGAACAAAAGCGACAAGTGCTGGGTTTTCTAATGGGTGCACCACTACAAGTACAGTAGATCCTATTAAATGCAGGAACGATTCGGATAGTCCGATATATACAAATATACACGAGTATATATTTTTAGTTCCTTGTTGGCTCTTGTCTCCAAATTTCGATTTGAGCAACATTCTCGTTCAATCGGTCAATCGGTCAAATATTTCCATCCGTATTTCCGTATATCCGTATTTTGGCTTCGTTTTCCGGACTTTCTTCGTCCGGTTATAAGAATGTTTTCATTTCCATTTCCATAATTTGTAAGATCGTTTTGCTTGGATTTAGTTTTTTCATGTCTTTACGTATCTATCTTATCGTCCTCTTATTTAAATTATTAGATATTATGGTATTTTTTTTTGTTTCTTGTTTAGTTTTTGTTTGTCTTTCAATTAACGATAACGACAACTGTCACAGCTTGAGAGAAATCATATCAAAGATCGCTTGTTTTTTGCATTTGCTGCACGGGATGTGTTCCAGATTTTTCGTATCCAGCTTTTTTTTTTTAGTATCAGTAGCTTTAGGTCGTTGCTGAGATTTTGTCAAGGATTTAGTATCGATGGAGGGATGCTTTGTGGATGGGGTTTTGATGATTTGGTTCTTTTGTTTCGCTTCTTCTCTTCGATGGGGCAGTATTTTGATTTCCTACACCATCGCAATCTCCTCCTCCTCCATTCTTCTGATCCTTTTTATAGACCCAAGTTGGACTGGTGCTGGTAAGCCTCCACGGCGGAGCTCAGCCGATTGAAGACCGGCAGACGTGGCGTCTCCTCGTGCTGCATCGGCTGCACCTGCTTCTGCTGCGGCGTGCTGACGCTCTTGTGGAGCAGCTGCTTCCCGGTCGGACCGCCGAGGTCGTAGGGTGGCGGTGTGTGCACCGGCGAAATCGGAACATTCGGGCTCTCCGGGGGTGTGTTCGGTCCGCCACCCACCATGCCCAGGCTCAGGCCCATGCCCATGCCCATGCCGCCGATGCTTGCCATGCCCACGCCCATGCCCAGACCAAGGCCGAGTCCCGATGTGGACGAGGTCGACGAGGCCGAAGAACTGTTGCTGCCACCGGCACCTCCGTTGCCGCCACCGACGCCCCCGTTTCCACCCTGGCCCATCAGGCCCATGTAGCCACCGTTGGGGTGGAGGGCGTCGTGAAAGGGAAAGTTGGTCAGCGAGTTGGTGGGACTCAGCGACAGAGATCCGGTGGGCGACTCCCGGTCCGAGCCGGTGCTCATCGACAGCGGCGGACTCAGTGGCAAGAAGAACTGATTGCTGTTGTTGTTGTTTGAGTTGTTGCCGCCGCTGCTCAGGATATTCGTGGCCTGGCTGCCCTTGTTGGGGAAGCTCTGCTGTTGCTGCGACTGCACTGTGGAAGACTGCTGCTGTCCATTCGACTGCGACTGGGACTGCGACTGCGACTGACTGGATGAGGACTTGGCCGCCGCCTGGGCCGCCTGCTGCTGGGCGCGTGCCTCGTCGGCGTTGTGAACAAAGTGACAGCGCGGTCCGTAGGGACAGAAGCCGACGCTGTGGAAGGTGCGGCAGTACTCGGTCTTGTACTTGGGGTGGCGCTGCAGGTTGCGCAGCTCGTGGAATCCGTGAGCGAACTGGCACTTCTCTCCATACTTACACTCGCCGGCCTCCTCGAAGGGGCGACACAGCTCCGTCTTGTATCTGGAAAACATCGAGGGATTAGCCGGAGTGTTCCAATCGCGGAAGGTATTCGGAATTTTGTAATAATGCCAGAGGTTCTTACACTTCCATTACTTTCGTAATGTATCTTTCTTTATTTTTTTTTTTGTTGTATTCAAATTTTCACTTTTTATTTTTTGTTTCAATACTGAATTCTATCCGGAATAACGTTTTCAAAGAGACTATGCTTATTTTGTGACTGAATAATGCTGGTGATCGGATACGAATGTATAGAAGAATGTAAACGGATGGGCTACTGTTCAGGATTCAAAGTTGTATGATCGGAAAGGTAACTTTTCGGACTTTTTTCTATGTCGGTTTAAAGAGTCGTTACTCTGAAGCTAAGATATGACGTTCTAAAAGGGAAACAACGGTGTTTAAAACCTCTTAAAAAGACATAACTTCCTCTACAATGATTTAAAGTGAAGATTCCCCGTAGAATCCCCTTTTTTATGTCGTTTAAAGCTACGTCGTATCTCTTAGCTAAGATATGACGTTCTAAAAATGGAAACAAACGGGTTTTAAACGACATAACTTCTTCAAAGATGATTTTCAACTGAGATTTCCCGTAGAATCCTTTCTTTAATGTTGTTTTGATACGTCTAAGCTAAGATATGACGTTCTAAGAAGAAAAAAAAAGTTCTTAAAACGACATAACTTCCTCTAAAAGGATTTTCTGTTAAAATGTTCCTTAGAAACCTTTCTTTTATGAAGTTTGAAACTACGTGAAACATCTAAGCTAAGATATGACGTTTTAAAAAAGAAAACAACTGTTTTAAAACGACATAACTTCTTCTAAGATGTATTTCAGTTAAGATTTCCTGCCTAGAATCCTCCCCGGCATTATTACAATTATTCAAGGACAATTTTCCACCACTTACCTGGACGTATTCATGGGCTGCTGAGGCAGTGGCTCCGACTGTGTCCTCTCCAGCTTGCGGCGCAGATTCATGCCGCCCAGGCTCTCGATGATGGTCCGCAGGGACGCCACAGGCTGCTGCTGCTGTTGTTGTTGTTGCTGTTGTTGCTGCTGCTGCTGCTGTTGCAGGAGCTGGTGGCGCTGGGCCGGCTGTGAAATGGTGCGAGTGAGGGGGCCGTGCATGCGGTGGGGGTGCGGCTGCTGCTGGTCCATGTTGTTGTCCAGGACGAGTTCCTGGTGCTGCTGCTGTTGCTGTTGCTGATGATCGCGATCGCTTGCCACCTGTGAATGCAAAAAAAAAAAACATTTTAAATAAGAGGTGAGAAATCCGAAAATCAATTTCCGTCTCTCGGGCGTATACGTAATACGTAACGAGCGAATATTTCGCAAAAGACCAAACAAAAGTCAAAGAAAAAACAAAAAATAAAACATACATAAATACATATAATAAAATAAAGAGTGGTAAAAGGGGAAGAGCAGAGCAAAAGCCAAGCTCAAATGGTGTTTGGATACTTTTACTTTTAACTTGACCTATAAGCAGGAACAACAACAACAAAAACAAAAAGAAATAATGGAAATGAAAATGAAAATGAGACAGAAACAGAAAGAGAAAAACGAGAAAAACCCAAAGAAAGAAACAGAAAAACCAACATTCAAGATATTGCAAAAGGCAAAAATGTTATAATTTTCCAGACAATAACCGGAGCCAAGAAAAACCAGCTGTCCCTCTCTCTCTAGCTCTGCCCCCTTAACCCCCCACATTTCGTGTCGTCATCAATTTCGGGTTTTTATTTTTTTTACATCTATAGGTTTTTTTTTTTTTTTTTTGGAACGCAACGTCCGACTTGGCTTGTTCATTTTCGTGCGCTGCGATGCTGTAACATGTTATGCAACCAGTTAACAAAAACACAAACACAACGACACTCAACTCACTCCATCAAGCGTGGCCAAAAACTAACAGCAACACCAACAATAAAAACAACAACGAAAAGCCACAGAGAGCCAATTACATATGTATAGAGCTCAAGTTCAAGCCAACAACACGCAACAAGTTGGCTCGGCTTGGCTCGACTCAAAAGCCGGAGCTCCGCCGCCGCCGCAGCAGCTCCAAAAGACATCGAAAGCAGCAAAGCAAAAGCCGCAAAGGCAAAAACAAAAAGAGCACAGCTCCAGCGCCAACAAAAACAAAAGCAACAACATTTTGGGCCCAGCCAGCAAAGTAATCAAGCCTCCCCATCGCCCCCTCCACTAACCACTTTACCATCTCCTCGCCATCTCCCCTCCATCTGCTTCACTAAACTCAATTTGCCACTCTCCTTCGCCTGAGACGAAAACTGGTTGGCTTGCCCAACAAGTGCGACCAGAAGGGGGGATGTTATACGGTGTAAAAAAAGAGACAGTGCGGGGGCAAAGAGAGGAGCCCCAAGACGGAGAGCCAGGCCAGGCAAAGCGATAAAGACAGTGGCGCAGGCGCAACGTCGTAATAGAGTTGCCAGATAGTTGCAAAGTTAAAACTTTAAAATAACTTTAAAATAATATAAAATATTAAAACAAAAAAATTAAATACATGGTTTGTAATAATAATTAATAAAGCACAAAAAAAACATACTAAAAAGTTTTGTAATAAAAAAAGTTCCCCAAACTAATCTATAATTTAGTGATCCTAAAACCTAGCACTTGCTCGCATTTACAGATGCCCAGCAGACAAGATTACGGTCTATATAGCCCACTTAGAGAATCGTTATCTGGCCCCAAGGGGATGTCAAGACACATAAAAAAAAATTAAAAAGCTGGGAAGCGGACAGATGAGACCGACACTGGCAAGAAATAAATATTTATTATACATATGCACTTCATTTGGGTTATCTTTCTGCCCCGATTTCAACACTATATATACAACAGTCCGACCGACAGTCGGCTTTCATGAGTAATTCTCTCCATATAGCATTTCACAGAAAGCAAACCGAAACGAAACAAAACAATTTAAATGTCCAATTAATTAATTTGCCTGACGAACAATCAGTTTAGAATTCATATATGGAATCTACACACATATTTCTACTCGTCAAAAATATTTCTTATCTTATCTTTCTGCCGCTTCTCAGTCTCGATTTTTCAAATTACTAAGGTTATGTTTTTTTCATGTTTTTTTTTGTTTTTTTTTCTTGTTTTGCCAAACTTCCTGCTCTATTACAACGCTAATTAGTCAGCTGACATAGAGGACGAGACCAGGTCAGGCCGGTTTGGGACCCCGACCACCTGGCAACCCTGTCTTCGGTTTCAATTTCGGTTTCAGCTTGAAACTCTGCACAGACAGCAAAATTATTCGAAAGAAAAAACAAAAAATAATGAAAATAAAAAAACATTAACGAGCGCAACAAGTTTGCAAACCTTTAGCGCTTTGTGACGCTTACGGCATCGCTGCAACAGTGCTGCTACTGCGATGCCGACTGAGGATTGCGACTGCGGATACGGTTGCTGCCTTCTGCTTTTGCTTTTGCTTCTCTGCTTTTTTGCCTTTTCTGGTTTTTGTATTTGCAACAAGTACCTGAGACTAATCAAAAACAAAAACAAAAGAAAAGGAGAAAAACCCCGTTTATGCGGGCAATTCACGATTACTTAATTTCGCAAAAAAAAGATAAATTTCCCCACAAAAACCTTGAAAAGTGATAAAAGCATTACACATATTTACAAAAGTATTTAGAAATTATATATTTGGGTTAAAAAAAATACACAAATTATAGAGAAAATAAATATATTTAAAGAAAAAAAATACATTTCTTAAGAAAACTTCCGCTTTGGAAGCTAACCTTCAATTTGACGTTTTCACAAAAATATTTGTCACAAAATTATGAATTTGTTTTCTTGTTGTTGAGTTTTTGTTGGTTTTTATTTGTTGTTTAAGTTTGCACAGCTGTTTTGTGGGACGTGCGAGCGAAGGTCACACTTTCGGGCATTTTGCGAAACGAATTCGTGAACTGATTTCGCGAAATGGACTTGGCCATAAACGCAGAAACCCGATCCCAACCGCGAGGTGAGTAATGGTAATGGGAGGCGAAAAAAAGGGGGTGGGACGCGATATATATATATTTAAAAAAAAAAAAAAACGTGTTTGAAAAACCACTTAAAAAACTCGCCAATCTCCGCTCCATTTTTCCCTCTCTTCCGCAAATTTGTAAACGAAAGAAAAACGAGATTGAAGAAGAAGCTGGCTTTTAAAGCTTCTTCTTGTTTTTGCAAGGTTTTTCCGTTGCCTTTGTCTCTGTCTAGCCGTCTCTTTCCATCTCTATTCCACATCTTTCATATAGGTGAGAATTTCCCTTTCATTTGAAAATGAAAATACGTTTACTTTTCTTTCAGTCATGCTTTTGCTTTTGCTTTTTCTGCTTTTGCTTTTGCTCCTGCTTCTTCTTCTACTTGTTGCTAGTTGCCTGGCTGTTGCTGTCTCTGTCTACCTGTCTACTGCCCGTCTCCACTTGTCTGCCTTTTCTGTTTCTTTTCTCTTTCATTGTTGCGGTGGGTTAAGACAATAAAAGAAAGAGGGGAAAAACAACAAAAGAAAGACCCCAAAGAGTGGGTGAGTGGGTGGGAGGTTGTGGCGGTTGAGGAGTTACGACCAAAGACCTTGACGTCTTTTGGATTTTTCGGATTTCGAAATCCCCAGCAGTTCCGGTTCGAAAATTATCCAAAAAAAAAAACGATCCTCAAAAATTGGCTTCAAAAATCGAAGCCAAGGTTGCTTGTTAAATACCATTTTTTATGGTTTTAATAGAAGTTTAATAAAAAAAAGAACCCTATGAAAGGTTTTAGATAACTTTTAAGTGGAATCGATTTAAAAATAAACTTAAGGTTTCCCCCCTACTGGTGGGCTGGATTGTGTAAATCCAACAATAAATAAAGCTTTAAATATCAATTTGTAATCATTATTATCGTGCTGTGGCAATCGGAAACTTATAATTTCGATCTTTATTTATTTCTAGTATTACCTAAACCGCAATGGGGTTTATACGGGGTTTATGTAATTCGAAAACATTCATTCAGAGGCGTTGAAGATCCCATTCAGGGGGATAAATATTACAAAATCGAGAGAAAAAAACAATGTTTATCGCTTTTTATATCGAAATTTTGTCAATAATAACAGTTAGTTGAGGTTTATCATCTCTGATTGTAGGGAAATACTTGGATTACAATAAAGTTATTAATTATTTCTTTACTCAGAAACATCTTTCTTGGGGAAAAGCATTAATAATCTCTTGAAATCCTTTTATATATCGAAATATATCGAAATAGATCGTTTTGTCTATCGAAATTTTGTCAATAAAAACAGTTACTTGAGGTTTATCATCGCTATTTGTAGGAAATCCTTTAGATTACAAAAGATTTATTAGGGTTTTCCTTCAAGAAACATCTTTCTTAAAGAAATAACCAAAAATAATCGTTTTATTTATCAAAATAATCGGTTTTTAAGATATATCCTTGATTTTTCCGTTTAAAAATGATATTTCTGTATAAAAATGTTGTTTTTCTGCCCAAAAAACAAACGTTTACCTTTAAGAAACGTTTTTGTAATACATAATGCTTTGTCAGAGCCACGGATTTGGGTTCTTTGGAGTTTGGTTTTTGTTTTTTTTTGGTTTTTTGGCCACTTTTTATGGCTTACATACTAAAGATATATAAAAAAAAGATATCTATATATATATATATAGTTATATATATGTTCAGAGAGATATATCTTTTGTTGGTTTGTTTGTATGTTTCGGGTCTTGGCTCACGGGCTGTTAGGTAAGATTCGTGATTGTTTTTGTTGCTGCGGCTGCGGCTGCGGCTCTGGTGGTGTCTCATAAACACGTTAACACACACCAGCACACACCCAGCGCTGGCTCAAACGGTGTCTGTGTGCGAGAGATGCTGAAGACCTGCTGTTGCCTGTTTTTTTTCGTTTTTTTCGATGTTTTTTTTTGCCTCTCTGGGGACTAACTGGTTTATAGAGCCAGCAGCGATACTACCAAACCAACATCGCGATGACGACGACGCAATATCCATAACCTCGATGAGCTAACACCAATACAATGTCAATCGGATATACTCGTACACGACCATTCTCCTCACCGATACTAAATACTAATACTATATAATATATACGCGAATTGAAAATGAATACAAAGTTATTATTGAGTGTTATTTTTAATACGAAAAAACCTGCACGAAACGGCTAAACAGAGATGCCAACACAAGGGGGCGTCCAAGGGGGCGTGGCTCTACTACACCACAGATATATATATACCTCGACTATATATATTCAGATTCGCATCTATTAATCGCTTGGGGAATAACATTAGCAATTAAAGCCAAGCGCCAAGCATTTACATTTAGTTGGAGATGAGATTCAGATTCAGATTCAGATTCGGATTCAATTTATCAAAATCAACAGATTCCGCGATTAACATATTGAAAAATATCAAAAGGTTAATCAGATGAATATATAATACAATAATATTAAGGCCTTAAGGGTAGGAATTACTTTGAAACTTTATCAAAGTCTCGTTTCTTCAAAATATCGAAATTTCGATGATTTGTGACACATTTTATCATCTCTAATTGACAAATATTTAATAATCCGATAATAATCGATTGTATTCGATAGATAGTGACCGAAATAAGAGTCTTAAGAGTAGGGATTACTCTAAAACTTTATCAAAGTCGCGTCTCTAGATAATTATTTCAAAATTCCGATGATTTGCGACCCCTTTTTGTCATCTCTAATTAACAAATATTGAATAATCGATTGTATTCGATAGATAGTGTCCGAAAATAAGATGATTTCCATATTTACACACTCGCACGATTCATATTTTTTCGGTTCAATTAAAGTTCAAGGTAAGCCTTAAATTTTCTAAGCAAACTGTGAGATTTTTTTCATCTTTTTTTGATATTTTTTTGAACCTTTTTTGTGTTGTTTTGAGATTTGATTAGCACGCCGCAGATCAAATCAAATTAAATCAAATGAAAAATCGAAATCTAAACCCCACAAGACAGACACCTTTTCGTCTCTTAAAAAATATATACATAAAAAACAGAACAGAAAAAAAGGAGAACCAGAACCAGAACAAGGAGAAACCAAGCTAAAACCGAGTGTCGCATCCATTTTAATTGTTGTGGACAAATTTGAATTGGTAATTAACACATGCCCGGGGGACTGTTCCGAGTCGTTACATTGCATTGCACTTCATTCGGATTCTCATTTCGGATGCATTTCCATTTCCATTTGCATTCCCCCCAGCCCCGATTTTCCGATTTCTGATCGCCTTTTGATCGATTTATAGAACTCTGACAGAAGCCTCAGCGACAATAACAATCAAATATAGAACAGGCAGAGTTTCAGTTTTGGTTTTGAATAAAGACAAAACAATGGGAGAGGAACGAGGAACGGTACAATCGATAAGTTATCGAAATAATCAATGATTTGGTTGATTAATATCATCCTTTTGAGAAAAATATGAGTATTTGATCTTCTTTTCATTCTATTTAAAGATTTTAAGAAGATAAGGTTTTTTTGAACCATAATCCTATCGATAACTTATCGGAAGAATCATTGATGTATGTTTTCATTTGAATTTCGATAAATTCATTCAATTCTCCTTCATTTAAAGAACATATTTGATCTTCTCTTTATTTTATTTAAAAGTTAAGGAAATGAAAGATCTATTTTGAGCTATAGTCCTACTGAAAACCCATCGATAACTTATCGAAATAATCAATGATTTATATTTTCATTTGAATTTCGATAAATGTATTCAATTATCCTTCATTTAAAGAATATACGAGCTCGTATTTGAGCTTCTTTTCAATATATTTAAAAGTTTAAAGAGGATATTTTATCTTTTCGCTATATTTAGGTTAAGAAGTTAAGAAAAGATCCTTTTTCGATTATTTCTTTGCTCACAATGATTATTTTTCTACCAAAAACCAACTAGTTCTAAAGATATATCCATAATCCTTTTTAGTTTTAGTTTTTAATTAATACAAAATGTTATTACGTTTTCTTTTACTACCAACCCACCAACAAGGCCAAGGAAAGTGGCTAAGGTGGCAAGACTTTTCTGTTTCGCAATGCAAACTTTGTTGTTTTTTATTGTATTTTTTATTTTCTGTTTACATATTTATTTGCCTTAATGACGGCCCCAATTTGTCATTAAGTCAGAAAACGAAACAGAAACGTTTAAAAAGCCGAAAGAGTTAAGTCAGCTAGCCTTTTTGGCCATGTTTAAAGATTTACATAATGTTGCCAAAGGCTGGGAGAAAAAACTAAATAAAATCAGAAAACTTGGCTTCAGGTTCGGGTTTTTGTCGGTTTTGGGTTTTCAGTTTTGGGTTTTCAGTTTTTAGGTTTTCGGTTTTTAGGTTTTCGGTTTTGGGTTTGGGCCATCCATTGATTGAGGTCTAGGTCGAGCAAAGCATTTCACATTTTCGTATCGTTTTCATTGTTCATCCGTTCGTGGTTCGTGGTTGTTGCTTTTTGTTGTTAATAATATTTGGTAAGAGCAAAAACAGCAACAACAACAACAAGATAGATAGCGAGAGTGTTTAAAATGGAGGAGGAAGAAATAAGAAATAATAAAAAAAAAACGACGCCAAGCGAGGCGACGCGACGCATGCGCAACAACCGTGCCAGTTTCGTTTCTTTTTCGTTTCGTTTCATTGCCAAGCGTCTTGGTTTGTCTTCCTCCTCCGGTTCCTCCTCCACCATCGCCGTTTTTTATTGTATATATTTTTGTCGAACCGGCTCGGCTCGGCTGGGCTCTTGGCGCACTCACATAATAATAATTGGCAACAACGAAAAATCACATAATAAAACACAATAAAAGAAAACTTCACAGCCGCAGCAGCTACAGCAACAACAACTCTTGGCCTTGCTAAATTCGGAGCACAACAACCATAAAAAACGGCTTAAAAAAACACAACAAAAAAAATATACAAAATCCGGCACAAAGAAATCGAATTTGTATCCAAAAGGGTTCCGTCTTCAATCAATAATATGCATAAAAATAATATATAATAATAATCATATAGTGGTAACCTCTATAGTTTTTTTTTCTCGAAAAATGTTGCAATTTCCAAGTCAAAAACCAAAACTAAAAAACAAGGAAGCCCGAAAGGAGAAAGGCCTCAGTGATTCACGATTATGCAATCGAAATAAAAGCTTTTCCATGGCAGGGCAACTCTGGAGATACTTTTATAAAAAGTAGGAAGAATTTTGTTAGCAAAACGCAACTATTTATCAAATTTTACACATTTTACACATTTTTTTATAAAAAATTTAAGTAATTTTATTCGAAAGTTAATGGAAAGTAAAAGGGAAATAATAAATAAATATACAAAAAAATATATTCCAACCAGGAAACTCTTTTTTTTTCTCATAATTTATGAATTATTTTCTTCAAAAAATCCAGGAAGTTTTAAACAAAAAATGAAGGAGAGGTTCGAGTTGGAGTCTGTTTTTGGGCACTATTTTGTATTTTTTCGATTCTCTAAGAACTCTTAACCCTAAATAAAAATGATAATAATATTCCCCCTCAAAAAATCTATTACCAATAGGCTCTTTGTTTGCCATTAGATAAGCCGCTATATAAAAAATATATAATCTACTGATTAGCCTAGACTTTGGGGTTTGTTGTAATATTTTATGGATGACATTCTAGAAAATTGATTTTCGAAATACAAAAAACACGAAAAACATGAAATGGGGTATACGAGAGTCGTACGTAGAGTCTGCTATCACCTCGACCCTTTTGCCCTTGCCCCCAACCTCTCTGCAGTCCCCTTTCCATCCCCTCTGTTCTCCCTGGTTTTAGTATTCCTTGCTTTCTAGTATTCCCTAGTCTTATCTGGCAACGGGGTGTCCAGAGTTTCAAGCCTTATCTGGGGACCCGGCTCTTTTTTTTCCCATTTTTTTTTTGGTCTTTCTGGCTTGGGGAAAAAAGTGGGGTGAGTTTTTTTTTTATAGCGACTTCTGGAGACCCCAATTTTTTACTCTTTTTAGGGGGGGATAAGCACTATATAGTAGATATATAAACAAAATAATTCCCTGTCTAAGGTTGATCAAAATAATATGATCTAAAGGCTCAGAAAAAGAAGCAAACTTTTGGGAAATTGAATTTTGGGGAGTTTTTTTAGATGAAATAAAGTATTTAAGGTTTTGAAAGAGGTATTACTTTAAAAATTTAAGTATTGACGGTTTTTAAATAAAAAAGGAGCTAAGAATTTGGTTGATTTTTTCATTGAATCTCTTCAAGTGTGACCATTTCTTTGCAGTGTGACAGTGTTGCAGTGTGGCTGTTCTTGTTACTGATATATGCGGTTTATTTTTAAAATAAATAACTGTATAGATATCATGGAAGGCGTTTATAGAGAATTTTCAGTTGTTTGTTTTCTTTGCTCTCCGCCACCTCCTGTTCGCTAACCCCCTACTCCTATACCGCACACCCCTCCCCCTTCACAAACCCCTCACTCTTCCTCCTCTTCACAGTTTTTTATCAGTCGGGGGAAAAGTTCTTGGCGCTTATCACTGCGCAGACGTCGCCGCCCGGCAAACGCTTGCACGTGTGTGTGTGTGTGTTGGTGAGCACATGGCAGTGGCAGTGACCCGTACCCCCCACCACCCCCGCACCCTGTCGATGGGGTCCAGAAAATTCTCCATATCTCCCCCAAATGCACACTTGTATGTGCTCTTCTCTCACTCTCACCAATTGCAGGCCCAAGCACGTAAATCGTAAAAATAAAAACTAAAAACGAAGAAAAAATGAAGAAAAAACACAAAAACACACACTTGAAAATATAGATTGAGAAAAAAGACTCAAGAAGACAAGGGGGGTGGGTGGTGTGATTGGAGAAGGAGAAGAAGCTGGAGGAGGAGAAGACTCAGAATAAACAACTCAAGCCAGCCTGAACAGCAGTTCTTTCCTCTCCCCCCCCCTTCCCTTCTCTCTCCCTGTTGATTTAATATGTGTATTTGTGTTTGTGTGATTTAATGTGATAAGAATATACTTATTATTGGGTTAGTTAGTTCATATAATAATAATAATCTTTCGCCTGGCCTGGTGAGGGTATTTGTTTTTGTTTTCTGTTTTTTGTTTGTGTCTTTGTTTTTGTCTTTGTCTTTGTTTTTGTTTTTGCTACTCAAAAGCGATAAGCAAAAACGCGCACAAACTGATATACAAAGTACAACAACAACAAAAACAACGAGAGAAATGAAATACAAAAATACACAAAAAAAGAAACAAAAATTAGCAAACTAAGGGAATCTCAACTCAACTAAAAGTGCATATTAAGCACTCTTCGAATACCAACACATATGAGCGAAAACCCAAAAAAAACTCAACCGGAAAGCAAGATCTTTTTTTTAAGCTCAAAATACTGAGACACTGAGACTTCTCAAGCTCTGAGCCTTTTGCCTTTCCAGGCAATTGGAATTTTCTAGAATTTTACACTGAGACGAGACAAAACCAACAAAAATTGAGTAGCTTTGATAACGGCACTCGGCGAAAATATCAATTCAAAAGGTTTAGGATTGCCATTAAAAGAGATTTGTTTTTTGGATTATCAAAAGGGGGTTGTTTTTGAAGGTTTTTAAAGAATCAAAAAAGTGATTTGAAATCCAAAAAAAAAACCCCCCGGTATAGGATTTTTGACTCAAAAAATGTTTTCCTCTTCCACAGGTTGTTTTTTTATCCCTTCTTCCCCCTCCTTCCTTACTGTTCGTTTCCACCCTCCTCGTTACCTCTTCTTGCTCTTCCAGCCGCGTCTTTCCCTTCCCTTCCATTCCCTATGCCAATAATTTATCGACTATTTGATAACCCGCACAAACAATAAAAAAAACAGAAACCAAACCAAAGGGAAACAAAAATCTAAGAAGGAAAATAACAAGAACTGGAAGGAGGAGAAGCAGTAGTGGAGAGGGGGGAGGTGCCGACGAGGGTAGCGAGAGGGACAAGCGGGCAAAGAGAGCAACATGTTGGGAATGTGTTGAACACGTGGTTGGGTTACTCTAGCTCTCAAAAATCGGATCCGCAGATCAAATCGGATCGAAATCATGATTAAAATATATCACAGACGAGGGGAGGAGGAGGTAGAACTTAGAACCGAAAAAGAAAAACAAAAACAAAGGCTCACATGTTTTTAACTGTGCTTGGCTTTGCTTTTGTTTTTGTTTTTGCTTAGGCTTTGTTTTGCTTCTTTTGCTATTGCTGGTTTTGCTTTTGTTTTTGCCTTTACCTGTGCTTTGCTTTTGCTTCGGCTGCTTTTGCTTTTACTTTACTTTGTTTTGTTGTCCTGTAAAACCAGTTGCAGAGCGCAAGGGAGATGGCGATAGCCCACGGCGGGCAAAACCCGAACACGAAAAAAAGCAAAAGCAAAAGCAGGCTGGCAGGCCTGGCAATCAAAAGCGACAGTGAATGTGAATGGAAATCTACTAAACAAACGGGGGAGGGGGCGAGGGAGGGAGAAGGGGACGCTAGCAGCGACAGCGGCAGCGCGGCGCGGCGGTTAGCGGCGTTGATCGCGACTCCATTATATAATAGATTCGATTGGATTTCTTGCTGGATTGCTGGATTTCGGTTTTGGGATTGGATTGGCAATCAGAAACGAAAGAAAAAAAAATATACAAACACATGGAAACTCATGTTGCAAGCCGTGTTTGTTTTTGTTTTTATTGGAGGGTGGCCCGCATGAAATGGCAGAAAATGCAGAAAGAGAGAGGGAGAAGAGTGCCGTACCAGCATAGAGGGGGAAAGGAAATATTAACAAAATTAATAAGCGAAACCGTTTAAGAATTTGCGGGCGAAGCAGAAGAACAAAGAAACGACTAGATAGCTTTTTTGTTTTTTTTTTCTGTTACAGGCGATGAATTTTCCGCGAATTCATATGCCATTTGCATTGTAATCGAACAGAATTCCATAAAGCGATTCTAACGACGAATCTACACCTTCCTCTCCCCCTCTCACTCCCATGGAGCATGCAAACAAACAAACAAAAACAGCAGATGTGGGGGGACCGAGGGACGAGGGGCGCTGCGCTGTACTTTGGCACTCAATTGAGCGGCCATTAGCAATAATACCAACAACAACAATACACAAGTCAAGACAATTTCAAGATTACAACAATAACAGCAAAGAGCAAGCCAGCAATAATAATAATAACAACAACAGTAACACGAAAAACAACAAATAATACAAAGATGACAATAGAATATGAAGTGTCTTCTCGCTCGCCCGCTCTCCCACTCACGCGCTCTCCCACTCTTCGCGGCTCCACAGAGTAGAGTAAGGAGGGGAGCAAGTGTGGGGCCGCCAGCACAACCAAGCATTGGTGTGGGTGAGATAGCAAAACGACGACGACAAAGGCGAGTGCACACAACGGTGATCAGGAGAGCCAAAGAGTGGGGAGCACAAAATACATACATATGTATGTATGTATGTATATTTTGTATCTCGCTTGTGTGTGTTTTATTTTTTACAACTGAACGATAAGAGGCAACAATAATAATATTAATAATAATACGCGGCGCGGCGCGGCGGCCACAGTAGCGCGATGCACGCAAATAGCTTATTTCAACTTTATAAACGGCAAATAATTGAAGAACAATTAAGCCTGAGAGTATATGGTAGAGTATGAGGAAACACATTTTCGACATTTTCGTGCACTTGAAGGCAATTGAAAATATGTATTCATATATATCTCATATCTTATATATAAATCTTAGAAATCGTCTCCAACTGTAGAACATGTTTTTTCAACCCCCATCGACTAAT
Source organism: Drosophila ercepeae (assembly GCA_018150545.1). Classification (NCBI taxonomy): domain Eukaryota; kingdom Metazoa; phylum Arthropoda; class Insecta; order Diptera; family Drosophilidae; genus Drosophila; species Drosophila ercepeae. Next base: position 3,456,029 of record JAECWL010000174.1, read on the forward strand.
AAACTCTTGAGAGGATCCTCTTACCCTACTCCACCCCCCGCACAATGCACTCACTCCACTCGATGCATCAATCCATCCATCCATCTATCCGTTCCACTCGCACTCACTCCAAGGGTATCTCAAGGGTCAGCCAGTCAATATGCTGGCAATGTGTTGAACTTTTTGTTGTTGTTGTTGCATGTCCCCATGCGTGTGTGCGTAGGAATGAGAACTGTTTCTGATTTCCCAGTTTTCAAGCCGAATATTACTTTATTCTAAGTTTAAGGATCAATTCTGTATTCTAGGTTGTATCTTGAGTTTATTTTCGACCCTTTTCTCCAGCGTTTTCTCCTCCTCCTTTGCTTTGGCAACTCTAATCGTGTGGGTGAGCGAGCAAGTGGAGTGAGTGAGCCCGAGTGGAGGGAGTAAGCCCGAGTGGAGTGGGTAAGCCCAAGTGGAGGGAGTAAACCCCAGTGGAGTGGGTAAGCCCAAGTGGAGTGAGTGAGCCCGCGTGGAGTGAGAGGACTTGAGCCTGGACTTTGGGGATGGGGCTGAATATTAATCGAGTCGAGTCGAATCGAATCGAATCGAAATGAAATGAGCTGAGAGTTGAAGGGTCCGCGAGGCAGGCGGAGGCGGGGGATTGAAGAGTTGCCGGTTTTTATGCGTTTTTTTTTGTTGTTTCTTAGGTAGGTAGCCAGCAGTTGCACTCCTCCCCCAACTCCTTCTCCTCCTCCTATCCACCAACCAATCTTCTTCTTGCAGCAATGGCGTCGGGACTCACACAAATACACACACAAAATACAGATCAAAATAAAACGACGACGCTGTTATCGCCTTGGCAGGAAATGGAATTATATTCGTACAAAGTAGTCGCCGTTTGTCGCGGCTTGTAAAGTCTCAGCAGGAGAGATAGAGCGAACGAGAGGAGGAGGGACGAGAAAGAAGGGGGGCAAACCAAACCGAAGGAGTAACAGTAGGCGGGGGGAGCTGGAAACGTAATACGATGATTACGTACGAGGATTTCGATATAACAAACTAAGCAGATTTTACAAACCGAAAGCAAACTCCATTTCATGTATAAATTTCATAATAAAAAAAAAATAAACGCAGAAAGGCGAGCCGAAAGGTGGGAGAGCGGCGGTGAGCCACCGGAGCTGGAGCCGGAGTCGGAGTCGAGTCGAAATGAAAAGTTATGCGAAAAAAAAAGTGCCGCTCCTCTCAAACTCCACACTGCACCAATGGCCAGGCCAGGCCACCCCACCAAATTGTTACAGACACTTTAAGAAACGAGCATAAACACAAAGCGATTGTGACACTTTGGTCGCCTGCTTGTCGATCATGTTACGTTTTGTCCAAGCTTCATATTCCATATTCAACAGCCGACAAAAGTTTACATTAATATTATTATTCAATAAAAAAAATTCGAACGACTTCCTGCCCATCTGTGTATGGATGTGGAAAATTGCGTTTGTTTTTTTTTTAGCGTGAAAATTTCACAATGGCCAAAACAAACACATTCGAACGCAACGCAATCCTCTTGCTAACCATTTTCGTACATTTACAATTTCATTTAGCTCTTGACACCGTTTCCAGCCGAAGCATTTGCAAGCGCTATTGCGACATATTCGTCGCCTGGGCGGCACAGCAGCTCCAACAGCAACAACAAAAGCCGTTTCTATTACATGGCTCGATGTGTGCGCCGGTGTGCGTGTGCTTGAGTGACTGTGTTTTTGGAGCTTTTGTTGCGCCCTTTCGCTTTCGGCAGCAATTTGTTGCTGCAGTTTTTGCTCTTTTTTGCCGTTTTGTTGTTGCCAAAAAACAATGTGCTTATAACGGCTGTGTAATGAAAAAAACAATCGACTGAGTGACTCTGCCTGACGATAATCAATAACACGGTCAGCGGCAAAGTTCATTCAAAAAAGGGAAAAACAACTCAAGAAGAAGAAAAACTTATTTGCAACTTTATCGGCCGTCAACCTGCCTTGGCCCATTGTGCTGTTGTTGTCTCGGCTGTTTTCCCTGCCGGTTCAGATGGGTTCTACTTGACCCTTTGGCCCTGCATTTTAGTTTACGCAAATTTGCGACACAAAACCAAAAAAAAAACAGAAAACACAAAACAACTGCTGGAGGTGTGGAGCAACCAAAAACAAAAAAAAAGCAAAAAAAGCGAAAAGAGGAGGGAGAAAAAATAGCAACAGGCACTTGAGCGTCTCTGTCCTTATTGGTTGTACCTTCTCTGGCTCTCTACCTCTCTCACTGGCTCCATCATTAATGACAAAACTTGGCACGTAATCGCAGCAGCAGCGCTGTGGCCGCGCAGCAGCAGAGCTCTTAACTCGGTTCATTTAAGAGCAACTTCGAATCCGGACACAAAAAAACACAAGAAAAAAACAACACAAATCACTAAAAACACAAAAATCCAAACCAAACCCGGAACTGACTTAATCGAATTTGTTGTTGATCACCAGCTGCTGCCTCTGCTGCTCTGCCGATGGCTCTGCCACTAACTTTCCGCACGCATACAGTGGAACTCGAAACACTAGCAATTAATATAAAGTTTTGAAATAAAATTATATTTTGAAGAAAAGGAAAATTTTGTTTCCCTGATTTGGTAATAATTTTAATAAATTTTAATTGATTAATCTTTTTCTTTCCTTTGAAAGCTTCTCTAATCGCACGACAACCACTGTGCCTGGAAAAATAACCGATCACGAGTGCATTTGTTGTTTTTGTTGGTTTTAATGATGCTGCTGGTGGCGCTGCCTCTGCTGCCGCGATGACGCCAATTGTTACAAGCATTTATTAAAAAAAAAAAAAAAAACAATAACCCGTGGAAGGGAGGGGGGTTGGTCACTTATCAAAGCCTTATCAGAAAAAAATTATTGTTTAGTCCACTTTACAGTCTGTCACAATAATAATTCCGTGAGTGAGTTTTGTCAACCAAAATAATTATGAATCAGCGCTGGGCTTTAAAATTCGAGCAGAAAAAAAAACGAAATAACAAAAAACAAACAACCCGAAAGCAAGGCGAGTGTAACGAAACGGAAATAATATATATCTGTATATATAATTTAAAAAAAAAAAAACAACAGCATATTGTAATGGAAAATAATAAATGCGATCGAAGTGGAAAACGAGTTATTATTGAGACTAAAAGTCTCGAAATTTTAAGCAAACGAGGCATGAATAAAATATAAAAACCGAGTTTTTTTTGGAATAAAAATTAAAAAAAACACATTGCACATAAAAAATATTTAGTTTACGACAAACAGGAGAGAAAAAAACATGTGGTTTGGGCATGTTTCAACTTCAAAAATGTTTTTATATGCATTTTTGTGCATTTTTTCGATGTGTCAGCGAAAAGTTTTCACTCCAAAACTGAGTGCATTTTTCGGGACCAACAAAATAGAGAAAGAAAAAAAATGAATGAAAAATGAAAGTCATTCTACGAATATCCTAATTAGAAGGAAATAACAAACAATGCAAGAATAATGAGAAGAAGAATAAGATGAGGGAGAAGCACTTACCGACTGGAACATGTCGCCGCACTCATAATAACGGGAATTACCGACCGTCGCCGTGGATTTCTGCACTATTGTGGCAGACATTTTGTTGCTTTATTTGATTTTATTCGTTTTTTTTGCTGTTTTTGATTGAACTTGATTTTTGTAGCTCTTCTTGTTGTTGCTTCTTCTATTGCTGCTGTTGCTATTGTTGTTGTTGTTGATTTCCACTGAACAAGACAGAAAAATATTCTTTATCTTGCGATTGCGTTTCGGTTTTGTTATAAATATTTTTTTTTCGTTTTTTTTTGGTTAGTTGATATATATTTTTGCACTTGAATGTTGAGTTATTTCTTTGTATTTGTTGGCGTTGTTGTTGTTGTTGTTGTGGCTAATGGTTCCGCGTATTGCATTGCAACAAAAAAAATATGAGCTGTAAAGATTGGAGAATTAGGAGAACGAACGAGGAAGAAGAAGAAGAATTACACGTGCTCGGCGTACTCTCAAGTCTGCTAGTGTGTGTGTGTGTGCGGTTCGAGTGTGTCTGTGTGTATGGCGTGTATCAGGATATTTTTCACGCACATGTGCGGAAAAGAAGAAGAACGTAGGAAACGTAGGAGATGTTGTTTCGCTTTGTTCCTTGTTCTTGCTCTTTTTCCCTTTTTTTCGTGATAATTTTTTGTTGTTTTTTTTCTGTTCTGTTTCCAAAACAGCGCGGATTGTGTCTGCCTGTGTGTGTGTGTGTGTGTTGGTTGTTTGCTTTGCTTTTATCGCATTCGTTCTCAAAGCGGAGAGATAAGCTCGCGCTCCGTCCCTGTCCCTCACAAATATTCAACGTCCGTGCGCCTGTGGTTATCTATCTCCCTCGCGCGCACCGTCGCAGGTCGCACCGTCGGCTTCGCTCGTTATGCCTGTATGCAAGATCTCTAGTGGTGGTCGTATTTCAGAGTATCACATGTCTGTGTGTTTGTAATTTGTATTTTATTGCTGCGCAGGCAGGCAGGCAGGCACGGCGAAAAACAAAAACAAAGTAATGGCAAAGGCAACGCTTGCCCTGTTCCTGTTGTCTTTCGTCTTGTTTGTGTTCTTCTTCTTCTTAGTCGTCGTCGTCGCTGTCGTCGTCGTCGTCTTCGTTTTCGTCTTCGTCTTCGTTTTCGATTCGAGTCCTCCCGTGCGCATGTGTGCGTGCCAGTGATTTGCTTATTTGAATTTTATGATGCCGCAAAATTTCAAATCAAATGTAACATGCTTCTTCGGAACTTTTGCTTCTTCTTCACTTCAAACAAAATTGTCGTGGTTTCTTTTTGTCGTTTTCTTCTATCCTTTAAGCACCGTTAAAAAAAAATGTAAAAAAAAATATATATATTTGCATCTACTCATGATTAACAGTTTCTTCTGAATTTTTAGCACACTTCAATATTTGAAAAGTGAATTGGCAATGACGCGCACACAGTCACCCGAGCAGGCTTTGAATGAATTGTCAAAAAAATCACTTCAATATAAAACTGATTTGTTTCAATTTTTGAATTTTTCAATTTTCAATTACTTTAAAGGACGCACAGATCCTGGCACAAAAAGCGACGAAACTTCCTCTTCGTTCTCATCCGTCGTTCGCCGTGCACGTCGTTCGCGATCGGAGCTGTTTTTTTTTGTGGTGGAGCCGTGGAGGTGTTTTGGTTTAGAGTGGCGGAGGGACGTCTATGTTGGATTTGGGACTATATTTTCTCATACTTTTTCTTTGGTCACATTGTTTTGTAAACCTTTCAACACTAAAATTTGGTGCACCTGCATGTGTATTTTATGTTGGTATTTTTTTTATCGGTGCTATCGAAGTGTGCTAAAAAAAATACTTATATTTTTTCTATAGGTTAGTGTTATCAGAATTGTATTACCTTTGCGGTTTTAGGGTTTTATTAGCTGGTCACACATGAATCGACATCCATTCCGACTATCGCAGTTTTTGACACGTCACAAAGCGACTATCGCTATCGATATTTAATACCATATTTTGGGGCTGCCAAGCCGTGTGAAAAATTAAAATGGGTGCTGAAAAACGTAAGAAAAAGTAAGCCAACATTTGTTTATGTTTTGAAGGAGTCACAAACAATAGATTCTTGATATTGCCACTGCAGGTGCACCAGATATAAAGATGATGGTGAAGCGGGTCCATTGGAAGGTGAAGAACCCAGGCTGGAGGCCATCAAAAAGAGCAATAGATGCTGAAAGATAAAACTCCCTTCAGGAGTGACTTCCAAAACGAAGTTTCCTCCAAAGATGTGGTCGCTGAAGGATTAAAGAGAGATAACCCAGCCAGGTGGCGGCCATTTCAGGTAAATTTGATTATTTAAATATTGTGAGCAAGTTTTAATAGAAAAATCTACAGGTTTTCAGAAATGGGAGTTACTTTGGGAAGCTGTGAAGGAGCCAGGAAGTGGAACCAGGAAGGAAAGAATCTGGAATAAATCTGCAATAACTCGAAGAAGACTCAAAATATTAGGAAACTTCAATAGGAACCCAAGAATCCCATATAGCCTTTTGTAACCAGATCACTTTTGTATCCAAAAAACTTTCGTGGAAAAAGAGCGCCAAAGAAAGGCGCCAAGTTTGAAAAGTTTCAAGTTTCTCTCAGAACCAAAGCTGGGAAATAAATACTTTCCAGCTGTTACTATGAAGAACTTTCAGGGTATTACGAGCCACTTAATCCCACGATTATATATCAGTTTCGGTGACGTGACCGCATCCCTGTCACTCTTTCTTATCGCCGACCACTGCCTGGGTGATGCACTGGACAAGTCGTCGTAGTTATTGACGGCACGTAAATATAAAAAATGATATATAAATATATATATATATATAAAAGAAATCATTGCACAGCCAGACGCATGGCGGACGTGTCATTAGGCGGCGACAATGAATAAACAAAGAAATAAAGAGCAGAAAAATAAATCTATTTCACATGCGACTTGCAAAAGGCGTCAGAGAAGACTTGAAGAGGGCGAGGGCGGTGAGGGGGAAGAACGTCTTCGGGCGTCAACAAATCTACAATATATACCAGATTCTAGGGGATCGAAATAAGGGTTTAAATTCAGGATTCAGGTTGAAAGTTTAACGATTTTAAAGTAAAAATTACCTTAAAACTGTTATTAAAATTTTAAATATTTGTTATATTCAAAGTTTTCCAATTAGTTTGGAATTTATTTCTTAAAATTTGTATAATTTATCTTGAAAATTTTCAATCATAATCTTTACTGTATTGGCTTTGAAAAACAATTTTTTCCAAAAGAGAAATATAAGAGTTTCTTTTTAGAAAAAAAAGCTAATTTAATATACAAGAGCCTACATTCAGTATTAAAAAATAACCTAGGAGTTTCATAAACAATAAGAGAAACTAAAAAAATATCTATATAATTATTTATATAAAAAGGGAAAATACAAAATAATCAAAACGGAAGACTGAAAATTGTGAATTTTCAATTTCCAATTATATATTTTTTTTAGAGAATTCTAAAAACCAATAAACTTAAGAAAAAAAAACATCATAAAATAAGAGACATTTTTCAATAAAATAAGTTTAGAGTTAAAAAGGAAGAAACCTTAAAAAAAATAAACATATTTTAAGGATATAAAAATACAACTTTTGTTTTTAAGGCTTGAAAGAACTTGATTCAAATATAATAAACTTGTCAGAAACATCATAAAACTATATTTTATTTATAAAATTTTGAAAAAAGAATCTTTCACCTCTCTGTCTCTCTCCCTCAATATGACTCTGTCTCTCTCTTGCACACACGCCACCCAGCACCGCACATCGCCCCGTCTCTGTCTATTGCAGATGAAGAAAGCGCGCGTTAAAGTCGAAATTTAATTTCAACATATTTATTGATATAATTCAAAAAATTAAATATAAGTTATGTTTATAATTATTACTGCTTACTATGCAAATTTACTTTGCAGTTTTGCGTTTTGCGTTCTGTGTTTTCTTTTCTTTTTTTGTTTTTGTTTGTTTGTTTTTTTTTTTTATGTTTTTGTTTGTTTTTCCTTTTCTTCCTCATTGTAATTATTATTATTATTATTATTTATTATTTGTTTGCATTACTCTTGTTGCTTTTGTTTCTGTTGTATTTTATTACTTTCCCCCATCTCAGTTGGCTTTTTGCTTTCTTGTTTGCTTTATCATTATTTTCTGCTCATCCGCACATCTGCAATTTTTTTGTGGTTTTTTGTTTGTATATTTTTATTAATTTTTTTTTGCTCTCTTTATTTATTTATTATTTAGTATTATTGTTTATTTGTGTTTCTTATTTATTTCCAATTTAATTAGTTGTAGAGTTTTCTGCTCCTCTCGATCGTAATTAAGCATTGGATTCGATCTGATCTGAACCAGAATCAGAAATGGGATATATGCATACATATATGGTGTTTATTCGCTTAAATATATACATATATATATGTATATGTATAGGTATATGTATAATTTATGTACTTTGATATATATATATATAAATATATATATAGATATATATATGTATATACGTTTTAGTGTGTGTTCCTCCTCTTCAATTATTCTGCTCCTTCCTCTCATCATCCTTCACTTTTCTTATTTTTTTTTGTTTACGTTACTTCTTATTCTCATCCTTATCATCATTACCGTTATTATTTCATGTAATTTATTAGGCTAAGTGTTGGTTTTTCTTTTCTTTTTTAATTTTTTTGCTTTTGTGTTTCATCTTAAATTTTTCTTTACTGTTATTTGTGGACAATGATGTATTGAGAGTGTGTGAGTGAGTTGTTTGTTTTTGTTTTTTTTATGGGTGCGTTGGTGTGTGTGTGTGTGCTGGTGGGTGGTTGGGTGGCTGAGTGAGTGAGTTTTTTTTTCTTAAGGGGGGGGGGTGAGCGAGTGTGTGGGTGGCTCGAGGTGTGAATTATTTTTCTTTTCTATTGAAATTTGATTCAAATTTTGGAGTCATTTTCTATGATTCACACCCGATGGGGTTTTTTTTTTGCAATCTATTATGAGTTTTTTTCTGTTTCTGTTGTTGTGGTTGTTGTGTTTTTGTGGTTGTTTCCTTATTTGTTTAGTATTGAATTTCAATTAATATTAAGAAACATCCAATCTCCAGCATGATTTTAATTTTAATTCTTTTTTTTCCAGTATCGGCTTCGTGTTTCTATATTATTATTTTTGATCTCCCCCACCTGTTCATCCTCCAACTCCGTCTCCGCCTTCGTCTACTCCTCCTTTCCTTTCCTCTCCAATCTGCTCCTCCATTCCTCCTTGCCCGTCTCTCCTGGTTAGATCATTCAAAACGTCGATTCCACATCACTCCCCCACACAGTCCTGCCCGGCCTAGTCCGCGATCAAGGGCTTCCCGTTCTGCTTCTCCTTGTCCTTGTCCAATTGCTCCAAGAGTATAGCTGGATTCGGCTGACCCTGGTGGGTCTTCTGCTTCAGCATTGTCCAGTCGTAGATATAGTCATACTGGTGGTTCAGTGTCCTAAACAGTATGCTGTTTCGAAACGAAGAATATTTAACATTAGTTTGTACAAAAAAAATATATTCAGTTGGAAAAAGCCTTTTTTGAAAACCATGAGTGCTTTTTTTTTTACAATTAGTGATGAATTTTGCTTTAAATTTTAGCTCAAAATTAAGGCATTCCTTTAAAAGCATTATTAATTTTATAAATAAACAAATGGTGAAGCAATAAAAAATACCAAGAATATTCAAAAGGGAAAATATTTTGGGAAAATATTTGCTCAAAAATGATTAGTAATCGACAAAAATGACTAAAAAAAGACTAAAAACTATCTACAATAATCTACAAATCTAATAATTAGTAATTAATAAAGCAAAAACCGATATTTTATCTTAAAATTCATGAATAAGATATAAAAAACAGAGATCTAAACCGTTTAAAAAAACAGAAATACCAATTATTAAGAAACATAACTAAGAAATCTAAGAAATCCAAGCTAAAAAATCAATAATCTTACACCAATTAACCTAAAAAATAAGAAAGTTCGAATAATATTCTTAAATAACTAATAAAAACAGGTGTTTTTTTAAGACTAAAAACATAAATAGGCAAAAACCGAACAATTTCTTAAGAAAAACTACCTAAAAAAGAGTTGCAAGCCAATATAAAAACAATGAGAAAAAAAGCCATAAAAAATTCAAGCAATGAGACGATAAAAAAGCTTTACAAAAGGGAGTTTCGTCCTGGGAAATACTCCCTCCAGGACATCCAAATGAAACCCCAAAAAACTCACCGGAACAATTGGCGTAGGTACATGTAGTCCGGCTGCTCCTCGAAGCGCAGGCTACGACAATAGTTCAGATACATGGAGAACTCGGCCGGCGAGCCCTTGCAGAGGACCTCGATCGGTGTGGACATCTTCTTCTCGGAGATCTTCTCGTACTTCTGCTGCTTGGTGTTGGCCTTCATGCCCTGCCAGGGCAGGACGCCGCGATTGAAGTACATCATCACATAACCGAGCGACTCCATGTCGTCGCGGCGCGACTGCTCAATGCCGAGATGGGCGTTGATCGAGGCATAGCGGGCGGTGCCGGTGAGGTTCTTATCCTCGCGGTACAGGATGTGGTGGCGCGTGTGCGGATCCCGGAACTTCTTGGCCAAACCAAAATCGATCAGGAAGAGCTTGTTGCAGTGCCGTCCGATGCCCATCAAGAAATTGTCCGGCTTGATGTCGCGATGGATGAAGCACTTTAGGTGGATATACTCCAGCCGCCCGATCATCTGGTCGACCAACATCAGGACCGTCTTGATGGTGAAGTGGCGTGTACAAAAGTTGAAGAGATCCTCGAGCGACGGTCCTAGCAGGTCCATGACCAGCGTATTGAAGTTCTTCTCCTTGCCGTGATGCCGGATCCTGGGGAAGCCGACGCCGCCGCTCAAAATCCGATACAGCTTCGCCTCATACAGCAGCTGGGGATGGCGGGCGTGGGCGCTCTCCATCTTGATGGCCACCTCCTCGCCGCTCTGGATGCTCATTCCCAGATAGATATCACCAAACGATCCGCTTCCTATTATTAAAGAAGGATTTGTATTGTAAGATTGTGACAAATATTTTGTGGGGGAATACTTACCTATCTTCCGGATTACACGATATTTGCCACCGACTATTATTTCGGGGCGGCTTTCCTTCAATATCCGCATCTTGTCCATCTTGGCTGGCTCTGGCTCTGCTCCTCCTCTGCCCGCTGGCTACTCCGCGAAAGCACTGGCTCTTAAGATATCACCCGATGGAGAAACTGCAACGCAAAAAGTGTGTGCTTTCTTTATAATTGTTTTTTTTTATATATATAATTGTTTATAAATCGATTAAAAGCCACACCACACCACACACCACACACCAGCTGTTTTTCCGCTTAAATCTAAAACACAAAATATTGAATTACTTTTTGTAATCACAAAATGTGTTTAAACTTTTGGCTGGAACTCGGTTTTTTTCTGATGGAAACCACGCTTTGTGGTTGTGAAATGGAAACAATTTCGATTTCATAATAAAATTGTTTCAAAAATAACCCTTTTTTATAGGAGTAAGACGAGAAAACAAGGTACAGACTCGATTTATAATTATACAAAATGGTTGGACATTTGCAACCCTTTAAAGGACCTTAAAGGATCGTTCCTATGGCAGCTATCTATAAGGAAGTTTATTAAAAATTTGTAGATATTTAAAATACCAAAAAAAGCTGCATGAGATCACTAAAAAAAGACAAAAAGACGACCAAAAAACGAAGCAAAATTTGGCATAAAAAATAAACAACATTTTAGTGAAAAGATATAATCGCAAGACGGGGAAAAAAACATAAATTTTGTATCGAACCTTAATTAGGTAAAATATTTTCATATACATATTGATAATTTTTTTTTTGGTTTATTTTTTTTGTTACCAGCTGAGAGCTCTAATAAAAAGCTGTTTGGTCTGTACTTTCTTTTCGCCTTCTGCTTCTTCTCCTTCTTCTTGTTGTAGCTCCTCTTCTTCTTCTTCCTCGTTGTCGTCTGCTATCTGCATTTGTTTTGTTTTTTTCTTTTTACTGTTATTCCCTGCGACACTTGCAGTTTGTTTTGTGTCTTTTTTTCGCTGCAGGCAATGATCCCTTTTTTCCCACAGGGCAGTGGGTAGGGGGCGGGCATAGGATTTCTAAATAAACACGGACAGACATCGATAAACGATAGACGGACATACACCGCCCCCCAGCCCCACCACTCTTTCTACCATTTGTTTCCTCGTCTTCTGCTTCTTCTTCTTCGTGGGCTCCCCACTTTACCCCGTTGGAATGCATACACACATACACACTCGACTAATATGACGCACACATGAACCAATACCAGTGCAGGTACACACACACACCGATGCACAAACAGTTGCACCTTACAAACGTTTTACACAAAAGAAAATTTCAAACCGCACACACACACCCTCACTGCCCCCACACTCGACACACACTCAAACACACACATACTGGGAAGCCAGCGCTCAACGAGACACGCACACATACACACATACACGTCCGCATATTTAGCACGCATTTTGGAAGGAAAAAAAAAATGAAACACGAAATCCCGCAACGGATGCGATTTCCCAATTTCCCTCGATTTTTCTTGGCCCCCGAAATGCTCTTACCAGAAGCGAACAACGTTAACCGTTTCGTTTCTCAATTTTATTTGTTTTTTCAGCAGTTGGAATATCGCCGTGCTTGGTGTTTTCTCAAGGTCTCAAAATTTTTACAATACGCTGGTGCTGGCGCTGGTACTGGGGCTGCTGCTGCTGCTGGCCGAGAGAGTGGAGAAAAAAAAACGCACGAACGAACGAAAAACGAAACGGGGAAAATTTCGTCGCACGGATCCGCTCGATTCGCTACTAATCGAATATTATTGCACGGTGGACACACTTGTACTTTTCGTTTTGCACGCGCGTACAACGGAAAAAAAGAGTGGAAATATATGTATTTTATTAACTAAAATAAAATGGTTAGACTCTCCAGCAAAAAATGCTTTTGCTTGTCAGTAGTGGTGGGCCCTCACTAATGGTGACAGATGGGCTCACCAACCGATAGCCTCAGTGTTGGAAAGCTCTGCCATAAAATGTATCGATATTTGCAACAAAGAACGAACCGTATAAAAAGCTAACTTTGTTGGTTTTAAGCCTAGGTTTTTACTAAAACAATGAATCAATCGATGAGTGACTATAAATCACTAATTATAGCTTTCAGCATACTATTCAAAATAGTTAGTGCTAGGCTGGAATGTTTTCCAGCACTAGGCCATCCGATTCGAATTGGAATCCAACGAGTGTGAAGAAAAGTCCAGTTGGAAGGATTTTTTTGGCTTATTGGCATTTAATAAATCAACTTTAATGTTGTTTTTTGGTCTATATATTTTTATTAAAAACAGTTTTTTTGTTGGTTTTTATGTTTTCATTTTTTTGTTGTTGTTTTTGTGGATTTTTCGGCGTTTTTGAGTTTTTTTTTTGTTGGTTTTCAGTTTTTGTAAATAACGTGACGACTTGAAAACAGAAATTAAATAAGTGTACTTTACTCGTAATGTAGTAGAAAGTGTTATAAAAGCAATATTACAATAACTGTGGTAGAATTGGCTCCTAAAATAGATATTTTACAACTGATACCACTTCTTGTCTTTATATTTAAGCATTAATTGATGCGCAGTGCCGCTGAAATCTTGAGCAGTGTTGGCCATGCGCTCGGCGCGCTCCTCCAGCAAATTCAGCTTCTCGCCGCGCTCCATCGCCAGCTGATGGGCCCGGGAGATCTCCGAGGCGGCCGTCGATGCCCTCTGGCCCAGCTGCTCCAAATTGGGTCCGGGTATGTGCCGGGCCACCGATCTATTAGCCTTCCCGCTCTGCTCGCCAACTGTTTGAATGGAAAACTGGTTAATATCTGTTCCATACAAGTATTTAAAGGCAGCCTTCTTAACAGGGGTTTATATAATATGAAAATTACTCTTAAAAATGTACTAAATTCTTTTAGAGTAACCATGGATTCATTCTGTTTAAAGATTAGGTGGAAAGTGGCAAAGCTTAAGGTACAGAAAGAGGCCATGTATGAAAACCCCTATTTTTTGAAATAGGGGGAATATTTCATTACGAAAATTTGGAGATCTTAACAGTTTTTTTATGAAGGTTTTAATGCAGATTGATAGGGAATCGATCCACAAATCTTTAAAGGCATCCCGCGCAAGGATCCGACGCGAAATGGTGGAGATATAGGTATTAGAGGACGCCATATGTGAAAATCCCTATTTTTGAAAGGGGTACCATCAGGAAAATTATGAAGAAATCGAAAAAATATTTTGTGTCAATTTGATGCAGATTGATGGGGAATCGATCCACGAATCGATTGAGGTATTCCGCTTAACGATCGGATAGAAATTGCAAAAGATATAGTCATCGGAAGGGGCTATATATGAAAATCCCGATTTTTGAAAGGGGTACCATCAGGAAAATTTCGAAAAAATCTTAAAAATATTTTGTGTCAAGGTTTTGATGCAGATTGATGGGAAATCGATCCACAAATCGTTTGAGGTATTCCTTTCAAGAATCGGATAGGAATTGGAGAAGATACACCCATGGGAAGAGGTCATATATGCAAAATCACATTTTTACAAGGGGTTGGCCCACAAAATTTTGAAAAATATCGAAAAAATATTTTGTTCCCAGATTTTGATGCAGATTGATGGGGAATCGATCCACAAATCGTTTGAGGTATTCCTCTTAAGAATCGGATAAAAATTGGGAAAGATATAGTCATCGGAAGGGTCTATATATGAAAATCCCGATTTTTGAAAGGGGTACCATCAGGAAAATTTCGAAAAAATCTAAAAAATATTTTGTGTCAGGGTTTTGATGCAGATTGCCAGGGAATCGATCTACAAATCTTTTAAGGTATTCCGCTCAAGAATCGGATAAAAATTGGGGAAGATATAGACATGGGAAGAGGCCATATATGAAAAATCACATTTTTACAAGGGGTTAGCCCACAAAATTTTGAAAAATATCGAAAAAATATTTTGTTCCCAGATTTTTATGGAGATTGATAGGAAATCCACGAATCGTTTGAGGTATTCCTCTTAAGAATCGGATAGGAATTGGCGAAGATATAGCCATGGGAACCCTTAATATATGAAAAATCACATTTTTTACATTTTGACAGGGGTTAGCCCACAAAATTTTGAAAAATTTCGAAAAATTTTTCTGTTCCCAGATTTTTATGGAGATTGATAGGAAATCCACGAATCGTTTGAGGTATTCCTCTTAAGAATCGGATAGAAATTGGGAAAGATATGGTCATCGGAAGGGGCTATATATGAAAATCCCGATTTTTGAAAGGGGTACCATCAGGAAAATTTCGAAAAAATCTTAAAAATATTTTGTGTCAGGGTTTTGATGCAGTTTGATAGGGAATCGCTCCACAAATCTTTAAAGGTATTCCCCTTAAAGATCGGATGGATTTAGGCAAAGTTATGCCGATTTATCTTAAAAAGAAGGACCCTTTGAGAAGACAAAAGACTTACAAAGCTCCTCACGATCCAGGAGCTTGGCGCCGCCGCCAAATAGGCCCTTGAAGAAACCCTCCTTCGGCTGTTCGGGCATTTCGTGTACCGTATATAGTTCACCCATCATCTCCAAAATAAATTGACTAGAAAATATAAATTAATATTAAAATATGAAAAAACTATTCCAAAATGATTAAAACTTACCAAAATTCCGATGATATCGTGAATTTTTGAATTTCGGTGGGCGATGCCATGTACAATCCATGACCTTTATGACTAAAGCAAAATATTTTTGATATTCTACAAGAGAAATAGACAATAATTAGACAAAACTAGACAATGCGAAAGAAATATAAACTTACTGAGTTGTATCTTCATGAACAATGATCTGTTGACCCCATATCGAAAGCATTGGATCCACAATTCCCTGTTTACATTTTGTTTGAAAACTGATTGCGTAGAAAAATAAAGAAATATTAGTTTATATTGTTAGGTAGATATTCAAAGATTAACCTTAAGTCCATAAGCGGTAAGAAATCAGTATCCAATAACAGTTTTAGACTAGGAAGACTATGTACCATTAAATGGCCATTCGAAAGATAGGTTGCTAAGCAAGAGCCATCTGGAAGAGGAGAAAGATTAATCGGAATTTCAGATTTACAATCCGAAAAAGTGCAACCTTTCATCGTGATAGTTTCTGCCTTGACTGCAAAATCCATTTCCGATAATTGTATGCGGTTGATGCAGCACTGGTTGGCCACATCGAAGACTTTTGTTTGCTTCTCGCTGGCGATAACGATGTATTGTCGATCGGTGAGGGTTTCCAGGCCGGTGCTGACGCTGCCGCTGATGCCGCTGCTGCTGGCGCTGCTGCTGCTCATACCGCCGCCTACACCGCCGATGCCACTGCCGCTGCTGCCACCGCCAATGGGTGTGGCGCCCGTCGCAGCTCCCGCCGAAGCACCACCGGTGGCACCACCACCGCCGCCACCACTGCCGCCTCCACCACCTGCCCCACCAGCAGCTCCTCCAGCGGACGCACCACCCGCCGATCCGCCGGCGACCGAAGTGTTTGATATTGTATTGGCAGTTGTCGGTGTGAAAGTGGGACTGGTGCGGCTGCTGCTCTTTGTAGGTGTGCCTTTTAATAAATAATATACAGAAATTATTAATTAGAAAATGAAATTTAAGTATGGAATGCAAAGTATCTATTACGATCTTTCTTGTCCTTGTTCTCGTCGCGCCAAGTCTCAAACGTATAGGGTATGATCGAACCGTATGAGTCTAAAAAAGACATGGAAGTTATGGATCCTTTGAGTCGTACCACAGGGCCGCCTGTTAAAGAGTTATTTTTTCCTTTGAATATATATTCCCAAGTATCGGGTATGGATATAAACTTTTATCCTTACCGTTTATTGTAATCAATACTGGCTGAGATTTGCGCACATCTCGCTCCGGCATAGTTATGAACAATGTCAGTATCGAACCGAAGCTAGTTCCAATCCATAAAGTAGGAACAAGTGCCAAAATATCTGAAATAAATTAGAATATTATAAAAAATTATATATATAAAATTATATTGTTGAAATAGTGTTAAAAAACTCACCATTTCGTTTTGCGTAACTCTCGATAAAAGCTAAACAGGTAACAGATTCAGAGGAAGACATATCAATGCTGGACATTGAAGATGATCTGGATCTGGAGAAAGTTCCATCCAATTTATCTGTAATTTATTCGGTTGGTTTTTGTGTTTTTTTTTTTGTTTTTTTTGGATCAGAAATTGATATTTTGTTTGGATTCATGGCGAATGCCATGTAGATAGCCGAAAGAGAGGAATAAATAAACGCATTGCATCAAAATCGTTAGATACGTTCATAAATATTGTGAAACAGAGACAGGCGGATTTAATAGAAAGAAAGGAAGATAGATAGATAGATAGATAGAGATAGAGTGATAAATAGAAAGAGAGAGAGAGATAGATAGAGAGAGGGGGAGAGATAGATAGAGAGAGAGTAAAAGCGGCGGGCGGTAGTAGGCAAACTTTTTCTTAGAGTTTTAATCGAATTTGATTGCTTTTAAAGTTATCTATTTTATGGCGATTTTTTGCACTAGTTTTTTAATTTGCGCTGCACAACACTAAAATGCCGCTATGCTGCCTAATTATTTCGGTGGCTCTATGTGTGGGTGGTTGTTGCAAATGTGTGTGTGGGTTCTGATTTTTAAATCTGCTTCAGTCGCTCGAAGTTTTTAAGTAAAAAATAATTTTTTAGCCTACCAAAAGTTTGAAAATATAATGGTTCTTGTTTTTTGAAACATATAAAAATTGTTTTCAAAGAAATCATAGGTAGCGTTTTTTTTAATCATCAAAAAATTGAAAAAATACCAAGAAATTGAGGGGAAATTTTGTTATTTTCAAGCGACTGTTGCTTAAATTTGAGTATTTTTTAAAGCTTTTATCATATTTAATCGTTTTTTTCCATCAAGTGATCTTGGCTGTGAGTGCAATTTTGAAAGCGACAGGCTTCTGAGACTAGTTGGATAAAAAAAAACACAAAAAAATACAATTCACATAAGGGGACAGGTGAAATTTCTTGCATGGGTGTGTGTGTGTGTGTGCTTAGCTATGTTTCAATGTGTATGCTTTTATGTGTTCGTGTGTGTGTGTGTGTAAGGACTATGCAAAAGTATTTAATTATTTTCCAATGCAAATTCAGATTATTGTTGTACTCTTCTATTATAGATTTTCATTTTGATCTAAATCTTGGTTTTTTATTTATTTTATTATTTTATTTTTCTGGATCAAAGTTTAAAGTTCAAAGTTTAAGGTTCAAAGTTCAAAGATCAAAGTTCAAAGCGTGCCAAATGCAAATACAAATACCGATAGTTAAAAAGAGACGTAGATAGGTGGAGCGAAAGAGACAGTTATAGTAATAGAAAGTAGCAGAGAGAGATATATATATATAATATATTTATATATTTAGATTGTAGATTGAGAAAAAGAGACAGCGAACAGAGAGCGAACGAGCGAGCGAGCGAGACAGATATATATATATATAGAGAGAGAGAGAGGACATATTCATATGCACTGTTCTAGGGCTAAAGAGAGAGAGAGAGAGAGAGGCAGAGAGATAGAGAACAAGAGAGCGAGCGAGCGAGCGAACGAGCGAGAAAGAGACAGACAGCTCCAGCCATCGCCCCCCCACACGATCCTAAAACAAAATCAAAACGAAATCAAAACAAAAATCATAAAAAAACACCCAAAAAAACTTAAAAAGTTTTCCGAATATTCAAAGATTCAAAATTGAAGACACACACACACATACGCACCCACCCAAAACTCACACACACACACATACATATACGCTAGAAGGAGGGGCGGGGCCACAAGCATCGTGCATCGTCAGCTGTCCAGGTGTAGGTGTAAGTGTGTGTGTGTGTAAGAGTGTATTAGTGCTTGTGCTTAGTGCGTTAGTGTTGGTGCAAATTTCAAGTTTTTAAAACCAAAATTGATCCATTTTTCAACTTTTCCGATAAAACATCGATTGTTTTGATAAATTTATCGATTAACATCGATTTAGAAGAAAAAAATAATTGATTTTGCGATCGAAAGATCAAAAATCTTCAAAGGAAAGTAATTTAAAGCTCAGGAACTTTTCGATAAAGGAAAAAATATTTTCCAACGATATTGCAGAGTTATCGATAGTCGAGTGACTTTTGAAACGAAAAACTTTCGATTAATATTGGACAAAAAAGGACATGGAAAAGTTTAGAGAACAAATCTGTTTGGTTGCTTTTTGTGTGTAAAGTGCAATCTGTAGTTGTTGTTGTTGTGGATTTGTAGTTGCTATTGTTGTTGTAATTGCAATTGCAGTTGTTCTTATTGTTGTTGTAGTTTTTATAGTTGTTGCTGTTGGTTGAGTAGTTGCTGTTAGCTGATGTTTTACTGTAGCTGTGCTCTGTTGTGCTCCCACCTTGTGATTTGGATTTTTTTAGGGACTCGTACGATGTCACTGACTGCTGTTGCTGTATAACGGATGTTTGATGCGGATGCGGATGCTGATGCGGATGCGTATGCGGATGCTGATGCTGATATTGTTGATGTTGTTGCGCACCTGCACCGATAGCACCACCACCACTAGCACCACTGACTGCACCAGCACCACCATAGCACTCGCCCCACGGAAACGGATCAGCTGCAAAATCAAAGGAGGAGGATGTGACGCTCGATTGCTGTTGCAACTGTTGTTGTTGCAACACAATTGCTGCATTTGCTGCACTTGCTGCTGACACACTGCTAATACCACCAACACCAACACCGCCACTAGCAACACCCGCACCTGCATCGTCGGCACCGTAAATGGCTCCTGATGTGGCTGCTGCCGCTGCAACAGAATCGCTCGATTGCTGTTGCTGTTGCTGCTGCATCGCTTGTTGCTGTTGCTGCTGCTGTTGCTGCAATTGTTGCTGCTGCGACTGTTGCTGCTGCTGTAGCTGCTGCTGTTGCTGTTGCTGCTGCGACTGTTGCTGCTGCTGCGATGGCTGCTGCAATTGTTGCTGCTGCGATAGCTGTTGCTGTTGCTGCTGCTGCGACTGTTGCTGCGGTGCAGTTGCAACTCCGCTGCCGTTGATCTGGGCAATTGCAAAATATATACATAAACAATAATTTTGGGAGACAAGGGAGAGAGAGAGAGATAGATAGATAGAGAGAGAGAACACACACATCATAGAGAGAGAGAGAGATAGAGAAAGAAACAGACAGAGAGAGATAGAAAGATAAATGCACTATATGATTGAATAGCCTTCTCTTTCACATCGTCGATTTCCACGTTTTTTTTGTTTTTCTTTTTTTTGGGTGTTCATACAGTTTCTTGTTGTTGTTTTTTGTTGGTTTTTAATTTGATTTTCTTTTCCAGTACTTTTTTGATTTTGTGCAGTGTATGTGCATGTTTCTGGTGATTTTGTAGCATACTTTTTTGCGACTTTTCGTCAAAAACAAGAGTTAGTCAAATGAAAATTTGCAAAAAAACTAATATTATAAAGTGTATTTACAGTAAAACTAATAATAAAAATGTTAATAATTTTAATAATAATAACAATAATTTTAAATAATAAAATATAACTCTACTCTTTCTAAACTGTATTTTCAAGTTTGAAATCTATAATTTGACTATTTTTGTTTAAAAATGGAGCTTCTGCTACATGAATTTTGACTAATTTTGGTGAAAAGCGAATTATTTACACTTTCTAAAGTTCTAGAACAAATTTTTGTCTCTAAAAACTTTCAAAATATTGCATTTGGTACACAAGGCGTATACGTAATATTTGACCTACATTACGTATACGTAATTTTTTCCTATGATAAATGAGATTATTGATCAATGAATGAATTTTAACGAAGCTACATTAGATTTTCTGATAACTAAATAGATTAAATATGTTTTTCTTTTTAGAATGAATGAATGTTTCATGAACTGCAATCCTAAATGCCGTCTTGTTTCAAATATTTGAATTTGAAAAAGCAAAACCATAACTTACTCTTCAACTTCTTAAGTAAATCAGTCTTTTTAACTCGATTCTTCTTTGAGAGAATGCTCTTCTAGACATTAGAGTTAGAGATAAAAACAAATTAAACATAAAATGATAAAAAAATAATCAAAAAAGCAAGCGGTTACTGTATTTTGTGTTCGTTTTAAGTGTCCTTCGATAAGTTATCAGTGATCTGTCATCGTTAATCGGTTATCGTTGTTGTTTTCGAGTGCAAAGCAAACAAGTTTGTACAAGTTTCTTTTCTTGATATGTGAAAGGTGGTAGATACAAAAGCTTTTTGAATGACAAATGACATTGAAGTGCAGATGGATTTTAAGGGGGGTGTGTGTGTGTAATTATGTCTGTACACTTAGTATTCGTTAAAGCAACAAATTATCGAAATTATCGAATTATCAAGTATTCGATCACAACACAAATACGAGTACACAGCGAGAAACAACGGAGGCGTCGTTGCAGTGGGGTGACATTGAAGGGTGGTGGTACGGTGGGGTTTTTTTTGAGGTGTGGTGTTGACAGTGAGACAGTAAATATGACACAATAAAAACACGAGAACACGTTATAATAATTATTTTAGGTGATCATAGCATGGAGTAAAATTGATTAGAACGAACATACGTTGGCAAATGTATTGATAGTTTATGTTATGGATTTTATGGTTTTGTAAATACGAAAAATATATAGTCAAAGATTTCAGAGTTATAGCAGAGAATAAACTTTTGATGGGGGTTATCATTTGATTCGGGTTTAAAACGACAGAGGTAGTAGACATATATATAAATATGCGGGTGGGTATATTAGCTGATTACTGGTTATATGTAAATGCTTAAGCTTAATAAATAGACTCTCTTCTTGTTTTTTGGTTTGTTATTTTATGTACAATTGAGTTATATGGTGAAGTTCGGAAAGCGCTAAGCGAAAATATATTTAAACGTAAACGAAAACCATAAAAGTAGGCAAAAGGCAACGATAGGCCAGAACACACATTCAAACGGAAATAAAAAATAGGTAACAGAACAGTGGACGTAAAAAAACGAAGAAATAACCCAACTTATCGACGACAATCGATAGTAGAGAAGACAACAACCTGAGGGTCGGTGGGGGGGGTGGTATAAATTTGGTTTATATTTTTGGACCAAACAACATTCGATGGGAGCACAACCTTGAGTTTCAACCTAAACTTTCAACGAGCTCTCTCAATGCCACGAGCCCAAGGGGGAGGCAGGGGGAAATCTGAAGATAATACTTAAGTTACCCCTGTTTTTCTTTCAGTGTGTGTGGTGTAGTCGAGTGGTGAGCTTACAAACTAACACGTACAACAATCAGCATTACGTTTTTGTTTTCAATTTTGTTTTGGTGGCATTTCAAATGCCCCAAGTTTTGTTTTTTTTTGCACAGTGCATACACAGAATGGTGAGTAGAAGTAGAGCTGAAAAAGTATCGATATAGAAATAGTATCGATAAAACCACAATTCAACAATCGAAAGTGTTCTCTTTGTTAGCTCTAATGGTGTGTAATTTAGATGGTGAAGTGGTGGAATGTAAGTGAGTGGTGTGGTGAGTTTTGAGATGCGAATGTTTGTTTTTTTTTGGCTTACACAACCCGCCTTACATTCAGTTCTAACTTATTAATAAGTGTGTGTTCTTGCAAACTACTTAATATGAATAATTGATAAGTTGTGAGAGTTTCGTGGGTATAGTTACACAGTTATGTGGGTGTGATGGTGAGATGGTGCTTGTTTGTTCTTGTTCGGGGTTCATTTTGTGGTGACTTTTGGTGAGTTTATTGTGGTGGTGGTGATAGTGGTGTTGCTGTTTTTGTTGTTGAATGATTTACCAAAGAACTTCCACACAATCACATAAAGGCAGTTATATTGCAGCTCTTCTGCATCCGATGCCTAGGTATTGAGGAGAAGAAGAAGCATACATAGATAAGAAAAAAATTGTTGACAAAAATTTTTACGCTTTTTTGTTTTGTAATAAATCGTTTTTGTTTTTGTTTTTAGGCTTTCTGGTTGGTCTTTTGGTTGTTGTAATTTTTCTTGTGCGTATTTTATGTGAGTTTTTGTTTTGTATTTATATTTTTATATTGCATCTCATTTGTGGCTATTGCTGTTGGGTTTGCTTACATTTATAAATATGTATGTAGATTTACTTGTAATTGTACTTAATTTTTCAGTTTTTATCATTAATATTTAGCTCTAAGTCTCTACAAAGTAGGCTCTATACACAAAATGCAATTTTGGGTTTTTGTTTTCGTTTCAAAAATCAACAAAATAAGCATTATTTTTTGTTATCGATCGTTTCTTAATCGTGTCGATGTCATTTTGTATTTTTGACATCTCTAGCATTTCTTATCGATTGGTTTTTTTTGGTGGATAATTTAAGAGGGGTGGGGTTGGGGGGCTAAGTTAACGGTTCCATCTCATTAATTTTGGGGGTTTTTTTTTTGGTTTTTCGCTATTCTCTACAGCTTGCAGCAACTAAAAGCAACAAAAGCAAAGGCACAACACAAAACGGAAGGTGGAAAGTCAACCCAGAAAGGGACAGCACACACAGAGAGTGAGACAACACACACAGACATCCTGGGGGTTTGGGGGCGGGCTTCAGTGTGTTGTTGTTGTTGCGGGGTATGGTGGAGAAAATGGGGGGAGGGGTGGTGTATCGGAAGAGTGAGCCAAATAGAGGAGTTACACCGTTACAACGTTGAGCGCAGGTTGGGGGTTCTCTCTCTTGGTTTGCGTTTATGCGGGGCGTTGTTTTGCGAAAATAAATATATTTAAAATTATATTAGTTATATTTTTTGGCGCTATGTTTAACGGGATTAAGCATAAATAGTACTAAAATATCTCTGATCCTTGGCATATCATGTATTTACCACGCATAAACGCAATTTTGATATAATTTTTTTAACACTTCGATTCGTTTGGATCCTGATCCTGATCCTGATCTTGATCCTGCCTGTCTTCCTGCCTAGCGATCACTCAGCCGAAACTCGCTCGCTCGCTCTTTAATAATGAATTACTTTTTTTTCCAGTGGAAAATTGACAAACCGCTGGTTTTTTTTTTGGGGGGAAGGGATAACACTCTCTTTCAGGACTTTTTTTTGGGGGGAGGTAAGGGCGAGGTAAGACGCGTCCTTTTCCGGGGGCCATACTTACGTATTTTTTTGCTTGTGGAGGAGTTGGCACCGCCACCGGCGGCCCCACTGCCTCCGATGATGGCTCCAATGCCGCCGCCACCGCCACCACCGGCGCCGCTCATCAACGGGGAGACGTCGTTCTTGAGGATTCGGACGCCGCCGCGCAGATCACGCGGCTGGTATTTGATATTTGGTACGGAGAGGAGCCTTTGGTCGCGCGTCTTCTCCTTGAACTTTTGCCTAGCGGGCTTTTGGGGGGCGGGCAGGGGCGTGGCCTCGGTAAGGGGCAAATTATTGGGGCGTTCCACCTCGGCTTGTGGCTCAAAGTCCACCCGCTTGGTGGCGGAGGAAGAGGATCCGGCTGCGGCCTCAGCATCTGGGGAATCTGTGGTGGAGGATCGGAATTTGCCACGAACCGCTGGGGAGGGGGATGCGGCCGCCGCTACTGCTCCTTCGGCCATCTCCTCGGAGGTCTCTTCGGCCACCGCCTCAGTATCATCCAATTGCGAGGGCGCGGCACCGTCAGGTGACGCCTCCTTGGGCGTATAAAAAATAGAGCTATTCTTCAATGACTCCAGATCGGTATTGACATTCAAGCCACCGATCTTCATATTGACTTTCGATAATTGACGCTTCAAATTGAACGTTTTCCAGGACATGGACTTGCGTCTGTCCTGCGCCTGCGGTGCGGCCTGTCCCGCATCCTCCCGCATGGGACTCTTGGCCGCCATCATCGCGGACGCCGTGGCAGCCGCCGTCGATGCCGCCGATCCGCTGAGCAGCGTTTCCTTTGCACTATTTATCACCGGATCCGGGGATACGGGCCGGGACGTGGTCGCTGCTCCACCCGGCGCCGCCGACGACTCCGCCATATCCACCGCCTCCGGTACAAACTCGAGCGACGGACTATCCGGGCTGGTCGTATCGTTCAGCTAAAGATCGGAGAATCGGGATTGTGTTTTGTTTTGTTTGAAATTTTTTTGTTTTTTGGGGTTTTTTTTTGGATGTGGGGGGCAAAAAACGGGCAAGAGTGGGTCAAAGTTTTAATTTTCAGTTTTTCTTGATTTTATTTTTAAGTTTTTTTTTTTTCGTTCAGGCAGCAAAAAAGAAAAGTCTTCAAGGGATATATTTAATTAACATTCATTGCATTTTGGTTTATTTTTAGGGTTTTTTTGTTTTGGTTTCTGTATTTGTTTCATTTGTTCTCTCTTTTTGTTTATGTTTTTCTCTCGAACAAGAGCAGCAACAATAAAATGCGAAGGATGTGATGAAAAGTGGAAAGTTTCGAAAATAATATTGGTGACGAAAGTTATTTATTAATTCTGAAATTCTTGAATCAATTTTCTAATCCAATGGTTGGAAGAAAAAAGGATTCCATAAAATTCAAATAACTATTGAAAGCTTTAAGATATTCTTTAAAATATTCGAATTATTTTTCAAAAATATTAGCGGACAAACGGACAAGACGTACCTTTTCTTTATTCAATCCTTTAAAAGCTCAAACATTTAATATTAAACCTCTTTTTGAGTTTTAAAAATCCTTATTACCTCCACAATTTACAAAACCTAAGGAATTTTGACAGCTTGAAAAAAGGTGAATGAGGTTATGTACGAAAAATGTGTTGAAAAGCGGAATGTGAATCAAAGTGAGAATCTGAAAAGGAGGAGAGGGTGGAAAATATATGCAGGAAATAACTTTTGGCATGCTTTTTTGTTATTTTCCTTGGAAAACGCTGTTTTCTTGGTGACTTTGAAGGAGAATGAGGAGAACAAGCTTCGCATTCCTGTTGCTGCTCTGTGCTTTTATTTTTTGCGCTCCAGTTTTGTATTTTTTCTTTTAGTATTTTATTCGACGCCGAGTGTACAAAGGTAGTGTGTTTTTTTTTTGTAAATATTTTTCAAACAAGTGTTAACTGGGTGTAAAAGGGTCGGGTGGGTTTATGGGGTTTAACTGGGGGTAGATTTTTGGAACGTATGCAGTAATTCGTATCAACAATTTACAATTTATACTTGACTTTTTTACTTAATTGGGTTTATTATTTGTTGTTTTTATCACAAACATTGGATTGGAGGGGGGTTATAGTATAACTTTAGGCAAAAACGACTTAGTTAGCTGTTATACATATTGGTAACACATACATATATATAACAGTCTGATGCTCTGTGTGTGAGTGGTGTATACAAATACACACACATACACATACGCCAAGGCAAAACTCAAGCTCAAAACTCAAACACAAACACGAACACGCACACACGCGCACAGGCAAATGCAACAAAATTTTGAATAGAATTTTTTGGTAAGGAATAAATTTTAAAAAATTTCAAAACTACTTTTTAATTATCGTTTATCAAACATGGAATAATTGGGTTTTGCATTGTGATTGAGTGGAATTATATAATTACGTTTATACAAACGCCCTCATTTGTAAAATATTATTTATCTACTTAATTATCTTTTTTAGTCGCTTTTTAAGAGGTTAGTTTTAACATCAGTGTTGCACAAGCCATTATGATCAGTTTATGACAATTGGCAGTGTTGGAAAATCAAAAGTACAATATTTATTATTATTAATTAATTTTACAAATACCAGGCGTTGTATAAATCTTAAATTTTTTTTTAGTATTTTGGAAAAAATGTAGCAGATCAGAGAGCTAAAAGGAAAAAAAACACATTTAAATCGCGCACTCACACACAAATCACACACACAAATTTCTTCAACTAATCGATCAATGAGTCGGTTACAGAGTGAGATAGAGACATTCAGAGAGAGAGTGAGAGAGAGAGATAGATAGATAGATGGATAGATAGGTAGAAGGAGAGTGTGACAGAGATAGAGACAGAGGAGGAGTCTTTCGTTTATTCTTGTTAATGTTCAAGTTTTTAATA
Source organism: Drosophila ercepeae (assembly GCA_018150545.1). NCBI lineage: Eukaryota > Metazoa > Arthropoda > Insecta > Diptera > Drosophilidae > Drosophila > Drosophila ercepeae. Next base: position 3,482,627 of record JAECWL010000174.1, read on the forward strand.
GTTTCTTTATGTTTCGGGTGTTCGCTAGGCATTTTCATTAGGTTCTTATCAGGCACAACACAGATCATTGAAATCGATAACGATATCGATATCATATCGAATCGAATCAGATCGTATCGAATCTTGAGAAATCACACACAAGAAATGCATTTGTACAACAATCAAAGCCATCAAACCGTATTTAAATCGTGTCAATGCGATGGAATCGGGCGTGGAATCAATCAAAAATACTTCACAAAACTATATATATAGACATTCACTTAAAAAAAAAAGAGATGACACGAGACAATCCAAATTGGAATTAATCGATACATTATCTTATGCAAAAGCTGCGTGCAAAAAAAACAAAATTGTTTACAATTGTTACATTTTTTACCATGCTGCATTTTGTGCTTTCATTGGGAGAACGAGACAAAGACTGGGAAATAGACAGAGACAGGGCATATAGATAGAGTGAGACAGAGAGAGATAGGAGAGAAAGAGAAGGCCAAATTGAATGAGCCTTTTTACAGGACCTAAAAACTAAACAAAAACAATCAAAAATCATAGAAAAAGATAAAAATTTATTTATAAAAAGAGTTAGTTGTCTTCGTAACGAAAGAGATAGCTATAGCATGAGGCTATTGTTTGGAAAGAGATGGCTATACAGCACACTAGGAAAAAAATACCAAGCTATATTTCTAATGTTTTTTTATCTACAAATTTTTTAATTGGATAATTTGCTTGCTTTCACGTGTGTGGATGTGTGTTTTTGCTTTTTGGGAATAAATTTTACTAATTTTACTAAAGGTGACTGTGAAAAAAAAGGTTTCAATTCAATTCAAAATAAAAATATATGCCACAAAAATGCAAGAAAGTGACAGCGAGCGATAGTTAGAGGGGGATAGACAGATATAGAGAGAGAGATAGCGAGAGGAGGGTCAAGGAAACAAATGGGGGGGTTTACGAAAAACAAAACAAAAAGAATACACAAACCAAAACAAAAATTTCATCGGCTACAAATGTTTTTTTGTTTTTTTTTTGTTTTCAAAGTTAGCTCATAGATACGAGTATGTTTTTTTAAAAATATATTTATATTGTATATGTAATATTGTAAGATATATAGATAAATGTATATAATTTTGGAATATTTGGTTTATATATTTCGTGATATACGTAGATATAGTAATTAAAATTTGGTTCGTTAAAGAAATCGAAATGCATATAGTATAAAAATTCAAATATATAGTTTATGTCTATATGTTTTAGATAAATACTGAGAGTACGAGAGTATGTGGCATGTTCAGATGGGCTGAGCATTTGTTGTTCTTTGTTTGTTATTGTTATTGGTCAGTATACGGATGCTGTACTGTACTGTAGCATACTTATGTGGGCGTTAGCTTTTCGGTCTGTCTGTGAGTGTTTCAGGTGAGAAGTGTGTTTTAAATTCAAGAATTTCAATTTGAATTCGAATCATTATGTCGGTCAGCTTTAAAGCCAGGCCTGGTTTGTAAATAGATTCGATTAATTTATCGATAAATGTTTGATATGATAATTTTAGGGATTATTATTCATTTTAATGATTTTTATTTACTTTACATTCCAATAATACTGAAACTTCAACTTAAAAAGCAAGTATTCCTTTCGATAACATTCGATTTTATCGATTTTTTCGATAGTTTCTTTTAGAATTTCTATAACAACCAAACTATTAACAAACAACAGGCATGACATGTAAAGTAACTTGTGTGTTCGAGTGTTGTGTGTATTTTTTGTACCCGGTTCATGGCGATTCGGTGGTTTTATCGGTGGTTTTATATTAAGTTCTAATTAGTCTCGGTGGCAGACAGAGAGACAGAGAGAGAGACAACAGAGCGACAGAGAAGAGTAGAGTGAGGGCACTTACCTGATCTGAGCTGGGCGATCGGCTCTGCTCCTCTTTATTCTCAATACGTTTCGGACTTTTTGGTGTTCGCGAGTAAGGATCATGTGCGCCATACAGATCGGGGCATGCAACACTCAATAGGCAAATTTTTTGGATTATATCAATTATGACAAGTCCGTATTCGGTACCATAAGCCATTCTAAAAACAGAAAATATTCCATATGTATTTCCAAAAATCAACTGCATACAAATCCAACATCACAAAAACGGAATGTTCATTGATATAAATCAAAAATCAAACAAAAATTAAACTAAAAACTAAAAAAGAAAACTTTTAAATGTAAAAATAATACTACTAATAGAAGCAACCAAAATTGTACTAGTTTTTACTCTATTATTATGTAACCATTACTTGAAAGCAAAAACTCGGAAAATTATAAATTTAAAAGCAAACTGACATACCAATACAAATAGCAATAAAAGTTTAATAAAAAAACGACAGCTTTAAAGTAAATATTTAAATTAAAGAAGAAAGAAAAAACAAACGTAAGCTTAAAATGAATTATTTCGATGCGCTTCACTCACACACGCGCACACACCAGGCACTAAATAACGGTTCAGTTCGGTTCGCCGTTAAATTGAGGTCAGTCCTTTGTGTGGGGGTTCGGTTGGTCCGGTTGGTTGCTGTTGATTTTTATTTTTATTTTTTTTTTTGCTGCGCGGTGGTAAGAGGTGGTCTAGGGGGTCTACTGTCGTGGTTTAATGTTTGGTTTGGTTTGGTTTTTGGTTATTTTTTTTATCGTAATTACCGAGGGACACGTTGATTTGGGTTCTCGGCCTGCTTGCAACTGTTGCATACTACGGAATACACAACGCAAACAAATTCAAATTCAACAAAAGCGGTGCTGCTTGGGAGGCTTTGGCAGGAGGCTTTGGCAGGGGGGGCGTGGCAGGGGGCTAGAACACTCAGCGAGCGTTAGCAGAATGTTTTTTGTATATATTTTTTTTTGTCTACGTCTCAGGCGCTTTTTTCAGAGAACGTCATGCATTTACGAATACAAACTAGACTACGTCTAAGTATTTTTTTTAAGGGGGTTTTGGAGCTTTTGGGGTCTCTAGGGGTCTTTGAAAAGTCCGCTTTTCCTGTGTCCGGTGTCTGGTGTGGGAATGTACTATAAACTATAGCTATCTAAAGAATACCTATCGAGATTATCGAAAAATATCGTTTTTTAAGTAGTAATTTTTTGAAAGAAACTGATGAAAACTGAAATTAATAAATAAAACTCTTAAAATCTATTGAATTTTCTTTATAAAATACAAAATAAATAGAAAAAAATATACCTTATCGATAAAAACGATACTTTCGATAGTCTTATATCGATATCTTGTATTATCCCTAAACTGGTGAGTAGTTTGGTGGCTAGAAGGTGGATTTGGTGGGCTTAGGAGGGGCTTTACTGATTGGTGGTGTGTGTACGTGTGTGGCTGGATCGATGGGTGAATGCGATAAATGATTGAAGATGAGGTGTCGCGAGGTAAGTGGTATCGATCGATCGCTACTCTACTTACAGGCCATAGCTGGAGCTGATGCACAGCGAGGTGACCTGCACGTTCCGGCGATTGGGGCCGGTGGTGAGGCAAACCAATTGTGACTGGAAGCCCGGTGGCTTACGCTGTGCCCCAAAACGCACTTTAAGCGAACACTCGGTTGTCTAAAGACAGAGATTATTAGAAAGATTAGAGAAAACGAAATAACATTAGAAAAAAAACAGAAAATCCAACCTTATCCGAGTCACTCGATTCGGTTTTCTGCACTTGATGACCAGTGAGGAAATCGCACTCGGGACTCGTACCATAGATGTCATCAAAATTCTCATAGAGTATGGGTATTTCCAAAACGAGCACCTCCGATGTGGACTCCACTTTGCGGAACTTGAATAGCATCACCTGACCCATGGCACCTGCCACGCAGAGGCGACGCGATTCGGAGCAAAGGAAAATGAGATGGACTGCCAAAGGATTGTCGCTTTCCGGATGCGAATGGGCCACGTGCTGGCGCGGCTTCTCGAACATCTTGGCCGTCTTTAGTTTGTAAAGAATTTGGAGTGTACCGGCACCGGAATCCCAGAATTTTAGGCTACCATCCTGGTGGCCGGTGATCACGATCTCCGAGTAGCTGCACGATGCCGGCGACCATTCACCGCCCGAAATTGGCCATTCGCGCTCCGAAAAACAACTCTTTTTACTTGTCGTTGTGCGACCAACCTAAATACATTAAAATTTATCATTTATTCAATATATTGGATAGTTTTTGAAGTAATTAAACTTACTGAATAGAAAGCAGGAACCAAATCCGATGGGCAATCGGTTAAATATGTGCAACATGTAACAGGTGATTCGTGTAAGTCCATTGGATAAGGCGATTCAAAACATGGAAAACCGGGTGTTAATAAGTCTATTAATACTAAGTCGTATTGCAGCAGCACGGCAATAGCATACGGCTCCTGGGTCTCTGTAAATATCAAATATTAATTAATTAAAATTTATATTTTTTAGGAAGTCTTTAGAAAGAACCTACCGCAGGGCCAGGGATTTTCGCAGAGTGTGATAAAATCGCATACGGCATGCTCCATTTCCAGCACTGTGGTAGCCTTTCCCACCATCACCGTGATGCAGTTCGACTTTGAGCCCTTTTCCGAGGGCATTCCGCCCGAGAAAATGGTAAAGGTTTCCCTGTAATTGAAACAAAAGAACAAATCTTTATCACCGGCTTATAAATATTTATATTATAGACTTCTTATCGGGGTTTGTTTTATACTCTGGTATATATTTCTTTGTTATAATATTTATTACTCAAACAAAGAAAGAAATTTCCAAAGAAAACCATTATCAGGCGATCGTAAAAACAATTACCTAAGATTGTTACAATGTTCGTTTCGTAAATAAATCTTTATCAGTAACAAAAAGTAAATATAAAAAACAAAAGATACGTCTTTGAACATTTCCTGACAATGTTTTAAATCTTTTTTATTAAAACTACTTGAAAATATAAACAAGTTTGTGGCACTTTTACCCACCCAGTTGTGCTGGACTTCAAGTCAACTTTATAAATTGGTTTGCACTTCTCGGCGTTGCCATCCTTGTTGGCTTTTGCTGCAAAATACCGCAAATGGGACAATTAAATCAATTAATTGAGAGAAAACAGGGAGAAGGACGAGGACTTACCATGCGGACAGACCTGCGACTGCGGCTTGGCCTGCGGCTTTGTCGGCCAGGAGCAAATGGAGCCATCCGTGTGCGAGGACACAAAGTACTTGCCCTCGTAGTGCCAGGCCAGGGATTTCACGGCCTCGGCCGCCTGCCATCGTATCTCGGCGCATTTCGCCTTCAGATCCCACAACACAAGCAGCCCGCACTCAAATGCAATAAGCAACTTTATTATGCGAGGAGGGGAGGGTAGAGGGTAGAAAATAAAAACCAATTAATTAAGGATTTAAATGCAATTAATATGCCATAAGAGGAGTCACTTGTAATCACTCACCTTGTTTGCATCCAATGGATTATCACATAACGCAATCACAGCACCTGGATGACTAGTTCTAACCCTAAATTATAGAATAAAAAACACTTTGTTAGCTTTCTTTGTTTGATATTAGAATTAAATGATACTTACACTTCAATTGCTTTATTCCAGTTAATAATATATCCACTAAGTGCAAATGTATCTATGTGAACAACGTGTATGTTTCCCTTCTCGGTGCCCACGTACAGCCATTTGCTGCCCACGGGCAGGTGTATGCAAGTCACGCTGTAAAAAAAAACAAGAAAAACAACAAATTCAAGGATATTATGTCATCATCGGGGGGGATATATCCGGTTGCATGGTGGCATGGTACGTGCCACTTAGCCTCAAAGTCATGACTCCTAATTGGGTCTTGACGCGGTTTTAATTTCAACTTTTAATTCATTCCCCTCCAAAACTTGAACTATTTGATCGATAAATACGATTTTTACGATTATCATCGATAGATTTACAAGTTTTTATCGCATTTATCGATATAAATCGATTGTTTTTGATTAAATTTAGTCGAAATACTCACCGCTCTCGCTGAAACTTCAGACTCTGCACAATACGCGGCGTCTTTTGGCGAATGTTCCACAAATGAATGGTATCATCGGCGGTGACGGTGACCAGGGCGCCCTCATTGACCAGGAACTGGGCGAACAGCACGGCGCACTCCGATTCGCCCTCGTGTTTGGCATGGGCATCGACCCCTGGTCTTCCCAATCTAAAATAAAATATTAAAGAGACAAATTTTAATATTAAAATCGTGTATTTTATAATTCTAAAAAGAACTTACATGCGAATATAGCCCGATTTGTCGCCAATTGCTAGTAGCTTTTGTACAGGATCAAAGGCAAAGGATGTGGGCGAGTATGGAAAGCCATGTCGAAAGGTCTGCAATGAGAATAATAAGCCAAAATTATAAATGAATACAATATCTATAATTTCAAATACTTTTTAGATAAACTACAAGTCTAATAAACACTTTTTTAACGATTTTTATTGACTTTTTTGACAAACTGATTATTATTTTCGGGTTATCTATGACACTTTGAGGGCTTCGGACTTTATTTCTTTATTGATTTATTGTTAATGATATTGATAAGATTTTAAAGACTCAAATTTTAAGGTTTTTTTTTATAGACTTTGATGATTTAAAGACATCGGTCATAGCCGCGTGTGTCTTATGATAGATTCTATAGATCTTAGCTACCAAATAAAACACCCGCTAGCTGCAACAGATGCCTTTCGGTAACTCTAACAACTCTTACTAACTCTTAACATAATAATTTTTAATTATTAGGATCAAGTACTAACCTTCTTCAACGTAAAATGATCGGCCTTGAGTTGCTCCTGGATCTCCTGCTCCTGTCGAGTGGCTTGGGGCTGAACGCTTTGTCGAAATCCATCTAGAACTCCTTTGAATGTGAACTTTTTCATTTTTGTAACATGAGTAGTCGTCCTCGTCGTCCAGCTGCTGCTTTAAATCTTGCTATGCGATGCTGATGCCTTGCCTTTCCTTGTCTTGCCTTGCCTCCTTCAAGGATTCTTTCCTTCTTTCTTTCCGCACAAAAAAAATAGTTACCTTTTGGTTTGGTTTTTGTGGGGTTGCGGGCCAAATAGTTTGCCGAATAGTTTTGGACACTTTTTTCTTTGTTTTTTGGATGAATTTTTGGGGGTAATATCGAGAGAGACAAAGTGGGATTTCCTACTGCTACGGGGGCGACGGGAATGAGAAGGGGGGAAGATGATCCTGTTCCCAAGGAGAACCGAAAAATGGATTGGGGAAAATTTGTCGTTTTTTGATTTCGATGTCCTCTGTCCGCGGCCGAGTCCTTGCCAAACTTTGTTGAGTTTTTCTTTTAGATTTTTCTTTGTTTTTCAGGTTTAAAGATTTAGAGTTTTTGATTAATCGAAGCCACAGAAGCCAGCGCTGCTCTTAGCTCGTCCTTGTTGACTTTTGATTTTGGTTTTCGGTTTTTGGGAAGTGAAACTAGGTTAACAATAGTCGAATTAATAGCTGGAAAAGGAGAGAAAAACAATGACAATTAGTATAAAAATAAGTTAAAACTAGTTACAAATATTAATTACTAAAAGGAGTCTGCAGGATGTCTTAACCCTAAAAATAAATTAACATTAAAAACCCTTAGAATTTCACTTCAAAGTGAAAAGTTTGAAAAGTTCTTTAAATCCTTTTAGGTTTTGTTTTTAATCAAAAAAATCTGTTTTTACACATTTTTTATACACAAAAAACAATACCATTAACACCCCTAAGAATTTTCTTTCATTTTTAAAAACTTCCTAATATCCTTTTAGGTTTTCTTTTTCAAAAAACTCTGTTTTTTATATCATTCACACATTTTTCAAACACAAAAAACAATTTATTTCAACACTCAAACCGGAAACATTTACTTTTCAATCAAACTTTCTTGAAAAGTCCTTGTGGGAAAAATAAGTATGGCCTACTTTTTGGGGCCAGCAAATGAAAAAACAGAATTATTAAAAACAATTATTAAAAGCCTCTTGTTAGATTTCCGAGAATTATGTTTCGTGTTTGACTTTCCGCCGAGTTATGAACCACAGAAGGGAAAAGTAAGAAATCAAGTAACATTTTTGTATCAAGCTGTGCGGTTAACCGTTATTTCAGTGCGGTTCCTCTTGTTCTTCTCCTGCCTTTGTTTCCGTTTCCGTTTCTGTTTGACGTTTTTTTTTTTCTGTTTCTCTGTTTCTTTGTTTTTTGCTTTGTTTTATTTGTGTTTTTTTTTTGCGCTCGGCCTGGAGGGATTACATAAACCTTGATTTCTATGCAGACTTTGACAATGGCACACGTAGATTAATTAAGAGCCCGACTTTCCCTCTCTCTCTCTCTCTCTCCGGCTCACTCGTTTTGTTTCGAATAATGCCCCCCATTGTGGCAAGGAATCAATCTGTTAACGGGATATTTGCGATTGCAATAAACGAAGCTGTTAATTGAAAAACGTTGCTGCCACATTATGTTGCACAACGTCGTGTGTGTGTTTGTGGAGGTTGTTGGATTTGAATAGATGGGTTATACGGAATATATATATGGGTTGCCTATACGATACGATAGTATATATATATATATCTATGCACTTTTTGATGGCACACAAATCGATTTTTTCGCACACTCGCACATCGCAATGTCGTGTGTTCGACGAACTCGACTGCTCTTCGTTTTCGTTTTCCTTTTCGTTTTGTTGTCTTTTTATTATTATTTTTCCTATTTCTTTTTTACTGTTTTTTTTTTTTTGCAATTGTTTACGCTTTGTGTGACAAACACACACACATGGACACACACGAAAACACACATATGGGCGCAACAGTGGGACAACAAAAAAAACATAACTGTAAAGAAAAGAAAAGAAAGGGAAGGGAAGAAAGGGGAAAAAGAAGAAGGAAAGGGAGGGGGCAGGGTGGAGCAAGAGCAGGGGCAGGGGGGGCTGGGGCAGAAGGACAAGCAAATCGTTGGCATACTTTAAATTTAATTCCCGCAAACAAACATGCCACGGCAGGCTTGTGGGAGTGGGAGTGCAAAACGTGCCAGCGAGAGGGAAAAGGACACACACTATGTGTGTGTGTGATAATGACAGTGTGTGTGCTGCCATCCCCCTTCCACTCGGCTCCTAATGATGATTAAAATGCCATCGCGTGGAGAGGAGCAAAAAGAAGAAGAGCAAGAGGAGAAGTAGGAGTGTGAAGCGGGAAGAAGAGAAGTGGGAGCTGGGAGGATGCTGGCCCCAAAAAATCTGTGTATGTATATACATCTCGCTTGCTCCCCCTCTGCTCCCTGCGTGTATCGCCGTGTGTGTGTGTGTGTGTGTAGATAACCTCGATTTACAGATTTTTCTCACACTCACACACCCGCACACACGCACCCACACACCTGCTTGTTGCTACTCACATGTTTAAAACTACATCTTTTGCTTTGGATTCTGCTTCCGTTTCATCTAGCGGGTGGGGGAGGGAGATGGATGGCATAAAAAAAAATATGTTGAGGTAAGTATTTTAATTTCCTTTTTTTTGTTTGTACAAAAAGGACACAGCATCACACACACACACAGGCACAGGCACACTCACGCACACATTAAAAGAAAATTTCTATCAGTAACAGAAACGCGGTTTTTTTTTTCTATTTTTTAAGCTTTTTTTAAGGATTTTTTAGCTTAGATTTGTAGTTTTTTTTAGAAAGGATGTTTGTTATGTGGCTTTTTGGAACTTTCTTTACAGGGAGAACAAAAAAATATGCTGCTGGTTGGCTGTCAGTTGTCGACTGAGCTGCTGCGACGCTGCCTTTGAGTCCTGCCACTGCTGCCAAATGTCCTGCCAACGAGAGAGAGCGAGAGCAGCTCTCTCTCCGGAGAGAGAGGAAAGCTTTCCTGCCAGAGAGAGAGCATCCTATCCCAGGCTTCTACACAAGTGTTAGTGAAGCTGAGGACATTAAACAACACAAACACACAAAAAAAAGGACATAAACTAGAGTTCTTAATGGCGTCTTTTCAAGCTTTTCCATAGCCTACTTCAAGGAGCTAGAGGCGCTACAATTTTTTTGTTTACTAAGCAACAAAATAATCTCAGGATGTCCTGCCATGCATCAGTATGTGTGTGTGTGTGTGCAAGTGTGTGTGCCAGCTGCCATGTGAGCCCGCAATGCGCAGGCTTACGCTAGGATACACGCCAGGATACCCAAGCAGCAGCAGCAACAACAACAATTCGGCCAAAAACAATGCAAAATGTTTTGCGCGCGCGGTCACATGACACAAATCCTGCCACACACACACACACATACTGACACTTATACAACTACAAAAAATTTGTTGAGGCAGCGCAGGAGCAGGACGCACGAACACCAACACACACACACACATGCATTCTCACACCCATTTTTACACGATTCTTATTGGAATCTAATACGCTAAAGAGTTTTAAAAAATTTACTTGGCCGAAACATCTGGAACGGGTTCTTCCCGTTGGCTTTATTTTTAGCCTTTCTCCAAAATTTGCACACAATTTTTTAATCTTTTTTTTTTTTAAGGGGGAAAAAAAGTGTAGTTTTTTTTTGGTAATTTCTTTTGGAATTCTTTATATGTATATTTTTTGGATGTTTTATGTTTTTTTTGGGGGGGAGAAACGCGTGTGAACGCGTCGAACGCTCGGCACCGAAAACTGAACTGGAAAACTCGCGCAGTTTCCTTTCCTGCACGTGTATGTATATGGAATGTGGAATACACACGCACACACAGCCGTCAAATTACAGTGGAGTGTCCTTAAGGGGGAAATCTTATAGAAAACTCTTTCAAAAAACTCCAAAATATGAATTAGAGTTAAAAACTAAAAAAAAAACCGTTTGGTGAAAGCAAAATTTCTTTGTTTTGGTTTTTTTTCTTTTCTTTTTTTTTAACTTTTATAAAAATTCGAAGAAAAAAGTCTCCAAAATTCTGTTCAAAAACACAAGGAAACCCCAAAATTTCTTCTTAAACATTCAAATATTTCCATTATAACAAGTCCCCACTTTACAAACATCCTGGTGGTTATGCAAAGCAGCGCAGAGTTTGTGGGACAACCCTACTGGCTGGCTTTGATTTCGTTAACATTCGGTGGCAACTCTGGCCACGCTCGATACGTGTTGTTGTTGTTGCTAGGGAAGGGGGCAGGACGAAGGATAAGCCGTAGAAAGAGGCGCAAGCAGAGACATCAGATTTTTTTTTACGAATATTAAATGGGGGATTGGGGGCTAAGAGGAGGTGAGGTAGGGGGATAGTAAGGATAGTAATCCTGCTACATGCGAGAGTACATACTAAAAAATTTAATCTACTAAAATGTAAATACCTGCCCCGCCCCCCTCCGACACACACACACGCCCCCTTTCGACGCGGCTCGACGGCGTCGGAGGGAAATTTGCATGGAAATCGTAATGAGTTATGCGCAAATGTCCTTTGAGCGCGGCCATTATCAATAACTCAGCAAAGTAGGCAATAAAAAGGAGTCGCAGGAGTAAGAGAGCTAAAGAGCGGGAAAATAGGAGAGCGGGAAAACGGGAGAGAGAGAGTGGCAGTGGGAGAGCAACTCTTGCGTCATGTGTTGGCCGAGTCCGATTCCGAGTCCAATAAGAAACTTGTTGGGCCAGCGGGCGCAAGAAATTCTGATAAGAATTTTTGCAATAGCTTGAGGGTGGCCCCGCGCCAAGGGCGGGATAAGGCATAACGGTAAGAGTGCTAGAGGTGGGGGATATTTGGCTTGGGATAAGCAATCAGTTCATGTGATTCATCTAAACGAGCAGCCACAATAACAACTTAACGATGATATTAAAAACGCAAATGCAAACATGTTGTCATCCCACACACACACACAGACACACTCGTAACAAAAAAACACCTACACACACGTCCACGCACGCACTCCAATAAGAATTTGCATTTTCACACACGCGCAAACATAACATCATCATCGTAGTAAGCAAAACAAAAACAACAACAACAACCAGAGAGACGTACACATTCCAGAGCACCAGCGTACCACCCGCCCCGCCCTCTCCGCCCCCCACGCCCACCTGTTTCATGGCGAATTTTGGGTCCGCTGCTGGGCTTCTCATCCGTCGCTGCCGTCCGTGACACTTGTCGCGCCCGATCGGTCGCGCTTGATTTAGCTCCTGTGGCTGCACTCTGCACTGCCCCGTAATCTGGGCTTAAAAAAAACCGAAAATCTAGCAATAAAATGCAAAAATGCTAGAGCTGGAAATAAAATCGATTCCAAACTCGACAAATCGAACATAACAGTTTTTTTTTTCGATGACTCTATAGTGTTGGTCAACGCCGGGCTGTTAAAGCTGGTAGTTAACAGAGCTTGGCGCCAAATGTTATCAGTTCGAAAGCTCTGACAATCGTAAATAATAAATCTTATTCGTTTTGGCTTATCAAAAACTGATTTACACGAATCTTCCGCTTTGGAGAGTACAATAAAAAGTATTTGGGGAATAGGATTAATAATTGGGTTTAATAACCCACAAAAGAAATAATAGAAATACAGATTTCATTACAATTATTTATTTCACATTAAAATTACACTCTTTCCATGGTTGCTCTTCCATCTGAGTCAGAAAAAATACATTTATGGATATCGAATACTCTCCGTTTCGCTGGAATTCAATGCAACACGTCAGTTTTAGACATTTCTTGGTATTTACACGAATAAATAGTAAGTTTCTAGGGGAATGGGATGTCACGCCTCGTTCTTCCGCTTCAGCTGGCCATGGATGAGCCACTCCCGTCCGCCGGGCTGCTGAAAGCGTTCCAGGAGCTTCTCCAGCCGCTGGGCTTGGTCCTGGTGGGATTCATCGTGTTGTAAGACTGCCGAGATCTCCTCCAGCAGAGCACCTTCCAGCAGCCGCGGCTCATCCTCGTCAATAAAACGCCTCACACTGGCCACCAGCTCGCCCAGGTGTTCGTCGACAGCGCCCGGAAACAGCTGCTCCATGGCCGTGGCCAGGTTGAAGAGGTATTCGCGATTCGGGCCACTGGGTCCGGCGGAACTAAAAATCTGCCTGGCTATGCAGGAAACCTGCCACACGTCGCCGGCATACGAATCGTTGGCCTGCGTGGCCACGTACATGATAACCTGAATGGGTTTTACATCCCTGTCTGAGACAGAGGGTGAGGTCTTTGGGTATTCGTGGAAATGTAGGCTGCACCTTTCGTAGCCGTTCTTCTCCCTGTAGTCCAGATGGTCCAGGACAGCGCCCTTTTGCCCGGCTGCTATGCGATAGGCCACGCCATAAACCCGATCCTGGCTGGGATCACCCGGCAGCAGAGTGACCACGCGGCCCGGTCGCTCTGGGATCCCTCGGTGGTCGATGCTGTGCTGGTAGAAGCGTCGCTTGAAGCCCCAAACGAATCCTCGCCTGCGGTCGATGTAGGGGAAGTCCGCCTTCCACACCAGCGATCCGTAGCCAAAGATCCAGACGTCCTCATCTGTGGGAGCGGGTGGTTCCTCCTGATTACTGGCCACCGCATCAAAACTCTCGAGCAACGAATTTGCGCCAGCGGCTGAGGTTCCGTTTTCGAGAAATTGCGCAAAAAAGTTGCGATAGATGTCGTTGGCCAGCTGGTTAGAGGCGGACCCGGAGCGCCGGAATTCCTCCAGGTAGCCCAACATATTTGCGCGGTGTCGCTTCCAATTGCAAATTAATTTAAAAACTAAAAATCGCAAGGCAAAAACTCAACAGCTGATTTAACAGACTCTGAAAAGCTTACAGAAGTGATTCAACAGTGACTCTGTTAGCTTACCCTGGCCACCCTGTTAAGCTCTGTTAAGTTTAATCAGCTGTTATTGACGCTGCCACAGCAACAACAAAACGAAGACGTAAACAAATCGTATTCCGGAATCTAATTACCCATAAAATTAGCCCTCAAACTACCCCTAGAAACAGGCCATCACAATGTCCGGCAAGGACGATCGATCCAAGGAGTGAGTACGACGTAACAGACTAGACCAGACCAGCATTCACGATTTAAAATTTTTGCAGTAAGCGGAGGAACATGAAGCAGTACGCCGGACATCACCACAAAAAGGAACCGGGACGTTCGACAACGACCTCCTCCGGTTCGCCGCCGCCCACTTCCCGTCGCAGCATGGTGGACGTGGCCGATTCCAGTGACGAGCCGCGATTTGGGCGACGTGGAAACTGGCAATCCGGCGGCGGAAAATCCTCCCTGACGCCGCAGCGCAATAGGAATCTATTGGATACTCTGCCCAGCGACACGGACGAGGTGGAGAACTTGGACGGTGAGCCCATTAACGAGAACGCCCGGGCCCAGATGCGGGCCGGAGATTACAAGCAGATGTCTCAGTTTTCCAATCTGGGCGGCGGACACTTTACTTTCGGTTCGGAAAAGGAGTGGGCCAGCGTGGCCGAAGGTCAGACGAAGCTCAACACCAAGGCTGCCGGCGGCTACTTCACCCTGAATCTGAGCAGTTTGAATGCTGGCCTCCAGACGATTCCCTTCTACAAGCGCATGGACTATTCCTCGTCGATGTTCACTCGCCAGCAGATTCTGGCCCAGGAGCAGGCCGCCGAGAGGGCGGAGAAGGTGTACCAGCAACGCATCTTGAAAGAATCGAATGGCAGTGCCCGGCCTGCCTCGGCTAAAGCTCCTAAGGAACCGGTTGTTGTTACTGCCAACGAACCCGACGAGCTGGACGAGCTCCTGGCCATGACCAACACGCAGATGGACATCAGTTCCGGTATTGGACCCATCACCATGCCCATGCCCATGCCTATGGTTCAGCCAGCCACTCCTTCCTCGGCTGCCAGCAAAAACGATGTGGAACAATGGCTGGATACCGTCCTGAATGAATAAACTGGAGGAGATCCTGGAGAGGAATCACTACCAAACTATGTAGATTTTAATTGCATTTTTTTAAGCTTACAAAAGCCATTAAAAATCACCAAGTGCTTAGCTTTGAAGTCTAACAATAAAGCTTTTCAAATTTTTAAATCAAAAAGATCATCAAAGATGGCTATGGGATTCCCTTGTTTGGGGCAAGATTTTGCATTTTTGTTTTCTAATAAATATTAAAAATAGTTTAATATTTAATACCAAATTATATAGATTTTAATTGCATTTTTTTAAGCTTACAGAAGCCATTAAAAATCTCCAAGTGCTTAGCTTTCAAGTCTAACAAAATGTTTTTTAAATCAAAAAGATCATCAGAGTTGGCTATGGGATTCCTTTGTTTGGGACAGGATTTTCGTTTTTCCTTTTTTAAAAAATGTTAAAAATATTTCATTTATATAGTAGTTTAAGGATTAAAATCCCATCCTAAAATTAAAAAATCAATTTAATATAAAGTATTAACTTTTAAAATAAACTTAAATTCCACAAAATTAGGTAAAAACCGTGTAGAACCGCAATTAAAAGTGTTTCCTTTTTCATGTTCCAAAAGAAAATCAATAAAATTAACATAAAAACTTAAAGCTTTAATCGTTAAAACAATAATGAGGTAATTAAAAACCAAATTATCTAGATTTTCAAAAGAAGACCCCTTAAAAACCTATTTTTTTTTAATAAAAATATATTAAAAAGACCGTTAATGTCTTACATTTTTGAAAGTTGCATAACATTTACATAACGCAGAATGTTCCTTTCCCCTCTGTTCTCTTTTAAACTTTAAAATATACCAGAAATATATTAAATATCGATTTTCCCGCTCCATTTTCCGATAGATCATGGCGAGTATCAATTTTTTTTTGGTCCCCCAAAAGTTTTCGTCTTAAATCGTTTTCATACAAGAGGTCTTTCCAATTTCGGCGGTGGTCCTGACCACACCTATGAAATTATAAAGTGCCAGTGAAATAATAAGTCAAAATTGTATAAGTGTTTAAACAAATTTAACAAATCGGTGAGTTGCAAACAAATAATTATCTACCTTTTTCTTTACGATCCTCTTTCAATATGATCAGCTTTTCTTTAATTAAATATTAAAAGGGGGTTTTTTTTAAAACGATTTTATTATTTTCAGTAAAATTTAGTTTTTTTCAATAAGAGGTATTTTTCTTTAATTTCAAAACGATCATTTTTGAATACAATGTGATTTTTCTTAACAATATGCAGTGCTTTTTATATAAATTAACTACTTTTTCAATGAGATTTTCTTGTTTTCGAAGAATTTCTCACGGTTTTGTCTCCAATTCATAGTTTTCTTTACTGTTAGCGTGCTTCACGTTGTGATTCCGAAATGGTGAAATTCCTCGCAAAATGGCGCCTTTTCGTTCTTTCCTAACTCTTACCCTCTTCCTTCAATCTTAATCCACTTCTTTTTAATCAATCATAAGAATTTATTCCAAGGGGATTATACTATTAGCAAGCCAACAAGAAACTACACACAATGAGAGTAATATTTCTGGGAAATCGCGCCAATTTTTCCAAAAACTCCCTTTTGGCTGTTCAAAAGTTCACACTTTGGTCGGCGTTGCCAGAGATTTCTACTCTATTCCCAGTTTTATTCCCAGAATTCAAACAATTTTCTTTCCAATCTTGTTTTCCAAGAATTTTTCTTGCTCTTATTAAAGTTTTGAGCTTCAATTCATAGTTTTCTCTGCTGTTAGCGAGTTCCATGTTGTATTTCCGAAATGGTGAAATTCGCCTCGCAAAATGGCGCTTTTCTGGCAATTTGAGGTTAGTTCATGTACAAAGCAACATAAACTCTTTTATTCAAATCTTAATCCTCATATCGCCTATTCTATTCCTAGAATTCAAAAGATTTTATTGTTTTCCAAGAATTTGTCTTGGTTTTGACTTCAATTCATAGTTTTCTGTGCTTTTAGCGAGTTTCACGTTGTTATTCCGAAATGGTGAAATTCGCCTCGCAAAATGGCGCGTTTCTGGCATTTTGGGGTTAGCTCTCGTAGAAAGCAACATAACCAGTTTTCCTTTAATCTTAATCCTCTTCTTGCCAATCAATCATAAGAATTTCTTGAAAGCGGATTATACTATTAGAAAGCCAACAAGAAACTATACACGATGAGGGTAATATTTCTTGGAAATCGCCCCAATTTTTCCAAAAACTCTCCCCTTTGGCTGTTCAAAAAGTCACATTTTTGTCGGCGTTGCCAGAATTGTAATCTTTTCGTAGTAGATTTCGTTAAAATCACGTTTTTTTGTTAGATTGTTGCGTTTTCCTTAAAATAGCAAACACGAGCTAGGTGTCTCTTTAATATCGTTTCTTTTAATCAAGGAAAAGATCCAACCTGTGCGAAATTGTCGCGAAATTTCACAACCTAACCTATTTTTCTCCTAATCAAAAGGTGTCATTTTTGTACCAAAACCTTAATTTTTCTGCCAAAAAGTTGCCTCGTCATCGTCAGATTGTTGCATTTTCTTTAAAAGTAGCCTCAAAGTGGCAAACAGAAGCTAGGTGTCTCTTAATTGTCACCTTTTTGCCCGAAAATGTCAACCTAACGTCAATGGCCGGAAATGTCATAACGCAACGTCATTGTCCGCAAATGTCAACCTAACGTCATTGTTCGGAAATGTCATAACGTAACGTCATTGTTCGGAAATGTCATAACGTAACCTCTTCTCCCAAACGGAAGTTGTCAAACTTTCGCACTTTCGTACCCCAACATAATCCATAATTTTCTAATCAATCAGCAGTTTTTCCCGGAAGTTTCTTTATTAAATGAAAAGCGGAGAGCATTTAAAGCACGATCGTGGCTTTATTTTTCTAAAGTATTCATAGTAAACCATTATTTCCAGCTTTTTTTGTGAGTGAGTAGAATATTGTGTGAAGAATCAATTGAATAGTTATATTGGATGTGAAATCCCTATTATTTTCTATCTGTAACTGAACGTTTTCGTATAATATCCAAAAAAAACCACGCATAATCGTTTTTTGCGCTTTTTCTGGCCCCGATCTGGCAACATTCTTCAAGTTACAGTTACAGTTTCGCTTTTCTTTTTCTCTCATTCTCTTTAGCGCCATTTTTCGGTATTTTTGTTAGCGTCTTTCTGTGCCGGTAGATTCTGATAGAACTTGATCATGTGTCCATGAAGAAGCTGCATCAGCTCACACACAGCTTCGAGCAGCACCAGACGCTCCTCCAGGTGACCCAGATCACTGCCCAGTACCATTTGAGGACGCAGCTCCTCCACAATCGCCATCAGCCAGCGGAATATAATGGCCGAATCCTCCTTGGTGAGTTGCATCACATCTTCGGGTATGCCGGCCTCGTGGCACAGTTTCTGGGTCTGTCCCCCGAGTGGTCCCAGCAGCAAAAGCGATGCAATCAGACGCACTACCAGATGCAAAGCATGCAAGTAGGACTCCAGATACACTCCGGGATTAACCACAGCCACCACCAGGAGCAGGTCAGTGTAGGGACGCAGTCGGTGCGAATCCAGACCGAGGTCGGTGAGCCGGTCTAGGAGGGCCCAGAGCAGACAGCTGCCCACCACCCGGGCCATGGTGCTCAGGGGACTGGCCATGCGGCAGCAGAGGATCAGGTTCAGCATGACACTGGAGTCGTGGGCATCCAGCAGGGTCAGGATCTCCACGCACAGCTGATGCACCTGGCAGATGGACATAGTTAAGATTTGAAATTTCTGTCCCTTCTCTGGAACTCACATGAGTTTCCTCCGTGCAGGCCAAGTAATCGAAACATCTCTGAAGGAAGAGTGTCCTCTTCACCTGGGTACCGACCAGATCCTCGTGATGCAATAGATAGATCATTATTCCAGCCACATGGACAGCCGCCAGCTGCTCTGCCCCGAACTCGATCTCCTCCTGGCTGAGCAGCTGCTCGAATCCGGCTATGATCTGTGGACGAAGGAAATCCCCAATTAGACCCAAAACCGCGATATCCCCGTCGAGCTTCGCCCACCTCCAGGATATTGTTGGTACCATAGATGAAGTAGCAGTGCTCCCTGATGGCCGAAAGGCCCAAAGTGCGACGCAGTTGCTCCAAACCGAATCCCTGGGGACGGACCATGTGGCTCAGAGGCGAGCCTGACAACTGGTCTGGGTTCCAACTAGAAAAAAATATCGGATTCTAGGAAAAGGAAACCCACTTGTGTGTTTCTCCCAGCAAGATTTTTTCGTTTTAAAAGGATGCAAGGACTCTGATTTCTCAGGATGCGTGTGCAGCTGTGTCTGTGTGTGATAGTTTATGTGTGTGTTTGTGCCAGTTTATGTGTGTTTGTGCAAATGGCCAACGGTATTTTAATGAGCTCCTAGCGGAGATAACATTTTGACATGTTTTCAAACGTCACTTGGCAGAAGACGCCTACAGTGGTCATTCGATAGGAGGGAAAGAGTGAATGATTTGTTTTTTTTTTTTGAATGAAATATGTTTTATTTTGAATGAAAGATACTTTTAAATGAGATACTTTAAATGAGATACTTCAAATGAGATTTAAATGAAAAATATTTTAAATGAAAGTTGGAAAGTAAGAAAGGTTTAATTAAAGTAAAATCTATAAATTCAAACAAATTAACTTTAACTTTATTGATTAAATTTTTTAACTCTTATCAAAACTAATCACTTTTAAACCGGAAATAATACAATTTTTAGGTTAGTTTTTCACTTGTCAGTCACACTTTTTTTTGCACTTTAAACCACATTTTTTGTATTTTTTTTATTTTATTTATATAATTAATTTATTATTTATGGAATCGTTGAGGCGGCTTAAATAATTTTTGGCATACGACTTGTTTATTTAACTTTAGCAAATAAAATAAATTAAATCAACATGTCGTAGGCCAATAATTACAAAATAATTAATCCAATTTTAATTTTATTTTTTATCTTTTGTTTTTTATTTTAAAAGTATCTCAAAAACAAAACTCCAGAGCAGCTAAGGCCTTCAGGCAGTATTTTTTTTTATCTATATTTGATGTCTACTGTAACTGAAGTATTTTTTTTAGTGCAAAAAGTGCTCTGCTTTGCCAGCAAGCTTGTGTCCTTGCGCTGCTTTTTCCGTTATTTTTTTTGTTTAGCTTTAGCTTTCTGCGAAAAAAGAGCAGGCTGGCAAAATGCAAATGCACGCGCCGTGTGCGCATTTTAGCATAAAAGTCGCCTGGTTGTCCCCCCCCTGGCCACGCCCACCTTGCCACCCCACCGCCTGCTTGAAGTTTCTTGCGTACTTGGGTGGGGTGGGGTGGTGGGGCAGGGAAATATCTGCTCATTATGCATTCATATTTTGCAATTACTTGCCACACACACACACAGAGAAACACAAACAAACACAGACAAGCAAAAGCTTTGGCAAAAAGCGCAAGAGGTGGAAGCAGGATGGCAGGAGTAGGACGACATAACGGTTAAGTTGCTGTCAACGAGACTTTTTGTCTCTTTCCCTTTTTTTGCTTGGCCGTTTCTTGGCCCCTTTTACTCCCCCTCCCCCTCCCATTTCTGTGCCGCCTTTTCTCTCAATTTTTTTTTTTGGGACGCTTTGGCCCATTTGCGTAAAAAATTCTTTTGCCGAGAAAGACTCCCATTGAAAATTTCCATATTCACATTTTAATTATGCGACGGCATGAAAAGATTAACAACTTGTGTTTCAAGACAGGAAAAAAAAAACAAACCACAAGTCACCTTTGTGCGTTTTGCTTCTTTTTTTTTTTAATTATGCAACGAATATAATATGCCACCTAACCTCACTTAATTTTTTAGCTTTTTGTGAGGTTAGGTTGCGGAATCCCAAAAAATGGAGTCTCCGACTCCTTATGCAAATATCTGATTGGAATCTGATCAGATCCAGATCTGGTTGCGACAAGTGCCACCCCTCGGCTTAGATGACATAATCCCCGGCACTTCAATTAGCCGCGATAAAAGGGCTCAATTAGCGAGGGTTGTATTCAGAGTTTTGTTTACAAAAAAGGGGGAGAGTTAACGGGAAGTACAGGCAAGCTTTGTGTTGGAAGAATTTTTATGCCCTAAAAAGAAGAAATATATTACAAAATTGTTAAGCAGATTTTTCCGTTTTCCGATTATTGCCAAAAAAAGTCTAAAAAATTATGAATTGTATTAAAAAAAACTCTAATTTTGTATCAAAACTATAACTTGTAGTATGAGAAATGGTTTTTAAATATTTCAAAAAGTATTCCAACTAAAAAATTCTTCTAAAAAAGGATTTTTCCTTCATAGAGACACTCTACTGTGGCAATAAATAATGTCGTTGTCCGTGTTTGTTGCCACTGAATGTTGATTTTGATGACAAGTGGCAAGAAGTGAACGTGCTACCCTTTAATTTTTGCAACGATGATGAAGGGCTTTGTGTTTTTGTAACCAATCTGTGCATTTTACGCCTAATTTAAGGCAAATTGTTGACATAAACGTGTGCGAAGCGTCGAGGGGGGGGTTACGAAAACAACCACCACCCAAAACTTTTCTATAACTCACTCCCCCCTTTTGGCCTTGAAGGCAAACAAATTTTATTTAACAAAAGCCAACAGATTTTCATATCATTAGGAGAGGAGGTCTATGATTTGTGGGAATCGCTCTTTCCAGGCATTAATGTTTTGTTTTTTTTTTGTGGTTTCTTCTCCCATTGAAAAGGGTTTGTGTTTCTTCTAATGAAGCTGTTTTCGCATTTATTGTGTAAATACTGGCAAGTGATATAAACATTATGGGGAAACCAATACTAGAAGCCCCGGAATCTTGGAAAAAAAGGCGACGCTGCCACCAAGTTGTCGTCGGAAAGAATATTCAGAAGAATACGCAATTATTTTTAGATTGTTTATCGACTTTTCATGAAGACGAACAACCTGCTTTTGACAAGGTAGGCAATTATTTCCCCTTAAGAGTCACTCTAATTGCTTGGGTTTTTATTTTTCTTCACAAAAACAGAAACACTTTTCTTAATCGTGATTCTTTGTTTATTTTTTTTTATGGATGATTCTTTTTCTAGCCAATGGAGGCAGCCTCGGGATCCATTGACTGCACCATGCGCCACCTGAGGGAGCTGGTGCGGAGTACTTGCCTCGCCAGTCAAGTTCGCTTTTTTAATACCAATTTGCAAATAATTCCGGTGAGTTGAAAAAAAAAACATCTCTATTATATCGATAAGTCTTATAACTCCCCTCTCTATTTCTAGCAAATTGCTCGACATTTTCGCAAACTCCTCAAGGGTGTCGTTCACTGGGAAAGTGATCGCATTAATTCTATTCTGGCAGGATTGTGCTTACTGATCCTGCTCGATGAGCACGGCGTGGACACCCACAGGACTCTCAGGTGCCGGTTTATGGAACGTTTTCTGCAATTCATCGATTGCATTTATCCAATCAGCGTGAGTTTTTCTATACGATTTTTTTTATACGATTTTGGAAAGGATTCTCTAATCTAGTTACCTTTGACTTCAAATTTCCTGGTTCTGGCCCTATAAAAGGCGCTCGGTTTCAGTAGTTAGTTCACTTCAACCTTAGACTTCCTAGAATCAACGTCTAGTTTTGTCTCCAAAATTGTATTTTTATTTTTCGGTTTTTGTGAAATTTGTGAAATGTTTTTTTGGTAATCGAAATTCTGGTGTTTAATCTTCTCGGTTTTCAATAAAAATTGGTTCATCCAAAAAAATGTTAGTAAATATTTTCGCCGGTTATCGGTTATCGGTTTTTGTGAAAAAGTTTTAAGTGAAAGTGTTTTAAAAAAGAATTGTTATCGATTGAATTTTTAATTCTTTAAACTCTTAATCAGTTGCAATTTTTTCGAAGAATTTAAAGCTAAATTATTAAATTATATCGATTCATTGTTTAAGATAAAAAAAAGTGAATAATTGTGCTCGGAAATCTTCAGATTAATTCCAATTTCTAGTTTTTAGAATCCGATTTCCAGTAGAAAGAATAGTCATTCCTAGAATCGTATCGGTAAACCGATTCCAGAGTCTAGGGATTCCTGAGAAGCCTCTCTAATAAATAAACAAACATCGAATTCCAACAGGTCCATCTGTTAATGGAGAGACTGCTCTACGAACTGGAATACCTGAAGATCGACCACGACGCAAATCTGCTCTACCTGGCCGTGGCCCTGGCCCACTGCAGCACCCGAGGTCGTCCCCTGGGCGTGTGTATGCTCTGGGAGCTCCTGTCCCGCCGCCTGCCCGGACTGGAGATCACCATGCATCGCTTTCGGGAACCCGGCGAACTCGCCCGTGTCATCCTTAAGGATCCGCCAAAAATGCCGGAGATCGGCGATGTGGTCGGGGATACCGATGGCGCCTTAAAAGCGGAGCGCGTTGCCAAGGCGACAGCGGAGATGGTGAAGCTGTTGAATATGCTCGAGGCCATGGACCATCTGCTGCACTTGCTCGTGCAGGAGAACAACGACGAGCTGCTCCACAGCGGCTATCCGGAGCACTTTTTTAAACTGGAAACCGACGAAGCAGAGATCCTGTTCCTGTGGTGTCAGAATTTGGTGGCGAAAGTGCCCAAGATCGATATCGAAGTTACTACCAAGGTGGGTTCTTTTTCTCTTAATTTAATTCCAAAACTAAACTATAATTTTTTGTCATAAAAAAATCTAATGTTTTGTTTATAATTTTCTTTACAGTTGACGGAAACTTTGGAAAACCTGATGAAACTCTTATCGAAATGTATGGGTTTCCCCATCACAAATGGATAAATCACTATTTTTGGATGAACCCGAAATCGGGGGTTGTATTCGTAAATCGTAACTATGAACCCTCGATTTATATATTTACACAAAAATCAAGCAACTTACAAGAATCAAAAAGCATATATTAAGAGACACAAAATCGTATATAAGAAACACACAAAAATCGTATATAAGGAATATGAAGGAGGGTATATGAAGAGTATACTCTCTCTGACATAATGGACACAAAAAATCGTACTCCAATAATATACAAAATCGTACTTCAAGAACACTAACAAAATCGTATATCAAGCACACATCATCGTAACCGTAAACCTAACGACCTATCAAATATCATAGACATATCTGTCTTCAAATGCAATTAGAAAATTCGATTACTCAAGAACGCTGAATCGAATTTTCTTGCATTTTCTACGACACACTTTTGTATCTTTTAAGAAATAAGAGGGGCACGGAGGAGATATCCTTTATGATTGAAAGGACTTCATACGGAAACCTACAATTTGTTGATTTAAGTGTCAGCAGCGATGGAAGATGCCGATTCCTTCCTACGCGCGACAAACACACCTATTTTTTTCATGCCTACATCATCCAAGGATATTACTTGAATACTAAAATACTCGCTACAAAATACGGATTTATTTTCTACACAAATCAAAACCCCCTAAAATGCATATCAATACCGAGAAACACGTCTTGTGACGCGAGAACGAAGAAGAAAAAAAATTACATAAATTACAAAAAAATTAGGCTTAGGACTCAACTAACGGATCTGATATTATATAAGAAATAAGAACGAAGAAGGCGAAGTTGTAGCTATATAAAAAAAAAGAAGCATCTTTAACTTAGGGAGTAATGTTTGACTATGTGGGTGTATTGTAAAATACCAGAAACCTATAACAACCAGGCTGGAGTTGCAATACAGTGGTGGGATGATTTTTTACTTGCTGAAAATCGAAACTGAAAAGCGGAAATAAAGGCATCGCAAACTAACTATATGGATCATTGAATTTTAAAATAATGACGAAAACGGATCAATAACGAAGGATAAAAGCCAATGATAAAAAAAGAAGAAAGGAGGAAACAATGCCTTATGATGGCTAAAAACCTACCTACCTACCAACCTATTTTATAGCCCTAAGAACTAGCCCTAAGGAATTAGCCTAAGATTATATATTAAGCCCTAGCTTTAATTTCTGATAAAATTTAGAACAAACACTTGCAAAAAAAAGGGCATCATTCGAA
Organism: Drosophila ercepeae; assembly: GCA_018150545.1. NCBI lineage: Eukaryota > Metazoa > Arthropoda > Insecta > Diptera > Drosophilidae > Drosophila > Drosophila ercepeae. The sequence goes on from JAECWL010000174.1 coordinate 3,507,422, forward strand.
AGGCAGAGGGAGAACCTGCTGGAAACGCGGACTATCTTCAATAATGAATCAAAAATCCAATTTTGGATGCAATGCAAAAAAACACTAAAGACGGGACGGGCCACCATCTGGATTTGAATGCTGCATCGTCGCTTTAGTATTATAACTTGAATCAATCACTTGGCTAACGCAAACCTAACGCAAACATTTGTAACTCCATCAATTTTGGAGCATCTCTACACTTTTGAAACATTTGTAATCCCCCATCAATAGAGGGGAGCTATGATTTGTAACACTAACATTTGTAACCCCCATTAATAGAGGGGAACTATGATTTGTAACTCCATCGATTTTGGAGCTGAGAATTGTAACACTAACATTTGTAACTCCATCGATATTGGAGCAACACTCCATCGATTTTGGAGCAACCACCTACACTTTTGAAACATTTGTAACCCCCATCAATAGAGGGGATATAAGATTTGTAACACTAACATTTTGTAACCCCATCTCATTAGGGGAGCATTTTTGAAACACAAACATTTGTAACTCCATCAATATTGGAGGCAAACCTACACTTTTGAAACACTTACATATTTACACATACAAAAAATTTCATAAATTTTTGCTAAAACATTGTCATTTATAAAAGAGGAGAACAAACTTTATAATTACAAACATTATATGAGCATTAAAAAAGAAATTTTCCTGTTTTTTATTTATGGGTTTTTGGTTGAATTTTTAAAGGATTTTTAGGAAGGAATTTGTGGACTCTTATTTGTAACTAAAGCTTTTTTTTAGAATGAATTTTAAATAGTTGTCAAACCAATGAATTTTATAAGAAAAAATTCTCTAGGCTTTTCTTTGTCTTCGAAGCATAAAGAGCAATTTTTTCTTATTAAATAAATGGATCAGAAATAGGTTTTTTTTTTATAAATTTATAAGCACTGTTTTGTTTAATATATTTTATTAAATCACTTTCCAGAAAATATATTCTATAATTCTTTTTCCGTTTTGTATTAAAGAAAGTTTAAACACAAAGGGATTTCCTTTTGTTGAGGATAAAAAACAGCTTCTAAGAAAGTAAGTTCTTTTTATACAAAAAATCAGCAACTTTTTAATGAATTTAATTTTAGATTTCTGTATCCAAAAACCACACTCACTGCTCCATTTTTTAAGCTGTTTTAATCGCCAAGAAATTCGAAATGCAACTGATCGATAAAGACTTTGACTTTGATTGCCAGACTTGGGTTTGGATTTTCTATATCCGATGGATTGTGGAACCTGTTCGATGGGATTTATCTTCGTTCGTGGTTGGAGTTGGGGTTCGATTTGCAGTTCGATTTGCGGTTGGATTCGGTGGCAGATCGGTGGCTAACAATGCGGCAATTAGTGGCATGAAACAAGTGTGCCACGGCCCGGGGCACAAACACAATTTGTGACAATTTTCCAACCGGATAATGACGAAATCTGTATGTAAATCTGAAATCCATATACTCGTATATGAATGGAAATGGGAAATGGGAAGGGGAAATGGAAATAAAAAGTGAAACGGAAACCACCACCAGGCTGTCAGGATAATGTACAAATGTTCACACAATATGGCAAACATCGGTGGCAAACAAACAAAACACGCCCCTTGCCGCCTCCTGCCAACCGGAAGTCAAGTGTGTCGAGTTTTGAGTCCTTCGTCCTGTGTCCTCCTGCCCATCCGGGATATGATATAATCGCCCTTCATCACCGCAATCATTATGTTGTCGAGTTGTGTGCCCTCGGGGGAAGGACTGGCAGGACGGGCAGGACTGGCAGGACTACGAGCATCGCCAGGACATCCAAAACACAGCAGGCTACAATTTAAATCGAAATTGGAGTGGCAAGTGTGTGCGTGTCGATGTTAATGGCGAAAGTCAAGTGCCTTCCGGCGAAAATATAATTTAAAATACTCTTTTGGGTTGCGAATAAATTTTATTTGTTAACTAAATGCAGTCAAAAAAATTTATAATGGGCTATATGGTTGCAAAAAAGGATGCAGATTGACGGGGAATCGATTTATGAATCTTTGAAGGTAATCCGGTAACGGATCGAGTGAGAATTAGAAAAGCTATAGTCATCGGAAGGGGCCATATATGATAAACTCGATTTTCGCAAGGGGTTTTATCACGAAAATGTTAAAAAATATTAATAAATGGTATATTGGCAAATATTTTGATGCAGATTGATAGGGAATCGATCCATGAATCTTTATAGGTATTCTTTTTTAGGATCGGATTAGAATTGGAAAAGATATAGTCATCGGAAGGGGCCATATATGAAAATCGCAATTTTTGTAAGGGGTTCCATCAGGAAAATGTTGAAAAAATCTTAAAAATATTTTGTGCCCAGATTTTGATGCAGATTTATGAGGAATCGATTGAGCATTTATTTAAGGTATTCCGCTCAGAAATCGGGCGAGAATTGGCTGAGATATAGCGTTGGATGTGGGCCATATATAAAAATCGCGATTTTTTGTAAGGGGTTCCGTCAGGAAAATGTTGGAAAATCTCAAAAATATTTTGTGTCAAGGTTTTAATGCAGATTGATAGGAAATTAATCCTAGATTCCAAATCTATACTTGGTCCAAAGATTTTCAGATTTTTCAAGGGGGTTCATCAGAAAAATTTGAAAAAAATCTAAAAAATATTTTATTCCAGGATTTTTATGCAGATTGGTAGGGAATTGATTACAGATTCCAAATCTATACTTTGTTCAAGGATCGGATGAAAACTGCCGAAGATATGGCCATCGGAAGGGGCGAAAAGTGATTTTTCTCGATTTTCACATTTTTCAAGGGGGTCCATCAGAAAAATTTGAAAAAAATCGAAAAAATATTTTGTTATCAGATTTTGATGCAGATTTATAGGGAATTGAATAAAGATTCCAAATAAATACTTTGCTCACGGATCGGATGAAAACTGCCAAAGATATGGCCATCGAAAGGGACGAAAAGTGACTTTTCTCGATTTTCACATTTTTCAAGGGGGTCCATCAGAAAAATTTGAAAAAATTCGAAAAAATATTTTGTGCCAGGATTTTAATGCAGATTTATAGGGAATTGAATAAAGATTCCAAATCTATACTTGGTCCAAAGATTCGATGAAAACTGCCAAAGATATGGCCTTCAAAAGGGACGAAAAGTGATTTTTCTCGGTTTTCACATTTTTCAAGGGGGTCCATCAAGAAAAGTTGAAAAAAAATCGAAAAAATATTTTTTGCTAGGGTTTTGATGCAGATTGATAGGGAATTGAATAAAGATTCCAAATCTATACTTGGTCCAAAGATCGGATGAAAACTGCCAAAGATATGCCCTTCGAAAGGAGCGAAAAGTGATTTTTCTCGATTTTCACATTTTTCAAGGGGGTCCATCAGAAAAATTTGAAAAAAATCTAAAAAATATTTTGTTATCAGATTTTGATGCAGATTTATAGGGAATTGAATAAAGATTCCAAATCTATACTTTTTTCAAGGATCGGATGAAAACTTCCTAAGATATGGCCATCGAAAGGGGCGAAAGGTGATTTTTCTCGGTTTTCACATTTTTCAAGAGGATCCATCAGAAAAATTTGAAAAAATTCGAAAAAATATTTTTTGCTAGGGTTTTGATGCAGATTGATAGGGAATCGATCCACGAATCTTTAAAGGCATCCCGCGTAAGGATCCGACAGGGCGGAGATATAGGCATTTGAAGACGCCATTTATGAAAATACCGGTTTTTGCAAGGGGTTCCATCAGGAAAATGTGCAGAAAATCTAGGATAGGATTATGCTATTCCTCTCAAGGATTGGGGAAGGTATAGCCCTGAAAGTGCTTATGTTTTTGGTAACCAGAAATTTGTCCAAACAAGTAGGCTGATGAAAAAAGTAGAAACAAGTAGGCTGTGTTTGATTGCCTGACATCAGGCCCGAGACGAATGTTCTGTAGAGCTCAGTTAAAAACTATTTCCCGTTGAGTTAACTTCTTTTTTCAAATTATTTAACAAATAGAAGAAAACACGAAACTGAAATCTAAAATATCCGTTTTATAATAAATCGTGAACTTTTAGTGAACATTATAGGGGCGTGTAAACGCGAATAGATCCGAATCTGAAAAGGATAATACTACGATATAAGAATAATTCTATATAATATATATTTTCATATTTTGCATACTAATTAGTTGACTAAACGAGACGAAACGATGATGATGTTTGAGGTGGAAAAGAATCTGACCGCTCGCGACTTGAGGATGGAGCGCTTCCTGGTGACCTGGGTCAACGAGGAGCTGCAGTCGGACTTCAAGGTCGTCGAGGAGTTCTGCACTGGCGCTGCCTTCTGCCAGCTGGTGGACAGGATCGAGCCGGGCTTGATTGAGATGAGGGACGTGAAGTTCATGTGCAATCGCCTGTCGGCGTTCAATTGCAATTATCGCATCCTGGAGCAGGGACTCCTGGAAATGGGCATCGGCCGGGGTGTGGTGAACGAGATAATGCCACTGGACAAGGTTATACGGGGCCACCATCATGCCCTGAGCGCCCTGGCCTGCCGGATGCGTCGCCTGGTGCGACAGCACGACGATGAACATCCGGAACTGGTCGGCGGGTACAATCCCTTGCTGCGTAGGGACTACCAGGACATCTGTGTGGCTCCGCCGGAGATGGTGGATGCTGCCTGTCAGACCGAACTGGGTGCCGATTTGTTGCATCTTCGTCTGGTCCGCTGGGATCTGAATCTCCTCGAGGAGAATGATAATGACATCGATAATGCCGGACTGGAGCCAACTCCTGCTCCGATTTGGGAGCAGGCCGCAGGATTCCATTCCGATTCCATTCCGATTTCCAATGTCCGTCCCACTCGTCGTGGCCAGTTTTTGCCGCTAACCAATATGGAGTCCTGTCACGACATCCTTACCGCCAACATTCGCGCCCAACTGATGCAGACCCTTGCCATGGCCAACATGCCTCGCTCCACCAATTCCCAGTAAGAAGGACCAAGGAGACGACCTACCCACCTTCAATCTATGAACTGACGAACCCAGGAACCCAACAATCATCCAAGCAATCATCCCATCAATCAAGCTATCAATCAAGCTATCATCAAATTATACCAAAAAAAAATTTAAGTTTAGAATTTGAAAAAAAAATTTCGGCATATTGGAATTTTGAGGATTACTCTTATTTTCACCTAGAACAGCCTTTAGATTATATCTCTTCTGTAACCTTTGACCTGTAACCTGGTTTTTTTTTTAGGTCCCGTACTTTAATCTATGCTCCTAATCTAATCGTTAAAGTAAATTGTTTTGTGGAATATTTAGGGATCCGGTATTAATCTGGTATTTCTGTATTGGTGACGAAAGCAATGGCTTTCTCTTTTTAAATTCATTTTTGCTTTTTAGTTAACGGTTTTAATATAATTAAATGATTTCTTATAAAACCTAAAACTGAAAGAAAAAGTATCTTTGATTTTCAAAGCCTGTTTCTTTTGTTTTTGTTTAATTTAAATTTGAAAAAAGAAAATATTTGTGACGAAAGCAATGTCATTGTCTTTTAAATTCATATTTGTTTTCAAAATTATGTAGTTTTAATATAACTAAATGGTTTTTTTTTTATCTAAAACTTGAAACTAAAAGAAAAGGCATCTTTGATTTTCAAAGCTTTTTCCAAAGAGGTAAGATATTTGTGACGAAAAAAAAACGACGAAAGCAATGGCATACTTTTTTAAGCATTATTTTCATTTTAAAATTCAATTGTATTTATTTATTCTACGACTTTCTACTACTTTCTTTATCCTTTTTTACATTCTTAAATACAATATTAGTTAACTTAACCGTTTGTGATTTTTTAGAGCAGCAAATTGTATGCAATTGAGTTTCTAGATGAGAAGTTGGAAGACTTTCCCGTTTGTTGCAACTCTTTGGCTTTTATGTTGCATGCTGCATGTTTTTTTTTCAAAGTTTTCAAACGCTGAAAGCTTAATGCAATTAATAACTCATTAAATAAAAACAAATCAAAGTGGACGTCGGCAAAGCTGAATGAAAAGGAGGCTCAATGGTAGGAAAAAGGATGCGCCAGCGTTTGTGCTCAAAGGATATGCCAGCGTAAAATGTACCAATTAAAAATCCAATTCAGATCTCAATGGTTGCGCAAATGAACCGCAACAAAATAGCGAATGGAAAATGCAACAACACAAACAAAAATGGTTAAAAAAAATCTATCTGCCACAAATGGTGGCAATGAAATGGGCAGAGGGGGTAAAGGTTGCAGGAGAGTCAGGGGTTAGCGAAAAAAGCTGCATTTTATTCATTAAATTACATTCACATTTCATAGACAATTTCATGGCTTTCGCCATTTTCCTTTCCACCTTTCTCTCACTCTTTCCGTCCCCCTTCCGCAGGATATACTTTCTACTGCTTTTTCCTCGTATTTTCCCGTTTGTTTCCGGTGGCTCCCTTCAAGTATCTTTTTAATTAGCGTTCTGCGCTGCTCTGCGCCACTCGAAAGTACCGCTACACCCACTATATCCTATATCCATCTCCTCCCGCCCCCTGTCTGGCTCTGCTCCATCCCTTTCGCACAACTAGCCCCCTCTCGTTCGCTCTCGCTCGTTAACTCACTCACCGCAGATTCAATTTGTGGCTAAACATTTCTCCTCCTTTTTGTGTAGCGAGCTAAATGTGCATGAAAATGTAACTGTAACTACAGTGGAGCCTGGCAAAAGGGGAGAACTTTCTTAAACTAAACATTAAAGTTAATAAATAATTTATTTAGATTAATTTTTATTTATTAAAAACTCGTTTTTTTTTTAACTTAATTTTCATAAATTTCAAATATTTATGTTTAAAAATTTCCCAATTAGGAAACTCAAACTGTATATGGCTGTTCTGCCTCGGATTCTGTCTTCCAATAGGACTATGGCCATCTCTTTCTGGCCCACACCCCCGCATGCGCTCTCCGCACATCCTTTCGGTTCTTTCGGTCCTTTTGGTCCTTTGGGGCTTTGGTGCTTTAGTGCTTTTTGGCCCGTTATAATTGCGGCCCGGCCAGAGTTGTTGCTTGTTTTCCGGTTGGCTGCTCCACAGCTTCCACCCAGTCCTAGTTATGTCCTTCCCTCCTCCCCCCTGGTTGCTCCTCTCTCTTATTTATGTGCAAATACATATAGTATCCATGTGGTATGTAGGAGATATTGCATATGTCGTGACTTACTGTCTGCTATATAGCGACAAATTGATAACGTTTTGTGCGATTCGCTCAAGTTGATTTTCAAGCAGGACTCACAGTTCACCGATTCCCAGATTGCGGATAGAATCCTTAGAAAACCAGTCTGTAGACCGCAGACTGGCAATTTTCAATGGCCCTGGCAATGACGATTTGCCGATTTACCGTTTCCCACACTTAACATAACCGTTATACCAACGTACAACCGTAAATAGCCATGTCTGGCATCGATTATTTACAATTGGCCGATGGCCAATGGTCAAGGATTGGAATCAACAGATATTATAGTTTTAAATCTTTAAAAGTATCTTTTTTTTACAGTTCTTAGAAGATTTTTGTTTTTATTTTTAAGTCCCTTTTTTTATTTTTATCCCTTTTGTATTTATTTTTAATATTTTGGTCATAATTTTAAATAAATAAAAAATGTAGCACCTTTCTTTTCAATAAATTTCCAATCATTAGCTTGAAACTTTATATTTTGTATCCCAAAAAAATGATCTTTTCACTTTAATTAAATAAATATTCAAATAATAATTCAGCATTTAAACATTTAACACGAAAATGTAATAATAAATATAATAAAATACAAGAATAAACTAAAATAAACTTACTTGCCTTAATTGAAGCTGTACTTCTTTTCATTTATTTATGTACTTCACAGTATCGTTTACATATAAATGTACGTACATCCTTATGTACGGTTACTTATGTATTTACATTCTGTTAAAAGCTAACGGTTCTTTGAGCAGGTAGTGCCGAGGGATTGGGATGCTGCTCCAACACATACACACATATACAGTTTTGCGAACGCGAGAAGACGCCACGAATTTCGTTTTATTTCATTATTTAATCATTAAAAACTCGATTTAAACGAATAAATATATTAACCAACAATACAAGGATGATTTTTATAAAGTTTTTTAACTATTTTCAAGTCTGAAAAAGCGATTTTAAAAGCAGAAACACACACACGAGTTTAAATGGCGCGAAAAACTTACATTCTTATTTGAAAAATACCATTACTTTATTCCTTTACTCAATAAAACTATATTTTTAACATTTTAAGCAAACTCTGATTATCCTGAATAATATTTAGCACATTTTAAAACAAATCTAGACTTTAAACACCGATAATTAAGCACAAAACGAAAACAGGATGCGCTTTTCGCGAAGGAAGGAAACGAACTGATCGCGAAGAAGGAAAGAGAGGAAGAGAGAGACTGCAAAATGGCGAGCAGAGCCTGGCTTCGGGTATTTTCCAATACAGGTGTTTTTCAACACTAAACAGGTGAATGGCGCCAATTGAGAAAGATTTAAAATATTAAATATATATTTCAAGTCCCGCCAGATCACAAAAAAAACACAAATCATGCAATTAAATTTTTATTCTCGCAAAAAAAAACTCACTGTCATAGAGTGCAAAAAAAGAACAAAAAAAAATTGTTTCGTTTTTATATATTACAGGTAATTGGACTAAGCCTAGTTTATGATTATATCTGTAAGTTGGCATAATAATATATAGGGTACTCTTTTTCGGGGTCTCCAACATAATCCACGTTCCTTTGTTCGATTATTGCACAAAAAGTTATATATTTTTTTTTGTTTTCAGGCGATTTATATACAATAGGCTTTGGTGGTTAAAATGGGGCTTGATGGCGTACGATGGGCATGGTCGGGGTAGCTCCGGGGACCCACCTACATGGGGCAGCCATGGACATAGCCAACGTTGCGGAAAATAGCCGCCGCAGCAGCGGAGGTGAGAAAGTTGCAAGGATTGCTGGCAGCGGCGGCGGCGGCAGCAGCAGCACTAAAGGAGCCGCTCAGCCCAGTGGGACAACAGCCCAGGGCCCCAGCCCCGCCTCCACCCTCCTGCACCACAAAGTCCTTCTCCAAGGTGGCCTGATGACGCAGTTGCTCCAAACGCAGTTGATTCTGTCGCTTCCACTTGGTGCTGGAAATATTGGGAATTTTAAGTAAGAAAAAGAGGTGGAGTCCTTTGGGAATTACCGTCGATTTTGGTACCAGGTCTTGACCTGGGTCTCGGAGAGATTCAGGGTCTCGGCCACATCGCTGCGATCCGCCACACTGAGGTACTTCTGGCAGCGGAACTTGCGCTCCAAGTAGGCCAACTGGGCGTGGGTGAAGGCGGTGCGGCGGCGACGCGGCTTCCGGCCGCTCTTGCTGAGCTGCAGCTTGTGGTCGGCATAGGAGCCTCCACCTCCAGATCCACCTCCGACACCGCCTCCTCCTCCACCTCCACCTCCTCCTCCGCCAGAGCCACCTCCTGATCCTCCTGCTCCTCCGCAGGATGCACTCGCTCTACCGGCAGAGCCACCATCCCCGCTCGAAGCTGCAGCCGCCAAAAGGCCGGCGGCCACGGCAGCGGCAGCACTCAGACCGCTGCCAGGACCCGGGGTGGCCGAGCCGCAGGACTCCCCACTAGACTCGTCCTGGTGGTGGGCGAACCCGTGATGCGAGTGATGATGGTGCGGGTTATGGTGCGGCAGGTGGTGCGGGTGACGGTGCGCCAGGAGCAGATTCTGCTGGCAGCCGGCGGCCGTGGAGTCCGGCGTGGAACGGTCCTCGATATCGATGTCCGAATCATCATTCGAGAGTTCCAATTCTGTTAACACAAGAAAAAAGCTTTTAAGTTTTTCAACAACTTTCGAAAGGATATCTCATATGGCAGCGCGTGCTGGCACTTCATCCCGAAAGTAATTATCCTTATCGGGCCTAAATATACGTAAATAATAAAGTGGGCGTCGGTCCATCTCGAAAGACACTAAGGATAAGGATTTCGAATCGAATCGGATGAGTTGCAATCCGAAATCCGCAATTTGCAATTTACAATTTGCAGTAATCAGTATGTTATTTATATCCTGCCAACACATCCTGATTTCTATAATCGGAGTCGTCCTCGGACTCGAAACTCAAAAGGACTCTGCGGGCTGTCTGATTAAATTCACGTGTCGTCTGAGGCTCTCAATTGTTTCCCATTGGAATTTCCATGGGTTTTCCTCCAGGACACTCTAAGAAATATATCCTTTTTATATCCTTTATTTATTTCTTTTTGATTTTAATTTAAAATTAAACTAGAAAAGTACTTTTTTTAAAGGTTTTTTAAACAGTTTTGGAATGAAATGAATGAATGAACCTTCCCGTAGAATAGAAATAGAACTTTCTCTCAGTGCCTGTACATCTTCGACTGAGTAGTCCTTCGCCACAGGCGCTCACGTGTGTCCGCTCAGCAAGGATTCCCTCTGATTTTTTTCCGCCCCTTCTTAAAAGGGCGGAAATTATTTTTATATTTGTGTGTATGTTTTTTTTTAACCCCAAATGGATTTCGACTTGTGATTCTATTTATACCGATCTGAGCAGACAGGATTCGAGGAAACAGGCAGCAAGGACTCAAGGATCCAGTGGGTGGGGATGGGAGGAGGATGGGTGGTATATATGAAAGGTTATTCAATTATGTGGAATGTGTTGTGTACTGAGCAGGGGAAGCGGGAAGAAGGATATCCTGGGGAGCGTCGTCTCGAGTGAGTCCTTTCTTTTTTCTCGAAAAGTCACGTCGTTTCAATTTGCGGCACAATTGCCATTTAATAGGCACTTGAACTGTGAGATATATATGTTATGGACCAACCCATATGTCCCAAGACAAATCAACAGATATCAAAAATATATATATTTTAACGCGTGTGCCGACAATTTAGTCTCGTTTTCGCATTTCAATTTAATTGAAGGACTCAATTATTTGAATATTTTCACGCACAAGACAAGACGAGACGTGAAATAATAGTGAAAGTTGTACTTTCTCTCACATCTTCGTAACTGAGAACAATTAGCCCCTAAATAGTTATAATTGTTGAGCTAAACTTTATTTAATGTCATGTCTAATTAGCAAAACAGCCCAAAAACACACACAAAGCCTGTGCAAAGCCAAAGCTAAGGATGCGAAAGCTAAGGATGCCAAAGCACCTGAGGCTGTATGGGGAGCACTGGGAAAAATACTAAATAAATGTAGAAAATTTGTACCTTTTAAGGGATGTAGTTATCCTTCAAAAATGTTACCCATTTTATAAAAAAATTGTAGTTTTTTAAAAATATTGAAACAAAACTGTGATTTCTTTGATTTCTTTCTCTGATTTTCTCTCAGTATCCTTTTGCTGGCAGTGCGTGGGTGTGAAAGGATTTGTCATGGACTTCAGAGTCCTCGTATTCCTTTGCCAGGAGTGGAAAAACAGAAACGAAATAAACAGAGAAAACAATGAAAAGTGCTCGTACGTGACAAATTGCTTGAGAACAGGTTACGGGCCAAGCAGTGCAACAAAACCAACAGGCAAGCAGTGCACAATTAAATTATTGCCCCAAGCGCTCTGTCTCCCTCTCTTTAGTCCTTCCCACACGCCAGGACAGCCAGGACAACCCACCACCTCCCCCCACCCAGTCAGTGTTAAAAGTTTTGTTTTTGTGATAATTGCGGGAGGTGTTAGATTTAAATGCCACAGGCAGGATAAATGAGAGTGAAAGGCAGAGCCAGGCAGGGGGAAGGTTACCGAGCCTGGCAGGGGGAAGGACACTGAGCCTGGCAGGGGCAGGACACTGAGCCAGGCAATTTGTCAGCGATTTTAGACACCCAACCCTCCCCACAATAACGGGACAACATCAAAGAACGGGAAAGAAGGAAGAAGAACAAAGAAGAGACTAATTGGCCAACAATGTCGTTTAAAACATTCGGTTTGTGAGGTTAGGAAAAGCATCAGTCAAGGAATTGGCTTTTGTTTGTTGAAAAATATAATATTTCTAATGGTAATTACAACTTTAATAATACTATACAATAATAATACTAAATTAATAATAATAACAAGCTTTAAAAGGGAAATTATATGCTTTTGACAAGATTTTGTTCGCACAATCATGTTCTAACATGTTTGAATTTTTATTAGAACGTGGAAAACCTTTTAAAAAAATGTTAAAAAAAACAAGCCTTGATTTTAAAAAATCATTCCCTTTAATATGATTTACTCTAACAAGAATAATAAGCAATAAATATCCAATACAAATCATTTTTTGTTATAAAATAAGGCTTAAAGATCTTTTCTTAAAACATCCTCAAGGACATAAAACTCACCCGAATCTGTTTGGCGTCTTGTGATCAAATCTCCCAGGAGATCGCGTATCAAAAAGGACTTTGAACTCTGCATTTCGATCAAGATTCCCGTTTTTCTTCTCCTTTATTTTTTTTAATTAATATTTAAGGATGTCTTCCACACAATAAAGTTATTTTAGTTTTTTTATTCTAAGGTAAATGCTCGATTAGAATCATTTTTTAAACACTTTGATAAACTTTAACAAAAAATGCAAAGAAACTTTGATTGCTTTGATTTGATTATGATTTTTTGTTTTATACTTTGATTGTTTTTGTCCGGCGGGTTTGGTGTTATCCTGCAGGGGAGTCCAGGATCTGTAATCAAATTTTCTCCACGCACACCACACGCACTCCACGAAAAAAAACAAACAGTAAAAAGTAACTGTAACTGTAACTGTAACTGTAAACTGAACCGTTAAGCGCCGCGTCAAATGAACAACTGAAATGCGAAACGCCGAACGTTTATTAATCCTTTTAGCGAACATCGTCAGGATTCAACCTCCAGCCTCCAACCTCCGAGGGGTTCTTCGGTGGAAGGTGGAAGCAAAAAAAAAACTAGATAGATATGTATGATGGAAAGGCAAGTGAATTACGCGGATTTGTTGCTGTAAACGGGACAGTTTAGCGTCGACGCTGGCAGAGCTACAAAATGCAAAAAAATACAAACAAATATCCTGCGAGGAAAAAAAAGGAAACATTTGCAATGGCCGCTGCCATTTAACCGTTATTTAATCAGTCGCCTCGTGCCATCTCACTTACACGCAGACTTCCGTCGGCCGTTAGCCATTTTGTTTACCGTTAGACAAGAGGAGCCTGAACCTTTCCATCTCGTTCTACGCACAAGGTTGCCGCCTTGCCATTGGCCAGGACCAGGATTGCAACCCTAAAACATAATTCCAGAGGGTAGATGCCACAACAACCCCCGAAAGCTTTCAGGCAGGTCCAGGACATCTCGGAATCCCAGACAGTCGCGTTTCTGCAAAGCTGTGCCACGGATCGCGGTGAAGCGTCGCCAAAACAAGAACAAACACGTCGCAGGATAATCCTGCCAAGCCGTCGGCAAGTCCTTATTTCAAAGGAAAAGCCTTAAAAACTCAAATTTTGAACATTTAAAAACTCATCTCGATTATATATCGATTTTTTTTTTATTAATTATAAATATTTTTTAAAGTCACTGCCAGTGACTGGTTCTATTTATGCCTCTGGAAACTAATTGTAAATCTAATTTCTAATCAAGAGGTGGTTGTGATTCAGGAAGTATGACATGTACCTGCTAGTTCTTGTCCCGATCGAGCAGATCCAAGGCGGATATGGCCGCACCCAGCAGGTGAATGGAACCGGTGACCAGCACATCGAGTTGCCCGTTTCCGTTCTCTACGGGAAACCTTTCGCGGATCGCAGTGAAGGCTGCGCAAAGAGTGTCGTAGACCTGGCCGTGATCCTCTTGGCCCAGCCGGTCGCACATTGAGCTCCATTCCTGGGCAATGGCCTTGGCTCGTTTCATTTGCATCTCGGCCGTAAAACGGATCATCACCTGGCTGGGGGCATTGGGCGTGGAGGTGACCAGGTTGGGCACAAAACAGGCCATGTCAAAGGCGCAGGTGCTGTTCAGCAGTTCTAGTAAAGGTTCAAAGCCGGACTCTCCCGTGCGATTGAAGATTAGGATCTTTGGGTTCTTGCTGTGAAGGAAAAGAAGGAACATTATAAGCTGCTGATTCCCTAAAGGAGTGGTCTTATCCTGTTAGCTTACCTGCCGCTGATGCTCTTGGCAAACCAATCCGTGCACACCGCAATGCTCTCGAGGGTGTGGGCTCCATCGAGGTGAAGGCGCATTTTCCGCCACTCCACCAGCTGGCATCGTCCCGGCCAGTAGGTGTTGGCCAAGCCCTGCAGCATCCGATCATCCATGTACACCTCGTTGGGAGTCCAGTTCTGCGGGGGCAGCGGAATCCTCGACTGTTGCGACAACCAATCGTTGGCCAATTGAATGGCCAAGGATCCATTCAGTCGGATGACATTGTTGAAGCTCGCCCAGTACCTGGAATACTCCTCGTCACCCTTGAAATAGTCCTCGGTGGGTGGCACCACGAACAGGGTGGCTCCCTTCTCCTCAACCCGCTCCCGGATAACGTGGAGGCATTCCTCCTGATCAACATGGGTGAAGACATGCGATCCTGGCTTGATGATTCCAGCCTTCTGCCAGGCAATCTCCTCCAGTGTCCGGCCCAGGAGCTCCGTGTGCTCCAGACCCAGTGATGTGATTCCCACAGTTTGGATATTTCTGACAATATTCGTGGAATCGCGCTCTCCGCCAATTCCCACCTCCAGGACGGTCACGTCCACTTTCTCCGCCACAAAAACATGGAACCCCAGAACGGTGAGGAACTTGAAGTAGGCGGGCATGTCGTGGTCGTGTTCCCGCAGATCCCACAGTCGGTTGTACACCTTCCAGAAGTGTTCCGTGAACTTCTCCTTGGCCAGGGGCTGGCCATCGATCCGGATCCGTTCGTTTGTGGACAGGATGTGCGGGGAACTGAAGAATCCTGTACGGTAGCCATGGTGACGCAGCAAGGACTCGGTCAAGGCGCAAGTAGAACCCTAAAAAAAGGGGAGATTCTTTTAGAATATTTTCCTTTGATTAATTTGTTTAAAAAAAAGTCACAAAAAGCCACTCCATATGTTAAGTATGAAATTATCGCAATTCTGCCATTATTTTTATCTGATTTATTATTTTGGTTATCTATGAAAACGTGCTGGAAGGAACGAAGCCAAAATTATGGCCATTGGAAGTTTGAAAAACAAGAAAAAACTGGTAAGTAATTTTATGGAAAATAACAAGACTTTAAGATACCTTTTTATAGTTAAAAAATATCTTAAGTAACAGAAGTTTATAGATTTTAAAGGATAAAGTAGGAAGGAGAAAGCAGGGAAGGTTTCCTTTTATTAGGGATACAACCCTCTATTATCAGTCTAAAAAATAATGTTTTTCTGCAATTTCTAAGTATAATAGAATGTTTATTTTTAAACCCGAGTCTATAAAATTGATATACCTTTCTAAAAAAATGTAATAGGAATCAAAGAACCAAACAGATCCATCAGCAAAATATCAAATTGAAAGCTAAACAAATCTTATCAGCAAATGAGCGATTAGCGGCGCTCTAATTCCTAAAATCCCCAAAGAGTCAGAGAGAAATACAGAGATACCTGAGAGAATCGAGAACCGAGAGAACCAAGATACCTCAGAGAACTAATAGAAAACATTAATTAATTAATTAAATAAGCAAAAAGACCTTCAGTTGGATAACAAATAGAGTGGAATGACACAAACCCACAGCCGAAAAACAAACAAGTTTTGTCGAGCAGAGAACCAAAGCCCTCACCTTGCCCTTGGTACCGGCCACATGGATGAAGGACAGCTGCTCCACGGTCTCCAGGGGCAGGCCACTCCTCTCCAGATACTTTATCGTTTCCACAATGGTATCCCTCCTCGGATTGTTGACCGAATTCCGGATAGCAGCATCATTGGATTGGAGGGAGTTCAATTTTTTAATTGCATTCTGAAAGTAAACTCTTGAAATTAGCATATTTTTTACACAATTGTTAAATTTTTTTATAGGTATTACGGTGTCCTATTAATATTATAAATTTATCTGTTTAATATTAATCCAAAACTTAAAAAATATAGTTAACTATTTTGGAAAATATCCAAAGATTTGTCTATTTTATTTATGATTTTACAAAACTTGCCTTCTTTATTTTGTGATACATTTTATGAATATTTAGTTTAGACTTTTTGAATTAAAGGACCATTATTGGGTTTAAAAATAATTTTAAAAAACCAAAGAATGTTAATTAGATTTTATTATTTAAAAACTTACTTCGAATCCTTCGTTAACATCGTTGTTATTAAGATTCTCTTGAGGACAACCATTTTCAAAACCATTATTTTTGAAAGTTGGGGGTACTTTGTGATACAAAACCAGATCCGCCAGTCTGGTGGAGGGGCGCTGCCGGGGCGGGGTATACCGTAGGTCTTCCATGCGATGAGGGCTTACTGTACTGCTCAGAGTGCGTAGATGGTTTGGATTTGTGTTTGCAGCGGCATGACAGGTGCGGCGGACTAAGCGGCTCAGTTGGAGAGCGGCCATATTTATAAAGCGGAAAGCTGACCGCCGATCGTCTGGCTCCGTCTCCGTCGCGGTCGCGGTCACCGGCTCCGGCTCCGGCTCTCGCCGCTCACTGGTGTACGTGGTGAGCGGTATCTGAGATGGGGACACCAAACAACAATAAACAACAAACTGGTAAGCAAATAAAACTAAAAAAAAAAAACTTCTATTTATGCATAGAAACAGAAGAAATGCTACGCACACGCGTAGATTGTAATTGCGTGGCTAGACACAATTTAAGCGATAAGAGCCACTCAAAAATAATAAAAACATGGACACGTGTTGGGTAATTTAAATATTGCGCCACTTATCATTGAAACATAGCTATCGATATCTGGATAAACGAATATCCGATAACAGTAGCACAGTTACCAGAAAAACAAACCAAAACAACTACTTGTTTTGCAATATAAACAAACCTTCGCTGCCCTCCACACCTTGGTGTTACATAAAAACACTCACCCGATAGCATAGTCTGGGGTTTGTTTACGTCTGTCGTTAACTCCGCGGCATTATGGCCAACAACAACTACAGTAACAAATTACAAACCAAACAACTTTAACGTTGCACGCCACTTTAAAAAGCTTTCTGCCAGAGATGGTACATCGAAAAACATCGTTTCTCGATAAAACAGTCTGGCAGCACTGTATTCATTTTAGATTAAACAATATTTTTAAAACTGCTATTTAAAGTAATAAAAAACAATATTTTTGTAATCTTTTTGAATATTTTAGCATATTAAAGAAAATAGTTAAACTTTATTAATGAATTTACATTTCCAACGTATCTATCGAAGATCTTCCATCTCTAAACCACGCTAAAAACAATTTGAAACCAAAACAAACACCATGCGTCTGGGTCTTTGCGAAGTGTGCGCCGCCAAGGAGGCCCGCTACGCTTGCCCCAAATGTGAGGTGAAGACCTGCTGCCTGGCCTGCGTCCAAATCCACAAAAAGGAGCTCCAGTGCGATGGTCAAAGGGACCGAACCAAGTTTGTGGCGATCAGCGAGATGACCGCCCGCGAATTTATGAGCGACTACTGCTTCCTGGAGGAATGCACCCGCTACACGGAGAACCGGAAGACGGACAAATGCAAGAGTTACACCCACGAAAACAAAAATCTACCCCAGACCCTGCATCGACTGAGAAACGCTGCCCAAAAGCGGAAGATCCAACTCGGGTTTCTACTCCCCCACTTTAGCAGGCGAAAGGAGAACACCACATACCTGGACTGGAAGCGGCGACATCTGTATTGGCGGGTCGAGTGGCTGTTCGTGAACACGCCGCCCGTCGAGGAGGGCAAGACTATCCGTTTGGTGGACGCCCGCTGCGATGAGAAGCTCAGTCTGGCGGCTCTGGTCCTCAAGTATGTGGATCTGGAACAGGAAACGGCCATCGATCTGAGGAAACAACTGATCAACCACCAAACAGCCGGCATTGGCCAGCTAAGCTTTTGGCTGCGAGCCGAGGGAGTGCGACGGAGCAGCACGCGATGCCATCTCCTGGAGGCTGAAAAAACGCTGGAGGAGAACCTGGCGGGGAAGACAATCGTGGAGTTTCCCACGATATTTGTTAACTACGAGCAGAGGCCACCAATGGGCTATCAATCCATTGACAGTGGTGAGTTGTTGTCTGTTTTTTAACGATTCATAATTATTTGTTAACTTTTTTTAGATGAAGAACTGGAGGAGGAAGACGAGGATGACAAGGCGGATAAAACCACAACAGAACCGCCAGAAGACAACAAAAATAAGGAAGAGATACCCGCAGGCAGTGAGCTGTATTATATATTCCAAGAACTGGCCACGTCCCTTGCCGAACCCAACGACATGGACACCGATTCGGAATCGGAATAATAACCGGCAATAGCATAGAAAACTGAATGACCTCCCTTATATATATATATTAATAGAAAACAACGTAATTTGTTATATTTTTACATAAATGTGTATTTTCTCAGACGCATTGAATTTAATTTTTTAAATATATATATATATATTTTTTAGTTTAGACTAATTAAACGTTAAGA
This sequence comes from Drosophila ercepeae, assembly GCA_018150545.1. Taxonomy (NCBI): domain Eukaryota; kingdom Metazoa; phylum Arthropoda; class Insecta; order Diptera; family Drosophilidae; genus Drosophila; species Drosophila ercepeae. The sequence goes on from JAECWL010000174.1 coordinate 3,525,970, forward strand.
ATTCATACCACACTTTGTTTCGCTCTAGTTCCGTCATCATTTTATATATCTTTCCGTTCGTGATCATTTTTATATTGTTTTTATATATATCTGATATATATATAAATGTGTAAGCGGTTTTGTTTCGGGAAAATCATATTAATTCTTAATTTGTGTACAACATTTCTTGTGTGGTCTGGATTTAAACGACTTGCACAGCAATTTGTCCCTAGTTATTTGAATTTAGATATAATAACCAATTGGCATTATTATTTTGTACATAATACATATGTGTGCCAGTTCTTTAATAATTTCTATATAAATTTCTTTCTTTCTCTTTTTCTTAGTATTATTTCATTTTTTTTTCTATTTTTTTGCTTTTTGTTTTTGCCTGCACCAGTTTATTTTTTCGTATTTGATTAAAATTATAAATTAAAGCATAAACAAACAAGTTTCTAACAAATAAACATTTTCAAAATGCATTTTCAATTCAACACAAAGAATTGTAATTGTAATTCAAGGAAAAAAAAAACAGAAATTAAACCATTTAAATTGTTCTAAACGATACATTATATACGATCATTATCATTATATAATTGGAATCATTTGCATATCATATTTTCACACCAATCTTTAAAAAACGTGACACTGAAACGTGAATACATTGGGAAGGAAGTCGAAAAAAAAAACACAATCAGATAATGGAAATCAGATAGAACATTTAAATTGAAATCGTTTTTTGTATAGTTTTTAGTCCTTAATCTTTTATCAGAAATTACAGATAGTAGGATCGATCAGTGGTACAAATACATGATTTAGATGTGAAGAAAAATACAGCAATGCATAATCAAAAGGTAGTGTCTGTCCTCCATCGGATACATCGAGTTCCATACAGCTAAACAAAAATAATTCATAAAACTATGCAACATACAAAAGAAACATGTATTATATAAAAAAGATAAGGTTTTTGGGTAGGGGCAGGGGGCACTCCGGGGTAGGGAAAAATCGGGGTATTACATAGAGAAAATTTACACATATATATATATAAATATATATATATTTAGCTAGTCGTACATAAATCGATTTCGATATCGTTTTTTATATATTTTTTTTAATCATTCACTAAACCTTAAAAAGACATCCAACGCAAAACACACACTCAACGTTGTTTTATAAGTTTGTTTCCTCCTCTTTTTTGTTTTTTAATTTAGAGTTTAGTTTAGGGAGATACACACACGCACATTAATTAATTAATTAAGAAAAATTAAAAATTAAAGACACAGACAGACGACAAGAGTTGGGGGAAAGGAAAAAAAGAGTTACGGGGACTGGAAACCGTCATCGCAGGCGTGTGTGATCCACCAAGTTGGAAAATATATATACGAGGATATATATATATAGCTCTCGAGGTGCTGCTGCAATTGAAGAAACGTAGAAGAGACAAAGACACAGAGGAATATATAGAAAGAAAAGAGAGAAAGTAGGGAAAGAAGAAAACAAGAGAGAAAGTAGACGAATCAGTTTGCAATCCTCCAAAAATATCCAACCACTCACATTTCGTTGGCATTCGTTTATTCGGCAGCAACTCAGCAACCATCAACCATCATCTCCATCCTCCTTAGCCTATTTGCTATCTCCTATTACTGCGTTGGCGCCGCTCCCGGGACAAAGTAGCCACCCTGAGGCACTGCAGCCGGCGCCATCATCGGCGCCAGCACGTTCTCCGGTGCCGCCGACATCGGAGCACCCGAAGGATTGAACACATCCACATACGAGTTTTTCAGCGCTGCAAAAAAAGGATCCATATTTTAGTTAACCAAATCCATAAGGAATCCCTGAAAGAACCTACTGCGATTGCGTTGCATCTTGAACATGTTGGACTGCAGCTTGGGCTGGGCGCCACCGGGCGCTGTGACAGCTGGCGCCGGTGACGGAGCGAGTCCGGGTGCGGGTGATGGGGCAGGTAGTGGAGCCACCGCTGCCACGGGATGATGCAACTCAGGCGCCGGAGCAGCCGTATAGTCGATGGGAGCACCGCCGCCGTACAGCTGCGGTTGCGGTGGCATTTGCTCCATGAACGTGGGTGCTGCGGCTGGCAGAGATTGCGGCTGCGGTATGGCTGCCACACCCGGCAGTGGTGGTGCTCCTCCTCCTGGTGGTGGCGGAGCAGCTCCCATACCCATTCCAAGATCACTCATCTTGGGCGGCGGCTTAAAGCTTTCCGTTTCCTCGCCACCGCCCTCGGTATTGGTCCAGCACTTGCGCTCCTTGTCCCAGACAATGGTGGGATTCTTGTCATCCGGCAGGATCATTTGGTTCTTGGGCTTCAGGGAGAGCTTGTTCCAGAGACCGCCGAACCAGCCGGAGTTCTGATTGCCAGGGGCACTAAAAAGGAAGCAAAAAATTAACTAAATGGATAAAGGATCACCAGGCAGGACCCTTACCCAGGATCGCCGCTGTTTGGTTTGCCCGCCGCCTGTTTTCCAAGGGACGGTCCCTCTGCGGAGCCACCAGCAGGAGCCTTCTGACCCAGATGGGCTTGGCCACCATCCTCGTCGTCGTAGCTCTTGGACTTGGGCATGGAAATAGCCGGTCGCGATGTCTGGAGCTGAGGCCAGGACAAAAAAGGAAACGAATTAGAGGACACTTTGAAGTGGCAATCCAAAGAATAAAAAACACAGTGATTGGAGTGTTAGTGGCAACAGAGATTAACAGATATTAGTAGTTTAGGTTTTAGTTTAAGTAAATCGAATCGAAACGAAAACTTCAACTGGCGCAGTCAAAAAACTCTCAATCTCAGACAATCGCTTTCAAAGGCTTTAGGTTTACAAGATTGCTTGCTTAGATCTTAGACATATAGATAGATATATTATATATAAAGATTCATTCGTGTAGAGAGAATACAACATATATAGAACAGGTACAAAATAAGCGATGATGCCTAAAAACCTGATCTCTAGCGCTATCCTTCTTACATATTTTAGAAGATCCTCAAAAAAAAATAAGAAACAGGGAACAGGACGAAGGTACTACTACCAAATACTGGTTTACAATTTTTTCTTAGAACTAAGTGCTCGCATTGGAGCATCGATGTCGTAGGTTCGGACTGTGCTGGTGGCTCCCGGTGGCGGGTGGTGCTGCTTATGGCCTGCCTGATGCTCCTTTTTCCTATCCAAATAGTTCTCGAACCGGCTCAGGCTTTGCTCCACCTCGGAGCACATTTTCTTGTAATTCAATGGTATCGCCGGATTGGCTATCAGCTCCTCCATCGACCACACATGCTGCGGCTGAGCCTGGCTCTGTCCTGTGGGTTTGTCCGATTTGGTGGCTATAATACCATATTTATTCAACAGCTTCTGCCTCTGATAGTAGTGTCTTTCATCATCATAACTCTCATCGTAAAGGAGATCCTCCTCATCCTCCTCCTCGTCCTCTTCGTCATCTTCGTCGTCTTCCTCCTCGCCTTCGGCCTGCTCCTCGCCCTCGGCATCCTCATCAATCACATCGTAATCGTTCAGGGCATAGTTCCTGTATCGCTGCAAGTCGCTGCGATCGGCATTCGCCTCAGGATCGTAGGAACTGCTCTTGACCTGGCCCAGGGGCATATCTATAGGGTAAGTGCCATTGAAGACGATGTGTGGCTTTCGGGTGAGATGGAAACTGGTGGCTTTATGCGTGGCCAAGGCCAGGGATTGACTTCCACCTAGTTTCTCCAACTCTAGCTGCTGTTCCAGTTCCTGTTCCACAGACTCGTCAATGGTTGTGGGAAGATTAAAGTTAACTCGTTTGGGATTCGATCTCATAGCTGTTGTGGTTGTTGCTCCTCCTGCGCCTAAAGATGTTGTTGTTGTGGTTAGGGAAGGCATAGGCGTGGCTGTGACTGTTGTTGCTTTGGCGGCTATGAAACGAGTTGGCGTTGTTAGCGTTTTGGGCGTTTGAGTTAGGTAATTGTGGCAATTAGACTTTCTACTGGTTAGTGTTGCAGTTGCCCCCAAGTTGCTGTTGCAGAAGTTGTTGCTGCTGCTGCTGCTGTTGCCGATGCCGCTGCTGCTGCTGCTGGTAGCTTGTTGACGTTTATTTATGTTGGAAATGCTACTTACATCATTCAAATTGAATGCCTTTGTGGTTGCTGCTGCTGCTGGCGGTGCTGGCGTGTTTGCTGCTGCTGCTGGTGGTGTTGCAACAGCTCCTGCGAGTGTTCCGTGTTGCTTTTTGCTGCTACTCCCGCTGGTGGTTCCCTTATCCTGCTTCAAAGCCTGCGACTTGAAGCGATTTCCATTACTACGACTATGTTGCTGCTTTTTCTGCTCCCGCTGCTGCAGCTGCTGCTGTTGGAGATGTTGCTTCTCTTGTACTTCCTCCACCTCCATCTCCTCCTCCACGTCCTTGTGATTCTCCAACTGCTGCATTCCATTCAGACATTGGTTGTTTGTATTTATTTTGCATTTGGTATGGTTTTGTGTGCATTTAGATTTAAAACTTGTTAGCTTTTGTTTCTTTTAGGCGTGTCCTACTTTTATGGCTATAACACAAAGTCAAGACGGATCAAGAACGCTTACAGTCGAAAATATAAAACAAAAATCAAATCATAACACTAAACAATACAAGCCAACTTAAAAACAAACTAAAATTTAAATAAAATCAGAGTCCATTGCAAACTCTTAACAAAAAATAATACATTTTATAATAAAATTCTAAAGACAATATTTTAAAAACTAAAAATAAGCATACAAAAGATTGGAGGGTGCCTTTGGTCCTTGGAAACTCACCTCATCTCCGTAGGGAGGCTGCTGCGATCCCGACCAGTAGTCGTAGCCATAACCAGGACCTCCTCCTGGCGCTGCCGGATCCGCTGGATGCTCGTAATGTTGGTACTCATGCGGCTGCTGCTGCTGTGGTTGCTGATGCTGCTGCTGCTGCGTCTGCCCGAGATTGGGATCATAGAGCTCTGCCGCTGGAGCAGCCACATCATTCACATCGTTCGGGTGGTAGGCATAGCCCGGGTAAGCCGCCACCGGAGCAGGTGCCGGAACAGCTGCCACTTGGCTGTTGGCATCCACAGCCTGCTCGTACTCCGTCGTTTCGTATTGTGTTTGCATCGCATTCGGATCGTAGTACAGATTCTGCTGCGGCTGCTGCAGTTCCTGTGGCTTCGGGGTCTGCAAGGTGCTCTCCAGATTGGCTCCATCGTATTGCATGTTGAGCTCCTTGAACTGCTGGTTCACCTCCGCAAACTGCTGATTAATATCGTTTTGCTGCTGCTGCTGCTGTTGCTGCAAAGGATCCTGCTGCTGCTCCACTACCGGTTGTTGCTGGGGGTTTCGAATGAAATTCAAATAAAGTGGCGACCGTGACAGAGGAAGGTCTAAACCTACCACATCGGCCAGGGAACGAAGCTGACGCAGCCAGGTCTTCTCCTCTGGGGCGGCGCTATCCTTGCCAGTGGCATTCGGGGGACTGGCAAACGACACCCGATTGATCAGGATGGGATCATGGTAACGCAGGCGCTCCGCCAAGCCACAAACCTGGAAAGAAACCACAAATAAAATAACCTAATTGGGTTTACAAAAGCCTAATCCCTACCCTCTGGATGAAATCAGAGTCATAGGCCTCCGGCTTGAGTTCAATATGACGGGCAATCTGCTCCAGATAATTGGTGCACCGGAAGTGCTGGCCATAGTCTAGGATCCTGGTGGCAAGCAGGAACTTGTAGTGCTGGAACGGAGCGATGCTGAACTTGGGATCCGATAGGGAGCGAGCATACTCGTAGATCTCGGTCATGATGATGGCCTCGTTGCTGGCAAACTCGTTAAAGTGCTTGTAGTGCGAGGCGCCCAGCAGGATCAGCCTGGGAACGTTCGCCGTGAGGGTGGTCTGCTCCGTGGCGGAGCTATCGTAGCGTCCGAACTCTTCCTGGGCCACCAGATAGCAGAAGTGAGCGGCATAGATGTCTCCGCGCTGGAACAGAGTATCGCCCAGAGCCACCACCGAGCTGCGATCGTACTCCGGCTGCCGGCTCTTGTTGGTCACCAGGATCGAGAGATGGGAACGCCAGTCGCCCCAACGCTCGTCCCGCAGCTGGCTGACGCAGGCCGGCGTGTGACAGGACTTCATCTGGTAGAGGGTCTGCAGCGGATCGTTGCCTTTGATGGCTCGGCTCAAGAACTTCTGGGCCACATCGGTCAGGGCGTACCGATCCTCGTACAGGGCCAGGAAGAAGGCGTGCGTCCAGAGGCCGTTGTCGGTGGCCCACTGCAGTGCCTCCTCCACATTGCCGCGCAGAACGTAGCTGCGGAATTTATCCGTGGCCGCCTGCTCCGACAGCGGCGACTCGAGTTTACCTCCAGCACTGTTGGTGGAGGTGCCACTTCCACCTGCACTGGCAGAGTTGGCTCCTGTGGTGGCCGCGGTCTCGTCTCCCACAGCCTCGACACTCTCCGCATCCGAATAGACTGTCTTTTCGGCGGCAACAGCATCCGGATCGGTGCCAGTTTCTGCCTCGGCATCGGGCTCAGCTTCGGTCTCGAATTCGCTGGGATTATACGGATATTCCTGCTGGTTCTCCAGCAAAAGATCCCCGACATCTGTGTCAGCAATGTACTGTAGAGAGAGGGATATATAAACAACAAGGATCGGGGGAGATTCCCAAAAGAACTCACTCCATTCTGGCGCAAGAGCAGGATCAGCAGATGCCACATGAGGGCATGCGAGGCACGGTACTTGTCCACACTGCCCTGGGGCTTCTTCTGCGTGGCATACAGGACCGTGCATCCCCGGGTAGGTCCGAGGCGGATCTGCTCCTTGCAGAAGCTGATGATCTTGTCCTTGTGCAGCTTCCGGCCCTGCAACGGACCCGGATACATGCGCAGCAGGCTGCTGGTTCCGTCCCGAATGCGCGGCGGTGCCACCTCCACGTCGTTGCGCAGGCGACCGCGTCCCGCGTACTTGGGCTTCACCTTCAGCAGCAGGCTCATCGAGTAGGAGGCCACCAGATGGGGCCGGTTGAAGAGCAGCGGAGTGCGTCGGCGTGGCGGGCGGGCCACAGCCGTGTTGGTTGCCACACCGGAGACACTGGTGCCACCGTATGTGGAGGGCGCCGCTTCCGTCACAGCTCTGGGAAAAAGGCAAAGGATTCCAATTAGTTTGAAATATTTTCGAGTTATATTTTGAGGGAAATAAAAATCCATCATGCAAAAGAAAAGGAGGGCAAAGGATAATTCAAGGATTGCAGGATTTTGGGCTCAAAAGCACCCACCATCAGAGCTAAAGAATTTTGTACGTTTTTTGGAAACCCAATTTTGGAAAATAATAAGAATTTTTTAAGAGAAATAAATGGAATAATTGAAAAAAAAAACATATTTTTCGTTAAATATTAATTAGATCCTTCTGGATCCTTTTCACCTTTATAAAGATATATCGCAAGGATCTGGTTTCGATCTCACCTATTCCCCTGGAACCTCTAGAACCCGAAAGAAACAGCCAGAAAGGGAACAAGGATCAGCCGAAACAACGGAATGGAACATCGCCCAAAATGCAGAAGAGTGCCACAAAGAGGAAATGATGGTAAAGAGTGTGGATGGAAGAATGTGGTGGGAATGGAATAACGGGAAAGCTTCGCAGTAAAAGCAAAGAGCGTGACAGAGAAAGCGACAGAATGTTTGGTTTTTTGTTTTTTTTTTTGGAAGTTGGAGTTCGATCTTTTTTTTTTTTTGGGGAATTTTATTTTTTTTTGTATGTATGACCACCTGATATCGAGACCGCATTCGGAACCAGGATAAATGGGTCCACAGCGGGAACTGCGTCCATCGCCGCCGTTCAAATTACTCAGCGATCCGGCATTGGAAAGACCCGGATACGGATGTTGCCCATAGATGGTTGTCCCGGCTCCATAATAACTGGCATTATCCTCCGTATAACTGGCGTTAAGGATATCCTGTTGGTGCTGCTGTTGTTGTTGCTGCTTCTTGTAGATCAGCTCTTTGAAATGTTGGCGATGGAATTCATTGGCTTGGTTTATGTATGCATGTGTATACCTATAAAAGTAGGTTTTTTGGGGATTTTCGGGAAAAGCACAAATGTTTTTTTTGTTGATTTCGTTGATTGGTGATCATTTGTTGTTTTTTTGTGCATTTTTTTGGTTTTTTTGAGGTTAGGAACGAGAATAGTTTGAGGTTATTTACGAATTTGCATTAGTTTGTTGTGTTTTGTTGTTGTTTTATTAGTGAAACGCACACAACGAACGGAGTGGAAAGGATATCAGCAGGATAACCATTTGGAAAATGGAACAAACACAGCGGGATGAACTACAATCATCGAGAATATGTCGATTGTTATCGATTAATCGGCATATTTTCGCATCCCATGGCAAGTAGAACGAGCAGGAGGGAAATACTGGGTTGTCTCTTTCACACACACACAAGTAGAGTCGAGGAATCTAATCACTAACTAACTACTAATTAGCATAGCAGCTTATAGATAAGATTAAAGCCCTAAGTCCAACCTCAACAATGAGAACTTTATTTAAATAGGGGTAAAAGTAGGGTAACAGTAGGGTGATAAAATAGGGGGTTATGGGACTGGAATGTCCCAGTATTGTTAAACAAACGTTGTTAACTAACAAAGCGGAAAGTAATTAAAGAAAAAGCGTTGGAAAAAACAAATGCTACTTGGGTAGAGTTCAAGGGTAAAGCTAGGTGTTAGGGATTAACAGGATTAAGGGTTAAACAAATCTCAAAGGACAGATAATAAAAAACGAAATAGAACTTTTCGGTTAAACCCGAAATATTCGAAACAATTGCAGGTTTTTTCTGATAAAAATTGATACTTTTCTATAACTTCTATAATATCTCTGTAATAAAAACTTATCACTCGAAGTAGAAAGAGATAGGGTTTATTATAGAAGTCATAAAAATCATAAATTTTATAGACAATTTCATCAAGTTTATGATTTATAAATAAGCCAGAGCTTCCCGCAAGTTTCTTGAATGAAAAAAAATTGCGATCTCTCACCTCTCGCGTTCCCTTTGCAGGGCAGCTGCTTCACTGCCTCCTCCAGCGGCCACCAACTGGGCAGCAGTTATGGCCGAGACTGGAGCACCACTTGGACCAGGAACTATTCCCGGCAATCCACCAACCACCGGAGCAGTGGACTTGGAAGCAGCAGCCGCACTCACGGCCGCCGTCATCGAGTTGATCATTTGGCCATAGAACTTGGCGTACATATCGGCATAGGCATGGGGATTGCGGGACATTTGTTCGTACATTCCGTAGGGATCGTAGCCACCGGCAGCGGCGTACTGATCCTGGTACTGGTTCCGGCGTTTGCTGGAGCCACCCGAGCCACCGGCGGGGCCTGGAGCACTGCCGGAGTTGCCGCCGTTGATGCGCTCCTTCTCGAGGTCGCTGTTTCGGGAGCTCTTGCGGCGGTACTCCTCGTACCCGTCCCAGTGTCTCAAGTCCGGATGACGGCGTCGGGGATCTTCCTGGCGACCGCCACCTAAAGGAGAGAATTGAACTTTTATATAAGAAATATTTTGGAAATCATGAATCCTCACCTCTGCCCTGATTCTCGTAGCTGCGACGTCCCCCGGAAGAGCGGTATTTATCACCGGATGTCTGCTTGTTAGACCGCCTGGTGCCGTAGTTCCTGTCCCGCTCGCGTTCCCTCTCGTACTCCTCGTAGTCCTGGCGACCGGTTTTGCTGCTCCGACCGCCGGCCGAGGCTCCACCGTTGCCAGGACCAGCGCTTCCATCCAGATCCCCATCGATCTGGTTCAGATCCAAGTTATCGGACTCCCCGTCGTAGTTGCTGTTGTTGTAGCGCCGCGAGTGGTCGTAGGATCGGTCCTGATCCTCGCCACCGCTGTGGTACTTGTTGGAGCGGCGACGCCAAGTGCGATCCCGCTCCCGGTCCCTGTCCCGGTCGCCGCCTCGCTCTCGGCCGCCATCCCTGTCGCGTTCACGCTCCCGATCCCTGTCCCTGTCCCGTTCCCAGTCGAGATCCGCGTCCTGGTGGCGGCGCGAACGATTGGAATCGTGAGTGCGTCTCGAATGAGATTCCCTCACAGGCTTGGCATCGCCATGATGCGAATTGCCGCCCCGAACAGAGTCCTCCGTCTCGCCGTCGTAGGTATTGTAGTGGCCATGGCTACGGCCCCGGCCGCTGCGTCGCTCCTCCATCAGATCCCGGCGATCCCGGTCACGTTCCCGGTCTCGCTCCCGTTCCCGCTCCCGGTCCCGCTCCCGCTCGCTCTGCAGGAACTCATCCGACTCGTCCTCGGACTCCAGGTCGAGGGAAGTATTGCCTCTGCGTCCCACCGAGCGCTTCTTCTCCAGCGCCGGCTGCTGGGGCAGCTGCTTGTGCTGCTGCATTAGGATCTGCAGATCCGCCTCCGACATGGTCGGCTCCGGCAGCTCGTCCGGCAGCATGTGATGTCCCGAGGAGGGTGGCAGCTCGGTCTGCGCTGCCGGCGAGAGGACATCGTCCCGATCCTCCAGGTTCTCGCCATCCAGAACGACTTCGCGTTGCTCCCGCACTGGAAGGGCGACCGGAGGAGCACTCGTCTCCACGCCGGTCACCACCCGCCTGGCCGGGATCTGCTCGCCCTCGGACGTGTCCTCGCCATCGGCCAGCCGCTCCTCCATGTGCAGCGCCGCTTGAGCCTGGGCCGGCTGCTCGGTGGCGCCCGTCACCAGGCGCTGCTGCTGCGACTCGAGTTCTGGTTGGCCGAGCACCAGACGCGATAGTCCTGGCGGTGGCAGGAGTCCTGCGTCTTGATCCGCCTCCAGATCGAGTTGCTCTGAGAGGTGGCTGGTCTGCAGGTACTGGGCACGCTCGTCGTTGGGCGCCGAGAGCACCTCCTGGTTGTCTGGGAGCTCTATCGGAGCATTGGGAGGTGGTGGGGAATAGAAGGATGTGTTTAGAGCTTGGATTGGAGCAGGAATAGGAGCTGGAGCAGGGATAGAGGATGGTACAGGAAGAGGAGCTGGTGCAGAGAAAGGAGCTGCTGCAGGAAGAGGAGCTGGTGCAGAGAAAGGAGCTGGTGCAGAGAAAGGAGCTACTGCAGGAAGAGGAGCTGCTGCAGGAACAGGAGCTGCTGCAGGAATAGGACCCTGTGCAGAAGGCAGCACATTGAAGCCATCAGCTTGGGCTTCAGCTGGCGGAGGGGACGCCACGAGAGGTAATCCAGGTGCTGGTGGCGACGCAGCTCCTCCTGCCGGACTGGCCAGGATGTTCACCCGTTTGCTCAGTCCCGTAGAGCGCTTGAAGGGATTGCCTGCTAATGGTGGTCCTGCGGCAGGCGTAAGGCTAGGAGGAAGGGCTGCGGGAGGCGCCACAGAAGGTGGAACAGCAGGTGGACCACCTGGAGGAGGTGCTCCCACGGCAGAGAGTGATGTGGGTAGATCCGCCACACCGCTTGGTTGATTCTGGAAAGCCCGCGGCGGCACAATGGCGTCCAGTTCCGGCTCCTGGCCCAGCTCTGGCGGGGAATGCAGTGGCTGGTGGAGCATCGGCTGCGGCGGCTGCTGCGGCTGTTGCAATTGCAGGCTACTATTTGGCTGTTCGGCGGGCGGTGGCAGCTCCAGATTGTTGTTATTGTTGTTGTTGGAAAAGACCTGCCAGTTGCCTGGCGAGGATTGGACATTGAAGGAATCCTCGAGGAGCTGGTCGCCGGCCGAGGGCTCGCTGGTAGCGCTGTCAGCGGTATTGTTGTTGTTGCTATTATCGTTCCAATCCCCCCAATCGCCCCAGCCATCGTTCCGGGATCGATTATTGTTGTCCAACGGGTCCAGGATGTACTGGCTGGTTTCCAGGGGATACGGCAGGTCCTGCTGCGGCTGCTGTTGGGGCGGCGGCGCCTGCTGCGGTAGTTGCTGCCCCGTGTAGTAGTTGGAGTAGTTCAGGGATTGCTGGTGCTGCTGCTGGAGCTGTTGGGGATCCTCTGGCCAGTAGTTTGGCTGCTGCTGTTGTTGCTGAAACATTTGGCTGGCATAGACCGGCTGCTGCTGCTGCTGTGGCAGATGTGAAGGATGTTGCTGCTGCTGCTGCGAAGGAGGAGGAGGATGTTGCGGTTGCTGCTGCGGCTGCTGCTGCTGCTGCTGATGCGGTGGCAGCCACGGAGCATTGTTGTGCAACATGTTAGAGCTGCAAAAAAGAAGACAAAAACATTTAATACAAAAAAAACATCTCAAAGCTTTAAGGATACATTTTGTCAAGTGTAGAGAGTAAAAGCCTGCTGAAAAATTCCAGATTTCAATCCCGAATCACCTTTGTAAGAAGTCGAGTTTCGGTTTCCTTCTAATGTTTCAAGTGTCTAAAGGTCTAATTATATTTTGTTTCCAGCTTGAAACCAAAGCCAACTTCAAAGTTTTCCCCGCAGTGTGACCGAAAATTAAACACAATTCCTTTGCCAAATCCTAGGAAAAAAAAACTGTTTATGGAAAATCTTTGTTTCCATAAAATAAACGGTAAACAGTATTTTTCTGGTTAAGAAATCGGTTCAATGAACGAAACCCGAACCTGTTTTCCCCGTTTTTCCAGCATTTTTTCGCATTGGAAAAGTCTTATATGGAAAAAAAATATGCAAATCCGTTGGCAGAAAAAAAACAACTCTAGGCCGATCATAAAACAATAAAAAATAAATATATATATATCACCTTACCGGAGTAGAGCGAAAAGCAAAAGTTAAAAGTTTACGTGGACGTTTGCTATATATTCCCCTGCCTCTCCCCTCGGAACTACCACCACCCCCTCGGCTCCACTACCATGCCCCCTCGGAACTACTGCCACCCCCTCTTCAGCTAGCGCTTCCTCTTCTTCTTCACTTTTGTTACCACCATTTCGCTCTCTCTTACGGTTGTTTTTGTCTTGACGCAGCAGGTTTTTTGCCGTTTTTTTATTCCCCCAGCACTGATAACTTCTGCACAGATTTATATTTTAGGTCGGGAATCGCTTTTTTCAGCTGATTTCTTATTTATTGTCTTTTTGCCCCGCAAGTCAAAAGTGAAAACACTCTCCGGGGGAAAAAGAAGAAGAAAATTTGGAGCAGTGTCGTGGAAAGAGAGGGGTATATATTGTGAGCCAGGGAGAGTTTTCTCTCTCTCCCCTGCACAGGGTTGCAATCCGGTGTCGCTCTTGCAAATGGGATCACAAAATAATCATTTATACAAGGAATAAAATAAACTTTTTGCCAGTTGTCTTTGTCAATTTCTTATAAAAATAAAACACGGACAATTACGGCAAGGGGAGAGTGGACACACACACACACTCGGAAACAGGCACCAACACACACACACACAACACACACAGGTAGATGGGTCCCTTCCATTTTCTAATTAGCTTACTCTGGACATTCGACTTACACAAAGTTTCGTTCGCTTATTTACACACACAAAGTGTTCTTTTCTGGCAGACGACTGAACAATACATTTACTTGTTGGCCGATTGCCGAAAGCAGTCGTCGCTTTTCAAACAATTAACTATGGAAAACGCAGACAAAATCCAAATGCCAACTCGACTTTAGTGCAGCGTTGCCAGACTGTGTAGCGGGTTGGATGGCTGCCAGATTTGTTTTTAAGTTAGAGAGGGTCATTTGTATTTAGTTTATTTTTAATTAATTAAGATTATTATATATGATTATTATTAATATTTGAAAGTATTCTCTAACATCCAACACCAAAGTAACCTTTTGAAATATGAAAGGAGATTTATATGTTTTCAAATTAATACTTGCACACTTTTACATATTCCCCAAACTATACAGTTTTACTAATAATCATAGTGATAGGAAAAAGGATTTATAAATTAAAATTTGTCGTGCCAACTTATTCTTAACAACCGACACATAGTTCACAAAATAATTTATGGCATTTGTTACAACCCATTTATCGAAATTAGTTTTTGCTGCAACCAGTGATTATTTATTTTTCATATTTTTATACGATATAAATTTTATGTAAATGGTAAGTTTATAAATAAATAAATTTATCTAATTTTTAATTTTTTTATTTTATATGTTATCGATAGGTAAGCACCTGCCACTTATCACCAGCAAGCCACCAATATAAACAGAAACAGCAACAATTGCGTGGGAAACAGCAACAAAATTCAGCAACAACAACACCGCTCTGATGCCTTAGCGCTTGCGTATTTTGTTGATATTTGCAAGCCATCCGAGAGGAAAGAGGCCGAGAACGGAACCGATGCTGCGCCTACTCGTCTCCAACTGCTGCCGCAGTAGTAGCGGCGATCTGCTCAGGTATTCCCTTTGAAATCCTTCCCCCAACTTCTCCACGACAACAGACCAACAGCGTGCCATCGTTGGGTCAATCTCCCCCTTGGCCCCCTGCCCAGGTTATGTCATCAATATGTGCTGATATGTGCTTTGTGTTTCCTGGTTTCCAAATATAGCCGCCACCTGCTGCAGCCGACATCGCAGCCACTGCCACGCCTCCAGAATGCCGCCCGCCTCATGCGACAGCACCTGAGAGGGACGCATGCCACGCCTCCAACGCCAATACCGCCCACGAACGCCACCCGCCTGCTACACACCACCAGACTGCTGCTGTGGGGCGGCGGCAGCCTGGCCCTCGGCATGGGCGCCCGATCCTGGTGGGCGGGGCGAGGATGCGTGGTACACTGCGAGGGAAACCGCCTGGCCCTGAGAGAGGTGCCAGATCTAGACGAGGAGGCAAAGGCGGAGAAGTTCGACTGGCAGAAACTCTGGTCCTACCTGGAGCCACACCTCTGGGAGCTAATCGGCGCCGTATGCGTTAGTATTTCCGGGTCCAAGTCTATTTTTTGTCCAAGTAATCAGGTTTTTCTTCCACACAAAACAGGCGGCCTTGATCGTGGCTTACATCAACATACGAATTCCGAACCTGCTGGGCGATCTGGTCAACACACTGGCACGGTATGCCAACACCTTTGTGACAGACAACAACTCGTTCGTGAAGGACGTGAGCAAGCCGGCCAGCAACCTCCTTAGTCTCTATATGCTTCAGTCGGGCTTCACATTTATGTATATCTACCTCTTGAGTCGCGTGGGCGAGCAGATGGCTGCCCGGATGCGGCAGGACCTCTTCAAACAGATCGTTGTCCAGGACATAGCCTTCTTCGATGAGAATCGAACAGGAGAGCTGGTCAATCGACTCACAGCTGATGTCCAGGTGATTGCTCACTTGCTTGAGGATTTCTCTGCGAAACGATTTTAATTCATGGAATTGCCATTACAGGACTTCAAGACTTCGTTCAAACAGTTTGTGGCTCAAGGATTGAGGAGTGCTGCTCAGCTTATTGGCGGCGGAATATCCCTCCTCATGATATCCCCCCACATGGCGGCCATTGCCCTGGCCAGTGTTCCGTGTGTGGTGATGTTCATGTCGTATTTGGGGCGGAAACTGCGCTCGTTGAGCAAAAACTCCCAGGCGCAGGCGGAACGAGCCACGGGCGTGTGTGAGGAGGCCTTGTCCAACATCCGGACAGTGCGTTCCAGTGCCTGCGAATACCGGGAGATGCAACTGTTCGAGACAGAGACGAATGAGGCGGCGCGTCTAGCGCAGGAGCTCGGCTATGGCATCGCCATCTTCCAGGGTCTGACCAATTTCTTCCTCAACACATTAGTGCTGTCCACACTGTTCATGGGTGGCCATCTGATGTCCACGGAGAGCCTGACGCCGGGCGCATTGATGGCCTTCCTGGTGGCCTCGCAGGGCGTGCAAAGATCCCTCGCCCAGGGCTCTATACTATTGGGTACGATGATTCGGGGCATGAGCGCTGGCTCGAGGGTCTTTGAGTTCCTCTCCCTGCAGCCCCAGGTGGAGCTGCTGCGTGGCTATGAGATTCCGCAGGAGCGACTGCATGGAGAGATTCGTTTCGAGAACGTGTCCTTTGCCTATCCCATGCGACCTGATCAGGTAAGCTACTCCTCTCTTACTTCGAGTATAGTTTTGATGTCATTTTTATGATATTTTTCAGGTGGTTCTCAAGGACTTTAGCCTTGTGCTGCGACCCGGCCAGACGGTGGCTCTGGTGGGAGCCAGTGGCTCCGGAAAATCGACTATAGCCGCACTGGTGGAACGTTTCTATGAGCCCACGTCGGGCAACATCAAGATCGACGGCTACAAGCTCTCCGATATCTCGCCCTACTGGCTGCGAGCCAATGTCCTGGGCTTTATCGAACAGCAGCCTGTTCTGTTTGGCACCTCGATCCTGGAGAATATCCGCTATGGCAAGCCGGATGCCGGCGAGGAGGATGTCTATGCCGCTTCGCGTCTCTCCCAATCGCATGACTTTGTCACCTCCTTGCCAGACGGCTATGACACGCATGTGGGTGAAAGGGGCACCCAGTTGAGCGGCGGACAACGACAAAGGATTGCCATTGCCAGGGCTCTGCTGAAGAATCCCCGCGTCCTAATCCTGGACGAGGCGACGAGCGCTCTGGATGCCACCAGCGAGGCGGAGGTGCAAAAGGCTCTGGACACGGCAGTACAGAATCGCACCACCCTGGTCATTGCTCACCGGCTGTCCACCATTCGCAATGCTGACCTCATTGTTGTCATGGACCAGGGTCGCGTCGTTGAGGTGGGTTTGGTTTTACTTAGCTTTTGAGTTTCTTTAATCATTTCAAAACCATATTTTTTTAGACGGGAAAGCACGAGGAGCTGATGGCTAAGCGTGGTCTGTACTTCGAGCTGGTGCGACAGCAGGAGCGAAGGGACATTCAGGACCAGGTCCAGGCAATAGAGGACAATACCGTGTCCGCCCCGGAGGCTGCAAATACACAAGCCAAGGATAGTGCAACGTCGATGGAATCCGCGACTGCCACGTTCAAGGATATCCAACAGAGCAGGGCGAACACCGTCCACATGAATGATTCCTCGTACACTTAATTTATTAGATTGTTATGTTTCCCATTCTTTTTTTATTTACAATGACCAACAAACGACATAAAACAAATTTAACGCTGGTAAGAGATGCTATGAGTAAGTTTACAAATCAAATAAACGCTGAAGACAGTATTGTTTTTGTTATAAAATAAAAGTATTTCATTGCCATTTAAAAAATATATTTCATCAAAAAGGGGGATATTGTAAAATATTTTAAATTTAAAAAACTGTTTCATAAACTAAATCATTAATATTTTATGGTATTTCGTTTGGACCCGACTATGGTCACACTGCGGAACCTTAGTTTAATGAACCGGTTCCGGAACGAACATTTCATTTTGGTTTTTGTTTTTTTTTAAACAAATGCAGATTTGTTTTTTATTGTTTAAGTTCGCCCGTGCCCGTGCTGAGTGTCGCTATTTAGAATCCGGCGGACAGTGCGACCCTGACCGTGGAACGCATGGCGGGAATTGAAAATTACCAAATAACCGAAAGGGACGCGACGAAAATCCAACGAATGTGCAATGTGCGTTAAGTCAACAGCCACAACACATACGAACAATTATGTAAGTGTGTTTGTGTCTGTGTGTGTGTGTGTGTGTGTGTGCTTACAAAATACCAAAAACAACAAAACGTATTAACAATAGTGAGCAATGTTGTTGTTTTTAGCTTTGGCTAACATCGTTGTTGTTCCCGTTCCCCCACACACATTTTTTTGCTCTGTTACTGCGTATGTGTGTGTTAACAGCACCTGTACGCGTGTCCGTGTGCGGCTACCTGTGTGCCCGTGTATTTGTGTGTTTTGTTTCTGCCGCCGCACAATGGGCCAAATGACCAACTGTTTTCCCCAAAAACAAAATAATTAAATTAATGGTTCGCGGAACAACTGTGTTTAATCAAGCGCTATAATTGGGAAGACAATTTTTTTTTGTCTAATTAAAATTAATTCCCTAGTTCTGGTTTGATTACAGTGGTTGTGGTGGGGGTAGTTAATAGTAAATATTTAGTACCCTTTAATCCTCTTTTTTTATATATATTTTTTTATATTTTATTTTATTTTATAATTTTATTATGTTCCACTGTATTGAGAGCGTGTGTCATTGCTTTTGGGTTTGTGGGCTTAGGGGGTTTGGCGGGGGGGCAGCGGACGTGGTAACAACTACAGTTAGCCCAGTTGCATTTCCAGTTGACTCAAAAAACTTTAAAATCAAACACAAATACAGAGAAAGATGTTGCATCAACGCTGCTGCCATGGAAACTCCATTTTCAGGGTCAATGCTGCTGCTGCCGTTGCCTCGTTTTTCCACTGTAAAACAATTGCATTTTTTCTATTAATATTTATTTAAATTGATTATGAAGTTGGCTAAGAAATTCCTTAACTATCTCATATCTAAAGGCTGACTCAGGATCGTAGTTTAGTTTATTTTTATTATTTCGCTAACTCAGACATTGCGACTCGGTTTTCACGTTTCGAAAACAAAAACATATTACAGTAGGCACTGGCTAAACTAGAACAGTAACAACAGAGCAACTACAGTAGTCTCTAGTGAAGAGGAACAAGCTAGGGTTCCTTCAGGAGTCGTGTTTCAGGAGGTGGAAGCTGTTTTTTTGATAAATTTTTATTAATTTCTTAAATCACAGTAGTCACTGGCTAAGGAAAACAGCAAAAGCTAAACCTACAATAGTCACTAGTGAAGAGGAACAAGCTTTGGTTCCGTTTGGAGTTGTTTTTGAAGAGGTTGTCGCTGTTTTTTGAAGAAATTTGTGATTTTTTATTAAATATTCTCTTTGTTTTGGCTTTAATATTTAATTTTTTTTTTATAAAGGAGGAACCATTATCTTTCCTCGAAGTCGGTTGAGTATTATTTTATATTTTCCCCAAAACCTATTTCGTCATTCTCTAATATTTCTTCTTTGTTGTAGTTATAACGCAATCGGGCCAAGCCATAAAATCGACATTCCATGCATCACCAGCAGCGCCTGAGGGCGAATGGCGCCAACGGTGGAAGGACACGAGGAGGAGGAGCAGGAGGACTAGGAGGAGGAGGACTAAGAGGAGCAGGAGGAATAGGAGGAGGTCCTGGAAATGGAGGGTACGGCGGACCCGCCTGCGCCCATTGCCGCGGACAGCTACTGCCCCATCCCGAGGAGCCCATCGTGATGGCGTTGGGACAGCAGTGGCACTGCGATTGCTTTCGATGCTCCGTGTGCGAGGGACACCTCCACAACTGGTACTTTGAGCGCGAGGGTTTACTGTACTGCCGCGAGGACTATTACGGAAGGTTCGGGGATGCCTGCCAGCAGTGCACGGCGGTGATTACGGGTCCCGTGATGGTGGCCGGAGAGCACAAGTTCCATCCGGAGTGCTTCTGCTGTGCGGCGTGTGGATCCTTTATCGGGGAGGGGGAGTCGTATGCGCTGGTGGAGCGATCAAAGCTGTACTGTGGCCAGTGCTATGGGAAGAGAAATTGCCAGCCGGCGGATGCCAAGGCCAGGATAACGACAGCCGGCAAACCGATGCACTCCATCCGGCTGGTGGAGATACCCAAGGATGCCACACCCGGACTCCGAGTGGATGGTGTGGCTCTCGATGATGGTTGTCCCACCGTCAGGATAGCCGAGTAAGTCACGTTTCTTGCGAGGATTGGCTCTTAATCATCATTGCTTAACCAATCCAGAAGTCTCCTCATTAGTTTTCCGTCATCTTTTCTGTTTTTTTTCTGTTTCCATCAAGCACTTGGCTCTCTTGTCTCTCATTAAAGTGTCTGACTAACCCAGGTGGTGGTGAATCCTCCAATTAATCTCTGCTTCTCCCTTCCCAAAAAACATGCTTGCGCCTAACCATTAAAAAAAATTACGAATTAAATCCCTTATAAAAACGGTGGAGCAGCTTGTTCTGCAACTTCTTTTTCTGGCTGACTTCCATGGCGGAACAGTGCTGCGGAGCACCTTATAGGTAACAAAACAGCCCAAGGATTAGGGATTCCTCATAACAAAAACCTGATTTCTAAAGGATTTCGTTCTAATTATCCAAAATCTCTGCCCTCCCCCTCAAGGATCGACGTAAACCTGACGAACCTGCACATTGGCGATCGCATCCTGGAGGTGAATGGGACACCGGTCAGCGATTCCTCCGTGGAGCAAATCGACAAACTGATCCGCAGTAACGAGAAGATGCTGCAGCTGACGGTGGAGCACGATCCGGTACAGGTGTGCCGGTCCTGCAGCCAGGCGGACATACAGCGGGCCTGCTCCGCCTCCACGCTGGTCCTGCCGCTCAGCACTTCCGCGTCCAGTGTGGAGGTGGGGGGAAGGGAGCGGGTGTACAAGGCGCAGGGCGAGCAGAGCGCCAAGGCTAGGAAGCTGAGGCAGGCCAGCAACGCCTCCAGCATCACGATACCGAATGCCACCACCCAGCTGAAGGAGAAGGAGCGCTGCTCCAGCCTGTCCAAGCTACTGGACGAACAGCATCAAGCGCAGCAGCATTCGGCGCATCCCCAGCTCTACGATCTGTCCAGGACGCAGTCCTGTCGGGTGGTTCAGAAGCCGCAGCGCATCTTCCGCGCCTCCGACTTGGTCATTGGCGAGAAGCTGGGCGAGGGCTTCTTCGGGAAGGTTTTCAAGGTAAGATACCCGGTACTTTTCCTTTGTAAAACTAAAGACTATCCTCTTCCAGGTGACCCACCGGCAAAGCGGCGAGGTGATGGTCTTGAAAGAGCTTCATCGTGCCGATGAAGAGGCCCAGAGGAACTTCATCAAGGAGGTGGCTGTGCTGCGCCTGCTGGACCACCGCCACGTCCTCAAGTTCATCGGAGTCCTGTACAAGGACAAGAAACTGCACATGGTCACCGAGTATGTGGCGGGCGGCTGCCTCAAGGAGCTAATCCATGACCCCCGGCAGATCCTCTCCTGGCCACAGCGGGTGTGCCTGGCCAGGGACATTGCCTGCGGGATGAGCTATCTCCATTCGATGAACATCATCCATCGGGATCTTAACTCGATGAATTGTCTGGTGCGCGAGGATCGATCGGTTATTGTGGCGGATTTCGGGCTGGCACGCAGTGTGGATGCACCGCGTCTCCCGGGAGCTTCTGGGGCGGTCGTAGGAGGTGCCGGTCCCGGCACTCCCGGTGGCTATGGCTCCGGCACCAATAGCGACGCTGCCATTTCGCCGGCCGGCACTTTGCGGCGCAGCAAGAGCCGGCAACGCCGCCAGCGCTATACGGTGGTGGGGAATCCCTACTGGATGGCTCCGGAGATGATGAAAGGCCTCAAGTACGACGAGAAGGTCGATGTCTTCTCGTTCGGCATCATGCTGTGCGAGATCATCGGTCGCGTCGAAGCCGATCCCGACTTCATGCCCCGAAACTCGGACTTTAGCTTGAATCAGCAGGAGTTCCGGGAGAAGTTCTGCTCCCAGTGCCCGGAGGCCTTCGTCAAGGTGGCCTTCGTCTGCTGCGACCTCAATCCCGATATGCGACCCTGTTTCGAGACGCTGCACATGTGGCTGCAGCGTTTGGGCGATCACCTGACCGTGGAACGGCTTCCGCCCGAGCATTTGCTGCACGAGATCGAGAACTTCCAGGAGAGCTATGCTAGTTCGGAGGACGCCTTGTCCCCCACTTCGCAGCGCAGTCTCGACAATCTCGATGAGCTCGTGAAAGATGCAGCTGCCGTTGAAATCGAAGTCTCCCCGGTTGAGAAGGAGAAGGAGAATCTGGTGATACGGCCGCAGGATATACCGAAATCGCCGCATCTCGGCAAGGACTTCTCGCCCAGTGGCGAGCGTCTGCGTGACAGCATGCGGGCCAGGAGGCGTCAGCGGTTCTTGGGTGCCCAGGAGCAGCGCCGGAATCTCACACCCGAAACAGAGTCCAAGGTGGGACTTTATTAAAATAGGAAAATATTTAAAAATATAACAAAATAAGAAAAATAAGCTTAAGAGCTGAATAATCAAAATAAGGATATAAACAAATAATTAAAAATAAGAAAAAAACAAATCAAAATATTTAAAATAAGCTTAAAAAAGGAAAGAAGCTATTCTATTATTTTTATTTATTAAAATATTTCTTTCTATTCTTTCCATCTGTTTTTTATAGTCCACGGAACGAGCCTTGAAACAGGCTCTCCGGAAGTGCCGTCCTTTCGGGGAACGCGGCTATTTGGTGGACCTGCGTCCTGGCGGCGACCTGCAGCTCCAGGATGTTCGGGATTTAAATACGTATTCCGATGTGGACTCCAGCTGCGACACAAGTCTCAACTACCACGATGTGAATAATCCGCCAGCAGTGTTGAATATCCAACCAGAAGAACCGAAAGCTGCAGAGGAGCTTCCTCTTAACAAGGAGGAACTGGAGGAAGTGCCACAGCATCGGCAGCAAATCGAGGATATGCGCACCCGACTGAATCAGTGTCGCAGCAAGTTCGAGCACCTAGAGGAGGCCAGCCGGAGGAACTTCAGCCAGTCGCAGCACTCGATGAGGAACTTCTTCAAGACGCCGCCGGTGGCCTTGAAAATGTTCCAGCGCCTGGAGCACGAGGCAGCCGCTGCTCTGAACGGCAACAATAACCAAACGACGCCGCCACCCTTGCCGCCGCGGACGCAGCGCATCAATCAGACGCCGATCTTTGGGAGGAAGAATCCCCCCATTCCCGTGGCAGCGGAGCAGAAGTTGCAGCATGCGGAGTCGCTGGAGAACCTGGTCGGAGGACGAAAACCGATGGCAGCTAATCCGGCGCCGAAAAGGAGCAAAGGACCCATTACCCAAACATCCACCATCATCCTGCCGAATAGTAGTCCTACAAATGGCACAATCCTGCCTGCTGCGGTGGTTTCCACTGTGGACTTTCCACCCAAGAAGCACAAGCTCACCCTGCCTCTGCCCCCCCAATCCCAGATGGCAGCCGTGCCACGTTCTGGCCACTCCAAGGCTTCGAACACCGCCAAGGCCAAGCCGCTAAAGGTGCCACCCACGTCCTCCACCCGCATTGTGTCCAGCCATGGCGTCTCCCCGACCCGCAACAGCCGTCCCAGTTCGCCCACAAAGCATCTTGCCCAGCGTCATACTGCCGCCACGGCCCAACGACTGAATAATGGTGAGTATCCTGAAGATTGTGGACAGGATTTTAATATATTCTCCTTTGTAGTGGCCGCCGCCCATCACCAGCAGCACTTGCAGTACCAGCAACAGCCATCCCCGCGGACCACACGCCTCAATATTCTCAGTCCGGAGAAGGTGCATCGCCTGGGAGCTCGACTCACCGATCAGAAGCAGAAAATGCGTGACGAGGCCTCAGCCAGTGGCAGTGGAGCGGGTGGAGCGAGTGCTCCAGGATCTACCGCGACTGGCAGCCAAAATGGTCATCGAACCGCGGCCACTGGTGGCGGGAATCCTGCCGGAGCCGGAGGCGATCGAAGGCGACGGGCAGCTCCTCCAGCACCGCCGGCACGAACGCATTTCAATACCCGCTGCTAGCCGTTAAATGATGGCTTAAAGGATAATCTTTTCCACTCAGGAAGCTTCACTTTTGCGTAGCTTAAAATGTTTTACGGTAGTTAGCTAATCGTGTTGAAACCCGTAACTAGAAACTCCATTCCAAGGATCAAAAAGTCCTAAAAACGAAACACTTTAAACTGATTGGAATTCCAGACCAAGACTACTAAGATTTTGTATAATTTTTTCACACAAATAGCTGGACTTGAACGTAGAACAGAGCCATTGTTATGAAACGCAACTGTTATACGCACAATTTCCCTTAAAAAATCCCCGGAAAATGAAACAAACAAAGAAACATTCCAACAAAAACCCGATATAACGAAATATTACGAAAGCGACACGGATCTGTGAGAATATATATATTCCAGATTCCCAAAAAAATAAGCAAGCGACGATGGGTTTTAAAAAAACCATCGAAAAAAAAGACAAAATAATGGGAATTTAATCAAAAGAAAACGATTTATAAAACAGTCTCTCTAATATTTTATTTTAATTCCTATTTTTTTTTTTGATTAATTCACGATTTTAGGCTTATGTAACGAAGGTTAAGTGCCTGACTAGAAGAAAACAAAAAACCAGAACAAGTTGCAATATTTACAAGCGAATAATTATAGTATTTAAGAATACAGGGTAACAACTGTTCCGACTAACCTAACGAACTCAACTAAAATGCTAAGCAATTACTTTTTAAAAAACCATGTAACCCGACTATATACTATATAGATATTATATCTGACATAACACGAGACGAAAATTGTGCCATGAAGCTGAGAAAGAATCGAGAATCGAAGGGGATTATATGGATTATATAGAAGGAACCCACCCACAAAAAAAAAAAAAAAAAACAAAAGACAAAAGATATGTACTTTATTAGAAAAATTGCGGTTTGAATATTTTTTGATATACTATATATATATATTCCATAATTATATAGATAATGATATTCCATGTTAGTGCTTAAATCTAATTTATTATTCATCGACATTTCCCAAAAACAACAAAAACAAAACATTGAACAATAATTAACAACTTTTTTTGGGTATTCGAGAAGAAAAAGTCTAACTTGTATTACAAAAAATAAAAGGAAAAAATCTACAAAAAATAATAATAATAATAATAAGATTATATGAAGGTTTTTGCTCAAAAAAGCAATTTTAGTTTTTAAATTACACCAACACACCGACACACACACACGCGCAATGCTAACTGTTATACAAGACACGCACACACACGCTCAAGCCTAATATACTGTTATACTGTTATCCTTAAAATATAACCTTAAAATTAAGGTCTGTGTGAATCAAAACGCTTTGGAAATAATATAATTGCTTGAATATGACAAAAAATTCTTATATTCTAACCCTATAACCGTGGATACGCTCAATATTTTACTAAAAAACAAACTGTATCTAGCATTTAAAAACACAAAAATTGTGCGATATTTTTATATACCCATGATAATTATGTAATGTGTTGTAATTTTCGTCCTTACAATTTTTTAAACTACGCTTATACGCCGGCAAGCTTTTGTTTTATAATTTAGAACTCCATTTTATTAATATATCTCGATTTTTTTTATAAAATTTATACAAAATATGGCTGCTAACGGTAACAAATATCTCTTTATTTGTATATAAGTCTAATAATCTCTATCTATGTATTCGGTTTTTCCAAGAATTTCATTTTAAAAACCTTAAGCCCATGTATAAACGTAGTTTTCCACTCCCAAAAATGTAAACCTTTATTTTTTTGTTAATAAATAAATAAAAATTTAAAAAATAAACAAAGCGTATGAAAGGAATATTTAAAAACTATTTTAGAAGCTGGTATGATCTTTTAGAGCCAAGAATTAGCTATGATTATGGTTTGTTTACATTATGGTTTAAAATACAGGTTTTTACAAGAGGTCTCCCAATAAAAATGGAGGAAAAAATCTAAAAAATATTTTGGTTTAGGATTTTGATGCAGATATATAGAAAATCGATTCAGTAAACTTTTAAGGCATTTCGCTTAAGGATCGGACGAGAATTGGAAAAGATATAGTCATCCGAAGTGGTCATATATGAAGAACCCGTTTTTTTTGAAGGGGTACCATCAGGAAAATTTCCAAAAAATCGATAAAATATTAAAAAAAATTAAAAAAAATTTTGTTCCCAGATTTTGATGCAGATTGGTAGGGAATCGATCTACAAATCTTTTAAGGTATTCCGCTCAAGAATCGGATAAAAATTGGGGAAGATATAGACATGGGAAGAGGCCATATATGAAAAATCACATTTTTACAAGGGGTTAGCCCACAAAATTTTGAAAAATATCGAAAAAATATTTTGTTCCCAGATTTTGATGGAGATTAATAGGAAATCGATCCACGAATCGTTTGAGGTATTCCTCTTAAGAATCGGATAGAAATTGGGAAAGATATAGTCATCGGAAGGGGCTATATATGAAAATCCCGATTTTTTAAAGGGGTACCATCAGGAAAATTTCGAAAAAATCTAAAAAATATTTTGTGTCAGGGGTTTGATGCAGATTGCCAGGGAATCGATCTACAAATCTTTTAAGGTATTCCGCTCAAGAATCGGATAAAAATTGGGAAAGATATAGACATGGGAAGAGGCCATATATGAAAATCGTGATTTTTAAAAAGGGTTTCATCAGGAAATTTTGAAAAAAATCTGAAAAATATTTTGTACCAAGATTTTGATGCAGATTTATAGGGAATTGATCCACAAATCTTTTAAGGTATCCCGCTCCAGAATAAGATATAGAATAAGATAAGAATTGGCTGAGATATAGCTTCGGAATTGGGCCATATATGAAAAACCAGTATTTTCAAGGAGTCTCCCTACAAAAATTGAAAGAAAAATCTACAAAATATTTTGGTTCAATATTTTGATGCAGATTGATAGGGAATCAGAAATCATTTAAGATATACACCTCAAGGATGGGATGAAAATTGGCTGAGATATAGCTTTAGTTGTGGGGCCTATGTAAAAATTCCCAACTTTTGCAAGGGGTCTCCCCCTTTTTATTTAAATAAGGAAAATATTTTCCTTATTGCAAACATAGATTACAAATTTTTGTCATAAAATATAATTTTAAAAACGCAAAGCGACAAAATTAAGTAAAAAATCGATAAGGTAAACCGCGGCAAGGATGGGAAGGATTCGAAAAGAGTTCTCCTTTCAGTCCAAGACGAAAGCCAGTGTCCAAAATCCAATCAAAACTCCGGTAGTGGTAGATTAATTGAAGACTATAAATTTTCTTTGGCATAAAGGAGAAGCTTTTTCCGTAATTGAAAAATATAGCCTGGCGCGGGTACAGTTGCGCCAGTCAGTGGCCAAAACATATGGTCAGAGCACCGAGGACTGTGGGAGGTTGCGGGTGAAAAGCAGGGATTCCCAGGTCAGCCTCGAGACCCCGTTACGAGGTCGTTGCTTGTATTCGTGTGTATCTGTTGGTTCCTTTTCCGCATTGACTTTTTCCAGGAAGCTCCTCTGCAGGATACACACCCAAACAGGCACACACAGGATACACATACAGATATCGTGGAATTTGCCCCAGACCATGGTCGGAAATCGATGCAGGCCAACAGCCCAGGACAATGCGTACGAAAATCAATGCAGTTCGTGGTCCTGCGCAGTGGTCCTGCGCTTCTCCCCTTCCGTTCGTCCTGGCCGCTTGTTGTCCTTTTGCCGCTTTTCTCGGTTGCCCAGCTACAGCTTTTAATTTCATTAACAGTAACAGAGCTCTGTTAAATCAGCTGTTTGCGCAGCACGAAAGCGAGAGAGAGAGAAAGAGAGAGGGCTAGAGAGTTACACCGCTGTGGCACGAGCGAGAGATTGCGACATATTCAAGGTCTACCTTCGTGTATCGATACCGAAAGCGCCTTGCCCTGCCCCCACCCACCGCACCAGGGTAATTGCATGTATACCAAATCGTAAATATGTCTGTATATATATATCTAGAGATATATAAATATATACATGTACCTGGACGCGGTATGTATCTGGCAGGACGCACGAACTTACATGGTATACTTACTGCCAAAGTTTTGCCGCCCACCCAAAACGCGCCCCTTTTTGCATGTACGAGGGTTGGTCAGTGCGAGTGGTTGAATCTGAGGGGGCGGTGGCGGGCCAGTGGCGTCGTCGTCACTAGTGGGCGCTGATGGTCTTATTTTTTTGTTGTTGGCTATGACGTGCTGGCACGTACGCGGCCAGAGGCGCCAAAAAGAGGGCTTAGGCATGGGCGTTGTATAAAAACAAATATATACAAATTAAAGTAAAAATGTATTAATCAATTTGTTAAGTAAAATAATAATCCCATTTTAATTGATGAGTAAAGAAGGTTTTAAGAATCATTTATAAATATACAAATATGTGCGAGTTTACAATCGATATTTTTAGACTTTCTTTTTAACCAAATATATTAATGAAGATATTTAAATTTAATAAAGATATGCATTAAAAAACTTGAAAAATATTAGCACTTAACATATTCTAAGATAAACTAAAGTTTACTTAGTCAATTACCAAAATTTTCTTATATATTTTACAGAATCCACATCGATAGTTGCGACTATCGATAGCTGGCTCACTGACGCGCACATCGACGCTGCCCCACCACTACCATACATATACAAACCAACCTCAGCGACAGTTCAAATGCGCGGAAAGTTTTGTGAGGCGAACAGTTTCGTTTCGTGGCTGTTGGAAGTGACAAAATATTAAAGCGTGCCGAATGTTTTGAACAAAGATTTGTGGATTTGCAGCAAAATAAATCGAAATAGAAATAGCTCGAACGCGTTTGCTTTTTTTTATGGTGCAGCGCAGCCCGACACGGCATGTGCAAGGCAAGTGTGCGAGTGTGTGTGTACGCGCGTGTGTGTACAACGAAAATATTGATTGATCACTCAATCTCTTCCTCCTCACCCCGTGTCAATTCGAATGTCTACGAAAATACAAATTTGTTAAATCAAAATCATCACAAAACCCAAGCTAGAAGCAAGTGAAAAGAAGAAAAAAAAACATCTACATCTAGTTAAGGCGAAACAGAGAGCGGAAGGAAGAGAGCAGCGCAAAAGAACAGTTAGCGTTTCGCGCTTTTACGAGAGGACAGCGTAAAAGAAGAAGAGGAAGACGAGACGAAGGCATTCATTCCACAGAGTCGTCGTCGTCGAAGAAGAAGCAGCAGAGAGTGTGTGGTAGTAGCAGGGCGAACTTTCCAGGACCCAATTTCCAGGATGTCGCTGCAGACGAAACGCCAGCACTGCTACCTGTGCGACCTGCCCCGCATGCCATGGGCCATGATCAGCGACTTCTCGGAGGCGGTGTGCCGGGGATGCGTCAACTATGAGGGCGCCGATCGCATCGAGGCGGTGCTGGACGCCGCCCGCCAAATGAAGCGTCTCCATCCCGCCAGCAAGCGCGCCCATGAGAACGGTGAGGTCGCTGTCGTGCTGCAACAGCAAGCGGCGGCGGCACAGCAACAGATGCAGCAGCAGCAGGTACCCCCTGGCTCTCACAGAGGCGCTCCGCCACCGGGCGGGGCACCGGGTCCGTCCGGCGCCGGACCCTTATCGCTGGGCGCTGTGGTCGCGGCCGCCTCTGCCGCCGCCCATCATCATCATCATCAGGTGGCCGCTGCCGCCTATCAGATGCCCGTGCCCCGGATCGGACCTCCCCTGGATTATCCTGTCAAGCTGGAGGATGCCCCTGGAGGGGGTGTGCGTCCCGTGCGCATTTCACACATGACACCCCACCACTTGCCGCCCGGTCGTCCCGGTGGCGGTGGAGGCGGGGGAGCCGGTGGTGGCGGCGGCGGCGGATCGGGGCCCGGCGGAGCAACAGCCGCCTCTGGAACCGCCTTACCACCCGCTCTATCGGTCAACCTCAAGCGACCCCCGTCCGAGGACGTGGACGTCGATGTGACCCAACAGTCCGCACATGGCATGCCCCCAGATAATGCCTCGCCCCTATCGGCTGGCGGCGGCGGACCGTCCGGCGTGAAGCGCAGCGCCATGGATGATCCCGCCGTGGGTGGAGTGCGTCCTCCGCTGACACGCGGCGAATCTCTGCCAGCGGCCGTCAGCTATGTCCCGGAACGCCAGATGGGCGGATTACGGGATAAGCAGCAGCCCGTTAGGGCGCCCAGCTTCGACGCCTCGACCTTCAAAGCAGGTGAGTGTTTCATTTTCATTTCGTTCCTAAGACAGTGGAACGTCGCGTGGGCACATTCCAATTGATCAAGTTCATTCATGTTTATCATCGAGAAAGAACTTTTCCTATAAAAAAAAAATGTTATATCCCAATCAGAACAAAGCAATTCCAAGGTATCAATAAGAATTCCCCCTAAAAGTGCAAGATCCGCTCTCTTACTGGGAAAATAATTCGAGCCGAAAACTTTGATATCAAGTTCGAATATTTTCTGACGATAGCCGGTAAAAAAAATAATACGTTTTCGTTGTTTGTTTATGCTGGATTTCCGTTTGTTTAGGGCTAAATTGTAAGGAAAAAAAGCTACATTGTTCGGTCTCCAATTTGCTGGCGTCCACTGTATTTGTTTACCGTTTCGGGAGAGCCTGGACCAGCCTGCTGCTGTGATCGAGTGCGAGAGAGTCGCTGATAGCTGAGCTCGCACGCTATCTCGTTCTCGTTAATGGGAGTGGGAACGATACAGATAACTGGCACAGCTCAGATCCAGGCCAGAATGAGGCAGCGTGATTGCGATTGCTGTTCCTTATCGCTTCTACAAAAGTGTATGCCTGCAAGTGTATGTGTATGTGTGCGCTTGAACTGATAAGCGGGGTGGTGAGATTAGATAACGGGGCTTATCAACAGCAGCAGCAGCAGGAGCAGCAGCTTGGAAGAGCAGCCCTCTTCCAGATGCGTGTATCTATAACACACACAGGGACAACAGAACAACGAAAAAAAACAACAAAATTCAAAACGCATTTTGCAACCCTCCAAAACCAGAAAAGGAGCCGCTGCTGCCAACCCTTGCCGTCAAAAGGCATGCGCACAGTCAAATATATAGGGAAAATATTAAATATATATATCTGTATCTATATCTATATATGTATTCATGTACGAGTATATTGAATATATACACTTAAATACGTGTAGAAACAGGCACGTACGTAATCGTAAACGCAAAAACAAAAAGCGCAAAATAAAAGGGCGGCCGCAGAATGTAATAAAAACAGAGACGTGCAAAAATCGACGTCGACGCCGACGCGACGCGATGCGACGCGACGATGCCCCACGTAATGCTCTCTCTCGTTTTCACATTCACATTCGGTTTTCTTCTTCTAGAAACCCGTTTCGGCTGCTGGTTTTTGTCAGTCCAGTGACGTATGCAATGGGGATCGTTGAGGTTAAGCACCTTTACGATTATTTTCGGTTTCTACACCTTCTGTGTGTTCTAAAGGGGGGACAAAAAATGTTACCCCTTTGTGATACTTTGGATACCATCTACGCCGCTGCTTGTCTGTACATGCTTGCCAGTTTGTTTCTGTTGTTTTTTCCTTCTTGGCTGCGCGCGCAAAACGTCATTAAACTTGTTTTGGTTTTCGCTGCTGGCTGCTTCTTCTTCTTTGAGCGTTTTCTGCGCTGTTTTACGCTATGCGATAACAAGTTGCACACACATACTCAGATACACAGATACAAATACAGATACAGATACAAACGTTAAAACCAGAGTATAGATAAATTTTAGTTGGTATACGAATTACGGAACGAGCTGCAGTGACATAAAAAAAACATACAACAGCAGGAGCAACAGTGGGGCCAGGCCAATGTCTGTTAATTGCTTAAACAAACCAAATTTCAACCCACTGTGCCAATTTCGTCTGTTGTTTTGTATTTACGTTAGCGTCACGCTGCTGCGTGTCTTCTGCTTCTGCTCTGCTTGTGTGTGTATTCGTTTCATTACCAAAAATTTCCAACTCGAATATATGTATGGATGTATGTAAATGTACATATATGCACATTATGCTGTGTGTGTATATATACTAAAAATATAACAAACATTTCTCGGTGTACAGAGCAAAAATTGTACAAATACAACGTGCGCGCGCTGCCTGACCTCCCCCTTGCGCCCCCTTGTTTTTTTTTTGTTTCGTTTCATTCAGCGCTTCGTGTTGCCGGCTAAGTCGGCTTGTATGCGTGTGTATGTATGCGAGCTCCATTCCAATGCGTTTGCCAGGAATTTTTCCGTTTTGGAGTGAGAAGTGCAGCGTCGTGCAGAATGTATCTCTTCTTCTCCATCTGCCTTTCTCATAATTAGAGATTGCGTGCCGAGCATCCTTTTATAGTGCAGTGGGAGAGAGATGGCTAGCCTGGCTGTAGAAGCTGTAAACCGTTAAACACGTGAAACCGACGCCCAGCCTCTGCCGTTGGAAGCTGCAATTAAAAAAGGAAAAAAAAAATACACTTGCAAGCCAAACTCTGGTTTTTTTTGTTTTGTTAAAATAGTTTTCACAGTCACAAGTTATTTTCATTTATTTTGATTTTGATAAGAGAAAAAAAAACTGCGATCGACCTTCTAGGTTAGAGATATGGAAATATATAATATCGATGAAATTTATTATTAATTTGATTATTATATTTTTTGCAATATTGTGAAATTGATTTGGATTATGTACGGGAATTATATTTTGCTGTAAAGGGTATCAAGTTTTCCTCTCGTCTCGTGAATGAGGTTGGTCTTGTTATCGACGGGGAGATTGCGCTAGGAAAACCATATCTTATCATATCTCCAGGGACCCGACCATGTGGTTAAGTTGATAAGTCGAGCAACTGCTCCTCGATAACGGGGAAGCAGGCTAAGCCCCAAAACATGCGACCGACACGGCAAATAAACGGAAAGAGCAGCGTCCTGTGATATGTTATCGCTGATACTCGTATGTTATCGCTGCTGATCGATTAATGATGGATAGATGTCAGTATTAAGCAGTATTTATCAATTGGTTTGTTTTTTTTCGGGAATTCTGAAAGCACTTTTTTATGATTACGATGGGGCTTTTGGTGTGTTTTTTTTAGAAGCGATTTCCGTTGCAGTACTGACGCTGCCTTGCATTGTACGGCTATCATTGATAGGCAGAACCCAGAAATAAATTCTTTAAACTGAGATAACCTTCGTTTGAGATTAAATATTTATTTTTAATTGAGGTTTTTCATGATTTTTATTAAATTTTAATGAATTTTAATGGATTTTAGTTGAAAGAAAGGTTTTGTTTTAATCTTTTTCCTAAGATAAGAGATAAGCGGTATTTGGGGAAAGTACTAGAAGGTGGAGGAGTACCCATAGAGTATAGTTCCCCCCATTTCCATTCCACTTTCGTTTGCTCTTGGCGGCGTTTCTCTATACACACAGCTGTTTTGTTTATCTTATCTTGAACTGTTGAGTTCTCTATTATTTCAAGACACTCCTCTATATAGGTATAAGATAGAGATATATCTTATCAACCATGGCCAGCTTTGACTGATAGCGTCGCATTGTACCGGGTCGAAACGCAACTAAAAAATCTAATAAAAAACTGAGTGCAGGCTGCACTCTGCATAGGAAACACAAAATATTTGTTTATTTTTCTAATGAAATCGCAGCTCTCCGCCGACCTCTGTTTAAGTTTTCCACTTGAATCGGAAACTCGGGAATCTATGGAGGTTATTCTGATCTTTAAAGGAATGGAAATCGAGAGGATGGATTGGAATCCACTTGAAAAAGATTGCCACTTGGGGAAATCTTTAAAAAATCTTTCATTTATCGTAGAATTCATTTCCAAAAGTGGGTGGCAGTGGGTGGGTTCTATACAGCACGTTTCATATCGAATCAAGAATATTACTTATTGGGAGTAATTTTAAAAGTGAATCTGATCAATTTTCTAAATATTGCATAAATTTCGTCTAAATTTCGTATACATTTTGTCTCCTAGCCGTGATCATCCGTGATAGCCATACGTTAAAAGGCAGATCCCCTGTATGTTATAGAGCATGAGACGCGCGAAAAAAGGGAAAAAGGTTTACTCATAATAATGTAACGCACTGTCACTGTCACTGACATGTCCCTTCAGGATAAAGTGGGTGGTGGGTGGTGGAAGGTCAAATAATAATTCTCTATATTTTCTCTATAAGTTTAATTCCGATTATTTTGTAAATAAACAAATATTCTCGTATCAAAAAAATGAAAAGTAGAAAAAAATAGGAACAAAAAATAGGGGAAAAGGGTGTGGTATGCCACCAACCACCCAACACCCACCCATGACCCACCCACCCATCACCCACCCACTCATTCCAAGGCAAATAGTTTTTTGTTTTTTCTCCATTTCGCCTGCCCCACAATATGGTTTCCTTTTTCAAATTCTCCAACATTGTTTAAATATTTATTTGTTTATATTTTTTTTTAGTTTTTTTTTCGCTAAAATACACAAACACCGACGTGTTTTTTTATATATATTTTGCAAAATGATTCATTTCTGGGTGACACTAGTTGGAGAATAAAATAGGAGAAAATAGGAATACCGACAAAAATATTCCATAGTCAGGCAAAAA
Source organism: Drosophila ercepeae (assembly GCA_018150545.1). Lineage (NCBI taxonomy): Eukaryota > Metazoa > Arthropoda > Insecta > Diptera > Drosophilidae > Drosophila > Drosophila ercepeae. Next base: position 3,559,886 of record JAECWL010000174.1, read on the forward strand.
ACGAAGATCTTCTCAGCGGAAAAAACTACAAAACCTATAAATAGTTTTTTCTCATATTTCGATACGGAGAACTCGCTTCTCGCCAATTTGTTTGTTTTTCGAGCTTTAAATGTATGAAAAAGAAATAAACATTGTCGGGAATCGGGATATATATACGATATATGCCCGTCTAAATAAAGTTTCAAAAATAGAATGCAACGAAGTTGTATTAGTTTGTCGAGTTTAATGACTTTACAGTGTTTTGTAATTAATAAATTATCCATAAAAAAATGTAATTAAATATTACATATTAAAAAGTAATTCTATTGTGAATCAAAAACAATTTAAAAATGTTTTTCTGTAGTCTAGTGTATTGTTAGATTTTGCCCACTGTGCCAGGCACTTGTAACTGCAGGCCAGCTATCTCGCTCTGATGCACGCTATCTCCACTACTTCTCAATGGGCCGTTGCAGTTGCATGTGCGCGGCAGTAGGGCGCAGAGAGGGTGAGTGAGTGGGTGTCAGAAGGGGATGCGAGATGAGGCTTTTTATTGTTGTTGTTGTTTTTGGTTCTCCACTCACTGCATGCAAAATATAAACAAATGCTATAAATACATACGAACTCAGACACGCAAACAGGCACACAATCCATACGTGTTGGGGCCACACAACACGTCTTCACCCCTCTCAGCCCTCCTGCCTGCATGCCTAGTCTTTTGCCAATTTAGCCAGCGCAGCAATTCAGCGAAATGACAAGAGATAGAGGGAGCACGCAACAGTTTATCAAATAAATAAACATAACAGCACACTCGCATGCGAGCCCCATTTCGTATGCAGTCCACTGTGCGCCGCCGGCAAACTGACAATTTGAGCAATGTGCCATCGCTGGTGGGGCATACAAATTTTAACCGTGTCTCCTCTGCTCCCTCTCTGTATATAACTTTATTTCTTCATTTTTTTTTCCATTTCAATATCAAGCAAGCAGTAGCTACGCGTGCGCGTGTACGGCATACAAAAAAGAAATAATTAAATGTCCCCAAAAACAGACACTTAACAGAGCCCCATAACAGTCTTAACAGAGACGATTAACAGAGCCACAGAGACGGTCAAAACAAAACCGAAATGTGCCGTGGTATACATACACAATATTGCATGCTGGCATGCAAAAAAAACGGGGGGGACTGTTGGTTGGGGCTAGGTCGGGGGGAGAAACCGGCTATCTGCAGCTTTCACGCTCCCTCTCGCTCTGTCGCTGTGACGTATGCGCAGCAGAAAACCCGTTTTTTTTTTCTTCATTCCATTTCATTCCGTATCGTTCTGGCTTTTAGCCAACTGACGTTTGCAATGCGATGTAGAAGAGGAAGAGCAGACGTGGAATAGGAGCTGCAAAACAAGAACAAAAATAACAGCACCAGCTGTGAGAGCCCTACAGTGGGGTGGATCAGGCCAACTAGGGGTTACAATATAAATATATGGGAACATTGATGGAACAATTTTTTCTTCCCTTATTGAAATTTTAAAAATATCAGCTGTTTTTTTGTATATATATATTTTTATTATTTTTTTATTTAAATTTGACGTCTGCATAAACGTAATGACAGTGACACGCAATCGTATCGTGCGGCTGGGGATTGTGCTGCGGCTGTGACGTCACATTTTATGGCTCGCCGGCGGCTGGTGAATGAAACTGGTATTTGCTGTTGTTGTTGTTCTTGTTGTTGTTGTTAAGCCGGTTGCCAAGTACATACCTATATATATATATTATATATATAAACAAGATAGAAACATGTTTCGTGCCAAGTTCTAAAATTATACAGCCCAAAACACAAACAAAAACAAAAACAATCGCAACTAATTTTCATTTGCAATGGCAGAAGAAGAAGAAGAGAGAAATTTAATTCAATTTTTGATTCATTCGCGTGGAAAATGGAAAACAAAACAAAAGTGAATGAAAATGGGTTTAATATTTACCAAAAAAAACCCGATATTTGAGGAGGAAATTGTTAAGAGAGAAAATTGTTGTTAATTTCTTAAAAATAAATAGATTTTAGTTTATTTTTTACTTTATTTCCTTGAACTTGATTGAAAGTCTGGGTGTGGGTGTATTTTTATGGACACCACTGTAGTCTTAGCCAAGTTTGGGCCAAGGTCTTCTGTTCATTGCACTTGAGATCGCGGCAAGTTTTTTTTTTGCATTCTCTTCTCTCCTAAATAAAAAATAGATTAAAAAAACAAACTAAAAATTTAATCAAAATCTTTCCATTTTTTGTCCATTTCAGAGCACATGTCCCCGGCCAGCCGGCGCAACGGATCGAGCCCGCCCTCGGGGCCCATGCCCCCGCGCAGCGTACACTCGCCGAACAGTTCGGGTTAGTTTTATAGAACTTCAAATAATTTATTTTAATACAAAAATTATGTTAATTATTTTTCCCTTTTTTTGTTTCTTGATTTTTCTAGTTTTTTTTAATACAATTTTTTATTTCTTGATTTTTTAAACAATTTTTTATAAATAGAATCTAAAAATATTGTATTTTAATAAAATAATTATTTAATATTTTTTGCAATTTTTTATTTCTTGATTTTTATAGTTTTTATTCGTAAATTTTTTTTTTTTACAAAATAAATCTTAAATATTTTATTTTATTTTTATTAATATATACAATATCCTTTTTAGGATCCTCATCGGGTCGCCGTTCGTCAGGATCACGCCATGTGTCCAGCACCACGGTGACCAGCTCTGAGGTGGGCGGCTCCAATCCCAGCCAAGCGGTGGTGGCCGGCGGTTTGGGAGGAGGAGGAGCTGGCGGCGGTGCCGGCGGATCTTTGGGAGGACCCAGCGGTCCTGGCAGCGGACAGCTGAGCAGCTGCAGCAGCGGCGGACCCAGTGGCAGCGCTAGCAGTGGCGGCAACGGAGCACCCGGAGCCTCGATGGGCCCCAACTCGGTGGCCGGAGACGGAAGCCCGGCCAGCGGTGGCAGCGGACCGTCCGGCAGCAATGGCAGCGGTGGATCTGTGAATCCCGGACCCGGAAGCAGTGGCAGTCAGGGTGGTCAGGGCGGTGGAACTCCGCTCTCCACACCCGGAGGCGGAGGATCCGCGGGTGGTGGCGGCTTGGGCGGAGCCCCGGGCAGCAGTGCCGCCTCGAACTCAGCGGCCGCAGCAGCGGCAGCAGCAGCCGCCCAGAACGCCACGCTGAAGTGCACCCTGTGCCAGGAGCGCCTGGAGGATACCCATTTTGTGCAGTGCCCGTCGGTGAATCACCACAAGTTCTGCTTCCCCTGCAGCCGCGAGAGCATCAAGCGACAGAATGTAACTATATCCTTTAAATCCTTTTTGGAATGTTTTTTAAATATATTTTTGGATATTTTTTAGGGTTTGGGCAACGAGGTTTACTGCCCCAGCGGCGATCGGTGTCCTTTGGCCAACTCGACGATACCGTGGGCCTTCATGCAAGGCGAGATCACCACCATCCTGGGCGAGGAGGTCAAGGTGAAGAAGGAGCGCGAGTCTTAATGTCCGTTTTACTGCAAGAAGCTGCGCCGAGCTTTGGAGAACTTTTGAGCGGGTTCAACCTGGGAGGCAATCCTGGCGAATCCTGGCTAACACACACACAGAGTCCCTGGAACACATCCCCCACTGGAGGGGCGGGACTAGTTTTATTTATTTTTTAATTTTAAATTTTTATTAATTTTTTTTTTTTTGGCCCCGGCGGCGACATCAGAATAGGATTTCTGAACTTGTCCATGACGACCGACCAAACCAACAAACAAAACAAACAAAAACAACATCAATTTTGTAGGAGTTTAAGGAGAAAGTGGAAAGAAATTTCAAAAAAGAAGCAAAATAAGGATAAAGAAACACACAGACCAGCAGAAATCCGCGTAAAAAGGATATTTGTTAGAAAACAAATAAAAAACAAACAAAAACGAAACAAAAAAGAGATCGAACACCAATAAATGTTAAAAACTTGAGACATTTTTGTAGCAAACTTGTAGGCGGCGTTGGAGAATTCTCCCAACACCGTGAAAAAAAACTTAAAAAACCGAAACAGAAGCAAAAAAACATGCATACGTAGCCAAGTGAGAAAAGTTTAATTGAAAACGAGAGCGAAACTTTCAATATTTCTTAATTAAAAACAAAAAATAAAACTTAATTGTAGCTGCAAAAAAAAAAAGAAAACAAAATGTAAAACGAGAAGTTAAGAAGAAAATGTCCTTTTTTTTTAAAAATACAATTAAACTTTAATGCAAAAAGTAAAAAAAGAATTAAGAAAACCTATATACTATACAATTAACTATAAATTCTGTTATGTAGGAGAGCGATTTAAATGATAAGTTACGCTTAGTTCGTACTAATTAATTAATTTATTTCTAAAAATGTTGCCTAATTTACAATCTACACACCCCCTACCCAGCTACCACCCTCCTCAAGCACGTCTAAATATCGTAAAGCTAAACGTTTTTTTTTTTTTGATTTTGATTATTTTTATTTAATAAGAGTACATTTTTTTGTATTTTTAACTAATTTAATGAACACAACCATGAAGATAAGAAGCGAAACGGAAAAGAACGAGAGAAAAACAGTTATTATGCTAAAGATTTGTACATACGTATGCATACCACATAATCGGAATATAAATATATACAAATATTTAATAATATAGAAATATATTTAATGTTGAAACAGAATTTTGGCGGCAAAACAAGCGAATTTTGCAAGGGGGTTTCCTCACCCAGAGACCCAGAGACCCGAAAAAAAACCAAACCGAAACACCGAAAGGAATTTTAAACAGACTTTTTAACTCGAAGCGTATAGCCAAGGCCATTAGAATATTTTACCCGCAAGTAATTCTCGGAATAAAAAAAAAACAAACAGCAATGGCCACACTGGTATATACAGAAAATGCAATATTTGTAGCTCTATAGAGTAAAAAACTTGGTAAAAATTGAATTATTCACTGGACCAACCGATTTAAAGAGCAAAAACCGATTAGAAACAGGAAGTGTTGTTTTTGGATTGCCGAAAATTTCTCGGTAATTGCCAAAATTCTCGGACTTTTGGTCAAAAATGTCGACTGTACTTTTTGCAATTCTGGCCAAGGACGCATTTTTAGAGCAGTCCTTGGCCTATAAAAACGAATAAGAATTGAAAACACTTTTTTATATATATTTGCAAGACAAGAAAATTTGTAACGAAATTATCTTCAATTTGCCAATTTCTCAAAGTTTACTTTTTAAAATAAAAAAAAAACAAAAGTTACTTTTTCTGCATTTACGAAAATGATAAATGTTTTTAGCACAATTGATTCGGTTTTGAGTTGAAAACTTTGCGACTTTGGGCACAAATTGATAAATTATCGATGAAAATTCGATAATTGTTGGAGAAAGTAAGTGAAAAACTGAAAACTAAAAGAAACTTGTGTAGCCAAGGTACACCTGTCCAACTTTTTGATTTAATATTTAATTATTATTTACTTATCCACCCTCAACAGAGAACTAAAAACAAAAAAAAAACCAAGCAAAAACGAAAAAATAATCGATAAAGAAAACACATTTTGTGATATAGCCTAGCAAGAACAACAACAAGATGAAAAGGAAGCAAGGGAGGTCCTGAATATCGGAAAACCTAATTGAGAAAAATGAATGTGGAACTCATGAAATCCTTATCGGGTTCCCAGGATTCGGAAATGAAAGCAAGAACGATCTCACAAGAGGGGTTGCAATTTCAAAAAAAAAATAAAAGCAAAGAAAATTAAGAGTAAAAATTAAAAAAATTTATTAAGAAACAAGAGAAAATCATAAAATAGGCGAATACCAACGTTTTAGCAATCTAAGTCTAAGAAGGAAACTAATCGAAATTTTCTTTACAACCAAACTAAAGTGAACTAAACTAAATATTAAAAAAAAAAAAACATAAATAACGTTTGTAAACTTTGTGCGTGTGTGTGTAAAACAGTAGTGCTATAAAAAATAAAATAAAATACCAATCCAGATATCCCACAAAGCATCAAAACCTATTGAAGTACGAGTACATACATTTCAATATAAAACAAAAAACAAAAAGAACAAGAAGTAATATATAAAAAACACAAAAAAAACAGCAAAAAAAAAATATGAATATATGAATTATATTTGTGTGTTTGATGTCATTTAACTAAATGTTAAAGTCAACTAAAAAGATCACGTAATTGTATTGCATAGCCTAACATTTTTTGAACGATGCCGAGAATAAGTACGATAAACCCAAAAAAATCAAGTCGATTCGATTTAGCATGAGTATCAACTTTATACTACATATATGTATACATATATATATTTGTACCACATACTATATACAATCTATATATATATATATGTGTGGCAGAACTAGCAAAGAAGAGGCGGATCGTAACCCTTGAAAAAAAGAAACCAAAATGCGAAAAACGGAAGTTGGCAAAAGGATTGATTAATCAATTAATTAATTGGAGACGTTGATAACGGGGCAAAACAATTAAAAGTAATATAAAAAGTCAAGAAAACAATGCCATATCGGCGTATGCTGTTGGAGTTTTAATTGCTGTTGGGTGGGATGGGTTTTGGAAAACGACTTGAAAACGTAATTTTTTCATTTAATTTTTATAAAAAAGTATAGCATACTTTTTTGGGCGGTTGGTGGTTTTTCTTAGAAATCTAGATTTTTCATTTTTTTTGTATATTTTATTATATTTTTATAGTAACTCTTGGATCTATTTGCTGGAAAATAACTAAAATGACTTAAGTTTTCAATAAAACCTCTTTTAAAAATCTTGAAAAAGCAAAAGCCAACCGTGCGTATGATTAATATTGAACACATTTTGCACTGGAAAACTTTGGAAAAGCTTTTAAAGATTAAAAAAGGAGTATTTTCTGTATTATTTTCATTTATTATCAAGGCTTTTAACCAGGTAAGTTAAAAAAATTGAAGATGATTAAGGGACACCATGGCGTATGAGTGATATTTATTAATCATACGCCATGTGGGTTTTTTGAAAAAACCAAAAAGGCCATCTTTAGCACAAACTATCGATGGGAATTCACGTGCTTCAGGGATAAGCGATGAATGTTTTAGTTTAGAAAAGATATATATGTATGATGTTTTAAAATATAAAAAATGCTTTCTAAAATAAAAAGATACATATTTTCAAGTTTTGGTCCTAAAGTTTCCTATGTATTTATTTGAAAATTTCTATAATTTTCTTGTGAATATTTAAAGGATCTTCCTATTAATTCGAATATTTAAAAAGTTCCATCTCTGATTATCATCTAAAGCTTAGTTCTATGAAATGAGCCGTAGATGTCGCTAAGCTGCGCAGAGAGCAGTGGAAGTTCTTTCCCTCTCGCTAAGCTTAGCTTTCCCTCTCTCTTAGCTTTCCCTCTTGCTTTTCCTTCCCTCTGTCTTCAGGCCCGGCAACCGATGGCTCCAATGTTTACATTTTAACGACCTGTACACGGCAAGGAGAGAGTACGCCGAAAGTTCGGCTCCGCGAATATTTTTCGGCTGTTACTTCGGGCGGAGCCTCTCAGCTGCTGCGGTCGCGGATTCTGATTCCGATTCGCCTGCTGCGATACTGCCGTTGCTGCCGCTGCCAAATGCTGGCGCTGCTTTCACCGCCGCCTTCACACAGTGGCTCCGTTATTTGTGCGTGCGCGTTGTCAATAAACGGGCAGCGGCCTCTGCTGGCGCAGCCAATTTTTTTGTGATAAAAGAAAAGGATGTGGACTCCGATTTAGCCGTGTCTTCTGCGTGCGTGTGTGTGTGATCCCCTTTTTCCGGTAAACTTCAAATTTCAACTTAATTTTCATTTCATCTTCGGCTTATCAGATTCGATGTGTGTGTGTGTCAGTGTGTGTAAGTGTTTGTGTGTCGGTGTGCGATAGCCCAGAAAAGTAGGCAACCAAAAGTGTTAGGCAGCTTCCTCTTCCTGCTTCTCCCGAGACTTTTTTCCTCTCCATCTCGACGGCTGCCACAGCAGCGCAATGTTTTTGTGTTATACACAGAAGGACAGAAGGAAACACGTAAAGGATAACGGTACGGAATACCGTGACTTGCCTTGCGCCCACGCACACATCTCCAATAAAGGAGAGTGACGCGGGCGCACTCATGCTCTCACGGCTCCACGAAGGCTCCAAAAGCTTATGCTCTCCGGCTTGCCATCTCTCCGGCATGGTTGCTCTTGGCAGCACAGTGGTCAGGCTAATCGAACTTTCTGTTAAACTTTTATTTAAAATATAGTTTCTACAGGTGTTAAATTGATAAAAGTTAAAAAAATAGTTAATCTTTGACAAAGTTAAAAGCTTAATTTTCTGGCTTATCAGATTATAAAGAATTTCTATTTAATTTTAAACAACAATCATGTAATACGTTTTAGTCTTCGCTTTCCACTGTTCCAAGAGACAATGTCCCCAAATTTTTTTGTCGGTTTCCTCTTTTTTTTGGGTGAACTAAAACGGTGTTGACTCAACAACGGCAAAGGCAAAAACAAAAACAACGAAAGCACAACCAGCAGCAGCAACAACCTGACAACGAGAGATAACAACGCTGCTGCTCTAGAGTTTTCATTGCGGAATTTCCAGCTCTTAATAAGTGCTGGTCAACTGGCTAAAGTAAAATTAAGTAAATTGTGCAGAAGAATGTGTAAAGGTGTGCAAAGACGCAGAAGATAGAATGAAAATTCCAAGTGGGGGCGGACAAGGCGAGAGAAATTGTGGGACGGGGAAAGCGAGAGAGAGAGGCAGTTAAACAAATCGCCATTCATTCACAAGTGCAATGTGCAGCAACAACAACAAAAGCCACAAATAGAGCGGCTTAGGATAAAAAACAAATAAATAAATACGGAAAAAAATGAGTGAAGCGCGTGCTTAACCTAAAAAAATGCAGAATACAAATTCGCACACACACACACACACATACAGGACACACATTGAAACTCTATTCAAGCTCTTTGTCTTTTCACTTCCGTTATCCACAGACGACAACAGTAACAACAACAACTACAGCAACAATCGAAATAACAACAACAATGCATAGTTCCTGCTGAGTAGCTTTTTGTATAATCGAATGAATGTGTGAGTGTTACGGTGCGTGCTCGTGTGTGTGTAAGGTAAGAGGAGAAACGAGATGAAAGTCAATCGAACAGAAGAAGCAGCAGCAACAACAACAACAAGGACAACCAAACACTGCCGCCTACAAACAATAAGAAAATAATAACAAAAACCAAATAACAACAAAATAAAAGAAAGAAACCTCGAAGATGCTTTTGTAACTAAAAAAAAACGGTACAACAATAAAGGGAAGCCGGAAGAAGAACTAGAAGATTCGATGGTGAAGAAGTGTGAGGTGAAAAAGAAGAAAGGAGAAAGCAGCAGGAGAAGAAGAAGTTCAACCCTCGTAGCTAGTTTGAATTGACAACAACAACAACAACAACCTATGCACCTTTAGGAAAATTGCAACACCAACTATTCCAACAATTCCAACAACAACAACTGTAACTGTAATTACAACAACGACACAACGTTAACAACAACAAAAACAACTAGAGCTGTTATAAATAAAAAAAAGAAACAAAAACTTTAACTAAAAACTTTCCAACTAGAAAATCTAGAAACTTCCCAAAACACAACAAAAACAAGAAAATATTTAAGCACTAAATGTTGTAGAATGAAAAATTTATAACAATTTCCACATTAAAATAATGCAACAATCATCCATCGATAAAAAATTAAAGCACAAAGTTTACTTTCTACTATAAAAATACTAAAAATTAGACTAAAACTTAAACAAAAACTAAAATATGAACTAAAACTTAAACTTGAAACCAAAATTAAAGCTAAAACTAACACAGAAACTATAACTTAAACCAAAACTTTAACTTTAAACCAAAACTAAAACTTTAAACTAAAACTTAACCTAAAAACTTTAACTGTAAACCAAAACCTAACCTAATATTTGAACGAATATCTTATATGAAGCACAAAATTTTAATTCATCAACGTTTTTGGCACTAAAATATATTTAATTAAAGCATTTAACTAAAAAAATTACTTCATACTTCATAAAAAATCGTATAATGCAAAAATGTATTCCAAAAATTCATAATTAGTTTATAAAAAATCAAAAAAACGCTTTGAATCGAAAAAAAATGTGGCAAAATCGGCTAAAAATTAAAAGCTAGTTGGAAATCTTACAAAAAATTCAGTTTTTTACAAAAATAAAGATCCCATCATGGAGCGGATGTGGCGAAAGGTGAACCACAGTTTGCGCAACACCAACAAGACGCAAGTGCCACAGCAGCAGGCGGTGGGTGGGACAGGAGGCGATGCGACAGCCGGCGGTGGCGCCACAGCAGCCACGCCACAATCCACCGACACGATCAGTTCCGCCGGCGGCTTCGGCGACGGGCAGCTGGTGGTGGCGGTCCAGGGACTCCCTTCAGGCACCACCGGAGGCAGCAATGCCACGGGGCGACGCCTGGCCAGTAGTGGCGGCAATTGCCACAAGTCCCTCAGCCAGCATGTCCTGCAGACGCGCACCGCGTCCTCGGAGCGGAGGAGACGTCGCCGGCGAAAGAGTCGACCGCGACGCAGCGGAGGCATCGGCATGGGCGTCACCAGCTGCGTGGGCGATCCAGGAGGCGATAATATGTCGTAAGTATTAAAGGATTATCCTTGGGATAGGCAGTCCTTAAACAGAAATCCTTCTCTGGCAGCTCCTCTGGCGGCTTCTACACTTTGAAGGAGCACCACCAGCACTACCGTCCCAGTCATCATCATGGCGGAGGCGTTTCCGGTGGCGGCGGGAGCTCTCGCCGTCTCTTTGCCACTTCGGCGCCCAGCGGCACGGTGATGATGTATCCGAATCCCCAGCGAACCTACGGCGGATCTGTGGCCAGTGGACAACAGACAGGAGGTGGAGGAGCAACTGGCGGAGGCGGAGCCACGGCCGGAGGCGGAGCTGGAGTCGCATCAGGAGCTGGCGCCGTAGCCGGAGCATCTGGTGGCGCGGGTGGAGGACCACCGGACATCTCCTTGCGACAGCGGGCGGTGGCCAAGCTGAGGATGTTTAACTTCCATCTCAACTGGGATCTGCACATGACGCATTGCAAGCCCTGCGGGTGAGTGGAATCCTCTTCTTCCAAGCAGGCACGCCTCTGCACTGGAAGAAAAGGATTTAAAAACCTTTTCCATTCAGTTTGTAGATCCTTGAAGGTCCTTGATAGCTTGAATTCTTAATATTTTAAGACTTTATTTTAAAAACTAAAACTTTAAAAGTCGAAAAATGGTCTTGAATGATTTCCAACATTTCTTGCTTAAATTTTCCCTTAAATATTTTTTTAAATTCCTTAAAAACACTTAAAAAATATATAAATAAGTCAAGTCCTTTAACGAATTTTTCGTGTGTGTGCAAGTTGCCGCAGCTGGAGTTGCAAGTTGGAGTTGCCCCCAGTGAGTTGGAGTGCCCAAGTGGCTGCCACTTGAGTCTGCTCCAGTGGCTTGTGCTTTTGTTTGCCACAGAGTTTTCCACCAGGTTTTCCAACTCCTCTTCTCTTCTCTATACTTTTCAACCCGCCCTCGAAAAGTTTTTCATTTTTTGTAGTTGCTGTTGTTTTTGTGTTGTGGGTGGCGGTTTTGGTTGCAATTTTGCAACTGGGTTGCCTTTGCAACCCATTCAAGTGGCCGCTGGCGTTGAACGAACCCGCAAAATGCAAAGTGGGTCGCCTCTCTCTCTCTGCGAGTTCTGTTTCCATTCCGGATTTAATTTTCCGCGACTTTAAGCCGCAACACAAACTCAGACATCAGGGGCAATAAGGTAAATGGAGCAGAGTTTTCTTTGGGAGCCCCCTCCTGCAACGTGCCTCGTGCCACACATGCCTCTCCCTCGCAAAATGTGTGAAATTTTAATGAACCGCCAGCTAACGAGCTCCAATGTGCCTCACACTTTTTTGTCTTTATTTGCTTTTATTTTATTTAGTTTTCTTTTCTATTTTTTTGGATGTAAGGATTTGGAAAATCTCTCTCTATGCGAGGGAATTCCTGGGGAACAATCTAAAGGACCAACTAAGAGACATTCCAAAGGACAAACGAACTTGTTTTCCATGCCCTATGGCTTCTATCTGTTTTAAATATCAAAGAAATCGGTAGAATTTAAAAAATACCTTTAATTCTATATCTAAACGAGAATATTTTGAAAATAATCAATTAAGAGCAGACATTTTCCCCGAGTCCTGACTCACTAATCCTCATGCCTTACCATCTCTATATATCCTTAATTGACAGACCTCGTCTGAGCGGCAGTGGGAGCGGCGGCAACATAATCACCCGCCGGCTATGCAGGAATCGTCGGCGGGAGGACAACGAGCTGTATCGCTCCAATAGCTTCAAGTTTGAGCGTTTCGAGCGCAAGGAGTGCCTCGAGGAGCTCTCCAACACGTTGCAGAAGCAGGTGAGTGAGGAAAAACAATTATTCTACGGCTAAAAAACACTTGAAAAAATATTTAGAGGAAGATATTTGAAGTTTTTTAGAAGCTTTAATGCGTTTTTAATTAGTTTTTAAGACTCTTTGGTGTATGGCCACACTAAAAAAACCTATTTTCCGAGTGTCTTAGCGATTAAAAACACTTGAAAAAATCTTTAAAGAAAGGAATTTCCATAAAGGGAAGTTTTTTAGAAACTATAAAAGGTTTCAATTAGTTTTTAAGTCTCCTTGCTATCTGGCCACACTGCTTTTTCGATGGAAAAACTTTGTTAAAACTTATTCTCTCAGTGCCTTGGCGACCACCACATGTTGCATGCCCCCAATAATTTATGCGCATAGATTACGCCTAATTGAAGTATCCCGAAAACGAAAGGCGAAGAGTAACAAAAGCAACGTCGGCCACACTAATTAGTGGGGTTGCCATTCGCTGCAGGGGTTTGGGCTTCAAAATGGGGATGTGGGGCAAATTGCATCAGCCCGGCTGTGTCTCAGGTGGCTGCCCCGTTGTCTGATGATGACCAAGAAGAAAGTTCAATCCTCCTCCTGGTTATTTAGTTAATTTTTTTGCTATTTTGGGCGATGGGTTGGGGGTTCTCCCGCCTGGAGGGTGCTTGGCCTGGAATCTAATTAATGGCGCGCAACAAATTGAATTTTAATTGGGCGTCGAATTTGATTTGGAAGCCAAAAAAAAAATAGAAGACACGACCCCGCAGGTCGCAGGTCGCCAAAAGCCGATAACAAAATTAAATTGAAATTGAAACTGGCGGTGGGTGGGAGCTTAATTAATATTTAAAACATAATTAAAGTTGCTTAAAGTTGCTGCTTTGGAGCTTAATTAATATTTAAACATAATTAAAGTTGCTGCTTTGGAGCTTAATGAGGTTCCTAAAAAATAATAAAAATAATCAAAATATTCGATGGTATTTTTTAGGTTCTATTAATTATTATCGATTAATTTTTGAAATGCAAATTTTTCGGATGTAGAATCCTTCTAAGTAGGCTTTGATTTTTTCCACCTTTGGAAAGTATATAAAGCAAGGATGTTCTGCATTTTTTAGTCAGTCAAGTCTGGGGCTCCGACCTGGAAGGAGTTCCCAACAAAATTTAAAAAGTTTCTTTAAATATTTTTTATTTAATATTGTTTTTTTCTTGTGAAGTTTTTATTTTCATCATCAAAATTGTGTTCTGCTAAATGTTTTAATTAAATTGTTATTTTTGGCTGCGGCAGTCTTTTATTTGACGGCATCTCTATTTTCCGTTCTCATTTGCTGATTTTATTTTGTTCGATTATTTTATTTGAATATTTTGCTTGAATTGAAAACCAGTCATTTTTTGACGACGTCTCTATTTCCCGTGGGTCTTCTGTTTTTCTTCTTTCAATTTTTTTATTTTATTTATTTAGTTGCCAGTGGGCCTCGAACGCCTCCGGACCTCCTCTGGTTCTCCTTTTTTTTATTTTTCTTTTATTTTTAATTTTTTAATTATTTTTCCCATCATGAGCCTGTTTGACGGCGTCTCCATTTCCCGTTCTCAATTCCGAATCTGCTTTCCTCATTTTATTTAAATTAAAATTTATTTTTAATTTAATTTTTTATTTTAAAGGGATGTCCTTGCTTTTTTTGGCCTCTTCATCGTCTTCCTTGCGCCTCTTCTCGCTTCATTTGATTTTAATTATTTTTCGATTAATATTTTTCATCCACCAACAACTCTACAACTAAAGGAAAGATTGAAAAGTTGCTCTGCTTATTTTTATTTATTTTTATTTTTTATTTTATTTTATTTTAAATTTGATTTGCTAGATTTTTTTGTATATCTGCTTTCCCAGTTCATGAAGTGCCTCATTTTCTTATTTTTATTTTTATTTTAATTTAACTTCAAATTGAGTTCTGATTTTTGTTTTTAAATATAATTATTATTATATTTCCAATGGCCTAAAAATCGAAGGTCTTTGTTTTCTTATTTTTTTTATTTTATTTTTTTATTTTGAGAACCTTGTGGTTTTTCTTCACGATTTTTGTCACTTTTTTTTTTGAAATCTTCTTCTTTCCCCTTAAAGTCCTTGTTAAAATAAAAAATATTGATCTCTGATAACAAAAACTTTTATTTATTTTATTTTATTTTATTTCATTTCTATTTTGCCTTTTTTTGACGATTTAAAAAATCTCACTCTTCCTTGAAGAAAAACAAGGAATTTTCTAATGCGATTTTTTGTTGGAAAAAACTTGAACTTTGTTTTTATTTTTTTTGTGCCTTTGGGCGGCTTTGTTTGGTGGGTGGGTGATGGGTCCTGGGAAGTCCTGGAAAGTCCTGTTCGTCTTTGGCACTCCATCAGTACGCGGCTAAGTGACAGGCGACCATTTATCAGTTTGTCTAAGTACGCTGCGGTCTCTGTCTGTGCCCGAGCACTTTAAATCATCATCCTTCTATCCAAGGACTTGGGGTCCTCCCGCTGCCACTTCGTCTATCCATCCATCAGGTTGGATATCCCGGCAGTGAGTCCAACTGTCAGCTGTCCGCTTCGATAAGCCGCGAGGACATTCGAGCTCCCGGCGTAACCGAAACCGAAAAACGGAAGTCCTGCGAATTCCGAAGTTTCGACTCACCTGCCCGCAGTACGCTCGATAAATAAATAAGGACACTGCAATCTGGAATGCATGAGGTGGACTTGGGCTAAGAAGGATACAGGACGAAGGCAATACCCTGGGAAGGTGGAGGAAGGAAAGTTTGGAGGATTAATTCTGAAAATCTGGAAAAAGGTGTTTGGGACTAATGTTGCTCAAAGAAGGCTTTGATATCGATATTTTTATAAATAAATAATATTTTATATTATAAAAACCAATAAATAACTTTGGAAAAAAGAAACTATGATATCCGGTACTTCTTCAAAACAAACAAACAAACAAACGATAGATTCATGCTTTGACATTAAAAGTAGTTTAGGTATTTTTTTGTCTGTTTGTTTTCTATTTTTAACAATAAAAAGACATTAAATATATCGAATTTAAACCTTTATTTATTAAAAAATAAAACAAAATTCTTGTTTATATAGAAATACCCCGAAAAACAAAGAGCATACAGCGACTCCCTCAAGCCATTCCCCAACCAATTTCAAACTTGATGCTGAGGCTTCCGGATTTTGATGGATTTATCAGGTGTGTTGTGTGTTTGGGGATGGTGGGTGGGTGTGCGGTAGACCAGCTAACAGAGGATGGGGGTTTTGGGGATTTATTTTGCCCCTCCACCCTCTATCCTCTACCACCAAACCGTAACCCCAACCCCCAACCTAAACTCAATTCCCAGTGACATCTCTCACGTGAGGGGCCAGGCCAGGCCAGGGCACTCTCACTAATAACTTGTCGGAGTTGAAAGTTCGGGAGTTCGAGTCCCTCGATACTACTCCTCCTCCTTCCTGCCCCTCCAAAACAAACCACACAACCACTTGTGGCTGTCGTTGTCAATTTGATTTACTCCAATAGGAAAACCCCCGAAAAATAATGCAAAATCGGGAGCAAGAGAAATGATTTTTTAAATTTTTTCTGACAGCTTAAGAGGAGTTCCCGCAAATCAGTTTCAAAAACTCAAAACAACAAAGTTAATAAATAAATATATAAATAGATCAAGTTCATAATTTGATTGTGATTCGATTGAACTTTATTCGAATTTGATTGACCAGAGAATTGAGTGTTAAGGAAATTGAGTTATTAAATATGCAAAGTTTGGGAAGGTTTTTTGGGAAGGTCAGAGTTGGGGTCTTCCAAGAGTTTTTTTTGGTCGAATTTAATTTAGTTTTTTAGGGTTTTAATGGGGTTTTCAAAAGGAGTTTCAAAGCCTACTATTAAAGTAAAGAAATTTAGAAGAAAAACTACTTTGTTGAAGAGTTTTTCTTCTTAATCTTTATAAGAAACCGACTATGAAGCGCTGCCGTTCATCGTACAGCTTGAAGCGCGGGAATAGATCCTAGAGAATAAAGTGTAGCAAGTATTTCTCTTTAATTCTCAAGGAAACTATAAAATTAAAGTATTTCAATGTATTTTAAAGTATTTTAAACACCCTTGACTACCTGAATGACACTTTCTAGACTTTAAATTGAAGTTTCTCCTCTTCTCTGGAAAATAAATACCATTTATTTGGCAAGGACTCTTAGCCTAACAAATTTTGATGCACTTAAATTACACTGGCCTCAATTTTTTATGGCTATAATTCCCAACTGGGCTCACGGATACGGTGATAAGGGGAGGGGTCGGGGGTCGCCTCATTTCAATTTCTCGTTTTTGGCAGTCGAGAACCTTCATTTGTCACTGTTCACCTTTGGCTTGGCACTTTCTCGGCCTCGTTTCGCCTTCGTCCGACCGTTCGTCTACTTTCTCCGCATTGAGTCGAACCACAATGGCCTGTCGACAGGCTTTTGCTGCCATTGTCCTGGATAATTTCCATCATCTAATGCTGCGTTATCTTGCTAGATGGAGGAGCAAGTGGGGGTTGGTTTGTTGGATGGATGTGGGTGTGGGTGTGGGTTGGGAGGCCATCACCACCCGCCTTCACATTATTTTTGATGGCACAATTTTGAACATTAGAGCTGCTCAGTGATCTGTGTGTGGCAATCATTAGCCTCGATGTCCTGTCCGCTTCTCTGCTTTATTCATGCAACAATTGTTGATTGCCACCCCAACTCCTCATTGGTCCTGCGAGCCACCCCATCGGATTTTCCCATCGTTTGTTGCGTGTGAATTATTGTTGGCAATAAACGTGGAATTGCCCTGTCAGTCAGCAATCTGCAAGAAATGAAGGCTCACTCTGGCATCCAAATATAAGTAGCTTTCGGAATAAGCTACCCTTGGATAGTTGCAATAAAACGAGTTAATTTCCGATGCCTAGTACGAGAAACTTGGTCTTTGCCCGACTTCAAGAAGCTTTCACCTCCCTAGCTCCCTACTCTCTCTCTAGACTTTCTCCTACAAATTTAATCAAACACATACAAGGCAGGACGAAGGACTGGGGGTTGGCTAGCACTCCCATTCCATGGAAATGCTGGTTGCTCTAAATAATTCATGTCGACAACATTCGTTCTGGGCGCTTTTTAGCTTGGAGAGTTTTCTGCAACATTTCCAACTTGTTGTAATACATTCAAATGAGACTGAAAAAAAGGGGGTTAGGACACCCTCACACCCTCACACACATGAGCCAAATCTCAAGTTGTACATGCAAAATATATATGACTGGAGGAGGAGGGTGTAAAGCACACACACGAGAAAAACGAAATAAACAATTCCAAAAAAAAGCGAAATTCTTTCGTGTTTCCCCCGTAGTACAGTGGTAAATCCAGAGGATTATGCAAAACAAGCTGTTAGATAATCCTACTAAATTTTAAAACAAGTTAGGGACTAGGGAAAGGTCCTTGGACAAGCAGTTGTCATATTTAATTAAACGATTTTCAAGTTACTTTAAAGACAGAGTAATGTTTGCTTTAAAAGCAAGCCTGGTCGCACTATTTTTCCAACTGTTTTGCTTCATTTGTTTCGTTTTTTTCACTTTAACTTTGAAATTTAAGACTTTAAACCTTTTTCTACTACTTTCTTAATAGTTTATTACGCCTTAACTTCTATTTGCTTTAAATACCAGCCTGGTCACACTAGTTCTCCAACTGTTTAGCTTCATTTATTGCGTTTTTTCGCTTTAACTTTGATATTTAAGACTTTCTTCTACTTTCTTAATAGTTTATTACGTTTTAACTTTGTCTTGAATAAATTTTGTTGGGTTTTTTTTGTATATCCTGCATCCAGTATCCTGTTTCTTTCCACCATTGCTGCAAAATCTGCGGCGTCATGCCGTCGACTCGAGTGTGCCATTCACTTCCACTTCCACTTTAGTTCCACTCCGCCCGCCGCATTATTTGCCGCACTAAATTTATGTTCGCAATTGTGCTGAGTTGTGTGCAACGCCCCGATCCCCTACCCCCGATCCCCGACCCCCGACCCCCGACACACACCAGCAGGATATTCGGGGCCCCCTTTGACCCACACCCCCACTCTCTTTCTCCTTTGCTTTCCTCGCTGCTTTCTATTACTTTCTCCAGCCAAGGATTTGGCATGTATTACATGGCAATGCCTTTGTGGGGGGTTCTACACTGGAAAAATTGGGGAAACCTGTTATAGGAAGTCTTCTTTTGAACTCTTTTGGGATTTCTGACTAGGTTTGGTTTAAAATTCTTTTAAACAAAGCTTTTTAAAGCGTTTTCCAAAGCGTTTTCTTTGTATCCTTGCTGTTTGTATGCATTTTTCCATTAATATTTGATTAGATTTGATGAAGAAAATGTTTAAAACAATATTTCTTTGTTTTTTATTTGAATTTTTCTTAAATAATCGTATAGTTTTTAACTAGTTGAGGTTAAAATCCTTTTAAAAAGCTGTTTTAAAGCGGTTTCCCTGTATCCTTCCTTAGGATGTGTTTAGTTGAATTTCTCTTAAATTTCTCAAATGTTTTCCAACTGGTTGAGCTTAAATTAAGGCTGCAAGAGTCCTTAATTCTTTAAAGAATTCTGCTTTTTTTAGACCTAGGCTATCATTGAATTTCAGGAAACCCTTAAAGGATACTCAGGATACCCCGAATAACACTCACGAGAGCATTTCTCTCAGTGTCTTAGTACTATCCCCATTTTCCGGAGGAGCTGCTTGGGCTTTCCGAGGCATCGGCTCTGGCTCCGGCTCTACCATATTCGATTTATCCATTTGTCGCCGGTCTATAGTTACACGATGGAACCCCAGGATTCTGCGGCACCTTCTCTTTTTTCAACAGTTCCATTGCCAAAGGTCCTTTGTGTGTTATTATTCAAAATCCAGTCAATAATGCGAAACGCGATGCTAATTTATTATACCAAATAACGCAACAAGATGCCACGGTTCGATGGGGTTTCTGGTAGCTGGGAATGGATGGGAGGAGGAAACCAGTTACAATTACCAGGACCAGGGAATATCCTTAGCCGTTAACACGTCCCTGTGTGGCCACCACACAGCATACCAGCACACACACAGCATATGTGGATGTCCTGGCTGGGTGTTTTTCAATTTTATCCCTTTTATTGGCTCGGCATTTGTTCCAGCTGCTTAAAATTCATACACAAATGCAAATACATACTCGGATGGAGGTCCTTGCTGCAGGAGGAGGAAAAGGAGGTCCTGCCTCTCCGTCAACTGTCTGCCAAAAGTTTCCTTTACGCTTTTGTGCAAATTAGTTTATTGGAATTTCTTGTTTTCCATTTCGCTTCGATTTATTTCAATTCGCAAGAAATCCTGCAAAGGACTCACCAAGAATCCGGTTAGATGTTTCTCTTATTGAAGAGATTTATAGTTTTATTTTTGCTTTTTGTAAGGAATTTGCTTTAAAGTCTTGGTAGGATTTGGGGTTTCCTTAAACCTTTTGCGATTTAAAAGAGGTTTTAAATAAATAATGAAACAATTGCAATTCCTATTCTCTTGGAATAGGTTTATATATTATTTTTATTGATTAAATCTCAAGAATTTAGAAGAAATTTTAGATGAATTTGTATTATTATTATTGACTAATTATTGATATGATATCAATGTTAGTTTTAGTCTGTTATTCCGTTCAGAGCAACAAAGGCACTTTTTTCATCCTCGTAATCTTTTCTATACTTTATTCTCTTGGATCTATCCCCTCGATATGAACCGTACGATAAACGAAAGCGTCCCAGCGAAAACCGCGCAAAAACACAATCATTCTCAAGAGGTTTAAACTTTTTTCAAGACTAATGTATAGTTTCCTTTTAAAATCCCTTTCAAAAGGCTTTAGTAAAAGCTAAAAAAAGGTACTAAGAAGCTTACCCAAAAATGCTATAATATATTTTATAAATAATACCTTGAAAACTAGTTTAAAAACTTTACAAAATAAACCTTGAAAACATTTCCCAACCGAAACTTAAAAAAAAAAGTAACCTTTTTATTCGCTTTTCACATATTCCGCCCCCCAACATGAGGCACTTAAGTTAAGCTCCATAAGATCTAAAATTTATAATATTACGTGTTAGCCGCAGTTGGAGCCAAAACTAGAAGGGGGGCAGGCGACTGCCAGGGACTGCCTGGGGGGGAGTCTATTAAAATTTTAATGAAAATGATGTCCACTGGGACGGGTAACAACGTTCTCGCATTGCCAATGAAGATGACTCACCCGGCAGAGGAGGCGGAAAATGCTGTGGGTGGGTGGGAAAAAGCTTGGGGCTATGTTACGGTGTAACTGTTAAAGGGGGAAACCTGGAGGGAGGATGGTAGGGGAGTAGGGGGTGGCAAGGTTGTTGTGCGTGCAACTGCCATATCAATATCCGAACACACATGGCTTTGCCTTTTCCTCTACTTTTCCAACCAAACTCACGTGGATTAACATTGAAATTGACTGACAGAAACGTTTCTCCTGGTTACTGGTTACTAGTTTTTCTCCCTTTCTCCCTTTTCTCCATTTCTCCATCAATTTCCCTTCGACTTCTGCTAGGTTTCCCCTTTTCTCAGTGTTTCAGTTTCTCAGTTTCTCAATTTCTCAGTTTTATTCTCAGGCTATATATTTCTTGGCACGCAATTTCAAAAAATAACCAACAACTAGCTTTAAGTTTTTTGTTTAAAGTTTGAGGAGGTCTTTGAAAATAAAAAGGCTTTAAAATATTTATTAAATATTAAGTATAAACTATAGAATAAACTATATATAGTAGAATACTAAATAGAATATAATAATATTTTGTTTAACTAAAACTTAAACTAAATACATTTCTTTTTTGATAGAATTTCTTCTTGATTAAAAAACCAAATTCTTTCTCCCATCAAATCATGTAGAAAAATATTTAAAATTCCGAAACAAAAACAAAGCTTTTGTTTACTTACATGACCCCTTCACCCCCTAGACTTGACATTTGTGTTTTATAAAAAAAAAAACATGAAAAACAAGTACAAAAAAAAAAACTGCATTTGCTTTGTTTGAATTTTTTTGCAACTGAAGGGCGTTCGCTGTTTACCTTTCGCGATTTTTAGCATATTCTTTGGCATTAAAACTTGTTCGAAAGTGTCGGTAAGCACTGCCCCCAACCCCCTTTTTGGAGAACCCCTCCTCACCCTCCTTGAAACCATCCCCATCCCTGTTGTCCTGGGGGATGGTGGTTCTTCATTGTTTTTCCTTCAGAGTCCGCGGGCGAAACGCCAAATCCGTTTAAATTTATGGCGTGTCATTGTTTTGGCATAAAATTAAGTGAGTTCATTGCTGGGCAGGGGTGGTGGGTGGTGTTTAGGGATGGAGGGTATGACATGTAGTTAAACATGCACAGACATGCATGCAAATGATTGCACAAAATCCCCTTCAACCCCGACCACCCCCCAGAATGGGAAAGAAAAAAGTCTTGAAAGGAGAGAAAGGGGAGTCCTAGTTCACATGTTAATGAAATTCAATAAATGCTGCCTACTTTCAGGAGCTCACACCCCCTTAAAAACACTGAAAAAAAGGAAAAATAACTTAAAAGAAAAATAAAACAGAAAAATTAAAGAAAAAGAAAAGAATCACAATTTCTTTACCTCTTTTTGCTGTTTTTTTATAAAGAATATATATATTTCTCTCAGTGCATAATTTCCTCTTATGCATTCGAAGCATTTTCCTGGCTTTTTCCCACTCATTTTCCAGCACATTTTCCACAGCAGCAATTGTTCATATTTTCCCTTCCCTTCTCTCGCCGCAACATGGAAATTAATTTATAAAATTCATAAGCGCCTTTAATTTATGAGAACATCCTTTCTATCCCCCCCTGGGTCCTGCGTCCTGCTCTGTCCTGTATCCTGTCTCCAGTCTTTCGTATCCTGGGAATCCCCCTTTTCAATGCTCCTGAAGCAATTTAGTGTAATTTTAATTAATGCTAAAAACGGAATGCGAATGCTAAACGACCGAACCTCGGCGCGGTTAGACATCCAAAGAAAAGACACAGGACCCTGGCAAGGATAATAATCCTGCTTCTCTTCCTCTCCCTCCCACAAATCACAAAAAATAAAGTGGAAAAAGAAAATTTTTGAAAAAGAAAGTTCAGAGACAATAAGACAAAGAAGAAAATAAGACAAAAAATAAGACAAAAAATTTAAGAAAAAATGGAAGAAAAAATGGTAGAAAAAATTGAAGAAAAATAGAAGAAAGAAATGGGAAATGGTGGGAGAAATTTCCATTTGAAAAATTCTTTCAAAAAGGCTCAAATGCTTGACAGTTGACAGTTTTCATTGGCTTTTCAGGGGGTTCCCTAAGTTTTCAGGGTTTTCAGTGTTTTTTTTTAGGGTCTTCTGAAGATAATAAAGAGAAATCTTTGCTATTTTTATGATTTTGAAAAAGTTTAAATATATAATTCTAGGTAAGAAACTATTTGAAACGATAAAGTGAAGGATTTTAAGAAAAAGAGAGGTTCCTAAAAGCTGAGAATGATTTTGAAGAGATACATTTTTTTAGGAATAATTCCATTCTATAAAGTTATGACAAAATAAACAAAATAAATAGATTTCAAAAAGCTGAGAATGATACTATTTTAGGGATAATAACTTTTTATAAAGTTATGACTTGTGGTTAAAAATATCTCCAAAATTAGGACTTTTTCCACATTTTCTAAGTCTTTTAAAAAATGTTAGAAAAGATGTTAGTTTCCAATAGAAACCCATATTGATTTCAAAATTTTCTGATATTTTTTCCCACCTAAACAAGAGTCTTAGCCAAAGCCCAAAAAGGCTTAAATGAAACCCTTGACTTGTCTTTATTGGACTTTTGATTAATGCCTCTCGACAATGACCAAAAAAGTCACAAGTTTTCCCTGAAAACCGACAAAAAAAAGACAAAAACTTCCCAGAAAGTTTTGGAGGAAAAAAGGATTGCAGACTTTAAATGCTTAACTGCATATTAATCAGTTTTTAACCCCCCCAGTGTCTGTGTTTGTCTTGCCAACTTATTTCGCATTTTGGCCAAAAAGTCAAAGTCCAAACAAGACAAAAAAAACCAAAAAAAAACCAAAAAAAAAATGAAGCTAAACATGGAAAAGGCGTGGTTGAAGGCGTGTTGCCAAAGTTGTTCACTTAAATTAGCCATAAAAGGCGGTTTCTGGTTGGGAATTGTTAATGGATAATGGGGTCTGGAAAATGTATTAACAAAAAGGTTATCGCTTTTTTATGGTTGACACTTGAAAGGCCCTAAAAAAAAGGGTTTTTTAGATGTTTTTTTAGGTTGTTCCAAAAGATTTATTCAATTCATTGATTTCATTTACAGTAGACACAAAAAAAAGTAATTAGTTTTTAGTTTAGATCGAGGGTTTAGTTTTTTTAATATTGCCTGCGGTGGCGATATCCTGGCGGCAAGTATCTGGTGGCAGGAGCTGGGGCAGGGACATGCGATGAAGCCGATCCTCTATAGCCGCCACCATAGTTGCTACGTCTAGAAAAATATCCCAATTTTAGAAAAAAAATATTATAGAATTTTTATTTAATTTCTTACCCAGCTGGGGAGGCATTGGGAACGGAGGGAGAGGTGGGCAGATGAGCTCCTTCGGCATGGAATCCGGTCTTATCCGCATGATAGTTCACGGTGTATTGCTGGCCATCGTCTCCGGTGTAGGAGTAGGATCCTCGTACACCCAGGGAGCCATGGGGCCAGCCTCCGCGGAACTCGCCGGTCTCATCGCGATGGATTCCATTGCCAGTATCGAAACTATAAAGGGGGAAAGGATATTTCAGGACATTAGGAACTGAGAAACCTTTTTAAAAATATATCTTTTGTGCCAAAATCTTGGAAAAACTTATTTTGTTTTATATTATTCATTTTTAAGCATTATTTTTTGGTAAATTAATGTCTAATCTTTAAGTTTTTAAGAGTTTTCCATTAGATATTTAAGGAAAGTTTAATAATTTATTAAAAAATACCAAATATTTGGAAGTTTTAAGAATGAATGTGAATCTTTTTTGGAAAGAAATGCTTCGATATCGAACAGTTTTATCCAAGAAATACTAGAATTTATAATAGTATTTGAGTTTTTCCGAAAACCATAAATATTTTATACTAAAAAAAAGGATATCCTATATCCTTACCCGAAATTGTAGTTGCCATTGGCATCGCTCTGGTAGTCGCTCCTAACGATAGGGACCTGTGGCTGCTGCTGGCGCTGGAATCCGCTCCCTCCGGCGGCAGCATGTCCTGCCCCAGGACGAGCATGTCCTTGCCCACTGACGCCGTGGTAGTGCAGTTGGCTGGCCTGCGGAGTTGGCAGATAACGTTGGCTAAGACGCCCGGCCAGAATGCCCGAGTTCGAGCCCAAAAGCAACACGGCGACGGTCAGCAAAGAGCGCAGCATTTTCTTATTTTTTGCACAAAAACACAAAAAAAAATCACAGATTTGAGAAAAAAAATTGATAGAGATAATGATTCTTGATCTGGTCACGTTCGGATCTCGACTGATGGCGAATCTGGGCAAACGTTTTGGTTTTATAGCCAAAAATCCAACCACTCACACTCGGCTGCTTTTTGCTTTTAATTGTTTTTCTGTTCGGTTTGAACTTCTTCTTTGGGGCTTTGTTTGGGGGCTTGGGGTTGTATTTTTGGTTTTGTTGGCCATTTAATTAGCCAAAAGGCAGACTAGCCACTAGCTAACAATTTTGTTGGAATACTTTTTCAAGCAATCCCCTCCCTGGGAGGAGCTTCGCAGCTCACAGCTCAAGGCTTCTTTTTTCTAATTTCTGTTGTGGGTGAGGCTTTGCGGTTTTTGGCCTGCAACCCGCTGAGTGGTGCATATTGATGCTACATACTACTAATACTATTATATGCCATATGCTATATGCCACATGCTACATGCTACATGCCACTTGGCACTTGGTCAAAATGTTGCGGTTTAACTAATTATGGCAGCCAGCAGAGAGGGCCAGTGGTGTTGCCTTGGCCAAAAACCAGAAAGGGGCTAACTAGCTCTAGTTTTGGTAAATGATTTGTTGATTTTTTGGATAAAATCTATAAAGCAGACTGACAGATTTCTATAATTTCTAATATATTTTAGAATTTTCTTGTTTAAAATGAATTTAAAATATATTTCTGATTAAAAATGTATTAGTTACTCTTATTTTTAAATATTTAAAGCTATTATTTTTAATAAAAAGGCAATTTATTCCAAACTCTATTACTTTAAATGTTTATTAAAAGGAAACTTCTTCAATTTTGTATCAAAAAGTAAAGTCTTCGTGTTTTAATTTCAATAAAAACTTCTATAAAATGGTATCTCTTTGATATTAACAATCAAAAATATCTCTAAACTCTTTATCCATAAACTATATATCTCTAAATGTAAAAAGTAAAGTCTTGGAGGTCTTATTTCAATAAAAAACTCCAGAAAATGTTTTTGCTTTCATTTAAACAATCAAATAAATGTTTAAAAATTATGTTTTTTTTATGATAATCCATTATTAGGTTTCTCTTTTTAATAAAATCTACATTTTTGAACAAAAAAACGATAGAAAATAACTTTATTTTTATGATAAAAAACCTTACCTTTTGAACAATTTGTAGCTTCTTAATTTTTTATGGCTCCCCCTTTTCCCTTTTCCAAGTCAAATCTTTTGATCGACGCGCCTGCTTGCCATTAAAAAATAGATAAACAAAAAAAAACCAAACAAAAAGAATAAAAAACAGTGAAGAATGCAAAGAGAAAAACACTTTTGCGGAGTTCCGGTTCGCGAAACGCGGTGTTTGGGCTCGAGTGTTTGGGGCTAACCAAAAATGCCCTCACTCGAGGGCCATTACAACAAAAGTAGCCGCCAAGTTCTAACAGAAAACAACAACAACAAAACTAACAAAAAACAGAAAAAAACCCAACAACAACAAACCATAAAAAACAAACTTGAGAGGCTGTCGAGATAATGAAGATAATGATGATGTTGATTGGGATCAGTGGATGTTGATGAACCGATGACGAGGAGGATGATGATGATGGGGCAGATCCAACGATTAAGATCTTCAATCTATATATATATCTTACCATTCTGTACCTTAAGGTCTTGGAAAACGGTAGCCAAACTTTGAGAAACAAACCCAGCGAGCTAACAAACATTTCTAATTAAAATAAATGAGTGTTAAGGCAAAGGCAGCAGGGAGTCCAGAGTTCAGGGTTAAAAAAGGCAAAGAAAAAAAAATAATATATTACGAAATAATATAAATGATTTAATCCGATTCACTTTCCTTATTGATTATTATCCCATAAATTGGCATTTAAAAATTGTTTAAAAATAGTTTCTGCCGCATCATTATTGCAGTTGAACCCGAAATGAAAAACTGGTTTCTGGTCTTAACAATATTTTTGATGTTTGTTAGGATTTCCCATCGCCGACGATGGATGCTACAAATTGAATTCTGTATCCGCAATTATGATGATAATCACAGCGAATTTGTTATTGTTCGATGTGTTCGATAATAATGGTTAATAATAAACAGAATGCCAGGCAGGCAGCCAGTCGAGGAATACCATTAATTAATAATAATAAATGATGAACTAATCAAATAAAAGCGTGAAAAGTGAAGCTCTGATGTTAATGATGCTTGCGGCGTCAAATCATTCATTAGTTTGTTGTAGTGTGACCACTTTTGCCAGCTTTAAACCCCGCTTTGGTCACACTGTTGCAACGCTTGAGTGGCGCCAAAACGGTGCATAATGCACAGTTAGCGACACTCGCTAATGGCGTCTCATTATGTTTCATTAGCCCTCTTTGCTTCTCTACTTCTCTGGCTATTTTTTCTGCTGTTCTTTCTCCGTTTTTTTTACCCATAATTTATGCATCTTGAGCTCTATAAGCGGATGTAATGCCACTCGCAAATGAACTTGTAATTTACAATGCATCTGACACTGACAACTGACAGGTGACTGTACTCAGGTAACCGATGTTTGTGCTCGTTTTTTTTTACCAACTTATGGTTTCTTTGGGGGAGATTCTCTTCTCAGCTTGATCTTCACAGAGATTTGCTACAATTTTTGGTTATGGTTCGGAGGGTTTGGGTTTCAAAGTCTAAACATAATTCTTCTCTTAAAGTCTTTCCCTCTTTGAGGGGATTTGTTGCTCCTACAGAAGCTTCTATGGAAATCCTTTCTGCCCGAGACTGAGCCATTAAAGTTCACTCGCCTGTGTTTAATTGAATCATGAATGAAAATGCACTGCAATGTGTTCATTTTTCCAGCATTTTCCACGGAATCCCAGTAATCGCCTTAGAGGGAAAAATACTTTCGCAGAGCTTTGGCAAATGGGGTAGAGATATGGCCAAAAGCAAACATTTTCCTAGGCTTTTTTTTTCTCGTCCTTCCTTTGGTCTGATAAGAAGTTCCTTCAGTGACGTAGCAGGATGGGTGGCTGCTGTCAGCGCTCTTATCGCGTTTTTGTTTCGTCCTCATCGACTTGTTATTTCCCATTATGATTTGTCCTTTGAACTTTTGCAGACTGCGCTCTCTGTTCTCGGTTGCTGTTCTGACAAAAGACAACGAAAAATGTCAAATTCAGCTATTTGTTTAATTGAAAATAAAGTCAACAAAAAAAAAAAGAGTCCTTGGAAAAGGAGCTGCCAGGGGGGCGTTTCCGTTTCCGTTTCGTATCGCTTGTTGTGTGTCATTAATTTAAATTACAGCCTCAGAGTCCGCATCGATTTGCTACATCAGTGGAGTTACTGGATTATGCGATCAACCCGATAAATCAGAGGGTTTTGGAGGGTACTACTGGGGTTGTTCCTCTCCAAAATATACAAAATCCTTGATGACTTTTAAGGATTTAAAGGGAAATCATGGGACATTCCCTTTGAAAGGTTTTTAATTATTTTAAAAGGTAAAAACTTGCTTTAATATCTTTATTCTTTAATAAACTCTTTCCCCTTTATTTTTAATCTTAATTTCTTAATAATCTTTTTGGGGGAAACCCTCCATGTCCTTCACCCTGCCCCCTTGGGTTATCTTGTTTTTCTTGCCAACTCTCCCCCACCTGAAAGGATCTGCCTCTCCCTCCCTGGCAAAAGTAACTTTAACTTTTTGCTAATCGCCTTTGGTCTGGCAACAATAACAATTTGTTGCTAATGCACATGGCTCTTTGCTTAACCCTCCCACACCGTCCCACACCCTCCTTGCGACACACACATCCTGCCACCCAGTGGCACTACCCCACTACCCCACTCTCCCCATCCCCCAAATGGCAATGGAAACATGAGCTAAACTACTCATTAAGCCAACTTTGGCGTTGGTCCATATGAAACTCAAACGATTTGTCCTGCGTCCAGGGGCGGGGATTGCCAGGACGAGTTTTGGGTAAGGGGGTGGTCGTCCTGGAGTCAGGGATGAACTTATCCATAGTGCTGTGTTTGATTAAGCAATTCCAGGCGGAAATTAAATGGACACGCAAAACAAACCGTGAGCTGGAAAGGCAGCTCCAAGGATCAGCTGCAACGGTCAGGAGGAAAAAAAAGGGTCAGGTGCACTTAGAAAAAAAAGGGAAGAAGGTTTATAAAGAGTTTATGACTTAGTTTTCTCAATTTCTGTTTAAGTTCCACCCAAAAAAAGCAACAATCGCAGGGAAAATACCCTGTAAAGTACCTCCACTTTCTCCCTGTGTAGTGTGAGAGGGCCTCACCACTCTGGCTTGACCCCTTGGGGTCGTCTCTATCAAACTTAACTGAGCAGCGTTCAAGTGAGAAGATTAAATCGCCATAAATATTAACTACAGTTGTTTCCATCACACGGGGGCGTTGCTTGAAGGCAGCCAGTGGGTGGGTGGTTGGGGGTTTTGTTTTTACCAAAAAAAGGTAAGACAATTTGAAAACTCCAGCCTTGATTTAGCACCGGAAGGCACGCACACCACGTGCTGTCCAACCCCTACCACCCAACATCCCAACATTCTCCTCCCACCCAAAAAAAAAAAACAGACTAGCAGGTCATCCCCTCCCCATTCCCCATCCCCTCCCGCGGGCAAGTGTACAAATCAAATGATTTATTGGAGACCAAGACCAGTTATTCGCATTTTGGAGCATCTCGCGTGAGAGGGCCAACAAATAATTGAAACGTACGTCTGTCAGTCCCCGGAAAACATGGTCAAAGTTCTGGTAATTCCTGGTGGGGGTCCTGGCAAGGTTTGGCTTGGAGGTGGTAAAGATTTCCTTCCACCTGGTGCGGAAAATTCCTTTTCAGCTGCCTGCTAATTGGAAATGCGAGGGTGTGGACTCTAACAAGACTTCATTTCGATGTTATTCCTTTAAAGAGATATTTAGAAGGATGGGTTTTATGAATTTATTCAATTTTGCTGCAAAAAAAGGTTGTAGGTTTCGAAAAAATACCTGTAGAACGCCAAAAAGTGTTGGAATTTAAGATGGTTTTTAGAAATTTTTAAAGTTTGGTTCCAAAAGGTTCTAGAGACCTTCTAGGATTACAAGAAATGTTTATAAAATACCTAAAAATGTTGGACTTCAGGATGGTTTTTAGGAATTTATTAAATTTAGTTACAAAAGTTCCAAAGGAGGCTCCAGAATAACAAGAAATGCTTAAAAAAAACCAAAAATGTGGGAATTAAAAGATATTTTTATGAATTTATTAAATATCATTTCAAAATAGATACTAGAGTAACATGATATACCTTTAAAATATTTTAAAACAAGAGAAAGTGTAAAAGTTCTTGAAAGAAATCTATTCCCAGAACCAGTTCTAGAACCAGTTCTATAAAGTACTTTAAAACCCTAATTTCTAAAATCTAATTATATAAACAATTTCCCTGAAATAAAACTAAGAAATTGGCTTTATTTAAAAACGATAACCATGACAGTTTAAACGTTTTGCTCTCTTAGCCAATTTGGGTTTAGGCCTAATGCACGTCATTAAGCAATTGAACCGCTGCATAATAAGATTTAGACTGATGTTGAGCATCCATCGAAGGCAGCCCACTCCCACCACCCACCACCCACTGTACCTTGTACCCCTGTACCACTCCACCCCCCTAGCCCACAGCTGGCACTCAGGAATCAACCCCATTTTCAGTTAGTTAATTGCCAATATTACACAAGTGCCACGGCGCTTCAAAGTATGCTATGGTATCCTCTCTTTCGGCTTCCTTCGCTTCGTTGCGGCTTCCGTTGCTCTCCGGCATTTGCCGCCTGCTCTCTCTAGCTTTTCTTTGAACTTTCTCTCACATTGCACAGTGGAAACAGTACAACAGTCAATCATTTCATAAAAAGTTATTCTAAAATACTAATTTTCAGTTGTTTAATAACCTACTTAACATTTAAAAAATAATCAATTAAGTTATTCATACTTTAAATAGGGTAGAAAAAATATGTATATTTTCACCTAGAAAAGGTATATAACTTATTATATGCTACCTTCCTAATATATATTTAAAAACCCTTTATTGTTATCCCCACTGTGCGTACCGTTTTCTATGCCCTCGTGGTGTTGCCACTGTGCGCAGACTCCGGCGCCAGACCGGCAACGCCGCAGGCAGCGCGCATCTCTGTGTTATGCCTGCTCTTCCTCTTCACCACCATCTCCGTTTCCTATTCCTCCATTGCCCCACACCTCCATTTTGTTGTGGGTGCCGCCGCCGCACGTGCCGTATCCGCATCCGTGGGCTTGTTGTTTTGCTCTCTCACTCGCTCTAATTGTGCTCTCTCTCGGCTTTCTCGGCTTTCCATTGCTCTCTCTCTACTGGGGGGTTGCTTTGATGGAAAGCAAGAGAGAGTTGGCGCTAAGCGAGCCGACTTGGCGGCTGTCCGCGAAGTGCCGTTTAGTTCAGCATCAGACCTTTGCCAAGCACGCAACGACACGCACGCCAAACACGCGGGCGTCGCTGTCACGTCGCCGCCGACGGCCCAAAAACAGTTACCATTTGAAACAAAACTTAAACGCAAACTAATCACTAAAAACGGAAATAGTTGAGAGACAAAATAGACAAGAAAAGGGAGCTCTAGTGACTCGAATTTAAAAATTAAAAACAAAACAAACTAAACTATAAAACTTGTGACATTTTTTCTAAATATTTTGTTGTTGTTATTAACGAGTAAGTGTGCAAGCTCTCGGTGTGCTACGAAAAACATAAATACAGTAAATAAATCATAAAAAACACATATCAGTTAAAACGAGAGGTGAGTTTTTTGTGCAATTTCCATTTCCATTAAAAAGAAATACGAAACACAATGTAAATAAGAAACCAAAACATGTGAGCGGCAAATAACGGTGTTCCTTCCATCACGTTCTTACCAAAGTAAGCTCCAATTTGGTGACTAATTAATTGCCAATTGGTTAGACTAATGAATGAGCTCTGGCCAGGAAGGAAGGGGGAGTGGCTATTTTTTAAGGCGCAAAATATTAATAATAATAATAGCAAAACACAAACACAAATAAACATTGCGAAATTGATTTTTCATCTGCCCATCGAGAGAGAGCTCTCTCTCTTTCGAAAGAAAACTCTACGCTCTTGCCGAGTGGCGGTAAGAGAGAAAGCAGGCGAGAGAGAAAGCTGGCGAGAGAGTGTTGCCAAACTGTCTGGTAACCTGTCATTCCAACAACAACAACCGCTAGCAAAAACAGCGCCTAATCAAAGCGGCGCGTTTTGGCAGCGACTTTTGCCGCTGCTTTCGTCATGACCTTCATGACTCATCGTTTTGGGGCCGGACTCCAGCTCTCTCTCTAGCTCTGTTGCTGTCCCCCCAGAGGGCTGTTGTGTTTTTCTTTTTATTTTGTTTTTTTTCTGTGTTTTTTGCTCCACTTTGGCTCTCGCCTGCGCATTTAATTAAATTGTCTTTACATATTAGCCGCATCAAATTGGAGCGCGTGTAATTTATAGTTGACCCATTGTGTTCATTAATTTCGCCACTCGCGGCATTCCGTTGTTTTCCTTCGCATTTTCCGCTACTTTTTCACTTGGCCACACCTTTGGCAAAACAACATGGAATTGTGTTTTATTCTTTTTTTGTTCTTTTTCTTTTGTTTTTTTTTTATTTTTCTGACCGCAAATTATGCGTGTGTGTGCGTAAGATTTCTCTCTTTTGTTTTCCCGTCAGCTTCACGTTGCGTGGAAAATTACGTAGCATACTTTTTGCAGCATTTTTCGTCTTATTACGTTTTAGAAAATAAAAAGGAGGATATTTTTGCTTTAAATTTATTCCTTTATTGCTTTTTAGTTCTAAAATTAAACCTTTTATTATATTCCATCCCTTTCTGTAAAAGTTCATTAACTTTTTGATTTAAAAGCTTCCCAAAAATTGGCTTACAACTTTTTTTTATTCTCTTTTTTTTTTGGGAAATATTTAACAGTTAGTGCTGAAAGGCATGACAGTCAAGGCAGGGAGTCGTGGCAGAGGGGGTGGTGTCAACTTTTAAGCCTTTTAATGAGCCCCGAGGTTGCCCTCCGCCATTGGAACTTAATGAAAGAGATGCGATGGCAGAAAAAAAAAGAAAAATACAAAAATATGCAAATGAATTCTACGAAAATAGCCGAGAATTGTGGAAAAGTTTTGTCGAGTTCGGGAGGCGTTGCTTGGTTTCAGGAGGCGGGGACATGGCTTTTCATCCAAAAAAAAACCGAAAAAATGTAATCAAAGAGCAAGAAGCCCTTTTTTTCTTCGTATTTTTCCGGTCAAAGAGACATAATATTAACAAATGGCCGGGTCATCAATTTAGGGCTTATTTAATGTTCAACAATTGCCAAAAAAAAACGAGAAAAAGGCAACTGTCGCCTTATTTATGTCGAATTATATAAGCACCACGCACACTTTTCTCAAAAACCCGTAAAGTACGTGTTTCCCTTTCCTCTCCTCTCTCTTCTTGCCTCTTTTTTATTTATTTACTTTCCTTTTTTTGCATACAAGGACATGAATAATAAATTATGAAGCTTCATGAAGTGATTTTCCGCAATTTTGCAGCAACAGACCCGTCGCATAAGTCGTATGACGCATCAGATAAGAGACATTTTTTAGGCCTCACCTATTGTTGTGCAGAGGCGGCGGAAAAAGGAGAAAAAAGGGGGTGGGGCCTTGCTAAGAGATGAAAGCTTTTCAGAAAAGAAGCAACAGAAGGTGCACGGGAAGAAATAATTACGAGATTCTACTCGAAAATGACTTAAAAAAACAGAAATCAAAAAGAAAGTTCTTTTTAAAAAAAAAAAAATTTCAAACTTAAATTCCTCACTCTAAAAAACTCTCCCCCACATGTAAGCCCTGTTCTTGGACTTGGAACTTGCAACTTGGCCATTTCTCCACCCTCCGGGATAAAAAAGCAGAAAAATACAAAAGTCCTGCCCCTTTTGTAGGATTTTCCGTTTTCCCCAGTTCGTGCCGGCTTTTCCGGAGAGACAATCGTCGCATTTCTACGCTAATGATTAATGGCTGTCGTTGTCCTCGTCGTTGTTGTCCTGAAGGAAGTCTTGTCCTGCCGCTGTCCTCGCCTCCGGTTAGAAAATGCAAAACTCCAAACGTAATCTTCTCAAAGGGGGGAAAGCCTCCACCCACTCGCGGAGCTCTTTCCATTACTTGTCGATTGCAGCTGTTGCAAATCTCAACGCCGGAGTGCCAGTGTTGATAAATGCACGAAAAGCGTGTTGCGTTGACATTTGTCACGGGTCTTAAGTAACCAGCTTATCGGGTTCTTAATCTTGAGGTGGTGCGAGGGAGTTTTTTCCGCCACCTTTCCGGGTTTCCTTTTTTCTTTTTCTTTTTTTGTTCTTTTTTTTCTTCTTTTTCTTCGCTTTCCCCCAACTCTGCTTGGTAGTGTTGTAAACTGCTTTGTAAGTGTCTGTCATCCATTTGGGTTCATTAGTGGCATTTGCCACCTGACAGCTTTCGAGTGGAGCAACTGGCGCCCGAGCCCGATCAAACAAAATGAAAATTGACAAGTTCGTGTGTGTGTGTGTTTACCTTTTCCTTCCACTTTATAAATAAATCGAATGACAAAAGAAAAAAATATTGGAAAGGCAAGCAAAAGGAGGAGGAAACGTTTACGGAATTTTAAAATGCTTCAACTCATCCTTTGTTCGGGGTTTTGGGTTCCTATTCCTGCGACAAATCCCTGACAGGTGAAGACAGGAGGGAGGAATCGATAGATTTTGTTGGTAAGGAAAGGTAACTCTCCTCATGACTTTACGAGTTTATGACTTTATGCTAATTAATTAAAAACTTGCCCTTCAGGTGGTAGGCAGGCGACAAGGCGACCTTGTTGATGAGTCATTTTTACGGCCTTTAAAAGTTATGACTGCCTTTAATGGCCTGCAAACAATGATGGCTAAAAGTTCATAAATCAAATTACTTTTCAACCTTATAAGCCTGTTATTGGCAAACTATTTAGAGGTGGAAACAAAGAATGAACCTTTCTTTTGAATAGATGATCTCATTGGTTATTCCAGAGACTTTTTTCAATTTCAATTACGCACCCTCCAGAAAAAGAACAACTCAATCCCAAAGGTTCCCGAGGAAATCTTTCTCGGCTAATGCCTCCCAAAGGTAATGTGAAGGGAATTGCGTTGAAAGGTCGGAAAGTTTGAGGGGTTCGTGGGTTCGTTCTGGGTTCGTTTTGGGTTCGTTTTCGGGAACATGTGTAACAACAAGTGTTAAGTCAAACACCTTTTCTTCTCTCTTGGCCACTGCAATTTGTCATTGAGTAATACGAAAACTTACCTGGCACTTTTCTCTATTAAATATTCACCCCTTTTTCAAGGGGGGCGACTACCACCATGTAAGTTTCCGTTTATTTGCTGATGTTTACAAATTTTCACGCCGAAATGAAAAAAGTTTTCCTGTTTTCCTGTTGGGTGGGTGGTTGGGTTTTCGTTTTTGTGTGAATTTTAGAAGCTTATATAACTACGTGAGTTGTTTGCTTTGTTTTTTCGGTTTTCGGTTCTCGTTGAAGTCCTTGGCTTGGCTTGGCCACTTGGCCTTCTCACATGTCAAGTGCTGGCACAAAAATAAACAACTTTTTATCGAAATTTATTGGACGATCCAACTCTCATATTTCTCTGTTTTTCGATTCTTGTTTTTCGATTCAACATTTACCATTCCGATGGGCATAATGAGTCGGACGGGGTGTCCTTTCGGTCTCCTGACAACGCCTAAAAGCTGGCAACAGTTTGTACAAATTGCTTATTTATGCCATGTGCATGTCCGACTGGCTCCTGTTCCTGGTTTCTGTTGTTAATACCCATTAAAGGGTGGTTTCCAAGCAGGGTTTGATGGGGATTATGAGTGTTATGGGAAATATGGGATATATTTTGGGTTTTTTGGGAAGGAAACTATTGGTTTTTAGGGAAAAGTTACGATTTTGTTAGGTTAGTTTTGGGTTTTCCTTAAAAAAGGTCTTTGAAACGTAATAAAACGATGCATAGCGTACACCAAGGGGCGCTGTCGTTTATCGTACGGCTTAGATATTGTCAGATATTGATGAAAAGGTATCGGAAAGTCCCTAACTATATCCCTAACCACAACCCCTACTATATTAGTTATGTAAAGTGCGTTTTGCTGTATATTTTGCAACATTTTTCGAGGGCGTCCCCGTGTTGCGGTCACACACCACGCCTCCTTACCGCCCACCATCCCTTGGCAATTTCCGTTGATTTGTCACGTTCGCAAAACCAAACACAAATCTAGAAAAAAAACATGGAAAATACGTTTTAATAACGAACTCCATCCGGAGGCTTTCTCTGACCAAAACAACAGATGGCCCTGCCATGTGAGAGGTTGACCATCGGAACGGGGGGTCATCGTGTTCGAATTGCGAATTATGCTAATTTTCAACACCCTCTACTCTGTATTCCCTTTCCTCTCCAGAGGTACATTTCCCATTTCCCACTACCACGCCCCTTTGCAACGCCCACTTACTCGCTTCACACTTGTCATGTGTCAAATTTTTGTGTTATTTTTAGTTTTTACACTTTTTCCGGGGTCTCAGGTTTTGCAGTTGGAGAAATTTCGCAGGTTTTCGATTCTTAATCTTAATCTTTAATCTTTAAATTAACAAAAACATTAAGCAATTTGTTAACAATTTATATAAAAATGTTTAATATATTTTCTTAATAACCGAAACCAGAAAATATGAATTGCCATTTCCATTAAATCATTTCTTTTCCCCCAAGTGGTTGTGGTGCAAGTATTATGTTTCATAAAGTATGCATCGTAGAGGATAGGGTGGGGCAAGGGCGTTGAAAGGCGAGTAGGAAAAAGGGGGAGGGCCAGGAGCAGAATCACGAGCCAGTAGCCTGGGTTAGGTGGCAGACAGCGGGCAGTCGACGTCCCCAGAGCTTCCACATGGGCCTTTATGCGTCATCGCTGTGGCACAGGCAGTGGCGGTGGCAAGAGCTTTGCATTTACCGTTCGGCTACCGGTGTCTGCCACATCACACACACACTGCCACACAAAAGATAGATGCCACACACAGACAGGGAGAGACGTGCGTCACATGTGCGCAACAAATTGCGTCTGCCGCTTTGAATTTTTGCGGTTACATTTCCGCTGCATCGCCGCCATAACGGGAAACGTGGAACGGCAAACGACAAAACGGTAAAAGGCGACATCGACGGCATTTCAATAAGCCAAAGGCATAGGGGGGAGGGGTTGGGAGGGAAACATAACTATAAGGATAAGGTGAAGGATATCGGAATCAGACCTAGGATCAAATATCGAAGGCCACCAACCGCAGCCACTTGGTAGAAGCTCTCGAAGGAGACAGTGGGTGACTCTTGGGGCTAAAAATCAATAAAAAATTAGATAAAAATTATAAAAAAAGATAATAATAACATATAAATGATAATAAGATAAGAAATTAATTAGAGCAATATTAAAAAACAAAAAAAATACCTTTTATTTTAGTATTTTTCTACTTTTTCCTCCTTTTTCTCCTTAAAAATCCCGCTTTTCCTGCCACTGTCCTGTCTTGCAACCGAGAACTTGCCCCCAGAAAGTTTTGCAAACGAAAAGCGAAGAAAAAATCAGAAGAAAAAATATAAATCAGATTTATGCCGCTGCTAGTCCTTGCAACATCCTCTCCCTGCTACATGAGGCAAGTGTGAGGCTAGAGATTGGAAAAAATCTCAGCAAATTCCGCATCAAATTTTCATATTTTTTCGTGTTTTCATATTTTCAATGAATTACAAATAGTCGGATTATGGAAATGCCATTTGTCCCAGCTGGGAATCGGCTTTGGTATTAGCTTTTCTTCGGTTATTGATCTTTTGTGAATATATATTCTATATATGAAGGATGTGAGCGAGTGTCTACTGTTATGACTCATAGGTTTTCCCTCGGAAAAGAAGGGAAACTGTGGCAAGTTTTTTCGGGGTGTGTTCATCGGCTTCGAGGAGGATTCAAGGGGGATTACCCGATGATGGTTCCAGGATGTCAGAAACTTCCTGTTTCATACCTGCGGACAAATAATTACAAAAAAACTAGAGTGGTTCGGTGCGCTTGTGGCATATTTAATGGCCAAAGGAACTCGTGTCAAGGATTACTAATTAGTGTCTGGACGTTGACGACCATCATCCTGCGGTCCTTTCTATGATGGCAAATGTTTTTCCCGCTGCTGCTCTTGTTGCTGTTTATGTTCTTTGGCTTAAGTGCAGGCCATCACAGGCCATTCCAGGACCTCCCATTATCCTGTGTGTGGGGTTTATATTTGCTTTTTAAATTGACTTTTCCCTCGCCTCGCCGCGTTCCCCAAATTGAGTTGTCCAATGGCTGTGGGTGTTTGTCTGATAAGCGTTCCATGTCCTACCTGCGGCTTAAGTGAAAAATTTTACAGGAAAAGCATCCAAAGTTGTGGGTTGGAGGGATTACAAATACGGGGAGGGGTTGGGAAATACCAACAAAGATTGGAGATAAAAAACTAAAGGGGATTTCTACACCAAATATTGAAATTTTATTAATAATTTCCGGTGTGGCAAATGTTTAATTGTTTTTGGTACTTTTTTTGGTATTGTTTTTTTTTTTGGTATTTATTTTTACCAACAAAGATTGGAGATTAAAAAATGAAGGGGATTTCTACACAAAATATTGAAATTTATTAATAATTTTCTCTTTTTTGGTATTTTTTTTGGTATTTATTTTTTTTTTTTTTGCTTTTTTGGTTTCCTCAAAAAATTGTTCCATTTGCGGCTGCCTGTCTAAGCTGATTTGTATTTAATGAGCTGTATATGCCACACAACCACTGCCACACACACCCAACCCCCGCACAACACACACCTACTCCAGTCTGTATCCCACAGATACGGATACGAAACACATCCCAGATACAGATACGGAAAGTTTTCAAGTACAGGCTGAGGCACAGGTTGAGGAGCAGACAAATTGCTGTCAGTCTCGACGTTGAAATGAAAACATTTACTTGCGGGAAAGGCAAAAAAAGGGGGGATTACGCAGAGGAGGAGGATAGAATCCAATGCCACCTGTCAGCGAGTTTTCTACACTCCCCTCCCCCCTCGAAACCGCCATTAAAAAATAGGTATTTCTCATTCGTATTTATAAAATACGAAATAAAATACCATCAACCTCTCACATCATTGTCAATTATTTGTTTAACTTTTCGAGGGGAGGAGAGAGCTTGGGATTGGCGTTTCATAACCAAGGAAATGCCTTATTTGCTTAGCATTATAGCCTAGGACTGACTGGCAGCTCCTTCCCTGGGAGTCCTTTTTTGATGTCTAACCCGGAGGCTACGGTTACGGCTTCGGCTTCGACTTTGGCTTTTCTCGTCCTTCATAAATGAAATTCCTTAAATATTTCGACAAATGGAAATTTTCCAGAGACCAGAGACCAGGGCTTGTTTGCTAAGCAACAATTAGGTTGCAGATATTTACGGATAATGTATTATATATATACAGATATTCTACAGATATATTTACTTAAATTTACAGATATATTGAGAGATATTTTACAGATATAATTACAGATAATTATGGAAATATTTACAGATATTTGAAGATATAATTGCAGATATATTTAGAGATATTTACAGATATTTGTTTATTTCGTTTGAACTTTCCTTTAATTTCCGGAAGTTACAGATATTTTAAAAATATTTACGGGTATTTACAGATATATTTAAAGATGTTTACAGATATATTTACAAATATTTACATCTATTTCGTTTGTATTTCCCTTTAATTTCCGGAAGTTTTCGTTTCATTTGAAATTTAATCTCCGGAAGTAATGTTTTCAGGGGATATTTCAACTTCAAGGGAAATCCATAAATTAAATACTTGAGGGTATTTGTTTCTAAAGTTTCCATTTATTAAGTGTTTCCAGGAGGGGTTGTTCTATCAATAAAAAGGATAATAATAAAATAGAGTTGTCTTTGTTTACAAATATTTAGGAAATGACCTTTGAAACCTTTTAATTCCTTCTCATAAAAGTGTTTCTGGTGTTTTTAGAGCTTTTTTATGGCCTTAATTTATTTCTTAAATGAGTTTTTTTTTTTTAAGCATAAAATAGATATGTTTTTATCCCCGAGAGGCGATTCCATATCATTAGAAAGGATATTTATAAAAAGGAGTTGTTTTTCAATAGAAAATATTGAGGAAAGTATCTTTAAATTCTTTGAATTCGTTGAATTCTTTCTCTAAAAAAGTGTTTCTAGTATTTTAAAGCCTATTTTGTGGCCTATTTTGTGCTCTTAAATCACTTTACTTGTTCTTCTCTTAAATAAAGTTAAATTAAATATACATATTTCCAACCCCGAGAAGGGTTTTTATTTCAAAATGAAGGATAACCCTAAAAAAGCTGCGTTTTCTATTGAAAATATTTAGGAAATAAACTTTCAAATGTTACGAATTGTTCTCTAAAATCAGTTCCTAGTTATTCAAACCCTATTTTGTTTCCTTAATTCACTTAATATTCCTTCCCTTGAATATATATTATATACATTTTCAATTTTCTGGCCATAAATTATAGTTTGAAGGCCAAAAGCAGGCAAAAGCAGGCAAAAGCAGGCCAAAACCAGGCTACAATGTCATGAAAAAAAAAGTTTTTGGCAAGCAATTCGGGGAAATTGTTTGTTCCTTTGGACTAATAATAGTGACGCGACTGTATATATATACTATACTCTATATATATAGTACTATATAGTATATCAGACAATGGTGTGGCTGAGTCATAGACAGGCCATTAACTGGGGGGATAATTTATCCAGAGTGTCCTTGGGCTGAGCAGCTGCTTAGGGTTTCGGTTTCGGTTTTTCGGTTTTTTTTTTGGTTTTTGCGGACAAAGCTTAATCGACTTTGTCGACATTAAAAGCTTGCGGTTAAGGAATATATAGAAAGGACTATAGAAGTTTTCCCAATCCCCCCCGAATCCATGGAAAATAGCGGGAAAAGTCTCTTTTCTTTCTCTTAAGGATTCCATCCTGGCAGCCCCCTTCTGGCTGTTGTATTATTTATGCCCATAAAAATATTATTGCCATTTTTTCGCATTTGGATTTGGCTATGGCTTCTTCGACGTCATGCAGGAAAAGGACTCCCCAGGACCTCCTCCCCCCATTGACTGGAACGTCTTGTCAAATGTCAGGCGTGAAGTGTTTGTTGATGCGCTGCCAGGGGCTGCCTTTTGCTAGCGGGGGGGAGGTTGTCCTTTTCCAGGGGAAGGACTAAGATCCGGCTGAAGCAGGAAAACGCCGGAAATGCTGCGTAATTGGACCCATATGCTCAGGAATGCCCAGAAACAGGATAAAAACGGGTAGTTCGGGGTGGTGCAAGGACTGCGGTGGGGCGGCGGCTGTGGTGGTGCGGTTTCGGCTTTTTCGGTGGTGACAAATGCCAGATTAGTCAGGCCACAGGCTCGAAAAGGGTTTCTGTGGGTATCATTGGGTATCCTTCGGTTTTCTTGGGTATCCTTGTGGTTCCTTGGCTTCCTTAAACCCAAGAAAATACATAAAAATGTAGATTCTATTAAGGTAATGCCCAAAAATTGGATCAGGGTTTGGAATTACATTTATTTTAAAGTGTTTTTATGGAAATCAAATAATTCAAATAATTCTGTTTGTGTGGTATTTTTTATTGAAATATAGAAAATATATAGAAATTATATAGATATTATTACAACAAATGTAGAATCTATAAAAAGAACCTAAAAAAGTAGAATCTAAAGTAGAGAAAGTAAAATTAAAAAAGTTATAGAGACTAAAAAGTGTCTAAAAAAAGCAGATTATTGGATGAAATATTAAAATAGTTATAGAGTAGTATAGAGTCTAAAAAAGTGTCTATAAATACAAGAATAGTATTGGAGGTTTTAAGGTTTTTGGGGCTGAACTAAATAATAATAATAAATAATAATAAATAACTAAATAAACTCAAGTAGTATTTTGTTTATAGTAGTTTTCTTTAGTAGTTTTTTTTTATAGTAGTTTTATTTCCCAAAAAACACCAAAACCCACAAACATTACCCGATTTTTATTGTTTTGAAACAAGTTTCTGCATCGGAAAGAAGGTCAATTGGGGGCTAATCAAGGCAAAAGGAGTTATAAAATGGATATAGAATGAAATCTGAATTATATAACAGCCACTGACCTAACTCACCGCCAACAAAAACAAGAAAAAAATAGAAAAATAACCAACCAGAAAAGTGAAATAATAAGCAGTCTGGGAAAAGTGCCAAAGTTTGATTGCATTTTGAGGTTATTTTTGTTTTTTTTTTGGGCAGGAATCTGGCAGGACTAGGACTGTACAATTTCCGATCGGAATGGCTGGCCATTGGGTCTCAATTATGGCCAACTCTGGCTCTAGCTCTGGCTGGAATGGCCAATTCATTTGCCTGGCCACGTAATGGTCATTTGAGGAGGGGAGTGGGTGGAGGAGGAGAAGGACGAAGGACTCACTGGGATGTTTCGCAAATAAAGTGGCGATTGGATATTACAACTTTCCGGTCACTGCATTTCTGCAAAGTTCACAAAACTACAACAAGGCAAGGGAACCCATCCACCCACTCAGAATGCCACCCAAAAAGCCACCCAACCACCCACAATGCCACCCCCTGAACTTCTGCTCCCGTGAGCAGAACAATTTCCAATGTTCGCTCGACTGTGGTGTTTCCACCGAAAGGACGAACTAAAGGACCCCACGAAACGGGGCAAAAAAATAACACACACATGTAGGCGACAGGAAACAGGAAGTTGGCTTCGCTTCAGGAGGGGGCTGTAGTGGGTGGTTGGGTGGGTGGTGCAAGGTGGGTGGTACTCCCCCCGAACATGTGTAGTATTTAAAACTCAACCGTCCTTGGGTCAGCCGCCACAAATGAATTTATTTATTTTACGGTTTCACTTTGTCGGATTTTATTTTATTTATTTGATTGCCAAAAAAACATACACTTTCAAGGGGTTTTTTAAATATTATTAAGGATTGATTTTTGAATTAAAGAAAAACAATTAAATAACAATAAAATAAGTAATAAAATAAACAATAAAATTAACAATAAAATAAGCAAAATAAGTAAGTTTTAGACTAATTTTTAGAGTAATTTCCAATTCGTTTTTTAGGCCTATTGAAAGGCTTTTGATTATTTTTTTCTGGCGGCTTTTCTGGTTTTGTTTTTTTGTGATTTTTCATTACATTTGGACAAACAATTTATGTGGCCCAAAGGGGTGGTCCCTGAACACCAGGAAGAAGGAGTGATGGTCCTTGCTGCACTCGTGATCTTTGTGGAGTCAAGGGTGGACTCGAAATGGGATAAAGTCAAAGTTGTCTGCTCGACTGGCACGCATCGTTATGGCATCGTTTTCTGGGTTTGAGTTTTGCGAGTTTTGAGTATTTTTTGTTGTGTTTTTGAGTGGAAAGCGACATTGAAATTTATAGACCTAAAGGAGAGCCAGGACTCTCTGGTTTGTGTAACCGATTCTGGATTCTGTTTGTGGCAGGTGGTGTGCGGCATTTCAAGTGCCACCAAACCTCACTCACTCGCTCGGTCCATCAAATGTCTGGCTTTGGCTTTAAAACACATCGAAGGAGCAGGCTGTAGAAGGAAAAAAAATATTTAATTAAAATTTATGCGCAACCCCGAATGGCTGGCAAGTCAGCGGGGGGTTTGTTTTGGACAAACCCCTCAGTCCGGAGTGCAGCTGAGGGAGCGTTTTTCGATGACACCCTTCAGCGACCTCCCTCAACCGGAATCCCAGAATCCCGGCAGAGTCCCCGCAGAATCCCGGCAGAGCCTGGAATCCTGGCCCCGGAATCCCGGCCGTATCCTCTGGGGGGCGGCACTTGAAACTTTGCTGTTTAACATTTTAAGCTAGAAAAGCTAGAAAGCACTGAGAGAAATCGTTTTTCTTTTGAAAAAAACAAAAGTTTTCTTCTAAAAAAACAAGTTTTTTTTGGAAAACGTTTCAAAAAATCCCTAAAATCTATGAATTTCTAAGATCTTTTCCATTTTTCCCATCGAAAATGACTTTTTTAAAAGCTAGAAAAATTTTGTAGAGTGTTTCCATCCCCCCACCCCCTTGATGACGGCCATTTTTAATGGTTCCGCTGCAGCAGCGAGGGGGAGAAAGCGGAAAAAATTAAAAATATTTTGCATACTTGCCGCTTGCCGGGGCATATGCCGCAAAATGCTCCACCGAAGAGCCATTAAAAAAGTTTCCAAACATCCTGAAGGGGGGGGGGGATGGGTTCTCCTACACGAGTGCAGACTGTACAAACATTTTGGCCAAAAAGGCAGACCTGTTACCTGTAATCGGCCACGCATTAACCAAACAAATCAATTGAGCGTTAAAGGCCAAACAAGGACTCACTCCCAGGACCCTTTCGGTCCCCCGTAATTGGTAATTGAAAGTGGCCCCTGGCTTTCGGCTAATCAATCAAGCCAACGGCCAGAACCGGAAAAGCTTAACAAGAAAATTTTGTCGGAGGGTGGTGGGTGGAAGGCCAGTCGATCGATTAATCAATCAATCCGTCAATCAGTCAGCTAGTCAGTCAGTCACTTAGTAGCAAAGATCAAAGGGTGTGTGTTCGGGATTTGTTGCCGCAATTAGCGGCACTAACATCTGGTTTAGGCCAAGTTTGTTTTCCCAAAAAAAAATGCCCAAAGTTTCCGGCTTCCGGTTATAAAAGCTGTTAACAGGCGGCTTCCAGGGAACTCAATTAAATTGCCGGCCTGCTTTGATTGAAGATATTACGCCAATAATCGGCTTTTTATCGCCTTTTTATCGATGTTACCAAATTAGTCATAAATTAGAGGG
Source organism: Drosophila ercepeae (assembly GCA_018150545.1). Classification (NCBI taxonomy): domain Eukaryota; kingdom Metazoa; phylum Arthropoda; class Insecta; order Diptera; family Drosophilidae; genus Drosophila; species Drosophila ercepeae. The sequence continues at coordinate 3,604,550 of JAECWL010000174.1, forward strand.
TTAAAGGCCCATTTGGGGTTAAGAAAAGGGAAATAATTTCCTTGCTTTTGATTATTTGGAAAATGATTTTGGAAAGTTCTGTTGAAACTTCCTTCAAAACTTCCTTTAAAAACTGCTTCCGAAACTTCTTTCAAAACTTCCTTCAAAACTTCCTTCAAAATTTCCTTCAAAACTCCTTTCAAATCTTTCGAAACTTCTTTCAAAACTTCCTTCAAACCTTCCTTTAAAACTTCCTTCAAAACTTCCTTCAAAATTTCCTTCAAACCTTCTTCCGAAACTTCCTTCAAAACTTCTTTCAAAACTTCCTTCAAAACTTCTTTCAAATCTTCCTTCAAATCTTCTTCAAAAACCGCCTTTCAAAACCCTTCAAAGAAAACCTTTCAAAAGCTGACCTCTTGACCAAAAATCAACAATTTTATTCAAAAAGAAAGTCCTCAAAAGAAGGTCCTTTGCCAGGTCCTGTTCTGTCGTTGGCATTTTAATAAAAATCAAAGCCGCCTGCACAGAATCATCCTTAGAATGCTGAAGAATGTTTGTGGCAAAGCAATCTCCGCAATATGCCAGCATTGCCAGATGGAAAATACAAAATAAAGAATAAAAAATAAAAAATACAAAATAGAAAGTAAAAAGTCGAGAGAAGAAAGCAGTAGAAAGGCAGCCAAGAACCTGGTCTGGCACCATCATCATTTCCTGGGCGAAGGAGGTAAAATGTGTGACACAAAAGCCAAATAGCCTGGCAAGGGCAACATGTGGCCAGGACTATATAGAGAGTATATAAAGTACCAGAAAACACTGAAAAAAATACCCAAAAACAAGACTAAAAGGAGGAAATATTACACATATTTTCGACAGTATTTTTCTGCCTTTTTTTTGGCAGTGAGTTTTTTGAGTCGTTGCCAAAGTGCCTGCGGTTATGCCACACAGAAACTTGGCTACCTTGCAACCTGCAACCTGCAGCCTGGCTTGTGCCACGTGCAACGCTCAACGACGAGCAACGTGCAACGTATTAATGCCGCTTTTAAAATTTATGATATTTACTCAACCAAACAGACGTACCGACCGAAAGGCAATGAGCCAGGACACTCCACCTGCCTTGGAATCATCCATTTTCCATGCCTCTTGGCTCCAAAGTGGCAATCACGACCAATGAGTGAGCCTGCTTAGTGAGTCATCGCAACGAAATGTGGTCGCTTGTGGCAGGTTCTGGCTGGTTCTGCCTGGTTCTGGCTGATTTCTCTCCCCAAAGTAGCCCAGCCACTTGACTTTTACTTCGAGTAAATGGGTTGATCGGAAAAATGGTTCAATTTTCAGGGTGCTTTACACGAGAATCGGGTTGTAAAGTGTTCGAATTTATGAAGGTTTTGGTTGGATGGGAAATTTTTAGATCAGAAAAGACTAGAAAGAAGTTCAAGTATGAGTTTTTCAATGGAAAAATAGGTCCAATTATGAAATCTTTACTTATTTGATATAATTTACAATGAAAACTAAGGGTTTTAGTGTTTTTTTCTAATATTAGTGTTACCAAGCTTCTTTAAGTTAACGCCCAGTGTTGGAAAAACCTACTTTTATTAAAGAATAATCAAGAAATGTAATATTTTTATTAAAAAGTGCTTTGAAAATGGTTACTAATAACTTCAAAAAGGTTTATCTCTACTTATTTGATATTTTTTATAATAAAAAGCAAGTGTTTTTAGTAAAAGTGGTCTCTTTTTGTAGGATTAGTGTTACAAAGCTTCTTTAAATTGTCTCCCAGTGTTGGAAAAACCTACTTGTATTAAAAAGTAATCAACTTTTCCCCAAAATACTTTGCAAATGTTAACTAACAACATTAACTAGAGACTAAAACCGCCCTTCTAGGGTACCAAACCCCAACTATCTCCAAAGGTATTTCGTATTTCTTGAATAAATATTTAAATTAGTGTTGTAAAGCAGTTTGTAAAGCAGTTTGTAAAGCAAAGCCAGACGGAAAACGGACATCAGGTCACTGCACAGAGAGAGCACTAACCGAGGAATTGCCCGGAGACGCCTGCTCCCCAGCTCCGACCCCGGTACCAGCCAATGTCCTTTCAATTTCGCATCCTGCCCGCGGGACATCAGCACAAAAGTTGGCCATAGTTGGCCATAGTTTGGTCCTTTCACTCCCCAAGAATCAGGACTCAGACCGAGCACTGACTGGGTTTATCGGTTCAGTTTATTCCGCGACGTTGCGTTGTCAACACCTGAGACACTCACTCCTTTTCCTGTCGTCCTCCATCCGGTATCCTTTCTGCTCCTTTCTGCTCCTTCGTTTTTTTTTTTGTAATTTTGTTAAGTGAACAGCCAAGAAGGTGTCTGAGTATTAGCAGCATGTTCTGTCGTCGCTGTTGGATTGATTTTAGGGCCGGAGACGAGCCGGTGGAGTGCTCCGGTCCCTGTGGCCGTCGCTTCCACCACAGATGCGTCCGCGTCCCCGGGGAGGTGGCGCGTGTCCTCCAGGATCTTCCTACCTGCCACGGTCTGGAGTGGTATTGCCACAATTGTCGTCAACTTTATCGCCTGCAATTGTACTGCGAGGTAGCTCTATTTGATACATCAACTCTCTCCTACTCTCCTACTTCCTACCTGGTGGGGTGACTTTATGGGGCACAAAGTTCTCGTCGCGTCTTGATTGAATTTCTCGTGTCGTGGCCGTGGCCGTGGCCGTCGCCGTGTCGGTGGGTTGTGCAACCTCTGACCTTGAGCCAACGCCTCTGTGCTCGGCAATTAAATTAAGCTTACGATGGCTCTAGATTATCTCGAGTGCATCAACTTAATTAGCCGAAACAGGCAGGTAAAGATTAAGGACTAACGATAAGGGACTAAACACTAAGGACTCGCTAAAAACACTGAAGAAATTTGAAAGAGAACTAAAAGAAAGATGAAAGGAAGCTTCCAGAAATGTCTTTAGCTTTTGCAGTTCCTAACCGATTCCCAAATGGTTTCCTTTTAACGATTTTTGGACAGATTTCCTATAAATTTGCATAAAAATCGAAGGATATACATTTTTGTTTTGATATTTTTTCGATTTTTTCCGAAGAAGAAATCAAGATATCTTTGGGAATATTTATCCAATCTTGAAAAGGTATACCTTTACCGATTTGTGATATCATTTTTGTATTATTTTGCATTAAAAGAAGATATAAGAAGGATATATATAAAGAGTTTCCGATTTTAAAACACGTTTTCTGATTTTAAAACACCTTTTCTGATGCAAAAATCGCGTTTTTTCATATATGACCCCCAATGTCTATATTCTTGGCAATTCTTATCCGATTCTCAAAATGAATACCTCAAACGATTTGTAGAACAATTCTCTATAAAACTACATTTAAATCTCATAACAAAATATTTTTTACATTTTTCTCAAAATTTTCCTAATGGAACCCCTTGAAAAATGTGAAAATAGAGAAAATTCACTTTTTGCCCTTTTTGTGCCTTTCGAAGACCATATCTTTGGCAGTTTTCATCCGATCCCTAAATGGGTTACAGTTTTTTAATCTTAGATTAATTTTCTACCAATCTGCATTAAAACCCTGGTACAAAATATTTTTTCGATTTTTTCAAATTTTTTTCTGATGGAACCCCTTGAAAAATGTGAAAAACGAGAAAAGTCACTTTTTTCCCATTTCGATGACCATATCTTTGACAGTTTTCGTCCGATCTTTGAACAAAGTATAGATTTGGAATCTTGAAGCGATTCCCTACAAATCTGCATTAAAATCTAGGAATAAAATATTTTTGAGATTTTTTCAACATTTTCCTGATGGTACCCCTTGCAAAAAAAGGGGTTTTCATATATGGCTCCTTTCGATGACTATATCTTCCCCAGTTTCTATCCGATTCTCAAGAGGAATACCTCAAACGATTTGTGAATATATTTCCTATCATTCTGCATCAAAACTTGAGTACAAAATATTTTTCAGATTTTTTCAAAATTTTCCTGATGGTACCCCTTAGAAAAAACCAGTATTTTCAAATATCAGCATTTTCGTTAACCATATCTTTGCCAATTTCTATCCGATCCTAAAGCAAGATACCTTAAAAGATTTGTTTATCGATTTCCTATCAATCTGAATCAAAATCATGTAACAAAAAGTGTTTTCTCTTCTGCCAACTTGCAAAGTAAAGCCCGCTGGAAAACCCATGTCAGTCAGTCTGAAACTTTAGAATGCCAAGCGGTCAATAGAAAGCCAACATCTACGTCAATTGCTGGGCTATTTCTGGATATATTTTATATATTTTTATGCGCAGCGAATACCCTTGAACCCTTGAGAAACGAAAGCAGGAAAAAAGTGGAAAAAAAACAATAACGAACGCCACGACACGTGCACCTCAAGTGTGTGTCCCGCCCCCTAACCACCTCCTAGAAACCTCCCTGCCACCCCCTTGAAACATATCTGTTTTAAGCCCAGTTTGCAGACTCTTGCCATTTGGCTGAAAGTCTGCGTCATCAAAAGTGTACAACAATGGCTAAATTACAGTTACAATTAAAAATGGCGACGATGCTACAAGATTTTGCGAGCTTCGTTTCTTTTGTTTTCATGGAGGGTGGAGGGTGGGAACTACCCCTCTCTGTTAGCCAGGTAAAAATAAAAATAAAGGAAAGCAAAACCCGTCCAGATGATGCAAATGCAGAAGAGCATTTATTGTTGCTGTTTCTGTTGCCAAAGAAAAAGTAAAGTCCTGAGTATTGCAATTAACGTTAAGTGTGGAAAAGCAATAAAAAAGGAGTCTGGGTTTTGGGTGTTTTTTGGGATTTCTGGTTTTTTGGTTGGAAAGATAGCTTAGCCAACTGATGGAAATGAATTGGTAAAGATTAAAGCCACAAAACAAATTACCGGCTTAAACAGAAACTTATTTTGGTTATTTCGAGGGAGAGCGAAAGCTTCTTGTTCGAGAAAGGAATTAAAAGCAGACATTACTAATTTTTTGGTAATTAGGTTTGAAGAAACTGCTTCCTTTTTTGGGTAACTAAATAGGGGGTTTAATGTACTTGTTTGTGTTTTTTATTAAATTCTTTGTAGGATACAAAATAGAAAAATTAATAATACCATATACCCGGTACTCTTTCAGCAGACATTATTAATTTTTTGGTAATTAGGTTTTTAGATGCGAGTTCCTCTTTTTTGGATAACTAAATAGGGGGTTTAATGTACTTGTTTGTGTTTTTTATCAAATACTTTTTAGGATACAACACTTTATAAGAAGTAGAAACAATTAATAAAAGTTCTTGACTATCTAATACCCGGTACTTTTTCAGAAGATAATACAAACTTTTAGTAATTAGGTTTCCAGATACTGTTTCCTCTTTCTTGGGTACTTTTTGTACTTTTTAGTAACTATTTTTTAATAAAACACCTTTTAGTACCATTAGATACAAAGTAGAACAATTAATTAACATTCTTGAGTATCTAATACCCGGTACTGTTTCAGATAACCTCTTTATTTCATTCTTTTTTGTTTCATTCAAGTTTTTCTTATGTTCTTGTTGAAATTTCTGTAACTTTTAAACTCTTCCTGACTATCTAATACCCGGTACTGCTTCGTATAACCATTTTCTTGTTCCAATTAAGTTTAATCTATATTTTCTTTGAAACTTCACGAAATTATAAGCCTTTAAATAAACCTAAATGCTTCTCCCTTGTAAAACTTAAACTTAACTAAAAGAAAACCAGAAAAAACACACCGAGAACCTACCTCAAGTTGGCCTAATTAAGTTTTCAACACTCTTGCCACGTGTCACCTATCACCTGTCACCTGTAATTAATGAAATTTCAACTGCAACTCAACAACTCTTCTCTCTGCTTTCTCTTTACTTTCTCTAGATTGCCATCTGTGATGATTACAGCCTGCCCGTAGACTTTGTTAAAAAACGACCGTCCAGCTTCGATCCGTGCCTGGCGGAGGCGATACCAGCGAATCCCGAGCACTGGATAGCCCCCAGTCCGCAAACAGAATTTGTAAGTATCTAGCCTGTATATCCTGTATATCCAGCCTGTATATCCGATTATCCTTGAACATCCCTTTGCCTGCTAAGTGGGTCGCTCTGTTGGGTCTGGGATTTGTTTAGATGAGGAGGTTGTGACTGGGAATGGTTGGGTTTCAGGAGATTGGCTTGATGGTTGAATGGCTTTCTGGATGCCTCGCTGCCCGGTCGAATGGCAATTAACTGGCCAGGACAGCTAATTGATAAACTGCACGCTCCAAGGACCCCCGTTTTTGGCCCCGGGGTTTGGGGTTTCATATCGGCGAACGTCACAATGCAATGCGTTAATGAAAAGCCACTCCAACTCACTCCTCGTTCGGTGTCCTTCTGTTATCCTTGACTGTTTATCCTGCAGTCGGGCATCCCCTCCCGGTTGGTCAAACAATGGCCTGGCCCAAACAATGCCCGGTCTATTGGCTAAATATTGCAAAAAGGATATGGGCGGGGCGGGGCAACAAACATAAAAAACTGCCCAGCAGGCGGTCATAAAAAATGAACAAATATGGAGAGAAAAAAATAGTGAAAAAAAGCTATATTTTAGCCAAGTTTCAGGCAAAATTTCAGCAAAAAAAATCCCCAAATTAAATGAAAAATTCTTTGTCTAAAAAAGTTTTCCTTTTTTTTATTTTTAAAACATCCTATTTTTTTTTTGGTAAAAAAATCAAGCAAGATCGAGGCAATGAGATAACCTCAGGCTGCAGCAAATTCCTCGTGCCACAAATCAAATGCTGCCCTCCCCGAAAAAAATCACTCCCAGGACCTGAGGTCCTTTGGGGGGTAGCGTTCCGGGGGTAGCATTCTTTTTTTTTATGGCCCATACGGAAATATTTGTTGTGTTTTGTTCCCTTTGCATATTGCCACTAAAAATGAAAATGAAAGCCAAAAAAAGCCGAAAGCACCGCATGGGGCACTCGCATAAAAAACGGAGAAGCAGCAACAACAACACATAAAAAAATCACAAAAAAAACATCAGAAAAAACAGAAACCAAAAGTCGAATCTCGTAATACAAGAAGAAAAAAAAAATAAAGGAAACAGCACTTGAAATTCATTTTATTGAAATTTGTTTAGCTCCGCGCAGAGGAATGCGATTTGTGTGGAAAAAGCATTCTGCCTTCTTGCCACATAAATAAGATTTGCGGCAAGGACCTTCAGGAGTGGCAGGATCTGACTTCCTGAATCAGTGCCAAGGCTAGTGGCAGCCAAGCAACTAATTCAAAAGGAAAACTAAGTTCTTCGCTTAAATAAAGGGAAATTTTATTTCCTTTCAATGGAAGCAAAGGTTTTTTTGAAGGAAAAGGAAAGGAAATTAAAGCTTTGCTAGGATTTTGATTTGGAAAGAGAAAGAGATTCTATTTTATCATTTTAAAAGAGTTTATAATAAAAAAAGGCGTTTTAGGGGTTGTATTAATTAATTGTTAATATTTTTATCATATTTAAAGGCTCTAAAGGCTCTAAAAATCAAAAAACAGATTATTTTTCGTAAGAAAGTTAGAATTCTTTTGAAAACTAAAGGAATAGCTTTTTAAATGCAACAAAAATACAAACTTTTTTATCCAAAAAACAGGATTATTAATAATACAAAATGTAGTACAATTTTTATTAAGAAAAGCATCAAAAATTTACGATTTAATAATTAGTTTCTACATAAAATAATCTAATTAATCGAAGTGAATCGACCAATTTATCGAAAAAAAACCAATCAGTCGGTTATTAATTCATTTAAACACTTTTTAACCAAAAAAAAGTTAATTTTGAATACAAATTGTAGTACAATTGTAATTTAGCTAAATAATTAGCTTCTTCATAAAATATTCCAATTTTTTTATTTAGTTACCAAAAGCCAATTAATCGTAAAGAGCCAATCAGTTTTGGTTAATGAATCATTATATTATTAGCATAATATTTTTGTTTGCCTCCGGAATTGGCGGAATTATTTTCCCGGATTTTTGCCGACAATTTTCCTGGCTTTTATCCTGCCCCTGTCCCTCCCCGTTCTGCCTGAAAAATATTCCGCCTGCAAATGGCCCAAAGCGATAACGTTTAGCGCTTTTTGCTGTTTTTTTCCTGTTTTTTTTTTTTTTTTGCTGCTGCTGCCCCATCTCTTTTCCTCCCTCGCGGTTATTAATGTAATTCTATCTCATGACTTTTGTTTGCCATAAACTGACGTGTGTGACAGGGATGGGGCAAATGGGGGCCGAAACAGGGTGGAGGCTGAGAAGAGATGGCGAGAGACGCGTGTCCACAGGCATGTGATGATGCCATAATGGCTTTTCCCAAGCATGTGTGAGTGTGTCTCTGCAGTGTGTGTGTGAGGATTGCACTGCGAGAAATTTCAGGGGTATTTAAAAGGGTTTTTAAAGCGATTTTGAGGTGATTTTAGTCGATTTTTTGTCGATTTTTGTGGATTTTAGTCAATTTTAGACAATCTTTAGTGGATTTTAGTCGATTTTGAGTCGATTTTTTGTCCATTTCATTCGATTTTAATCGATTTAAGTTGATTGAAGTCGATTTTGGTCGATTTTAGTCGAGTTTATTCGATTTCAGTAGTTTTTAGTCAATTTTGAGTTGATTTTAGTTGATTCTAGTCGAATTTGAGTCTATTTTAGTAGTTTTTTAGTCGATTTTAATCGATCTTAGTCGATTTTTGTCGATTTTTTTTTCGATTTTAGTCAATTTGTAGTCCTTTTTAGTCAATTTTTGTCGATTTTTAGTCAATTTTAGTCGAATTTAGTCTCCAAAAGTGTATAAAAATGTGTTAAAAGTATGCCAAACTTTAAATGAAAACCAAAAGCTCTTAATTCTCATAATCGTGGGTCTATCCCCTCTATCCCAGCTGTACGATAGACGGCAGCGCCCATCGTTAGGCTCCTCGTTGGGCTGTACATTATGCAGAGGGAACTCCGCGAAGAAAAAATACTCCTTATTAAATAACAATAAAAATAAGTAATCAAAAAGTAAAATAATCAAGTTCGAAAACATGAAAAAAATATTCAAAACTCTTTCCAAAATACCTTTCCAAAAAAGTTTGATTTTCAAACCAATCTTAAGAATTCTTCATGAATTTCAACTTCAATTTTCCAAAACAATCTTTTGCTACAAAATATATAGAAACCCCTCATTGTTTTCAGTGCCTTTGAGCCATTGTTATGGCTTTTTCCTTGCCTGTTGTTTTTTTTCGGTGGCAACTCACGTTTTAATGGCAACGAGCGAGCGCGACATTTTTCGATATGTGGAACGTCTGGCTTTGAAGTGGGCTTTGTAAAAAAATGGGGGATGGGGTCCAAAAAAAGAAACAGGAGTGGGTGGTGGAGTGGCTGGGAGTTGGGAGTACGGTTTGGCTTTTACAGTTGTTGCTATTACTCTCCACGGAGTAATATTCAACGATAACTCAGCCAACATTCAGTTTCCAGCAACTCCGAAAACACAAAAACACAAAAGCCGCAGCCAGGACACGTTTGTTGTGAACTCTGTGTGTCCTGTGTGCGAGTCCTGTTGTTTATTTCAATAACTTGGCTATGGCTATGGCTATGGCCATGGTTTCCATGTATATACATTTTTTTTCCCAACTCCAAACTCCCGATTCCACCTCCAACTCATCAAGAAAGCAAGGAAAATGCCAGCGGAGACAGCATCAGCTTAAATATCACTCATACGTCCTGTTGTCTGAGGACTTTCCAAGAAAATAAGCAGTATTTTGGTTAAAAAATGCTAAAAATATTATTAAAATTTAAGAAATTATGTTAGAAATCTTTTAAAAACATTTCCAAACATCTTTAAGACCTAAAAACGGGGCAAACCCTTACCAATATTGGTAGAAAATGTCTCTAAAAACCTTTCATAGACTCTCAAACTTCTTCCACACTTTTCCTTCTTCTTTTACTTCCAAACTTCTTCAAAATTCTATACAAAAAAGCAGCAGAATTTCCCTAAGTGCATTATATAATCACAAACTCGTTGATAATTTTTGCCAAGTTGCCGGGCCATGCCGGGCCATGTCCACCGAACAGGAGCTCTTATTCAGCATTAGTCAGGATCTGTCAGGATAATGGAAAGACTGAGGCAGGGAGGCAGTTAGACAAAAGGCAGACAGAGGGGAAGGAGAGAGAATGTAAAGGACCTCTTACCCTCTGGAGTAACAGGATAACCATCATGGGTGGCAGCCGCCAATACGACAACGATTCCGCTTTTTCATTAAAGTTGGCATAAAAATCACGTTGCTGCGGCAACACAACGCAGACATTATTTCGAATGGGAATGTGAGAGAAAAAAAAAGCTCAATCGTGCTTGAGAATATACGAGGATGTGCATCCTGTTTACCGAGCAAGGACTCCCTTTGGATAATCAAAGGCAAATATTTAAACATGTGATCTGCTCAAGTCCTGTTCGAGTCCCTTTTTCAAGTTCAAATTCATTAAAACGATGCTCCTCCCAGGACCTGCACTTGTAATTTATGAGTTTTAATTGAAAATGTCCTGGCATCTGTGGATTGTTTGCTCCCCTTTTCCAGGCTTGGACATGTTTGGATATCCTTGGACATCCTAGGACATGTTAGCGGAAATTTATGCTTAACATAATGGCCCAAAAACCGGAACAGAACTTGCCCCGACATCGGGCCACGTTAATGTCGTTAATGCCAGAGTGTGTGGCATTTCCTTGATGTCCTTCGGCCATTTGTCAGCTGGCCAGGAGCATCCGGTCATTGTGATTGACATGGAATTGTTATGATCCAAGCATTTGTTTGCTTTTAGTTCAAATCCATCCATCTGTCCTGGATTCTGTTCAGGAATCTATCCAGGCATCTATCCTGCCATCTATCCCCGCCTTTCCATCATCCATCAATCATTTATTCTGACAAATCAAAAGATCGAGTCCTGGGGAAAATCCATTACCTGGCAACTGTTGAGTTCTTTGTTTTCGATTTCCCAGGATTTGGATTTGTCCATCATTTTATCCTTAATTAGTTTCCTTTCTCTTGGAATCAGTTGAGGGATAAATGTTGAGAGAAAAATGTGATAAATAATGCGAAAACCTTTTAGAAATTAAAGGAAAAAAGAGTTTTTATTAGTTGGAAATGTTTAGAGATATTTTATCCCTAAATTATGAAGGATTTTGTTGGAGTTTTTAGAAGAATTTTGATTAACATTAAGAGGCTTTTGAAATGAATTCAGGAAAAGGAAGAAAATCATTTAAAAAACCATGATAAATCCTTCTTAAAAAATGCAATTTGGAAATCGTTGCGGAAGTAATTTATTTTGTTTTTTGAAAAGAAAATGCTTTTGTGGTTAACTTGGAGAAAGGAAAAAGAGGAGAAGGTGGTTCTGGCCTTTGGATGCCTCTTACCAAATGGCCTTTTGGGAAACCCGTCAAGTGCTATAAACGAGTTCGACTTTTTGTTTCGATTCGTTCCCCGGTTTTCCCGTTCCTCGGTTTTTCAATTAAATTGGAAAACAAATTGGAAATTGGAAATTGAAATGCAAATCAAATTAGTCGGCAACAACAGCTAATTCGTTCTTTGTTTCGTTTCCGAGCAGCTGCCGTTTGGCGAAGCCCAACAAGCGTTGCAACAACCAGGGGCAGCAGCTGCAGCAGCGGCAACAACAGGAGCAGCAGCAACAGCAGCGGCAACAGCAGCGGCAGCAACAGTTGCAACATCAGCTGCGGCAACATCTGTACCGCCACCATTGCCCGCTCCGCTTGCCACATTGCCACACCAGCAGCAGCAACAGCAACAACACTTGCAACAGATCAGCAACAACGGCAACAACAACAACAACATTGCCAGCAACACACACAGCCACAGCCACCACAACAACAACAACACATTGCCAGTGGGCGGGCAGCCACAGCAGCTGCAACACCAACGTGCCACCCTGCAACACCCCCCGCTGCCGAACAGCAACATCAAGCAGGCGTCGGTGAAGCTGATCGAAGGATACTCGGATCCCAAGGATACGCGCCAGCACAAGAAGGTCTACCACAAGAAGGCCAAGAGGCGCTCCAACCAGAGCCACAAGCGGCACCAGCAGCATCAGTTCCAGTTGCAGTTGCAGCTGCAACACCAGCACCATCTGCACCAGCAACAACAGTTGCAGCAACAGTTGCAACAGACATTGCCAACGCCACGGAGTGTCCAGCAGCAGCAGCAGCAGTTGCAGCAACAGCAACAGCAACAGCAACAGCAACAGCGACATTCCACCTACAACAACAATAATGGGAATTTAAGGAAGGACAAAAGGAGCAGCCAATACAATTCAGGTGAGAAAAGGGAAATTTTTTATTGAAATTGGGGTAAAGTGAAGGGGTACTAGGCGTATACTTGATATTCCAAAGAAAGCCAAAGAAATCTCTTAAAAGCCTCTTTGAAAGCATAAAATAGCTAGAGAAATCTCTAAAGTTTATTTAGGATAAAGTCGAATATGTATTTATTTTTGGTTTAAAAGAAAACTACTCACCTTTATTGATCTATTTAGAGAGAAAATGGGGTTTATTTTGAATAAAGAACAACAAAGGAACTCCAAGTGTTTACTTTCATATAAGAAATCCTAATTAAACTCTTCAAAAAGATCTAAAATAATGTATGAATCTTAAATAGCAACTTTTAAAAAGACAATTCAGGTGAGTAAATCGAAATTTTTAATCGAAATCGGGAGAAAGGATAGGGATAATGGGCGTATACTTGATATTCAAAAGAAAGACAAGGAAATCCCTTCGAAGAATGTTTAAAAACATGAAATAGCCAGAAAACCCTAAAGTTTGTTTAGGAAAAACTTAAATATGTATTCAGCTTTTGGTTTAAAAGAACAGTATTCATCTTTATTATTCCATTTACGAGAAAGTACTATTTTAAAATCGTATATCCATTAAGCGTATTCCTTAAAAACTTAAGTTAAGAAGCGCAAAAAGGACCTATAAAAGGACATATGATCCTATGGGCGATGTTTGAAACGATTTTATAAAGTTTACACTTCGATTAATTAGAAATCTTTGATTACAAAGGACAAGAAATGAAGTCCCGATTCCTAAATGGTATACTGAAGCAAAATCGTATACAAAATGCCAAAAATATCCTTAAAAACTTGAAGATAAATCTCAGCTTCCAAGAATGGCATATGATTTTGTGAATTTTTGCTAATGAAGGGCTTGCTTCTGCCTTTTGGGATAATTTTAAGGCTGAGAACAAGCTAAGGATGTACAAGGATATATGGAGAAAATATATATTATATATTTGCCCCAAGGCTGTGTGGCTCTGAGGCTGTGAGGCTGTGAGACAGCGTTGACAGTTTCTAATTAAGTCGCAGGACGACACTGCGGCGCCCGAGGATTCGCAATTGAAACGCAAATGGAGTTGACGCAGTCTATTTGGCGCTTGGCTGCCTTGGCTGCCTCCTCCCTCGCAATCAGAGAGAGTCCTTTCTGCATTGCAGCAAAGCACTTGCCCTCCCCCTCACCTTTTCTCCCAGTGCAGCCCTTAATCAGAGTCTCTGCCTTTTTCCATTTTACGCTTCGCTAATCGAAGGCGCCGCAGCGAGAAAAGTTTCTTCCTGGTCTCCTGTCCTCCTGTCCTCCTGTCCTCCTAATTGGTGGCCACTTGCAGTTCCACCACGACCTCCTCCTGGTCTAATGAACCTCACCAGCTTTGGCTTTTGCCTGTCCTGGCCTGAAAGTTTCCTAATTAATTTTTTTTCTTTATTTATTGATTTCAAGTTTAGTTTATTTGTTTGGTTAAAGGATTTGCCTTAAGGACTCTCTCTAGGATATCGATTTTATAGTTTTATTTAAAATATAAAGCAAGTTATTAATGAATTTTGTTTTTTATAGATTCTTCGGCTCCCAAATCCTCGGATGACGAGGCGGACATAGACGAGGAAGTCGAACAGCCACCTTTGCCAGTTGGAGTCCCAGCACCGCTGCCAGGTACTCTACCAGGAACCTTACAAGGAACTCTAACGGGAACTCTGCAAGGTACTCTACCAGGAACCCTTCAAGGAACTGTTCAAGGATCCCTACAAGGAACCCTACCAGGAACTCTACCAGGGACTCTACCAGGAACCCTTCAAGGAACTCAACAAGGAAGCCTACAGGGAACCCTACAAGGAACCCAACAAGGAACTCTCCCAGGAACTCTCCCAGGAACTCTACCGGGAACCCTACAAGGAACCCTACCAGGAACCCTACCAGGACCCACACCAGGTCCCCAAGCAGGACCACAAGCAACTGTCCTGCAATCCATCCTACCCCCAGCCGGTCTCAACTCCCCAGACTCGATATCCGACGATTTAGTGCGTCCTTTGCCGCCGCAACTCCAGCGGAGTCCCAGGAAGCTAACAGTCGCTAATTCAGAGCACAGCAAGAGGCAGCCATCGCCCTACTACTACTCCGATCTCCTTAAAAGTCGCGACAAGGACAAGGAGAAGGACAAGGACAAGGAGGAGATCAAGCTCAAGAGCCGCCAGTCCACAGCCAGCGAGCCGCCGCAACAATCCGCAAGCCAACAGCCGACGGAGTACCGGAAGAGCTCCAGCTTGGATGTGCCACAAGGACAGGAGGAGTTGCCACAGCCCCCAGAGAAGGACAACGAAGATCTCGAGCAAGATCTAGAGGACCTAGACCCGGACAACCAGGCCAAGCGGTACAGCTTCACCGAGGAGGGAGTCCACATAATCCGCTGCGAAACGCCCAGCACCAGCACCTCCGAGGAGTCCGACTGCAGCGAGTGCCTGAAGAGACGCGAGTGGCACGCCCGGGCCCTAGCCCTGGTCCGCAAGACGTGCAACGTCCAGCCCCGACACCCAGCCAGTAACTCCACCGGAAGCGAGCTCCAGTTGCAGCTGCAACATTGCGACGCCGGCGAGGGTGAGCTCCTCAAGTGCTGTCCGCCGCCACCAGCTCCAGTTGCAGTTTCTACATCAGGACCAGTTCCAGGACAAGGACCACCACCAGTCCCTGGACAAGTCACTGGCCAGGGTATTGAGCCGATGCCACCGCACCGCCTGCTGGGACCAGCAGCCGTGTGCGGAGCCTGCATCGCCGCCCCACCATCCTCCTCCGGCGGCCGGGGTAGCCGTGGGGAAGCCGGCGGCGATGAGCTGGAGGAGGAGTACTTCCGGCCACGCAGCATCTTCTATGTCCATCCGCATGGCGTCCACGAATGCGCCGAGTGCGCCGTCCAGCCATCAACGAATCAAACGCCGGCAAGCGCCCAATCGATCAAGACCCTAGATCTCTACGACGACGAGGAGGCCGACGAGGAGGAGGACGAAGAGGAGGACGACGCCGGTGACGGTGACGAGGAGGTGGGGGACGAGGAGGAGGCGGACGATACGGAAGACTCCGAGGACACGGTCGACTCAGAGGAGGACATCATGGGCAGCCGCAGTCGCCGGCAAATCTACGAGACGGCCTTCGATTGTAAGATAGCCAAGTCGGACGACGATCTGGACGAGGTGGATCGCATCACCAACCATTCCGTGCTCCTGCAACTCACCAACAATGGCAACACGGAGCCAGTTGCTCCCAAGTCTCGCACGGACTGCAAACGTGCCAAGAACTCCAAGAACCAGGCTCTGCAGGAGCAGACGGGCGAGGCCCAGGTTCAAGTGCATCACGTCCAGGTGGAGATGGGTAAGCTCCAACTCAACCAGGTCGATCAGCAGAACCAAAACCAGAGCACAAGTCAGAGCCAGACTTCCAATCCCGGCCAGAACGCACAGCAACAACCCATCAAAGGAGGCGAAGCATCCGGAAGCAGCAGCACCCAGCAGCTCCCGGTGCGAGGATACACTCCGTCGCCGCCATCCACGGCCCCGTTGCCGATGAAGTTTCCGGGCAAGCACGACCGCTACCTGAACATGAACAGTATTAGGAGTGCCCCCAATCTGCCCGCCGCCAACCCAGCCCATCCGCGCCTGCGCGATCTCCGCCTGCCGCTGCAGTCCATCAAGAACCAGCAGATGTGCGGCGGCAGCAGCAACGACAACAGCCTGACCGACAGCGCCTACGTGAATCCGCCCTCCACCAACTCCAATTCCAACGCAGCCTCCGGCTCGGCCTCGGCATCGGTGTCCTTGGCGGGTGGCGGAGGATGCGCCGGAGCAGGAGGGGGATCCTCGGGAGGAGCTGCTCCCCGAAGACCGCGCTCGTTTGTCCTGGAGTCCGGCCGGGTTCTGGAACTGCGACGCAGCGCCCAAGGTCCTGGACAGCCGCAGTCGGCGTCCTCGTCGCAGCGCCACCACCATCCCCATCACCACCACCATCGGCGGGGGCACCAGCGATCGGGAAAGGGTCAGTCCAGCATTCCGGGGCACAACTACAGCAGCACGGAGAGCATCGCCACCTCGAGCAGCGGCGGCAGCATGGAGTCCCTGCGCTCCAGCACCAGCGAGGGCAACCGCAGCACCTCCAGCTCCGAGTCCCGGCACTCCAGCTCCCTGAGCTCCCACAGCTCCGAGAGTGGCGGCAGTGGCGGAGGCAATGGCAGTGCCGGCTCCAGCGTGGCCTACCCCCTGCGGCCGGCTCCCTTGCTGCTCCACTCCAAGCTGCACATACTCAGCCCCATTTCGGATAAATCGTCGCAAGAACCGGCCTCGGCCAGCGCCTCGGAGCAGTCCCAGCAGCAGCAGCAGGTTCAGGTCCAGGTTCAAGGGCAGCAGCAGGCGGGTCAGCCTGGTCAGGAGGATGTCCTGCCGGGAACGGGCGCCTCCTCCAAGCAGCCGCGTGGCACTCGGGGCGCAGCTCCCAACAAGGCGCTGCTCCAGCTGGCCGATGAGCTCCTCGGATCGGATAGCGGCATCTCCCTGCACTCCCGCGAGGAGGGAAAGCCGCCAACCCAGGCAGGATTGGCCCTGCAGCGCCTCACCCTGCCCAAGTTGCAACTGATTGGGGCAGACACCTCGGTGTCGGGAGCCACTGCTGGTACCAGCGGCACCGGAGCCAGTGGCAGCGGCAGCGGGGCAGGAGCCACGGCCGGAGGAGCCGGTGGCATGCCGCAGGACCTGAGGGATCTGCCCTTCGACATGCCCAAGCTGAGGCGCCGCAAGACCTTGCAACAGGAGGCGGCCTGCACCTCGGGCAGTGCCACATCCGTGGACCTGGGCGAGCTGCCCTTCGACATGCCCAAGCTGCGGCGGCGCCTGCGGGCCAACCAGGCGGAGATCAACAACCTGCTGATGCACAGCACCGAGTCCAGTGGCATCTCCCAGGCCTCCTCCAGTCATTCCATGCGAGATGATCAGAAGATTTCCAGTAAACTTGGTGGGTTTTCTTATCGATAGTATCTTGGTTCTGTTTCTAACTCTTTGATCCTTTCAGACACGGCTTTGTTCCGCCAGAATCTCACCTTGAATCTGAATGAATCGCGTCAGGCCACCAAGCAGTTCGGCAGCCTGGACCTGAGGGGACTCAATAGCACCAAGGAGCTGAATATGAATCTCTGCCAGGGCTATGTCACGGCTGTGGATCTGATTGATGTCAGCATTCCGCTGGAGAGACAAGGGTGAGCTTTACAACAAGGATATCCTGGATCAGAGACCAAAACTATGATATTATTTTTTAGATGGTATCATGGAGCCATTACACGTATCGAGGCAGAGACAACGTTGCGTCCTTTGGCCGAGGGATCCTTCTTGGTTCGCAACTGTGAGTCCACCAAGCAGGACTACTCCCTCTCCCTCAAGTAAGTCAATCAATTCTAATTCAAAATAAGAAGTTTTATTAAAAATTTCAATCCTTTCCAGGGGCGCCAAGGGCTTCATGCATATGCGGATCCAACGCAACGAAACCGGCCAGTACATTTTGGGCCAATTCAGTCGTCCTTTCGAGACGGTGCCGGAGATGATCCGGCACTTCTGCCTCAATCGGTTGCCAGTGCGCGGTGCTGAGCACATGTGCCTAATCGAACCGGTTATAGCCCAGCTGCTCTAAAAGGACGAAGGACTAAGGACGAAGGACCCATGTATATGAGAATGAAAGATACCGAAAAAAAAAACCAAACAGAATAACATATTAATTAGATTGTAGAGGATATTAGGAACATATGTGAACATTGTATGCACTAGTTATATGCGAATAGTTGTAAACGGAATTTTGCAGATTTTTTTTCATGTTTTTTTTGTCCACAACAACAACCAGAAGAAGAAGAATAACAAGAACAACAAGAGAATGTACACCCACACATAATAGTTTAGCGTTTAAAGTACGTAGCACATTCAGACAATACCAGCAAATAATAACAAAAAAAACCACAAAAAAAAGCGATATTTATATAGAAAGCATATATATACAAGACAATGGATATATATATATATATATACAAAGCATATACAAAAAAAATGCATATATAATGTAGAAGAAGCAAGAGCACTTGACAGTTGGGCATTTTTTAGATGTGTTTTTACGCTGGATAAAGAATAAAGAAAAAAAACGTAGATTTATGGTAGACTACACTGTGCAACTATCACATACACTGGAAAAAAACCAAAAACTTGAGTAACTTATGCAACTTTCCGTAGCACACACACACACTCACACGGTCTATTCCTGTTTGGCTTCAATTGAGAAACTTCACCTCTTACACTGGGCGAAAAAACATGCATCAAACAGGAAGGACTAATGGCTTAGGGCACGTTTACACTATAAGAAAAGTTTTAGCAAGCAACTCTAAAAATTTGTTGATTAATTTTATGTTATCAAAACGAAAAAAAAACTTACAAAAACGAAACAAAAAATGTCGAAAACAAAAAAATTGTATATCTATATAGATGAGAACTATCTTTAGCCTGCGAAGCGATGTCGGATTTTTTTTTTGGTCTTAGCTGTAGGAGAAGGATAAAAGGATACGCGAAATAGAACGCTCAAAGCGCTTTTTGGTTACGAAAAAAAAGGATCGAAACGAAATCGAAATCGGTATCGGTATCGTTATCGAAATCGGTTTGGAAGGATATAGCAACGCATATGAAAAGTCGGTTAAGTGTTAGTTTCTAATTAAAAAAACGAAAAAAAGAAAGCGGTGGCAAAAACTATATATGTATGTATATGCATATATATAATTTATGAATGCTAAATGATATATACTTACTATTTATATTTCTATATATACACCTATACACGATATTAAAGAGCAGTCAATGGTTTTTTGGTTCCAGTTCCGAAAGATATGCAGGATGTGCTAGATGCTAATTAATTAATTGATCAATTAATTAATTAACTAATTACGTATATTGGCAGTTTTCTGTTTCACCTTAATACCGCCGAGCAATATGCAAAATAATTTCCAATTTACGTTTATCTATGTGTGTGCCAAAGTATTATTCTAGTCTAGAACATTATTTTAACCAAGTTTTTCATTCTTTTTTTTGTCTAATTTATACAGTTTTTTTTTTGTTAGACTCTGTTAATTGTTGCCTAATTTCTAATACTCAAGCAATCCGATGCAGTGCAATATATACATATATCTATATCTATGATTTTGACTAATTTAGCTCTAAGTTAAGCCATTATTATTGTCCATTATTAAGAGCCAAGTCCAGTGACAGTTTTCCGCGATTTCCCCGGTGAAAGCTGCTCCAAATTCTAAACGGCTTTTGTAAATAACAAAAAAAAACACAACCAAATTGAAGAAAGAAACCAAATAGTATACAAAACTCACTAACAGACAGATCGGATCAGATAATATATATGATTTTATTTGCAATAACTTCTAAGCTAAGATTTCAACTTCACATAGAAAACCAAAAAACAAGTAACAACAAAATGAAAACGAACAGCAACCACATACATATACGATATATATATATATAATATATATGAATATATATTTTGAGGCTTCCGTAGCAACATAAAAAGTCCAAAAATCCAAAAACCAGATTTCCACAAGAAAAGAAAATGAATCCAAATGATGTATCGCTTCCGTTTTTGTTGTGTATAAATGTACTTATGTCTGTGGATTAATCTAACCGATCCTTGAATTCCAAAACAAATGAAAAACCAAAAGAGAAGAGCTCTATCTCTCAAATCGCACCCTAAAATATCTGATTAATTCAATTAGTACAGAGCGAATACGTAAAATAAAACACGAGGAGCGTCAACAAAACAAAAAACTCAACAAATCGAAACGAACGAAATGTATTTAATAAAAATAAATATAAAAATTTCCAAAAAAAATAATACTACTGTGTTTTTATTGGGGAAATGGCCAAAGAGTCTCTATAAACAATTTTTTTTTAATTGAATGAGACTTATTTTGAATTTTTTAACCGGTTAGCCGAGTTTCGAACCGATCTTACGATAGTTCGATAACAGTGGAAGAATCTGTAGTATTTTTTAGTGTATCCGTGATTGGTCATACTGACTCTAATTAGCAAAACAATTGTTTACATTTGCTATTTTTTTACTTAAATGGATTCAAATAAGAACAAATCTGACAAACTGAATGCAAGTGGACTGAAAGAGTGCCCCAGCAATTATCCAAGAAGAAGGACCCCGGAACAGACCCCGAGGCATGCGTAATGACTGCGAACCTGCGCGGTGGAAAACACGGCCCAGGCGGCACCGAAAGATCGTTGGGACGCAGGAGATCTCGGGAAAACTTAAAATAGGTACTAATAATAGGTTGAATTAACCAATTCTACTAAACCAGTATTTTTTATCAACAGGACTACAACCATGAATGTTCCCCTTCGTGGAGCAGTACTTCACCTTGGAATACGATCATCTTGAAGCCCTAAGACTGGCGCTACTACAGAGGCGCCTTCCTATTGTCAGGTGAGTCAATATCCTTAATATCTAAAACCAGTATTTTAATGAGATTTCATGGCTTGTATTCCCTCAGGTAAATGGGAAGAATTCTAAGCGACCCATCTTCCTGTTTGTGTCGCAGGTGATCCTGCATGGCCTACGAGATTCTTCAGACATGAGATCCGGAATGGTTCCTGAATTGGAATGCCTACAGAGTTGTGGAAAAGTAATCTCCACTGATCCAGATAACAAAATCAGGTACGGGACAAATTCAGATTCCAAAATCTCTTTTCATCAACATTTTAATCAATATTTTAGCCATTCCCCAACGGATTTCGGAATGTTTTACCATTTTGGAACCAGCGCTTCATTTGCCGTCAATCTGCATCAAAAGATCTGGAAAGTAGAACCGAAAATATTTCGATCGATTTTTCGCGATTTTGGAAAGGGGTACCATCATGATTTTTTGCAAAAATCGGGTTAGTTTGATTTTATCGATTTTCTGTTAGTTTTTTATGAATATTTTGGCCATTTCTTAACAGATTTCGGAACGGTATACCATTTTGGAACCAGCGCTTCATTTGCCGCCCATCTGCATCAAAAGATTTGGAAAGTAGAGCGAAAAGAATTTCGATCGATTTTTTGCGATTTTGGAAAGGGGTACCATCATGATTTTTTTCAAAAATCAGCTTTCTGTAATTTGGTCGATTTTCCGTCCGTTTTTTGTGAATATTTTGGCCATTTCCTAACAGATTTTGGAATGGTATACCATTTTGGAACCAGCGCTTCGTTAGTCGCCAATCTGCATCAAAAGATCTGGAGAAGAGGACAAAACATATTTCGATCGATTTTTCGCGATTTTGGAAAGGGGTACCATCATGATTTTTTGCAAAAATCGGGTTAGTGCAACTTTGTCAATTTTCTGTTAGTTTTTTATGAATATTTTTGCCATTTCCCAACAGATTTTGGAATGGTATACCATTTTGGAACCAGCGCTTCGTTAGTCGCCAATCTGCATCAAAAGATCTGGAGAAGAGGACAAAACATATTTCGATCGATTTTTTGCGATTTTGGAAAGGGGTACCATCATGATTTTTTTCAAAAATCGGGTTAGTGCAACTTTGTCAATTTTCTGTTGGTTTTTTATGAATATTTTGGCCATTTTCAAACAGATTTCGGAATGGTATACCATTTTGGAATCAGAACTTCATTCTGCGTCGATCTGCATCCAAGGATTTCGAAAATGGACCTGCCTAGGCTAGCCTGGACGGATCCTGGCCCAGCCTAGGCCACCCTGGACGGATCCTGGACCTGCCTAGGCCACCCTGGACGGATCCTGGACCTGCCTAGGCCACCCTGGACGGATCCTGGACCTGCCTAGGCCACCCTGGACGGATCCTGGACCTGCCTAGGCCAGCCTGGACCTGCCTAGGCTAGCCTGGACGGATCCTGGCCCAGCCTAGGCCACCCTGGACGGATCCTGGACCTGCCTAGGCCAGCCTGGACGGATCCAGGCCCAGCCTAGGTCACCCTGGACGGATCCTGGACCTGCCTAGGCCACCCTGGAGGAATCCTGGACCTGCCTAGGCCACCCTGGACGGATCCTGGACCTGCCTAGGCCAGCCTGGACCTGCCTAGGCTAGCCTGGACGGATCCTGGCCCTGCCTGGGCCACCCTGGACGGAACCTGGACCTGCCTAGGCCACCCTGGACGGATCCTGGACCTGCCTAGGCCAGCCTGGACGGATCCTGGCCCAGCCTAGGTCACCCTGGACGGATCCTGGACCTGCCTAGGCCACCCTGGAGGAATCCTGGACATTGCCTAGACCACCCTGGACGGATCCTGGACCTGCCTAGGCCAGCCTGGACCTGCCTAGGCCACCCTGGACGAATCCTGGACCTGCCTGGCCACCCTGGAGGAATCCTGGACCTTCCTAGGCCACCCTGGACCTGCCTAGGCTAGCCTGGACCTGCCAAAGCTAGTCTGGACGGATCCTGGCCCAGACTAGGCCACCCTGGACGGATCCTGGACCTGCCTAGGCCACCCTGGAGGACGGATCGTGGGTCAGCCTTCTGCAGCACCTGGAGCAGCCGTAGGAGATCCTGGAGATCCAGAACAGCACCTATTTCTTCAGTTTACACCAATTTTCCGAGTTTTCTTTCATTTTCCAGGTTTTCTGCCTGGACCTGCCTAGGCCAGCCTGGACGGATCCTGGACCTGCCTAGGCCAGCCTGGACGGATCCTGGCCCAGCCTAGGTCACCCTGGACGGATCCTGGACCTGCCTAGGCCACCCTGGAGGAATCCTGGACATTGCCTAGACCACCCTGGACGGATCCTGGACCTGCCTAGGCCAGCCTGGACCTGCCTAGGCCACCCTGGACGGATCCTGGACCTGCCTAGGCCACCCTGGACGGATCATGGACCTGCTTAGGCCAGCCTGGACGGATCCTGGCCCAGCTTAGGCCACCCTGGACGGAACCTGGACCTGCCTAGGCCACCCTGGACGGATCCTGGACCTGCCTAGGCCAGCCTGGACGGATCCTGGCCCAGCCTAGGTCACCCTGGACGGATCCTGGACCTGCCTAGGCCACCCTGGAGGAATCCTGGACATTGCCTAGACCACCCTGGACGGATCCTGGACCTGCCTAGGCCAGCCTGGACCTGCCTAGGCCACCCTGGACGGATCCTGGACCTGCCTAGGCCACCCTGGACGGATCATGGACCTGCTTAGGCCAGCCTGGACGGATCCTGGCCCAGCCTAGGTCACCCTGGACGGATCCTGGACCTGCCTAGGCCACCCTGGAGGAATCCTGGACATTGCCTAGGCCACCCTGGACGGATCGTGGACCTGCATAGGCCAGCCTGGACCTGCCTAGGCCACCCTGGACGAATCCTGGACCTGCCTGGCCACCCTGGAGGAATCCTGGACCTGCCTAGGCCACCCTGGACGGATCCTAAACCTGCCTGGGCCACCCTGGACGGATCCTGGACCAGCCTAGGCCATCCTGGACGGATCCTGGACCTGCCTGGGTCACCCTGGACGGATCCTGGACCTGCCTAGGCCAGCCTGGACCTGCCTAGGCCAGCCTGGACCTGCCTAGGCCAGCCTGGACGAATCCTGGACCTGCCTAGGCCACCCTGGACGAATCCTGGACCTGCCTAGGCCACCCTGGAGGAATCCTGGACCTGCCTAGGCCAACCTGGACCTGCCTAGGCCAGCCTGGACCTGCCAAAGCTAGTCTGGACGGATCCTGGCCCAGACTAGGCCACCCTGGACGGATCCTGGACCTGCCTAGGCCACCCTGGAGGACGGATCGTGGGTCAGCCTTCTGCAGCACCTGGAGCAGCCGTAGGAGATCCTGGAGATCCAGAACAGCACCTATTTCTTCAGTTTACACCAATTTTCCGAGTTTTCTTTCATTTTCCAGGTTTTCTGCCTGGACCTGCCTAGGCCAGCCTGGACCTGCCTAGGCCACCCTGGACGAATCCTGGACCTGCCTAGGCCACCCTGGACGAATCCTGGACCTGCCTAGGCCACCCTGGAGGAATCCTGGACCTGCCTAGGCCAACCTGGACCTGCCTAGGCCAGCCTGGACCTGCCAAAGCTAGTCTGGACGGATCCTGGCCCAGACTAGGCCACCCTGGACGGATCCTGGACCTGCCTAGGCCACCCTGGAGGACGGATCGTGGGTCAGCCTTCTGCAGCACCTGGAGCAGCCGTAGGAGATCCTGGAGATCCAGAACAACACCTATTTCTTCAGTTTACACCAATTTTCCGAGTTTTCTTTCATTTTCCAGGTTTTCCCCGAATTTTCCTTGATTTCCAGAATTTTTCCGAATTTTCCTGTATTTTCCCGAATTTTTCATAATTTTTCTGAATTTTTCTGCATTTCCAGATTTTTAAAAATCCAAAAATCGACCTCTGCCACTTCTGAAGTACCAGGCGAACAGAAATCAGCAGAAGGTGGATGCCGAATTTTTAACTTTTGGCGGGAAAAGATTTTGAATTTGAAAAAAATACCAAAAAAATTTAACGGAAAAATACCAAAAAATGTAACGAAAAAATACCAGATTTTAATTTTTTTGGTATTTTTCCGTTACATTTTTTGGTATTTTTCCGTTAAAATTTTTTTGGTATTTTTTTCAAATTCAAAATCTTTTCCCGCCAAATTTTGAAAATTCCCGCCAAATTTTAAAAATTCGGCATCCACCTTCTGCTGATTTCTGTTCGCCTGGTACCTCAGAAGTGGCGGAGGCCAATTTTGGGGTTTTTAAAAGTCTGAAAATGCAAAAAATTCTGGAAAATTCAGGAAAATTCGGGAAAATTCAGGAAAATTCGGGAAAAATCAGGAAAATTCGGGAAAATTCAGGAAAATTCGAAAAACTCGGATAGTAAAATCAAGGAAAACCTGGAAAATGAAAGAAAACTTGGAAAATTGGTGTAAACAGTGTGCTTTATTTTCAATAAAACATGCTTACAAATACAGATACATGTATTTACATAGGAAAATGCTTAAAATATGGAGAAATAGGTGCTGTTCTGGATCTCCAGGATCTCCTACGGCTGCTCAGGGTGCTGCAGAAGGCTGGCCCACGATCCGTCCTCCAGGGTGGCCTAGGCAGGTCCAGGATGGCCCAGGCAGGTCCAGGATTCGTCCAGGGTGGACTAGGCAGGTCCAGGATCCGTCCAGGGTGGCCTAGGCTGGGCCAGGATCCGTCCAGGGTGGCCTAGGCAGGTCCAGGATCCGTCCAGGCTAGCCTAGGCAGGTCCAGGCTGGCCTAGGCAGGTCCAGGATTCCTACAGGGTAGCCTAGGCTGGGCCAGGATCCGTCCAGGGTGGCCTAGGCGGGTCCAGGATCCGTCCAGGCTAGCCTAGGCAGGTCCAGGCTGGCCTAGGCTGGTCCAGGATTCCTCCAGGGTGGCCTAGGCTGGGCCAGGATCCGTCCAGGGTGGCCTAGGCAGGTCCAGGATCCGTCCAGGCTAGCCTAGGCAGGTCCAGGCTGGCCTAGGCAGGTCTAGGATCGGTCCAGGCTGGCCTAGGCGGGTCCAGGATTCCTCCAGGGTGGCCTAGGCTGGGCCAGGATCCGTCCAGGGTGGCCTAGGCGGGTCCAGGATCCGTCCAGGCTAGCCTAGGCAGGTCCAGGCTGGCCTGGGCAGGTCCAGGATTCCTCCAGGGTGGCCTAGGCAGGTCCAGGATCCGTCCAGGCTAGCCTAGGCAGGTCCAGGATTCGTCCAGGCTGGCCTAGGCAGGTCCAGGATTCGTCCAGGCTGGCCTAGGCAGGTCCAGGATCCGTCCAGGCTAGCCTAGGCAGGTCCAGGCTGGCCTAGGCAGGTCCAGGATCCGTCCAGCCTGGCCTAGGCAGGTCCAGGACCCGTCCAGGGTGGCCTAGGCAGGTCCAGGATCCGTCCAGGGTGGCCTAGGCAGGTCCAGGATCCGTCCAGGCTAGCCTAGGCAGGTCCAGGGTGGAATAGGCAGGTCCACGATCCGTCCAGGCTAGCCTAGGCAGGTCCAGGCTGGCCTAGGCAGGTCCAGGATCCGTCCAGGGTGGCCTAGGCAGGTCCAGGATTCGTCCAGGCTGGCCTAGGCAGGTCCAGGATCCGTCCAGGGTGGCCTAGGCTGGGCCAGGATCCGTCCAGGGTGGCCTAGGCAGGTCCAGGATCCGTCCAGGCTAGCCTAGGCAGGTCCAGGCTGGCCTAGGCAGGTCCAGGATTCGTCCAGGCTGGCCTAGGCAGGTCCAGGATTCGTCCAGGCTGGCCTAGGCAGGTCCAGGATCCGTCCAGGGTGGCCTAGGCAGGTCCAGGATCCGTCCAGGCTAGCCTAGGCAGGTCCAGGCTGGCCTAGGCAGGTCCAGGATCCGTCCAGGCTAGCCTAGGCAGGTCCAGGGTGGCCTAGGCAGGTCCAGGATCCGTCCAGGGTGGCCTAGGCTGGGCCAGGATCCGTCCAGGGTGGCCTAGGCTGGACCAGGATCCCTCCAGGCTGGCCTAGGCAGGTCCAGGCTGGCCTAGGCAGGTCCAGGATCCGTCCAGGGTGGCCTAGGCAGGTCCAGGATCCGTCCAGGCTGGCCTAGGCAGGTCCAGGATTCGTCCAGGCTGGCCTAGGCAGGTCCACGATCCGTCCAGGCTAGCCTAGGCAGGTCCAGGCTGGCCTAGGCAGGTCCAGGATCCGTCCAGGGTGGCCTAGGCTGGGCCAGGATCCGTCCAAGGTGGCGTAGGCTGGGCCAGGATCCCGCCAGGCTGGCCTAGGCAGGTCCAGGCTGGCCTAGGCAGGTCCAGGATCCGTCCAGGCTAGCCTAGGCAGGTCCAGGGTGGCCTAGGCAGGTCCAGGATCCGTCCAGGCTGGCCTAGGCAGGTCCAGGATTCGTCCAGGCTGGCCTAGGCAGGTCCAGGATCCGTCCAGGCTAGCCTAGGCAGGTCCAGGCTGGCCTAGGCAGGTCCAGGATCCGTCCAGGCTAGCCTAGGCAGGTCCAGGCTGGCCTAGGCAGGTCCAGGATCCGTCCAGGGTGGCCTAGGCTGGTCCAGGATCCGTCCAGGGTGGCCTAGGCAGGTCCAGGATCCGTCCAGCCTGGCCTAGGCAGGTCCAGGATTCGTCCAGGCTGGCCTAGGCAGGTCCAGGATCCGTCCAGGCTGGCCTAGGCAGGTCCAGGATCCGTCCAGGCTAGCCTAGGCAGGTCCAGGGTGGCCTAGGCAGGTCCAGGATCCGTCCAGGCTGGCCTAGGCTGGTCCAGGATCCGTCCAGGGTGGCCTAGGCAGGTCCAGGATCCGTCCAGCCTGGCCTAGGCAGGTCCAGGATTCGTCCAGGCTGGCCTAGGCAGGTCCAGGATCCGTCCAGGCTAGCCTAGGCAGGTCCAAGCTGGCCTAGGTAGGTCCAGGATTCCTACAGGGTAGCCTAGGCTGGGCCAGGATCCGTCCAGGGTGGCCTAGGCGGGTCCAGGATCCGTCCAGGGTGGCCTAGGCTGGGCCAGGATCCGTCCAGGGTGGCCTAGGCAGGTTCAGGATCCGTCCAGGCTAGCCTAGGCAGGTCCAGGCTGGCCTAGGCAGGTCCAGGATTCCTACAGGGTAGCCTAGGCTGGGCCAGGATCCGTCCAGGGTGGCCTAGGCGGGTCCAGGATCCGTCCAGGCTAGCCTAGGCAGGTCCAGGCTGGCCTAGGCAGGTCCAGGATTCCTCCAGGGTGGCCTAGGCTGGGCCAGGATCCGTCCAGGGTGGCCTAGGCAGGTCCAGGATCCGTCCAGGCTAGCCTAGGCAGGTCCAGGCTGGCCTAGGCAGGTCCAGGATCGGTCCAGGATTCCTCCAGGGTGGCCTAGGCTGGGCCAGGATCCGTCCAGGGTGGCCTAGGCGGGTCCAGGATCCGTCCAGGCTAGCCTAGGCAGGTCCAGGCTGGCCTAGGCAGGTCCAGGATCCGTCCAGGCTAGCCTAGGCAGGTCCAGGATCCGTCCAGCCTGGCCTAGGCAGGTCCAGGACCCGTCCAGGGTGGCCTAGGCAGGTCCAGGATCCGTCCAGGGTGGCCTAGGCAGGTCCAGGATCCGTCCAGGCTAGCCTAGGCAGGTCCAGGGTGGCCTAGGCAGGTCCACGATCCGTCCAGGCTAGCCTAGGCAGGTCCAGGCTGGCCTAGGCAGGTCCAGGATCCGTCCAGGGTGGCCTAGGCAGGTCCAGGATTCGTCCAGGCTGGCCTAGGCAGGTCCAGGATCCGTCCAGGGTGGCCTAGGCAGGTCCAGGATCCGTCCAGGCTGGCCTAGGCAGGTCCAGGATCCGTCCAGGGTGGCCTAGGCAGGTCCAGGATCCGTCCAGGCTAGCCTAGGCAGGTCCAGGGTGGCCTAGGCAGGTCCAGGATTCGTCCAGGCTAGCCTAGGCAGGTCCAGGATCCGTCCAGGCTAGCCTAGGCAGGTCCAGGGTGGCCTAGGCAGGTCCAGGATCCGTCCAGGCTGGCCTAGGCAGGTCCAGGATTCGTCCAGGCTGGCCTAGGCAGGTCCAGGATCCGTCCAGGCTGGCCTAGGCAGGTCCAGCCTGGCCTAGGCAGGTCCAGGACCCGTCCAGGCTGGCCTAGGCAGGGCCAGGATCCGTCCAGGGTGGCCTAGGCTGGACCAGGATCCCTCCAGGCTGGCCTAGGCAGGTCCAGGCTGGCCTAGGCAGGTCCAGGATCCGTCCAGGGTGGCCTAGGCAGGTCCAGGATCCGTCCAGGCTGGCCTAGGCAGGTCCAGGATTCGTCCAGGCTGGCCTAGGCAGGTCCACGATCCGTCCAGGCTAGCCTAGGCAGGTCCAGGCTGGCCTAGGCAGGTCCAGGATCCGTCCAGGGTGGCCTAGGCTTGGCCAGGATCCGTCCAAGGTGGCGTAGGCTGGGCCAGGATCCCTCCAGGCTGGCCTAGGCAGGTCCAGGCTGGCCTAGGCAGGTCCAGGATCCGTCCAGGCTAGCCTAGGCAGGTCCAGGGTGGCCTAGGCAGGTCCAGGATCCGTCCAGGCTGGCCTAGGCAGGTCCAGGATTCGTCCAGGCTGGCCTAGGCAGGTCCAGGATCCGTCCAGGCTAGCCTAGGCAGGTCCAGGCTGGCCTAGGCAGGTCCAGGATCCGTCCAGGCTAGCCTAGGCAGGTCCAGGCTGGCCTAGGCAGGTCCAGGATCCGTCCAGGGTGGCCTAGGCTGGTCCAGGATCCGTCCAGGGTGGCCTAGGCAGGTCCAGGATCCGTCCAGCCTGGCCTAGGCAGGTCCAGGATTCGTCCAGGCTGGCCTAGGCAGGTCCAGGATCCGTCCAGGCTGGCCTAGGCAGGTCCAGGATCCGTCCAGGCTAGCCTAGGCAGGTCCAGGGTGGCCTAGGCAGGTCCAGGATCCGTCCAGGGTGGCCTAGGCTGGTCCAGGATCCGTCCAGGGTGGCCTAGGCAGGTCCAGGATCCGTCCAGCCTGGCCTAGGCAGGTCCAGGATTCGTCCAGGCTGGCCTAGGCAGGTCCAGGATCCGTCCAGGCTAGCCTAGGCAGGTCCAGGATCCGTCCAGGCTAGCCTAGGCAGGTCCAAGCTGGCCTAGGCAGGTCCAGGATCCGTCCAGGGTGGCCTAGGCAGGTCCAGGATCCGTCCAGGGTGGCCTAGGCAGGTCCAGGATCCGTCCAGCCTGGCCTAGGCAGGTCCAGGATTCGTCCAGGCTGGCCTAGGCAGGTCCAGGATCCGTCCAGGCTGGCCTAGGCAGGTCCAGGATCCGTCCAGGCTAGCCTAGGCAGGTCCAGGGTGGCCTAGGCAGGTCCAGGATCCGTCCAGGCTGGCCTAGGCAGGTCCAGGATCCGTCCAGGCTGGCCTAGGCAGGTCCAGGATTCCTCCAGGATGGCCTAGGCTGGGCCAGGATCCGTCCAGGGTGGCCTAGGCAGGTCCAGGATCCGTCCAGGGTGGCCTAGGCAGGTCCAGGATCCGTCCAGGGTGGCCTAGGCAGGTCCAGGATCCGTCCAGGGTGGTCTAGGCTGGGCCAGGATCCGTCCAGGCTAGCCTAGGCAGGTCCATTTTCGAAATCCTTGGATGCAGATCGACGCAGAATGAAGTTCTGATTCCAAAATGGTATACCATTCCGAAATCTGTTGGGAAATGGCCAAAATATTCATAAAAAACCAACAGAAAATTGACAAAGTTGCACTAACCCGATTTTTGCAAAAAATCATGATGGTACCCCTTTCCAAAATCGCAAAAAATCGATCGAAATATTTTCGGTTCTACTTTCCAGATCTTTTGATGCAGATTGGCGGCAAATGAAACGCTGGTTCCAAAATGGTATACCATTCCGAAATCTGTTGGAAAATGGCCAAAATATTCATAAAAAACCAACAGAAAATTGACAAAGTTGCACTAACCCGATTTTTGCAAAAATCATGATGGTACTTTCCAAAATCGCAAAAAATCGATCGAAATATTTTCGGTTCTACTTTCCAGATCTTTTGATGCAGATTGACGGCAAATGAAGCGCTGGTTCCAAAATGGTAAAACATTCCGAAATCCGTTGGGGAATGGCTAAAATATTGATTAAAATTTTGATCAAAAGAGATTTTGGAATCTGAATTTGTCCCGTACCTGATTTTGTTATCCGGATCAGTGGAGATTACTTTTCCACAACTCTGTAGGCATTCCAATTCAGGGACCGCATCCGGATCTCATGTCTGTAGGATCTCGTAGGCCATGCAGGATCACCTGCGACACAAACAGGAAGATGGGTCGCTTAGAATTCCCATTTACCTAAGGGAATACAAGCCATGAAATCTCATTAAAATACTGGTTTTAGATATTAAGGATATTGACTCACCTGACAATAGGAAGGCGCCTCTGTAGTAGCGCCAGTCTTAGGGCTTCAAGATGATCGTATTCCAAGGTGAAGTACTGCTCCACGAAGGGGAACATTCATGGTTGTAGTCCTGTTGATAAAAAATACTGGTTTAGTAGAATTGGTTAATTCAACCTATTATTAGTACCTATTTTAAGTTTTCCCGAGATCTCCTGCGTCCCAACGATCTTTCGGTGCCGCCTGGGCCGTGTTTTCCACCGCGCAGGTTCGCAGTCATTGCGCATGCCTCGAGGTCTGTTCCGGGGTCCTTCTTCAGCCTTTGGATGATCTTTTGTTCTTATTTGATTCCATTTAAGTAAAAATATAGCAAATGTTAACAATTGTTGTGCTAATTAGAGTCAGTATGACCAATCACGGATACACTAAAAAATACTAGAGATTCTTCCACTGTTATCGAATATCGTAAGATCGGTTCGGAGCTCGGCTAATCGGTTAAAAAAATTCAAAATGGGCCTTCAATATCCTTCGATCTGTAGCAAAAGATCCACAAAATCGGAAAAACAAAATTCGAGACGATTTTTTCCAAAAAATTATGATGGTACCCCTTTCCAAAATCGCGAAAAATCGATCCAAATTTGGTTCGTTTTAGTTACCAGATCTTTTGATGCAGATTGACGGCAAATAAAGCGCTGGTTCCAAAATGGTATACCATTCCGAAATCTGTTGGGAAATGGCCAAAATATTCATAAAAAACCAACAGACAATTGACAAAGTTGGACTAACCCGATTTTTGCAAAAAAATCATGATGGTACCCCTTTCCAAAATCGCAAAAAATCGATCGAAATATTTTCGGTTCTACTTTCCAGATCTTTTGATGCAGATTGGCGGCAAATGAAACGCTGGTTCCAATATGGTATACCATTCCGAAATCTGTTGGAAAATGGCCAAAATATTCATAAAAAACCAACAGAAAATTGACAAAGTTGCACTAACCCCTTTCCAAAATCGCAAAAAATCGATCGAAATATTTTTTGTCCTCTTCTCCAGATCTTTTGATGCAGATTGGCGGCAAATGAAGCGCTGGTTCCAAAATGGTATACCGTTCCGAAATCTGTTAAGAAATGGCCAAAATATTCATAAAAAACCAACAGAAAATTGACAAAGTTGCACTAACCCGATTTTTGCAAAAAATCATGATGGTACCCCTTTCCAAAATCGCAAAAAATCGATCGAAATATTTTCGGTTCTACTTTCCAGATCTTTTGATGCAGATTGGCGGCAAATGAAACGCTGGTTCCAAAATGGTATACCATTCCGAAATCTGTTGGAAAATGGCCAAAATATTCATAAAAAACCAACAGAAAATTGACAAAGTTGCACTAACCCGATTTTTGCAAAAAATCATGATGGTACCCCTTTCCAAAATCGCGAAAAATCGATCGAAATATTTTCGGTTCTACTTTCCAGATCTTTTGATGCAGATTGACGGCAAATGAAGCGCTGGTTCCAAAATGGTAAAACATTCCGAAATCCGTTGGGGAATGGCTAAAATATTGATTAAAATGTTGATGAAAAGAGATTTTGGAATCTGAATTTGTCCCGTACCTGATTTTGTTATCCGGATCAGTGGAGATTACTTTTCCACAACTCTGTAGGCATTCCAATTCAGGGACCGCATCCGGATCTCATGTCTGTAGGATCTCGTAGGCCATGCAGGATCACCTGCGACACAAACAGGAAGATGGGTCGCTTAGAATTCTTCCCATTTACCTGAGGGAATACAAGCCATGAAATCTCATTAAAATACTGGTTTTAGATATTAAGGATATTGACTCACCTGACAATAGGAAGGCGCCTCTGTGGTAGCGCCAGTCTCAGGGCTTCCAGATGATCGTATTCAAAGGTGAAGTACTGCTCCATGATGGGGAAGTTTGCATTCATGGTCGCAGTCCTGTTGATAAAAAAATACAGGTTTAGTAGAATTGGTTAATTTTACCTATTATTAGTACCTATTTTAAGTTTTCCCGAGATCTCCTGCGTCCCAACGATCTTTGTGTGTGTTTCCACCGCGCAGGTTCGCAGGCATTGCGCATGCCTCAGGGTCTGTTCCGGGGTCCTTCTTCAGCCATTGGATGATTGTTGGGGCACTCTTCTGGCCCAGTCGCATTTAGTTATCCAATTTTGTTCTGATTTGATTCCATTTAAGTGTAAAAATAGCAAATGTAAACAATTGTTGTGCTAATTAGACTCAGTATGACCAATCACGAATGCACTAAAAAATACTAGAGATTTTTCAGCTGT
Organism: Drosophila ercepeae; assembly: GCA_018150545.1. Taxonomy (NCBI): domain Eukaryota; kingdom Metazoa; phylum Arthropoda; class Insecta; order Diptera; family Drosophilidae; genus Drosophila; species Drosophila ercepeae. Next base: position 3,637,829 of record JAECWL010000174.1, read on the forward strand.
TATTGAACTATCGTACGATCGGTTCGGAACTCGGCTAACCGTTGAAATAATCGATATAATTGTCATTCAATGTTAATTTAAAACAATCCATACTTTATTAATCAGGGAATCAATATTCTCCGATCTGCATCTGGAAGTCTTCGGGAATAAGATGAAAACTTTCTTGCCAATTTTTTGTGGTCGTATCCCTTTGAAAATAGTCGAAAATCGGATTGAATTTAAGGTAACAATACTCGTCCTGAGGTTCAGAAACCTATGATATTGAAGGATCTGCCTAGAATTGGCTGAATTATGGACATTGAAGCTTTTTCCTGGCCAAATTGTAACTTTTTAAACCATTTTGAATCATTTCTTTTAGATTCTTCAAGAATAGATTGTCGATTGGCTTCGAATTGATTTAATTTTGTAAAGATATATCCCTATATTCCGGAATATTGGCATATTGGAAAAGGAAATATCTATTCCCCTTCTTTAGAAAAATCTTTGGCGTACTTTTAGGCATTCAAATATACTTTAAAGATATATTCTCTGTATATATTTAGCCTCTTTTTCAATTTTCTTTTGCTTTAGGAGTAAGTAAATGGCAAGTAATTGAAAACGCAGAGCCTATTCAAGCTTTCTGAGCACCTGTACGTTAGGATAAATGTTTTACAGAATTCTATATGCCATTCGTTGTGTATTCCAGCAATCGGAATTACATTAAATTATTATAATTCGGTTCTTGGTTGTGTTTCTATAATTTATTTAATCGTCTTTTGCATATTGGTTTCATACATATTGTATTTTGTTTGTATATATATTATTATAGTTATTTTTTATGTAGGTTATACATAGATAAAGTTGATTTTTGTAATAAATTATAAGCAAGTCGTCTGTGCTCGCATTGAAAATACGAAGAATTATATACAAAAGAGTTCGCGAACGTAAACATTCTAAATTATACAATTAAGTACAGGCAATTCAAATCAGTTTCATTTTTTAGTTTAAATTTCTCGTTTTTTAAAATTAATTCGTTGATTTCTTTTCTTTTAAAGGTAAACAAAATGGAGACACGGGAAGGAGAAGGCGCCAGGAGGGGAGGAGGAGAAGGAAAGTGGCGTATAAGGATGCGGTTAAGGATATAAGGATATCGTGTGTTCTACATATATATAGTTATAATTTGGTCTGCTCTGCACCAGCTTGTTGGTGGCCACGGATTATACTGATCCCGATCCCGATCCTGATCCTGATCCTGATCCTGATTTATGATATTGATATACTGATCTGGATCCTGTTTCTGATCCCCTAAAGAGCCGCCTCCACAGCCGCTCCTCCCTCGGCGTTCTTCTTGATCAGATTCTCCCACTGGGCAATCAGTCCTCGGGAGGATGGCGCCTCCTCCGGCGTCAGGTCACACAGCTGCGCCAAGGACATGGCCGGACGCATTCCATTGCCACTCGAAATGCCATTCCCGTTGGCCAAGTAGGCTGTGGCATTCAGACTCCGATTTCCCGATGGCTTGTGGATGATGACCTCTGGTTCGTTTCTGTTTACGAGATTGAAAGGATTATTTGTCTTTCAGGATTTATGTTCAAAAAAACTCACCCATTCCGGTCTAGCTCTTGGGTAGACTGGGCATTGCGTAGCTTTCCAGGTCCATAGCAGTGCTCCACCTCAGAATCCTCATCGTCATCGTCCACATCGGCCTCGTCGTCTGTGCTGAGTTGTCTGGAAAATAAAAACAATCAAGGATGATATCGATAAGGAAGGATCATAGATCTGTACATACAGCTTGTCTAGGGAAGCCTTCAAGGTGTTCTGCCTGTTGATCTTGCGCAGCCGCTTCAGCTCCGATTCGCGGGACTTGAGGTCCTGCAGCTCCCGCTGGATCTTCTGCTCCACAGGCACGTATCCGCGACGCAGAGGACGTCCCTCGGAGTCGCGTTCGATGGCCGCCGGCGAGAGGGTGACCGTGGGCATGGCGCCCGGCGAATTGTTGCCATTCTCCAAGAAGGCCATGGCCGTGCGAGTGTTCAGCTTGAGGCCCGAGTTCTGGTTGATGGGACTCACTTTTCCGTTGGAAATCAGAGGCGAGGACAGCGGCAGGCTGCCAGGAGTGCCCGGGGAGCCGAGCTTGCCGTGCGAGGCAATGAATCGCTGCATCACGCCCTTGGTGGAGCCCCCGAAGGCGAACTGCCTCTTCTGGGGCAGGCCACTCAGTTGGGGCGTCGAGATGGTCCTGGTGATCAGTTTCTGCTGCGGCGGCTCCGGGGTCATGTTGTAGCAGTTGGGTCCGATGTAGCGCTGCTCCTGGCGGGTCACCAGGGTTAGCTTCACCGGCTGCTGCTTCACCACATTGTTGTTGTTGTTGTTCAGGGAAGAGGCCGAAATTCCAGAGTCGTCCGAGTGCTGGCCATCGAGGCTCTCCTCCTTGTGGCTGTTGACGCTCGAGGCCAGCGACGGGGTGTTGGAGAGCTCATCGATGGGCAGCAAGAGGGCGGTGGTCTGGACAGCCGCCGGCTGGGCCGTGACCAGCACACCCTGATCCTGCTCCTCCTCCTGCTCCTGGTCCTGGTCCTGCTGCTCTTCAAAGCCATTGCCATTAACCGTGTAAGTCTCGAACTCCACTGCCAAAGGAGCTGTGGTGGGGGTTCCGCCCGAGGAGAGGGTGGCCAGCTGGCGGTACTCCTGCTCCCTGCGGACCACCTCCTTGATCTCCTCCTGGATGCGTGTCAGGGGATCAATTTTCTGGAAGAAAAAAAGAGGGGGAAGTTATTTTTTGTTTCTTTTAGTGTCTTTTTTTAAAGTAATCCCATCCATCGGAAGTGATCGAAGCAGCTCGGATTACGCTCGCCACGATCGCCTTCACTTTTAATTCACTTCCAAGCCAAAGATGTTGCAAGCCGCAACGAAAAGATACAAAAAAACATAAGATACACCCGCAGATTCGGATGCATCCGATGCATCCGTGATGGAAACCACCCGCGCCGCCACCATCTGCATCTGCATCTAAAGTTTGCATAATCCAATTGGCTTTGGCTTTGGCTTCGATCGGAGATCGTGATGGGAATGCGATCCCACCCAGCCCCAAGCGTAACCCAAGCCGATTATTGTGCGTGACATCGACAACACACCGCGTGGTGGTTGAGTGGTTCAGTGGTTCAGTGGTTTGGGGGGTTTCCTCTACGGTTCGCTGACTGTTTGCTCTGCAAATCGGAGAAAAATACTAAAACCAAAACAAACCCAAACAAAAAGCCCACATCGAGAGTAAAAGTGTTGCTTGTTTCGCTTTCAGCCCCGGTTTTTTCTACTCGATTTTGCGTGCCACACAATGTTGCATAAATTTTCACATTTGCCAACAAATTAGCAAGTATTTTTCCTGCCTGTTTGTCACTCTTCCACATGCCGCGTTTATGGGGGTGAATAAATTTTATATGGGTTCTTTTATAGGGCTCTACGATGCGGGGTTTGAAAGTTGCGATCTACAATTTTAAGGTCGTAGCTAGACGACAAGGTTGTGTTGAAAACTTTTACTTTTTCGGAAGAAGTTTCGGGTATTTAACTTTAAAACTTAGTCTATTAAATGGTCAAACCAAAAAATGTATATTTTAGGGTTTTTTAAGAAGATTCCAACTCTTTTTTTATGTTTTACACTTCGTTTTTCGTTTTTAATCCCTCTTTTCTAGTCGTACCTTATACAGCAGCGTTCTTTCCTAATCCTGAAGCTTAAAGCAGTTTCGGTACACTTTTAAATAGGAAGTTACACTCCCGGACATTTCCTATGGAATATCTTAGGGATTTGGGGTAACATTCCACCTCTTTTCTCTATTTTAAACTCTCGTTTTTAATCCCTCACTTCTAGCCGTACTTTACACAGCAGCGTTGTTGGATATATTAGAAATTAAGAGTCTAAAACCAATCCTGAAGCTTTAACTAGCTTTAAGTATACTTTTTAATAGGAAATCATACTCCTTTATTCCTTTACTTTTTCTATCGCAGTCATTTCTATGTTTTAAACTCTCGTTTTAAGTCCCACACTTTTAGCCGTACCTTACACGGCAGCGTTCTTCCCTTTAAACAGTTTAGTTCCTCTTTAAAATAAGAAATTACACTCCTTATATTCCCTGTACCTTTTCTATCGCAATCATTATAAAGGCGATGCGTTAAATACTTCCCATCTTGGCCATAATTCCGGCCTTAAAACTGTCTCCAGCGGCTTTTGTTTGTCGGTTGTTGGCTTTGAAGGAACGAGGGAGAGCAGGGCAGGGATTACAGGGCAGATAGGTCAGCTTTTTTGGGGTCACCGAGCTGGCTTTGGGGAGCACCTTTGGGGAGGTCCAAAAGGTCTCTGACTCCACACCATGTGGGTGCTCTCTTGCAGGTGTCTCTTGTTGTGTCTCTGAATGTGTCTCTGTGTGTTGGCTTCCGCATTTTGTCGCATTAGAAAGTGCCATTCAGAGACGAGAGATGTTTGTTGTTTTGCTGCCTTGTACTTTTTAAACAAAAATGTAAAAGAAATATCCAAAACTTGAGTCAGAGACTGCAGTCACCGGCCATGGCCATGCCCCATCGATTCGATGCAGATTTTCACTCAATTGTTTGGGGCATCAACGACAACGAATCGAATCATTCAAAAATGTGCGTTAACGACTTCGTTTTCACTTTGAAAAAAACGAGTGAGTGTTTGAAGAGAAAACTAACCAAGAAAAGGCATAAATTTCGCTAATAATTTAATTTTTTAACAATTTTATTCCAACATGTGCAAGTTTTTCACGTTTTTTTGTAGGAAATATAATATCTTAATTGCTTTCAAGAGGTATTACTTTCCTGCCCCCTTTTTTTGTGGCAAGTAACACGATCCTGAGGGCTTAATTAATAAGAAAAGAGACCTCAGAAGAGAGGAAATGTTTCCTGTCCAGCGTTTAGTGATCAGGTTTTGAGGTTCAACAAAAAAAAACCGAAAACTTCTGTTTTTGTTGGCTGCAACACGGCTACTTGTTGCAACGTTGCTGTTGCAAGTTGCTGCTGCTGCTGCTGCTGCTGTTCAAGTGCAATGACAGCGGCAACATTTGGCGGCAGCTGCCTAAAGTCAACCTGACAGCTGCTCCTCCGCCGGCTGTCACTTTTCGACTTTTTGGCGCGCGATTTTACCGCAAGGGGAAGGCTACGTCTCCGACTGCGACTCCGACTGGGACTGCAAATGGAAATGCAAATGGCATGCGGCTCTTGTCTTGTCCAAGCTTGAACCCATTTGCATGCCACAGTCGCCGGGGTCAAACGCCCAACGGGTCGCGTGAACAAGCAGCCAAACAGTAATACGAAAAAAACAATAAAAAAAATCAAGAAAAAACAAAACAAAACAAGAAAAAACACAACAAACTGCAAACAGCAGGAAAGTACAAGACAGTAAATGACACAGCAAGAAAAAAAGGGTAGAGGCTATAGATTTTATCATAATGAAACGTACCTTAAAGTCGCACAAAAAGTAGCGTTCTTAAAACATTAATATTTCTAGGTATTTCTTGAATTGATTTAAGGCTTTATTTTCTCTGTGAAAAAAAACAGACTTGCGGCTTGGTTGCAATTTGTTGCTGCTGTTGCTTGGATGTTGCTGTTGCAGTTGCTGCTGCATTTGTTGTTGCTTTCGATGTTGCAGTTGCTGTTGTTGCTGCTTTTCCCCGACAAGATCAGCAACCAGAGCAACAAGAACTGCAACAAGAACTACAAACAAAAAGCACAAATCACAAAGCACAAAAAAGCAAATTGGCAAGCACTTAAAAAAAAAGCATAAAAAATCAACAAGAAATTTTGATTTAAGGTTTCGAATCAATAAATACCCAGTTTAAATGGTTTAATATTGATAAATTTTTCCATTTTGTATCCGATTTTGCATCAAAATACCAAATAAGAATCGGGACTTTATTTGCTGTCAATCGTTATCGAAGATTTCTGATTAATCGAACTGTAAGCATTATGAAATCGTTTTAAACATCACCTATAGGATTATTAGCATTATTACAATACAAAATAATAATGCTTCAATAGACTTTAAGGCTTTGCAATCTACTTAAAAATATATTCAGAATATTCAAATATTCAGAAAAGCAAATTAATTAAGATAGAAATATTGATTATTGAAAAGAAATATCTAGAATTTGAATACTTTAGAAGAAACTAGGTTAAGTACAGTTTGAAAAATGAAAAAGTCATCAATAATATCTAATATCTACTAAGAATTAAGTAAGAAACTAAAGTATACCTAAGATTGTAGAACAGCAAATAGAAAAACATTTTAAATTCCTTCTCTTACTCTAATTTATAGCAATTTAAGCAATTCTATATGATTTTTAAGATATATAAATTTATTTGAAGCAATTATTCATGTTTTTTAAACTATATGTTATAATTTATGATTTTTAAACAATTATTTATGACTCTGGAACCAAAAGACCGCTAAAAAAAATATATCTCTTCCAAGTTGAAGAATCAATTAGCTTGGGGTTACCAAAAATTAGTGTATATTCCCCTTTCGAAAAAGAATTAGCGGGTAAAAACCAAAAAACTACAAAACCAAAAAACAACAAAACTAAAAAACTACAAAAGTAAAAAAAAGAAGAGCCATAGAAGAAACGAAGAACAGCGGGAGAACGTGACAAGAAACGTGACCGTGACTAGGGCTCTTTCTTCCCCCTTTCTTCAGTCTTTCTCCCGCCTCAAGCTCTCTTCTCGGTCTTCTCAGTCTTCTCTGGCTTAGAGTCTAGTAACTGATCCATTTCGGGCCAAAACAGAGCTGCACTCGAAGAAAATTCTATGGGGTTTGGATAGAATTTGAATTTAAGAAAAATATCTTTAAAAAAATACCAAAAAATACTGTTTTTTTTAGCAGTTAAGGATCTTGATCCAGGAATCTATGAGAAAGGATTTTGTGTATTTTTCAGGGGCTTGTTTTTTTCTCAGTGCCCTTTGATCTGGTTGGGCTGCTGCTCTGCCGCTGCTCCTCCTCTGTTGGCGTCGTTAGTTTCCAGGCGAGCGCCCAGCATTAGCATAACGATCCTCATTATCATCGTCATTATCATCATCATTATCGTCATCATTATCGTCATGATCACCTTCGTGATGATCGCCGCGGAGCACACGTATTTGGGCCAATTCATTTAGCGTTTTCCTCGCCGAGGTGACCGCCGCAACTCGCGATCAACAATTCGCGATCTGCCACTCGCAGCTTGCAGCTGAAGCGTGCAAAAAAAAACATCCCACAAAAAATAAACAATGAAGAAGTACTACTAAGAGTACTACTAGTACTGATTACTAAACAAAAAACAACACTAAACCAAAACAATAAAGAAACAGAACATAAAAACAATATAAAAAACATCGAATACCAGAATAAATACCAGAATTTTGAATAAAAAGTTGCAATAAAAAGGAAACTTTATGCTTTTTGGGCTTTAGTTTTTCAAGAAGCGTTTGCCAGGTTTAATTTGTTCCATTATTAAGATCCATAATTTTAAAAACAATACAAAAGGGAACATATTGTATTAAAAAGTGGATGCCTTATGTGCTTCAGAAAGAAGAAAGGGTTTTCAAGAAAGGTTTCTCAATTGTTTTTAAATAAAACAAAATTATATTAAGATCCATAATCAATATCAATCATATTCAATTTGAATATAAATCAAACAACATAAGAAAAGACAAGAAATGACAAGAAATGACAAGAAATGACAAGAAAAAACAAGAAAAGACAAGAAAAGACAAACCAATATTGCAAATATTCATCTTTAAGGAGAAAATATCAAAGAAGTATCTTTTAAAAAGGGAACTTTAACTAGAGTTTCTACCAAAACTAGCTATCAGTATTTATATTTAACCTTAATAAGTTTTGCAAAAAAGTATCTTTACAAAATATACACTTTTACTAAAATTTCTACCAAAACTCACTCCTAGTTCTACAAAAACTGCATCGTACAATCCATCCCCCCTTAAACATTCTTTAAAAACACCCAAAACATCAGATTATCATTATAATTATTTAACCTTGAATTCTCTTTATCAAAACCCAACTATTAGGAAGTACCAAATCATATTCTCTTCGCCAATGTCATTATCTTTTTTGGCCCAAATGCCATGTATAGCTGGCAGTCTGTGCCAGGTCTGTGCTGTTTTGGCCACGATCCGATCGACCCAGTTTTGTGTTTGTGTTTTTTTTTTAAGCCAAAAGCAAATCGTGATCCGAACACCATCTCCCATGTTTTCCACACACTTTTTGATGGAAAATAAAAGAAACAAAGTCAAAGATTATCGTGGCTGGGAATCTAGAATCTAAGGCGGATGCACTCTCCGGAGCATGTGTCGATTATGACGCCATATCTTTGGCATTACCATTAACAATCGACCGTTACGATGGGTCCGGTGATGGCTGTCATTAGATTCCAAATCAGCCAAGAAACCAAGAAAAAACGACCAAGAAAAGTTGGCCAAAAAAAACCGAGAGAGAGACAACCAAAGAATCAAAGAATTACTGACAAAATGATGGACAAGCTAAGACACAGATAGAAAAATTATTTGAATAAGCTTCTATATTGTCTTTAATATTGGCTTTAATAGTGTTTTTTTCTAGATATTAAATAAACCATTTTCTTGCTTATAAAGTTAGTAAAAAATGTACCTTAAAAATCGAGCTTTAATTTAAAAATCGAAACTTGTTTTCTTTGCATTTAAATAACATTTCTTTTAAACATTTTCTTGCTTAGAAAGTGGCAAAAAGTTGCTAAAAATTCTCTTCAAAATCTATCTTTAATATCTTAAATATATATTTCAATATTTGTATTATTCTATTACTAAATACCATTTCTCTGAGTGCATAATTTTGACTCACCATTAGCAAGCAAAGCTGGCAAATTGGTCAACAAACAAGCCGAAAAAACACGCCGTCAATGGCTAAGATGGCCAAGAAACAAGGCCCAAGAAAATGGCTAAAAGAAAAAAATATAGGACAAAGGAGGCCCAAGGGGATCCTTGAATACTGGGTGGGAAATCCGAAAGGAAATCGAGGTCAAAACTCGAGGTTTGTTGGACAATTTCCAGTCTTATCTTTGGGTTCTTCGAGTTCTTTGGTTTTTACCAAAAAAAAAAGATGATAAGCCTGAAAAGTGAACCAAAAAACGAACCAAAAACAAAACAGAAAAGCTGATAAAATGGTCAACAAGGTTTCCCTTCCCCTCCTGACCAGATACTCTCCATTTATTGGTAACAATGCGTGACCTGGTCAAATCAGAATCAAACCTGGCTCGAACTAGAGTTTGCTTTTTCAATTTCTGGCTCGTTACTCTCTTAACTTGATTGCGAATTGTTTGGCCATTAATTTGGCTTTGTTAGAAGGTTAACCTCCAATCCGTAGCCCAATCCCAATCCCAGTCCAAATCCCAATCCAAATCCCTATCCCAAACCCTCATTCGTATCCATAAAGTTACTTAGTTAGTTGGTCATTAAATGAAGTGCCTTTGTTGACGGGATTCCACTCGATGAGCCAAAGATAGTCCGATGATTCATTTACTACCAACTTGGCCAAAAAACAAAACCAAAAAAAAACGAAAATACAATCAAGAAAAGAACCCCCCCTGTAATCGCAGGTGGAACCGCGTTTTTATTGATACGAAATTAGGAACTTTTAGTATCTGAAGTTAGTTCTCACGAGTACGTAGTTCTCCAGGCCCATAAAAGTGTCAAAAGCAAAGAAACTTTAATTAGGAGAGTAATAGAAAAAAGAGTTAAAAAAATAAGAAAATTAGCAGAAAAATAAACCTTCTTTTAGCTGCAATTTGCAAAAGTATTTAGGGGTTAAAAATATAGTTAAAAATCTTTAAAAATTGTTAAAAAATAAATTAAAAAGAAAAGAACAAAAAGTATTCGGAGAATAAACCTCCTTTTTTGTTGCAATTCAAAAAGCTTTTTAGGGTTTATTTAGAGTTTAAAAATATAGTTAAAAATCTATGAAAATAGTTTCAAAACAAAGCAAATAATAAAATAATAATAAGCAAATAATAGTAAAGCAAACCATTCCTTTGAAATTTATTGAGAAATTCACGAATCTAAGCCCGAAATGTCCTTTTTTCAAACTTTTGCAAAAAGTTTTTAACTTAATTTAATGAAAATTTTTGCCATTTTGTATCCGATTTCATCCGATAGCCCAATGCCTTGTCTTTAACACATATTTCCTACAAAAACCCTTAAAAAAAGGCAACTTTTTATCACCTTTTTAGCGATTATATAACTGAAAGTAATTCCCAGGGAAAAATATCGCTTGGTCACTGAACTAGAGCAACTCAACGCCATTTCCATGCGATTTGCGTAGGCAAAAAAATACTAAAACCAAAACAAACCAAACAGACAAAAAAAATGTAAATAAACATAAAAAAAGGTAAAAAAAAAGCAAAAAACAAACCAAATTATGTCACCTAAAAGGCAGAGAGCCTGCAATTGTGAATGCCGATGACCAGGCCCACAAAAACGTGAACTGAAAACTCAAAATCGAAAAACTTTTAACTTAAAACTTTAAACTGAAAGGGAAAATAACTAGAGAGTTTAGCCAACTCATTAATGGACTCATTTTCGATATGTTCGATCTTTTTGATAGAGTTTCCGATAGAATATTCGATTTACCTTTGCAAAAAAGTATTTATTTATAGAAATAACTATCGAGAAGCTGATTACCAACTGGGAACCGAAGGAAATTCAGGGAAAAATAACTAGGAAGCTTACCTAACTCATAGATCGACTAAATTCCAGACTTTTTCGATATTTTCGATAGAATTTTCAATGCTCCCTCGCCACAAAGCTTTTATTTCTAGGAATAACTATCGAGAATCAATAGAACTTTATCCATTTTTTAAAAAACAACCTTGAGAGCATTGTATTAACTATTTCTGGAAAATCTTCAATCTTATCAATCTTAAATATAATAAAGAAGAGAAATATTTATGGAATCCATTTTATGGAATCTTCACTTTAGCTTCGAAAGGTAACAAAGCAACTCAATTAACTCGCTTCGTGTATCTTGTATCTGAAGTGGAGTCTATTTGTTCCATTCCGTAGGAAAATATCTGCGCTACGTTTTTTTTTTTTTGTCTTTTGTTTTTGCTTTTTAGGTTGTGTTGGTTTTTGTTTCGCAAATATTTGCCATTGTTTTTTCGTTTTTTGGGCGGAACATATTTCAATCAAGCGGCGGCGACACCGCCGATGAAACACAGACTTCAATTACAACCGAGATGGAGACGGAGACGGAGCAGAATGGCAATTACAAAAAAAGAGCCACAAATATGTGGTTAGTTCTGCAAAGAGACACAGATACTAAGATACTGAGGTACTAAGATACAAAGGTAGATATGTACTGAGATACTCAGATACTGAGACACATTGGTCTGCATCTTTTACGTGCTTCATGAAGCGCCGCGTCGAGCCTCAAGTTCAAAATCCATCGCACGCATCGGAGTATCTTTGTATCTTTGAGATACTCGTATCTTTTTTTGTTGCACTACCAGAGTGTCAATGGCCCAGAAGTTACTTCCAGCTGCCTCTTAGCAATGCTTATCCTTATTATTATTATATTTTATGTATTTTTTTGTATTTAATTGGAAATAAGATGACATAATGTGGAAGGTGGACACCTCGCCAGGCCTTAAGCCCATTTCGATTCCATTTTCATTTCGATTTCTATTTCAATTTCGACTTCCAGTTTCAAGTAAAAGTTTTGAGTTTTCAAGGAAAGCTTTCTGGTTATTTTCCCAGTATTTTCTTCATTTCCTAGGTGATAATCAGATTCTAGATAGTTATTCCTTGAAATAAAAGCCTTGATGCTAAGATACACCGAAAACTCTATCGAAAAAATCAAATTTATCGAAAATCAGTCACTCTCTAGCTATAACCCCTGTATTTCCTTCACTTCCTAGGTGATAACTAGCCCCTGTCCTCGTGTCAAGAGCCGCTGACAAGTTGGCATTACTTTTCAAGTTGATTAAAAGCGAAACCATTTCCCCGACATTTGACGTCGAAAGTGGCGGCTGAACGAACGGTTTTCGGACATTTTCCAGTGCCAAAAACCGTTAACATAAAACAGTTTCAACCCAAAATATATAAAGAAAAACTACACCCACCCAGCCGCCACACTTTTACGATCCACACACCCACCGAAGCTGAACTTGAATGAACTGATGGGATTTTCTCTATTTTCTTACCTTTTTTCGAGTCGGTTTCGTTGGGTTTCGTTTTTTTGTGAATGAAATGCAGTTGCAGGTGGGGCAGAGTCCGCTGTCCACTGTCCACTCTCCACTGACCATTGTCCGCGTTTATGACAGCAAACGGTAAACTGTTGAACTGTTTAGACGTCTTTAAGACATGCTAACTGCACTTTATAAGCTTCATATTTTCCTCTCATTATCATTATCATTATCATTATCGTCGTTGGGTTATATTTTCCACCTTTACTATATATTTCCCCCACCTTGGATTCCATATTTTTTTTTTGTCAGTTTTTTGTCAGTTGGTTTTGTGAAAGGTTTTTGCATATGAAAATCCGTTGCCTTTCACCCAGCCTAGTCATGGCGGGTTTACGAGAGAGCTCTATGGGTAGAGCTGTATGCACTTCTTGAGAACTACCAAGCGATAGAGCAAACAATAAATACTCGTTTATATAGAGATAAGTCTTTATTGGACATTGGTCAATAGAAATCAATGTCACTAAAAGACATAAACCAGCTTTCTGATAAAGTCAAGGGGAGTTACTAAGTAAGAGAGTTTAAAATTGTCTAGAAAATAGTTTTCCGTGTACGATTTTAAGCCAAAAAAGAGCTCCAAGTCTTGGGAAACTAGATCACTGACAATGCAATCCCAAAAAAACACCGCCAACACCTTTGTCTAATTTTGTTAAATGTACTTATAACAAGCATAACAAATGTGGGAATGTCTTTCCCACGCTTTTAGAAACAAACTACAGATCTAGACTAACTAAAAAAATAACAAAAAAAGCCAGAAAAAACAACAAAAAAATATATAAAAAAGCTACAGAAGAGATCCAAAGAAGACGCTGGAGAGACAATTGCCAAATCATGTCAGAGATAAATTACGCGAAAGGCAGCAACAAATTTCAAATGCAAATCCAAAACTTGGTGACTCTTCAGATTCGGTTTTCTCAGTTTTTTCTAGTTTTTTTTCTAGTTTTTTCCTCTTTTTTATATAAAAAAGGGGTCCAGTCGAGGCACTGACGAGATGTCTTGGCTATTTAGTGACAATAAATGCGATTCCGATTGCGAATGGGACTGCGAATGCGATTCCGATTGCCAATCCGAATGCTTCGACCGTTAAACACTCCACTCGATTGTTTTGCAAATACAAATAAAGTTGAGAAGAAAAAATACCGGACAGTGCAGTGCAGCAGCAGGTGGCACCGGAAATGGCTTCATTACGGGAAATCGGGAACGGCTATAGGAAGGGGCTATCGAAGCTATAAACTTTAAGCCACAGGCACGCGATTAGATTTATTGTGAATCCAAAAAAAAAAACGCAACTCTTACATCTATTACATTCTAAAATATAAGTTTTAAAAGCATTTCCTGTAAGGTTTCTCTTAAACCCTGTTAGATATCGATTTTTTCGATTAAATTCTGCTGTTTTTATCGATATTTTTCAAAGTAAAGCAACAAATTGATTTAAATCGATTAAGAAGATATCATTAAAAGCTAATTTGGTTTCAAAAACTGATTTCTTAAATCTTAAATATAGATTTTTTCCATCAAATTCTATTGTTTCTACCGATATGTTTCAATGAAAGCCAACACCTTGATCTATATTGAGTTGAAAGATTATTATCAATAACCTATTTGCGTTTTAAAAATTTATTTCTTAGTTTCCTTATCTTCATTGTCGATATTACCGATCAAATGCTCCTCTTTTTATCGATATTTTCCAAAGAAAACCCACAAATAGTTTTATATCGAGTTAAAAGATATTAATAATACCATATTTGTTATTAAAAACTGATTTTCTAATCCTTTTTTCTGCATTTCCCGTCTGTATTATTCAAATTCTATCGTTTCCTATCTGTTTTTATCGATATTTTGCAAAGAACCCAGACAGATTGCTTTATTCCGAGCTTAAAGATATAAATTATACCCTATTTGGTTTTAAAAATGGATTCTTTAACCCTAATTTCTGCTTTTCCGGTCCCTATTATGCAATTGCTGTCAAAAAGGTGAATCAAGAAATCAAAAAAGGTTTTTGGTAAACCACCGACCCCCGGGAATATATAGACTCCCAGAACTCGTAGAATGCAATCGAGTATAAAAAATGAATCAGAGTGCCATTTATAATTAGCAACGGCATTTTTTCAATTACTTTCCAGTCCGAAAGGAGAATCCAGCAACAAATTTGCGACCAGAATTGTATCTTATCTGGTTTTTCGGTTTCCTTTTGGCCCATTTGCCGACATTTCGTTCGTTTTGACACAAAAAAACGAGGAAAAACGAGGAAAAAATGGAACTATATGTTTACAAATATAGCCCGGAATTTGTTTTTTACACCGTCGGGCAGAAATATTATCATTTTATTTACCAGAAAGAGCTCTACAAAGAACCGAAAGAACTTGGCGCCCCATCGGCCCATCGACCGATCTATACTATATATTCTCTACAAAAAAATATATATATATTATGGAGTGTTCAGGGAAAAATTACGACTGATATGGCAGCTATCAGCTATCATAGCCTTATCGAAATATATATAGTATATAGGAATAAAAGGAACCACCTTTCAAGTTCACTTCACAAACTGAGTCATCGAGTTCGAAGCTCTTGAAACTTTTTCCGTAAATATTTAGGGGTTCTCTTCGAGTTGTAAGATCCCTAAAAATAATACTAAATCATCACTATAATTAATAGGTTGTAAATCTGTATTTCAGACCCATGTCTGGGGGTATTAATTCTCCTAAAAAATATTGCTCTCTTCAAGGAAAGATATCGCCTCCGGCTAATGGAGCTTTCGTTAGATTAGATAAAGCCCATGATTTCATTTCATTAATATTGCATTGTATTTTTGTATTTACTCAACTGTGTTTTGGAGTGTCTTTGGGAAGTTTATATTTCTATATTTTTCTATTTTTCTATTAAAGAGAAGTCTCTATTTTTCTATTAAACACAAATAATGGCAGGGTTTGGTTGGAATTGATGGAAAATTTGAATATTTTATGGCCTTGTTTTGGGTATTTCTTAAAGGGGCTTACCTTAAGAGGTTGTAAAACATAGTTCCATAATGGAAAACTACAGAAATCGATAAAATTCGATAAATATACATAACTTGTCTGCGTAATACATTGTTCCGTAACGAAAAACTACGCCAATCGATAAAAATCGATACCAATTACTGCCTAAAACCCAATTCCGTAATGAAAAAATACGAAAATCGATACAAATCGATACCTATTAGTACGTAAAACATAGTTCCGTAATAGAAAAGTAAGGAAATCGATCAATTTCGATAACTATTCATGCGTTATCCTAAAAGAAAGCCATCGAAGCTTGCATAGATCACACATTTTTCTCATATTTGAGAACGATTTTAGGCATTAAAGGCATTAAAAGCCTTTGAAAACGATAATTATCGATAACTAGAACTAAATTACACCAAAAAGAAAGCTATCGAAGCTTGGCTAGATCAGAAATTTCTGATATTTGTTACCAATTTGAAACGAAAGCCATCGCACCATCGACAGATCACAAAGTTGTGATATTTTTTACCAATTTTAGGCTTTAAATGCCTTTGAAATCGATAAATATCGATAAACTAGCTCTGCATAACCCTAAAAGCCATCGAACCATCGACAGATCACAAAGTTGTCATATTTGTTACCAATTTTATATAACGTTTCCGGCTAATGGGCCTTATCGAGCGAAATTAAATGCGTTTGAAATCAGCCATATGGTAATTAGCAGCCAGAACCCAACCCCCAACAGCCCCGCCCCTGACATTGATGAATTGCCAAAGTTGGGAATGGAAAAACTATATATAAAATATACGAGGTATTGGAGGTATTTGGTAGAGACATGTGTATGGTACACCTGTTATGGCTGGGGAAAGAAGCAAAACCGAATCGTTATCGCGGATATTTCGTGCTGATAATGCCGCAAGCTTATCATTCAATAAGCCGCAAGTCAATAGAACCTTGACTTATATAGACTTTTCCATATCTATTTACAACACAGAGACCGAGACCTGAAGACCCGAAGACTCGAAGACATTGCAGTTGCAGTTAAAGCTATGAGATACTCAAACTATATAGTATATAGCGAGACCTTTTATATTCAATTGAAATCGGTGAAAGTACAGACACGGCCCATTGTCTGCTTAATTTTGATTTGGTTGCTAATAATAATGATGGCGATGGAAATGGCGACACGCTTTTTCCATTGACACTTGTCTCTCGACTCTCAAAGCTTTCATTCAAATTTCTGCTAAAAAAAACAAGCCTCAACGTGCCCCAACATGCTTTAACATGCCTCAACATGCCTTATGTTGCATGAAGAGCAGCTGGGATCCCTCTGTATTGTATGTTGTGGAGGAAAAAAATGTAAAGTAGCACAAAATGCAAACAAAATGCAGAAAAAACCAACCGACATGCAATCGAAAGCGGGGATCTAATTGATATTTCTGCATTTTCTGCCGCTTACATTTGATGTTGCAATTGAAATACTCTCTCTTTGGAGTCGAGTCGCGCCACCGACAATGGTTAATGGTGGCAATGGGTTAAGGTTGTCATGCAAATCGCATTCAAAGCCAGAAACTACACGAATTTATTGTGGTAGGTCACTGGAAGGGAGGTGTCTCTAGGTGTCTCTATGGGTCTCTTTATTTTATTTTATCAATAAGCTGGAATGGAAAGTGTTTTTGGGCTGCCCTTGGCTGCCTTGGGCGAAAGTTTTCCAATAGTTTCCACATCGCGTTGCAAGACACGATTCGGTAGGGAAATCAATAAAGAAATTATGAAATAAGGTAACTGTTTCCTTTGTTTTTTATTTTTTATCTTTCAGAAAACTAATTACTCATGTTTGTGACAAAAAACAAGCATCAATCAGCATCTTTCTGAGATATTTCTCACACTTTTTATCTTTCTATCTTTGTATCTTTCTATCTTTCGCCTCGAACATATCAATCAAATGGTAATTGAAAAAAAGTGCAAGAAGGGAACCTATGACATCTACCTAGATGATATTGCTTATTAGAGGTTCGAGGTTCCCAAGAGAGCTTCCCAACAGAGCTCTTCCAGAGTTCCTTCTTCCGTAGATAAATGAAGAAACTTCTTGGGGCACAACACTAAAAACTTTCTAGAAGAAAAAGCAAAATGCTAAATCTAATTATTTCTCCTGCAGAGCGTTCCAATCGACAGCTTCGATTTGAGGAAACAACTTTGAAAGCAAAGCTAGAATAATGGTAAGCATCAGAGGCCATCAGAGATCTCTAAGCCACAAATGCATCTTTCGTCATGTTGCCTGATGATTTCCGCTCTGGGTTGCACATTCGTTTCAAACTTGCCACAATTTGGGGAAAGATACGAGTATAAAACAGCAGCTTTATGCTTCCCCTACCGGCTGCAATAATCAGCGATCGTGGATCTGTAACTGGCTGCGAAATTACAGCAATGACAACGAATCGATTCGTCGGAGGTACACAATCAATTGATTTACTAATTGCAGGCACTGCGAGAAAATAATGTAGAGTTTAAGGGGTAAAGGAAAGTTTTTAAAAAGAAATAATCTTTATAATCTTCAAAACAACCAAAGATCTTTTATTTATATTTCCATTTTGAATCAACTTTACTTTTCTACAATTTATTATCTCGGATTCTAGTGATTCTAGCCGTACAATAAACAACAGCGCCCCTTGGTAGGTTGACAGGGAAGTGGTTGCTAAAGAAAAGTATTTTTCCATACAAAAAATAACTAAAATAACTCAAAAATACTGGACAATACTAACTAGATTTCAAAATATTCTGTTTTTTACTTCTTTCTCTCCTAGAAAGACCTTTTTGATGGTTTAATCCTAAGAATTACCTATTAATACCTATTAATACCTATAAATACCTATTAATACCCATTAATACCTTATCCATTAATACCTTAATACCATTATATCTTTAAAAAACCAAAAAAGTATCTAAAATCGTTTCGGAAAACCCCAATATTATTCAATAAATCATTAGGCGTTTTTTCTCTCCGTGCAATTATGTGTTATGATCAATGCAATCGAGGGAACCTCAATCTGTAATTCGTATCTGTATCTGTATCTGCAACTCGTATCTGTATCTGTGAGATAATCGCCGGCAACGCGACTCGACTGGACTTGCGATGACTTCTTTCTTTCACTTTGATTGACACGCTTTTTGGGTTATGGCAAAATTATAAAATCGAGTAATTATACGAGCCAGCCAACGGTAAACGATAAACTATATAAACGATAAACTATAAACTATATATAAGCCCGCGATGCCGGTGATCGATCAATTAAGAAACCCGATGACTGCGACGCAGACTGCATCGTATTGGTTTAGTTTTTTTTTTCCTTTATTATGGACCGGAGATTGCCGCATAAAATGTAGTTCAAATAACTTTCAAAAAAAGAGAAGAAATATCGTTCGTAATCGTAATGAAAAGATATATCCCAGCTCTGGAATAAAACCCGAAAAAAAGAAACATTGCATTGTTATGAAGCATTTTTTTGTAGAGTTAAACGCTGCTAACGGTCAAGGCATTCACATTCACTTTTCGTTTGAAAATAAAAATAAAGACTCGAAGCTCTCATTTGAATTTCTAATCGGAAGATCGGAGGGTTTTATGCGAGAGACTTATTACCATTATCATTCAGATATGTGGGTCTCAGCCGATTTCGTAATCCCCATTTTCGCTTTTTTTCTTCTTACACCTCTCTGGGTCTGGGTCTTTGCCTTTAGAGTTCATTGTCAGAACTCGACAGAAAAAACGAAAATAATAATAAAAAATGTGAACCGGTTTCTCTCTGTTTCGTTGTCGGTGAAATTTATGATGCATAATATTTGTTTTATTCACCATTGTTTGCGGTCATAGTTGCACTCCAGATGTCGAAAGAGTTTCCACAAGAGATGCCACAAGAGACGCACCACAAGATGTGGCACGAGATGCAATTGAAAGTTCCCAGAAAAATGGAAATCGGGAAAAGGGAGGGTTTTCCCAGAAGGAAAGTTTTAGGTGTAACCCACCCAGAGTTTAAAAAAGTTCATTTAAAAACTATAATTCCAAAGATTAATCATATTTAATCGTAAAGATATCAAAATTTCTATAATTCCCATTTTAATATTTATCTTCCCAAAAAAACCGCCCAAAAACATCATTAATTAATGGCTATTTTTATTGGTTTTATCGATGGATCCCAAACATGATTGATTTGATTTCCATCTAAAAGCTCATCAATTTGTTTCTTGTCACTTTTTTTTTGGCACTTTTTGACAAAGTTTTTGTGTCTTTTTAGAAAAGTAAAGAGGGTTCTAATAAAATACTAATAAATACTTAAAAAATATGTCAAATGGGTTCTAAAACCTGGATTCCCTATGGATGCCTTAAAAAGTATTTCCAATTGGTTCTTAAACATGGATTCTGGATAACTTTTATTATAAAACTTAACTTTCTGGCTTAAAAAATTGAAGGAATTCCTTAAAAAGTATTCCCAAGGGGCTCTAAAATATGGATTCTTAATGGGTTCTCTATAGATTCTCTATGGATTCCCTCTTAAACCATAATAATAATTCGTATTTCAACTTTTTACTTAAAAAAATGCCTAAAAAAGTATTCCTAATGGGTTTTAAGATATGAATTCTCCATGGATACTCTATGGAATCTCTTGCGGTTTCCCTTTAATCATTATTTTCCCTTATATCATTATAATAAATTGTTAATCAACTTTTTGATTTAGAAAAATGGACAAAAAAGGAATGCCTTTAAAGAGATCTTTCGAATGAGTTCTAAAATATGGATTCTGGATGATATTCTCTATGGATTCTTTCTAGATTCACTCTGTGTTTCCCTTAAATCATTATAATAATCATTATAATAAAAAAGAGTATTCCTAATGGGTTCTGAAATATGGATTCTCTACGTTTTTCTCTATGAATTCCCTATGGATTCTCTATAGTTTTCCCCCAAAATCATTATAATAATTAGTAAATCATTAACACAACCTGGGACTCGGACTGGGACTGGCACTGGAACTGAGACTGTGACTGGGAGGATTGTTTTGTTTTCTTCTTCCACCTTTAACTGCTCCAGTTTTTTTTTTCGGGGGGATAAGATCTCATCTTTTTTTTCGGTTTTTGAGTGCCTCGATAATAACTGTTGTTTTCGGGCTTTTCTCCATTCGTAAATCCATTTTTTTTGGTTTTTTTGGTGTGTTTTTCACTTGAGACAGAGGTCAGGGTTTGTTGAACCCAGACATTGACCTCCACCTTCTCCGCCCCGCCGGCGATCGACACACGACAAGTCGCGAGTTTCTGTTTTTTTTTTCCAGCGTACTTTGCGTTTTTTTCTCTTTTTTTGTTTGCGTTTTCCATTAGACGTTTTTTTTTTAAATTTTATTTTTATTTCCATTTTTTTTCGGGCTCTCCCACTCGTCTTTTTTGGATTCCCCTTATTTTTTTCCCCTTTTTTTTTGTTTCTGTTTTTTTATCCCGCTTATCCCGCATCTGCGTTTATTTTTTGTTGTAATTACATCTGAGAGGTTCTTCGCATCCAACGGATACGCCACCTCTCAGACCCCTCCGATTCGGTCTTTTCTTTTTTTTATTCTTTTTCTGCTTTTTTTGCTTTAATAATAATTATTATTTTTTGGATGTTTCAGGTAGCTTTGGGCAGTTATCTTTTTTCCTATTTCTCGCTTTGGTAATTCCCATTTTTCCCAAAAACATTCATTAGGTTTTTTTTTTACCAAACAGGGTGTCAGTCTTAGAGGATGGCATCTTTTCCCGGTTTTGGTTGCGTTTTCTGACCGGTTTGGGTCATTTTTACTTTCAATTGCCAAAAACTGGTAAAATCGATGTGAAAATTTTACTACCGTCTGCCTCCGCCTCCGACTGCGACGAAAATGGCGAAAAAAAGCGAAATTTTAATAGATTCCGAACGGATCCCGAATGATGCATCAAATTCTAACCGGTTTTTGCGGGAAAAACTTTCCTGACAAACAAATTGTTTTTAACCAAAAAAACACGGAAAAAGGATTTGGGATTTTGGCTTTTTTTTTACAGAAAATACTCGCAGAGTTAATAAGGAATTGAAGCTGTGATTGAGGCTTTTGATTGAGACTTTTGATTGAGGTTTTTGGTGATCTTTTTATTATTTAAGTTTGCTTTTTTTTTGTTGTAATTTTTTGTAGTTTTTTTTCTAATTTTTTTCTAATTTTTTTTTCTAATTGATCGAATCAAGAGAAGATCTTGGACTAGGCTGGCCTGAATCCCATCGACCTGGTGAAGCTCCAGCAGATCCTCAAGCCATGGCCAATCACTTGACCATGAAAGCACTCGAAAAAAACAGCTTATGGAATTTTTTAGAATTCAACGATAAGATTATTTTGATATTAAAATATTTGATCAAGGAAACAAGGAAAAAAATGCTAGAATTTTACCCCTAAAAGGGTAATATTTGTAATAAAACCCTATAATTTTACTCTTAAATGGGTAATATTTCAAATATTTCCAAGATATTCAACAAGATTTAGGCAAATCCTTTAAATTCTAAATGTTTCCTTTAATTTGTAGATCCTTTTGAATGCTAAATCAAGTTGGCAGCACCAAAAAGAAGACAAAATGCAGTTAAAAGCCCTAAAAAAAGGAACTAAGGGAAACCTATAGCTTTTTTCTTGATTATTATTTTCTCTAAAACATGATATGATTTATTTCCAGTGCAGATCATTTGTCGTGGTTAGCCTGCCGCCTGCCTGTCCATTGCAATTCTTGAGGCATTTTGTTGGCTCGCTCGCTGCCACTTATTTGGGTCACGGACAGTCATCTCGCTCGCCGTCGGCTATCCTTGTCTTGTACAGGTTTTTCGACTTTTACTTGCAACTGCCATTGGCTCTTTTTTTATGTTTTTTTTATGTTTTTTACTTGAGTTTTTGGTTCCGTGTTGTTGCATCTTTATGGGAGAAAAAACACCTCGTTTTGGGGACTCTGCTGCGAAAACATCTGTTTCGGTTTTATTATTCTTTAAATGTCCAGCGACTGTCACTTTTCCCACCCACAACCCACCCACCCAAAGATGCCTCACCAGGAATAATAATTGTCTCTGCTTCTTCTAGCCTG
Organism: Drosophila ercepeae; assembly: GCA_018150545.1. Taxonomy (NCBI): domain Eukaryota; kingdom Metazoa; phylum Arthropoda; class Insecta; order Diptera; family Drosophilidae; genus Drosophila; species Drosophila ercepeae. The sequence continues at coordinate 3,660,168 of JAECWL010000174.1, forward strand.
GATAAACATTAAAAAACAGCTGGTATCCGATCATAGATCAATCACAGATTTAATGGATTAAAGAAAATTACAAAAAAACTGTAAGCTTTTAATGAGTTTTGATTGGAAATTCGCTTTAGACTCCGACTCGAAACAGATTGTTTATCGATCTTGACATTTGTGGCACACTTTACAGTTTATTTCATGATCTCTTTATCTCTTTTTTGTGTATTTTTTTCGGAGGAGGAGGAAATGTATAAAGAATGGAGCCAAACAATGGAAGAAGAAAATTTCACAGCTCTTACCATGACTTTGGTTTTTGGCCCCCGACAAAGATCAACTCAGCTCCAAAAAAAAATACATACTATATATATATATTTAGTACAAAATTGTACAAAAAACGCTGGCAACTGTGCAAATAAAGCAAAAAAAATAAGACAATAAAAACCACCTGTGGGTGAAAGAGAACGAAGCAAAAAAAGACACAAAAAAAGAAATACAAGAACAACCACATGTAAATGAAAAACCAAACAAAACCATTTTACAATTGTGGCGCGATCTCATTGTTGTTGTTTTTGAGGTGTTTCTGGTGGTGGGGCTGCTGCTGGCGCTGTTGGCGCTGCTGCTGCTGCTGCTGCGGCGGAAAGTCGGGAAAATCAGTCAATGGAACGTCACGGCAGAGGCCCAAGAACAGCAGCAGCGACGCCAACCGCAACCGCAGCAGCGCAGCTTTTGGGGGCGGGCTGCCGAGAGTTCAATGAAATGCTAGTAAAAAGGGGATCCCGGAGGGGGAGGGTGTCGGAGGAGAGAGTGCAGAGCAAAAGCAGAAACAGGAATAGAGAACAAAGTAATGAGATCTATTTAAGCTTTCCATTCAGTTATTAATATTTGCTTTTGAAAACGGTTAAAATCGGAAAGAGCTCCATCTCTTCTAGCTAGTTTTGACTTCTAGCACAATAACTGTTCTTTCGAAAAACCAAAACAAATATGAAAAATTCAGCTTCTTTTTCAACATTTTGTCCTTTTTTATCAATTTCTTATTGTAAATTATTGTTCCTGCACTCACCTCTTCAACTTTCTGCTGCATCTTGGTTTTTAGTTTTGATTCGTGCTTCCTTTTCTAAAAAAAAAACACTGAACAAAACAAAAATTGCAAAAAAAATTACTTCCTCTTGTTGGGAGAAGTAAAATGTTTTGATTTTTTTTTGGATTAAAAAACACTTGCACTTTTAAGACGAACCGAACGTGTTTCTTTCTTTCTGCAATCTGCAGATTCTCTCCTTTGATTATTTTCTGTTTCCTTTTCCTTCTAGAGCTTAGAAGTTTGCCGTTGCGCGCGCGCAAATGGTAGGAGCCAAAAAAAAAAAGTTGTTACAACAAACGGTTAACGGGACACGAGCAAGCGGTGGAACGACCAGCGCGCAGAGACTCTCAAACTCGAATGTAGAATGCATTGGCTCCGCTTCGAGTTTTCAGCTTCGGGGAGCCCATGGCTTCGTGTGAGTACGAAGCCGAAGGCGCTCGTTCCGGGAGAGGTAATTCGCATTTCTTTCGTCTTGTTAAGTGCGCTGCGAATTAGATGAGCTGTTTTGTGACAAATTAAATAAAGACAACTGTTTTGAACATCAATTAAATCCACTTGGTTAATCATTAAAGAACATTAGTCTCCCATTTAAATTAAAAACAAAGATCACAACGGAAAACTTTTGGCGATGCCGCGTAACGGTAAGAGTGACCATGTTTGTCGAAAGCTCTGCTCGATAACAATCGATGTCAACTATCGAAAGCTCGTGCTGATTCATACCAGGGCGGGAAAACGGTTACAACCACCACTATTTTCTTACTGCCATGGCAACGGTTTTTCAAAAAACGAAGGGAAGCAAGCCGAAAATAGTAAACAAAAGAGATGTCTTTTAATATCTAGCAGGCCTAGAAATAAGGATCAAACAAGAATATGATGCACAAGGGCAAGGATATGAAGCGCACTGGAGTTTATCGCGTGAGCGGCAACATCGGAGACTTTGAATTGCTGTTGAAGCTCCGCCACATTAGCGAGTGGCTGCCGGTGCCAAAATTCGAGTACGCCGGCGCCCAGAGTCCGGACGGACATGGCGAGCACTACCCGGAGACGGAGGAGGACCGCTGGTCGGACTGCTGCATCCATGTGCCGCAGGACGAGGACATGTACGGCAGTGGCCGCAATCGGATTGGGTATTATTGCAGCTACTACAGCTTGCCCAGTGGCAGCGGAAGTATCAGCAATCCCGGCACCGCCCTTGTCCGACGTCGGAAGAGTCCTAGAGCCCCCAGGGCCTTAGAGGCGCCGCACGAGATGCAGGCGGAAGAGGCTCATGAGGATGAGGATCTAGAGGATCAGGAGAAGAACGAGGAAGATGAGGAGGAGGAGCACGACGAGACTGGAACCAAAGCGGTGGTGGAGTATCAGCCACAAGGACAAAAAGATACCCCAAAGGTCATCTATCAGGATCCGCAGAGGAGCGTATTTTCCGAGACTGGCGGCGATTTGTTCTACGAAAGGAACCGGGAGCTGTGCAATGGCGCCTTGGCCACCATTCGCATATCCTGGCAGCAGAAGTTCTTCAGCCGAGCAGAACTCCAACGCTATCTGGCCGATCCGGGCGCCTGTGCCTCCAAAATCCAGAAACGCTATCACACCTGGGCTCTGGAGACGCTGGAGCTGCAGCAGCTGCATCTCCGGAAACTGGAGCAGCAACGGGAACGGAACCAGGAAAGGGCACAGGACTTGGAACCGGTTCGAGTACGGCGGAAGCCGCGGAAAACGCGTCCCCGGCGACCACGTCCTGGCATCACCACCGTCGCCACTCTGGGCGTGACTAGCGGCTTGTCCTCCGCCAATATGTCGGAGATTTCCCTCGAGGATGATCCAAATTTTGCAGCCAGAACCTGCCTGATTCACACTGTGATAGATGGGGACACGGAGGACTTGCTGCCCCAGGAGGCGCACGAACTAAGAGCCAAGGGGTATCAGTTGATGTATGTTTATGCGGATTTGCAGCAGGACACGCTCCTGGTTAGCATACGCTACGATCCTGTCCAGGGTCTGCTCTACGTCTATCCGGACTTTAGCTCCAGTGCCCAGGATCTGGACTATGTGGTGCAGATCGAGAGGGACAACGATTGCCGGCAGCTGTACGCTTACGGGTTTGAGAATGCCACGCAGTTGGAGTTGGTGGCAACGACACCGGATGCTGGGCAGGATGAGGAAGAGTCGGAGACGGATTCCGAGGCACAGGACCTTCTGGTCGATGCCACGGCCGTGGAGCTATTGGAGTTCTATCAACACCAGAGGCTGGCGGCGAGTGAGCTGCGCTCCCTGCTCCACTTCGATATGCCGCCGAAGAGGATGCGGCGGATCTGCCTGCTCCTGGAGCTGCAGCAGGCCCAGTTCTTCGAGCATCCCAACATCCATGTCCGGTACTACGTCCAGCCGCCGCAGCACACCCTTTGGGAGTCGTCCCTGGGCTGCGACTTGGAGGATCCGCTGCGGGGTTCCACTGCCACGTGCCTGAATGCCGGCGACTTCCGGCTGGCCAATCTGGGCCACTGCTGGCAGCTGACCCTGCTCTGCGAGGAGCACTACCAACCGGACCAGCTGATGCATCTCTACTTCGAGGTCATCTCCATCGATTACTGGCAGCGGGAACGATGCGAGGGCTACGCCCACTACGCCTGCTCCTTGGTATCGCCTTTGGCCATTGAGACTGTCAAGATTCAGTGCATCCGTCCAGTGGGCGGCTGGTTGGAGTCCCTGAATCGTTACTTTATCGGGGGTCGCCAGCTCTTCGACTTTGTCTCCTATTTCGATGCCCAGAATGTCCAGAAGGATCTGCACAATCGCTTGAACGGGGACACCCGCAGGGCGATGAGGAGCACTGGCTACCTGGTGCTCCGCCTGCAGAAGCTCCAGCAACGCCACATCGACTCCTCCGAGGGTCAGCTTCAGCTGGACTTGAGTGACAGCACCAGCGAGTCCAGCGGTTCCGATGAGGATGCCAGGTCCACGTCGATGGCGGACACTGCCAGGGCCACCACTCTGGACGAGGTGATGGCCGCCTATGTGGAGGCCAGGGAGAGGATTGGTTCACTCCTGAGCAATGCCATTGAGGCTTAAGGGCGGCGATAGTTACGTCTAATCTAAGCATACTTCCAGGCATAAAAAATAAATAAAATGCAATATGAAAACCGATTTTTGCAAGGGGTTTCATCAGACAATGCTTTTAATAAATTTAAAATCTTTTTAGTGATATATTTTGATGCAGAATACTAGTAAATTGATCCAGAAATCTTTGGAGGTATCCCACTCAAGGATCGGGTTAGAATTGGGGAAGATATAGACATCGGAAAGAGGAATATATGAAAAAACCGATTTTTTTAAGGGGTTCACGAAAATCTTGAAAAATTCGAAAGATATTTTGGTTGATAGATTTTGATGCAGAACGATAGAGAATCGATCCACAAATCTTATGAGGTATCCCGTTTAAGAATCGGATGGAAATTGGGGAAGATATAGACAACGAAGGGGGTCATATATGAAAACCCCAATTTTTGCAAGGGGTACCATCAGGAAGATTTCGAAAAAATCTAAAAAATATTTTGTGCCAAGGTTTTGATGCAGAATGATAGAGAATCTATTTACGAATCGTTTGAGGTACCCCTCTTGAGAATCGGATAGAAATTGGCAGAGATATAGTCATCAAAAGGGGCCATATATGAAAAACCCTATTTTTGCAAGGGGTACCATCAGAAAATTTCGAAAAAAACAAAAAAATATTTTGTTTCCAGATTTTGATGCAGATTGATTGGGAATTAATCAAAGATTACAAAACTGTAACCCATTTAAGGATCGGATGAAAACTGACGAAGATATGGTCTTCGAAAGGGGCAAAAAGTGCATTTTCTCGATTTTCACCTTTTTAAAGGGGTTCCATCAGGAAAATTTCGAAAAAATCTAAAAAATATTTTGTGCCAAGGTTTTGATGCAGAATGATAGAGAATCGATTCACAAATCTTTGAAGGTATCCCACTCAAGGATCGGATTAGAATTGGTAAAGATATAGTCATTAAAAGGAGCCATATATGAAAAACACGATTTTTGCAAGGGGTTCCATCAGGAAAATTTCGAAAAAATCTAAAAAATATTTTGTGCCAAGGTTTTGATGCAGAATGATAGAGAATCTATTTACGAATCGTTTGAGGTACCCCTCTTGAGAATCGGATAAAAATTGGGGAAGATATAGACAACGAAAGGATCATATATGAAAAACCCTATTTTTAAAGTGGTTCCATTATTAAAATTTGAAAAATTTGTTGATAGATTTTGATGCAGAATGATAGAGAATCGATCCAGCATTCTTAAAAGGTATCCCGCTTAAAAATCGGAAGGAATTTGCGGAAGATATAGACATCGGAAGGGACAATGGACTTTCCCCAAACAAAAAAAATGGAAATGGGAGAGCAAATCATCCGGAAGAGCTTAATCGAACCCAAAAATATTTTAAAAAAATAACTGTAATGTAAATACATATATAAAAATAAATAAACCCACATTTTTGATCGTTAGTTTAGCCATTTTATTTACTACTAATATCACTCAGTGTATATACATAGATTCGTTTGTGTCTTTTGTCGGGTTTTGTGTGTGTTTGTTTGTTTTTTTGTTTTTGTTTGTGTGTGTGCGTGGGGTGTGTGTGTGTAGATACATAACATATATGCGTGTATATAAGGTATAATATCATATATAAAATTGTGCTCCGTGTATAACACTAAAAAATGATAAAAAAAAATTTCGCTAGCTCTGTGATTTTTCTTTTTGTGTTGCTTTTGCTGTTGGAATTGCACTTAAAAAAAAAAACGAAATACTTGCAGCTGGGAAATTGGGGAAAATCGGGAAATTCGGGAAACGTTTTGGGAAACGGGGTTTGGGGAGGTAGTTGGGGGGAGGGTCAGGTCAGGTCACAAACTTATGCCACGGGCAGATATTGGCGGGAAGGCGTCACCAGTGGAGTCTTGGGCACCTGGTAGTTGTAGCCGTCAGCAGATCCGCCGTAAGGAGCACCGAAGAGCTGTCCATTGAATCCTCCTTGCGTGGGCTGGTAGCTGTAGTCGTCGCCGCTCTGGCCGCTGCCCCTCAGGGGTCCCTGGTCGGAGTCGAGGGTCTGCTGCAAGAACTGGAAGCGGTTCTTGTTTCCAAGAAGGCTGCTGGGGTCCACAGTCTGGCGCTGTCCAGCAGTGGCCAAAGGCTGGGGCCTAAAAAATAATAAAAAGTTTTGTTTTTTGTTCCTATTTAAAAAATAATAATCTTTTACTCACTCAGGAATGTCCAGATCCAGCTCGGTGATGGGATGGTAACCGAACTCATCGGCGGTGTAGCGGGTCTTGTACCGCTTGCCATCGGCGCCGGTGAAGGAGTAGGAGCCGCTCACCACGAAGGTCTTGTCGTCCTTGAGCTTGCCCACGCTGCTCACCTCGATACCGTTCTGGGTCTTCAGTCTGGAGAGAAAATACAGGTTTTTATTAAAGGTATTAAAGGGAAGGGATTATGGTGAAGCTAAGGTTTAAGAATAAAGAAATATTCTATATCCTATATTTATTATAAAATTATTATTAGCTAGCTAAGATTTTGTTAACTTTTTAATAAAAAATATCCAACTAAGAAAATCGATGGGTTTATTATTAAAAGGAAGAGGTTGTGGCTTTTAAAAACTTAAGTATTGGATCTTAGAATGGATTAAATATTATTTAAAGGTCTTTAAATTAATAAAAACAATTAAGCTTTTATCTAACTTTAATAAATTTGAATGTAATTTAAAAACTGTTTTCAAAAAAACTCAGAAAACTTCCAAAAACTGCTGCAAAAAAACAGAAATTTATCAAAATAAATGCATTTCAATTTGAAATAAAAACCTTAAATGCTTTAAAAACTAATGAAACTTAATTCCTCAATAAAAATTGGATTAAATATTCTATATATTCTTAAAAAGAAATGTTTTGCTGATCCTAAAAAAAAGGAATTATTTATCTCAAAAAGTTTTGAAACGCTTTTAAAGTTTGTTTCAAAAATTCTGAAAACAAATTTGAATCCTGCAAAAAGAATCTGGAAAGTCTGATTTCCTGGAATTGGTTTCTTGTTCTCTAAAGAATATATTTTATACAATATATTATAGGAGATTATAGGATATAATAATCTACTAAGGAATATTATATCCAAGGAAGAAATCTAAGGAATACTCACTGCAACTTGAACTTCTTGCCGGAGTTGTAGTTCTGGAACTCCTCGGTCTTGGCCTTCATGACATCGCCACTGAAGTGGACGGCTGGCTTGTCGTCATCGATGTCCTCGGGCAGGGTGTAGACATCGCTAGGATTGTACTTGAACAGATCGAGATTGCGATCTGTCAGATGTTTGACATCGGCGGCCGCCAGAGCCACGAAACCCAAAAGAATCAGCTAAAGGGGCGATTAAAAATTAAATTTAATAAAAAACAATAGTCAAAGCAAAAGAAGAAGAGAAAACCTTAAGTTTTTAGTAAGCGCGAAAAATTCATTCAAAAAACTACGAAACAAGACATAAATCGATGCTCCACTTGTATATCTTTTAAAAAAAAATCGTTTTCGAATAAATCACTGACAACTAGCTGGGGTGCTTTAAATGTTCAACGTTTCAATTTCGATTGGGGTTTAGATTTTATATATTTTTTTATATATAAAAAATTTGTGCATTAGCGAGCAATTAATCAAAGTCGCGCGCGATTCGCTGGCGTTTCTGCGCCGTTCTCCGCCGCCAAATCGCCGCCGTTCGGTCTCGCGCGTTTCAAACCGCGCGATTAGTGATTTATTTGATTTGGTTTCGGGCCGAGGCACTAATCATAATGGTCTTCCAACCGTTTCGATATTTGTCATCCGTCTGTTTTGACGTTGATGAGCTCCGTTCTACGATCTGTCAAGGTGCTTTTTCAGCTTTTGGCATAAAATTTCGGAGACACTCGAGGACAACGACTGCGACACTTTCACTTCGATCCTTTCACCAAAAAAAATATAGTTTCTTTGTGTTTTTCTATTTTTTTAATTTTTTGTTTCGGGCACTTACAAAACTCTTCATTTTGATTTTGATTTTTTGTGTGTGGTTGGTTTTGTGGGTTGAGGTTCGTGGGTGGTTCGCGGTTGGCGAAAAAAAATCGAAACGAGGATATTGTATCTGCTGGGGGACTAGTGCTCCTCAAAATTCCTCGATCGGCTGCTTCCGATGCTCTAAGATTCTAGCAAATAAATACAAACGATGCGACTTCTTGTTTCCTTATATATGATCTTAGTCGAGCGGTTCTGCTGCTGCGACGCCGGCAGAACTAGGAACCGGACAACGAACTGAGTCGCTGCCAGCGTCGACAGCGAAGCTGCACAGTGGATAAAATAAAACCTTATAATAATTTTAGGCTTTGAAAAAACAACAAAATTTCAAAGAGAAAGGTTGTTGGGTACTTATTGAAGTTCAATTTTGAAGAGAAGTATTTCAAAACCTTAAATTTAAGTTCTTGAAACAAGAAATATTTAATTTTAAGCTTAAAACAATGAAATATTCGTTTTTAGTAATAAAAAGTGTAGATTTTGAGGAACTTTTCTTGTTAAAATTATAAATACTTCCAAGAAAAGGTTAAAAATATGTTAATTTTAAAATAAAATGTATGTTTTTGATGCACAAACGAAAAATTAACCAAGAATTGTTTGGAAAATCAATTTAAAAACCTTTATTAATGATATAATAATTCGGTGACGAAAATACTGGCTTTCCTTTTCCAAATTTCTGCCAAAAGTTACAAATGAAATAGATCTTAAATCCTTTATACAATATCCCTAGTTTTCCAGAAAAATAAATAATATTAATTAAATACTATTTCAATGACCAAATGATTCGTTTTCCTTTGTCTATGTTTCTAGCAATAGTAAAGAATGAAATATCGTTTATATATCCTTTATATCCATAGTTTTACAGTAAAAAATAAATAATATTAATATATATTAAATAATATTTAAGTGACAAAATTATTTGTTTTCCTTTTTCCAAATTTCTAGCAACAGTAATCTAAGAAATAGATCATATGGATATCATATAAAGGATATTTATGGTCAATTTTTAATCAAAATAAATAATATTAATATTGACAAAATTATTGGCTTTCTTTTTCCAAATTTCTACCAACAGTAAAGAATGAAATAGATGTTATATCCTATATACAATATCCCTAGTTTTCCAGCAAAATAATGATTATTAAGACCACTGTGCGACACGGCCACTTAACAAAGAATGAGAATCAAAAAAAGGCAAAGATTGTCAACCTGCGAGGGGGGGATGGGGAATGGGGATTGGGGGATTAACCCCAAAGAGGCCCAAAGAGGGGCTAAGCCCATCATCAATCTATGGATCTATGGATCGGAATATATAGCTGGACCATGGCAGATGTAACTATTTAGGGTCGTATAGGGGGGAGGAGTTTTTTTTTAAAGATTAGATGGGTGGCACCGTGGAATGATATTGGTTTTTTGTTGCTGTTGTTGCGGCTTCAACGGCTTTCCGATTTTTGTTGCTGACGGAGACTGATCGCAGCATAGAAATCTGGTTTCTGGGCAACAAAATTAGAAAACCGCCATCATCGAATTAGCATACACGTTTAATGATGATTTTTTTTTTTCTCATTTTTTTGTCATTTTTTTTCTACTCAGATCTTTTTCTGTATGTGCGTAAATTTAAATCGGTGTTAATTTTTTATAAAGCATGGAATATATATATATCTATATAGTATATATATATATACTAACTAGCGATGGATAAAATATGCGTTAGATTGACGATTAACGACGATTTTGGGCGACCAGTTTGTGGATCGAATCCGTAAGATAGATTCTGTTGAATGAAACCAATCTCATGGATGCCATGGAAGACATTGATGCGACAGCGATACTTTTGATATCGTCTCCAATAACATATATATCCATATAACATATAGCATAAAACTCATACAGTATGTTAATGCATCAGGTCTCGTTCAGCCTTCGTTTAATTAGTCGTTCCGTTTCGATTTGCCGTCTTATCGAATTTATCAATTCTTCTCCTTTGCTTTTGGTTCTTCTCCATACACAATTCTCAATTCTTCATGTCGGAGAAGAGATATTCTTCTCACCAACTGGCGGATCAGTGTCTGTCGGGGATTTGGAGCTCGTACAGGGTCACCCGGAGTTCGGTAGCTTTTCATCGTTTTGTATTTTCCTCATTAGCATTATTTATGGATCTCCCCTAATGGCTCCATTTACAGATGATTTATTTTCGATATTCTCAGGCCTATCAAATGACCTTAACAATTATTTTCCAAATTAAACCCATCAAAAGAGCATTTTATTCATAAATTTAATTAAAACAAAATCCTTAAGATATTCTCTCATAAAAAAAAACTTTCTAAAATCCTAATTTAGCGAAAAACGCATTTTATGCTAATCGTAAAATCGTAAAAAAAAACAACCGATTTATTTTAAAACCACAAATGTATTTTTAGGAACTTCCTTCTCAAAACTTTATGGCTTTATCAAGGAGAACAAAAAAAACAAGATACTGGAACCCAGATCAGATAAAGTAAAAGTACGATCCAAAAATCAAGACAAACAAATCTAGCTTTCCCAAAAAATTAAAATCAACAAAAAAAAGGTAAATAAATAAAAAAAAATATTAGAGATTAGATTGAAATGAAACCGAACCGGACCGGACACGGAGCTCTAATGATAATCGCTAATGGTGCTTCTAATTTCTGTTTTATGCTTAATAACTTAAACGAATGCCGCACGGCATTCATTTTTCATCGTCGCAGATGATTCTTCTGGTCTTCAAGTCTTCAAGTCTTCTGGTCTTCTGGTCTCCAACCTCTTCTTGGCCTAATGAAAACGCTTCTTTCTGGCCAGCCTTGGAAAATAACTGAAATCCGATTTGATTCGATATACTATTTGCATTTTTTTTCTTCAAAAAATAGACGCCCTGAAGACGAAGACTCGATTGATGTCTCACTTAGTTGGATGTGGAGGGAGTGGCTCTATGACTCAGTATTCTCTTCAAATTGAATCAAAGCAAATCGAATTTAATTAATTAACAATCGATTCGATTCCAGGTAAAAGCCTTTGCATTAATATTCATACTCTTAGCGCGAATTTCTGAATCCCGTTTTTTTTTACATTTTTGCCATTTGCATAGCGAAAAGAAAGTGTTTCATTTGCCCGTGTCTTGTCTCCGATTTTTATAGCCCATATATATATATCTGATATCTTATATATATATATCTCTCTACCATATATATCTTTGATTTCTTTGGCAAATTAACAGATGGAACAACTTGTTACGCAGGCCGCTTTGAAATTTTGCCGAATTTTAGATGCGAATTGAATTTATTTTCGGGGTATTTTAACTTTTAAAGGAAATTACAAATAAATATTAATAAAAAAATATACAAAATAGTTTATTATAAACTCAAAAGTTCCTAAAAAAAACCTATTATATATCATGTTTTTTAGGTTTATTAAGTTTTTCCAGCATTGAGAGACACTTTTCAAAGCCTTTTTAGAAAAAAAGAATATAAAATTTCTCATATATTTTTTCAAGCATTTAAAGACTCTTTTCAAAGCCTAAATAATATGTATTTTAAGAAGCTTTTAAAAAAAAAAAAGAAAATAAAATCTTTCATATATATTATAAACCCCTTTTTAGGGCATTAAAAAACCTATAAACTTTTTAATATTCGTTTTTCTGTTTATTTTTCCCCATCAACGCTTAACCAAAACAATAAAGAAAGAGCTAAAAAGACTAAAAAAAAGAGTATAAAATAAATAAATAAATTAGCAATTATAAGGAGACAGAAACGAGATTTCCAAGAAACCAAAACATTCAGTTCTGTTTTCTGTGTTCTATTCTCCTACTTTTTTTTGGTTATATTTTTTTTTCCACCACCTCCCGAAAATATTTTTCGATGCCCTTGAGCTTGGAGCGGGATTAATGATGTAAAAATTATGTAAAATTCGAGATTGATCAGGAAAACATATCATGAAATCAGGCCCTAAATTTGACCAGCATGACGATGTCTAATCATTAAATGGAACTTTGATTAAAGATGATTTAAGGCCAATGGGGGGTCGTCTTTCTCGGTAGCTCTACGACTTCCTCTCGTCTTTTAATAATATTTATGAAAACGATAATTCCATTTTTTCAAAATCGCATAAAACTGGGTTTCCACAATGTCCTTGATCGATATTGGCGGAAGCTTTTAGTGGGTCTTGAGACTACTTGATTGATAGTTTAAGGTTGAATTTATTAGAGGTTCTTGACTAAAAAATCATCAGGATATTATACTAAAAAATACCAAGAAATATGTTTATTAATAAAGTTAACAATAATATATTATAGATTTATTATTAAATTAGATTAAAATAGATTAAAAACTATTTTAAAGTAGCTTTTCATGTCATTAAATCGTAAATAGAGCTCATACCTTCAGTATTTTGTTTAAATTTCCCATTAAAATAAAGGAAAATATATTTCCCTTTACAAATAAATTCCAATAAATCCCAGAAAATATTTCCCTTTACAAATAAATCCTAGTAAATCCCAGTAAATATTTCCCTTTACAAATAAATCCCTGTATTTCTAACACATTTAAAACCCCTAAATATAATTCCTTATTAATGGGTTAAATATTATGAACAAGCTGTATCATAATTCCTAATTCTTGATGCTTAATTTGTGCCGGTTATTAGCCAAATTGAGACAATATCTTTCAGTGCATCGATTAAACCATTCATATGCAGATCATTTATGGGCCCATCCTTATACATAAAGCCATAAATCTGGATCACCCATTCACACTTCGGTCCCGAACTATATGCGGACAAAAACATATCTAATATATACTATATATATCGATTTTTTTGTATTTTTTTTCAGCTAAAAAACTCGTCCGTTAATCTAGAAAACTGATTTGCATCGAGCCACATGCCACCCACTGGCCCCCTCCCGGAATTATATCACACATCGATTATCGATTATTTAAATCAATTCTTGTAGGTGGAGATGACAACGCCCCTCGATTCTTGATTCTTAATTCTTAATTCTTGATTCGATCTTGGATTTGGTTAGATCGGGTTCGGGTTCAGCCAAAGATCCAATGACCAGCAGCGACTGGGGACCAGTGTCCCAGTACGTGATTGAATCTGAATGGAATATTAAAAATCAGTTATGGCTGCACGTTCTGAATCAGTTAAGATCCAGTTGCTGGCCATAAATAATATCTGGCTAAATCATATTTTATGGCCAACTTAAGGAAATACTCGTCGGCCTGGCTACAGTGCCCAAATATTGATTCTCCAAAAAAAAATTCTGGCTAAAGTCTAGAACCTAAAAAAAAAACAGCCCATCCAAAACCAACTAAATCGAGTTGCGATCAGGTTCTCTGTGGTCTTTGACCGGTTATGCATATTCCTCCATCCATCCAACCAAAAACAAAAACAAAAATAACGCTCCTTTTTATGGCGGTTTTCTACACTTTATTTATTTTTTTATTATGTTTTTTTTTCACCTGTATTTTTTTTGAATTTGGCAGAAGGGTGCCGAGGGTGTAGGGGGTGCAACTTTTTGTCAGCCATAGAAATAAATAATCAATGCGAATTTGCATAGTTTAAATAGAAAGCTAAACACGTTTTGCTCTCACCCCGAAAAACGTAAAGTTTCTGACTTTTTCGTAGTTTCTGCCGAATTTTGTATAATTAAGACCAGTTTATCAGTTTTAGATTTACGGCGAGTATTGAGTTCCTTTCAATTTTGAAATAAATTCTAAGAGACAGTGCGGCATCGGTTCCGATAAATTATTTTTGCGAATATCAATTATCGAATATCGATATAGATTATTGAAGTACGTCAGAAGTGCGTTTGGAAAGTGGATTCGGTTTTGGCTTCATAATTTATGAAATTTATTGCCTTTCTGAGGGGAATACTAATTTAGTTTAGTTTTAGATTTACGGCGAGTATTGAGTTCCTTTCAATTTGAAATAAATTCTGAGACAGTGCGGCATCGGTACCGATAAATTATTTTCACGGATATCAATTATCGAATATCGATATAGATTATTGAAGTACGTCAGAAGTGCGTTTGGAAAGTGGAATCGGTTTTAGCTTCATAATTTATGAGATTTATTGGCTTTCTGAGGGGAATACTAATTTAGTTTAGTTTTAGATTTACGGCGAGTATTGAGTTCCTTTCAATTTTGAAATAAATTCTGAGAGACAGTGCGGCACCGGTATCGATAAATTATTTTCGCGAATATCAATTATCGAATATCGATATAGATTATTGAAGTACGTCAGAAGTGCGTTTGGAAAGTGGATTCGGTTTTGGCTTCATAATTTATGAAATTTATTGCCTTTCTGAGGGGAATACTAATTTAGATTTAATTTAATTTAATAATATATTTAAATCGCCTCGGAACACTCTTAGTGATACCTGTTTTAGAACTCGTTTAACCATAAACTTAAATAGGTGTTTTGTTCAAATTTAATTTGACATGATTTTTTTTTCTCTTATTTTTCTCCAATTTTTGCTTAAAAGCCTCATTGTCTGCTGTCATTTGATTTTTATATACTTTTTTTTACAGTCTTGAGTGATATTTACAGTCGGGAATAATTTATACTAGATCCAGAATGAAAGATATAGACAAGGCGTGACAATATCCAGATTTCCAGACTAATAGAACCGATTGAAAAACCCGAAAAACCCCATTAATGTGCCACCATTTGGCCTTAAATCGCCATTCAATTAACTCTGCCTCACTAATTCCATTAGAATTTTATAGGGACTATAAATCTTTTCGATATCGAAACTCCAATAAAGCATTAAGAGCCGCAATAGAGCTCTGGTCTTTGTTGAACCATCCAATTAATAGTTCGTAATCGTAGTACGACTTTACGACTTGTTTATTTCATAATTTATTTGAGTTTTCCGCCACTCACGGATCCGGTCGTTCTGCGAAACCAAAAAATCCAGTTTTCTAAGAGGATTTTTCAACGTTTTTTGGCTTGTTAGCATTTGTTGCGCACACTTGTCTAAAAATAGCATAGAAAAAACCCCAAAAAAACGTCGAATCGCTGAAAAAACGCAAAAGAATTAATTTTTTGAACTTGGAAAAACAGAAAACCGATTTTGGGTGGCGCTGGTCCACTCTAAACCCGCCCCAAGGGCACCAATTTTGATTGGGAACTGTGTCAATCATCGTGTCAGGGGGTCACTCTGATGTCTTAGATAAAGTTTAAAGTATTTCAAATATATAACCTGTTTTTAGTATCAACAAATATGAATATCCCTTCCCAAATACAATAAAGTTTTATATCAAAATGCTATTGTTTGCTTCTTACTCATCCTGTTTCGATTGCATCGCGCTTTGTTTATTTTTCTAATCAATCATTTATTGCCACAAAACTCTAAATCAACAAGTTCTTAAATTGCTTAATGATCCCCCGACTGAAGCCCGAGCTTTCAATTAACTTGAAAGACAAATCAATCATTCCGGAGAGTGCCGGGTTCGATTCCCCAGAAAAAAATAATTTACATATGCATATATATTTTGGTTTTTATTGGCAGAAATGATCGGATCGAATCGGATCGGATCGGATCTCGGATCTTTATAATGTTGTCTCGATGCCGTTATGTGGATTTGTTCACCGCCTCAGTGGAGCACCCCGTGGAGCGAGGAAATTCGATTCCGAAACACTTGCTCTACTTCCAAAAGCTTACAGCGCAGACAGCGCGACTCCAAAGGCCCCACACAGACACAGACGACAGTGCTGGTCGCAGCAGTGTTGGCCAAAATTCCAACTTCAAAGCCAGAAAAAGCTGAGTTCTTACCTTAAAAAAAGATAGAAATATTTAAATTAAATAAAACAAACTTATTTTAATATACTATATTTTATTAAAAAATATAATAAATAATATCCTTTTCTCAGCCATTAATATAAACTGTCAATATTAAAGAAAAGCTAAATCTTAACTTAACGCAGCATCACAAATCAAGTCCGAATGTATATAAGCGAGATCGAAAGGTAATCAAGATGGGACTGATCGACGGTGCGAGTAGGATGAGGCGAGGCGTGAGAGCCGCAGCGCGTGCGCGTTTGTCATGACAGCTAATTAACGATGCCGCTCTCTTCGGTACAGTTAGACACACATGCGCCAATATCACGTATACGTACGAGCGGTCGCATGCGTGCTGCTGTGTGTGTGACGCGTGCGCCCCATGCGCAGCTTTTTTCTATTGTTGTTTATTGTTGTTATTGCTTAATCAAGCGATTTTTATCTATAGCGTCGCGACTTTTTGTCTCTTGTTTATTATTTTTGTATCTCTGGTTTCTGCCTTACACATGTCTCATTTAATATTTAATGGCCCACGGTAACAGTCCCTGCTGTCGCTGCTGCTTCTTCTTTAATCTTTATCCCCTTCTTCTTGTTCTTCCTCTTGCCTCGCTCCCCCCTCTGTCTAAATCTTTCGCTTATTTAGCTTAGTCGCCTCTTTATTTCTTTCCATAAATTAATATTGTTTTTGTTGCCTTTACCGGTTGTTTTGGGTCTCATCATAATTTGCACCTGCACGAGAATCGCACTCGCAAATTAGGTGCGTTTCCAGGGGGTCTCAATGGCGTGGAAGGGGGCTCTTCCGAGAAGAGGCGGTTAGTTCACAGTCTACGCAAAAAGTGTGTGTTTCTTCTTAAAAAGAACAATAAATATTCAAACCTACTGATCTCCTTAGCAAGCTTACTTTACCGATAACTCAAAGTCTTTGATTAATTATCGATAACTAGAAACTAGTGAAGGACCTTAAAAATGGCGGTTCCTATTATATAAATAATATTTATATAAAACAATGATTATCCTCCTCAATAGACTTCCCTTTAGCAGTGTTCTTTAGGTGTCAGACCATAATATTCATAAGCCCAGAGAGAAGAAAACACGTTTGACCATTAACGACCACTGACTTTCATTAGATAGATGGCCAAAATCCAGTTCCCCTTCTCCGTTTCTGAGTGGGTGCCTTTGTTGGGTATCATCACCCAACATCGCTATGGTCACAGAGTGGTGAGCATCATTCGAAGACCAAGTGGTGGATCCATTTCCATAGACATTTCCGCTTACTTAGGCGCAACAATTTAAAAATTGACAGCTCCGCGGCTGCCAATTTATCTTCCATTGGAATCGGAACGGCCGAAAGCCAAAACCCATAAACCAAATCCAGATAAATTGCTATAAATGTCTTTCCTAGTCGAGTTCATAAATTAAATCAACTCTAAGTTGATAAAATAAAAAACAAAAACTAGTGAGAAGAACCAAAATCTAATACTGGTTCCTTCATAAAATGAATACAAAAAATCCGTGTGACGTGGGAGAATTGTGGGTTGATTATATAAATCGTTGACCCGAGAAGAACTATCTACAAAATATTGTTTCCTTGAAATCATTTTCATATATTGACGAATCCTCACCCAACCTGTGAATTTATATTCTTATCTTATTTTCGTATATGGTAGAGTATTAAAAGATTCCAAAACGCTAATCATGGCAAATTGTTAATTTTTATTATGCAGTTGCGTCATGGGATTTATTAATTAGCAACGATTTCGATTTCTACGGATTTGTTTTGCCTAATTGAATGGATCGAAAACGGAGAGGTGAAAGGTTCTTCAACAGTTCCTCGTTTCGTTATGCCGGAATATTGATTTGATTTTGTCGAATGCGGAAGCATTAAGCGATTTGTTTACCTTAAACAATTGCAATCAATTATCCATCGCACGGATGGACTAAAAGCATCCATCAATCAGATAGTCTCTGCTTGGCTTTTGCTCCCACACATTGTATATTTAATTATATATATATTATGTATTTGGTTTTTATTTATTCAGCCTAGAAGTGGGACTTAACCTTTTTTGCCCTAAAAGATATGCTACCGAAAATTTTATCATGTGTTACCTTTGTGTAAGTTCTGGAATTTGATTTGAAATAGGTATTATAGATAGTTCTTTTTAAAATCAGAAATTTTATATCTATTCCTTAAAAACAAACGTAAAACATAAATCTAAAAAATTTCTAGAAAAATTTATGTGTTTTGTCACAATATAATAAATATATTACACTTTCGTTTGTACAAAATAGATTAATATATGTAACAATTAATAAATACTTAATTTTTAAATATTTAAGCTTAATAATGTTTCAAGAACTTTACAAGAGCGCCAAAAAAGGTTCGCAAGCCATCGATAACTCCGATAAGAAGTTAATACCGTCTCTAACTGCTTTAACTGCCATCCCTAAAGGAAATAAACTTTTGTTTACCCGCAAAATACGATACGATACGAAATACCATAGAATATAATACAATATAGAATGGCCAACGCAGTGGTGGTGCTGGACAACGGGGCGCACACGGCCAAAGTGGGTCTGGCCAATGAGGACGAGCCCCAGGTGGTGCCGAACTGTATAATGAAGGCAAAGAGCGAACGCCGGCGGGCCTTTATCGGGAGCCAAATTGATGAGTGTCGGGACACATCTGCACTCTATTATATCCTGGCCTTCCAACGCGGATACCTCCTCAACTGGGACACACAGAAGACCGTTTGGGATTACATATTCAGCAAGGAGGGTATCGGTTGTACTTTGGAAAACCGTCAAATCGTAATCACGGAGCCGCAAATGAACTTCCAAAGCGTCCAAGAGGCAATGCTGGAAATGCTCTTCGAGGAGTACCGGGTCTCTGGCATGTACAAGACCACAGCCGCCGATCTAGCCGCCTTTAACTACGAAGCAGACAGCGAGGAGCGCACTTCAATGCAGTCCCTCGACTGCATCATTATTGATGTCGGCTACAGTTTTACTCACATCGTTCCGTTCCTCCGGGGCAGGCGTGTCCTCAAAGGTATCCGACGCATCGATATGGGCGGCAAGGCTCTGACCAATCACCTCAAGGTATGCACATCGAATGTGAATCTAGTTTTATTATTTAATTGTTGTTTCGTTTTCTAGGAGCTGATTTCCTACCGCCATCTGAACGTGATGGACGAAAGCCATGTTGTGAACCAGATCAAGGAGGACGTGTGCTTCGTAGCCGAGGACTTTAAAGACGCAATGCGAGTGCACTCTTGCGACAAAAAGAGAAGCGAAGTAGCCCTGGATTATGTGCTTCCAGATTTCACAACTGTAAAGCGGGGATACGTCCGGATACCGGGAAAGCCGCGTGAAGACGAGGCCCAGCAGCAAATGGTTCCGCTGTGCAACGAGCGCTTCACAGTACCCGAACTACTCTTCAATCCCTCCGACATTGGCGTGCCTCAGGTGGGCATTCCCGAGGCGGTGGCCGATTGCCTGAAAGCATGTCCCTGGGAAGCGCACCGAAATCTATTGCTAAACATCCTGATTGTGGGCGGGAGTGCCCAGTTTCCGGGCTTCCTGCCACGCCTGAAACGCGACTTGCGCGCCCTAGTTCCTGACGATCTGGAGGTATCCTTGGTCTGCCCCGAAGATCCAGTGCGATATGCCTGGTACGGAGGCAAGGAGATTGCCACCAGTTCTAACTTCGATGATTTCGTTTACTCCCGCAAGGACTACGAGGAGTACGGCGCACATGGCATCAACCACCGGTGAAAGAGTAGAATGCATCTAATCTTAAGTTTTTTTTTAACCATTAAAAGAGTAACACTTTTGTCTAGAACATTTCTCGTCTATTTATATTCTCAGCTAGGTTGCAGGTTGATGGGTGGCCTAGAGCTTAAGCTTTGTACAACTAAAATTTAACTACAGAACACAACTTAACATTTAGAATTCGCTTTTGGAGTAAAATTTACACGGTTCTTGCCAACAGAAATGAGATACTAAGCTGCTATCGCGATCAGATCTCCATATATGTATATAACTGGGGGTTTTGGTTAACATTAGGTGTCTGCGAGGCGGGTGCCGGCGGACGGATCTCCTCCGTCTCCGTCGGTTCTTACATGCTGAACGATTCGCCGCATCCGCAAGTGCCCTTGATGTTCGGATTGTTGAAAACGAACTCGCTGGACAGCTTTGACTCCACAAAGTCCATCTCGGTGCCTGGAATATAGCGTTACATAATGTCTATGGCTATAAAGGATTACTTTAGCTCACCCAGAAGTGACAGTTGTGCCTTCTTGTCGATGAATACCTTCACACCGTCTTGGACCACCTCTTCGTCCAGCTTATCTGCTGGAAGATGCGAATTAAACGAAAAGGGAAACCTAAGTTCTCGGATTTTGAGCCTCTTAACCGCTTGGCTTACCTTTCTGGCTGGCATAGTCCAGTGTGTAGGAGAGTCCGTTGCATCCGCGTTGTCGCACACCCACTTTCAAGCCAACCTGCGGGGAGAGAAGGAGTCAGATTAGATTGAAAATACAATTTTCCAGTTCGAAAGATTCCCCTACCATATCGGGCTTGTCCTGGAGCAGGGTCTTGATGCGCTGCACCGCTGCGGGAGTCTGGAATGAAGGAAAAACACCGACGTAAACAAAAAGGGGTAAATGTCAATAGCAACATCTGATCGGGGCTGAAGGGACTGTTACTTCATCAACACGCGCGGATTTCACCACGGACTGTATTCTTTGGCGATACTTACCAGGGTCAATGCTGCACGTGTCGGGATCAGTTTGCGCCCCTTGACGGCGCGCACAGTCGCCGTTGCCACCACTCGAGTCGCCATCGCCCGTTTCGATCGCTTTATGTAATTTGTTTTGCTCTACAATTTCCCACGACTTGCGATTCGAAAATATGAACCTGCAATGGTGCTGACACCTCTGCCGATAGATCACGTGCTGCGTGAGCTCTTTACTATCGGCTACTATACTGACGATAGCTGCTTAAGATTTTATATAAATTGAATTTATTCTCGGTCTGACATTTTTTATTGAAATATTATACAACAAAGTAGCCCCGTTTTGACTCTATATAATATGTCAAAAGCCGTAACATGTCTCGTCACAGTTCTCTCGTATCAGTTGACTCGAACAGACAAAGCTTCCATCTCTAACCAAAATCGTATTTCATCCAGATGACCGGAAATCAGTAATAATTTAGAAGTAAAAACACAATGAGCAATCTACGGCAAATGTACAAAATCATCTCTGGGTTTCCCAGAAGGACAATAAACCCAGTCGCGTTAATAACCCAAATCCAACAGTTGAGGCTCCCGCAGTTGCGGCGCCAACTACATCTCTCGGTTACCAAAACAAACTCAGCTGTTTCCTGCATGTGCAGGAATACCCACAGCAGCGCCAAGGATAAGGATGTAAGTCTTCTAATGTGAAATTCAAACATTCTATGAAATGATTCAAACCGACTATCCATCCCATCCTCTAGGAAGAGTCAGCCATAAACATGGCTTTGAACACCATTCCGCTGGAGGAGATGCAGTCTAAATTACAGTTGATTTACACTTGTAAGATTTGCAAGACGAGGAACATGAAAACCATTTCCAAAGTGGCTTATACACGCGGCGTTGTTATTGTTACTTGCGATGGCTGCTCCAGTCATCATCTGATCGCCGACAACCTGAAGTGGTTCTCAGATCTCGATGGGAAGCGCAACGTTGAGGAGATCCTCGAGGAGAAGGGCGAGAAGGTTACCCGTTTAACCAACGAAAATTGCGAGTTTGTTCCGAAAGCAGAATCGTAAACTATTAAAGATTACAATTTAGCATTAACTGTAGACAACCGTGGCTTTACTGATCAACAGCATCATTTGGCGGGTAGTGTCTGGCGGTAGGGCAGTGACTAGTTGCTGGTGGAATTTGTGGCGACACGGAGATCCATTTCCCGTCATCAGATAGGTCAAAAAGGTCGCTTCATTGATGGGAAATTTCGTGTCGATGGCAGGACCATCGGAGCTCAACTCCATGTCCTCCAGGTCAAAGTGGGGCAGGTATCGTCTCCAATAGTCAGTAAGGAATGTAATCAGGCATCGGGACAGTCGAATATGATCCAGGCAGGCGATGAATCGTATTTCGTTGGCGGGTTTTGACACAAAATCGAAGAGGTGGTGGAGAAAACTGGAGCAGGCCGGGGATTTACCTTCCACCAGGATGTCTGAGATCATGTGGCTTAGCAGAAGACAATCTGGATGGATGCTACTATCCCGAGGCTCTTGGTACAGATGCAACCATATCTGGAAACGTAAGATAATAAGCAACTACTTCGGGAAATATAGTTCAAAGTTAACTAACCCGAAATTCAACAAATTCCATAGCCCGCAAAAGGGCTGTTTGCATACTCTCCTGACTAGACAACCGGCAAATCCGCTTCACCAGGCGGCGCATCTGCTGCCGATCGGGAGGAACTATATCTGCCAATGACACAGCATCCGAATGCCGAATTTCTGCCCAATCCAACTCCTTGATCGTCTCCCAATCGGGCTGAACTTCCGCCAAGGTTTTCTGTATGAAGTGAAGCAGCGGGGCCTGCAGTTCCCCCCTCCTGGTGTTCACTATTCCCGCACAGAAATCCCTTATATACTGTCGCCGTCCCTCCGGAGTGGAACATTGTTCAAAAAACAAATGTGAGTCCACACAGTCCGCCAGAGGCTCTCCAAAGCGACGGTAGCACTCGAACAGGTATACCAAGGCCTTCAGTTGACTCTCGATCAGGGATTGGGTGAGCCGGAGGCGTCGGTTCTGTGATTTCATCTCCTCCTGGCATGACCGTAGCCAGGCCATCAACTTGAGGCAGTGAGGAGCCACATCCTCCAACACTGTGGAGCTGTTCAACGTCAGCTCCTTTCGGATAAACAAATCCATCTTAACCAAAACAAACAGAAAACAAAACAAAACAAAAAGAAGGCTGCCAACTGGTTTCCAAATTACCAAAAGTGCTGCCCATTTCCATAAAGAAACTCACAGATCACAGATCGAGGAGTATTATCTAATATTCTTACATAGTTCTTTGAAAGTTTTAAGAAATCAATAAACCATAAACTAGTAATAGGCAATTAATACTAAATAAAAATTAACAAAACCGCACCTTTTTGGGTTTTTATTCAAAAAACTGTAGAATATATTAAAAAAATTTAAGAAAAGAAACATAAAATTGGAAGTATTTAAGAAAAAACTGCCATTAGGATATATTTTTTTTTAATAAATTAATGATCTAAGGTATCTACATTCTTAAAAAATTGCAAATATTTAAAAACTAAGGAAATTATATAAATATTTAAGGCAATATTTTCTAAAAAGGAGCTGCCAATCTTCAAAAGTATTGAATATTTAAACGAAAAACTAGTCTTCCAATCCATTCCCTATTTGGATTATAAATTTAAAGAACAAAACAAATTATTTTTCTATAAAAAATATCTATAAATAATAGATTTCTAGTTTTAAAATAATTTAGAAAAAATAGATTTCGAAATAGGAATATAAAACTTATGGAATCTAAGCATTTTTTAAAGTACCTATGTTCTTTAAAATAATAATATAATAAATAAAAAATGAATCTATTTTGGGTTATACTATTCGTATTAATACTTCTATTAAGCATCTAAAATCTAAACTTGATCCAGCATTCCATGCAAAAGAGTAGAAACGATTTTTCGAAAATTTATTGTGATAAATGAGCATACACTTAGATTTATTCCACACATTCATTTTAAGCTACATCTGCGGCTCATTAGTCAAAAGGTAAACATAAAATGAATATAACATAGGACTTACATTCTCGCTTACATCAAAATACTATAATCCGCTTAATTCAGCACGTCTGACGCCCCCACATCGCGACTCCAACCCTCAACGGCTATATGCCATATAATCTTCGGTTCGGTATAATTCACCTTAATAAGTAAACAAGAAACCAAATCTGCTTAAATCTGTGTGCCTTAGATACTCTATATGTTTAATCCTTTGCTATGCGGTTTCGTGTTGTTTTTTCTTTCTTTTTTTAATTAATCGTATATTTTGTTTAGTTCGTTTTTTTAGGTAAATAAAAGTAGATCGAATCGGGTTTTATTTTATTTATAAATCCTTTCTTTCTTTCAGTTTAATGGAAAATGTGCAAATCTACAGTGGTAGTAGGTAGGCGGCTTCCAAAAACAAAATACAATAGGATGAGTTTGTTGTTTACGCCAACTAATTTTTAAATATAATATGCAGTTTCGCGGTTTATATCAGTTTTCGGTTTCGTTTTCTTTCTTTCTTTTCTTGCATATCTTTTGAAATTTTGTCGTCGTTTTCTTTTCTTTTCTTGTTTAGATATAATTTGTTTTGTTTTTATTTTTATAAGTTTTCTTTTTGAAAATTTAAGAAAATATATATTGTATATATATAGGCGCGAAAATTAATAATTAATTCAACATTTTTATATATACTATATAACTATATGTACTGTGTATGTATGTTTTTGTTGATGCTATCGCACATTTGCAGTGGCTGTTCTATTCTTTTCAATGTCGCGGTTTTCTTTTTTTATCATTTTTTTAGGTTTAGGTTTTTTCGTTTTTCGTTCTTTTCGTTTTAGGAATTGTGTATGTGTGTTGTTTCAGGGACGTGTCCCGGGGGGTCATGGCTACCCAGGCAGCAGGCACCTGCACCGTCCACTGAAGTCCTGACGACCCTGCTCTGCTGCTGTCCTGCTTAAGCGAACCCAAAGCCCTCCGAGCACTCGTGTATGGCTTTGAGCATACAACTACGCAGCTTGTCGTATGACTTGTACATCGGCAGATCCAATTGATTAAAACTATTAAAAAAGATTTTCCAAAATTAAACAAAGATTTTAAAGCTGACAATGATATTTGCACTAACCAGGTGTGGGCACAGGGCAGGCGATCCGTGGACCGATCGTCCCGATGAATTTGGAACTTTTGGATTCCGTTCATGCCCTCCAGGGAGCCGAAGCCCTGCAGCGGCACCTTTGAGGTGCCAGTCACAAATTGCAGGAACTTGGCTCGATCCGCTTGGTCAAAGCTGCGCAGAGCACGCCAGAACCATTGTATCTGAAAGAGAGGGAAGTCATGATTAGAATTCTTGAATTAGAAAGAGGTAGTATCATTTCTTACCTGCGACGATTTCGACGTGTACTTGTGGTACTCAGTGTTCGCTTTCAGATCTTCTATATCGATATCCGGCAGACCGGATATGAGAAGTTCCAGTTCCTGTTCGTTGAATATCGATATTAAATGCTTTGGAATAATGTCGTAGAAGCCCTCGAGGAAAGCATCCAACCTGAAGAGGAAATTTTAAATTAAAAACTGATGAAAAACCAGAAAAGAATCCAAATACTTACTGCTGTCGGATGGAGCCACTCATTTTGAGCTGACAAACCAGCTGCACATACTCGAACTTGTTCTCCTCGGTGACGGCGATGTCGCGTCCGTTTGGCTTGAGATCACGGATCTGGGTGACGCCGAACTCCTGCACCTCGGTGGAGAAGGTCAGTTCGTAGCCCAGCGTGGAGATGTCGTTCTTCATGAGGTAGTCGAGTCCCTTGTAGAACTCGTAGTCCTGCGACTCCATATCCGTGTGCTTCACCTGCTTGCCCAGGATGTGCTTATAAAAGGAGCGCGTGAAATAGCACTCCAATAGCTTATTATCATGCACGGCCTTGGCTGTAATGCATCAAGGATATTAATGATTATAATCCTTTATAAAAGTATCTTAAAACCTTACCAATTACACGGCCGACAAACTTAAAGTAGCTCAGGTGATTGGGATTCGCGTGACTTGAGGGATTTATCATATAGGTGACGCGATCTCCCGGCGATACGCAGAACAGGGCGTACATCGGATTGAAGATCTCGCGGGAGATGATCACATACCATTCGCGCAGCAATCCGCCAGCATCCTGACCCTCCTCATCTACAGGAAGAATATTTAATGTTTAAAAAAATATTGAAAATAAACTCGAACTCTAAACGCACCCTCGAAAACGATGTAGAAGCGGTTCTTCCACTCCTCTGGGCCCAGGCGGTAGAGTACGCGGAACGAGTCCTCAAAGACAGTGACACGTCGCACACTCACGGTGTGCTCCTCGCGCCGAATGCCCTCGTCCAGGCGCTCCAGTTCCGTCTGGAAGTACTTGCGCTTGACGTCAAAGTCTAGGATGCGCGTATGGTCCACCAGAACGGCGAAGGGACCGTCGGAGAGATGGGTAAGGGACTGGCGCAGGATCTGATTTAAGACAGTGCGATGCTTCTCGGCGAACTGCAGGAACTTCTGCCGGTCCTGACGCAGTTGCGCCTCATGGGCAGTCACTGGGCCACCCGAGCTGTTCGGAGTGTTTGTGGCGGCGTCTTGCATTCGTGGCTCATCTGGAAGGGAATCCAAAAAATAAAAGGTATTAAAATCAAGAAGATTATTCTTCCCAGAAATGGTATTACCGTCATAGCTGGCGGAGCTTAGGGCGCTGTTGGCGCTGCTGGTGTCGTCTATGAGAGGACTATGCTGCTGGACGGAGGGTGGTGGGACCACTCCGGCCATGGCACCACCTCCGCCCAAGGCGCGCAAGGCGGCGGCTGCCGGGGGAATGGACACGCCGGACATGCTGTTGCGTCCCGACTTTTTGGTGGTGGTTCGATGCGAGGCGTGGATTAGGAAGAAGGCCTCCACGGTGGGCTGTAGCACCAGGACTGCGAACTCGTCCTTGGACTCCTCCAGAGCCACCAGGCACTCGCTGAGCGTGTGCCACAGTACATCCAGGCAGAGGATTTGGCTCAAAGTGGGTTTAGTTGGCTTTCCGGTGGTGGATGTTGCTGCTGTTGTTCCTCCAGCCACCGATGCGGAGGCTCCTCCTACTCCGCGATGACTGCTGGTGGCATCCGGGATGAGAATATCTTCATCTTCCTCGTCATGATCGTGCAGGCTTTCCTGATTAGTTTCCATCGATGTGGGAGCCGGAGTGGTTGCAGCATCCGAGCTGCTACCGCCCGAAGCTCCTCCATCGCCCTCGATGTCAATGATATCGTCATCCATATCGCCGCTAGCCAGTCCGCCGGGAATGCCGCCGCTGCTCGCAGTACTTGCCGCGGTGGTGGGCAGGACATTCTGGGCCTCGTACATGTCCCGGACCTGCATGAAGATCTTGAGGGTGCGCAGGAAGTAGGGCTGGGCGGACGAGTTCGACATCAGCTTCTTCATCGACGGCAACTGCAGCTCGCAGGTGGGCTTGGCGTTCTTGGGCGCCGATATCACCACATGCTCCGCGGTGAAGCGATCCTGCATGATGCCCTCATGGACGGCTAGGTTGGTTAGGAGCGAGGCTCCCGTCGATCCGCTGGTCGAAGCTCCGGCTCCGGCGGCCGCAGCAGCAGCGGTGGAACCAGCTGCTCCCGACGTTGACGGACACCCGGAATTGGTGTTGTAGGCACGAATCTCCTCCAGCAGCGTCTGTATGGCCTGACGGACCTCCTCCGCCAGTCCCAGAATGGCAGCTGTCAGATATTGGATAAATATCGCATTGGAGGCCTGCGAGCACTGGGTGAGGTTCACAATCAGCTTGGCCACGTTGTCGAGGCCCTCGGTGGTGCCGCACTGGTGGGTCAGCACCTCGATCACCAGCTGGAGTTGGGAGAAGTTCTTGGCGTAGATCTTGCGACGCGACTTGATCGGATTCACGGGCAGAGCCACGCTCAGAGTGGGCAACTGCTGGGGCTTCACTGGGGCACTGATGCTGTCGCCGGAGCCGGGATTGCCGGCTGCCTGAGCAGCTTGCTCCTCGCCACTGGCACCCAAGCTGTCGCCAATGTCCGGGGAAGTACCCGAGGCACCGGCTGTGCTTCCAGCAGAGGCTGCCCGGGCTGCTGCCACGGCGGCTGCTGCTGCACTGAGAGCTCCTACGGCTCCTCCCGGTATCGGGTTTCCGGTAGCCTGGCCAATGGGTATCAGCGTTGGCATTTGATCGATGAAGGGCAGTTGCTCCTCCTCCTTGGGCAGCTCGGTGCTGAGGGAAGCCAACAGCTTGACGAGCATGTCGGTGAGATGGGGCGACCGGCAGATCACCTTGTAGGGCAGCATCTCCAGCAGCTGGCCGAACGGCGACTCGCTGAAGGACAGGAAGTCGGCGTTGTTGGGCTGCCACTCCCAAGCCGGCTGGGAGGTCAGCGGGAAGTCCGTCACATGGGCCAGACGCACCTCGGTCTGCCGGTCAATGTTCAGGACGACATCCCAGAAGTTCTTGGCGTTGGTCTGGTACGGAATCGAGCTCGAGCTCGAGCTCGAGCTGTTGCTGCTGCTGCTGCTGCTGTTGATGTTGGGCACCTTGGTGGCTGTGGCGGCCGCCTTGGCTGCCGCCGCCTTGGAGGTGGACGGGGATTCATCCAGAGGCGTCGACTTGATCGGCGGCGGCGGATCGTCCAGCATGCCGCGCAGCCGATTGGCCACCTGGTAGCGGCAGAAGCGGGAACGGAAGTCCAGGGTGCCGCCCGGAGGCACTGCAGCTTCGCTATTGGCATACAAGGAGCTCATGAAGCGTCTGGCCTTGACGGTCTCCCTGTTGAAGGGCACAAAGCTGGCCGGATAGTGCTTGGCCAGGACGAACAGCATATCCAGGCAATTGCGGACAATCATCTGGGCTGCCTGAGGATTGATGCTGATGCTGCGGGCACTGTTGCTCCCCTCGTGCATCTTGTTAATCAAGAAGATGTTGCTCTTATACCCGAAGGCGGCGTCCACCCGCAGCTTCAGCCACTCGGGCTTGCTTCCAGCCTGACCGGCTCCAAAGTGGCCATTGTCCTCGTTGGTCTTCTGAACGATGCTGATCAGAGCACCGATCACCCAGTCGCGGGTGGGTTCGTGGTGGCACAGGTTCCGAATCACCCGATGCAGGCGCATGCTGTTCATCTTCTGGTCCTCCACGAACAGGAAGAGCAGCAGGGTGGCCAGCGAATCGGGATCGAGCAGGATGTTCTCGTCCTCCATCATCAGCAGGGCCAGGGGCTTTCCCACATTGGGTGCGTGGTGCGAATGGGCCTGATGATGCACTATGGTGGTGTGCTGGTGGTGCTGGGGCTGGGCATTGCCGGTGGCATCGTACCAGATGGCACTGTGCCAGCGTGCATCGTCCAGGCCCTGCAGAGTGGACTGGAAGCGGGCTGGAAGGGACGAAAGAGCTAAAATTGGTTTAGGATAATGGATAAAACCGGAGAGAGAGAACTTACAGAGGGCATTGCTGGGTGGATGGGCGTCCATGCGGGCGCCATTACGCGACTCCCAGTCGCGACGCAGGAACTGTGCCTCGGCAGCCAGCTCCGGTGGCAGGCTGGCGATCTGCGATTCCTCCATGTCAGTGAGAATCTTTAAGAGAGAGTCCAAGATTAGAATTCTATTTAAAAAGAATAAAAAGTAGAGAGAACCCACCGCTTGACGCAGATTCTCGGGCAGGTTCTGAAAGAAGGCAGCCGTATCGACGGGATCCTCCGGATTGGCACTCTGCGCTGCCTGGCGCTGCTGCTCGATCCGCTGCTGCATTAGCACCTCGGACTGGATGTTCAGCGGCAGAGCGGCCAGGAATTCGGGATTAACCTCCACCAGCGAGTCGTGGGCAATCTGGATGGCGTTCTGCTGCGCCCGCTGCCGGAT
The DNA here is from genome assembly GCA_018150545.1 of Drosophila ercepeae. Classification (NCBI taxonomy): domain Eukaryota; kingdom Metazoa; phylum Arthropoda; class Insecta; order Diptera; family Drosophilidae; genus Drosophila; species Drosophila ercepeae. The sequence continues at coordinate 3,689,808 of JAECWL010000174.1, forward strand.
TCGCTGCATTCGCAGATGCTCCTGGATCACCTCCTCGCGCATTTCGCTCGGAAGCGCCGCCAGGAAGGAGGGATCAACGCCTTCCGGCACCTCCAAATCCCCGAGAGCGGCCCGCACTTCGGGACTCATGTCGGCAATGGTACTAGCACTGGCTGAGGCTGCTGCAGCTTCTCCGGCTGTTCCACCAGCTGCTCCTGTGGCCTCCGATTCAGTTGTGGTTGCTGAGGATGCTTGTCCTGGAGCAAGAGTCTGGCCTCGAGCTATTGTAGGGTCCAGCATTGCTGGTGGCAATTCTCCGATTGGAGGAGGAGTCGGTGCATGGGCAGCTGCTGAATCCCCGTCTGGTTCGGGCGTTCCTGGATCAGCGTCCGCCGGACCGGAAAGCGGATCCGTGGCATTATCACTGACCGGAGGCGGGGTCACCTGCTGCTGCTGCTCGTGCTGCTCCTCCTGCAGCGGCATGTCCAAAATCCCGGGCAACACCTCCACGTCCACCTCCAGGGAAGGCCGCAGAGCAAAGCTCCTCTCCGTCTCCGCAACACTCAGCTGTTCCAGAGTGGCGCCGGATATGGGTGTGGGTGCCGAGACGAGCGTCGGGGCCGGAGTGGGTACATTAATGGACTCAGAGCTGGCGGCTGAGAGGGCGGCGAGGCCCAAGCCGGCAGCCAGGCCCCGGCTGGCGCTGGAGGCCGAGATGGTGCCGGAGCCGTGGGCCTGGACCAGGCGTTGCAGGCGGGCGGGCAGGTCGCGCATGGGACGGGCGTTGATCAGGGGCGATCCGGAGGTGCGCGACGAATTGGTGAGGCCTGTGCCGGACGCATTGCGGCTGCGAGCGGAGCTCTGGCGATCGGCGAGCTGCATCAGGAGTAGCTCAGCCTCGTCCAGACGCGAGTGGGGACGCGAGGGTCGCCCGTTGCTCGGCAGATGCGGATGACGCTGGCTCTGGTTCTGGTTCTGGGAGTTTTGGGAATTCTGTTGCTCGGCTGCCTCGCCAGAGGCTCCGCCGCCACCGGTTGAGTTGGATCCCTGGCTGTCCTGCTCGTTGGTCAGGTCGATCTCGGCGTAGATGTTGAAGTTGACCTGGTTGTGCTGGCGCAGGGTTCCGCGCAGGCGCTGGCTACGCGTTGGTGGATGTTGCTCAACAGAGCTGCTGCCTCCAGTCGAGGATGAAGCTGCAAGAAAGGTAAATCCCAGCTAGAAACGGAAGAAAGATCAAGAACTTCGACTTACAGGTCAGAGGTATGTAGGGATTGGTGTGGCTTGCGGTGCCAGTGGCTCCGTCGCTGCCGCCTGCTCCGGTGGCTGCACCACCAAAGCTCGAGGGGATTAGCACGGGTATGGAGCTGCGACGCGTGCCTCCGGTTGCCGATGCGGCAACGGGAGGAATCACCAGAATGCCGCTGGTACTATTCGCCGGATTGCTGGCCGGTTGCGAGGATGTGGTCGTTGATGAGGGAATGGCTGCCGTAGCAGAAGCACTAACGGGTAAGGTAGCTCCTCCAGCTCCTCCTGCTCCCGATCCGGCTGTTCCCGTAGCCGTTCCAGTTCCTGTTCCGGCTCCGGAAGCGGCAGCCGCCGCGGCGGCAGCTGAGATGCGAGCTGCCTCCTCCTGCTTGCGCTGCTGGTGGGCAATCTTGATCTCCTTGATGAGATGCGGCACCAGGAAGTGGGCGGCATAGAGGCAGGCATCCGTCTGGCTCTCCATGTCCAAGGCCTTGGCCTCCTCCAGCCACCAGTGCAAAGCTACAAAGTAGGAACTCTTTTAGATTTTGGGAAACCAATAAACCATCCCTACTCACCATCTTGGGTAAAAGTCTCCATCTGGGTCTCCTCCGTGGGATTCTGGTGCGTCGGCATGCAGACGCAGTACTGCTGGTCCAAGTATAATAGTCGTCGCCGGACTCCAGTGGCGCAGAGGGTGGAGTTGGTCTGCTGGGTGGAGGTGCCACCAGCAGATCCGCCTCCGCTTGCTCCGCCACCGCTGGAAGCTCCGCTTCCCGACCCGGCTCCGCCACCTACTCCCGGATTGACGCCAACGTGCGGTTGGTCGTCCAACAGATTGCTCATGTTCTGGTTACTTCCCGAGGCTCCACTGTTGCGGTCCAATTGGGAAAGGGATGGGGAGAGGAAAGCGTTTCCATCACCGTTGGCTGCGCCTCCTGAGGCTCCGCTTCCGGAGGCCCCGCTTCCGCCTGCCGCTCCTCCGCCCGAGCCGCCAATGAAGCTAAAGTCCGGAGTCATCCAAGAGCCGGACGAGGTACGCAAGGCGGACGACGCCGAGGCAGTGGGTCCAACCTGAGCTGCGTTCGAAGAGGAACCGCCTGGCTGGGAGCTACTGGCACCTGCTCCAACACCCGAACCACCGCCAGATCCTCCTCCGGATCCACCGTTCACATCAATGTCCAAGGGCTGAGCAATGGAGCTGTTCATCCGCACCCGGAAACTGGCCGGGGGCGTGGGCATCAGGCGGGGACTGTCGCCGCCCAATCTCTCGTATAAATAGGCCTCAGCCCGTTCGGCTGCCGCGTCAAGGTCGACGTCGGCATCGTCGTCATCCTCCTCGGCAGTGGGACGGTTGGCAGACGAGTCGCCAGAGGCGTTGACGGCTGCACTGCGTCGGGGACGATTGTTGGACGAGGCCAGGGCCAGGGCCATGTCAATCTGGTTCTCCAGTTCCTCGTCGATGCCCGCGCGGCTCTCGTTTCTATCCTCGTCGTCGGGATCATCCTCATCGTCGTCCTCGTCCTCATCCACATCATCTTCATCCTCGTCCTCGTCGTCGTCGGCATCGACATCGGCATCGTTGGAAGCCGTTTCCGAGGATTCGGGCTCGTAGATGTGGTCGAAGACCTCAATGAATTGGCGAGCCGGCTGCTCTTCGTCCACGTCCGTTTCGCTGTGCTCGTCCACATCCTCGTCGGGGGCATCCTCGTCCTCTTCATCCTCCTCGTCCTCGTTGCGCTCGTCGTTCTCCGTCGAGCCATCCGAGTCAGAGTCCGAGGTACTGACATCGCCCAGTATCGAGGCGTTCATCTCGCGGGCACCACCCGGTGCTCCGGTGTCCGAGGAGGTGGAGGCGCCATCACTACCTCCCCCGCCGCCGATTCCATTGTCGTTCACCACGCTGGCATTGTGGTTTCCACCACCCCCAACCGCATTGCCGACATCCACGTCAGCATTGGAGCGCAAGCGGGGATCTCCGGCGCCGGTGGCGCTGGCCGCACTCCCCGAGTTGGTTCCTCCCGAGTTTCCGCCGTTCTGCTGGCCCGTTGCTCCGGAGGATCCGGTTCCGGCACCCGTCCCAGCGCCACCGCTGCTCCGGGACGCCAGACGCAGACCCTCGCTCTGCAGGAAGTCATCCCACAGCTGGTCAAAGTTAAGTACAGGACGAACAGGCCCAGATCCATTGCCGGATGATCCAGAGGCAGTGTTTGCGGATCCCGAACCCGGGGGTAGTCCCACGGGGTCATTGGTGTCGCCGCCGTTGCTGCGCTCCTCCACCACATCGATCACAGCTGCCGTTCCGCCGCCGCCGCCGACGCCACCAGATCCGCCGCCACCCAGGCCCGAGCCACCGGCTCCTCCCTGGGCGGGTGCATCCTCCGAGTCCACGGCCATCTCGTGCGAGTCAAAGATGAACTCAAAGGCATGCCGGCGGTCCGACAGCACGTTGCGGATTATGTCCCGGAGCACATGCTCCCCGCCAATCGCGTTGGAGCGCTCCACCCCGCCACTGACAGCCGTGCGAGCCGCCAGCCTCGGGTAGAGCCGCCGATTGATGATGGTTCCATAGGTATTGCCGGGTCCCGACACCGAGTTGATGCTTCCGGAGAGTCCGGACACGCTGCCGGCACTATTGGCTCCCGAGCCACCGCCTCCTCCGCTGCCAAACAGAATCCGCTTGGATCCCAAGGTGGTGGTGGAGACACTGAACCGTAACAGGATCTCCATGGGGCGCAGGATGGCCGCGAGGGTACTCAGAGTGTTATGATTGGACAGGTCCTTGTATTGGGCGATCTTGGTCAGGTACGTCATCACCCCCTGGCGCAGGAGGACGCGGTACATGTTGTTGCGGTGCATGTGCACCTTGTCATAGAGCATCGGGGACTCGATCAGGTTGGGGAACAGGCTCATCAGCACCTGCAGCCGGGTGTGCTTCTCCGCCGAGTCCGGCTGGGCCAATGCCCTGGCCACGGCTGCGTGCAGCTCCTCGGCCACCTGCACCTGGACGCCCGGCTGCTGGTAGCAGTCCGAAAGCGAGCAGATGAGTACGCGCGACATGGTGCTGACCTCCGGCACATGGTGGCGCTGGGTAAGCGGCAGGAAGCGGTCGAGCAGCACTCCGAGGAACGTTTGTTGCGGCGCTGAGATCAGCGGACTGTCGGCAGGGTAGTAGACGTGCGCGAGCAGGACCCGCGGCACCAGGGACTGGTAGGCCCGGGTGGCGTCCGCCAACAGCTTGAGGAGCGTGGCACGCGACAGGGTCGGCTTGGCGTGGCTGTGGACGCTGGTGGGGATGTGCCAGGTGCAGCAGCACGGCTCAAACTTGTCCGGCTGCTGTCCGCTTGCTGTTCCCGAAGCTCCAGAGCTTTGCTTCTTGCTGGGAGTAGGAATATCCTGGAAAAAACAGTATAAGAAGAAGCTGCTTTAAAGGACAAAGGGTAACCCTTACCTCATCTGGTTCGTGGCCACCTTGGGCTGTGCCTGGTGGCTGATCCGGCTGAAAGAGTTCGGCCGCTCCAGAGGCTCCCCGGTCGGTGGAGGCAATCCCTCCGTAATGACAGCAGGGCTGGACTAAGGCCAGCAGGAGCTCCTTTAGAACCTCCACGGAGGACTGCACCAGGACATCCTCCTTTAGATCAACCTTAGAGCCAACTGTGGGCGAGCTGGAGTCTTGGGAAGTCTGCGTCTGGTTGAGATTGCCGGCGGCGGCCGTTGGCTGCTGGCCGAACTTGGACTTGACCATGATGCGGGCGTCGTCGGTCAGCGAAGAGCTGTTCGAGTTGAGCAGGTAGTCGCCCTTGAGCATCTCCTTGGCGGCGGCCACGAAGATCTGGGGATTGCGGGAGACCGCGGTGGAGACCTGGGTGAGGACGTAGATCAAGTCGCGATGGCCGATGGGAACGATGCCGGCGGCTCGCATGCCCAGCACACGCTCCATGGCCTCCTGCAGGACGGGCGGCGCCTCGAGGACGTGGCGCAGAATGATGATGGCGTACGTGGGGAATCCCATGAAGCTGCAGGACTGCTGCAGCTGCAGTAGCATCCGCACACCTCCCCGGCGGATAAAGACCTGGGCGTTCTCGTAGTTGCGGGTCAACCGCGCGCACAGACGGAGCAGCGAGAGCTTCGTCTCGTGGTGAAGGAGGTTGGCGGGCTGGAGCAGGGCTACGATGCTTCCGATGATCCGGCCGCAGTCGAACTTGCTCAGACCGACGTGCTCCTCGTTAAGGATGATCTTCTGGGTGCGCTTGGGCAGGGGTGGGGATCCGCCGGTTGAGCCACTAGCTCCCCCGGATCCCGATCCTCCCGACTTGGATGACTTTCCCTTCGCGGCTGCTGCTGCGGCGGCGTTCTTCTGCCGGGACTTGCTGCGCGTTGTCATGACTGCGGCTGCGGCGGATGCTGCAGCTGCTGGCGAGGATTTTCCGTCGTCGTTAGCCGGATCCTCGCTGGACTTTGAGGCGGGTTCCTCGTTGAAGTTCACCAGCTGGCGGAGGGAGATCAGCTCGTCCTTGTTGACGGTGCCGGAACCATCCGGATTCGTGCTCACCACTCGATTCAGGATGTTCTCCACCTTGTGCAGAGCCACCGGATTGTTCAGATTGGTGATGGCTTCGCTGAGCTTCAGGGCCGGAAATACAGGGCGATGGGTGCCGGAGGCCTCGCTGACCTGGGTCATGCAGTTCAGGCTGACGGTGCACCGCTGGCGGCCAATGTTGATGTGAAGCCAGCGCTCGCCGGCGGCGTAGGCGTTGCGGATGAGCTCGTTGTTGGACTCCGAGTAGGCGTTCCACTTGCCCGTGGAGGCGTCGTACCAGCGCCACACCTCACTGCTCACCGCTCGCATGTTGGTCTTCCGCTGCAGGATGTGGCTGATGCTATCGATGGCATCGATTAGGTCCACCAGGTTCTGTACCCAACGCGGTACCGCGGGACGCGGCTGCTGGCTCTCACTGGCCGCAGACTGTTCCAAAATCCAAGTGCTCATGCAGTCGAGCAGCTTCACCAGCGACACCATGGCGTCCTGGGCGGTAATGGCCTCCACCAGGGGACGGTGCAGGTCGCTGTAGTTCTCCTCCAGCAGCAGGGTTGATGTCTTGAGGCGTACAAACAGCCGGGTGGCCGTCATCCCAGTCAAGCACTCTTCCAGCCGTGTGGCCTTCGATCCCGACGACTTGGATGGCTCAAAGAGCTGCAGCGTAAAGTCCACCCACTGGATGATGTTGCGCACAAAGTTGGTGACAAAGACCTGCTTGTTGAGGTGATTGTGGCGTCTGTAGAGCACGGCTATCAGGTCGGCGGCGCTGTTCACCGTGTCCGGGATGGCCTCCATGAACTCGAAGGCGCGGGAGATGGCCTCGTCGCAGAACCTGTCGAAGATCAGCTGCGGCATCAGCTTCAGGTGCTTGTAATCGTAGGTGGATGTGGCCGAAGGACCTCCGGGTGGCCCTTTTGGGTGGCTTTCCGGTACCGCCTCCATGTCCACGTCTGTGTGAGCACCCGAGGCGGGCGGCGGTGGCGGCGGAGCACTGGCTCCGGTCAACTGGCTGGACAAGGCGCTGGCCTCCGGATTGTTCAACAGATAGTCGGTGGCCTCCTCCAAGGAGGGATTGTTCCGCAAGGCCTCGATCACGTGGTAGTGCATGAAGCCCATGTCCGTCAGGGTCTTGATGTGATCGGCGTTCAGGCCATCGTCTGTGCTGCGGATGTACAAGTTCTCGAACTTGATCTCCTTCATGCGGGTGTGGTAGCGATCCAGCAGGGTCTGGTGCGACTTGATGAGGTGCTTCAGGATGAGGATCATCGTCTCGAACATGCTGGGGCCGTAGCTGGGGATGGGACGACGCGACCAGATCCGGCGCAAGGCCTGCATGGCCAGCTGATGGATGTGGATTAGGTAGAAGATCGGTTCGAACGGCACCGACTCCGGTATATAGTTCAGGCGAGGACTCATCGTGTAGGGCGAGTCGAGCATAGCTCGCGGATTGACCATCTTCTCAAGAAGCTGCAGCCAGGCGTCCAAGAACTCGCCGGTGCCCTCCGGACAGTCGCGCTTGTCGTCCTCGTGCGCCTGCATCAAATCATCCATGGAGGCCCACTGATCAAAGTCGAACTTCTTGGACACGTTGTCCAGGGACAGGGCCCAGTAGAACATCTCGAAAAAGGCCTTCAGTCCGTTCTCGGCACAGAACTGTGAGATCATCAGGTGGAAGGCGCTGCGCTTGTCGTCGAACAGCATCGGCCCGGTGAATCCGACCGAGCAGATCAAGAAGGTGAGCTTCAGCTTGGGAACCGGCTTAGGTAGGATGCTCTCGTGGCTGAATCCGTTCACCAGGATCGAGCTGAGGATGCGGGCTATCTCGCGCGCCTCCGGCGTAGGAACTTTGTTGATATTACTAATCAGATCGTTGATGCGGCGCTGCCGGGTCTGGGGCGAGCCCACCGACAGCTTGACCAGCGTGCCGAGCAGCTCGGCCAGGGCTCGTCCGAGGCGGGAGCTGGCCGCCAGCAGGGACTTGATGTAGCGGAACTGCTCCTCGGGCGTGTACTTCGTCCTGAACTCCGCCGCACGCTCCAGTTTGCGCGACAGCTCCGCCTCGGTGAGGGGATCCGCGGTGCCTGCCGCTGCCGACATCTGGGCGGCGATTTCGTCCCAAATGAGATCCGGATGCTGGGTTGGCTCGTCGGAGCAGAGATTCAACAGGATGGTGCTCTCCCACACCAGCGAGATGTACAACTGGACGAGTTGCTGCAGCAGCTGGACTCCGGTCTCGCGGTTAACGCCCCAGCGCTTGAGGAGAATGGCTCGCATGTCCGTCGAGGCATTGCGGCACAGATGCACCAGCATCACCACATATCCGTGGACAAAGCTCATGTTGTGCAGGATGGGGGTGTACTCGGCGTTGGCAAAGCCGTCCTCCAGCTTCTGGCAGCAAACGAGCTCCGCGAGCAGTACACTGCCGCCGGGAAAGGTAAAGTGCTTGATCAGAGGCTTCAGCTGGGCCACAATGTCCGCCAGCTGCTTCAGGGCCACATCGAGGACCTTGGTCTCCTGGGCCTGGCTCAAGATTGCCTTGCAAACATTGGCCACCGCCTGCGATGTGGTGGAGACGGGCGAGTCCACCGGCAGATTGGGCAGGGAGAGCAGCTGGAGGATGGGTTTTAAGCCGCCGTGGAGCACAAACTCCCGGCAGTGATCCCCGTTCGGACTGTTGCTGAATATGGCCTCGATGAACTTCATCACGTTGAGGATGTAATCGATCAGTGGGATGGCTTCTCGCTCCGGCGGCGCCGAGGCGGTGGTGACTAACTTGACCGCCTGGGAAGCGGCTGCCGATGACGAGGGGGTCGTCCCGCCGCCGACAGCAACTGCCGCCGATGACTGGGGAATCCGTGGGGTGGCACCGACTCCCTGTTGCTGCTGTTGCTGTTGCTGCTGCTGGGAGGCAGAGCTCATCTCGTCGTCATCATCATCGTCATCGCCGCTGCTGTCGTTTGTGTCGGCGGCGCTCTGCAGCACCGAAGCCGATCCGCCCGGACCGCTGACTGGCGACGGAGCCGAGGCAGCACCGTGATGGCTGCCGCCGTGACTGCCCGATCCGGAGCCCGAGCCGCTGCTCTCCTTGTTGGCTCGCCAGCAGATGAAGCTGGGATCGGAGCCGAGGCGCACCAGTTCGTTCAGCAAACGGACGATTGCCTCCGTGGCATCGGCCCTTAAGTACGGATGATGCTTGATCAGATCGTCCATGGCGTTGCCGAGATTGGTGGCAGTGTCGCCGAGCGGATCCGAGGAGCGCCTGCGCCGCATGGCCACCAAATAGTCCGGTGAGAGGAGCACCTTCAGCACCTTATCAAACGGGTCGTAGGAGAGGAACTCGAACAGTCCACGCTCGTTCAGACAGAGAGCGGAGAAAACGTTGGGCAACGAGCCCAGGACCTCCCTGGTGGCCGGCACATCCTTCTGCAGCAGGGCCTTCAGCATGACGCTGGTGATGCCCAGATCCTGGAGCGATGACAGCAGCGAGGGCTCGTTAAATACGTAGACTGTCACCACATCGGTGGCCAGGAGGAACAGCGACGGTCCGTAGTACTCCGCGTTGGCGATGATGTGGCGCAGCGACTGGGTCAAGCTGGTCTCCATGATGTTGCGCATGTTGCTGAAGTGGGCATGGTCCTGGATGCTCTTCTTGAGGAAGTTCAGCATCGACTTGAGCAGAGCCGCCCGCTGCGTAACGCAGGATGGTTTCTTTGGCTGCAAACTGCTCGGCAGCTGCGCCGATAGCTCCGCCTTGCGCTCGGCCAGCGGTCGGGCATAATAGCTGTTCGTGGGATACATGACGGTGTTTGTCCTGGCTCCGGCTCCATCCCGATGAAGCCCGCCCCCGGCTAGATCTAAGCTGGAGGCTCCGCGACCGTCCAGGAGTCCCGCTCCTGAGGCTGCTCCCAATCCAGAGCCAGATCCTCCGTGCTCTTGATAGGCTCTGTAGGCCCGACTGGTACTGGTGTCACTGGAGGTATCGCGACGAGGCGATCCACTGCCGCTGGCAACCGAAGCATTCTCGGTGTTGGCATCTGAAAAAGGAAAACAAAATTCTTAATATCTTGGATTTTTTTTCCTCCTCTAAGAAGACTCCCTACCTTCACCATCGTCGTCGACTTGGTCTAGCGAGGTGTCCAGCTTGTTGTTATCGTCCCTTAGAGTAGACTCCTTCAGCGTTATCCCGATATCAGCCAGAGCCTTGCAGCAGCTCTTGATCTCCTTCTCCAGGCGATCAATGAACACGTTCAGGCCGTTGTTCTGATGGAATCTGGCAATGTCTATGTTGGTGATCAAGTCAATGACGCGCACTGCCCGCGTCACAAAGGTTATGTGCTCCAGATCCACCCCGGGCCAGCTGATGACACACAACAAGGACTGCATCATGCCGCTCTTGACCAGCGCCGAGCCGCCCATCTCGTAGCTGGCCAGATGGTAAAGCAGCGAGAAGAGCGAGGTGGCCAGTATGAGGGGATACCGCTCGGTCAGTCCATGAGTGGTCAGGTTATCGATGCAGTCGCGCACCAACAGTGGCAACGTTCCGCCCTGCCGCTCGGCTCCTGTATAATGAACGATCTTCATCAAACGCGATCCGGCTCTGCTGCACGAGGGCGAGAAAAGCAATTAATCTTTATCCAGAGTCAGAGATTCTTAGGCCGCCTTACCTCGGCACATTCGGATTGCGATCAAAGTGGAGCATGGAGGTGAGGGTGCGCAGCACAGCCGCACGAATCTCCACGAGATGGACGTCCTCCTTGTCGATCAGTTCGCACAGCTCCTCGCCGAAGCCCGGGTACAGCACCTTGTCGGTGTTGTCCTGCAGGGCGTTGGAGTAAATCAGTATGGAGACGGCTTGCAGGCGTGCCTGGACGAACTGCAGCCGCAGCTTGTAGTTATTGAAGCCTGAGATCAGGCGCACCCGATGAGCAATGCGCATCTTTTAAGAGAAAATAAAAATAAATACAAAGAAAGGATTGCTGGAGAGGATATCCCCACCTTGATGGCCTCGCTGGGCTTTGAGATCTGGCCGGCAATCGTCTTGATCACCTCGGGAGCCGCTGCTGTGTGGCAGAGGTCCATCATGTCCGGGATTTCCAGCTGGGCGGCATGTCCGTGCTCGTCCACATAGTCGATGCACAGCTGGTAGAGGAACTCCAGCTTTGGCTCGCCGATGCAGCAGTCTTTGAGCGACAGACCATAGTTCGGATCGCCCCAGCGCTACGAAAAATCGAAGGAATATATATAGTTAAGAAGAATTAAGGAAAAATAATCCTTACCTCAGCTATATTAAAGAGCTTCACAATCAACAGCTCCTTCTTCTCAAAGGGCAGGCGTGGGATAAAGTTGCTGCGCTTCGAGAACATGTACAGCAGGTTGAGGACGGCCAGGACGATGTCCATGTTCTGGGAGGAGAGCAGCTGTGTCAGATGCTCAATCGAGTTGTACAAATGCCGCGAGAACGAGTGCTCAATCAGCAGAGTTGTAAAGTTCAAAACGTGCAGCAAAAGTGTGACATCCTAAGGGAAAACGAACAAAAAGAGACAATTTAAGACATGAAAAAACATGAAAAATTATGAAAATACTCGTTTTTCAATTAGTTTTCCATTCAGTTTAACCTTCGGAACCCAGAAAACCCTTGAAATCCAATCATAACAATGGAGAAACATCCAATTGTAGATCAAATTTCTTGTTTATTGATTTTGTTTATATCGAATTTCCGATTTTCAGACAATTGGCGACATCGCGGCATTAAAAGGCGATCAAAATCATAAACAAATTGCAGTTTGTGGTTACAAAATGTTTATAAAACAAGAAAGGGTTTAGTTTACGGATCGAAAATCTATTTAAAAGTAAACTTTCTAATGGAAACTTTATAAATAATGGAAAGTTACAGCTTTTATGAACATAAATATTTGTTTTTTTGGGTAAAAATTTACAAAAAATCAAATCGTAGCTCACCTGATCCTGGAAATTTTTGTCACACTGCAGGACAAACTCATTGGCGTCGACGTGACGCGCTGCCTCCTCGAGGATCTTGTCGAATCGATCCAAGATCTCGATCCAATGATATAGCTCACACTTGCCATATATCCAGACGTGCACCGTGTCCAGGAATTCGAGCAGCTCGGCTCGAGTGCGACGCTTGGTCAGCTCATCGATTAGCTCCCGGCACTCGGCCGTTAGCTCCGAGGAGCCCTTCTTCAGCTTCACCGTGTCCACCTTCATTGCGATCGGATTGGCCGGAGGACCGGGTGGACCGGGACCGGGACCGAGAGGACCGCGACCGGTATGGATGGCAGCCGGCGCAGTGGCAGTGCTTCCGGGTCCGGTTCCGGTTCCGACTCCGGCTCCGATGCTGGTGGCGTCGGTGGCGTCGGCAGCGACCTTACTTCGCGGCCACTACCTTGGCTCGATTTTCTTGCTATTCCGGGTAGTATAAATGGAGTATCTTCGCACCGTCGGCTGGCCCCTTCGTTCGGGATGGATCGGGCGGGGACGGGGGCGGGGGAGGAGGGTAGGTGGCAGGAGGGAGTATAGGTGTTGAAACGGCGGTAGTCGAGCGTCGGTTTTGTTTATTGGTTAAGCATCGAATGGCGTTTAGATGTATACGTCGGCGTGTTCAATAAACTGCAGGATCGAAAAACATGTGTAAGTCGTGTACGATGTTCTCAGATTGTTAAAATATAAAAAAAAACACACAATTCAACTGCCACACACACACATATAGAGGCATTATAAATAAAAACGAAAGTATTTATTTATATATTTAGTAAAAAAAACCTAAAACTACTAACATAGTTAAATAGTAAAAAATGTTTTACAAAACAGAAAAAAAAAGAACCAAGCAAGGGGACGTTTGATGGCGTTTCTGGATTCTGGAACGATCTGACATTTAAATCAAAACAGCAGCACAGATGTTGTTGGAAAGCCAAGGTAACGGCACTTGTCAGCTGAGCTGAGCCGGGAAAGCCAATTGGCTGGCGCGGAGGGCCCCGATTTTCCAGCAGCGTCGTCGTCTCCTCAAAAAAAAATGCGAAAATATGGAGTATGGAAGAATCAGGGAAACAGAGAGCGCGCGCGCATCAATAGAGTTTCGGTTTTTCGGGTTGTCGTCCGGGGGGATATATAGAAAATGAGGTGTACGAATTGGATTTCCGATTCAATTGTTGGCCACAAATTTTTTTATTCTTCATTTTTTTTTCCTTCTTACACACGCACACTCACACATCAACCGACACACACTCACATACACAGACACACCAACACTGGCACACAGGCAAACGCAACATGTTTGAGCAAAATGTCAAATGAGCGCCAAGGGAAAGCGGGGAAAGGGGCGAAAGCAAGTAGGCAAGTAAGAGTGGGAAAGGGCGATACTGAGAAATAGTGCGTAAGTCAAGGTTGACTTCAACACAAAAACAACGAAAACGGGAGTAATCCAATGAAAAGTAATATGAAAACTTTTTCGCCACTCACACACACACACATATACTACACATACGCATACAATTAGACACAATGACATGCACAAGTACTCGCTGTACATGTATGTGCATGTCTCGGATTGCAAAGAGAACTCTTCCTTCACTTTTTTTTTGTCCGCGTTTTCATTTTGTTTGGTTCGGTTTTGGGCAACTTTAAAATTCACAATAACAAGTGAAAATGGCCTCAAACGCACACACACACGCAATAGAACGCAACTATGCCATCCATATATATAGGTGGTGTGCACGTCTGGGCCTGTTTCACCGAATTTTCATTATTGCAGCCACAGCAACAGCAACAACACAAAACTCTCACCTCTCACTCACTGCATTTAACTAGACTTTTTCCTTTTCCTTCCTTTTCTTACTCCACTAGAACGAACAAATGCCATTTACACATTTCCGCACGCGTCAAAAGGCATTCGCCAAAATACAAGGAAAAAACTACTCTGGCAAAAAAAGTACCGTAGAAATGTGTAAAAAAAAAAGCGAAAAAAAGAACAGAAACAATGCAGTGGATAGAATCGCAGTAGTGTTTGTGGCTGTGTCTTGTGTGTGTGCTTGGGTTTTTTAACGTATGTGTGCTCATCGCACAAAAAATTGGGTGATTAAACGGTACTCACAAGTATATTTAATCGCAGCATATTGCTGCTATAAAGTTAGCTGTTTGTTTAAAAAGTTCTAGTTTTGTGTTGGCTTAACAATCTCCGTTCGGTTTTGTGAAACTTCCAGGCAAAAACAAGGCAAAACAGTGTTGCCAGATTAGAGGTGGAGAACCATCGATGGCAACATTCATGTATCGCACTTTTCCAAAATTTTAATCGACTATCGATATTCTTGGCGATATTCTGCTTGGTTAATCAGATAATATAATGTCTCTTAGGGGCAATACAGAAACTAACGTGCATTTTATTTGATAAATGTATTAGAAACAATTAGCTTTAACAATAATATGTTTGCTTCAAAATTATCTAAATGTGCAAGCATCGATAGTTCTGGAAATCAAAACAGTGTTGCCAAATTTTAAATTCAAGTTTCCAACCCCTGAAAAGTGCGCTAAATTCAAAAGTACAATATATGATTTATACAACTTTTAGGGTATTCTGCTTAAAAATCGGATTAGAATTAGCGGAGATATAGCTTATATATAAAAAACATGGATTTTAAAAGGGGTCACCCCACAAAAATTCGAAAAAAATCGAAAAAATATCAAAAAATATTTCCGTTCAGGATTTTAGTGCAAATTGATAGAAAATCGATCTAGAAATCTTTTAAGGTATTCCACTTAAAAATAAATTAAAAATTGACCGAAATATAGGTTCGATTGTGTGCCATATACGAAAAACCATTATTTTTAAGGGGTATCCCCACAAAAATTGGAAGAAAAATCTAAAAAATATTTTGGTTCAATATTTTGATTCAGATTGATAGAAAATCAATCTCGAAAGCTTTTGAGGTATTCCACTTGAGAATCGGTTCAGAATTGTCCGAGATATAGCTTCGGTTGTGGGGAAAATAGAAAAATCCAGTATTTTTAAGAGGCCTCCCCACAAAAATTTGAGGAAAATCAGAAAATTTTTTTTGTTTAATATTTTAATGCAGATCGACAGGGAATCAAAGTAGCAACTGTTTGAGGTATTCCGCTCAAGGATCGGATGAGAATTGGCTGAGATATAGCCATCGTTTGGGGTTACATATGGATTTCTGTGGATTTCCGTGGATTTTCAAAGGAGTCCATCAGAAAAATTTTGGGAAAAATGTATAATTTATTCATGACCAATATTTTGATGCAGTTTGATAGGGAATCGATTTAGAAATCTTTTAAGATATGCCGCTTAAGGATCGGATAAAATTTGGCTGAGATATAGCTTCGGTTGTGGGTCATACAGGAAAATTCATGATTTCCAAGGGTCTCCCCACAGATATGGGAAAAAAATCTAAAAAATATTTCGTTCCAGGATTTTAATGCAGATTGATGGGGAATTAATCCACAAATCTTTTAAGGTATTCCACTTGAAGATCGGATGAGAATTGGCCGAGATATAGCTATTATTGTGGGCCATTACTTAAAAAAGTATAACATTTTGAGAAAAAACAGCGCTCTTCTCCTCGATTCTCATATATTTTTTAATATATTTACAGATTCAATAAATTACACTTAAACTGGGAGTAAAATGACTGCATATTTATATAGTTTTGTTTTATAGAAAAATTATAAAAACTAAATGCACCAAAAAAATGTTGAAATATGGTTCCATAAGTCAATTTCAGTTCGAATATCCGAACCACAGTAAATGGTATAAATCTAGCCCTAAGGATTAGAAGGTGTGCTGCAGCTGCGGCGGACTGGTGGCATCAACGCTCTGAAACTGGCCCGTCTCCGCCTCGAAGAGCACTTGCTGGATGCGCAGCTTGGCCACGGACCTCGAGTAGGAGTCGGTGATGTTGCGCAGCTGTGAGGCGATGCTCTGGCCAAAGATCATCAGTTCATCGTCGCTGGCTGCATCGCATCCGGCTAGGTTGTACTTGATTTTTCGTTGTGCTGGCGGGACGGGTTGATGGTGAAGTGTTGGATGTTGGACGCACGGAGAGGGATGTAAATGCTGCTGCGGCTGCCGCTGCTGGTTCTGTGCTTCCTCTACCAGGCATATGGCAGAATCGTCAATGATAAGCTCCGTTTTGCTGCCCCGAGCACTTTCACTGGCGACGGTTATGAGGCAGCTGCTCTCGGCTGGCTTTTCCTGGGTCTCTGGCTGGTGGTCCTCTTGCTCTTCAACTCCAGTTGTGGCCGACGCTGCAGCTTCGTCCTCCTCTTCCTCCTCCTCCAGGGCATCTTCGCTGATACTAATGTCGGCAGTGGTGTTGAACAGAATCTTTCGCGGAGGCAGCAGAGGCTCTGATTTTATGGGCGTCTGTGAAGCACCGCCATTCTTGTTCTTTGACTAGAAAGGGTTTAAAAGAATCCATTTAACAAAAGAGAGAGAGAGTATATATTCTTGATAAGCTACCTTTTTGCTGTGGGAGAGAGATACGGATCGCAGGAAGGAATCGGCCAGCTTAAACCAGAACAATTTGGGTTCGTAGCTGCGGCCCAGTTCTTTCTCGCGCATCCATATGCGCAGCTCCTTAGAATAGACAGTGCGGACGCTCTTGATCTTCAGCTTGATGTCGACCACGGTCAGTTGGGGAATCTTCAAGGCACGGATTATCGCCCCGTAGGCCTCCTCCCGGGATTCTCGGTTCTTGTACGTGTCCAGTAGTGAGTTGTAGAGGCACGGCTGACGGCGGTAGGCCTCCAGGAAGTCCGTGATCGGGATCTTGGTGTCGTTCAGCTTCGACATGTCCAAGTCCGGCCTGGTTGCCAAATCCCGTCCAGCCACAAGAGGAATATCTATGTTTGATAAACAACACAATTTTGTTTACCCTGGATTAATGAGGCCGTTTTACAAGAAGGTGTCTTGAAACTCTTAACGCTTTTTGCCGATATTTTTTAAAGACACACTACACTTTTTTTATTTATAAATGTTTCAAATTTGTATTTAAATGAACATTTACGTTTTAAATAAATAAATTTAAGAGTTGAAATAGAAAATGTGTTTCCTTAAAACAAAACTTCGATATTTTTGTTTTGGAGAATATCGAGCATATCGATATTTCGATAAAAATAAATTTGATTGACATCCCTATTTTCAGCAGCTACTCCGTGCACGTGTGAGATCCGAGATCCGATCTGTTCCGTTCCCCTCCGAGCCGTTGGTTGCACTTAAATCCACAATTGCGATTCCTGAGCGCAATACCTTTTTATTTATTTATTAAAACCCATTTGCAGGTGAGTTTCGGTTATTCGTGGACACATTGTGGAAAATTCAATAATGTGCGCAACTCAATACGCGTGCAATTCCCGTTTCTGCGAAATTCAGAGAGTATGTGTGTCTGTGTCTAGGTGCTTGTCTGTGTGTGTGTGGTGTAACGTGGAGACGCGTAGATCGGCACTTTTGTCTGTTTTTTCGCAATTTCCCTGCATTTACCGCAACTGCCACCCCCTCGGCAGTGCAATTCCTTCGCCCAGGGTATCAAATAGTGAATCATCCATTCATGCATCCCGAAGTAGTCCGCACGGCAACAGTGAGTCGAATGGCATGGCATGGCAGTGGCAGCGAAAGCGAGAGCGGGTGCCGCGTGAAAGGGGGAAGCCAGAGAATGGCATGGCACAGTGGAGACGCTAGACGGTAGACGGTACAGTGGGCAGTGGAAATTTTTTGACTTTCTGCTGACGCTATCTAATTTTAAAATTGAGTTCAAAACTTTTTGTTGAAACAGTTGGTGCAGCTGCGTGTGTGGGTGGCGGAACATCTGGTCTTGCCAGGAGTACCTCCTCGCCTAAAAGCATGCACTGCCCGCCCAGTCAGGTGGCCTTGATCCTAGACCAGTGCTGCCCATAAATACGGGGGTTTTTTTTTTTGCAAGGAATTTTTTAGCGCGTAAAAGCGGCTTTTAAATTAAAATTCAAATAAATTTTATATTTTATTTTTATTCATTAAGGATCTAAAGGATTAGCATTGAATAAAAAAAAAGCTTTTTAACTCTTTTTTTAATCTAAAAGATAAGAAATCGATTTTTTTCTTTGCAAGATAAGAAACTCTTCCGGCTTTTTGACCTTGCGGGTGTTGTTATAGACTCTCAGCATACCTCGTAAATCTAGTAAAATATTTTCTCATAAAAACCTAACAAGTTGGCGCTTCGTTTGGCCTCGTTGTCAGTTTGTTTTGGGAGAGTGAGTCCAAGGCACAGTACATCGTAACCCTTTGGCAAAGCAATATTGAAATAAAACGTACAAAAGAGTATATCCAAAATACCAGTGTGAAGTAGGATAAAGAAATCGCATCTGATCCCCGGTCCTTCGTTGATATCCACGTTTTGCAGCCGGAATCATGCCATCCGATGCCAAGAAGCGCGATGCGCAGCGCAAGAAGGATGCTCGCAACAAGAAGATCCAACAGATACCCTCGACGAAGAAGGCCAACGGCACCGCCAACGGCCAGCCGCTGGACCGCGAAATGACCGAGGAGGAGAAGCTGTGCGCCAAGCTGGAGGAGGAGGCCAGGATCAGTGCGGAGGCTAGGTCCTGTACCGGATCGCTGGCGGTTCATCCGCGATCCCGCGACGTCAAGATTGCCAACTTTTCGATCACGTTCTTCGGCTCCGAGCTGCTACAAGACACCATGTTGGAGCTGAACTGTGGCCGCCGCTACGGCCTGATCGGTCTTAACGGCTGCGGAAAGTCCTCGCTCCTGGCTGTGCTCGGCGGGCGCGAAGTGCCCATTCCCCCCCACATCGACATCTTCCATTTGACGCGCGAAATCCCGGCCAGCTCGAAGAGCGCCCTGCAATGCGTCATGGAGGTGGACGAGGAGCGCATAAAACTGGAGAAACTGGCCGAGGAGCTGGCCATGAGCGATGAGGACGATGCCCAGGAGCAGCTCATCGATATCTATGAACGTTTGGACGACATGTCCGCCGATCTGGCCGAGGTCAAGGCGGCTCGCATTCTCCACGGTCTCGGCTTCGACAAGGCCATGCAACAGAAACAGGCCAAGGACTTTTCCGGTTAGTATTCTTAGAATATCCTACTTTATTTTGGGTTACTCTAAGGTTTATCTCCTCCTTCCAGGTGGTTGGCGTATGCGTATCGCTCTGGCCCGTGCTCTTTTCGTGAAGCCGCATCTGCTGCTCCTCGACGAACCGACGAATCACTTGGATCTGGACGCCTGCGTGTGGCTGGAGGAGGAGCTGAAGACATACAAGCGCATCCTGGTGCTCATCTCGCACTCGCAGGATTTCCTCAACGGCGTCTGCACCAACATCGTCCACCTGACGGGCAAGCGACTCAAGTACTATACTGGCAACTACGAGGCGTTCGTGCGCACCCGCATGGAACTGCTGGAGAACCAGATGAAGCAGTACAACTGGGAGCAGGACCAGATCGCTCACATGAAGAACTATATTGCCCGGTTCGGTCACGGCTCGGCCAAGTTGGCCCGTCAGGCGCAGTCCAAGGAGAAGACTCTGGCCAAAATGGTGGCACAGGGACTGACCGAAAAGGTATCCGACGACAAGGTGCTCAACTTTTACTTCCCATCCTGCGGCAAAGTGCCGCCGCCAGTGATTATGGTGCAGGTAGGATTAGTTTTCGGTACATTTTGGCACAAATTTTCTAATTATTTTGATTCGTAGAACGTTAATTTCCGATACAACGATGAAACGCCTTGGATCTACAAAAATCTAGAGTTCGGTATCGATCTGGACACCCGTCTAGCCTTGGTGGGGCCAAACGGTGCTGGCAAGTCGACGCTCCTTAAGCTTCTGTACGGTGATTTGGTGCCCACCTCGGGCATGATTCGCAAGAACTCCCATCTGCGCATTGCCCGCTACCATCAGCATTTGCACGAGCTGCTCGACTTGGACGCCAGTCCGCTCGAGTACATGATGCGCGCCTTCCCCGATGTCAAGGAGAAGGAGGAGATGCGCAAGATCATTGGTCGCTATGGACTCACAGGTCGGCAGCAGGTCTGCCCCATTCGTCAGCTGTCCGATGGACAGCGTTGCCGCGTCGTCTTCGCCTGGTTGGCCTGGCAGGTGCCCCATCTGCTGCTGCTTGACGAACCTACCAATCACTTGGACATGGAGACCATCGACGCTCTGGCCGATGCGATCAACGATTTTGATGGCGGCATGGTGCTGGTTAGCCACGATTTCCGTCTCATCAATCAGGTTAGAATTCGGTTAAATATTTCTTAAGAAACAAACTATATCTTTTGTATTCTTTGCTTTCAGGTGGCTGAAGAGATTTGGGTGTGCGAAAAGGAGACTGTGACCAAGTGGAAGGGCGGCATTCTGGACTATAAGGATCATCTGAAGAACAAGATCACCTCCGAGAACGAGAAGAAGGCCAAGGCGGCAAAGTAGACGCTTGGAATGTTTAGTAACTCATAGATACATGTGAATCCCATACTACACCTGCATAGAAAACACACAAACCCCGAACCAACCAACAAACATACAAATCAAACATCCAGTAAACAAAACAGACATTCAGGCAACTAAACCTTTCTGTTCAAAAAAGCAATTCGGGTGATCCATCAAGAATATCCCGATTGCTTTATGACGTATATCGTGCGAAATTAGTCTTGAGTTTACACTATACTATATAGTCCAGTCAAAAATGATAATGCAATCAGTAGAGGATCATGATAAACAGCCTCAAACAAAGAAAACACCTCACACACCACGTTGACTACAACAAAAAACAAGAATACACAAATTTTAGCTGAATTTTTTCTTTTTATGTGTCGAATTAAAATAAATACAAATACAAAATAAAAATAAATAAACAAATAAAAAATTATTAATATAAACACTATGTACGAGAAATAATAGTTATCGAAATGGAATACGTATAAAAAACAAAACAAAACCAACCAAGAACTATCAATATAATAATAATAATATAAAATACAACCAACAAAACAACTACAAACTGCTTGTGATCTTGCGCTTATGTAATTTCGTTTAATTCTTCGCTAGGTTTCATATATACAAGTATATAAAAATATATATTATTTTTTTGTAATTTATTTACGCCTTAACTATACATATACTATATAAAAAAATACATATTAAACACGATTTACGGAGTAACAATAACAGAAGTATGTAATTAAAGTTCTGAATAAGCGAGTCGAAACCAAATGTGTGTGAAAACGATCAATCGATATATAAATACAATATATAGGTACATATTACTGCCCTTCCAGATCCGATCCGTGATCCAGTGACTTCTTTTTTTATGATTATACTTTGTTATTGGTTTTTTTTTTGTTTGTTGAAAGCCACACGGATTAGAGAGGAACAGCGTGTGCTTGCAACGCCAAGACGAGCAGGCGAGAATCGAAGCCAAGAATTGATACAAAAAAATGGGTATTACATGTATGAAAATTTACAAATTACAAGAACGGATATTATAGGTTATTAAATAATTAATTACAAATTGTGTGTGAACTGCAGCGAAAGTTAAAGCGACCGAAATGATATATACAATATTATATAAAGACACTTGACAAACAAAACAAGAACAAAATATACAAATACGATGTTCATTTAGGCGATTTGAAAGCTGAAAACATTTGCAGCCCATGTATCGTATTTAATTAGCTAACTTAATTGAGAAATTGCTATGAGAAAAGTTGCTTGACAAGGTAAATAAACGAATTAACTGACCAAATTATAGTATTTATTAATTTATTTTTGAAACATCAGTGGATCGAGAGTGGAAACAAAAGGGCAACAATTTATTATCATCATTAGCTTTCTCTTTATTTATTGTACACTTTTCAAATCTGTGTGCTTATTAGAATGGTTTTACATATTTTTTAAATCCATAAATATTGTATGACCCGACTGTTTCTCTTTTTTTAATTATTAAATATTATTATTATTTCCGTGTAGGCACGTTCAAAGGTTAGTGGTAGACTTGGTTACACTTAAGCAATAGTTACATGTGCTACATATTTCCATGGTTATGTTACAAATAGTACGATGATCTAATAGCTCTTGGATAGCTCCGAGTGCATGACCTTCAGTAGCTGCCGTTCCGCCGTGCTCAAGGCTCCGAACTCGGCGCCAAAGTCCCGCAGCAGGTGCTTCAGATCGCACATCTTGCGCTCCACCCAGGCGCACGCAATTTCCGCCAGCGCATACTGCTGCTGCTCGGGCACAAAGGCACCAGGGCGCTGCCCAGAACCATCGTCCTCCAGGGACGAATTCGGGCGCGCCTCAAACTCAAACATCGCCAGCCCGTAGTAGTACTCAATCAGCTTAATGTGGGCGGGCGATTGGCGGGCGGGGGGCAAGTTCAGCTGCACCAGCAGCAGCAGGCGGACCACTTCCACGCGACGCAGTAGCTCTCCATACATCCGGGCACCCCGCCGCTCATAGATATTGTCCACAATGTCGTCGTAGTGCTGCAGGGCGCTGCGGAAGTCGCCTCTTTGGCTGCTCGATTCGGCACTCGCCTCCAGATCGTGGATCTGATGGGCTGGCGAGGCAAGGCTGCTGGTGGCCTCCAACTGCGGTTCCAACTGCCGCAGCTCCCGCAGGATGGCCGCCTTGAAGACTCCCCCGTCGACGGCCTTTTCGGTTGCTCGCTGGTAGCAGTGCAGGGCTCCCTCACGGAATCCCGAGTGCCAGGTGCGCAGGTTCAGTAGTCCGCTCTCGTTGTGCGCCCGCTGGAAGGAACGAGCCGCCCGCAGATATGCCTCCGCTTCCCGCTGCAAGGAGCCGCCGTAGGATTCGCATTTGGCATAGCCGATGTGGCACATGGCAGCGTACTGATGGATGCCCGACTCCTCGAAACTATACGCCAGCCGCTGGAAGTCCGCCTGAACATCACCGGCACTGGGTGCAAAGCGTCTGCAAAAAGATGCCAATGATTAATGGATCCAGATACTGATCTCTCCGTGAT
The DNA here is from genome assembly GCA_018150545.1 of Drosophila ercepeae. Taxonomy (NCBI): domain Eukaryota; kingdom Metazoa; phylum Arthropoda; class Insecta; order Diptera; family Drosophilidae; genus Drosophila; species Drosophila ercepeae. Next base: position 3,712,573 of record JAECWL010000174.1, read on the forward strand.
TCTCCATGATTCATTACTCACTTGAAGAAGCCGGCGCGTTCGAACTTCTTGATTTTACTGGAGGCCCTCAGATATTGCTCTATCAGATTTTTTGGATACTGTTCAAGCTGCTGGCTGGCATTCGAATGGGAATGCGGATTCTGATGCGGATTGGGAAACTCCTGGCCAGTCGACGATGATGCCGAGGCGGTGAAGGAGCCGCCGCCTGCCAGACTGCTGCTGCGGAGTTTGTCCATCCCATCCGGCTATAGCATTAGCAGCTATATCTTCGTTGCGACTGCTCTAGGTGTGCATATTTCAGGGATTTTGTTGTGGAACTCGTCATGGGGCAAAAACAAAAACAGATTTTCCTGCTGCAACAGTGCTGCAAACCCATACAGTGTTGGTGAATGCAAAAAATATTGGTATTTTTATAAATAATATATTTTTCAAAGAACGATTTATGTATAATTAATATAATATTAAAATAATTAATATATATATTTAAATATATATCTAAAATATAATAATACCATATAAATATTAAATTGGTTATGCGGTCTGTTGACTTTAATTGGTTAATCGTGCTTGGTCACTCTAAACCACACAGATACAGCGCAAAAACATCGCAAATTTCGGACGTAGCGCATTTAACTAACAAATCGCCGCTAAAAACAAGAAAAAATTAGGAAAGAAAGCACCTATATCTAGCTGAGACAATAGCTAGCGATCCAAAATGGCAATTGCCGAGCATGACAACGTCTTTATCTTTGTGCCAAACTTAATTGGTGAGTCTTTTCCAATGTTTTTCGAGGTTTTCGGTGCTATTTTGTTTGTTTTTGTCGCGTAAACAAATCGAATATTTTGGTTTTTATGAAACATAGCAGTTATCGCGGCTAATTGGATTAGCCGCTGGCAACCTGTGAAATGCGAAGGTGCAACGTAGAAGTTCAGGGGCACAGCCAGCACCTTGCCACCTTGCCACCTTGTTCTCTTCAATGTCAATCGCCCCTCTTGCCTAGACTTCTAGCAAGTGGTGGATCCAGGAGGGTTTTAAGAGAATTAAAATAAATAATTATTAATTAAAAAATATTAGGATAATATTTTGGTATTTAAAATATAATTGAAAACTAAAGAGAACCTCTAAGAACCCTTTTGTAAATATTAATATTTTAAAATATATCCATAAATGGATATAGACCTGATCCAGAATATATATCTATATTTTATCGTGGCAAATATGTTAGGATTGTTGTTTGTTTAAAAAATATATAGTTTTGTACTGGAAACCCCCTTGAAAATATATCCTGACTACACCCCTTGAGCTACCGCATTGATAGAATTTTTCATGTTTAATTTTCTTTGTTTTTCCAGGCTATGCACGCATCGTTCTGGCCCTGATCGCCTTCTGGTTCATGTCCACCAACTATGTGATCTCCGGCTGGTGTTACGTAACCTCCGCCTTGCTGGACGCCGTCGATGGACACGCTGCCCGGGCCTTTAACCAAAGTGAGCACTCCACCTGCGAGGCCTTACACTCGACCCCGCCTCTCAAAAACACACACATTATGATGAGCCGGTGAATCCAATCAAATCAAAGCGCTTGTCATGAAATTAAGGGCCGAACTTTGCCCACTTCGACGCATACATAAAGAAGCACCTGGTGCCAGGCTCGTTATCTGCCGATATTGACTCAATGACACGCCCAGAAAGCCCAATATGGTCATGGCTGGATAGCCATATTAATGTTCTATAAATAGGAAAATCTAACTAGGAATTGCCTTGCATTTGAGCTTTTAATTTCTCTTTCCTGTTTCTCTTTGTCAATAATGGAAATTACTCATTGTTGACGGTACTTAAGTCCAAGGGTTTATTTTATTCGATGATGTATGTTACGGGAAAGAAAAGGAAGAGTTTTCGAACCCATAAATGTATATATTTCTGATTAAGATCACCTCCTATAGCCTCTGTACAAATTCCTCATGAAAATACCGAAAACTAACATTCCTTTTCCCACAGGTACTCGCTTTGGTGCCATGCTGGACCAGTTGACTGACCGCTGTGGCACCACCGGACTCCTGGTGACTCTGGCCTACTTCTACCCCAAGTACATGTTCTGGTTCCAGCTGTCCATTGCCATTGATGTGGCCTGTCATTGGCTCTTCATGCAAACGTAAGTCTCAATTACAAAACTTTCAAGGATAGAAACCTTATTCTTATCATCTGCAGGAGCGTGGTGGTGGGACGCAGCTCGCACAAGGTCAACGACAACTTTGTAATGCGTCTCTACTATCAGAAGGATATTCTAACGTTCATGTGCTGCGTCAACGAGCTGTTCTACGTGTGCTTGTACCTCTTGAATTTCACCTACGGTCCGCTGAGTAAGTGTTCTCTAGATCTGATTAGAAAGTCAAAACTAAGACTCCATCTATTTTTCAGTATTTGGTGCTTCGCTGTTCAAGATTCTCGCCTTCCTTACGGGCCCCTTTGCCGTGCTCAAGGCTCTGATCTCGGTGATGCACGCCTATGTGGCGGGCATTGATCTGGCTGCCGTGGATGTGCGAGAGCGGCAGGAGAAGCGCCAGAAATCGGAGCATCCGGTGACCGGCAAGAAACTGGAGTAAACTAGAGTTCTTCCAGAACCAGCACCGGCTCTACCTTTTGCTTATTAAAGCGAAGAAAACAACAAAACAACTCTTGATTCCAACAAACAATTAAAAACAAAAACTAACAAGAAACCAAACACGAAAGCGAGAAGCTATCAGAGCAGAGAAGCTATCTGATATCTGATACGATATATCTGGGTCAACCAACTAATCCGTAGTAGAATTTTAATTATTTTAATGCGCTATTGCAAGATTGTTGATTTTATTTTGTATTTTTAGTTAGACGGGGGCTGAGAAGCCCGCAATTTGTATTTAATAATTATTTGAATTGAATTGAAATTGAAATTCAAGCATAGTCATAGCTGTTGCATATTTATTTGCTTTTAGTTAAACGTAATTTACAAATTTTTGTGACGCTTACATCAATATATATATTATATATACGTGACTGTATATGTATTAGATATATACAGGCCGATTTCCAGGAGTTATCTCATTTTGTATGTTTTTGGTTCGATTAAATATTAACGAATAACGACCTCCCAGCACTTTTCTCAGTGTAACTAATGTATTTCTAATCGTAAGTCTAAGAATGTAATTGGAGACCTGCATGAAATATACGAACTTGGATGTTAGATGATTTAAGCAAGTGAAATCTATATAATATGTATATTCTAATCAATAGTCAGAATAGGTCTGGCGATCGTAGTCAAAATTACCGATGAAAAGTTGGAATAAATATACGTGGTTTTATGTGCTAAATTCTTGGTTCTTCTCTCTCTCGCCCTCTCCTCTTTCGATTTTTCTTTTCTTTTTTTAAACTCTCCTTGGGTAGCTTCTTTTCTAGATTTTACTTTCGATTCTTTATCTTCGATTCAAATTTCGCGCTCAATTGCGTTATACGACTTTTTCTGGTATTTTTTTTGTTTGTTAGGTAGCCCTAGATTTCAAGCAGCTGGTGCTTTTTTTGCAGCCCTGCGCTGAACTTTTACACAACATAAACATTCGGCAAGAACAGAGAACAGAAGCGAGCAGCTGGAGATGATCTGACCGCGGCCGGATGTGAACCAGACATAGCCATCGAAGCCACCAACTACACGATGAAGGTCCTCACGCGCCTGGGCAGTCTGATGCGCTATACCGTCGCCTATGCGGCAATTACTCACTGCACATTCGAGTACATCGGGGATTTGGTCCTGGTTAGTAGTTCAAGGGCAAAACCGGTGATAGAACTATATCCAGTAACCAGTATATCCTTCCTTTCTCTTTAGTGCGTTGGCCCCTCAATGGAGCCAACACTCTACTCGGATAACGTCCTGATCACCGAACGGCTGTCGAAATACTGGCGCTCTTACCAACCCGGCGACATTGTGATCGCCGTTTCGCCTATAAATGCCAGTCAATACATTTGCAAGCGCATCGTGGCTGTGTCCGGCGACCAGGTGCTCACCCAGAAACCGTATCCCATCGAGACCGAGTACAGTGTGGAACGAAACAAACCGAAGTCGGTCATGATAAAGGACTATGTGCCGCGTGGCTACGTCTGGATCGAGGGCGACAACAAGGCAAACAGCTCGGACTCGCGCTACTACGGACCTATTCCGGTTGGCCTCATCCGAAGCCGAGTTCTTTGCCGGATTTTGCCGCTAAGCGAACTTTCCAAACTCTAGTGGCACTTAATAAAACTGCCAAAGCGGATCTCACCCACTCACTGAGGACCACCCACAAAGCTGTGTCCTGGTGTGTTTTTTTTTTGGCAATTTCAGATCCGCTATAGATTCATTTCCCCCAATTTCGAAGTTAATGCCCAGTTTCGGTTTGAACAGCATTCAAAAAATATTTCAAATTGTGTCAGCTACGTTATTGCCAATAAATATTTATTTTACGAATGAATGATGAATAAGAAAAGGGTTCTCTTATTTCTCTTATGAAAGCAAACCAGAGAATAAACACTCTTGAGCATTAAAGAAATCTGATCTGCTTTGTTTATGCCATCAATTATTTGAAGTGCTTCCAAAGAAAAAGCCCATTTGTGCTGAGACAGCATAAATTACAAGGTCTGGGGACAAGCACATGGGATTACATTTGGGTTTGAAATTGACCGAGTTTGTAACAACACTAAAGTGTCAGCCCTGACCCTAACAATATTTTAATTTAATTTAAAACTTTTATTAAAAGTTATTAACCTTTTCCTAATATAACAAATCAAATCATTTGTATATAAAATTAAAATATTATAATATATGTATTCCAATTAAAATATCACCTTAACCAAAATGTATTGTCATTTATTAGAATGAAATATAGGAAATGAGCATGAAACGACATGTCGAGCTTACAACATGCCTTTTCCAACACTGTTTTGCAGAAACAACACCAAGAATGTACATAAGCGTTTATCCAGCACTGTTCTGTCAGGGAAGGCGCTTGCAGCATATGGTTTTTCAAATATTGGAACGCACCACAGTTTTTCGGAGAACTTCTAGAAGTCAAACCCGCATGGATTCCGCAAAGTTATTTAAGTGGATGGATGACCACAAGATGTGGACCACTTTCGCCGGAAGCACTGCCATAGTCATTTGCTCAGAAGTGGTCTGTTGGCTTTGGAAGCGTGTCGAGAAATTCATCGAAAACTGCAAACCCAATAACGATGTGGCGATTTTCAACGAAATGGGGGAAAAGTGCGTCGATGGCCACTACGACTACCATCAGTTGGGTTTGCTGAAAAAGAAGCCGAAGAAGGAGTGCAGGAATCCATTCTGCAGCCACCAGAACATCCTAAAGTTAGTGGCCCAGATAGATAGAGCCACCTACTGCATAGATGCAGCCATTTTTTCGTTCACTTCGAAGATGATTGTGGACGCCTTTCAACGGGCTCTGAGCCGCGGCGTCTACATACGCATCATCACCGACCGCCATGCGACGAGCACCGTTCAGTTCACCTTGTTGCGCCGCTTTGGAGTGACTGTGCGCCCCAGCCGGCGCGTAACCAATGGCCTGATGCACCACAAGTTCTTTGTGGTTGACACAAAGTCTCGTGTCATTGAGATTCAGAGAAGCCGGGGAATTCGCACTCATCGTCCGTTAGATCCAACTGTCGTTACCGGCTCCGTTAACTGGACATTGCAGGGCTTCGGCGGAAACTGGGAGAACTGCGTCATCGTCAAGGATCTCGAAGTGGCCGAGCAGTATCAGAGGGAGTTCAATCGTATTTGGAATGTCTTGGACTTCCCGGTTATAGCATTGCCGTGTAAGCTCTCACGCGAAGAGCAATGGTAAAAAGGACGAAAACAAAAAACCAATTCGCATTTCATCCTAAAACGTTCTCATAAAATGTAATACTAACATCACAATTACATTTTTCATCATTGTGTAATTTAGATAATCATTTTCTTACTAAGAAATATTAACTAAACAAAAATTGTATCAAGTATTATTAAGAAACAATTTTCTGACCATAGACACTTTTTTTCAAAAAGCTGCCTTTATATAAAAATATATATACTTCAATCAACATTTTTATATAATTGTTATTAATATAATGTTATATAATATATATAATAATCCCCATTTTAGTTTTGTTCTTAAACTAATAAAAAACTGTTTAGGAAAAATATTATTTACAATATGTATTTATTTTAACATTTTATTGTCCTGGTTTTGTAAATTTTGAAAACCATGTCTTTATCCTGAGCTAGAATATCCTTTCTTAACGTTAGATTTGATTTTTTCTATTGAATTTTTTAAAAATCTCCATTTAAATCTCAATGCTCGACATAAAAAATTAATTTTATTTGACAACATTGTGCATTTGCGGTTGGTGCTGCGCAGATTTTGGTTAAAAAAAAAACTATTATAAAAATTGCACTAAGGATTTGGCTATGGAGCCAGATGCCGTTCAAGAGCTCTCCGACTGCTCCTTCTCCGGCTCCACGAAATATAAACTGTACTGCCTCTTCAGCACTTGATGCACCTCGTCGCGATAGGTGATGGTCAGGCCACGCTTCTTGTAATCCAGGTAGGTGCACAGAAACTGTCGATTGGTCTCGTGCACATGGGGATGCTCCAGGTACTCCTTAATCGGCATCCATTGCAGCCGGGCGATTTCACGTTCGCATCGCTTAAAGTCCAGATTGAGTGGTTTCAGAGCCACAACTATGTACACATCGGAGCAGCCATAGTTTCCAAGGTGCGAATGCCTCAAGCTGATCACCGATCGGAATTCAGATCGGATGCCCGTTTCCTCGGCCACCTCGCGGATCGCAGCGTCTACAAAGTTTTCACGCGGCTCCACATATCCGCCGGGCAGCTTCCAGCTATCCGGAATCATGGCGAACTTGTCGGTCACCACCAGGACCTCGTCCTTGTCATTGACCACCAGCCCGCCAACGCCGACCAGCGTGTGCGCGTAAGTTGGCAGGTTAGTGGACTCGTCCTTGGGCAGCCACTGGTACAGGACCACCATTCCGGTCCTGGCGTGGTGGAAATCGAAACCGTTCTCAATCAGCACCGGCACCCATGCCGCCTGCTCCTTGTGCACGCGGAACCATACGGCCCGGTTCTTGTTTGTCCTCCAAAACTCCAGAGATTCTGAAAGTTAAACCATTTATTTCGTTTATTATACAAATATATTAATTGAAAATGACTACAAACTTTTCAATTTCTCCTTAAACTCGGAGATATCCACCTTTTCCTCAGGTACGTCCACTGTGACACCGACAAACCGGTCAGTCAGCCCACGAAAAACACCCGGCGGAGCCTCCATATCCTTGTACCTGCAGAAGGTGAATATTTGCTTAGTTTTAACCAAAATAAGTTCATAATACTTACCGTTTATAGGTGCGTGTGATGTGTTTTGGGAATTGCGGAAGCTGTGGTTCCTTGGCTGGGATTCTGAGCGCCGCTGCAGTCGAGCGGTGTCTAGTGCTGCGGAGAAGCGTCGTCCATAAATTGAACGCCGGCCGGTTTAGACAGTTTCTGCGACCCAGGAGACTCGTAGCCAACATTAAATAGTTGCGCAATATAACGACGACGACGGCGGCTATGACGTTGGCGGATTGGATTGGATCAGAACAGAACGGGAACAGACGTATAGGGAATGGTGTGGCGTGGAGGCAGTATACGGCGGATGCAGCTCAATGTTGGAAGCAGAACCATTCACACGGCATGCTATTTGCGGCAAGAAACGAAAAGGCGAGTAAGTACATCGAAATTTCAATGAGTTTGATTAAAAAGCCTGAACGATGTTTGTTTTGGCCGAGTTTCGTCCAAAATAAAAAAGCAAATACCTAAGCCTTGCCCTAAAAATAACTGAAATCATATATAATCGTGATATATATATATGTGTGGTAACTTCTATCTTTCACGAGCAGAAGAGATAAGGGATATAACTGTTTTTGACATTTCGAACTTGGCGCTCAGACTTGGTGCCCGGTGTAATAAACGTGACATAGAGATGAGCAATAAAAGTGAGTTAGTGGTTCTTTTTTGCTCTTAATATATTATATATATTTGAGAATATATCATGAAATTAGGTTTTAAAAATAGTGGATAAAAATAGTAGTAACAAAAGGTTTTTTATAACTTTCCTACACCAATAACAAGTTATTTTAATTGAATATTTATAAAATTAACCGGTTCTGATAAACCGCTGCCGATTAGCGGTCATCTCTAGCGCGCAACCTTGAATGACAATCCAAGGTGCGTGTGGGCGGGTGGCGGTGTTGTTGTTTGTGCACCTGCGATTGTGTGAGTTGTTTGAATTGTTTCCGCATGGGATGCGGTTTGTGTATGTTTATCAGCTGAGATTGAGTTCTTATCAATTGGGACAATTGGCGAACTTTACATAACAAACAACGCCAAACACTGCTTGGACAAACTTAATGCCTTGTTTGGTGTAAAAGCACAAATAAACTCACTAGGTTAAGGCTTTAAAAGACGATGCTGCTGCACCCGGTCCGATCAGTTTAATACTAGACAACGAAATAGAACACCGACCATGGACTTTGGCATATACGATTGGAAGTAAACAGCGCGCGCTTTTAACTTGTCATTAGGAAGCACAAGTTCTAGGGATGGGGAGGCAGACAATCAGCTGTTTGAAGTGATGGCACTTTGGGTTTCGTATAAATATAAATTAAAGTAAATATAACAAATAAATAAAAACTTTATTATAATATAGAAAATTATATTTTCCAAACAAAACTATATGTATTATTTCTCCTCCTGAAATGGCCGCTGTCACATCTGTTTAATCGAAAATCGATTAAATCTAGATCGATTATTTTTGCTATCTATCGGATTTGAAGATGGCGGGTTCAAAAGCTTTTTTTGAGAATTCATGGAAACATTTTGGCAATCTGTATATAACCCATTTTAACACAAAAATACAGCAGGCGCACTTTATTTGAATTTGAAATATCTACCTACATCGGCCTGCTCAATTACGTTTACAGATGGACACTTGAATGGAGGTGATGCGATGTTTTCACTATAAAGTATATTTCCCGCGAATTTTGGCGATACCAAGACTGTCTTACGTAGGTAACTACGTCTCTTGCCTACCCACGTCGCCGTTTGATGTTCCCGGATCTGATTTGGAATAGCGTGGAGTTCCACCACGCCTGCCACCGCCACTGCTTGTTGCCTCCCCAGTTTCAAAGTGCTCGTTCTGATTGTGACTGCGATCGTTACCCCGATCGTTACCCCGATCCCTGTCCCGATCCCGCTCCCGATCCCGCTCCCTATCCCGATCCCACTCCCGATCCCGCTCCCGATCCCGCTCCCGTTCCCGCTCTCGTTCCCGCTCTCGATCCCTGTCTTTATCCCGCTCCCGTTCCCGCTCGCGGTCCCGCTGTTCTCTATCCCCATCCCTATCCCTATCCCCGTTCCGTTCCTCCCGTTCGTCGCTTTCCACGCGCAGCCAACTGTGGAGCATGGCGTCCAGAGCGGAAACCCGGCGCCGCGGATCCGTTTGCAGCATTGGCTCCAGAAAGGCCACAAACTCCATGGCGTCCTTTCGCGGCCAGCGATAGTGGTTCATTAGGACACCAGCCAGGGGGCGCGACTGCAGGTTGTTGATGTTCCTTAGCTGGCCATTCGGCTTGAAGATTTCCGACGAGTAGTCGCCGTGATCGATGAGCTCCCGAGGAATCGGGCCACAGGTCTCTATGATGTTGGCTATGTGCGCCTCATCCTGGCTGGCCTTGCCCCGCTCCACCTGCGGATCGAATAGATAGTCCCCCGTGGCCAGCTCCCAGAACAAGCAAGCGGCGCTCCAGATGTCCGCCGTTTCGTTGTAGCCCGCTCCCAGGATCACCTCCACGGCCCGGTACTCCCGCGTCTGGATGTCGTCGGTGAAATGATGATGGAACCAACAGCCATTGCCCATGTCGGCTATCTTAACGCTGACCTTGCACGGTTCCGTAGCCGGATCCTTGCGTGATACTATGTCCAGATTGGGACAGGTCCTAAACTCCTCCCGGCCCTGCAGAAGATTCCCAATGAGCTCTCGGATCGATAGAAAATAGATGACTTACCTGAACACTTCCACTGGGTACGCTGGCACCACCGACGGCTCCCGCCGTTCCACTGGAACTCTTCTTTTTGGAACCCTGCTTGGACTTCTTGACAGCGCCAGCCCGCTGTTTCCGGGACACCGGCTGGCGCGCCCGCTCTGCCAGGTCCGACTCCGTCACCTTCTTCTGCACGTACCGCATAAACTTCCCCGGACTATTGATGAGCAGCTTCAAGGCGGGGGAGCTCCTGTCCAGATTCTTGCAGAGAGACTGTTTCTGCTCCAAAGTCGGAGACGTATTGCCGGTGGGGGAATCGACTTGCCGGCGACGCCTGGACATCTTTGGAGTGCTCGGTGGCCCCTTGATGGGCGACTCCAGAGAGCGCTTCGGCGAGGCCGTGGGCGAATCGCCCACACGCTCGATCAGAGCCACCTGCTGCAGCTGGATGATGTCGGTCTCGTTGAGGATCACCAGACCGTCGAAGGAGAAGGGCATAAAGGGCAGTTTCCCGGTAACGCCCATGGCCGCAGTGGACGGAGTGAGCAGACCCCGCTCCGCCAGGCACAAGAGATCCTCGACTGCCCGCTGGCGCAGCCACTGACGGTGCTTCTGGAAGAAGGTAACACTCCGCTTGGCGCGCGCCCTCAGCCGTCTCTTGGCCGTCTTGGTCAGCTTGGCGTCGTAGGCCTGGGCCTGGGCCTGGGTGGTGGCCTGTGACTGACCTGGCTCTGGACTTTGAGCTGACGGAACTGGATCTGTAGCCTGGCGGGGAGGCGGCGACTGGTCGAAATGTGGGACCGGAGTGTGGGCCGCCTGGCCGCAGCGACACCCGCCCACCTCCTCCGGCAGCTGGGGGCAGGTGGGCCGGATCGCTGAAGACAAGCCGCTGATGCCACTGTTTCCACCACTCCTGCAAGGACGGGGTGGATAAGCCGTTTTACTTCCGTTTAAATACCCCAAAAGCCTACCTGGAGAGATGGTCGTGGGCCTGCAGGAAGGCGGCGGCCGCTTGGTTGGCCTGGCCACGGATCGCCACATCGTCGGCCACCAGCAGCACGTTCTCCGGCTTGAGATCAGTGTGGATGATCCGGCACTGAGTGTGCAGGAAACAGAGGCCCTCGAGCACCTGCAGCGCCACCTGCTTAACGTTGTGGAGCGGCAGGCCCTGGTAGCGGGATCGCTGGATCAGGGTGAGCAAGTTATCGCCCAGCACCTCGAACACCAGACAGAGGTGGGTGCCGTGGACACCGCTCATGTAGAAATGGTCACGAAAGTCAACCAAACGGTTGCGCAGCGGATGCCAGTCGGACTCTGTCACGGTGCGGAGCAGCCGGATCTCGTCGCGCGCCGTCTCCGTGTAGTGTTCCGCCGACTTGACCACCTTGATGGCGCAATACCGCTCCGTCCGGCTGTCATAGCACAGCCACACCGTCGAGAAGTGGCCCCAGCCGAGCTTGTTGAGGGCATAGTACCGGTTCTGAAAGATATCGCCAATGGCCACCGGATGATAGCCGCCCACTCGATACTCGGCCAGGCTCTCCTCCATGCCGTTGTTCTGCCCGAATTCCGGGTTGATGTGCTCGGAGTCGAAGACGGAGCCGGACCCGGAATCGGAGCCGGAGCACGATCCGGTCACAGTGCCAGACTCATCGTCGTCTTCATCGTCGTCGTCCTCATCATCGTCCTCATCCTCATCTTCTTCATCGTCGTCATCGTCCTCGTCCCCGTCCGCGTCCCCGTCACCGTCCTCCACCTCGTCGTTCTCGATGGGGCGAAACGAACTGTTCTCCAGGGAGCAGCGTGGCAGCGGATTCCGCGGCTTCCTGGTGGCCTCCAGTTTTGGTTCCGAACTCCTCGGCTCCTCCGCGTCTTCCACTCCATACTGTTTGTGGTCGAGGTGGTAGACATTCTGGAATTTCTGCTGTAGCTCGACCAGGTGCTGGTCCACCGATTGGTATATGTGTTTCAATTGGGAGGATCTCGGCGCCACCTCGACATCCATGGGCTCCGAAGCGAGCACGGGCTTGGGAACGGCCATTGGCTTCATTCCCTGGCTGTCTCTACTGCTGGCCAGATCCTTGTGCTCTCTCCGACCTATGGTGGCATAATTGCGAAACTGGTCATCCTCATCTTCCAGATCGTCGCCCACAAATTCCATGTCATCCGACATTCAACTGCCTCTCGGATGGTGTCCTGGATATTGTTCTGGATGTAGCCGCCACTGGGATCTCGAGTGGCAGTCAACTTGGAGGAGGAGCTGTGTATGGATCACTGTCAGGTGGACAGTGGAGCGAAGCAAACAAAGGAACGAGCACTGCGAGGAGAGATTGAAGCAGGATTTGGATAAGAAATCGGGGATCGGGTTGGGTAAGTTTCCAAAACTTTTAATACTTTAAAACTTTAAAAAACTAATTTAACTTTACATTTTAATTCTATTTTAGGTATTTAGAAATTAAAAAACTATTAATATTAAATCTAAATATACTAAATAATGTAAAATATAAGTTTAAGTTACGAAACTCAAAAACTGATTCCCAAAAACTGATACTTACGCTGTTTTGTTTTTCGATTTTAAAACTATTATAAAAATAATTATTATTTTTTGTATAAAAAATATATATAGATGCACCATCCAAACGTCTTGACGGAAGTGGCAAATGTCTTTGTCCTTCTTTTGTAAATATATAATATGTATTTTTCTATTTTTTGTTTTGGGAATTTTTGGGAGCTGTTCGAATGTTGCCGTCAAAATATTTTCTGAGCAAATGTGTCAACGAAAAAATGATCACCACAAAACCCCCTTTGCCAGGCTGTCTTTGTTGTTGTTTTTTTCTATTTTTATTTAATTTCATAATTAATATGGTTAATTTTAAGAATTAAACAAACTAATAATCGTTAAAAAAAGTAGACTACGGATGTGAGAGCTTGGTTGCCATAAAACATGGCATACTTTTAGGTGTTTTCCGGAAGGTCTTTGTAGTTTCGGGTTTTCGGTTCTTAATTATTTTTTGAAAAATATTTGTTTTTAATTTAAAACAATTCAGCAGAATGTGCTTTTTTTTAAGCTGTCAAGTTTTTTGCTAAATATTTTTTTATTGCCCAATTGAGAGCGAGTCCTTTGTGCGCGATCAGTGGTTTGGAAAATAGAGTTTTTGGACGACAACAAAGGACAATAACCAGTTAGAGGTATTATAAAGGATTCGTAATTTGTTGCAAAATGCACACACACTGGCCAAAGCCAATAAAGGGGGTGAGTCCTGGAAATGTCCTTGTTCCATATATTCAGGTGCTTCAGTTGGACAACAAAGGTTTCCTTTCATTCTATTTGTATTTTGATTGTCGGCTTAACAATATTTTGTCGGGAATCAATTTTTTTTGGGGGAGAAACTGTGCCGATTTTTGGTGAAATAAAAAATCGAAAAACCTCTAAAGAAGCTACCCCTTGAAAATATATATAATATTTATTTGCTCAGTTGTTTAAACAAATTTTCCGCTTAGGGTTGCATTTCCACCGCCTGTTGGCACACAATGGATTTTCCGTCGAGGCTTAAGTGAAAATTCCATGTCAAATATTTATTAAAAAATCGAATGGGGGAGACTTGGGATAGAATACACTTCCTAAGCTCGATTTTTTGGATCAAAATTGTAATTCCCAGGCGCTTCTTCCTGAGTCCAACTTCCAACCCCTTTTTGTTGGATGGAAAAATGTAAAATCTTGTTTGTAATTAGGGAGTTTTCCTTATCATTTTCTCCCCGAATGCCTTACGGCTTTGTTTCCTTCACCAATTAAACGCAATTTCAAGTGTCCCGTTTTGGGAATATAATATTTACCCGACTTGGCGTTTCGAATTCCATAATTCATAACTGGTTGGCCTTCTAATGAACTGTTTGTATTGACACAATGGCTGGAAATTGAAATAAATTAAGGCTTACGTTTCCGGGTTGTCGGTTGAAAAGTTGGAAAAGTTGGAAAAGCCAATCTAGCTTTGGTGGGTGTTGTGTTGGGAGTTCCTAAGGGAATTCATAATTTTATTCATAAAGTTTAGAGGGAAAAATTGTAAAAAACTGCAAAAATTTACACCCTGGATTTAAGGTGTTTACTTTTAGGAAAAAAAGAGGAAAAAGGTTGATTTGGAAGCTTATATTGCTTAGAAATTGAAATGCTTAGAATCCTTATAATTATTCTATGATTATCCCTTTTAAAAAAAGAAGGAAATCAATAATAATTAGGTTATAAAACCTTATAGGAAAAGGCAAACCTTTTAAGAAAATCGAAAACTATCGAATGCTTTCCCCTAAATCTAATTGAAGCTCCCTACTTACCAGCTGAAGTCCTTTTTTTTTATCCTTTTTTCAAGTTGCTAGATAATGAGCAGCGTAATTGGCGCAGTTTCCAGGATTTTTGGAAGCTGGAATATGTTTTTGAACAAAGGATCCTGGCAGCTGCCTTGGCAATTGGCACACAATGGAGCGGCACATGCCACACATTGGCAAAAAAAAAAAAGGAAGACGGAGAAGAATCATTCAAGGAACATGATTCGGGGAGTCGTGAAAGGAAGAAGAAGTTGACAAAAAAAAGGAAAAAAAACGGGGACAGGACTTCAAGGAGCCGGCGCAATAGCTGTGCACATTGACAAAAAGGAAGCGACAGGATCTCAACAATGGAAAAGTGAAAAATCGACGAAGGAGGCAACACCCAAAGGACAGCTGTCTGCAAGTTCCTTGCAAAGGACTCTCCAAGCAGGAAGGTGAGTTATGCAATCTTTGCGAGTATTTATTAATCATTAATATTTGATATAATTTTCTTTCCAGAATTCTGAATTATGAAATTTTTAAAATGTTTCCCAAAAAAATCGATTCAATTAAAATATTTTTCTTTTACCCCAACAATTGTGGAAAAGATAACATTACGCGCGAGTACGCGGTCAATTGGTAATTGGATTATGGCATTTATTTATTCAACCCTTTTTTTTTTCATCAAAGATCCCAGCAACCAAGCTACCGAGCAACCCAACAGCCCAGCATCCCAGGCGATCAACTGTTGACCCTTTGACCCTACGGCCCTGAGGCGACCCCTGGAAACTTTTCATTCCGGAGGATGTGCCTTTGGCCGCTGATGATCCGGCTATTCAGGGGACCAAGAAAAACACCGAAAATTAATTAAGAAAACAGATCGCGGAATGTGAAAGTGGAAAGTAGAAAGTGGAAAGCGGAAACCCGCCCCGCGGACTTCTAGTGTCCCATGACGGATTTTATTACTTGTAAGTCATTTATGCACACATCAGTGAACAGGATGCGGAATATATATAATTTATATCCTGGATATGCATATATATTATATATAATAAGGATTCCTTGCATATAGTATTCGGTAGGAAAGGATTTATAAGAAATATGAAAACTTTAAGCTAAACTATTCTTGACGATTCCCTGCAATATTTGGGATTATTTGAAACTTACTTTTCATCTATCAAATCTGTTTCCTATATGTATGTTTTGAATATTGAAGAAATTCTATTTTTTAGTACATTTCTTAGGCATTTCCCAACCGATCCCTCGAAATACAAACCACAAACACCCAACATTTAATCCAAAAACATAAAACAAACAAAAATATATCATAAACCCAAATTCCTTGATTATTTCTCACAAATATTTTTATTCCAGACTCGTATACTTTGATCATTAGAGGCCTGATGGGAAACTGGTGGGATGATTGTCCTTGGGAATCATTTACTTCATTTATCACGCCATTCAGCGACAGGATATGCGACAGGATATGACATTGCATAAACCAGCGATACCGGTGATCAAAAACCAAAACCGCATCCTAACAGAGATCCTGGCGCGGCAAACAAAATGCTTTTGTCTCGACAAGGTTGCTCCAAAAAAAAAAAAGAAAATCAAAAAGGAAACAAACGTGTCTAATGCAGGGCAAGATCATCAATACGCCGGAGGTCCTGTCTTCTGGACACAAAAAAAGATGTGCAGCTGTCCTGCAGCCAGTCAGCCAGTCAGCAGGCTTTTGATGACCGCAAAGTTCGCGCCCATGTCGCGGCCGTTTTAATCCTTTAACTGTAATCAGTAAACCAAAACAAACAACACCCCGGATACGGGTTCAGATTCAGGTTCAGGTTCACATTCAGGATCAGGATCAGGACAAGGTCCGCATTCGCGTGATCTAAGTGACCTCTTTATTACGCGACGGCGACAATCTTGGCGGGGTCGCAAAAGGACATCGGTTCAGGGTTCAGTGGTTTGGAAAATTCATGCAACATTTTTTCGATTTTTGTAAATCCTGATTCTCAAGTTTCAGGACGACTGACCCTGCTCCTGTTTTCATTATTTTTATTGCCTTGTGTTGGACAATTGATTTTGTGACATAAATTTGGTGTAAACAGCTTTGGTCAGTTCGTGTCCTGCCTCGCGATCCTACCTGGGAATGCTGAACAACTGAATGAAGTTGTCAAGGGGAAGGAGGACACATAAATCAGTTCCACGTCGCCAATGTCCTGACTGATATATAGCCCGTAAATAATCCTAATCCATAATAATTACATCCATCTTTGTGTCCAAGTACTTTCGATTTCGTTTTCGTTTTCGAAAAACTTTCAAAGGTTTCGTTTATTTGTTTTGCTTTAAAATTCAACTAAATGAGGGAGTGAGTTTCGGAAGTTATTGTTTTGTATTATAAAGGTTTTAATGGTTTGAATTAATGGGTTTCTTTATTTAAAAGGATATTTTATTTCAGAATATAAAACTTCCAAAGGAGAAGTTTAAAAACATCTCAATTTGTTACTAGAAGTTGTATAAGTTTAAGAAGTTGTAAGTTTCTTTAAAGGTTTTCCTTATATTTCTTGAAATAAAAATACCTTTCGATATATATAGAAGCTAAAAAATAACCAAAAAGTTAATATATTTTTGCCTTTAAACCTTTTAATGAATCACTACTTTATTTTTAGGTCCCAAAGTAGGAAAAAACTATGGCAACTGGGCAGGACAACAATGTTTAGTAATTATGCAAGGACCTGACTTCCTGGCGGACGGGACGGGACATGCCACAAATGCATTAGAAACCAACTCGATATGCAAAACATATAATTGAAAACTGTCAACGTCTGACAAATTTCCCGTCGTAAACCCAACCGGGTAACCCTAAATTAACCCCAAAAGGATAGGATATTCCATAAAAAAAAACGAGTTCGAGGTCGAGTTCGAGGGCGGTGCGAACGCATTTCCAAAAGTCATAAAGTTCTGATCGACAGTCGGTCGGTTGGTCAGCAGGTCCTTGGTGCTTGGTCCTTGGTCCGTGTTAATGTGTTAGGCGCGTGGGTTTCGATGGGGAGGTTTTTTTTTTGGTTTTTAGGTTTTGCTTCCAAATTGCAATTTTCTGATACGAATCTAGCGGTGTGTAGTTTTGACAGTTTATCATTATCCTTGGCCCAGGACTACCACGATCCACCACCTCCCTGCTGGCTAGGTCCCTAGGTCATTGCTCATTTATATTGTAAGCATTTTTTCCCCGGCTTTTCCTCGTTTTTTCCTCGTTTTTTTCCGTTTTGTATTTAATTGATTTTACGCACTGCCCCGGCGACTCAAGTTTTTTGGAAAACAAGGATAATGCGGAGAGTTTAAAGATTAATGTTGGGTTATTTAGGTTAAGTATTTCCTTAAAATAAAGCCTTAAGTTTAAGGAACAAGTTGGAGCTTAAATAACAAGCACTCGGTCAAGGTTTCGTTGGAGTTTTTTAACTCCATTTTTTCAAAGCAAATTTTTTTAGAGTAGAATATATTTATTATTAAATATTAAATACTAAATATTGTTCTTTAAATTCTATGAGTTGGAATTCAATTAAATTATTGGGCTTTAAAAAGATGAAACAATCAAGAAGATTCCTTGAAAAGTTAAGGGATTTTATAGATTTTAGAAAAAGTTTTGGAAAAAGGAAGGAAATGACAAGTTTAAGTAACTTTTAACCAAGAAAAATCTGTCAATATTATATATATTTTATATAGTTTAACAAACCAACAATATATATAGAAAATAACCAGATCTGAATCCTTTCTCACGTCTTGCAGGAGTCCTTTTCTTTGTGTTTCCTTGTGGTTGAACACGGCGCGCCAAAAAAAAAGCAGAAAATATTTCGCACACTCGGAGGAGATTTATTATTTGGCACACACATAAATCTCAATCTGTCGAAAAATGTGAAATCGAAAACGAAATCAAAAATTAAACCGCAAATTAGGCAATAAACAATGGCTAAAGCGGTCATGGGTTAATACGTTTAGCATCGAGAGACGAGACAACCACCGCCGGCGACGGTGGCGGCGGCAAGGGTTAACCCGCAAGGGGTTAAGGGTTGAACCCAATCAAAAATTTTAAAACGTGCGAAAAATATTGTATATTGCAAGGATGCTCCAGTTTTTGCCTGGCTTAAGCCTCCTGTGAATGCAAAAAAAAAGAATAAAATCGATTTTGTTTTAAATCACACATTCCGTTGAATTTATTCAATTAGAATCAGGATTTAAAAACAAAAACTATGTTTGATTTTGAAAATAGGAACCCCGTGCACAAATAGTCCTTAAAAAAACTTGGTAAAAATTGTTACAACAAGACTAGGCTAGGCTACCAATCCCACAAATCCAAATCCTCCCAACCCTCCCAGTCATCCTCATTATTGATGGAATCGGTGCTATAATCGGTCAGTTCATCCTCACTCTCGGTGTATTCATCATCATCAGATACTTCCACAACCTCGATGCCTGGCAGGGCCATGGGCAGCGGCTCCAACTCCCCCTCCACGGGCTGGCACAAGAATATATTCATAACCCTTACTATTAAATATAGATATTAGATATTTAATATTACTAAAAGTTATATATTTTCAGGGGAAAACGATCCCAAATACTCACCCGGAATGCTGCGCAAGGTGTCGAGAATCCAATGCATGATGACAAATCTTTCCACACAGATATTCAAAATTCGGAAAAATAAAAACGGAAAACCAAAATAATTGTTAAAAACGGAATTTTCTACTTTCTGATACGGAAACGTTCTAATCGAGATTGAGATGAGTTTTGTTCAACACGGAGCTACAAACTGAATCCAAAACTGAAGCGATCATCTATAAGGAAGTGACAGCTTCTGGCAAAGCCTACTCTCTCCCCAAACAACAATTATATTTTAAGAGAAACCTTATTGTAATTATATTGTAATCTAACTAAAGGTCACGTGGCCAGTTTTTAGTTAAACAAATAGAAACCCAACCCCGCCCTCTGCGACATATGGATGCGTTTAGAGAGGGTCAGGGGTCAATAATTTACAACAATTAGCGACGTGGGTCGCAAGTCGCAGCTCGCCGATGGCCAGCGGATCCTAGAAATATAATTTAAATATGTGTAAAGGACCTAGCAGTGTAATAAGGGTTTGATCCTTTCAAAGGACTCATAATAAGTCTTCCAAAATACAACTGAAAAATAATTATTACTTGTGTCCTTTTGGAAACTAAAGTTACCTTAGGAAACTATTTTTTAGAGTCCCTGGAAAATCCAAAACATTTGGAAATAACGCCGCTGGCTAATCAATTACGAAAAGGGTTTCCAACGATAACTTTAACATTTTATTCAAATTTAATTGCAAGCATGCATTAATTTCGGAGACAGAGTCTCGGATCCCGAGTCCCAAGAAGGAACCTGATCCGAGTCTCTGTCAAACGTTTGACAAGCCTTCCCGGGATGACATGTGATGGGCTGTGATGTGATGCAAGGACGTGGCGCAGGCGCAGGATCGCGGTCTGGCGCCGGAATCCATCCCAAATCCGAACCCAACCCCTACGATCCCAAAACCCATTTTTTTTTGGTTTTGGGAATCTCAGGTCTTGCATTTGCATTTTTTAACCCTTTCGCTGTTGCCTTTCCTTTCTTGGTCTTGTGGTCTTTTCTCTTTTCCCGTCACTCGCGGCATTAACCGCGCTTTTCCGCCACTTTTTGGGTCGGTTTCCTCCGGAATTCCTTACTGCCCGCCGGATTCTATTTTTTGGGCAATTTTCTCAACAATTAAATATGCAAATGGGCGAGCTAAACGATTATTTGTAAGGCGTTTGTGTTGTCATTTTGGGCAGCTAAATCCTTCTTTTTTTGTTTATTGGCCATAGAATAGAGGGCGTGACAAAGGGCGGGAGCTTAACCTTTGCTGGGCTGTAACCTTTTTACCTTGAAAGATGCATTTTGTTGAACTTTGTCGAGACTTTTTACGTTTTTAATTTTTGTATTTTCTTGTCAACGTTATCGATAATTTAAAATTGTTCTTTTTTTGAATAACATTTGGACTTGAATGAAATAAAGCCATTTTTAGGGGTTCGTTTATTTATTAAATTTTGTTCGTCTTTGTTTTTAATTCTTTGCAAAGATTTCTTAAAAATCAGTTTAAGTAGAAATTCAAAAATCAAACTCAAAATGTAGTGTGGTTACATTGTTGAGCTTTTCGATTGTTTTTTGTTTATCAAATATTCAAAAATTCAAATATATGAAAAAATGTATTTCCAATAATGCAAAATTATTTTTAAATTTTGGTTTTTAATCCATATATTTACTTAAAAATCAGTTCTTTAAAGTCAAAAGTTTAGACTATAGTCCCGATATTGTTTTAGCAATTTTAAGTTAAGTTAGTTTATTTTAATCAAGTTCTGGCTAATTCTGGTTAGTTCCGGTTAGTTCAAAGAGCACTGACACCTTTGTTTTATATCAAAAAGTGTACTAAAATTTAAAAAATCACCGATTATAGACTTATCTTTAAACGGCTTTCGTCACCTATATAAAATTACCTCTTTTAAAACTGACTTTCTCAGTAGGAAAAACATAAAAGAAGCCTCTTATATCAATATTCCTTATATACTTTCCGTTTTTTCAATCATAAACTAGCATAAACTTTAAAATAAAATGTTATTAAAGCAATAACTTCGATAACAAGTGTGACCCCCTCGACAAAAATCAAAAGTTTTCAATTATGGCGGCTAAGCTGTTTGCGTTTCGGCGCATCCCATTTACTGTTATTCCGCTGCCCCGCTGTTAGCGGACACAGGGGGATCCGAGTGGTCGCCAATCTGTCACATCCCATTGGTCTTCCATTTCCGTTTCCCTTTCCATTTTGTGCCTCCATCGTGTCAGGTTGTTAGCTTCGTGAAAAAGTTTCCTAAAATCCAAGTGAACAGCAAAAAAAAATGGAGTATTCCCAGAGCATTGCGAACGTAAGTAGAGAATGAAATACCGGCATTGTGTTTTAAGGGATTGCCTCGCATCCAGGACCCCCAATTCCAGGCACGTACCGGGAATTGGCAAAATCCCGGGACGCATGGTGGCGGCAGTGTCGGCAGTGGTGGCATCAATGCCGGTGGCGGCGGGGAGCCGCGTTTCCCGGGCGCCTCCGGTCGCCGCTCGTCGGCGTTTGGTGGATCACAAAATCCTCCAATCCCGCAGCCGAGTCGGCAGTTTTTGCCATCGCGAATCGCGCCACGTGCTTCACGCTGCATTTACGGGGCTAGTCGTCGGTCACCTGGTCTTGAGAGTTCTGTTCTGTCCGCCCCTCCGGCGGCTTCTTTTTCGTCTGGGCCTCCGGCTTCTGATGCTGACTCGATCGCGTCCTCGTCCAGATCTTCGTCTTCTTCGCGCCGCAACCCTGTGAATTTTGGACGCACGGCGGGTTACTATCAAAATGGCTGCTGGTATAATTCCGAGCTGCGTCACCTTGCCCCGAAGAGTCCGGAATTGATCGCCAAAGAAGAGGACGAGGACGAGGAAGAGGGCGAGGGCGAGAATCCGCAGAAGGCGGAGAGTCCGGAGCAGAAGAAGCCGCTGGTAGAGGAAATTTTGCAAAAATCAGAGGATTCATTGCAGAAGCCGGAAGAGGTGGAAAATCCAGAAAATCAGCCGCAGCTGCAGCAGGAGAAGGAAAAGGAGCAGAAGGAAGAGCCTCAGCAGGAAGAGCCTCAGTTGGAGAATCCGGAGGTGGAGACACCGCAGTTGGAGACTCTGAAAGAGGAACCGGCACAGCAGCAGATAGAAACATTGCCCTTGTCACCTCCGCCGTCACCTCCGGCAATTCTACAGCATCCGGATGTGGTTATACCAGTGAAGGTCCAACGTACGCCTCCGCCACCCCAACCACCGCATCCACCTCATCCAATGGCGCCCCGACCCCCACCGCGTCATCCGCCTCCCATCCAAGCTATGCAGCAGCCAATGCTCCATCCCACCTACGTGGCTGTGCCGGCCGGCCATCACCTGTTTGCCATGACTTCCCAGATGCAGGGTCAGATACCCCTCCATATGGCGATGCAGCCACAAGTGCTAGCCCAACTGTCGGGTCAGTACCCGTTGCCGATGGTGCAGGGGCTGGTTCCAATGCAACCTTCAATACAGGGACAGTTCCAGGGCCAGTACCACGGCCATTACCAGGGCCAGTACCCGGGTCAAATGCACGGACCGATGCCGGGACATATGCCAGGACAGATACCAGGACAGATGCCGGGTCAGATGCCGGGTCAGATGCCCGGTCAGATGCCACCTCCTCGGCCAATGCAGCCGCAGATCTTGCCTCCAAATCAGTACTACGTTCCGCACTCCATCCCACAACCGGCCTACGCCAACTATCGTCCAGAGGCGCCACCGCCTCCGCCCCCGCCCCAGGTGGTGGAGCTGAAGGTGGCTCCCGGTGTGATCATCGTCAGGTCCCCGGAGAAGCTGACCATTGACATAGAACTGGCCAGCCTGAAGGAAGAGGCTTCGAAGCCTGAGTCTGACCTTCTGGAAGAGTCCTATTCCAAGCTCTTCCAAATAATCGGACGGGTAAGTGTCCTTTGGAATAACCCTTCTCTCTATTCCTTTAAAACTGTCAACTATTTCTCCAGCACGTCGTTCTGAACCGCAAGTGGACGCGTCCAAGGAAACGCTTGAACAGGGGCGCTTTGAAGAATCGTTATGATAAGCTTGGGGCGGTCCAGACCCCTCTGCCTATGCCATTGCAGGACGAGAGCGAGATGACCAGCGATTCAGGGTCTCCTTCACTGCGGGAAATGCAGGTTTCTCCATTGGTCGACCACATTCCATTGACAGAGGAGCAGATATCCCTGCCAGTTCAGGCTTACCTTCAGACTCTCGAGCAGGTTTTACCAGAGGACCAGATCCTATTGCCAGAGGAGCAGGTTCTATTCCCAGAGGAGCAGATTCGATTGCCAGAGGAGCAGATTTCCCTACCCGCTCAGTCTTACCTTCAGTCTCCCATTCAGTCGCCATTGCTAGAGCAGATTCTATTGCCAGAGGAGCAGATTCCACTACCTCAGTCTCAGTCTTACCTCCCGACTCCCATTCAGTCACCATTGCTAGAGCAGATTCTGTTGCCAGAAGATCAGATTCCTCTACCAGCTCAGTCTTACCTTCAGACTCCCATTCAGTCACCATTGCTCGACCATATCCTATTGCCAGAGGAGCAAAATCCTCTACCGGCTCAGTCTTACCTTCAGACTCCCATTCAGTCACCATTGCTAGAGCAGATTCTATTGCCAGAGGAGCAGAATCCCCTACCAGCTCAGTCTTACCTTCCGACTCCCATTCAGTCTCCATTGGTGGGGCAGATTCCCCTGCCTGCACAGTCCAGCTTTCAGACTCTCGAGCAGATGCTATTGGCAGAGGATCAGATTCCCATACCGGTACAGTCTTACATGCAGACTCCCATTCAGTCGCCAAGAGACATTTCGTTTATGGTTTCCCCCATCCCGGAATCTATACTGAATCCTCTCGTCTCTCGTCCGATGTCTCCCGAAGACCCAAAATTGATGTCTCTGGCCATTGAGGATCCCATTCCATCCCAATTGGAAATCTCCGAGATGAAGACGATTCAACTTCACAGTAATGTGAAGATCCTGAAAAGGGAATTCAACAGGACGGAAGTGAAACCAGTATATCCGGCGCCGGAACAGAGGGCTCCTCCGACGGAGGCTGAGATTCAGGCGGTTTTGGCCAATTCGAAGCAGGTCCAGGCACGGCCATTGGCTTCTCCCAGAAAGAAGCTCATATTCCAGCAGGATTGCAAGTCCCTTCAAACCGACCCGCCAGTGGTCAGGATTCTAGCCAGGAAGAGCCAGGCGGAAGACAAACAGGTTACGGCCAATCTCAAGCCGGAAGTACCGTCCATTCCGAAACCGGAAATCAATCCCATTCCTGTGATTCCCAAGATCGAGCCCAAGCTGGAGGTTGAGGCACCAGTTCCTTTGCAACAAAATGATATAAAACCCAATCCGTCAGAGCTGAAGAAGGACGTGGCCGTCTCCACTTCTAACCCGAGCACCTCGCCCAAGAAATCTCTCAATCCTCCGGACAACGTAAGTTCTAAATTATCCAAAAAGCAACCTTTAGAAAAACACATTTATATTCCAGATGGATCCAACGGAGAACCCAGTGGTGAACATCAGCTACTGGCCCCCGCTGGGCACTCGCTTGCCCCCCAAATCCTCGGCCATGGCCAAGGTCCAGACTTCGCCGCGACCCAATGCCCCGCGCTACTCCTACTACGAACGTAGTCCCATCCGGAGTCGTCGCCGTTCCTCCGACTCCTACTTTCTGGAGGCCATCATAAATGAGAACCTGGCCACGTCCAAGCGAGTCATCTTTCGGGAGAACAACCCCAATGGGGCCCAGTCCTTGCGTTTATGCCGTAACCAGCCACCTGCTGAAAAGGAGGCCCCCAAACAGCCGACTCCAGCCGGAAAGTTCGGCAAGGAGTCGTCACAGCAGCCAGGGGAGAAGGCAGTCATGCCTGCGCCTCAAAATACTGTTGCATCGAAGACTCTGGTGAATCAGAAGGTTCCGGCCCCACCGAACTCCATTCAAAATAGCCAAATGCCAAAAGGCCAGAACACCATCCACAGCTCGAACGGTTCCAGGAACCATTCCGCATCGAACGGTCATTCTCATCCACCCAGAGATGTCCAGGCAAAGGCTTGTTGTGGCTCGAATCTGCTGCCAAATGGCCGATCCAATCCGTCGCAGGCCCAGGCCGTGGTCTCCAATATGTTCGATCTGCTGGAAGAGTCGGACACCTTGTCGTCGGAGCTGGAGGAGGTGACGCCCCAGGACGAGGTCAGCAAGGGGGAGGAAACGGCGACGGCGAATGGCGCCAAGGCCAAGTCAAAGAAGCAGAAGAGGCGTCTCAAGAAGGAGCAAAGAGCTCAGAGAAAGGCCGATCTCAAGGCCAAGAAGCGGGCCGCCAAGGAGGCGAAGGAACTGAGGGAGGCCCAGGAGGCCATCGAGGCATTGGAGGCATTGGAGGCCATTGAAGAAATGGAGGCGCTGGAGGCCATGGAGGCTCTACAGGCCATGAAAGACCTTAACGCCAGGGAGGCCAAGGAGGAGCGAGAGGCTCAAGAAGCCAGGGCAGCGCTAGAAGCCTGGGAGGCCCAGGAGGCTCTGGAGGCCCAGGCGGCCCTCGAAGCCGAGGAGACTCTGGAGGCGATGAGAGCCTTCGATGCCATCGGTGAGGAGGCAGTTGGATATCAAGATGCATGCGGTGCACATTCCCTCAACTATTTCGACGGATCAGGCAGTCCCAGCGGAATCCCGCCGCCTCCATCACCGCCGCGTCTTCCGCATGATCTGCCCCGCGTACAGTACACATCGGGGAATGTGGCCAACTCTTTGGAGAACTGGTTCCTCAACGATCTCATGGACAACGACGGTACGCCCAGCCGGGTCATTATGATCGAGGAGCTGCCGACGGCTAAACAAGTGCCCAAGTATGGTCAGGATAAGAAGGCATCCGAGCAGACTGGCCTTTCGATTCCGATCGACTACCAGGTCGAAGTGCCGGCCTTGGTCTCCGTGCCGCTTTCTGTGTCCGTCTCCGGTCCCCTGGACATTGTCCCCAGCAGGCAGCAGCATCAGGTGGAGGCGCCAGATAAAGAGGCTGCCTTCCTGGAGCAGGATTCCTACCAAGCTGATGGCGAGACCACAGACGAAGCAGCTGCAGCACCACCGTTGCACCACATTGATCCATCTGGTGACGATTTAGCGGCCGGAGTCTCGGACGGATTAAATGCCGGACTGGCGGCAGGTGGAAGGGAAGGAGCCGGCTGGAGCAGGTTCCTCTCGGCGGTGACCGTGGCCGTGCGTGACAATCCTGCCCGGCACGGCCGTCCCGGCCTCAAGCAGCCCATGGCCCCCACCAAGCGGGAGCTGTGGGAGCGACGCCGGGCACGTGCCAATCTCTGGCCGACGTCGGACAGATCGGAGAGGTCGGACAGATCGGACAGGTCGGACAAATCCAATCCACCAAAAAAGTAACGATTTAACTCAACTAATCCACTAACAATTAGATCTCTTGGAGTTTGGTAATGTCACTAATTCGATTCCATTGATTGTACAAAAAATTTAATATTTATTTATATTTATTTTCAGGTTTAATCAAATCATTTGCATCAAAATATTTATCAAATTATACATCCAGTTCCTCAACTTCTTCATCAAAATACTCTTCGAATTACTCATCAAATGATTCATCAAATTATTAATCAAAAATTCATCATTTTCATCTATTCCGCATGTTTTAATAATTTGATTCCAAAACTTACTCAAAAAATGTTGTATTATTTTTGCATTTTGAATAAACTTATTTTGTAATTATTAACCAACAATTTAGTGATATATTTGTAGTCCTTAATCCGTAGTTTATTTATTTTTAATATTTTTATTTAACACTTGGCTGTGGGTTGTTTCATTCCCATTTTTATTATTTATTATTTTCCTTTCAATTCCTTCAAAAAGATTAAAATAAATCCATGGAGAAATGCTTATTTGTTTCGAAAACTTTCACAGGATTTGTCCCTTAAGGATTACAATTAAAGCAGGACCTGTGAATTTCCACAACTGAGATTGGGTAAGATAATGCATCCTGTTTTATGATCTCGTTCCGGAATGGATCTCTGATCTGATCTCTTACAGATCGTATAAACTAGGCCTAGATCATCCAGGACGAATGGCGATTTTTATGGTGTCGGGGAGTCCTGGACTAATTAAGTGTCGAAAGGATTAACAACGCCTGCCTGCCTCTGGTGCTATGATTTAGGGCCCTGGCTAAGGACACAGGTAGCTGTCGCCCAACCTGTCGCCCACTGTGATCCTCATTAGCATCTGCAGACGCGCCCGAGAAGGTGTCCTGCCAGGAGCGTGTGCCATTCACCGAGTTCTCTTTCCATTCACCATTCATCATGTCCCATTCACATGTCCGTACGTATGTCCTGATCCTCACTGCTGATCTGCTCCTTATCCTTGCTGATCTCCTTCCAATTTCCCAATCTCAGCTTAGTTCTGCGGCAATTGCTTTCCTATTGCAGGCGAATCCTGTCACACACAGATTGGAATCAGAATGGAAATCCTTTCCCGGGTTGCACAATGCACATGCACATTGAAGGATTCGGATTCGGATTTTGGATCTTTGGACAGCTGCTGGAACAACAGCGAGCCTGGCAAGGATGTGGTGTGGGTGCCCTGCATTTGCATTTGCATCTGGCTTATGGCGGGCGACACTTCCTAAGACGATCCTCCTTAAGCCAAGCGGATGGGTCCTTTGTCCTGCTTTGTTTTTTGTTTGCTGCTTTTTTTGTCCTGGCGACCAGCTGTCCTGACACTCCGGTGATTGACAACCTCTACACTGAGAGGAAAGTGTATTTGTTTCGCTAAAATGGAGAGGGGGACCACCGATTGAATATTGATTTTAAGGAATACTAATCGAATGGTTTGTCTATTAGATCTTTCATAAAATTCTCAAAAAATTTTAAAAATGCAGATGTGTTAAGAATTTATTTAAGAATCGTTTAAGGTATTCCGCTTAAGAATCGGATTTAAATTGGCCAAGATATAGTTTTTCTAAGGAGTCATATTTTTGTACATCCAGAAGTTTAATTTTTTTTAAGGGGGTCCATCAGAAAAATTTGAAAAAATTCGATCGAAAATTTTTTGATTATATTTTGATGCAGATTGATGAAGAATTTAAAAAATAATCGTAAAAGGTAATCATTTTTAAGATTGGATGCAAATTGGCAAAGATATAGACTTCTGAAGGGATAATATATGTGGCTTTCAAAAAATGTTAAATTATTAAAGGAAGTCCATTAGAAAACTTCTCAAATTTAAATTTGTATAAGTTTTTAAAGATATTTTAATTAAAATGTAAACAGAATTTATTAGAGATTTATACACAAATCTTTGAAGATATTCCACTTAAGAATCGGTTTGAAAATAACAAAGATATAGCCTTCTAAAGAGGTAATATTTTTGTAAACCCTGGAATTCTCATTTTTTTTAAGGGGATTCATCAGAAAAATTTGATAAAATTCGATAAAAAATTTTCTTTTCAGATTTTGATGCAGATTTGTAAAGAATTAAACTTTAAATTAATTAAGGTATTTCGCTTAAGGATCTGATAGAAATTGGCAAAGATATATATAAAGATATCGACAAAATAAGTAAGAAAAATCCTCTTTTTAAATTCTAAAGTTTAGAATGATTTTTAATATATTATTCCCCTTTTTTTTAGATTGGAAGAAACCTTTAATTTTTGGACAACGACAGGCTGACATCTTCATTCGGTTTGGCTATATTTTCGGATGCACTTGGCCTGCCAGGACACAGGAGGAGGAGGACGACTTGTCAGCTGCAGCACGTGGTAGGATCGTAGCCTCGTGGTTACCTCAATTTGGGCCCATCAAACGGATGAGTGAGCCTTCTAATTGGCCCGCTCCTTGGCGGCTCCTCACCGGGACGGACCAAGTGGCTATCGTAATCGGATCTGGATCGGGTCTTTGGTTTCTGGTGGCCTCTGGACTCTTTCTCCTTTTTTGACTGCGTCATGTCACATGTTATCGAGGCGGTGAGTCTCGACTCGAAAAAGGACTCACGCATATCGATGTCCTTGCTGTGGAATTTATTGCTCAATTTATATTTGCTTAGACTTCCAATAGTTCAATAATTCATAAATGCCGGCGTACGAAGCGAAGCTATCATGTGTCCTGGGAAATTTGCATAAATGTGATTTGCATAAGGCAGCTGCCTTTTCCCCGACTTCCTCCTCAAGGACGCCCTCCTTGGCTTGGCGCGCCTCGGCAAAGGTGTGATCGCATGTAATAGAAGTGAGAGTCCTGGACCCAGGTCCTTCTCTCTCTACCTTCTTGATTTCCATCCTTGCCGAAATCCTTTTCTGTTGTTGTTTGTTCGCCGTTGTTTTGATATGTAAGTTGATATATGATATTTGATTTCTTCGGGCTAGGACTTTCGGGTGTCGCCAGGAATCTCAACTTTAATTATGGAAAAAGGCACTGGTTAGGGGCGTAGTCAGGGGTTGTGGGTTGTAGGTTGGAGGTTAAGGATTTCCATCCACATTAGCCAACATCTGTCGAAGAGGATAAAGTCTGAACCAGGACTAGGCTTTGCCTTTCAGGTTTAAGGCTTCTGTTTATATTAAAAATATATTTCCCTTTGACTTTCTTCTATATTATATCTTAACTTTATTCCTTACTTTCTTAACTTTAGAATAATATTTTCTCTTTTAACTTTTTTCGCATACTTCCAGCTGCCGTTTTTCTATGCAAAAAAGTCGAAGACCTGGAGTGACTTTTCTGGTTCCATATGGTCACTGGGACTGGCACTGGCACTGGGACTGGCACTGGGACTGGCACTGGTACTGGTACTGGCACTGGGACTGGCAGGATCACTGTAGCGTAACACACGCCATCTACCTACCGAGCTCGACCTGTACAGGACGCACCCCCTAAAAAAGAGACCTACCGACACGACCCCGAGCTGAAGTGCATTTTTTGTGCTGAGCGTTTTGGCAAATCAATTCAGCTTGAAGAAGGGTTTCTTCAGGCCCGCGAAAACCTAGGATATAGGATATAGGATACAGGATGCCATCATTTGGCATTTGTCACCCTCAGGACCCTCTTTTTTTTTGCATTTCTACTCATTAGAAGAAATGCGGAAAATTGCAAATGATTCGATTCTAATCCGTTTTTTTTCAGTTCATTTAAATTTTCTTTTTTTTTTTTGCTACTTCAAGTGAATCTCACGGGATGCGCAGGATAAAGGATGAAGGATAAAGGATAATGATTTTGTCACATCGGAAGCGTTGTCTGCTGTCAAGTGAGCCGCACTTAATGATGGGAAGGGAAGTTCTAAGGACGAAGGACTAAAGATTGCAACAAGGAGTGTCGCTGATCTTCGATCCTTCAAGGATTCGCACACACAATTGTTATAATAATATTTTCAATGACATGACAGGCTAGGGTGTCCTAGGGTGTCCTGGCCCATAGATTTGCATTAATGATATGCAGCCCGGAATGATGTGCAACATTTGTTCGTCCTTGCCCCTCGAAAGGGTTGCTCCCTACCGATGTCCCCGATGTCCTCGATTCCGGATGGGTTAAGGAATATTGGCAATTATATATCAGTCACTAGACCAGGCGATGATGCATGGCGATATTATGCAAAAAGGATTCTAATCCAGATCTAAGAAGCCATAAGATTGATCATCTCGAGGGCCTGCTTTGATTATTTTATGCATTTTTATGGAAATATCTTCCTGGAATATGTATCCTTTTCGGTTTAGGATAGAAATTGATTGATTATGGAAGATCAGCTTGCCTTTTATGCATAATTTTATTCACCTGGAAAGGATACAAATGGAAACTTTGCGAGTATCTTTAATATTATAAAAAATATATATGTTTCTTATAGAATTTATTTCCAGAACAAATTTTGTGGCCAGCCACTTGTATGATCTTGACCTGATCTGGATTTTCAGCTGTGACCGCAGGCCAAGGTCGTCGGACTGAGGGCTCCTTTGGGACTTGCCGTGACCTTTCCACCTGCCTGATGAACGGTTTGGTGGCACTTCAAATAACATGTTTTGTGCCTCATAATTGGACCAAAAACATAAAAAGGAAAGAAACCCGCAATATGGATGTCCTGGAAGAAAGTCAAGGGCAACTAAGCCAGGAGCAGGACATTGAACCAAACAACAGGTGAAATTTTATTACTTTTTATTGAAGGATACGGCTTGTTAGAACCTTGCTAGGAATATACTTTTAAAAGGATATTTAGCACCTTTTTTAAGGGGAAACTAATTTTTTCGGGATAAGAGATAAGTACCTCAGAAATCGGGTATTTTATATAGAAAAAAAATATATATACTTTATATAGATGATGGCATCGCCCGCAGAATGTAACAAAATAACTGTTTAGTGTCCTTTATCCAGGCTGTGTCTCCTGGGCTGTGTGTCCTGTTTTTGCACATGTTGACACATTTGCACACACGTCGACGAGTGACGTTGACTTCCTGACAGGACATGCAGGAAGCGGGAACCAGGCACCAGGCACCCCCTCCTCTCTCTTTATGCGAGTCCTGTTTTTGCAACTGTTTCTGCCGATCGATCAGATCGCCAGGCAGGATAATAATGTAGAAAAGGCGCGTGCGTGGCCAACGACTTTCTCTCTCTTTCTTGTTATCCTTTTCTGGCAAGCGGGCCACAGGATAACAACAAAAGTGCGGGTCGAAAGGTGGCCTGCAATCCCAATGGATTTTTCCAACTTTTGTCACTGTCCAAAAATAAGCGGGTGCATGTCCTTCGTCCTGTTTTTCGTCGGCCGTTTCAATTTTCGCCACTCGAGAAACGTTTAAATCGCAATTAGAGTAGCTTGTGGAGTGTGCTCGCCCGCTTTTCTTTCAATTTCCCGATTTTTCACAATTTTCCCCACATTTTCCACTCAAACACAAAAGTGTGCCATTAAATGGGTTTTCAAATGGTTACAGATCGACAGATCGACAGATTTTTATTGTTACACATCCATAAAAGTACAAAGGGACCTCTTTTCTATCAAAACATTTCAATTAAGAAAGGGTTTTTCAAGTTTTTCGAAAAATAAAACCAAATAATGATAAATTTTAAAGGAAATGTCTTGGGAGTTTTGGAGAAATATAAGAAACCTGAGAAGGTATCTTCGAGTTAAGTTTCTTTAAATAAATATAAAGGAAAAATAGAAAGCTTTGTTTAATTCTAATTAATTCTTAGTTCTGTTAATGATACCCGGTACTACTTTCCATTAAAGCTTCATTATTGAATGTATCTAAAGGAGGTTTCTACTTTAGTCTCTTTTCTGTATGATACCTGCTACTGCTCCGTTGCTTTAAAGTCTATTATTTATATCTAACTTCTTTAATCAAAATCTTTAATGAAAGGTATACTAGTCGTATGCTATAATACCCGGTACTCTTTCAAAATAGTAATAGTTATAGTAATTCATCTTTATCTATCATCAGTTATGCAACTGTGACTTCTCAGAAACCAAAAACCAAAAACAAAATCCCAACTACGATCATTATCCGAAAGTTATTACTCGTCAACGATCCATGACATGTGTGGCAGACGGAGATCCATCCCAAAAAGGAGAGCACTTCCTGCACTTTTCGGGTAAAGTATCCGTTTCACTTTCAATCAAAACGAAATTAGAGAAATGCATGTTAAATGAGACGACAAGTTCGGAGCTAGAGCTGGACGACTGGTCGGGGTCCGGTCATTAGATCAAAGCCATAGAAAGGGAAAACCCGGTGAATAATAATAATAATAATAATGGAAATAATAACAATATGCTGCCCCTGAGGAAAGTTAAAGGAAAGTTGTTAAACTTCCGGACGAGGGTTTGACAGCGAGGAGACCTGTATATCCTTTCAGCTTTTGGCGGGGTTATCCTTGATAGAATAGGAAAAATTAGAAACTGCTTGACCGCTCGAACCCGAAAGGACACCAAACCTCTGCCACTCACCCATCACCCATCACGTAATCATGTATTTTACATTGTTCGCCCTGACAACTCTCACAATGGTCAATATCGAGTCCAAAACCCATGCTTTCCCAGCCCCTTTTTCACGGTCCGCTGATCAGCGTCTTGGGAAGACTTGGAAGACTTGAAGAGAAGGAGTTGCCTTGGCTCTCCTTTGGGAAAAATACCTCACATTCTGGCTGTGAGAAGTAGTGCTTGCTAACCCATTCCCCAGACATTCCAGGCCATTTGCATATATATCGCTGGATATATAGACTGGATATCGGGGGTTGATGCAAAATGTTATGACAGCTCATTTAACGCGGATTAGGCCATCGATAGGTTGTTGTCATCCATCTGGTCAGCTGGTCATCTTGGCTAATTATCTAAAAAAATATAATTGGTCTCTTTTGGGATTTGTGGGAAAAATGTCTTGGTTTGGGTTTCCTTTTTTTGTAAAACAGCGGGAGCTCAGGTTTTCTTGTTTTAACCGGTTGGTCTGGTAGTATTCTTTTTAAAGGAATATATATTCTAATCTCTTAGTTACAAGTTTTTATTGTTAATCCTGAGATACCTTCATAATCTCTCTGAGAAATCCGAACATTGCAAGGCAGCGTTTATTTTAAAACCAAAACTAACTACTACAACCTACTTTATTTAAATAAAAGTACCATTGAAAGGTAAAGAATACCCAAAAATTAAAAGCAATTATAAAACCAAGACAATCCATTTAAATATCTTTTTAGAAGAATATCATTCCTACTTTTCCAAGGAAACGCTTGGGAAATTTTGTTATTAAAAGGAGCTTAGGAGAAGCCTTCAAGAGAAGACTTCCATCCCCGGGTAATTATCTACAAGTATCTCCCCCTTCAAATGGTAATCTAGTACTTCTTGAGTACTTCTTGGAGGGGATGGGGCACCTGAATACTTTTCCGGGTAACTACTTTCTAACAAAATAACCCAAAACGTGTTCGATGTCTACCCACTGGAATCAAGTGCATTTGAAGCATGAATGTCTGCGGGTTTTCGGGCCTGGTTGACAATATTTTCGTGGCCCAAACCCCTTTGAGGGCCAAAACCCTCATTATTTGGACTTTGTCGGGACCCCGGAGCAAACCGCAATAAACCCTTCGCCTTCACTGCTGGCAGAGCATTAAAACGCTCATTAGGTCTTCAAGAATAAAAAAATATAAAACACTTGGCTGGCCTCTTCGCTTTCGTGCCGAGGAATCCCTCCTAGACACGCTCTGGTGATCCTCTCGAGGTGTTTTGCATAAACCGCTGGCCTTGTGGTTCTCATCCAAATTATGGCAGCCTGGACTCTAAATTAATACAAACTCTTGCCTTCTCTTGCTTAATTTTGCACAAAAAACGATTTATTCCTCTACAAAAAAAATGTTATTCTTAGGGATAGTAAAAAAAATTAAAAAAAAAAATGGAATTAATCCAGAAGGATCAGCTGTTATCTGCCAGCGAAAAGCTGAGCCTTCTCTTGGTGGCGTCTCTGGCCGGATGGGAGGACATCCACATGGCCTCCAGGTGGCAGGCGGCCTCCAGCTCGTCGCCACCCAATCCTGGTCCCTCCTCCTCCTCCTCCAGGTCGCTGGTGGAATTGTGTCCGCTGTCCGGGCTGATGTGGCGCCTCTTTGGAGCAGATTCCCCTGCGCCTCCTCCGGACTTGGCGGCCGCCAGGAGCTTCTGGGCCGAGTGCCTGACGCTGGAGGAGATCTTGGTGGTGATCTTCCGCTTGCGACGCACCACCCGCTGCCTCCTTAGGGCCTGGAGCGAGTGTCTCTTGCGGCTCTGGGCGGGATTGATGGTGGGATTGAGAGCGGGGGAGCACACCTCCCGCTCCTCGAACCGGGTCGGGGAGGAGTCCCTCTGCGAGGGCGACTTCCAGTACTCCCGCAGGTCGCTGGCGGGATCGAAGGCAGGGCGGTAGGTGGGTGAGTGGGTGACAGTGGTGGAGGTGCCCTTCAGGTGGTGCAGAGGATGCCGGTGCCTGGACTGTCTAGGACGGATGTTGGAGGTCTTCCGGTTGCTCTCCAGGATCGCATCGATCATCCGCTCGAGCGTCACGTCGCCCATCTGGGTGGAGGACATGGTCTGGTTGGTCCTGGCCTGGCTGAGGGCGGGCAGGGGCTTCTGCTCGAGGTAGCGCGGCTTCTCGAAGTAGCTGTCGGGGACGCCCACTCCGCGCAGGGCGATCAGGTGACCCGGGATGACGGAGCTCGGGGAGTACTCCGCCTCGAAGGTGGGCAGGGTGCAGGCGTACTTGGGGGCTCCTCCGGCTGTTCCTAGTCCTGCTGGCTTCGGCTTCTCCCCCTGCGGCGTGGGAGTGGCCAGGATGTTGCTCAGGTCCTTCAACAGCGGAGTCCGAGGCATCAACGAGCTGGCCGGCAGCGGAGTGGAGGTCATCTGGTTCTCCTTGTCCTGGACCGGCGCCAAGGACTTCCTCTTGAGCTTGCCGCGCAGGGCGTGGAACTCGCTGTAGCTGGTGACCCCCTTGGAGTCTGTCGCGGCCATGAGCAGCTCATCCCTGGCCAAGTACGAGGGTCTCGGCTGGTTGACGGCCCACTTGAGCATCTTCCTCTAGAGCGGTCTCCTTTCTGTTCCTGTTTCTGTTTTCTGTAGTGGGTGCTGCAAAAAAAAACAGAGGAGGCGGGGTTAGAGTGGGTTCGATTCTGGTTCTGTCCCGGATTCCTGACTTTTTGGCTTTTAAAAGCAAAACCAAAACAAAAAAAAAAACATTCCGACAAAGTTGCCGGGTGAGTTTTCGGCAAAATTGGCGCGCTTTTTCCGCGATGTATTCCAACAAAAAAAAAATACATATTTATATATATATATATATATATATATAAGTATATATATATATATATTTATTGATCAGCCAAGCAGCAAAAATGAAATCTCAAAAGGGAATTCCAGCCAACCACTTATTTACAAGCAATTAGTTTCTGGACTCTGGCCAGTTTCAATTTAATTGACCTTTCAACTCGATACGAGCAATTAATTTTATATTTTTTTTTTTGCGCTTTCAAGTATTTTTGATAATTGCCAAAAATTATGATCCATCACTTGGAAATTTACCTTTTCAATAGGTTTTTTGGATTTGGTTTTTCTCACTGATTTTGTTTCTCAACCGAAAAAAATAAAAGTTTGGAAATTTTTGTGCGCACTTCGCGTTTCTCTGGAGGATTTATCCGTTCTCCTTGAGGTTGAAACGTGGAATGATTCTCCTCTCAACCCGCAGGCTTCAGCTAACCAAGTTGAGAGGCCCAGGAAGAGACAGGAGAGAGAGCAAAGTGGGAAAGAGAGAGAGCGAGGGAGCAAACGTGTTGCGCCTGCGCAGAGTCTTTCAACCACCACCGACGCAGTTGAATGGCTAAGTTGAAAGGTTTCTTCAATCAGTTTTGGTTGAAAGTGGGTGGTAGAGTGAAATCTTGGGGATATTTGGGAAAATTTAATCTTTGATTATATTGTAGAGTTTTTATTGAAAGTTGTTAAAGGTTTCTTTGGAAGGATCTCCCATTTAAGTTCACGAAAACCTTTTAGAAAGTAGAAAGTCTAAAACCTGTGAAAACTCAAATCTAAAGCAATACTTCCAATAATTCCCTGCCAATTTCCAAGTCCTGTAGGCCTTTTCCTTTGATCCTTTGATCTATATTTTAGTATCTATATATGATCTATATTTTATCCCCATTTTGATAATCATTTTGATGGGCTTTATGGCCATTAAGCGATCGATTTACGATCTCCTGCCAACAGCTGTGCGAATCCTGGATGTGGATGGGTCGTGAGATTTTCGTTGGCCAATGCCCAAGTTGGCCAAGAGCAAAAGAGACGGCTGTCCACAGTTGAAAAGAGACAGCAAATAGCTGGCCAGCTGTTCCTTCTCGCTTCTTACGCCACAAAACATAATTTTCAATTACCTTTCTCGCAGCGTGTGGCTCGTTTCACCTTCCTTTTCCTCACAGTGTACCCTGGAATTTTTCCAAAATCCTATTTTTTCAAGGGTAGTTTAGTACTTTGATAAAAGTAGGGTTTTTTTTTTTAAATATAATATTATATATATTTAAAATAGGAAGGAAAGATGTAGCTTCTGTAAATTTTATGTTTTTTATTTTTAATAATTTTTTTAAATTTATTTTAAACTCTTTAGAAATATATTTAAAACAAAGAGAACTACTAGAAAATGTATAGAATATTTCCATAAAAATTCAAAGACATTTAGATAATTATTTAATAGTAAAAAAATATTACTAAAAATGTATTAAAGAAATAAAAATAAAAAAATAATCCTCTATCTAAAATCCAGGGTATTCAAAATGTTTTCATATATTTTTTCCCCAGTCGTCCTTCTTCCTTGGCCCTTGGTTTTTTCTCTCCTTTTTTTCGCCAAGAAAAGGACAACACAAACACTGTGGCCAGGGCCAGGGCCAGGATCGGATCCTGGGCATTGTGTCTTCCCATTTTGTGTAATTTCTGGCCATTGTTTATGGGACAGGCTGAGGAGCGGCGCTGCCTGGAGGAAAATCTTGTGGAAAATTGTGCAATTGTTTCGCAATTTATTGGCCAAAGGCTTCCTTCCTCATCCTCTTCCACATCCTGGTCTCCTCTCTTTCTTCTGCTTTCTCCCTGCCTTTCTCTCAAAGTGCAAAATTTATGATATTTTCGCAGCCGTCGCCGGAACATCTGGCAAATCTTTATTATTTGTTTGGCTTTTTCCAGCCTAATTTATTTGGCACTTTCTGTGCAAAAAATGTATGAATCGGAGTCGGAAGTTAATGGCAGCAGGTCCTTGGGATCTCAACGAGGACAAATCATTGAGAAATCCAAACATTTCCGGGCCACCGACTTGGTTTTTCTTTATTTATTTTTTTTGCACTTGTTGGGATCTTTTGAGATTGAGAATTTTTTTCTTGAAAGGTTTTCGAGTGTTATGAGTTCATTAGACCACCCCCAGAGAATTTTGGAACCCTTGGGAATTGTACGATTTCTCATTAAAAAGATTTTCGAAAATGAAAAGTCATTCGAGGACTTTGCTATGACATTGATATGTTTATCAATTTTTATAAATTATAATTTATAATTTTTTATATTTAAAGCGGAGTTTTATATAGATTTTTAAGACCTGTTAAGATTTTTCCCCAGAAATTCCCATACATACTTTCTCACAACCTTTTTTTTGGAAATCTGGGAAAAATCAAACCCAAAACCTTCGTTACGCAAGATTGACATTCGAGAGGCTTTTACCCCGGAATCCAGAAATTAAAATAATTTGCTTTTCCATTCAAGGGAAATCTTCACGTAAATGATGGAATAAAATGGAAATTACTTTGGTCATTGGAAGGATCGAAAGGATCAGCTGCTGGACAGAAGAGGAGGCTGGAGTGACCAACAATAAATCTCTGGACAAAAAATCAAAGCAAATTGAAATAAATCAATAAGATGGAGGGGAAGGTGTCTTGGGCTAGGACTTCGTCCAAGGACATAACAGCTGCTTCCACATTTTCTTCGCAATAATCCGTGCCAGTCCTTTAGTCCTTTTTTTCTCTGTTCTTGAATCGAAACCAATTTTACGGATTGGTCATTGGAGGAGGTGGGGTGTGGTGGAAGAAGAGATCCTTTTTGGCGGATAGAGAGGGAGAAGGAGAGAGGGTGACAAAGAAGATAAATTAGGGCAGGGATCCTACTCACAGGACCAGGTCCTCCTCCTTCGGAAATGCCGCTAATAAATTGCCCAACAATTGTGCAATTTTTCAAACAACAAAATGGGAATCGCAAGTCGGATTTCGAGTCGGATCACGCTTCGATTTGCTACCGTTTCTGTCCAGGACTTTTCTCTATGCATTTCTCTCTTTCTCTAATTCTCCAATCAATGGGATTTCTGTTCAATCCACAGAGAAAAATTCAATGGAATTAAAAGTTGAAAAGTTGAGGAAGGAGAAAGCGGGGTCTGTGCTTTGCAAGAAATTAAATATCTCTGAATTTTTTTGTGTTCCTAAATATTTTTCCTTTAAAAACTAAACCAAAATCTATTAAATATTGAACTAGAATTTCTAAAGTAAACTATTTTATAAAATATTATCTCTTTTTTGTAGGCTTTTTCTGGATTTGTAAGCCTTTTTCCTGGATTTTGTATCTTAAAAGTGATATTTAAATTATTTATCCTTTTAAAAAATTCAAATGTTAAATTCTAGATGATAAAGCTTAAAAATATATAATCTTTTTCTAATAAAGTTTTGTATACATTTTCTTTTCCGTGCAGATTCATTGATATTTGGACGCCCCATCCTGGCAGAGAGCCTTTCGATTCGTTATCCTTGAGCGGGGGAAAGAACGTGCGGCAGCAAGGACATCTAGATAAAGCGAAAGAAAGTAGGTAGAGGGGAAAGGACATCGGTGGGATCGGCGAAAGGTAATCTTGAATCACAACTGATAGCGCCAGCAGGAGCAGGAGCAGGAGGAGGAGTCCTTATATCCGCAGGACCCACACACGATCCTTGGACGGTACAGCTGTTCGGGGATTAGCAATCTCCTTCTCGCTTTCTCCAATTCCCCGACATTCCCCGACATTCTCCGACTTTCTCCTTCAGCCTTCGGGGCGCGCAAAATTATTAAAAACCTGGCCCTGAATTATGACCCATAATTTAGAATTTCAACAAGGATTGAGGATTGAGGATCGAGGATACAGGATCCTTGCTTATTTGTATATATATTTGCTCAGGATTTCCCTCTGGCTCGGTCTCGGGCTCGGGCTCCTCTCTCTCTCTGTGGCAAAAGGACTTCTTATCAAATGGCCGACAGACAGGATCAGGGGCAGAAATAGTCGCAGGGAGGACACGAAAAAAAAATGCATTAAGGAAGCCCAGTTGCAGTTGCAGGATCCGTTGATTTTCTATTTGATTGATTTGTGAATTGAAAGGAAAAACCTATGTATCTGAAGGACCTGGGGCGCAAGGATTCGGTGTGTTTGTCCAGGATGCAGTCGCAGGAGAGGAACCCCAGATCAAAAGGTCCTGCAGAACATGCCAAATAATTGGTTGCGTTTTAGGGATTCGTTTTTTTCAAAGGGGTTTTGTTTTTTTAAAGTCCTTTTTTCGCTTTGTAAAATGTCTAGAAGTTCACACTTTAATAATTTTAAATTAAAATAATATTATCCTTTAAAGACTTTTTTAAAACTTGATGTTCTGACTGAAATATAAGAAATAATATTCGGAAAATGTGACTTGGAATAAGAATTTTTATATTAATTCATGGATTCCTTAATATTTAAATGTAATATTTTTAAACTACAAAATATTCTACATATTTTTTTTAAATTCAAAGCAAAAACAAATTAAATTTTAAGTAAATTTTGATTTTTTTAAGCTTTTTAAAAGTTTCCGATAAAATTTAAAGAGTTTTTAAGGTGGATGAGTGATAAAAATTATTAAAAAAAAGAGGTTTTAAGTCTTTCTGGAATTTTAAAAAATATTAAGCCTTGAAATCCTTTTACTTTCGGTAACAAAATCTCCCTGGAGGGCCATTAGGATAATATATTCCGATCCTAAGCGGAGCATTTGTCACTCTTTTGTGAAATATTTTAGGGAATTTTCGGGACTTGACAAATGCCAAGTGAAATGCCAATGAAATGACAGGAGATGGAATTTTAATTTCAATTTCAATATTAAAATCGGATCGCTTCGGGGGGCGGGTTGAAGGACCAAGGGAATGTCCTGTTCCCATCAGGAATTCCTCAACACATGAGGAAGTCTCTCTCCCTTTTATTCAATATTGAAAGGTGTATGTTTTTGGGAAACGGTGGTTGTTCAATTCTCCGTGGATTCTCCGGAGAGACTCTCTAGGGCGAGGTGAGAACGAAACCTTTCGTGCTGGAGGAGAATCAGTCACTTTGCGTCTCTGGAAACGACAAGACGTCCTCGCGCTTACACAAATTTTTAAAACAAAATTCCCAAAAATCTCTTCAGTATTTATATTTTTTTTAAAGTGCCAGAAAACCGAAAAACTAAAAACTGTGCCCCCAAAAAATTATATAAAAAATCAACTAAAAGGTAAAGATAAAAAATAAAGTGAAGTGAATAATTAAACCGCAAAAAGTCGTGGATTGTTGCATGTCTATTAAAAATGCATTAAAGGCAAAAGCAAGAAGTGTCTGGGAAATGGACTTTAATTAAAAATTAAAATATTGTATAAAGAAATATGAAGAAAACACCCCATAAAAATCGCATTAAATTGCATAAATTGTACGCGTGCGATTTTTTTGGGCAGGGCAGGGTTTTCTGTTTTTTATGGTTGATGGTTTATGGGTTTTATTCCGAATGAGGTTTCAAGGGCTCTTGAGACTAAAACGAGAGCAGCGGCTGCAAAATGCGCAAAAATGTTAGCACGCATCCCACAAAAAAAAAATGAAATTAATATTAAAAAAAAATGAGGATTTCTGCCCTGCGCCTGCGCCTCTCCCGATCCCACTCCTGGACTCAAGTGGCCAGAGATCGACACGGCTGGAGGATGGGGATGGTGGACTAGGCAGAGGAATCAGAAGGCAGCATCAGGAGGCAGTGGGAAGGAGGCAGAAATTAGGAGGAAGGGACAGGACCTGGAGGCTGTCTAGGAAGGGAGTGTGTCAGCACCACCATTTCCCTTCAAATCACACAGAAAGAAATCAGCTTTATTATAAAGATTATAGCTCAGCTATATTTTTTAATAGATTTAAATACTTCAAAAAGATTTCAAAGAGATTTTAAAACTAAATCCTTTAATAAATTTAATCAATCCTTTTTTTATATTAAAGCTTTTCATATTCAAGAAACTGTAGAAATTTCGAGTAAAATTTGTTTAAAATCTCTCGTTTTCTTTATTTTGTTTAAAAGTAAAAGCTTTTAAAATCATTTTATTTCAATAACTCAAGTTATTATTAATTAAATTTCCTTTAATTAGAAATCAAATGATATTTTTTATGAGCTTTAAAAATAGGAATATCAAAAGTAAAACCTAAAAGTATATATTTTCTGATAAATTGGTTTAAAAAGGATTTGTTTTTTAGGAAGCTTCGAGAATAGTGAAGGAGTTTCTATTTTATGATAGAAAATGCAAAGTATTTAAATATTTTTAATAGAAAATAAGTTTTGTATGAAGAACTAAATCAAAAGTAAAAAAAAATCCGAGGAAATATCAAACTAAAACTTGCAAAAAGAGACTAGAATTCAGTAAAAAGTTCCCGTTTTTTAAAGCTACTTCAAGGGTTTAATTTTTTTGAAAGACCGCCAAAGACTAGACAATAGCTGGGAAAATAACCGGCTATATTTTTTCGGGCAGTGTAGTCGCACCACCCGAGTCCACGAGGCCAAGAAGCTCTCGGGCGAAATCCGCAGCTGGAGGGCCGGCAGTGTGGCAGAAATTTGTGCGAATCGGCGAAGCTTTAGCGGGCTTTTCCTTTGTCTGGCCAAGGCTTTGTGCCTGTTCAATTGTTTGCAAGGATATGGGGAACCAGAATGGCAACCAGAACCAGAACCAGCACCAGCCACAGCTAGTCCTTGCCTTCGATCCTTGCCAAAAGCCCAAGACGAAACTCGTTCCGTTGCTTTTTTTCCTTCATTATTTTTTTCGCAAATAGAAAATCCTAAATAGCCTGATCCTTTATTAATTTATTTCATTTTTTGTTTGTTACTTTTAGATATATCTGGAATCCATTCAAAAGCAGCTGGCAAGATGCTCAAGTGGGCTGTCAACCAGCCGCGAAACTCGTACCTGGCCAAGGAGCTGGCCCTGGGAATGGAAACTGGATTGTCGGAGCCGAAGGGATCCAGCTACAGCGAGTTCCACGCCCTGCGCGGCAAGCTCAAGAGGAAGTCCTTGGCGCCGGTCCAGGACAAGGAGAACCAGATGACCTCCACTCCGCTGCCGGCCAGCTCGCTGATGCCTCGGACTCCGCTGTTGAAGGACCTGAGCAACATCCTGGCCACTCCCACGCCGCAGGGGGAGAAGCCGAAGCCAGCAGGACTAGGAACAGCCGGAGGAGCCCCCAAGTACGCCTGCACCCTGCCCACCTTCGAGGCGGAGTACTCGCCGAGCTCCGTCATCCCGGGTCCCCTGATCGCCCTGCGCGGAGTGGGCATCCCCGACAGCTACTTCGAGAAGCCGCGCTACCTCGAGCAGAAGCC
The DNA here is from genome assembly GCA_018150545.1 of Drosophila ercepeae. NCBI lineage: Eukaryota > Metazoa > Arthropoda > Insecta > Diptera > Drosophilidae > Drosophila > Drosophila ercepeae. The sequence continues at coordinate 3,755,701 of JAECWL010000174.1, forward strand.
CCTGCCCGCCCTCAGCCAGGCCAGGACCAACCAGACCATGACCTCCACCCAGATGGGCGACGTGACGCTCGAGCGGATGATCGATGCGATCCTGGAGAGCAACCGGAAGACCTCCAACATCCGTCCTAGACAGTCCAGGCACCGGCATCCTCTGCACCACCTGAAGGGCACCTCCTCCACCACCACCGTCACCCACTCACCCACCTACCGCCCTGCCTTCGATCCCGCCAGCGACCTGCGGGAGTACTGGAAGTCGCCCTCGCAGAGGGACTCCTCCCCGACCCGGTTCGAGGAGCGGGAGGTGTGCTCCCCCGCCCTCAATCCCACCATCAATCCCGCCCAGAGCCGCAAGAGGCACTCGCTCCAGGCCCTCAGGAGGCAGCGGGTGGTGCGTCGCAAGCGGAAGATCACCACCAAGATCTCCTCCAGCGTCAGGCAGTCGGCCCAGAAGCTCCTGGCGGCCGCCAAGTCCGGCGGAGGCGGAGGTCCTGCCCCGAAGAGGCGCCACATCAGCCCGGACAGCGGACACAACTCCACCAGCGACTTCGAGGAGTTGGACGCGAAGGAGGATCTGAATCCCTTTGGCCTCTTTGCGTCCGAGGCCACCACCAAGAGGCGTCTGAGCTTCTCCTTCTCGGAGGATGTGTTTGTGGAGAAGTGAGAAGTGTACCTTCTTTTTTTAAATGTTAATTATTTTATTTTTTTTTGGAAAACTTGTTTGGTTATAAATTCTATGATTATCGATTTTTTCCGAGTGGCTCAAAGCGCAACTATTTTTGCCTTCAAATCGAAATGTTAAAACCCATCCTATAACGATTTAAGAATAAATATTTTTTTTCGATAAATAAAGTGAATATTTTAAAAAAATATAAACTAAAAAGGTTTTATGGATGGTTGGGGTTTTTTTTATCCTTCCATTAATTAAAAAAACTATAATTTTTTGCTGTAGCCTTAAACTTCATAATTTTATTGTCTGGAAGTATTACAATATGTTGATTTTTTAGGCATCCATACAAGGTTTTCTAGTTTTGTTAATTTTAAACTAAACTTTGGGCATCATCTCACCGGTTGCCGACTTGCAAGAGCAAGAGTCACTAAAAGCAAAAATTTCAAATATTGTTAAAAAATAATAATTAAACAAAAATTAATTACCGATGGGGTTGTTTTTGTTGCGAGATTTTGTGATGATGATGCCCAACCCGGACGATCTCCGGCTCTGGTTATTCGACAATTTGCATATCGTGATCGTTGGGTAGCTCTCCCAATGGGATGTCCTTGTTGTCCTTCGTAAAGGGACGCGGGCTGCGGTCCCAGGACGAGCTGCCGGCCAGCTTCTGGTTCAAGCCGGAGCGCTGCATATCCTGCAAACGGGACTTGGCCATTTCACGCTGGCGGGCGCGTAGCTTGTCCGCCTGGATCTGGCGCAGGCGATGCAGGAATGCCTCCGGCGGAGTGGTGTCCACCTTCTTGACCACATAATCGTATTTGCCGCGCAAACTGACGTAACGTGATATCTTGCGCGGTTTCTTTGGCGGCTGCGGCTTCAACTGGGGCTCCGGATCGTGATCCAGATCGTTGTCAACCGAATCCCCATCGCTCCCGATTAGGGTATCCTCGTCGGCTTGGTCGTCCTTGGAGGACGATAGATCGAGACGGGGCGAGTCGAGGGCGGCCTCGTTGTAGCGCAATCGGCGCCAAAGTAGCATCAGAGTAAACTCATCGTGGAACTGGCGGACCAGGGATCTAATCTCCTCCAGAAGCTGGCCCGGCGCGGCTCCGCTTTCTTTTCCTGTTTTAGTTACTGTATCTGTTGTTTCAGTGTCTATGGTTTTCGGGGATCCGGATCTGGGTTCTGACTCGGTCAGAGCCACTACATTGATGGCCAGATAGGGGCACTGTATGACCGCCACCTGGTCCAAAACAATGGCGTCCTGCTGGCAGTAGATCCTGCCGATGTGGGGCAACTCCCGACGCAGGAGGCGACGGAGCTCCAGAACCAAGGCGTTAGGCTGATATAAGGGATCGTCGTCAAAGTCATCAAAGTTGGGGTTGGGGTCCTCCTCATCGATTTCCTCTAGCCGATCCAGCTCGTCCTCGCCATCTTCGTCCTGTTTTAAAGTCAGCTCCATACTGTCCAGCTCCTGTTCCATATCATCGTTGTCCTCTTCATTGGCTAAAGCTTCTAATTCTATCTGTTCTGGTCGTGACTGTGAGGTTAGCCCTTCCATGGTAACCAATAGAACCTCTTCCTTCTCCTGAACCCCTGCGTTCTGCTCCCTCCCCTCCGCCCCTGATTCCTCAAGCGGCTCCTGGACGTCTTTCTCGATGTCTATCTTCTCTAATTCTTGGATATCGTTGACTTTCTCAACTGGTTCCTGGATATCTTTGACTTCCCCGTCGGGCTCTTGAACATATCTGACTTCTTCATCCAGCTCTTGGGTATCCCTGACTTCCTCCTCCTTAGGCCTGATGATCTCAAGTTTCAGGCAATAGCGTAAGTCCACAAGGACTATTTGGGGAACATCATCTACGCCTTCGCCGGGGCTGCCATTTTCGATAACTTCTGGTGGAGCTCGCATCGAGGAATCCACAGATTCTTCAACCTGCAGAGAACCTTGGTTATCCCCATGATTGGATGATTGGAATGGGACATCCCCTTCTCCTTCAGCCAAGGCATCCCCTTGAGCTAAGGCATCTTCTAGAGGCAAACCATCATCGCCTTGGATTGATGTATCTCGTTGAGGTAAGGCATCCCCTTTGGTTAAGGCGTCCCCTTGAGCTTGGGCATCTCCCAGAGCTGAGACATCTCCCTGAACTGCGGCATCTTGATCAGTCTCCAGGATTTCCATAATCTGGCCCTTGCCAAGCACCTTCAGGCGCAGCAACTGGCGGCAGTAGTCGTACTTGATGACCTCGTACATTGAACTCACCTGGCTGGACTCCGGTGGAGTGTCCAGGAGCAGTATGCGAACCATGGTACCGGGTGGCAGGCAGCTCTTGGCCACCTCCACGGCATTGGCGCTCGGCTCAGGAATCATAATCTCGGGCTGGTGTGGATCGAACAATAGAACCCTATCCATGTCTGTTAGTGGGGGAAAATATGCCAGGAATACATTTAAATAACTTTCTAAACTGGTTGAAAGACAAATGTAATATTGAGCCTATCCCTATCAGCTCGTAACGAAGTCAACTTCATCGCCTACTTGGTTCGAGAATTTACCAAAAAGGGTTTCTAAGGTTTTCCAGAGAAACTTGAACTTGAAATGGTTTTTCTCTTAAACTGAGGTTCTTTTCAAAAGGATTTCTATTAGTTTTTGGAAAGTTAATGTCCTTTAAGTGGCTATAAGTTCTTAAAAGATCCGAAATTTAGTGAAAACCAAAGGTTTCTCCCTATTTAAAAGCTACTCAAGGTTCTTGTAACATTTTTAATGTATTTTATGAATGAATAAAAGAAAGTATATAACTTTTATTTAAGACTTTATAGACTCTGCTCTTGTTAAAAAGCATCTGAAACTATTAATTAGGGACAAGGATAACCATTTATTTCTGCAGGATTACTCAGCATTTAGAGCCGCGATCCTAGTTCCTTGTTCCGCCCATGAATACATCATCGTGACTTTTAACAAAAAAACAGAAATAGTGGCGGGGGAGTCGGTAGTTGCGAGGCATATCCTGTGTGTGTCCGGTGCGAGTCCTTTACACGGCACTTATCACGCACCTGTGCGCCACCAAATGGAACCACCAGCAGGACCCGCAGGACCAGCAGGACCAAGGACACAGGCTACAAAACGTTCGACATTTGCATAAATTTGCATAGAATCGTATCATGGCTATGGTTTTTGTATTTTGTGTTTAATTTTTCGGTGTTTGGTGTTCCCGGTCAGGATTCGAGGTCCTAGTGGGCGAAGGACCAACCAGCCATAACAGCACTGCAAGAAAACAGTATTTCCTACAAGTTCGTTTTCAAGAAAAATTGTAAAACAAGTAGTCCTTGACAAATATTTTGGTTTGTTGGGAATGGCTGATATTTTTTAGAATCAGTTCAAGTCTAAGAGAGAAGCAGTTCAGACCTTTTCTAAAAAAATGATTTACAAAAATGTGTAATATAAAAAGTGTTTCGCAAAAACATGTGAAAAAGCAATTCAAAATTTTAAGTGTTATCCAAAAATGTGTGCGGTCGAAATTGTAAATAATATTTTCTTTTTAAACCAAACAAAAGTAAACCTTTCGATAAAGTCTTTCGGTTTTTGGTGTTAAAAACTCCCCGAAATTATTTACGGTGCAGCCTGAGAAAATTAGCGAGCCATAACTAAGTTATTCCAGAGATGTATATAAGCCGATATATATAGGAATGAATGTATATAGAAGAAATGTATATAAAGAAGGCGGTGTCGTGTGGAAAATTGTACGGTAGCCATCTGGCCAAGAACCAGGAAGCTAGGAAGCCAGGCAGCCAGGAGCCAGGCAGCCAGGAGCCAGGATCAGTATCAGGACTGTTGCATTAAAAGTATATTAAATGCCGTTTTTAGAGTCATTGTTAGTCCATTGTCTGTTTCACAGATTCGGTTTCTCATTCTTCGACTGCTGCCTTGTCCTGCTCTACTCAATGGAATGCAGAACCAGCTGGCAGGATCTGAGGATCCTTGACGCTGTATAAAGTGGCAGCGGGGGAGTTGGCACACTCGCCGCTCTGATTTAACGCTCTCCGCTTGCCGAATGTCGCATAAGAGCCGGGAAACACCTTTTCCCGAAAAGTGCGCCAAAAAGGGAGATCCTGGCCACGAGCCACACAGCCAGACAATGGATTGCCAGGACTGCCAGGACTGTAAAGGACTGCGAAGGACTCAACAAGGACAAGGAGCCCAAGAAAAGAAAAAGGAAAAAGAACACAAAACAAAATCGCATCGTGGCATGCGTCGGCGGTTGAAGAGCCCTCGGGACATCTGTCGACGCTCTCCTTTGGCAAACACCAACACCAAATACACCTGAAAAAAATTCAAGCAACTCGGATGATGTATGAAAAACTATAAATATAAGAAATATTGACAAAACGAGGCCTCGAAAGGCCAGACAAGGGCAGACAAATGCCCGCAAATAAATCAAAACAAGCTACGAAAATATTACAAAAAAAAAATAATAATAATAATATTTTTTTAGGATCTTTATATACAAAATTATAGCTTTTACAAGGAATATATTTATGAAATCGAATAATCTGAAACAATATTGTCAAAACTATAAGTAAATGATTTGTAACATTTTCCAAACCAAAGATCTTAAAAAAAACGTAAAAGAACAAACATTTTTCTTTGTATTTTTTTTCACTGCACCACAGACTGGGCTGGGGTCTCCAGGAGCCAAGAGCCAGGAGCCAAGAGCCAAGGATAACAAGCAGAAGGATCGAAAAAGGAGCAAAGCGAAGCTAAACGGAGCACGAGGAGTTGCAGGAATTGCTCAAGTGCTTGCCACATGTTGCAACAATCGGCGACCTAATAGGGTTAAGTGCCGGAAATGGCCCAGGCCGGAGGGCAGAAGCTGCTAAACGTTGCAATTCCTTGCTTATTATCTAAAAGTGCAATAAAAATTCAAAATAATTCGATATTTCGATTATGTTTCGAACATAAATTGAGAAAAAAAAAACCTGTATTTTCTTCCCAAAAGGGTCTAAAAAATATTTAAAGATTCTTTTCCTCAAAGACTTTTTTGTGGGCTTATCAAGGATAAAGTCATACATCTTTTGAGATATTTCGCTTCAGGATTGGATATATATTCCCTAAAATGTAGCTATTTTTTATTTTTAAAACCTTTCCCAATATTTTTCAAAGCCCTTCCCAGATTAGAAAAAAATTGAGCTTTAAATCACTCAAAGAATATCCTAAAAAAACTGCCAGAGATATGGGTGTGAGTGTGAAACATTCTAGATCAAATAGAGTCCTTGAAAAAGATTTGCAGATTTGCAGATTTCGAGATATCCTTGCTATCCTTTGTTAAATGAAATGAATTAAAGCGAAATCTAATGGAATTGAATCGGGAATTGGAGAGGAAGGAAGGATTCCCAAAGTGATGGCTATCATTAGCGACAAAGTTGAGAATGCAACTCAATCAACGTCAAAGGACGAAGCGGGTTTCCCGGCTTCATCCAACAAGGACGAAAATGAATCGCAACTGTCAATAAATGGAGCAGCAGCGCGGCAGAGTGGATGGGAAAGGCGAAAGAGTCCTGCCAAAGGACAAGGCTCTAATCCCGAATCCCGAATGACGTGAGCAGTGGCTCGAAACCAGATCAGATTTTGTCCAAGGACGAGGTAAAGAAAGGAAAAGTGTGTGTAAAAAGGACACTTCGAGGGGAGGATCTGAACTAAATCTGAACGGAAGGAAAGTCGAAGAGTATTGCTATTTGTATTTGTCAAAAAAGGCTCTGATTTCACGGCAGCAGCAACGAAATATCCTGATCCTTGACAATTAATCAAAGTGACGGCCTCTCGCTATCCCCCTCTCTTTCTCACATGGCTGTACCCGTCTCTTTCTCTTTTTTTTAAGAAACATCTTGGGTAATTTTGGCGCCAAACTCGCTCTTTGTTTTAGTTTTTTTTTACTTTTAATCTTTCCAATAAATTAAAGTTTAGTTCCTTTTCTGGGGATTTGTTTTAAATTTTTTAAGGGTTCGAGTCGTGGAGGTCAGGACTTCGGGCCAAGCCACAGGAAGGGGTTGCTGCTGCTCCTGTCCGGAGGTCCTTCGTGATGCTCGAGATCTCAGCTACAGATTTGGTATGTAAATTTTTTGTTTGCCCGACAAACAAATACAAACTAATAGATACATTTATCGCCGTCCAAATGGAAAAAAAGGGTAATTAAAAATCTTTACGGTCAGCCAAAGGAAAGCCAAATAAAAGGATCAAACGAGGTCGAGCGAGGCGAGAGGCTGCAGATCCTCGAGATCCTTTCAAGAGCGGAGGGACTTTCGTTTAAGAACTTAAGCCAATTTGAAGTGAACTTTCGCTTTGCCGGTTTTGTTTATTTTGTGGTTTTACGAATAAATTGGATTCATATTCAAGATTCATTTAAAATATATTCAAAAATATATTGAATTTTTTTAAAATCAATCCACAAAAGAATAAATCATATTATTAAAAACCTAAATGATTTTTGGGAAACTCCTTGAATATTCCTTTAAAAAATAACCCATATTATGGAGATAAAATATCATAGAATCCTTAAAGTACTATAATTTCCCCTTAATCCTTATTAAAAAGATAAAAAAAACTACAAAACTCTTCCGAGTCGGAACACACAATGTTTGCCCACAAAGATGGATCGTAAAAAAGTGTAAAAAGTTTTCCAAATCCTAGATCCTTGATGCCTAATGAATTGTTTGTCCCTTAAATCCGAGTCGTAAAATTTAGGAGTGGAAATGCAATTGTCCTTTTACACTTTTTACGATCTCAGGACGAAGGAAATTACAAATATTTTACGATCCACGGCGACTTTATCAAATTGCCATTAAAATCGGCGGTAAGAGGGGCGTGTGTCGCCAACAAGGACTCGCAGGATCTGGGCTATTGTGATTAGCTACTGATCATATGTAAAAGGAGTCATAAAAATTTGCACCTTGGGCACATCCCCTGGCAGCTGAAGGATGCGGGCCAGAAACCAGGACTCTCTGGAAATTCTCTGTTATTATTATGGTTTTCTCTCCCCTCCCCCAGGCAGGACATCCCTTTTCCGATTCCTATACCGATTTCCCAATATCATTGTCAATGTGCAGTCACCAGGACATGTGCAAGGTCCTTAAATATTGTTCTCGCTTCCGCAAAATTAGCGTATTCGGCGCTGAAATTAGCAAAGTTACAGGCACTTTGCTGATTATGCTGGTTGTTGGCTGAGCAGCGCCGTAATGTCCTGTATTATCCTGGCGAGTGGAGTGCCAACCTGCCTTTATAATGTAGGCAATATTATGGGGGTCCTGTTTTAACAGGACTATTTTATGTTACACAGAAAGGTTATTCGGTTGAGGCGGTTGGAAGACTAGAAAGAAATTGCGAAACTTTTAAGCTAAACTTTGGATTTTTTAAAAATTTTTTTACAAAATTTTGCTTAAACTTGAAGTCTTAATAGGAAACCCTTTTGACTATTTTCTATATTATTTGCCACTACCCAGCCCTATTTTTCCTCCAGTGTAACCCAAAAACGGAGCCTCTTTCCTGGTAAAGTTCGAACCTTTCATCCTCGAATTTATTTATTTTTTTGTGTGTGTGTTATCCTGTCGTTCTCTTGTCCTGTGGCACCTGTCTTCATTAGCCGACTGCCATCGATGCCCAGCTCTTCGCTCGATAAGAAATCAATAGAAAGAGACGCCAGCCAATAACTAGAGAGAGAAGGCATTAATCGGCTCTTACAGGTGCAAATGTTTGCTCCAATTTGTTGAGTCGGCTGCCTTTTTGTTGGAAAACTAAAAAATAGACTCTATTACCTTTTGCATATTGATGAGATGGAATTTATGGGTTTTTGGTTCAGCTGCTAAAGGATAATCGAAAAGGAAATGGAAACAAATTAAAAGGATTATGAACAGAAGCTGCAAAGGGAAGTATTTTTCGCGGTTTTTATTAGGAATAGAAAACACTTTCAGTTTTTAAAACAAAAAATATGGTTTTTTAGTTCTTATTCCAAGTATCTCATTTATTTTCTAATATTAATTTTGTATCACCATGGAAAAGGATAAGAAAAAGGTGGTAAGAAGATATATTTTTGGTAATTTAGAAAAACACCTCTTCCATATCCTGAATTTTTCCCACTTGGACTTCCTAATGAGGTTCCATCATTTGGCCATTCGTTATCCTTGAGAAAAAGGAGCGAGCATTAGGCTTGTGCTCTCTCGCTCTGGACTGTTAATCCTGGCGCAGGATTCCCTCGCAAGAGTCCTGTGTCGAATGCGAACCAGTTTTCCGCTTCGCTGCAACTGGCGCATAAATTCCGGCACTTTCCCGTCCCATTTGCTTCTATCGCAGAAACAGGACGAAACGGGACGAAACAGGACTCACTGCTACACAGCTACCAGTTGGTTTTCCTTCAAACCAACATTTGTTTTTTTTTCGCCTCCAAGGAGAGCCTCTATTTAAATTATTTGAACTGGCAATGTGGCACGGTGATTTTTCATATTTTTTTACTCCAGGATCAGGATCCGGTATTGGAACTTTTGGAATGGGGATACGAGGATAGGGTTCTTCTCCTCAGTTTATGGGGGTTTTCTATTCAAGATGTTCAACACCTGTCGTGTTGAAACTCTCGATTTTTCCCGGGCCAAAGGCAGGTGCCAGAAGCGGAAAATTCTCTTCCTCCAGCGTCTTCGATGACATTTACATATTATTTTGGAAAGAAACAAAACCGAAAAACAACCTGCTCCTTGATCAGATCAGGATGATAGTCCTGCTAAGTGGAGATCTTCCTCCTCCTCTAAGGACATCTTCTGTAGGCTCCTCGGCATGTCGTCATCTCGTCGACCCTCGTCAACATTTTTGTCGATTTTTATGTGTTTCCTCAACAATTTTTCACGCTGCCTCCTCCTCTGACCACTGGGCAACTGTTTTTCCATTCTTCGGTAAAGGGTTGCAAGCAGGGAGTCCTTTTGCTTCTGGTTTTTCGTTTTCCCTCCATTTCCCGAGGACCTTTTGCTTCTCGGACACGCGCCCTTTTTGGTCAGTTGGTCAGTTTTTGTCTTTTCTCTTTTTTTGACAAGCGTGTTGTTGTGACAGCGGAAAATGGAAAATTTGGAAGGGACAATGGCCAGCAGCTTTAGGGCATTGCAATTCAATCCGATTTAAAAGAAATAAAACAATTGAAGCATCAATCATGGTAGAAACCGCGATATGACAGGCCGCGAGGGCCGCGAAGGCCGCGAAGGCCACGAAGTCGCAACTTGTTGATCGGACAATAAACAGGATAATGAGGTCCTTACATGTTATTAGATGAGTTTTCTGATTCTTTTCTGAAGGATATTTCTTTAAAATTCAAGAAGGAATATATCCAGAGATTCCTTTTCCATGAGAAACTTATTTATTTTGTTATATTTTTAGTCATAAATGAATCTTAAGTAAGAGTTCATCTTTTAGCTTTGATTCTAAAGTTAAATTTGAGTAAATTTGTAATAAAGCTTAAAATGTTATAAAATCTATATCTCACATAAATTTATAGCCAGGACCTTATTAAAAAACTATTTAAAATTCTAGCTCTTCTATTGCAAAGATAAAACCTTAATGAATGTCTGGAACAGACATAAAGGTGTCCTTTCCGGCCACCAAGAAAAAAAGAAATCAAGTTAAAGGGAAATTAATTTGTTGAACCACCAACCCATCCAAGGAGACCCCCGACTCTCCCCCTGCACTCCTGAATCCTTACTTAAAATATTCACTTGAAAATTATTTTGAAAATGTCAATCCAGTTTCGAGACGAGACGAGACGATTTCCCAGCAAAGTGAGAGAAGCCGAGAGAGATCTGTCACTGGAGGTTGACAACTTGAAAGCCAGATTCGGGGGTTGGGATTCAGGATTCAGGATTCAGGATACAGGATAGTGATCGAGTCCAAGGTCCAAGGTGTGTCCTGTTCCCGGATAGCCCTGCTCTGTATGCAAAATTCATTCCTTTCCACTCTCGACTCGCAGGATTCGTGTTCATTTGCATTTAACCCTTTCTGCTGCTTGAAGGAAGCCGCGGGGTTTCCACTCGCTCCTCACCAACCTCCTTTCGGACTTTAATTTGATTTTTTTGCCGTCGATCTTCACTTTGGTTTCCTTAAATTCCGCTTGACATTTTCCTAGTTTTTATCGAGAAAAAAATCATAGACAGCGAATCCCTTTCTGGGACCTTGGATCCGTCAATTAAATATGCAAATTGTCCGGATGATGCTGCAGAAATGTCAACAAGAAACGATTCCCGATTCTCGACTCCCTGTCCCTGGTGATATATATTTCCAAGTGGGGCACTTGAAGTTTCGCTTAATTAACTAATTGCCTCTGCAGTGAAAATTCAAGGGAAAATCCAGAGGAATCAAGGAAATTCAAGTTCGTGGATGAGTCTCATGGTTTTAGAGGCAGCTGTTGGTTTTGGGACTTTGATGAAAATGAAGAAACTTTACAGAATCCTTGTCCTTTGATGCATTGGAATATTGTCAAGTTTTTGGTTAGTTGTCAGTTATGCTTTTACTTAAGGAAATCAAAAGGATTAAAAATAGGTAATGAGGTTATGATTTTAAAGAATTGTAGATTTTTCCCAGTATTTTTATAAAAATTACTTTATTATGTTGTTTCTAAGATTTTTTAAGAACCAATACAAAACTTGAAGAAAACTTAATATTTTCTCAATATATTTGAAAGTTCTCTTAAAATAAAAACAAGCTACAATATAAATATATTCTATAATAGAGTCTAATATTAAGGGTACTTAAAGAACGTTAAAAAAGGAGGTTTTTGGAAAAAATGTAAATAGCTTAACAAATATTTTTTAATATATTTTAAAGCAACTGAAGCATGTACTTTCCGTAATGATTGTATATTTTCTCCATTTCAATTTTAATAAGTTCTGGAAATATCCTTAATTTTGTATGCCTTCTGGGCCTGTGAAAAAAAAAAATCTTCTAGGCGTTGTTTTTTTTCGGAAATCCTTCGAAATGTTAAGAAAAGAAATGTTAAGCATGAAATCGAAAGTTTCCGAGCCAGTGAGCCGATTTCCAATGCCAATCAAGGACGCGAGATTTACGGAAGGAAGGAAGGACGAAAGCAAAATAATAGCAAGGATGCGAGAAGAGGCAAGGTAAGTAAACTAAATAATTACAAGGCCCGTCTGGCAGCTAACAACAACAAAAATAATGGACCAAAGGACTAATCTTGACACCCATGGCAAAAGGGGGTGTCCTTTTTTTCCCTTTGCCACATTTTTTTGGTGGCGTGAGTCCTTGTCCGTGTCCGTGTCCTTACGGATCCAACAAAGCAACACAACAACAAAAATACGAAACGAAACGAAATTGAAAATGAAATGTAATTGCAGCGACGAAGAAAAAAAAAACGAAAACTAGACCAGGACTTTGGTTTTTTTATGCATTCCTTTGGCGGCGAGGGGTGAGCCGTTTCTTCTTCTACCCCTTCGCCGCCTTTGTCCTTTTGGGAAAGTCCTGAAAGTCCTGCGTGTGTGAGTGCCCTCCTGCTTTCTCTGCTTTCTTTCCTTGATTAGATTTGATTTGTGTGTTTGTGGCATTTCGCGTTTTTTTTTCTTCCACCGATCCCATATATATATTTTTTATTTTTTACCCTACATTTAATTTCTAAATTATCGACACGACGCACGGAATGGGCGTTTCAATTGGAATCAGGATCAGGAACAGGATCCCTTCTAGCGTCTGAAGTTCCAGCTCCTTAGAGGCTCCCTTGCGCGATGCTGTTTTTGTTTTGATTAACAAAATTATAGAGCTTCTGAAAAAGGGATCGAAAGCTGCTTGATCCTGTCAAGAAATGAAAAGCACAAGGACTGGAAAATATATATATTTTTAAAGAAAAGTTTAGCCAAAAATGTTTTTGTATTTTATTTAAATTAAATATCCCTTTTGCTCCTTGAACCTGAATATTTTATATATATTTTTCCTATAAAATATCAAATATCTATATTGAATAAATATTATATTCAATATTTCTTAAATAAAATATTGAATTACAAGCAAATAGCATTTAATGCCCCAATCGATGGATGTCCCTCGGTCTAATGAGGCAATTTAAATGCTAATGCTTTTGCCCAACAAAATATCAAATTATAATCCTGCACTCGTCCTCTCAAGGGTGGGACTTAAAAAATCTGAATTATGAAATATGGAATATGAATAATTAATTGGCTTGGCTTATAGCTTTTATCATTCAAATCGAAGTCGCCTAATAAGATTTTAGCCTAATGGGTTTTCTTTTTTGCTTTTGAGAAATACAATTACAAGTTTGGGAATTATTTTGATAAAAAGTTTTCCCAATAACCCTAAAGTTAAATTGTAATTGTTTGTTTTGATTAAATTCGAGTCACACCTAAGCAAATAAGAGAATAGCCAGCAACCACTGTGAAAATAGAGTAAAAGCCACCACCAGGACCAGCCAGGATCGCCAGGATCACCCCACCACCACCGCCTTTTTTGAGACCACTAAGCTGCTGGACCTGCTGGCCGCAGGATGACCGCGTGCCGGGGTCAAAGGGCATCCGCTTTTGCATCCGCAGCTGACTTTTCCCAAAGACAAACAAATGCCAAGTCCTGTCCATTTCTTTTTTTGTTCTCTTTTTTAATAAATTAAACAAATAACCAAAATGGAAAATGGAAACTGGGAGCGCGCGCGCTTTTCATATTTTCTGTTTGCTTTTCCATAATTTTGTTTTTTAAATGTGAGCACGCTCCCCGGCAAGAATAAATAAATAAAAATGACAAATGGCATCGCTAAGCCGCGACAATACCAGGCTATTAGGGTAATAATTTGTGGGATTAAAAAGAAAGTTTGATTCAGATCAGTTGGAAATCTTCCACCCCTTCGGTCCAGTTTGCACTTTCGACTCGAAAGTTATGTAATTTTTTAGTTTCAGTTTGATATAAATTATAAATCCGTTTGGTTACTCATTTAATTTATGAATTAAGCGACTGTAACTTTCCCATGACCCCAATTTCTTTTGGCAAAGGTCACTCAAATCTTACGTTGACCTTTCATTAATTTCATTTTTGCATTTCCCTTGGCCCAGCGGGTTTTGGTTTTGTCGTAAGTCCTTTTGGTCCTTTGGGCCCCTTGGTGCGAACTACTTGCCTCTGCGGTTTTGGGAAATTATTCCGAATTATGACATATTAAGATTTATGCACCGGGGGTATTGAGGGAGAGAGTGAAAAGCCGTTTTTGGCAAAAAGCAAAATCTGAGAGCTGAGAAGGCGACCGCAGGATGCCGATGCCGATGCTGATGCCGTTGCTCCTCCTCCTTCTGCTTCTGCTGCTGCAGCCGAAGGACCTTCTTTTGGTCCTTGGACTGCTCGGATTTCAAGCGATCGCACAATGGGCGCTCACTGACTTACAGCTGTTCTTCGTCCTGAAGGCAAAAAAAAAATTAAATTCGAGCCGTGCGTGTATCATCCTGGGCCGCGGGCAATGCCACGAACACGGTATTATTATTTCATATTTTGATTTATTGTTTTGCTTATTGTTTTGCAATACATTCAGTTTTTCAGTTTTTGGCGATGGCGCCATAATTTTCGGCAAATGCCCTTCCTTCCTGTCATCCTAGCCGCCTTATCCTTCCCATATCCTTTGTTTATTCACCGCGGTTTTGCCTGCGGTTTTTTGGCAAGCAATTTATGGTAATTTCTTCGACCGCAAAATCAAGTTCTGTTTTTGTTTTCTTAGCGGCGAACAAAGGACTGCATTTAATTCACATAATTGAAGGGCGAGTAAGTCAAGAAGAGGTTTTTATTTATAATTTTTAAACTGTGAACCAACCAGTTTTAGTTTGAAGTCTCCCTTCCAAAAAGTGAAGACGAAGAAAATGAAAAAATGAAGTATTAAACTATATTTAAAATATTAGCATTAAGCATTAACAATTAAAACATTAAATTGAAATGAATTTAAATTAAATGTGTTTAAAATATAAGCCAGACAACAGCCAGCCAATCTTCTGATTGGAAAAAAGCGCCACCTAGATGTCAAATGTTTTTGTAAGTGTTTTGCGTGTTCACAAAATCAACAATAGGTGGCTCTGGGGTATGTAAAATATAAATAGTGGTTTTTCTAAAGGATAATAAAAAAGGATCGAATCGTTTAAAATAAATAGGAAAATAGTTAATAAAATAAATAATTAAACTAGTAAATGTTTAGTTATTAATATTTTATTCATTCCCCGTCATTGCTTAAAAACTAAGTAAAACAGATTGAAAAGATTTTGGATAAGAATGAAGTGAAAATTAATGAAAATGGTTGCGAATCGATAATTTGGGGCCATTAATTTCATTGATTAGTGTTCTATTTGTTGAAGAGTGTTTTGATTTGAAAGTGATTGATTTTACGGAGGCGCCGCTGGCGATGAAGTCTTCATTTTGAGTGGGATCTCTAATATTCACCCACCATTTTCCGGTGTGGAAATTCTCGGCGGGATGTGTGTCGATCTCATTCAGAAATGGGGTGCTGGGAGATGACATCATCGCGGCATTGCAGGCATTGTGAATGAAATCGATCGAATGAATGACCTAATAAAAAACTCAACAGTTGCCACACAACAATTACTGTTTGTGAATCAATGGAAATGGAAATGGAAAATTGCAATTTCGCCGAGCATCACATGGCATGGCATGGCGTGTCATGGCATGGAACTGGGGGAATGCATTTCACCAGAAACAGACGCGGTGTCGCCAGTTAGCCACCCAACCACTGATCCACCCGAACCACCCACCCAACCACCCACCGTACCATTCCACCCAAGTCGATGGAAAAGTCACTAAAAACCCCTCAATTAACCGACGCTGTTGCTGATGCTGGCTCTGTTGTTAATTAATCAATGGAAAATGCCGTTTCACTCTTAATAACTCTTAAATGATCCCACCGACTGCCACCCACTGGCCCAGGCCACCCCATTCATCGCGATTTATCCGCCAACTGGAAATGATTACGCATTCGGGGGAATTTGTGTTTCGATTTCATTGAAATTGAAATTTATTTTAGTTCCAAGTCGAGCAGATCAAAATATAAGAAAGTTTATGGTCAAGTTTTATAAAATATTGGATACTCTTTCTTAAACGGATTTATCTTTATACTTTAGATACTTTTTGAAAGGCTTTTAATTACTTTGTATCTCGATTAATTATATTATTAAATATTAATTAAATTCCTGAAAAAAATAAGCATCCCCTTATGGCTTGGTTTTATTTTGTTCCCACATTTCCATTAAATGGTAATTTCCATTTCCAACACCTAATTACGCACTTGTTTTTGTTTCTAATTATTCGTATTTTGTATTTTGGTTAATTGACCCGTTGTGGGTTTTTTAATGGCATCAGAGACGACCTACGCATGACGATTCGCTGTCGATTCAATTTCGGAAGATATATGTACTACCGAGTCGGATTACTCATACGCCCGGTTGGCTGTTACAGACTTGTAAAAACGCCGGCGGCCAGAACGAGTTTTCTGATTCGGTTTCCCCCTCATGCCAACTAAAAAAAAAACCGCTGCTACTCTCCCCCTGATTTTTTATGCTTTTTTGATGATGTGTGATATATGGACACGCAATGAAATGGCAACAATTATTATGCAAATGCGACGTTTTGTTTTATGAGCCATAAAAAAAACTAGAGGCAAGCCAGAAAAAAGCATTTGAATACAAAAGTGTGAGTGTTTGTGTTTGGTAAATGGAAATGGCAGGCAAATTAATTGAAGCTAATTACGAGGCAGTGGCGGGGCAGAGGCGGGGAACGAGATTACTTAAGACTTCAGGGACCACACGTGCTGTGCTGCCTGTTGTTGCACCCGGAAGATGATGCAGCAGCATCGGCAGATTTGAAGCCCTCACAGGGGCGATACCGCAGCCCGGCACTGCCCGGCCCCTCCTGCACTTTGATTAAAGCAAGTTGCAACAATAAATGCAGTTTCATTGAAGTTAATCAGCCGAGACAGTCGCTGAACTCGCCAAGAAAACACAGGCCTACTTTGCCAGCCTTCGGCAAAAACCAGGAAATTATGAGAATATATGATACCCATTACACAGCATAACTTCTTTATGAAATATTCCCTAAAATAATTGATATAAAATTGTTTAATTTCTATTTTCAAATAGGCATTTTTTGAATACAAACTGTAGAACTTTATTTATTAAACTGCCTGTGGCAGGCTTGAAAGAGGCGGGACTAGAATCAGAGTGAGCGGGGGAGAGCACTTGTTGCAGGGTCAACTTGTGGCATATGTCGGTTGTGTTCCCTGATGATCATTTGATTGGAATTTATAGTCAAAGCCAAACCACAGTGCCACCCCCATCAGCACCATTTAAAGCCACTCTTCAAAAAAAAAAGACTTACAAACGTAACAAATTTAGAGATTTTTAAAGAATTTTAACCAAAATATTAAGCATTTTAGAACTATTTAACATTGCCCAAAGTCAACATTTTAAAAAGACCTAACAATTAAGCTTTTCTTTCAGTGCAATTGGACTGCATTGACTGCTGTTTGAATGGAAATTGAAATGACTTTGTTGCAATGTCGTTTTCAGCAATCAATTTGTTTAACAAAACAAGAATTGCTAGAATTTTTGTTGCTAATTATTTTTGCCTTCAAGCCAACAGAATTCGAAACTTCTTGATTGACTTTTCGAAATCGAATAGTTTCGTATAGTTTTCCTGAATGAAAATTCCAAAGAACGCAGTCTGAAAGCGTTTCATTGGCCTTAGAGTGCCAATAATAAATTCTATAAATATGCCAGAAACCGAATGGTGCCAATGGCCTTAAGTGGTGTAATATAACCACGCATCCACCCACTGCCGACCGCCCACCACCCACTTTTTCTGTGTAAGAAATGATCTTTGGTTTTCCGCTTTTCTGGTTTTCCAATTTTTCGCAAAGGGCGGCGGCGACTCGTGATTGGCAGCGTACGTGCGCTCGTGTTGCCTGAACTTTGATTGCCAATTAAAAGAAAAAAAATAGAAATAAATAAACAAAAAAATATATATGAAATGCATCGGCATTTGGCCAAGTGTCCGATTGGTCATAATTTATGCATCGATGCAAATATGCGCGCCCGGCGACGATCAATCCAATCATCGATCAGAAGTCAAACTATCGATCACTGACTGAGTGGACCAACCCAGAGAAATGTCAAATAAATAACACCGCCAACAGGCAATAAAAATAATGGCCTAAAGTGGCCGAAGACGCAGCCAAATGGAGCGGAGGTGCAAATGTTTCCACTTAAATGAAAACAATAAATCTTCATCACTTTGAATCGAATCGAATCGAAATGCAAAGCAATCGAGTGAAAATGTCAGTGCAGAATGACAGAGACGGGTTTCATTCTTTATTTTTTAAAAGGAGGTTAAAATACCTTTAAAATAAACGAAAAAAAGGCCCTACTTTAATTACTAAAAACCACTGTTCCCCCTTTTCAATCCCTTTTTTTAAGGACTACGTCTTTGACTTTGTTGATAATTTATTGAGATAGAAATGCACTTGTAAATTTTACACAAAAACGTGGCTCGTCAATTTATTTATTGAGCTCTCGCCACCCGCTGTTTCCTGTCCCGCCCCCCCTGCGAAAATGTTCAATTTGAAACGGAAGCGCAAATTTTGATTAATTGAAAGGAAAATAAGTACTGCAAAAGCAAAACAAATGCGAAATTTGAGTGCCAGTACTCGCGTAATTGGCCAAGGGTGGGTGTGTCCATGTCCAACACCGATCCAACGATCCAACGATCCGACGATCCAACGATCCGACGATCCACTCAACCACTGAACCACCAAAAACATCCAAAACATCGATCCACTGAACCACAATTGGCGTCATCGCCACTGACGCATACAAAACGGGCAACAAAAAAAAGTAAAATACAAATAAAAATAAATAAATTAAATTGAGGAAAAGTGGTGGCACTTCTGTTTGATTTTTGAGTTGTCAGCCAAACGATTATGCAATTTATTTTGAAAAGTGCTCACCGCCAGCGCCACCGCCACAGCCACCCAAACCACCAACCGCCACCCACCAAGGTCATCACTGCCGAATGCAAATTTATCGATACTCGTTCGGTCGTTTGTCAATCAAGATTGAAAGTCAAGGAATCAATTAAGAAGGCCTGAGTTATGCACCGATCGTTCCTGACTTTTATCGATGAGATCACTTTGGCTAAGAAAGTCACAAAATGCTTTCCTTCCGTCTAAACCAAAGTTTATGAGTTTTTTTAAAATGAAAAACCATTATTATAGTTATATGGATAGACATTTCAAAACACAACCTTTAGGTCCTGATTTCGCAATTGTTTTCCGTTTCCAGATTGCTTTAAAAAGGGCCAAGAAATTCGCAAAACCAAATCTCGCCGAAAATACTGGGAATGTGATTCGTGAAAAACGTTCAATAATACCGGGAAATACAGGGAATCGGTATGAGTCCTTTTTTCATAAATACTGTGAACACTTTCAAATAAAATAACCGTTCCGCAACCGATCTCTGCTATACAATGTGTACCATATTTCATTTATGAATCAGAGAAGACTAACTCCTACTATCCATTAATTGGACCCCTTTTTCCCTATTTTTCCGAAGTAATATTTTTTGAATTTCTGTCAACATTTTAATTAATCTTTTGGGCATTTTACAATCGATTTGGGAATGGTATACCGTTTTGGAATCAGAACTTCAGTTCCCGTCAATCTGCATCAAAAGACCTGGAAAGTAGAACAAAAAAAATTTCGATCGAATTTTTGCGATTTTGGAAAGGGGTACCATCACGTTTTTTTGCAAAAATCAGCTTAGGGTCATTTTGACGCTTTTCTTCCACTTTTTTATGAATATTTTGACCATTTTTGAACCGATTTTGGAATGGAATGCCATTTTGGAATCAGAACTTCGTTTTCCGTCAATCTGCATTCAAAGTTTTGGAAAATAGAACAAAAAAATTTTTGACCCTTTTTTCCGAATTTTTTGAAAGGGGTACCATCATGATTTTTGCAAAAATCAGCTTAGGGTCATTTTGACGCTTTTCTTCCACTTTTTTATGAATATTTTGAATATTTCGCACCCGATTTTGGAATGGAATGCCATTTTGGAATCAGAACTTCGTTTTCCGTCAATCTGCATTCAAAGTTTAAAAAAATAGAACAAAAAAATTTTCGACCCATTTTTTCCGAATTTTTGGAAAGGGGTACCATCACGTTTTTTTGCAAAAATCAGCTTAGGGTCATTTTGACGCTTTTCTTCCACTTTTTTATGAATATTTTGAATATTTCGCACCCGATTTTGGAATGGAATGCCATTTTGGAATCAGAACTTCGTTTTCCGTCAATCTGCATTCAAAGTTTTGGAAAATAGAACAAAAAAATTTTCGACCCATTTTTTCCGAATTTTGGAAAGGGATTTTGGAACCATCATGATTTTTTGCAAAAATCGATCGAAATTTTTTCTTTAAAATTCTGCGATAATTTAGATGCAGATTGAAGGATATTGAAGCCCTGATTAAGGAATGGTACGTCGTTTCTAAATCCGTTGCAAAATGGCCAAGATATGCGCTTCCGAAAATGTGCCATTTCGGTGGCCAAGCTGCTTGAAATTCGTATGGGAGAAAATCTGAAGTACTAGGCGAACAGAAACCAGCTGAAGGCGGCGCAGTGACGTCAGAGGGGCAAAAGTTCTATGCCTATTTTGTTATGAAAACAACGGTACCGAAAATCCATGATGGCAGGCGTTCCCCCAATCACAATCCCCAAAATTCCAGTGCATAATGGAAATCTGCATTCAGTGATGCCAAGTTCCAGATGACACACGTGGTTTTCGTTTGCGTGACCCGTTTTAAGGCCCCAATAAATGTATTTCTATTTGGGCCGTTTTTATAGGTCCATTGTGAGCCCCAATTAATGTTTTTATACAGGGAAATATTGGTTTGTGCCTCGCTATCGTGCCACCTGTCATCATATAACGCATCCGCGCGATCATCTCTAACAACGCGCATTTAGTTATGAGGAAACGGTACCGAAAATCAATGATGGCAGGCGTTCCCCCAATCACTGTCCCCAAACTTCCAGTCCAGAAAGGAAATCTGAATTCAGTGATGCCAAGTTCCAGATGTTCCACATGGTTGTGGTTAGCGTGGCCCTTTTTGGGGCCCCAATGAATGTTATTTTGAGTGGGCCTTTTTCTATGAGGCCCACTGTAGCCCCAATTAATGTATTTTTACGGTAACCATTGCTTAATGTCTTGCTATCGTGCTATCTGTCATAATATAACGCTTCCGCGTGAGCATCACTAACTTGGCGCACTAGTTATGAAAAAACGGTACCCAAAATCAATGATGGCAGGCGTTTCCCCAATCAGAATGAAATGAAATTTTACTGCACTGACGTCACTGCGCCGCTTTCTGCTAGTTTCTGTTGGCCTGGTACTTCAAAACAGGCCACAAGCGAAATCGAAGCGAAAATGTGCTGCCGGGAGGGCTTTAAAATTATTTGTTGCATACCGTGGGGGGCTATTTTTGCAGTCTTGTTTAATATTTTAACTAAAATTAAAGTAAAAACTATGTTAATCTAATTAAGTATTTAAAAAATTGCCTTTTTAATGTTCTAATATTTTTTGTGTGCTAAAAGGCAGTGGTTATCAGGGATTGCTTTGGGGTACCATCATGATTTTTTGCAAAAATCAGCTTAGGGTCATTTTGACGCTTTTCTTCCACTTTTTTATGAATATTTTGACCATTTTTGAACCGATTTTGGAATGGAATGCCATTTTGGAATCAGAACTTCATTCTGCGTCGATCTGCATTCAAGGATTTGGAAAATAGAACAAAAAAATTTTCGACCCATTTTTTCCGAATTTTGGAAAGGGGTACCATCACGTTTTTTTGCAAAAATCAGCTTAGGGTCATTTTGACGCTTTTCTTCCACTTTTTTATGAATATTTTGAATATTTCGCAACCGATTTTGGAATGGAATGCCATTTTGGAATCAGAACTTCATTCTGCGTCGATCTGCATTCAAGGATTTGAAAAAACGAACAACAAAAATTTCGACCTATTTTTTCCGAATTTTGGAAAGTACCATCACGTCTTTTTTCCAAAAATCAGCTTAGGGTCATTTTGACGCTTTTCTTCCACTTTTTATAAATATTTTGACCATTTCTGAGCAGATTTTGGAATAGAATGCCATTTTGGAATCAAAACTTCATTCTGCGTCGAATCCCCTTCGAATTCGCTTGAGAATTGGCAAAGATTTTTAATAGAAACTGTTGCAAAACATCGAATTTTTGAATAAAAACGGCTTTCCAATGTTTTTTTTGTATTTATGCAGCTTCTGCAGGACCAGATCAGTACCTGGAGCATCGGATCAGCACCAAAAGTACCTTTAGCAGCACTGCTCCTGCAGAAACAGCTCCTGCAGCAACTGTAGCACCACCTGTAGCACCAAACCAGCATCTGGAGCACCTGTAGCAGGTCCAACAACACATGTAGCCGCCGGTAGAGCCCTAGAGCAGTACCAGAGCAGCTTTAGCAGCATTAGATCAGTACCTGAAGCATCCGATCAGCACCAGAAGCACCTTTGGCAGAACCTAGCAGCACTGGAACCGCAGGGCAGCACCTGGATCAGTTATATCAGCACCTAGAGCATCTGAGCGGCACCAGAAGCACCTTCTGCAGCACCTGGAGCAGCCGTAGGAGATCCTGGAGTACCAGTATCAGCACCTGGAGCTTTTGAAGCGTCAGACCAGCACATGGAGCACCGTATTTTCTATTTAATTTCCTATATTTTAAGCATTTTCCTATGTAAATACATGTATCTGTATTTGTAAGCACGTTTTATTGAAAATAAAGCACACATTTTACACCAATTTTCCGACTTTTCTTTCATTTTCCAGGGTTTTCTTCATTTTTCAGGTTTTCCCCCAATTTTCCCGACTTTCCCACCATTCCGAGTTTTCTGGTTTCCTGAATTTTCCCGAATTTTCCTGAATTTTGCTAAATTTTGCTAAATTTTCCTAAATTTTCCCGAATTTTCATGGATTTTCCTGATTTTTCCTGAATTTTAGAGAATTTTTCTAATTTTTCTGCACTTTAAGATTTTTAAAAATCCAAAAATCGCCCTCCGCCACTTTCTGAAGTATCAGGCGAACAGAAATCAGCAGAAGGTGGACGCCAAATTTTTAAATTTTGGCGGGAAAAGTTTTTGAATTTGAAAAAAATACCAAAAACATTTTAACGGAAAAATACCCAAAAATGTAACGGAAAAATACCAAAAAATGTAACGAAAAATACCAGATTTAAATTTTTTTGGTATTTTTCCGATACATTTTTGGGTATTTTTCCGTTAAAATGTTTTTGGTATTTTTTTCAAATTCAAATTTATTTCCCGCCAAAATTTAAAAATTCCCGCCAAATTTTAAAAATTCGGCATCCACCTTCTGCTGATTTCTGTTCGCCTGGTACTTCAGAAGGTGGCGGAGGTCGATTTCTGGATTTTTAAAAATCTTAAAATGCAGAAAAATTTGAAAAATTCAGAAAAATTCTGGAAAGTTCAGGAAAATCAGGAAAATTCGGGAAAATTCAGGAAAATTTAGCAAAATTCAGGAAAATTCGGGAAAATTCAGGAAAATTCGGAAAACTCGGAAAGGTGGGAAAGTCGGGAAAATTGGGGGAAAACCTGAAAAATGAAGAAAACCCTGGAAAATGAAAGAAAAGTCGGAAAATTGGTGTAAAATGTGTGCTTTATTGTCAATAAAACATGCTTACAAATACAGATACATGTATTTACATCGGAAAATGCTTAAAATATAGGAAATTAAATAGAAAATACGGTGCTCCAGGTGCTGGTCTGACGCTTCAAAAGCTCCAGGTGCTGATACTGGTACTCCAGGATCTCCTACGGCTGCTCCAGGTGCTGCAGAAGGTGCTTCTGGTGCCGCTCAGATGCTCTAGGTGCTGATATAACTGATCCAGGTGCTGCCCTGCGGTTCCAGTGCTGCTAGGTTCTGCCAAAGGTGCTTCTGGTGCTGATCGGATGCTTCAGGTACTGATCTAATGCTGCTAAAGCTGCTCTGGTACTGCTCTAGGGCTCTACCGGCGGCTACATGTGTTGTTGGACCTGCTACAGGTGCTCCAGATGCTGGTTTGGTGCTACAGGTGGTGCTACAGTTGCTGCAGGAGCTGTTTCTGCAGGAGCAGTGCTGCTAAAGGTACTTTTGGTGCTGATCCGATGCTCCAGGTACTGATCTGGTCCTGCAGAAGCTGCATAAATACAAAAAAAACATTGGAAAGCCGTTTTTATTCAAAAATTCGATGTTTTGCAACAGTTTCTATTAAAAATCTTTGCCAATTCTCAAGCGAATTCGAAGGGGATTCGACGCAGAATGAAGTTTTGATTCCAAAATGGCATTCCATTCCAAAATCTGCTCAGAAATGGTCAAAATATTTATAAAAAGTGGAAGAAAAGCGTCAAAATGACCCTAAGCTGATTTTTGCAAAAAAACGTGATGGTACCCCTTTCCAAAATTCGGAAAAAATAGGTCGAAATTTTTGTTGTTCGTTTTTCCAAATCTTTGAATGCAGATCGACGCAGAATGAAGTTCTGATTCCAAAATAGCATTCCATTCCAAAATCGGGTGCGAAATATTTAAAATATTCATTAAAAAGTGGAAGAAAAGCCCCAAAATGACCCTAAGCTGATTTTTGCAAAAAAACGTGACCCTTTCCAAAAATTCGGAAAAAATGGGTCAAAAATTTTTTTGTTCCATTTTCCAAATCCTTGAATGCAGATCGACGCAGAATGAAGTTCTGATTCCAAAATCGGTTAAAAAATGGTCAAAATATTCATAAAAAGTGGAAGAAAAGCCCCAAAATAACCCTAAGCTGATTTTTGCAAAAAATCATGATGGTACCCCAAAGCAATCCCTGATAACCACTGCCTTTTAGCACACAAAAAATATTAGAGCATTAAAAAGGCAATTTTTTAAATACTTAATTAGATTAACATAGTTTTTACTTTAATTTTAGTTAAAATATTAAACAAGACTGCAAAAATAGCCCCCCACGGTATGCAACAAATAATTTTAAAGCCCTCCCGGCAGCACATTTTCGCTTCGATTTCGCTTGTGGCCTGTTTTGAAGTACCAGGCCAACAGAAACTAGCCGAAAGCGGCGCAGTGACGTCAGTGCAGTAAAATTTCATTTCATTCTGATTGGGGAAACGCCTGCCATCATTGATTTTGGGTACCGTTTTTTCATAACTAGTGCGCCAAGTTAGTGATGCTCACGCGGAAGCGTTATATTATGACAGATAGCACGATAGCAAGACATTAAGCAATGGTTACCGTAAAAATACATTAATTGGGGCTACAGTGGGCCTCATAGAAAAAGGCCCACTCAAAATAACATTCATTGGGGCCCCAAAAGGGCCACGCTAACCACAACCATGTGGAACATCTGGAACTTGGCATCACTGAATTCAGATTTCCTTTCTGGACTGGAAGTTTGGGGACAGTGATTGGGGGAACGCCTGCCATCATTGATTTTCGGTACCGTTTTTTCATAACTAAGTGCGCCAAGTTAGTGATGCTCACGCGGAAGCGTTATATGATGACAGGTGGCACGATAGCGAGGCACAAACCAATATTTCCCTGTATAAAAACATTAATTGGGGCTCACAATGGACCTATAAAAACGGCCCAAATAGAAATACATTTATTGGGGCCTTAAAACGGGTCACGCAAACGAAAACCACGTGTGTCATCTGGAACTTGGCATCACTGAATGCAGATTTCCATTATGCACTGGAATTTTGGGGATTGTGATTGGGGGAACGCCTGCCATCATGGATTTTCGGTACCGTTGTTTTCATAACAAAATAGGCATAGAACTTTTGCCCCTCTGACGTCACTGCGCCGCCTTCAGCTGGTTTCTGTTCGCCTAGTACTTCAGATTTTCTCCCATACGAATTTCAAGCAGCTTGGCCACCGAAATGGCACATTTTCGGAAGCGCATATCTTGGCCATTTTGCAACGGATTTAGAAACGACGTACCATTCCTTAATCAGGGCTTCAATATCCTTCAATCTGCATCTAAATTATCGCAGAATTTTGAAGAAAAAATTTCGATCGATTTTTGCAAAAAATCATGATGGTACCCCTTTCCAAAATTCGGAAAAAATGGGTAAATTTTTTTGTTCTATTTTCCAAAACTTTGAATGCAGATTGACGGAAAACGAAGTTCTGATTCCAAAATGGCATTCCATTCCAAAATCGGGTGCGAAATATTCAAAATATTCATAAAAAAGTGGAAGAAAAGCGTCAAAATGACCCTAAGCTGATTTTTGCAAAAAAACGTGATGGTACCCCTTTCCAAAATTCGGAAAAAATAGGTCGAAAATTTTTTTGTACCATTTTCCAAAACTTTGAATGCAGATTGACGGAAAACGAAGTTCTGATTCCAAAATGGCATTCCATTCCAAAATCGGTTGCGAAATATTCAAAATATTCATAAAAAAGTGGAAGAAAAGCGTCAAAATGACGCTAAGCTGATTTTTGCAAAAAAACGTGATGGTACCCCTTTCCAAAAATTCGGAAAAAATGGGTCGAAAATTTTTTTGTACCATTTTCCAAAACTTTGAATGCAGATTGACGGAAAACGAAGTTCTGATTCCAAAATGGCATTCCATTCCAAAATCGGTTGCGAAATATTCAAAATATTCATAAAAAAGTGGAAGAAAAGCGTCAAAATGACGCTAAGCTGATTTTTGCAAAAAAACGTGATGGTACCCCTTTCCAAAAATTCGGAAAAAATGGGTAAATTTTTTTGTTCTATTTTCCAAAACTTTGAATGCAGATTGACGGAAAACGAAGTTCTGATTCCAAAATGGCATTCCATTCCAAAATCGGTTGCGAAATATTCAAAATATTCATAAAAAAGTGGAAGAAAAGCGTCAAAATGACCCTAAGCTGATTTTTGCAAAAAAACGTGATGGTACCCCTTTCCAAAATTCGGAAAAAATAGGTCGAAATTTTTGTTGTTCGTTTTTCCAAATCCTTGAATGCAGATCGACGCAGAATGAAGTTCTGATTCCAAAATGGCATTCCATTCCAAAATCGGGTGCGAAATATTTAAAATATTCATTAAAAAGTGGAAGAAAAGCCCCAAAATAACCCTAAGCTGATTTTTGCAAAAAAACGTGATGGTACCCCTTTCCAAAATTCGGAAAAAATAGGTCGAAATTTTTGTTGTTCGTTTTTCCAAATCCTTGAATGCAGATCGACGCAGAATGAAGTTCTGATTCCAAAATGGCATTCCATTCCAAAATCGGGTGCGAAATATTCAAAATATTCATAAAAAAGTGGAAGAAAAGCGTCAAAATGACCCTAAGCTGATTTTTGCAAAAAAACGTGATGGTACCCCTTTCCAAAAAATTCGGAAAAAATGGGTCGAAAATGATTGCTTCGGATTTTTAGATATTTTTATGCAGATCGAAGCCGAATGAAGGTCTGACTTTAAAAGGGTATTCCTTTTCCATATCGGTTGTAAGATGCCCGAAAGATTCACAAAAATGTTGTCAGAAAGTCGATTAAATAATAGTAGGCTGTTTTTTATTATTAATTATTATTAAATTATTATAGTAGGCTGATTTTTGGAAAAGTTATTATGTAACTCCTTTCCTAAGTTGCTAAGTTGGGATGCAAAACGGATGTGCTTGCAGCGTGCTTTTCCGTTTCGGAAAAGGCTTAAAATTTAACAATATTATCTACAATCTTTACCGAAAATATAAAAAAAGCATTTTATTTTAATTCAATATGAAATACAACTAAAAAAATGTCATTTAGTGATCTACTAATTATATAAAGATGTCAATATTTCGAGTGGCTCTGAAACAAAGCACCCAAAGTACTCATTAACAGCAAAATGGCAAGTAATAACTTTGTAATTTTGTATTTATCATTATATTTTGCCATTAAAGTCAGACATGCAAATGGAGGCAATATATTATGCAGATTTTAGTAATTTCCCCCAGCCAACCCTTCCAGCTTGATGGCTTGTGATTGAACGGCGGATCGCGGATCGGAACGGTTTTGATCCACATTCCGGCCAACAAAGGAATTCGAAATATTTGAAAAAAAAAGAAAAAAAAAACGTTGGGGAGGGACGTGGGCGTGGCCACACGTGATTTACATGTTTTACTTGGCTAATTTGTTGATGCAAATGCGGGTGTGGCCTGTACTGGCCTGGCTTGTGGTTAAAACGGAGGGGGGCAGGTCATGGGGGTGGCCGATGAAACGGGGCCTTGGGGGGATAGTGGGGTCTGTCTGGAAGTCACCGCCCTCACCCCAGCACGCGCCCACAAAACGCGAGTCTGTTGTGTTTTTTTTAGGTGGAGGCGACAATTGGCATTCACAGCCGCAATTATTCATCATCGCCGTCCGATTGACAAACGGACCACCAATAAATCAAAATCAAAGCCATAAACAGCAAATGAAAGCCGTAACCAATGCAAAGTGCACTTGAAAAAATATTGCACAACTTATTTTGCAATTTTTAAATCATATTTGAAGTTAGATTCAAACTGATATCCTGAACAAGAAAACACTTTATCGATTCAACCAATTAAATCCTCGAAGGCTCTGGATTGGCAGGCAGTTCCTCCCAAAAAGAGGCTCCTGGGAGAACAGGTAGTTTCAGGACACGGACACGGAAATTCCCAGTTCATGCAGCTCATATGCACATCCATATATGACGCGGAAAGTGTGAAAACAGATGCCTCGTCCTTGGTCACGGCCTCATAAAAGGGGCGCAGGATAAGCGCAGGACGAGGTGCGTGGGAAAAGCCCAGACAGGCCGTCAGTGCGGTTGGCGCATCATTGCCGCCATATCCCTGGCCGCACATCCTTGTGCAAGGACTCGCGAGGGAAGCAACCAAAAGCAACAAAAAGGTACGAAAAGGGATCATAAAACGGTGTCGCTTTGTTTATGCTGCTTATTTAAATTGGCTTCTTGGCGGGCGTTGTTGCGACCTGGTTTTTGGGTTTCTGGGATATTCCCATGGACTCGGCCCTGCCCTGATCTACCTGTGCCGTGACCTGATCTTGACCTGGCCTGGGAATTTCCGGACAGTCCCATATAACCCGCACATATGTGCAACCTCGCCATGGACCCGTGCACCGTTTTCTAGATCATCCGTGGGTCCGTGCATAACAATCGGGTTATTGTCCCTGACACACATTTTCAATATTTTCGGGAACCGTTTTCGGGGATTTCTGAATATTCCCTGTTCTCTGGCTTGGGTTTTTCCGGTCAGGCTGTAACGTCATCTGGTCTGGTCGGGATGAGGCACTTGCCCCTGGCACTGTGTCCAGGATTACGGCAGCACCTTCTGTGGAACCGCTGAGCCACTGCCACCAAAACCGCCATTGATTGATTTTCTGCTTCACTTGTCGACAAAATATAAAGGAAAGATCGTTATAAAAAATATGTTTAAAATATCCTTGAAAAATCCTTGAAAATAGCTTCAATTGATCCACAAGATTTGACAGTTGATCCACAAACATCGCGAATCATAATAATTTTTAGAGGCTCCTTTGAACTGATTTTTTCGTTTTGATTTGTTTTTGCAATGTTTCGATTTTATGATGGATACAAAGTCCTCATGTCCATGTCAGTCGTACATTTGCTAATGCCATCCATTTCCATTTCGGCATCTGACCATATAATCCTCGAGACGAGCCATCATCTACAAATGGCACTTGAAAGGCTGCCTGCCCCCTTGGGGGAACCCCACAGGCCCTGCCACCACACCACCTGCACGCCTCGAAAGCACTTTCCGATCGCACTTTTCGCTGGCGCCGGCGCCGCCGCCTTCAGGGTCGTCAATTTTCAGCGACATTTTCGACACAAGAACCGAAATTCAAAAATCAAAATATCCGAAAAACAAGCAACAATTTTTCGAGAGACACAAAAACACAAATAAGCAAATTGTTGGGGAAAATGTTCGGCGCCAGACGGGCATAAAAGCCAAACAGAATCGAAAGTCAGCAAAAGTTAAAAAGTCTGCACTAAGCAAAATTTATTTTGTAACAATTTAAAAGTTTATTTCATTTAGGGATAGTAAAGGATAAATTCGAATCAAAATAGAATTTATTTAAATTTATTTAAGGTAAAAAAAATGAAGACAAAAAAAAACAAAGCTGTTTTCGCTTTGGGGTTTGGCAGGGAAAGATCCATTGGCTTAGAACTAAATAAAATAATACTGTTTTTTTTTAAATAATCAAAATACTAATTAATGTATTTAAAATTAAAGTTTCTAATAAAATAATATGAAAATTAATTTTCTTTCTTTGACACTACCTCGATTACTATTCCTTTCTCGAATAAAAACTTCCTTTATTTTCTCTGTGTATTAAAGACTTATTTTAACATAAACTTAATTTGGATTTTTAAGCTCTTTTTAATGTTTTCTATTTTTTAGCAGAATTAAATGCAATTTACTTGATCCGCTTAAGCACATTTTTTGTTTAGTTGCATTTACGATTGCGGATTTATTTTGGGTATTAATTAATTAGTCCCTCTTCAAATCCACCTCTCCAGGCGCCACATTATCCATTCTTATTCCCATTCCCAATCCCAATCCCCCAAATCCCAAATCCAATCCAAGTCAATGCCATTAATGTGGCCATAAACCGAATATAATTTGTCTGGCCAAGAGTACGGCCCACGCTCTATATTTCCATTTCCATTCCCATTTTAATTTTGATTTTAATTTCAATTTGGATTTGGAATAGCCATATAGCATATCCCATAATACCATATATCCCATCTCACCCACTCCGGTTATCCATCCCACCGATCCGTATGATTCATTAAAGTCTAAAGAGCTAACTAATAGTCGAAAATTTCATTAAATTTACGCTTCTCGTTTTATTTATGAATGTTTATAAAAACCGAAAATCTCTGTTCTTTGTGTTATCTGCTTTTCAAGGCGAACAAAGGATATATCTGGGATTTTGTATGGGATGGTTGGGTATTGGAAAATACCCTATTAATATTATATCTAATATATAGATATTATTATAGTTTTAGGCAAAATATCTTATATGCTGTAAAATGTTTCTAAAACATAATTCAAGATAAAACTTTGGCTTAATATATCCTCAAGCCCTTTAAAATTAAACTTCAATTAAAGGACTGGTTTGTTATATTTTTTCAAACACATTTCATATTAATAAATTTTTATTTTCACATAAAAATGCTACCAACTTATGTATTTTTAAGTTACAGTATTAATTTTATAATAGTTTTTATATAAAAAAAATGCTAGAAGTGTAAATATTTGAAAACTCTACAATGATCGATTTTTATGGATTTAAGGCTCATATAAATTTATTCTTTCTTTGCTAAGTATTTCTTTAAAATATAGAAATATTTATAAATATAAAATATTATTCACAATAATATATTATGAATTTACAATGCATTTAGTTTTATTTTTTTTAAATATTTTTATTAAATTCTCAAGCCTGAAAATCAATGTTATCCCCTCTAATATTTTTTCTATACTTTATTCAGATATATATTTTTGTCTGTTATATTTTATATAGATCGCAATACTGGGTATCAATTTCCCTAATGGCTAAAAAATCAAAATAAAAAAGAGTTCCCCCACAAAAAATGTAAAACACTGAAAGGAAAACAAGGCAGAAAATCTATTGGCTAAAAAACCGATGTGTGTGGAAATTGTGGGTGGATTTTCTGTTTTTCTGTGTGTATTTCTGGGTGTTTCTGTTTTTTTTGTGTGTACTATATTGTGTGCTTTTTGTATTTGTCGTTTCGCTTTCTTTGTGGGCTGATGCCTTTTGATTTTGCTAATCGGATACAACAACCAGGCCCAGAGAGATGATCTAATTATTGACGCACGAATCCGCAATGGCCAGCACAATAACAATAAAAAAATACAGAAAAAATAAAGAAAATTGAAAATTGAAATATTGAAAAGGCAAACAAATCATTGTTGTTGTAGTTTTTGTTGGCCTGGTCTAAACGAGCGATATCGGAATCATTATCCAAGTCATTAGCTCTTTAGCAACTCGTTGTTGTTTTCCGATTTGATTGTCATTTCGTTGTTCTTTTTATTGTTGCCGGATATAAAACAAAAAACACCAACACATCAAAAGTCTAATATATAATGTATAAATATCTATAATATATAGTGGAGCGGTTCACAGCCTTCAACTTTTGAACTTGACGACCTCAGAGAGCCGAAAAGTAAACAGATCGAAAAAACGATATAACGCATTTATCTATCATTGATTGGAAATTGGTTCATGGCTGAATCTTGGCCTTGCCGGGCAGGGCACTCTTTGTTGTACCGCCACAAATATCTCACATTATCTATATATTTTTCTTAATTTTTTAATTATTTGTTTGCGGTAAACAAGTCCAAGAACAAAGGGAAGAGTTTCCAACTTTGAAAGGTTGTAACAAGAAAAAAACGGGAAGAGACAAAGAGGTTTATATATTTTTTAAAATAAACTCTACCCTAATTGAAAGTAATTCTAATTTAAATAAAAATCAATAATTATATGGAAACTATAATCCTTGGAAGTTATTTTATTTTAATTTAAAAGAAAACACACAAAGTTGTTTGGGTTGGAATAAAATATAGAAATAAAAGTTAAAGTTCAAAGGCTTCAAAAAAATCTATCAAAGCTTTTAATCATTTCCAAATTTTTATATAAAAATTTCACATACATATAGTACTTAAAAATACTACATTTTCCAAATTAAAACATAAAACATAGAAATCTTTCTAAAAAATAGAGAAATAACTCCGCTTTTCTGGGGAGAAAGAAATGCTGGTTAGAGGCTTTAATTTTCTGTTGAATCCCCAATAAAAAATCAATTTAAGATTGCACCATGACTAACTATATAATGCCAGATAATACCTGTATAGGCACCGATCTTCGAATCACTAATTTACATCCATCGAGTGGAATTTGCGCGAAATTATTGAAACCCAATTGCCATTTGGAGTCAAGAGGCGATGGATGGGAGGGATTGGATGGTTTGGATGGATGATTGGTTGGATGGGTGGACGTTTCCCAGCCATTGAATGCAGTTACATTTGCTGCCTATTTGTCTCCCATTCCCGCCCCCTATGCCACACGCCCCTGGACGCCCCTTGTGGCCTTCTTTCACCTTGGATACGTGATGCCACGGCGTGATCGTGTAACAATGCGAGTGATTAGTACGCGCCGGCGTTCAAAATGCGCGATCCGCCGATGGCAGCGAACTTTACTTCTTTTTTTTTTTTTATTGCTCCCTCCTCTATTTTTTAGCCTTTGAATCAGCACATTTTTAATACCCTTTAAAATATATTTCGACAGAAATTAAGCATCAAAACATTCATAAATTTCCCTACATTTTGTTTCAAATAGAAATGGAATAGAAACTTGGCACACTTTTTCTTGTGATAAAAAATACTTAAAAAAGGGCTTCAAATGTTATTTAAATTTATATCTTTAACAGTATTTTTGGTGTTTAATTTTGAGTATTTAATCAACTTAATAGTTGCCTCTTTTAACTCCCTTTACAATACCTTACCTTTGCTTCAGATTTCCTTAAAAATTTTACGACTCTCTAAGCTTTAGGAACAAATTTAAAATAATATTTAATCTTTTTTAATTTGTAATATGATTTAATGTGAATTATAAGAACGTATTCTTTTAAAAGTAAAGAATACACAAACATTTCAATTGAAATATCATAAGAAAGGAAACTCTTGCTTAAAAGATATATTTTTTAAACATTTTTTATTACTTTATTTAGACTGAGCATTCGAAATTCGTTGAACCCATTGGTTTTCAATATTTTTTGTATAATTTTACTTTTTTTTTATAAATTTTTTATAGCTTTTGCAGTGGCCTTTGTTAATGCTGTCTGACTGACTGTTTGTCTGCGGCTTTAGCGGGTCGCGAGTTGCAAGTTGCAAGTTGCTGGTGGCATGTTGCTGGTCGCCGGTCGCTGGTCACTGGTCGCTGGTCTCTGGTCGGTGGTTGCATTGCAGCATGCGCCGGCCGGGCAGTGGAGTGAAATGATTTAGTGTGATTTATCTGCGAATTCCTTCTTTCAATCTCTTCTCACGCCACAAAAAACGTCGGAAAGGGCCGAACTCAGTGCCTCCGGGCCGAGACCCGGGTTTTTTTGGGTTTTTTTGTCAGAGATCTCGAAAAGATCTGGCAAGGAGTTGCCAGGAAACGGGGCATATGACTGGGGTTAAGCCCTGCTAAATGCGGCACTGCCACGCCCCAATGTGTCGACTCTCTGGTGGTGAAGGTGTTATAAGAGCGATAATAAAAAATTATAAGCTATGCCCCATAAATTGGCATTTAATAGTTGAAATTTACACTGAATTGACAGTGTCTGGCTAAAGTCTGCGGCCACATGCACGCAAAATTATAAATTATTGCCCACCTGGTGGGGCAGGGATCAAGGGATCGAGAGATCCACCCGCCACCATGATCGGTTCAGGAAAATATATATACTTGTATCTATAAGTACAAGTATCTTTATCTGAGTCTGAAGTATATCAGCCTGGAGCTTCTTTTCCGATTTATGAGCCTTCATTAGTAATCATTTTATTTGGAATATTAAAGTAAAATATTTATGGAATATTTATCAAATATTCAAGACTCTTTTCCTCTTCTTTCTACAATTTTTTAATCATTTTTTATAACGAATAAATAATAAATAAAATAAATAATCAATAAAATCATATAATTTTTGGGACATCTTTTTCTGGCTAAAAAAAAGGTTGAAATTTCCTTGAAATATATTAATTTTATGGCAGATCTTATCAGTTTTTTTCCTGAATTTTATCAAAATCATTATCATCTTGATTCATTCTCATTATAAACCAGGAAAAATATGATTATCTGATACTGGTGCAATTCTGGTGCAATTTCTGGGTATTTTTTGCTCCACTTTTTTGTATTTTAAAGAAGAAAAAAAATACCTTTAAATATTTTTTTGGGGGGTTTTCTTCTCTGTTATCGGAAGATTTCTTGATGTTTATCTTGTTTATGGCTGACCATCAAAGTTTTAACACATTTTTCGGCCCTGTTTGTTCTTGATTTGGTTTATTTGCCTTCGCGGGTCGGGCTCTTCATTATTTATTTTGTTTTTTTTTTCGGTTTGTTTTTGGTTGTTGGCTGTTGGTTTCGTTTTTTTTATTGTATTTTTGGTTAGTGTTTGGCTATTAGCACGGCATTCGCTAATAGAGTACTTAGAGCCGATTACTGGGACTGGGAGACTGGGAGACAGGTAAGGGCCCCGTTAAGGCCCAGTTAATCGCACGGCGACCAGTGACATGATCAGCGGGTTTTTCTTTTCCTCGATTGGTGTTCAGCCTTCGTTAAAGCCCTTCTAGTTGTGCACTGACAAAAACTAGATCATTCTTTGGGGGTAAAGAGAAATAATAGGGGAATATTAAGGTACTTTTTGGCTTAGAGTTGCGTAGAGTTCCCAAAATTCCCACCTTAAAGGTTATAACTTTCTTCGGAATAGTTGAACTAGGAAGCTGCTAGACTCTAAAAATTCCCCCAAGGATCAGAGAACTATATCCCATGTATGCAAAATAAGTTGTAGAAACAGGAACCTTTTATATCAAGGTTTATATCCTTTATGTTCCTTTGCACCACCAAAGACCTAGACCTAGGGCCCCAAAATTTCTCTCAGTGCTTGGCAGATCCGTCGATTTGTTGTGTCAGACAGTCAGGTGAGTGAAGTGGAGTGCAGTGGAGTGCATGTTGCTGGATGTATTAAAATTCCAACAATTAGGGAACATTTCACATGCCTTTCTAATAGCCAACAACGTGCCTGCCAGCCCAGAGGGGATCTCTGGGCCAAAAGGGGGCCTTTCAACCCGGTGTAAAGGGGCTGGGTGTGTGTGGAGTGTGTGGGGTGTGGCGTTGTGTTTTGGCTGATGGCTGGTGGGGTGTGTGTGCACTGAGATGCAACAAGTTGATAGCCAGAGCTAGTCAAACCGCTTTGCTGTGTTCACTCACTATGCAATTTTGAAGCGGAAAAAAAGGAGCAACTCCATGGGGCAACAAAGGAACAGAAACACAAAAAAAGCAAAAGCAAAGCACAAGCACAAGCAAAGCAAAGCAAAAGCATTACAAAAGCAACAGCAAACTGGAAGCAGAACAACAGCATGTTGGCATGTCAATAATCTTGTACAAGTCGAGTTTAAGGGGAAGGAGATGCACTGGAAGAAAGATTGTTGATCGAAAAAAGCACTGGAAACCCCCAGAAATAGTCTCTCTCTATTTTTTTATTGATTTCTTTCAGTGTACAAATAGCTTGAGAGGTCGGGGGAAAGCAATAGCCATGCCAATCGCTTTGGCAAAAGCAAAAGTGGCAACAGAATCCAAACTAGTTGCAACTCCGAGACTGACAGACTCTTGTCCACCAGATTCTTCCCGATTCGATCCCAGCAGAAGAATCTTCAAGATTCTCCAGAGACTGGCTACCTATTCCTATTCCAATTCCAATTCCTATTCCAATTCCGATTTCTGTTCGAGTTCATACGTGACTTGGCACTTCCGTTTCGCAAATTCAGTTGAAATCGAAATCCGATTCATCGGCATTCATCGTCGAT
This sequence comes from Drosophila ercepeae, assembly GCA_018150545.1. Taxonomy (NCBI): domain Eukaryota; kingdom Metazoa; phylum Arthropoda; class Insecta; order Diptera; family Drosophilidae; genus Drosophila; species Drosophila ercepeae. The sequence goes on from JAECWL010000174.1 coordinate 3,792,058, forward strand.
CCGTCAATTATTTTCGCACTCTCCAGCAGTCCAGCAGTCGTCGCATCAGGGGTTTTCCTTCGGAATCTCCTTGTCTGTGTCACGCATTGCTTGAAGCCAGAACACCCACACCGACACCCACAAAACCGACAAACCGACAGTGGGACACTCGAACGTGATCTCTACAGTGGGCACGCAATCTCCAGTGACAACAATAGGGTTTCCTTTTTATTTTTTTAATAATAATAGTCCTAGTAATCCTGACCTTGAAAATGCTTGTAAAATATCTGAAAGTATGCTTTTTATATTCAAAAGTTTCTACAAAATATTCAACAAATGTTTTAAGGAAATGCTTTTATTTTCTTGACTATCTTTGCCCTAAATTTTTTTAGGGATTAAAATATATTTATACAAAAACAAACTAATACTTTTCAATCCCAAAACAAAATATTTTGAAAAGCATTGATAGCCTTATGATTCGATTAAAATAAAAAACCATTGAAGGTCTTGTGTCGTGCGTTTGTCAAGATCTTTGCCCCTGGTTTTTGGGTTTTAATTTTTCCATGGCAGCGGCAGCGAGACATTTTGGGACGTGGCCAGCAAAAAAGTGACGTGAAGGTGGCTAAAACCAAAGGCAAAAGCCCCGACCACTGAAAAGCAATAAAAACCACTGAAAACCATCGAAAGCCAAGCAGTAGCAGTCGCCATAGAATTCACTGACAGTGTCCCTCGCACGTTCCACGCTCCATTGACAGAAAACAAATTTGCATTTGCCAGTCAGTTGTTATATTTTCTATATATCCAAATATATATATGTACGATCCAAAGAAATATATATTAGAAAAACGAAATACATTAAGAAAAGTGCGAAGGGAGTGTGGCAAACATTTCTCATTCGGTTTTTTTTGGCCAAATCACTGGCCAAGAATTCCATTTGCCATTAGGAAAGGTCGCAAATGATTCGCAAATTATATTCGTTTTTTGTTTTTAATCCCCAGATTATGCTCTGAGTCAAGCACTAGAATATGGCAACATAAATCTTTAATAAATAATATATATTCGAGTGTACATTTTGTTGGTAGTAAGCGATTACTCATATCAACAGTGTTTTTTTCGTGTTTCGTGTTTCATAAATGAGAAAATTGCCAAACTCTTTGATATTTAACTAAAATTCCTTTCAATTTGGCAATGAAATTTGTTCTGAACCACGAAAACGAAAATGCTTTCCTAGGCATCGGCATTACGTATACGCCGCATTGGTTCTGTCACAAAAAAAAATCGAATATTACGCATACGCCGTGTGAACTACATAGAATTCGAAACAAACAAAAAAAAAACACATAAATAATTGCCCAACAATTTGCGCTGTCTGCGATTTTTAGTGATTTCACTGATTGGGCCATCTTTTCGCTTTTATCTCGATTTTCTCTAGACTTTTTTTCTGTTTTTTTTTTTACTCGATTTGAAATTCAGTTTGTATCTTTGTATCTTTGTATTTTTCGGTTTTTTGTTGAGGCTTTTCGGTTTGGTTTTGTTCTGTTATCTTGATGATATATCCGCGGCTCCCTCGACAGTGCCTCGCCAGTGCCTCGACAGTGCCCATTGTCTTAATTATCTTCGGATTTCGTACTCATACCATGACTATCTATCGCCGCCGCCATCGAAATGGCTTGACTCATCGCCGTCATCACCCCGATTCGCCTCTAGATTTTTTGGCGGCTCTACCCGAATGCCTTCCTATTGAAATCCTCATTCGCATCCTCACTGTCCTCGTCCTCGTCCACATCCTCCTCATTTCGCATTCCCAATTCCCAGCGGAATCATCACTATCATCATCATCGAAACACACCAAAAAATCATGGCTATAATTTGAATAATTTAAGACCTTTAATTTATAATTGAAATGCTTCTAAAATACTCAATACTATTATTTATTTCTAATCCATTTAAACAATTAATAATTAAATTTAAATTAAATACCTTGAGAGTACCTTAAGAATCTTGAAACTTTCTAAGGGAAGTATTCCAGAAAGTATTGTATTGTCAAACGATTCTGTGTTAATTTCTTGTTAAAAGTAAGCCAACAAAAATTAGAATTAAATCCTTTACTTTAATGAAACTTCCCTGAGTGATTATAAATTGTTTTCTGTGTAGGAAAAATCAACAGCCAACGTCACCGTCCCTCTAATTTCGTTTGCTCTCTCGCAAGATCACGCGCCTCTATGCGAGATCGCTGATAAAATTCTATTTTTTCTTGGACAGACTGTGTTTTGTTTGTTTTTATGAAAACTTTCAATTTTTTGTATTATTTTCTTAATTTTCTAAATCGATGGTTTAAGTTTTTAACAGAGAAAAAGGCAATAAGATCGAAGCTTAAGCTCAGAGTTTGATTAATTTTGAAAACAGAATTTCATCAGACCTCTATATAGTTCTAGAAAGTATACAAAATGTATATTTATTTATATATCTTGATATATATTTATTTCGTCTATAGAATACCTATACCTCGAGCTGAAAACCCCGTGCCTCACGTGTCTTTGTGTTTATGATCGCGTGCTGTTTGCGTTCTTTGTTTGTTTCTTTGGCCTGCTTGTTTGCTTACCTTGCCAACTTGTTTGCCAACACACAGAATATGGCCAGAGGGGTCTCCGGACCGATCCCCGATCCCCGATACACTATATATATAGATAGACCAGTCTACTGGTCCACCTGATTGGAAGGCACTAGTTGCAGATGATTTGGCGCTAAGCGAAAGCGAGCTGCCAGGCAAATAGGAATTTATGGGGTCATCATGCCCGTCTCGTGTCAACCCATAAAATCTCTGGCCCTGACAAAAAAACAAAAACAGATCTCTAATTAAATTATAAAAATAATGAGTTGGAGTTGGGGTTGTAGAGAAGAGCTAACAACTTTGGAAATTGGTTTACGAGTAGATTTTTGGCCTAGTTTTGAAATTAGAGTCATAATCCCAGGACCAGGTGGCATTATCTTTGGCCAGCTTCTCTATTACCAATTCCCATTTATTATTACCATTCCATACCAATCACGTAGCCGCAATTGTTTAGACCAAAAGTCGGGACTGGGACTGGGACTTCGTGACAGAATTGAATTGAAAGGGAAACCAGATTGTTCCAATGCAGGCGGCTGGCTGGCATGCCCATCTATGAATGTAAATAAAATAAAATATATATACGAGAGTATTCGTATTTATTTACACACATTCCGAGTTGAAGAAAATGTTGTTCAGTCTTTTAGCGAATTCCTATTTTTAGCCGTAAAGTAACACCCGCATTACGAAAATAAATATTCCGGCTAACCCAGTCAGTTTTGATGGATCACTCGCAAAAATGGCAGAAATATTTCAAGTATTTGGCCAGTTTTCACGCACCATGAGGCTCTTGTTTCCCAGATCCCAGATGAGCTTTTCCAGATCGATTTCCAATCCATAAAATATCCAATCGAACACGGCCTGCCCTAGGTTAGTGCCCACTGTACGCGATCTGGCACAGTGGGTGGGGTTGCATGGCTCACTGATTATTTTCAGGGGGTGCTGCCTGGTACTGGAGCTTCTGCTGGGATTCACGAAAAAACACTGAAAGTAGTTGGATACACAGAGAAAAATTAGGCTACAATATACAGTAAATACAGGGTTTCTTTTTGGTTGAATGTATAATATTAAAATTACCCGAAAGTATATTTTTTTAGGTTTCTTAATTCGTTTTTTATTCCATTTTTGATAAAAGATCTTCACTTTCGATTAATTTCGACTACTATCGATAAGTTTTGATAAGTTTCAATAGGTTTCGATACGTAACGATAAGTTTGGACAAGTTTCGAGTCATTTCGACTACTTTCGATAAGTTTCGAAAAAAGTTTCAGAGCTTTAATACCAATATATATTTTCGATAAATTGCAAGTTTCGGGTTTAGCTTTTCCAGTGTCTTCCAGTGTCAGATCCTATTGGAGGAGATATTGGCACATTCCTGCGCGAATTCGTAGACAGAGTGAAAGATCTTGGGAAATATCTTTTTATGGATATATAGACAGATATAGACCGTCGACAGATCAGCTGTCCGTCGTCTATTTTGCGCCCGGAGAGAGTGGGTGGTAGATGGGGTTATGGGGCAGCTTTGGGGGCGGCTGACACCGAGAGAGAGACCGAGAGAGAGAGCCCCAACTGTTGCTAACTGTATTGTCGCACACTTTGGTGTCGCCCCGTCTCTGTCGCCTGCCTCTATCTTTCCATCTATTTATCTATCCATCTCTATTTCCATCCCTAGTTGTATCTGTACCTGAGTATCCGTATCTGTATTTGTATCTATATCTGCGGCTGTATCTGTGTATCCGTATCTCTGTGCTAAAACGGCGGACAGAAAACTTCAGTTTGTCAAAGATCGCGACGACCGAACGAACGCCGCTGAAAAAAACGCGCGCGCGCTTTAAAACGAAACAAAAAATCAACGAAACGCGACCGAAATCGCCACGAAAACGCGGCCTGCAGCATGTCCTGTTTCTTCGCCATTCTTCACTTTCCAAAACTATCGATATCGATAACTGGGCGGTAAAACAATCGAAGAGACAGCGCGCGCGCGTTCAGCGACGCCACTGCAAAAAAAAATCGATAACGAAACGAAATTTTTCAACTTTTTTAATATTTTATTAAATATATCTATTTTTTAATGTGAAATTTACGTGCCATTTATATGTGTATGTATTTTACATATATGTGAGTGTGTTTGTGTGTGTGGTAGGGACAGAGGGCGGTGGGGGTACAGGAAGGTAGGGCTATTTGTAAAGCAATTACAGGAAAAAAAAGTTTTAGATGTCAGAAATCGAAAATTATGCTTTATACTTATGATTATTGGTTCTGGAAATTGCAGCTTAAATCCCCATCAAAAGCCATAAGTATAAATGCAACAGTGCGTTACGATACTATAAGAAGAACACACTTTAAGTATTTTCCAAGGAATAAAACATTTGAAGGATAAAATTAATCAAAAGGATGTCAAAACATAAATATTTATTGTTAATTATTAGATATCTATATATTTAAGCAACATAAAAAATTTTTCATGAAACGCACTGTACAAGCACTGTAAGCTCAACACCCTTGATTGCCATTCTGTCACTTTCGGTTTTTTTTTATGATCGCATTCGAGTGGAATGTCATCGGCTTGGCCAATTTTAATTTTAATTCCAATCCGATTCGATTTGATATTGATTCGATATCGGGGGACACACACCTACAAAATGAAAATTTCAAGCAGATAAATAAAAAATAAACCAGAAATGAGACAATTACCCAGGAATGGGAATCGATTTCTTTTATTACAGTGTTTAGACCCAATATCCGACGCCAAAAGGGCGACCTAAAAAAAAAAACCGAATGACAATCGCGATTCAATGAGTTGGGCGGGGAGTTGGGGGAGTGGGACAGATCGATCGATCGATCGATCTGCTGAATGATGAAATTTTCTAAACAATTCAAAGGCAAAACTAAACTAAAAATCAAAATCAAAAGCAACAGAAATAGCAAAAGGCAAAGGCAAAGGCAAAAAAAAAGGCGAAACATTTACAATTCCAATCGAACGGCAATTGTTGGTGACTTGCAGCATGATTCAAATATTGAGGGCGTGCCGGTAAGGGGGCGGGGCAGGGTGACAGGAGGGGGCTGGGTGGGATTGCAGGGGGGGGAAGTACTCGGTATCATAGATTGTTCAAGTCGATGACGCAGCCAAGCATTCTTTCGTGTTGGAAATTGTAATAAATAGTAGGAAAAGTAGGGAATTGTAGGGAATAGTGGGAAATAGTAAGAAATAGTAGTGAATATTAAGAAATACTAGGAAATAGTAGGAAATAGTAGGAAATATATGGGGAATAGTGGGGAAATTGGGAAATAGAAGGGAAATTTTTGGTATTTTTATAACTTTAACCTACAAAACACTTTCCTCTTAAAGTTATTTGTTAACAAAACCAACTTAATAAATCAATTAGTTCCGAGCTTGGAATAAAATCGGTTTTAAGTGGCCGCAAAAGTGCAAACTGAAAAAAAAACACTATAAAAATTGATTCCATCAACTGATCAAACAATATATCGGCGGATAAGTCGGATAAAGACCTCGGCTAAAAGTTAAAAGCCAAACAGCTTTTGGCCTGGTCACAACTATTGTATTTTACTGCCACTTTACTTGCCGTTGTCTGGCAGGCAGCAAAAATTAAAATAAATAAATAAAAAATAAAAACACAAAGCCCTATGCGACGGGCACACATGACGTATACGTGATATTTTTGGCTTGAGATACAAAAAACACAAAAAACGGAAAAGAAGGCAAACAAAAAAGTGGGAATCTCTGTTGCCAGGTTGGCACTTGGCTTAGTCAGCTTATAAATAATGGAATTTCTATTTGGGATTTCAGTCACTGTACTGTGAACTTTCATTGGAAAATTACTTAATCGAAATCGAAATTTCCGGGAAAGGAAAACTACAAATGGATGAAACGTTGAGGGAAAACCTGCATGACCTCGAATGATTGAACCCTCTGGGGAAGTCAGGAGAATGACCATCAAATCAATTCCAACTGACAAAACTGACAAATAAAATGTAAGACAATACATAAATGTGAAAAATATATTTATGTAAGATCAGTTTGTCACACGAATGCTTCTGTTCGGGTGTGCGTTTGCCATTTGCCATTTTCCATTCGATATTTTTATGCTATTTGCCATTTAAATGAATGCGAAGTTGCTTTGATTGGCTTCTAATTTATGATTGACAGTTACAAAAGTCTCGAAACGACCAAAACTCAATGAGCGGTGGTGCCACACAGCGCTGCGACAGCTGCAACAATTGAGCCTACCGCAAGAGTATACACAGGGAGAAATATTTATACCAGAAAAAATTCAAGAATTCAAGAGAGTATTCCCACCTTGAACTGCAACAATTTGAAAACCTTTTGAGTCAAGAATTTCCCCAAAAATATCAAGATTTTCCCCCAGTGCCTTGGTAGACCTTATAGTTAGATATCGGCTTAGCTCACGGTTGTCAATCAAGCTATTAAATAATTTACAAACACACACCATCGACGAGAATCGAATTTATGAACTAACGTCTTGATTTACGTAGTCTTCGCTGGTTGAATGCGGTTTGAAGCTTTGACACCTTGACGGGCATTGTCAAAGAGTTTCACACTCGCCTCTCGAACGCACACACAAACCCGCCCGGGCTCGGACTCGGGCTACTGTTCTATCGGATTACACGGCGTATGCGCAATGTGCCCCGAGCTAAAGCGAATCGAATATCGAACAACAACAAATGCCCTTTATCAGATTGTCACTCTGTCTTTTAGTCACTCTGTCTCACAGTCACTTTGTCATTTAGTCATTTGGTGAGTTCCCCGCCCTACACAAGAAAAGTTGTCTGCCCGATATGGGGCACGTTGTGGGTCTGTAAACAAAATGCGGATACACTTTGAAGCACTGACATAACCGAGTTGAAATTTCCACTGATAAGCAGCCACTACAGTAAATGCATTTGCCAACAGTGGCATAATACTATATATTATTTATTTGCCAATGACCCTCAATGATGATGATGGCAAAAGGTGAAATTTCTACAAACTTTCCAGTAAAGAGGGAGAATCTAAGCAAGAAATATATATATCTTTGATTTCATAAAAAAAATCATTGAAAAAGTACACCAACAAGTATACCAAATCGTATTCCAACAAAAAAGTGAACATAATTTGGTGGAAAAGCCAGTTCAACAACATTTACACCAACTTTTATACCAACACATACACCAACCAATTAAAACCATTTAATCCTGAAAGAAATCATTACTGCAGCCTCTAAGGTATTGTCTGGTAAAAGTTCTACAAAAATGACTAAACTATATAGTTAATTTCCATTCATGTTAGTACATTTGTACCGGAATTAAATCGACGGCAAACAAATGCAAAATCCCTTGCACACTTTTTGTACAAATAATTCCCGCAGCTTTTCTCCTGACACACAAATCATATTTTTCACTTTTCCCCCAAAACAGTATACAGATCGTTCCGATATATATATTGTCGGTACGGTATCTATATATTGTATACCGTATATATATATGGAACATAAATATGCTGTGTGTGTCATGTTGGTACTATGCTGGCGACGTTGGCGTTGACGTCGACTGAGGCAGAGACTGGGACAGCAACAGCGACGTCGACGGCGCTCGCTAAAACTACATAAATCAAAGGAAAAGCATTTTTCTGTTTTCTGATCGTCTAGCAGAAATTTTGCTTTTCTATTTTCTTAATTTTTATTTTGTTGTTATTGTTATTGTTGTTGTTGGTGATTGTTGATTGGTGTCGTTGGTGTTTTTGTTGGTGTTGTTGGCATTTTGTACGCATGTTTCAGGCATTTAACAATTTTTTTGTCTTGTTTTTTTTTTGGCCATATAGACAAGAGACAGATATCGTTCATGCACACAGAAAAATGTATATAGATTTCTGTTTTTTTCAGCTTTTTTTCTGTTTTTTTTTGCGGCGGGGCCGTGAGGCCAAAACATTTATAGGAATAGGAATATTTCAAATTGCAGACGACGGACACGACACTAGGCAGCGCATTAAATGAGGTTGACTAAAAAGCAAAAAAACCCAAAAAAACAGAAAACAGGGAATAAGATCTAGTATAGTAACTGATCTACTTAAAAAAAACCTTAAAAATTTATACAAATTTCACCTTAAAAATCCCCAAAATGAAAAATGCAATCTTCAAAAACAAAATATACATTTTGTTGCCGTGTCTATTGTTAATATTTTCTATTCTATTTTCTATTTATATAGAAATTATTTCATACTACTCTACCTTACACACCATATTCATATATTATGCTTTTAATAAACCGAAAACTATTTTAATTTGTTTTATTTTTAATACAAATGTGACAGAAATGATTGTTAACGATATCGCGAGATTTTATTAGAATACATATTGGTGTGTCTGGCGCCGTCTTTTTTTTTTGTTGATAATGAAATCGAAATCCGAATCAAAATCGAAAACGAAAATAAAGAAATTCAACAAAATTCAAGCGAAGGCAAACAAATTAATTAACTAAATCTTCGACAGAAACCACAAGAATTTGGTCACTTAAAGATACTTATAGACCCCCATTCCCATGTCTTGTATCGCAGTTCCAATTCGAATTTTTCAGTTTGTCATATTTTCTCACATTATTTATTAGCAATACTTAATATATGGTTCGCTTATTTTTTTTGTATTTTTTATTTAGTTTTTTTGGGTTATGTTCTGGTTTTTAATTGCGCTCACACGTGCCGGGAACTCAGCGCCAAGAATATTTATTATATTATGGCCATGATAGATGGAATGTTTCGGCCATAAAGGGATTTCTTTTCGGCCAAAGGAAGTCTCATAGAAATGGTATATGGTAGTAAAAAAATAGGCATTACCATAAGGAATTCCTTTCTAAGAGGCTTTTGTATCCAAAACTTATGACTTTGTTTTGTTTTTTATGTTTTTAAAAGGAATTCTTCAGAATGGAATTCTTCAGAAAGGAATTCTTCAATAAGGAATTCTTCAGTAAGTTATTCTTCCATTAGCACAACATATTTTTATAGATTACCGAAATATTTTGTGGCTTAATTTGTATCTCAAGGATTAATTTTTGATCTTTAAAGTTAGTCGGTTAAAGGCTTATACATTTTTTGGGTTAATCTGCAGAAAGCAAAGGAGCTAAAAGGATATTCTTTTTAAAGATTGAAGATATTGTGTTTTATTTTTTAGAGAATATAGTTAGTTGAAGAAATTTAATTTTGTTTTGTAAATTTTTAAACCAATCCTGTAAGACTCTCCTGGGAGATGTTCCTTTGCCTTTCCTGGATTGGCCCGAAAGGATTTTCCCGCAGAAGCAGCACAGAGAGAGAGAGAGCAAGATGTCCTGAAACATGGGCAGAGGATAAGCAGGTAGCTTAGGATTTGGCCAAGATCACGCCCACGCTGGCAGGACTTTGATTTTAAGGAACTTAAATGAAAGAATTATCTTAGAAAGGCATAGATTTAAAATCTTTTACTTAAATTCTTACTTAAAATGCATTTTTTTTGTAAAATTAAGAAAAGTTTTACCTTTGAGGCGGCTCTCAACATGTTGCTGGCGGTTTTGTAGCAACAACATGGCAGAGTTTTGAGCCAACATTTTGGTGCTGCAGCAGCAGCGGCGTTGGCAGCGACGTCAGCAGCAGTCGACAGGCAGGCAGAGGCCGAAGAAAATTGCATGAGCAGCCGAAGATCGATCCGATCGGAAACTTTGTTGCCAGCCAGGCCGGGCCGGGCCGGGCCAGCCCTCTCTCGGCGCTGTCTGCGCTGCTGCTTGCTGCCTGCTGCCGGCGCTGACGCTGACGCCGGCGTCGCTGCCGGTTGGGCCGACTTTTAGTTTATTTATTCCGCCGCCCGACTTGTGTGTTGGACATTATTTTACCAAACGTTCGCAACACCACACACACAGTCACACAAGCACACACCAACACACACACATATATTTAAATACATACATATATCCGCTATAGAAAGAGAGAGTCGGAAAAGAGAGCGCGGCGCAGCAGCCGAACCGCACCGCAATCGCACCGCATATACACGGGCGGTTTTAACCGCGAGCTATCTAGTAGATAAACAGTCGCCGACTCGCCGACAACTGAACTGAAACAGAAACAGAAAACAGCAAAACAGCAAACAGCGAACAAAAAACAAAAAACACTTGCAAATAAAACACAAAATAAAACAAAAAATAAATTCAAAAACGCCGAACTGAAAAACGAAATCAACGCAAAAGTATATATATATCGAGACGAGCTATATATATATATATAGAAGTCCAAAACCAAATCGAGATTCAAGATTCGAGCTTCGAGATTCGAGATTCACAGAAAACGTTCCGTTTGACTAGCAAAGAGAAGAGCTTAAAGATACAAAGATACAAAATCGAAAAAAAAGATACTGAGTGCGAAAAAAAGTGTAACTCTAACGAATGAAACTCTTTAACTTTACTATTCAATATTATTATTATTATTATTATTATTTTGGCTAGAGCGATATAAAAACGGCATTATATAGAGAATATATAGAAATCCAAATCGGGGCGCGAAACTTGCGTGTGTTATCTAATCTTGAAGAGAAATACAAGAACAAAAAACATCAAGTAGTGCTCTGCTCGTTCGATCGGATCGGGATCGGGATCGGTAACGGAATCTACTACTATATAGTAAATAATAAATAATAATCAGATATAAAACAACAAAATAATATAAAGCGAGAAAAGCGAGAAAACGCGAGAAAAGCGAGAAAACGCGAGTGTGTGCCTGTGTCGACCTTTGTTTTATTTATTTTATTTTTTTGTGACTGTGAAAACGTGCTGGCTGGCAAGCCGGGCTAAAAGTCAATATATATAAAATACAATAATAACAAAAAATATATAAGAAAAGTAAGCTACCGAGCCAGAGAAAATGGCCAACAAGCAAAAGCAGCAGCAGCAGCGGAAATGGTCAAGTGCCGACGGCGGAAGTGAGACTTTGGCAACGGCCACCGGAACAGTAATGTTTCTGGACAGAAGCCAATGCCACGCCCACTCAAATGACACCACCGCCTTTTACACCTGCTCCACCAACAACACCCACACTTGCAACACCACCGCCACGGCTGCCAACAACAACTTGCAACATCACAGATTTATGGAAAAAGAACGCTTGCCAGTCATGCCAGTGATCTGCCACCTGCGCCATCTGATCACCGTCGCCGGCCTGCTCCTCCTCCTGGTGGCAGTGGGCGGGGCCGAGGGGCGGCGACACGCCCCCCTCATGTTCGAGGAGTCCGACACGGGCAGGCGCTCCAACCGTCCAGCGGGTAAGTGTCACCACCATTCCATATTCCATCCCATATCGTATATCATTCTATTCGCCATTTAAGTAAACAGTCGAGGTCGCAAAATTAGTGTAAATATTTCTAGTTTATTGCTAAATAATTCTAGTTAGAGGTGTTTCCCGTTAAAAGACCAGAGGCCAGTGTTGGATTCCGTTTGAATTCCATAAACAATTTCCTTTCTAGAGTTGGATTTATAGGAAAATTCTAAAGAAAAATGTTTCCCGACGGGCTCAAAAAGTTTTGACATTCTTTGGATAGTTTAAACAAGGTTTTAAGGTGGTTTTTTTTCAAGGGGGTTTTTGTTTTAATTTCAAGTCTTAGGTATTAAAAAAATTCAAGAGGTTTTGAGCCACTAAAATCTTAGGTATTCCATTCTAAAAGTCTATGCTTTTCGTAGAACTTACAGGATCAGGAAAAGGAAAATATTCCCCCAAAACAGAGTTCAGCAAAAGGTCCTACGAATTAGTTATAAAATTATCATAAACTTCAAGACTTAATTTATTATTTTCCCCTATAAAATATTTAGTAACCTTTTTTTAAAGATTTTTTCGACCTGCCTTGGCTGTTCGATTGCATAAGTTGCATTCCGCATTGCGCATACGCCGTGTCGGCCAATGGCGGCTGTTCAGGGGATAGCATGGCAGGGGGAAATCCCTTTGCACCACCACCACCAGTGCTGCACCACCGTGTTGCAGGTAGAGAATCCCAAGGCGGGACCTGCTCGCACCCCTAATCCCTGACCCTCGCCTGGGATATTCCCAGCAGCCTTTTATATAGAGTTTTTTTTTATTGTGTAGCCTAATCCGGAAAACGGGAATTCCCTTCCGTTTGCCGCTGCCTGCAGACTCCAGGGCGACCCGAAAGATACAAATCCAAAAGATACAGGCCTGAGAGGCAGAGGGACTCATCCAATTGCAATTTGTTGCAACTCACACGCTTGATTAGTTGCACATTTCCTGTTTGGAAATAAAACACATACATGGACTCCACTATATACTATATAGTATATACTATATATAGAGATATAGTCTACCTCCTAGACTATATATAGTAGAGATCTTTATACTATTATGTTTCCCCGTTTTCTTGATGGGGCTCTGCCACCGCTACTGTTGTTGCATTTTCAATTAAAAACAGATTGCGGTTTGCGTTGCAACCAAACGACTTTGAAACGTTACTCGTTTTACATTTTTTTCCTCCTCTATTGATGAGAGAGATCTACTATTAAAGGTTCTGTTATAATCATATAATAATAACTCTTCGTTATAACTTGCCATTTATAATGAGGAAAGCCCGAACTCATTTCCTCAACTCATTTTTGGGTTAAATTGGTTTCTCGTCGGAAATCGTAGATGGTAGATGGCACACTTTAACGCCCACACAGGGAATAATACATCCTACCAGGATACCATCCGGGGGATACTCTTGGGGGTACTCTGGGGGGTACTCCAAGCCCCACTCACTCCATCCACTCCACCCACAAAAAAAAAACAGATCTCTTGGCATAATTTAGTCGTTATATTGGCGGCGAGACTGGGTTTCTTTTTTTAATGAATGAACGACAAAAACCATGGCAGTTGCCTTTTATTTTTATTTATTACTATTATTATTACCATTTTTTGTTACCATTTTTGTTGCTTTTTTTTGTTAAGAAGACTAATCAAACGTCAAAGACCACGCAAAAGAAGCCCAACAAAACTTGCCAGCCAATTCGTTTTGTTCATTTCGCATTTAATTTAACTGATTAACAAGCTGACCGACCCTCGGTCCCCGCCCTGGCCACCACCTTCTTCTTGGCCCAAAGCCTCTTAGCCCCCTTTTCGGCCCACATTGCCGCCATTCGTCAGCATAATTCATTTATTCAACTGTCTGCGCCGCCCAGTTAGGTGTTAAAAAGTTGTTAACTTATTTTTAATGAATGCGTGTAAAAAACACAACACACACAGCACAACACACACAAAAAGAAACCAAAATAAGGCAATGAAATATACAAGAAAACCAAAAACAAAAAATACAAAAAATGGTTATAAAAAAAAAGATCAAGATGTGCCTACACGTAGAGGAACCTCAACAAGCCGCCGGCAACGGCAAAATCGTTTCGTTTTGGTTTTGGTTTTGGTTTTGGGATCTCTCTGGGATCTCGCGGATCTCTCGGCAAACATACCATGATCGGTGGCAGAAAACGTAAAACGTAAACCAAAGAAAAAAAAGAGGGTGTAGCCGGGCCTAAACCGAAGCTTCAAATACGCTAAAAGTCTTACCAAAAAAAAAATATACCTCAGACTGTGACTTGGTTGGAATCTTTAGAAATACAACTTAAAGCTTGGGTTCTTTTTTCTTCTAATAGCCAAGAGACTATTTTTTAGGGCATTTTCCCCCCAAAAAAAAACCGAAACACGTTAAGACCAAAGCCAAAGCCAAAGACTGCCTGACGTTTGTTTGGGGCCGCGAATGTCTCCGCACAGCCACCCGAAATCGAAATGAGCCACCGTCTGTCCGTCGGTCCGTCGACGTTGTCAGTTGCATGTCAGCCACTCGAAATCTGGTATAAGGGGAGAGCCACGAACGAAATGCAACCAATTTGTTGCATTTGCCACACAGACGAACAGGAGACGTGTGGGCAGAGGAAGCACTTAATGCCCACAAGGTGTCAAATTGCAGCAAACTCCGCTTCGCCCACTAAAAAAAAAAAACCAACAAAAAACCAACACTCTATATATGTATATAAAAAAAACAAAAAAAGTATCTAGAGTCTGTCTGGCGTAAATTAATTTGGCCAAGAGCGTAGGCAAAGTAGATACGATACGATCTCATTGAATCGAATCCGTAGGCTCCACGCCGTTTCCGTTCCAATGAATGAAGTTGCAATTTGATTGGACTAACCAAAAAAAATTCCAACAAAAAAAATACAGAAGAGGAAAAAGAAAAGTTTATATTTTATAACGATGTCTAGATGGGCGCCATCCATCTGCAACTGTGGCAACCATTCTGTGGCATTTGCCATGCCGCATTCTTGCCATGCATTAATTATCAAGTCGCAATCAGCGTTACAGTCCCCCTGGTTCTGGGTAGGCATCATCTAAATTGTGGATCTCTGATAGCTCGACAGGCGGCAGAAAATACTGGGAATTTATTTGCTAGGCTTATAGGGTTTATTTTCTAAAAGATATTGCTTTCAATGGGAATGGTTGTAATAGAAAATGTTGCAACAACAGCTCAGCAACTTTTTAACAACAAATTTCACCAACAATTCCAACAGCAATTCCAACATCCTTCCATAGGGAATAAAAGTCTTAGTTCCCGAAAATTCTATCCCTCCTTCGATCAAATTTTCTTAAATACCAAAAGATATATTCGAAATACTCGAATATCCGAAATAGATGACAATTTTTGTGCCTCAAACCCAACAATTTTGTAATTGGGCATACAATTGCATGGCTTAACAATTAAATTTACCCTTAAATAGTCGCACATGGGCCAAAACATTTTTCAATACATACTTCTACATATACATTATATATATATTTCTATATAGTATATAGTATTTTTTTTCTGTGCAAAAACGCCCACCAAAAATGAGATGAAAGCCCCGAAAAACGCCCGCAAATCGCGTGTCGCGTGACGCGTTTTGTCGGCTGCCCCATTCATTGCAATTCCCAAAAAAATACAAAATACAAAAATAACAAAATACAAAAACCAAAAACCGAAAAACCAAAAACAGAAAAAAAAAAATACATCCTCAACATATTTGTGCAACTTATCAGCGCATTTAAAATTAGCTGGCAACGTGAATGTATTCCGAATTGTTGCTGTTGTTTGTTTTTGATATTTTCTTGCTGTTTTTGTTGGTTTTAGTTGTTGGAATTGTTGTTGTTATTATACCTATTGTTGTTGTTGTGCGGGGCAAGTCGCAGAGTCGCGTGATTTGGTTTGTAAATGGGAAGGAAGGCGAACACGATCGGGGATATATATATGAAAAATGCAAAAACTAAAACCGAAACCAAAAAAAAAGACCAAAAATAAAAATAGTCATTGAAAATGTTTACGGCCAGGCCTGATCTTCACTTGTTCTTCTTGTTGTTGTTGTTATTGTTCTTCCAAAATAATGAAAAACAAGAAATCTTGGGAATATACGAGTATATATGGGATATATCGTAGTGTTTTATAAATGATCCATGGACCGTTTGCTATTTACAGAAGCAAACCAAATTGCATTTTAAAAACTGCCACAATATAGGGAAATATAGAGAAATATAGGGAATATAGGAAAGAAAAACAAAAGATTTTTCGGTAAATATTTTATTTTAAACAATATTTTTAAAACATTTTTTTAGAATACTTCTTTTTTAGAGAACTTTTTTAAAAAACTTAGCCTGTTGTTAGCCAATTTTTTTTACCTTTTACATAAGCCCAAAGCAGCGTAATTTCTATATATGCTTTTATTTTTTTTAGAAAATTCTTGGCCAAAACCCATAAGCCAAAAAAAGAAAGAAAAAGCTACCAAAAAAAGCATAAACCGCGAACGAGCCCCTTTTTTCTTTGGTTTTGAGGGGCAAGGCGGCCTTTTTTAGTTTTGAACTATATATCTTAGTTCTTTAGTATATCTTTAGTATATATATTCTAATAGATATATATTTTTACAAAAAAATATAAAAGTATTAATGTATATAATTTTGTTGTTCTTGTAAACTTTTTTTGTTTTTCAAGAAAAGGTTTTCCTGCGGCTGCGGGTTTTCTTTTTTGTTGTTTGCCGGCAGAGTTTTTTGTTTGTTGGTTTTCTCACTCCCAAAAGTGTCGTAAATTATGAGGCGGAAAAGCCAAAAGAATTCCCGCCCCCACCCAGTTGGTAGTACCTCCACCCCCTCGATCTCTACCCCCTCAAATTTTAACCGTCTCTGTTAATCAAGTTTTCGAAATCTTCATTAGAACTGGCGTGTCCCCAAAATGATTAAAAATCGAAGAAAAATTGGAAATATATATTGCGGAGAGAGAGGAAAGTCTAGAGCAAACATTTTTCATTTCTGTTTGCTTTGCACTTAAATAATTTAATTGCTTATAAAACAAACAAGCGAACCAGTTCGTGAACCATTTTAACAAATATTTCATTTGCTTTTTATCGCTTCTCTATTTTTTTTTTCGAAACTATTCTGTTTTTTTTGTTGTTTGCCGCCGATTGACTGATTGACAGGCCGACACTCGTAGCTGTCAAATTTGTAGAAAACCCTAAAAAAATAATATATATATATATTTAGAGAGACATAAAAAATAAAGAGGACGCCTCGTTGGATTTTATGATTTCCAATGCTGAGCTTTAACATTTGCGCTAATTATTTTGCCACAATTAATTAAGGCGAAAAAATAAGAAAAGAAATATATAAATTATATAGAATATACACATGTGTGTGTGTGGTCTATATATTCCGAAAAGCTATATGCACCGATCTGCGCTGATCTTTTAACTCAATTAAAAGCGCGTACGAGCGCCAAAATTTTCAAAGGCACTTCTTTCTGTCCCTGTACAAATACATATATACCATATACTACATATCTGTATATATATATATAAATAATATATACTATATATAAATATATATATATATAGCCGACAATCCGACGCCGACGTTCTGCGTCATGTGAGTCAGCAGCGTCGACTGCAGCTGCAGCCGCAGCAGAGCCTGTGGCAGCAACGCATTTGGCAATAATCACAATTGCCACAATCCCCCTCTTGTTTTTGGCCACCAACACGATGACACATGCCGCCCTATTTTTGGCCACGCCCCCCTTACAGGCTTGCTGCTTTTTGGTCCTGTTTGTTTCGAGTGTAATTAGCACATTGTAGAGCTGCAGAGGCAGCCACCCACAAAATTTGTCAAAGAAAGCTTAAAAATTATAGGAAAATATAGGAAAATATTTTAAAAAATTCTTAAAACTATTTCAAACATTTTTGAAAGACAGGAAAAAAGGTTCAAGGTTAAGGCTTAAACATTTATTGCTTCTAACTTTTGAAAATAATCTTAGAAAAGGATTTTTTAAAGGTTTTTGAAAAATATCTTTCATATTTATTTACCATTTCAAATCCTAACTTGAAAATATTCTACTTAAAATAAGAATATCTCTTCTTTATAAACATAAAAAGTTTAAAATTTTCGAAGCTTCTTTTTACATAAAAAAAATATTTATCGTATCGAACTCTAACCTGCTTTGAAATATTGCAGTTCAGAGAAAGTTGAAAACTTTTGTCGCCTGTCAAGTGCCAGAAAATTGCAAGAAAGTGCAAAAAAAACAACCAAGACAGGAAAATCTGTGGGGATTGCAATATTATTTTTAACATTTGTTTGCTAATGACTCGTATGCCGCAAAACTGTTTGCCCAGACACTTTCGAGTTGCCTCTTCTCGTGGCACCACAATTTGTTGCAATTTGCTCGCCATCTCTGGTGAGAAAATAATATTTTATTTCTAGACATTTCGTCTTAAATTAAATTTAAAAATAAAATGCCTACAAGTCTTCGCCCCCTCATGCTTTCAAAATATTTACATGAATATTTTGCACAAAATTTTGCGCTCATTTTTCATGCCTTGCTTGTCAATCAATTAAATCTCAATCAACAATAAATAATGCCAAAAACAGGCACAAGTGCACAAACAAACAAACAATTGAATCAATTTGTGCTTAAATTGATCATAATATTTTTTCTCTATATATTTTTGGTTTTGTATTTTTTTTTCTGTTTATTTCGCGGTCATACATCAAATTGTCTAGACAAATTGTGGCAGAAAAAATGAAAAAAAAAATAGGAACTTTAGAAACAATAACAACAGCTGAGGCTGAGATAGAACCAAAAAATGGTAAAAAAAAAACAATTGAATAATAATAATAAAAAAGCCAAACAGGAAGTGGAGTGTCAGGAAAAAGAGAGATAGCATATAAGGCCAAAGATGGCCAAAAAGACAGGTGGCAGTCCCAAGGTGTTATGACCAACATTTTTGGGTCAACAAATAAGCCCAAAAATTACCGAAAACTACCTAAAATTTTTCTACTTAAGCATTAAAATACAGGTTTTTTATTTCTTTTAAATAATTTTTAAAGAATTTCCCATTGGCTATGTTTTTTCAAAGTTTTTCCTAGACTTTTTCTTGAAATTTCCTTCCTTGAAGCTAACCATAAAATTCCCAATTTTTTCGATGGCTTGAAATTTCCTTAAAGCTTCCCTAAAATTCCCAATAATATTTTTGATTATTAATTTAATTGTTATGCTCTTGGACGCTTTCCCTCCAATGAAAAAAAGTTGAAAGATCAAGAATTTGGAATATGATTAATGGACATTATGGGGATTATCACCGTATATTATAATATATAATGCTTTTGATGTCTTGTGTGTACTTTCCTACATATAATTCTATTGCGCTGGGACTTATTTTTATTGTTTTGCTATTTGCTATTTGGTTTTTTTTTTATTTTTTATTTAAATTGTTTCGCACGCAAATAAAACTGGCGCCAATGACAAGAGGCAGAGGCAGAGGCGGAGGCGGCAGCAGCGGCAGAGGCAGAGACAGAGACGGTGGCAGAAATACAGAAAAAAAAAAACAACAAAAAAATTGATAAACGTCGCGCGTCGTTAGCGCCACTTATCACGTATACGCCATGGGTAACGCCGAGCGGTACAGTGGCTGCGCCAACTCAGCGGGTGGCTCCAAAAAATAGACGAATTTTAGGCCACCCGCTATCACGGTTATTCGGCTAATTAGTTTATAGCCCCACCCCCTCTTCTTGGTCTATTTTTTATATAATTTTTTTTTAGCAAGCCAGTGTGAAATATAAAAAACAACAAAAAATAGTGATATGGAATTGTGAATGATGTTTTGCGATAACACAAGAAAGCGAAAAGCAACAGGTGTGTTTGGCTTTAAACAAAAAAAAAATATATATATATATAAAAGAAATAACAATCAATTAGGTTATCTAAAAAGTTTCTTTTTAATTTCTAAAAGCAGCCTTACAATTATCTAACAAAAAACAAAAAAAAAACAATTTTAATTCAAAAGCAAAGATTTGGCGGCTTCGTTTGTTTCGTTTACATTTTTTATGAGCGGCGCCAATAGTTTTAGCATAATTTTCGATCGCAGACAGATTTGAAAATGTATTAATAATTTAACGCGTTGCCTTAACGATTTGCATACGATTTGGTGGGATTTTGCCAATTAAGAAAACAGCAAACGGCAAACACTTTTTGGCCAAGTTAAGAGCCCGAGAGAGAGGAGGTTGGTTTGGCATTTGTAATTGAAAACGCTGCCGGAAGCAAATCAAACGCCTCTCAGAAAATCTGGCGCCAGTTTCTGCTGCATCTTGGCCATCTCAGACATCTTGGCCATCATCTTAGCCAAGTCTTAGGCCCGTCCCGAGCACTACCCACCCGTATCCGTATCAGTCGCAAAACCTGAACTGGGAAAAATTGCAAATAAACAAAACGAATTCATCTTCGTATTGGGATTTAAAGTTAATTAGTTGCTGATCGATTGCCAATCCCCTTTGGACATCTATATATATCATTTTTTTTTTCTCAATTTCGTGGGCGTCTGTCATTTGGCTTGGGTATTTTCTTTATTATTATTAACCTCGGCATCATCTGTTTTAATTTAAACAATTTTTATGGCCAATTGCACTGCGACTGGCGCCAGCAACCTGAAAAAAACAACAGATATATAAAATAGCTTAAATGGCAATTGAGGAAATCAGAACATACCCAAAAATAATCACCGACACAATTCAACACAATTTATTAACTCATTTCGTATATTTTTTATTTATTTTTTATTTTTTATTTTTTACAGTCACCGAATGTCAGTTTGGCAAAGTTCTGAGGGAATTGGGCTCGACCTGGTATGCGGATCTGGGACCTCCATTTGGGGTCATGTATTGCATCCGCTGTGAATGTGTGGCGGTAAGTTGATTATTTTTTATATATATTTTGGATTAAGTTTAAGTTATTGATAGGTTTTCAAAGGATTAAAAGTTATATACCAGCTTGAGGGTTAAAAAATACATTTTAAAGCTGTTAAAGCTCAAAGAAGGCATTGAAACCCTTTAAAAATGTGTTAAAAAATTCAAAAAAAAACTTGTAGACTATTAGAAACCCCTCATTTGTTAACCAGTGTATTAGTTTAACTCAAAATCAGTTGAAAAATTCACCTTAAATGCATTTTGTGGCCCCCGACAAGCCGCAAACAAATTCGGGCTGGGCGGAGCCGTGAGTAAAAATTTGACTAATGACCATCGACATTGGCAACAAGAAACAGAAAACGTCAGAAAAAAAAACACTTAAAAAAATGGGATATCAAATAGAGGGAAAATATGTGGCAGGCGGAGAATTTATGGGATTTTCACGCATGATTAATATCGATTTTAAAGCCTGCCATTCTATAGATAAAAATAAAATTGAAAAATAAATTCAATAAATATTGAAAATCAGAAAAAAGAAAACAAAACAAAAACCAGCCAGTCTATAGATATAGATATTTTGAGAGACGAAAATTAATTAATGCCAAAGCTAGTCTGCGATGGACCAGACAAGCAGAAATATATATATTCTATAGCTTTTATATATCTTTAGATATATAGTCTGGGATATAGCAAATTTCTCCAGTATATAGCAAACTCTTCTTCTGAGTTCTGAGTTTGTTAATTTTTTATGTGCATTGCATAAAAGTCAGCTTTGAAATTAATTAATTATAATTTATGTTGGCTGCAGCGTCGCCAATGAGCACATCATAAAATTATTTAAAACATGTTGCTGCTGTTGAACTTTAAGCACGACGGCGACGGTCTCATCCTCGTCATCATCAAGACATCAAGAGCAGTCCAATAAAAATTAATAATAAACATCAAAAAAAGACAGAACAGAGCTCTCTAAAAAATTCATAAAAATTAAATATAAAAAAAAGGAAATATAATTATAAACAAGAGGTGGATCTGTTTTTTTATATAAAAATATCGCAACTTGATTTAGACCAGATTCGATGTCGGACAAGTTATAAATCAAAGATTTGCGACAGACAGCTCGACAGGCCTGGGAATCTGCATTACTAATTCCAATTAATTTTTTTATTTCAACGCTAGATCTTAATATATATTTTTTATTATATCTTTTTTTTAGATACCCAAGAAACGTCGCATCGTTGCACGCGTTCAATGTCGCAATATAAAAAACGAGTGCCCGCCGGCTAAATGCGATGATCCCATCTCCTTGCCCGGAAAATGCTGCAAAACTTGTCCCGGCGATAGAAATGGTAAGTCTCTACAATATATCTATTTTTTTTTTGATATTTTTGAAACAACAAACAAATGCTTCTGATCATAAATTTTGATAATGTTTCAATATTTTGACACAAAACGGGATTAAATCTTAGACGAAAGCATTTAGTATAGCGATTATTAGTCCCAATCTAAATCTGCTTTTTGATTCTAATTCTAATTCCGATTCTGATTCTGAATCTGAGTGAATCGTTGGGATATATCGGATATATATTTGTTTGTCTGTCGCCATGAATAATTAAGCGTAGCATCGGAGGCAGCTGCTGCTTTCGAGGGGACAGAAGCAGACAAACAAGATATATATCTTCTATATCTTTATACATATATATTCCCAGATATATATATATACATATAGATATGTATATATGTATAGAGAGATATTTGGTCGAAACGCGTAAATTGTTTATGAAAAATTACTTGGCCCGAAATGAAGGTCAACGCTACGCAATTTATATTTCGTTTTTATGTCTCTCCGTCTCTCAGTCTGTCGCCGATGTTATAGACAATATATAGACCACGATTTCGATTCCCATTCCGATTCCGATTCTGAATCCAATTTCTATTCAAACTATTCGCTTCAGACCAACACTTTTCCTCCTTTTTTTTTCTTTGTGCATTTATTTATTGCCTTTGTCGTCGTCGGTGGTTTTTTTTCGGGTTTTGTTTTAATTTTATTTTTAATTTATTTGATATCAGCATGAACGACGGACGGCGCCTGAAGTTGTTTCGGTTTCTATATAATCGGTTAAAAAACAAGAGCATTTCAAGTATTTATTCGGAGGTCCCATTGGGGGCGCACGTGCCGCATTTCAACTTGAATTTAATAGACCAATTGCAAAGCTTTTTTTTTTACTTTTTAACTTTTTTTAAGCTTTCAAATTTTAGTTCCAAAAAATAAAAAATAATACTCTTGTATAGAACTCTTTCTTTGAGACATTTTTCACATAATCAGGCAAGTGCTGGGCTAAATTCCAGTCTTTCTTGGTGGAAATGCATGCTGCTGATGTTGCATGTTGCATGTTGCTGGCCAGTTGCTAGTTACTAGCTGGTAGTTGCTGTGTGGCATGGGGCACAAACTGGTTGCCACCGAACGGGAATGGGGTTACCCCCAAGGAGAGGCGGAGGAGGGGTCGCTGCCGCACATCATTAGTTTCCGTTTTGCGGCAATTTTTCATTTTCTTATGCAAAAAGCCGTTGACCCGCGAACCTTTTTTTCTCTTTTCCGTTTTTTTCCGTTTTTTTTTTCGTTTTTTGTTTGAAAAACAATTTCACTTTTTAGTTATTCATTTTTTGTTGTAGTTGTGGTTAATTTTATAACCATTAGTAGTGGAGGTTTTTTTTTGGAGTGGCAACAACTCGACTCCCAACTCGTTTGCCATAAATAGTTAGAAGGCACGGGCGCGGCTTTTCCACGAGACGAGACGAGACTCTTTGGCTCTCACGCAGTCAGAGCAGGCCATCCAATATCCAATATCCAATGGCCATCCTATGGTAGACCAGCCATCCAGCCAGACCATGGCTATTGTACAAATATTTTCCACTAACAACAAAGCCAAAAGCAGCCAAAGCTGCAACAGCAACCAAAGCAGCAGCAACATCAGCAACTTGCAACTTGCAACAACGATCGTTTCCAAAGTTATTTTTTGCCTAACTTGGTTTTTTGCTTCATAGTCGGCATATTATGCCTACACAGAGAGAAATATCAATTAAACCAAATACATGAAAAGCCTCTGCCAATCCCTGAAGCTCCTTTTCACTTCCAACTCCAGTTTTTTGTAGTTTTTGTAGCTTGCTATCCATTTAAGCGTATCTCTACTGTACCGGACTGTAAGTCCTGGGCCAAGTTGTCAGTGGAATGGAGAGCCCGATGCCTGGAGACCGATGCCTCAAGCTTGAAGCTCATGACATGGCCATATAATCAACATCAACAATTGCCTTACCTTCGTTAAATGTCCATTTTGGGATCGAATCTTTTGGCCTCTTCTCGCCGGCCATCTCCCTGTCCCTTTCTTGTCATTAATTTATTCGCGGTATTCGGGTTTTTTTGTTGTTTTCGATTCATTTTTATAATGACATAACTCGAGCATTTTAACGCTTATTAAATTATCTCATTTGCCGCCACAAACGGCGGGCGGTCGGTCCCTAACTGCCCAAAAAAGGGAATGGGGCTATATGTTGGCGAAAGAGACAGCCATCTATAGATGGATAGAGATGGGTATATTGCAGAGGCACTTCTTCAGGTAGACGATAAAAGTTAACGTTTTTCGATTCCAATCGATTCCATCGACTCGATCGATCCCATTAAGAGGCCCGAGCCCGGGCTGCCCGAGTTGACAATTCAACTTGATGACATCTTTTGTGGTCCGTTTGTTCCTTTTTTATTTTTTTTTACCCCTTCCCATCGAGAAATCTTGATCTGAATTCTGATTTTGATTCTGATTCGAATACCCAAGATCTTGGGCGTTCTTCCACAGCAACTTTGTTGCCAGCACAAAAGGATCGCCGCATTTTTATGGCCGGGCGTGAGGTGCGTCCATCGTCCATCGTCCAATAAAATCTTTAACTTTATCTTTAATCTTTTATCTTTAATCTTTTATCTTTAATCTGTATCTGTATCTTTATCGGTTCTGGATCGCCGAACGGAACTGTCTATTAACCCAACAACTTTTCTTTCCCTAAATGGGAGATTCGAGTTTCAAGATAAAACCAAGAACTAGAGCTAACAAGGTCAGGGGTTAGGCTTGGGTTTGGTTTTATATATTTTTTTTAATATATATAATGGAAAACCCTTTGAAATTTGAATATATTTCTTCAATTTCTTAGAAATTCCTTTTAATTTATAGAAGAACTTAAAAAATCATTTGTACATTTTGCCATCATTTCAAATGATTGTTTTTTTTCTTCCCCCACCGGTTGATTCTCTGTTTTTTGTTGATTTTTTACCTCGTTGTTGTTTTTTAGCTCGTTTCTCGTCTTTTTGTTAATGAGCTGCCGCCAGAGATTCTTTTTGGGGTCTTGAGCCCCACATACCAAATACCAAAGCGTTGAGTCAATCCCGAGGTGTCGTTTGTCTTACGGTTGCGGCTTTGTCGGCTTGCCAGTTCCCCTTCTGTCCGTTTGTCCGTCTGTCCGTCTGTCCAGTTGTCCGACTGTCCGTTTGTCCGTTTGCCTACCGCTACCCATTCCAAACTCGAAGCAACGTGTCGTCGTCTTTGTGCTCACCAAAACTCATTTATCTTGGCTTACAGACCCCAGAAGTGAGGTTTCACAAAAAAAACACTAAAAAAAGAAACGAAAATTTCATTCATCTGCAAGCGCGATTCAAGGGCAGAGATGCCTGCAATGACTTCCAAGCTTGCCAGAGACACCAATAAGCCCCAAGAATGTAGAGCCCACAAATTGAAAAAAAAACGAAACAAACCAGAGGAAAAAAAAAAGTAAGAAAAAGAAGCGGGTAGCTGAGGCCAAAACTGGCTGGCGAAGTGGCTCGTATTAAGATCAGGCGATAAGATCGGACAGCAGAAGCCAAAGAAGAGGCCCAGTCCGAGGTCCGAGGTTCGAGGTCCAGGAACCTGGACCCCAGAACTCCAGATAGTCCCGACCATCCAGAGGGGCTCTCAATAAAATGCTATACAAGGTGTCAGATTTGTCGCCCTTCATTATGCGATGCCGACGTCTTGGCTCCTTTTTTTTTCGTCTTCTGCGTTTTTTTTTTGCGGCTTAAAAAGGTTGGGGATTTCGAGAAGGAGCAGCATAAAATAATCGAAATGCCAATGCGGCATCATCGACAGCCACTCACTGAGAGAAATCCATGAATAGGAGTCGATGGAATATAAATGGTTTCGCAAATATTTCTGCAAGTGCAAAAATCTGTTGGCTTTAATCAGCTTTGGCAATTCTAACGAACTCAAAATGTGATGGTGATTTATGTGTTTCCCTTCGGAGGTCCAAAGATCCGCAGATCCACAGATCCGGAGGTTGGGAGGTTGAGAGGTTAAGTCAGCGGGATGTGAGCGGAAATGTGTCCACCTACTTTCACGCCAGCAAACAAGCATGTCATGTGGATTCCGGGAAGACACACAAACCCATTCTCTCTATATAAATCCATAAACAATGCACTTCCCCTAGTTAGATGTAGGTTACCCCATAACGATGCCTGCATTCTCTTCCATCCTGCCTGCCTACCTGCCACGCAATTTATGCACGATTAATGAATGCCACCTGGGTAGGATATCCTACCTGGATCTTCCATCGGTGGTGACCTGTGGCAGCCATTCATGACCTCCTTCTCTCCGCCTTCACTGATCCCATCCGATCGAACCCCTGCCATGCCATTCACCTCTCTCCATTCATTTGGCTCGAACTTCGAATAATGAATTCCAAATACTGGATAACTGAAATACTCGAATACTCGAATACCGAGTACCGGTACCGAATACTATTCAATGGCGGTGTGACCTCTTTGAAGAAGCATTTGTTGTTGTCTTTGTTGGGAAGACAAAACCCAACTATCTAAATTCCATTTAAGGTCGTCGCTCAGCACACAGTATCTTATATCTGATCTCCGTCTATCTCTATCTTTCAGATACGGACGTGGCCTTGGATGTGCCAGTGCCCAACGAAGAGGAAGAACGCAACATGAAACGTAAGTAGACCAGGTTTCCTAATCCCCAGAGATCTTCTTCCCGAGACTTAAAGCCAAGACACTTGTTGTCCAGGGACCTGATGTCCTTCCTTCCTAACCTTCTCCCTTCGATTCATTTACAGATTACGCTGCGCTACTAACTGGCCGCACATCCTACTTCCTCAAGGGCGAGGAAATGAAGTCCATGTACACCACCTACAATCCCCACAATGTGGTGGCCACAGCCCGCTTCCTGTTCCACAAGAAGAACCTCTACTACTCCTTCTACACCTCCTCGCGGGCCGGACGCCCTCGGGCCATTCAGTTCGTGGACGATGCCGGAGTCATACTGGAAGAGCACCAACTGGAGACCACCTTGACGGGAACGTTGAGCGTCTATCAGAATGCCACGGGAAAGATCTGCGGCGTTTGGCGGCGAGTTCCCAGGGACTATAAGCGCATCCTCCGCGACGACCGCCTGCATGTGGTGCTGCTTTGGGGAAACAAGCCCAACCAGGAACTGGCTCTGGCCGGGAAGGTGGCCAAGTACACGGCCCTGCAGACGGAACTGTTTAGCTCCCTGCTGGAGCCGCAGGTGCTGCCCGGCGGCAAGATCGATCCCCAGCTGGCAGGAGCCGGCGGCACAGCCATCGTGTCCACCAGCAGCGGCGCCGCCTCCTCCATGCACCTCACCCTGGTCTTCAATGGCGTTTTCGGAGCTGAGGAGTTCTCTGATGCCCCGGTCACGGTGCGCATCGAGTTGCCGGAAAGGAAGGAGCTGGTCTTCGACGAAGTTCCCCGAGTCCGCAAGCCTTCGGCCGAGATTAACGTCCTGGAGCTGTCCTCCCCGATTTCCATTCAGAACCTCCGGCTGATGTCCCGCGGCAAGCTGCTGCTGACCGTCGAGTCCAAGAAGTACCCCCAGCTCAAGATCCAAGGCCACATCGTGACCCGAGCCAGCTGCGAGATCTTCCAGACCCTGTTGGCGCCGCACAGCCCCGACTCCACGACCAAGAGCAGCGGCCTGGCCTGGGTCTACCTCAACACCGACGGCTCCCTGGCCTACAACATCGAGACGGAGCACATGAGCACCCGCGACCGTCCTAACATCAGCCTGATCGAGGAGCAGGGCAAGCGCCGGGCCAAGCTGGAGGACCTCAGTCCGAGCTTCAACTTCAACCAGGCAATCGGCAGCGTCGACAAGCTGGGCCCCAAGGTCCTGGAGTCCCTGTACGCCGGCGAGCTGGGCGTCAATGTAGGCACTGAGCACGAGACCAGCCTGATCCGCGGTCGCCTGGTCCCCCGTCCCGTGGCCGATGCCCGGGACTCGGCGGAACCCATCCTCCTGAAGCGCCAAGAGCACGCCGATCCCCAGAATCCTCATGCCGTCGGAATGGCCTGGATGTCCATCGACAACGAGTGCAACCTCCACTACGAAGTGACCCTCAACGGAGTTCCCGCCCAGGACCTGCAGCTCTACCTGGAGGAGAAGCCCATCGAGGCGATTGGTGCCCCTGTGACCCGCAAGCTTCTGGAGGAGTTCAACGGCTCCTACCTGGAAGGCTTCTTCCTGAGCATGCCCTCGGCCGAGTTGATCAAACTGGAGATGAGCGTCTGCTACCTGGAAGTCCACGCCAAGCACTCCAAGCAGCTCCTCCTCCGCGGCAAGCTGAAGAGCACCAAAGTGCCGTCCCACTGCTTCCCCGTCTACACCGACAACAACGTCCCAGTGCCCGGCGACCACAACGACAACCACCTGGTGGCCAGCGGCGAGGCCAAGTGCTTCCACTCCGGACGCTTCTACAACGAGTCGGAGCAGTGGCGCAGTGCCCAGGACTCCTGCCAGATGTGCGCCTGCCTCCGCGGCCAGTCCAGCTGCGAAGTGATCAAGTGTCCGGCGGTCAAGTGCCGCTCCGGACTGGAGCAGCTCCTGCAGCGCGAGGGCGAGTGCTGTCCCAGCTGCGTACCCAAGCGAGATGCCGACTGGATGGGCCTCAATCCCGCCCAGACCGCCTCGGGCAACGCCTCCGAATCCTCCCGCAATCGCGGCTGCCGCCTGGGCGATCAGTTCCATCCCGCCGGCGCCAGTTGGCATCCGTTCCTGCCGCCCAATGGCTTCGATACCTGCACCACCTGCAGCTGCGATCCCCTCACCCTAGAGATCAGGTGTCCCCGCCTAGTCTGCCCGCCGCTCCAGTGCAGCGAGAAGCTGGCCTACCGCCCCGACAAGAAGGCCTGCTGCAAGATCTGCCCCGAGGGCAAGCAGAGCAACTCCGGCCACAAGGCGACGCCCAACAACCCGAACGTCCTACAGGATCAGGCCATGCAACGAGCCCCGGGACACAGTGCCGAGGAGGCCCTGGCCAATGGCGGGTGCAAGGTGGTGAACAAGGTCTACGAGAATGGACAGGAGTGGCATCCCGTGCTGATGTCGCACGGCGAACAGAAGTGCATCAAGTGCCGTTGCAAGGTAAGCATTCAAGAACAATCGATAGTGTGACCAAGTGTCTATAATTTCATAACTTAACCTAGAAAGCTTTTCCTTCCGAAATACTAATTATAATTTATTCTTCTCTTACCTTTTCAAGGACTCCAAGGTGAACTGCGACCGCAAACGCTGCTCCCGCTCCACGTGCCAGCAACAGACCCGTGTGTCCAGCAAACGGCGGCTCTTCGAGAAGCCCGACGCCCCGGCTCCGGCGATCGACGAGTGCTGCTCCACCCAGTGCCGGCGTTCGAGGCGCCACCACAAGAGGCAGCCACACCACCAGCCCAAGACTGGCAGTGGCAGCAGTTGAGCAATTTTCAGAAATTGGCAAGGATTCGATCTGGTTTTGGAAAAAGGATCGAGTCCAGGGGATTCACTTAATCACTCAGCTACTCCGTGCGATTTGTAACTCACACAGACACAACCCACACACACACAACCCACACACACACACACACCTTTAAAGCCACGCCCACACACACACACACACACACTTTAGCAAGGAGTTGCATAAATCGTTGTTGTTTTTTTCAGGACAACAATGTAAACTTGTATTATATATTTCAAAAACAAAACAAAAAACAAAGATAGAGAAAGGTACACCGAAAGAAAAAAAAGAGCTACAAAGCTAAAAGAAGGAGAAAGGTATAGAGCGAAAGAACGAGAGAGATAGAGATCCTGAGAATGGGAAAAAAAACCAGTGCAGTTTGCTTTAAATTCTCCAGCGAAGAATTTTTCACAGAAAGCATTTTTCTGAATTTCTTTTTGAAAAGCCACCACCCCCCAAGCCCAGCCCAAAAAAACACACAAAAAAAACTAAAAATTTAAATTTAATTTATTAAAAAAAAACTAAAAAAAAAACACCAAAAAAAAAGAAATTAAAACTGTACTGAGTTTTGAAAAAACAAAATATTTGACTTGAAAACAAAAATCGAACTTGGGAAATCGAAACTTTTCAAATCATTTAAATTGAAATTTAAATAGAATTTTGAAAGCCAAGAAATCGGGCGTGGAGATCGAGGATCGATGAGCAGCTATCGATCAGCTATCGATGAGCGGGAACATTAACTTAAATATAATTATTCTGATTATATATAAATATATATATATATACAATATTTATATAGATATATATATATATTCATATATCCGTATATAATTTATGAGAAACAAAACACAGTGGGAAACGCATTTGGCGCCTTATGTATGTTGTTATCGACATTTTTGTATCGATAGATATATTTTAGCAACCCAAAAGTTTCAACTGATTGACTGAATGGCAAAAATAATACTAGTTTTTAAGTATGTTTTTTCGAAAGCACAAACAACCAGATATATATATAATAAAAGGAAAACAAATATTAAATCAAATGTGAAATTATTTTTTACTAATTGTTACTCACACACACACACATATATACCGCAACACACATACATTTGGGACTCACACATACACATTGAAGAGTTTTTTTTTCTTTTAATATTATATTTAAAAAAGAATACATTTTATGAACAATTTTCAATAATTATGTACAAAATTTGTTACAAAAAAAAAGAGAAAACTATTTCAAAAATGCCATGTACACATATTTATATACACACACACAAAAACACACACACACACACAAAACACATTAAAAGAACAAAAAAAAAAAAGAAATTGTATTAATTTTTTATTCTATTAAATTATTCTTATTATTATTTTTATGTTTATTATTATTATGATGATTTTTTTTTGTAGTTAGTATGAACATATATATATATATTACTCTATATTTAATGATTGATTGATTAATTTTAAATAATTGATTAATTAAACACGAAAGAATATTTAAAAAACGACGAGGAGCTAAAAAAAAACCTGTACTAATAACTTAAACTTAGTGTTTATGAATTAAAACAAAAATTTAAAATCAAAAACACACACACACACAACACACACACTGAGAATAAAACAAAACTACAAAATCTTAAAGCTTTTATTTTTTTATTTCTTATTATTTTGAATTTCGTTTCGATTTTACAGTCCAAAAAAATTGTTAAAAGCTCAAAATTAAATCAAATTGAGTGGAACACAAAAAAGAATAATAAATAATACAAAAAAGATTGAATTGAAATAGAGAAGGAATATATTCGAAAAAAAACAAATATATATATATATATGCATAATAACAATCACAAATCGTTCGTTTTACTGGCTGGGATAAAAAAAAAACAAGAAAAGGGGAGATAAGTTTAGGGAGAAGTCGGTGTTTGGATACCCTACCAAAGGGTTTCGATTTCTAGATTGAAGTTAGAGGGTTATATCTATGGGATATAGATAACAGATTAAGGATAGGAAAAATAGAGTAGATTCCTAATCCTTATAAGCTCTACGAAAAAGTAAAAAAACAAGAAAAGGGGAGATAAGTTTAGGGAGAAGTCGAGGTTTGGATACCCTACCAAAGGGTTTCGATTTCTAGATTGAAGACGGTTCTAGACGGTTATATCTATGGGATATAGATAATAGATTTTTATAGGAAAAATATAGTAGATTCTACGAAAAAGTCAGACTACCCTTTACCAGAGTATTACCCAAAAAAGTTGTTTGTTTTCTTTTTGTTTTTCTCCATTAGAGAATTATTTCTCTTTTGTATATTTATTTTTTTTTCGCCTTTGTTTCGAGTGATTCGTATTAGGCAACTCAATTTTCGAAATAGCAATTTACAGACAGACACTCTCGGCCAATTATACCTATAAATTATATTATAGAGCAATTATATCTCGGTTTTTATTACCGACACACCAAATTATCCAAATGGTTTTTATTGCCCAGAATGATGATTGCCAAATGCCTTATTTCGCTGCCTCGCCATCTTGCCTCTTGGCCTCTTCCACATTTTGGCCAAAACGAAACAGAGTTCCTCACATGTTTCCGGCCAAGAAACTTTTTCGATTAGATTATACTATTAATTGAAATCGTATGATTTTTTTTGGTTTAAAGAAGATATCTTAGGGTTTTCAAAAAGAACATTTCTTTTAGAAGTTGATTTTATCACAGATGGAAATATCTTTAATTTTGTTAATTTTTATCCGATTTTTAAAAGAATTAGTTTCATGGATTCGTGACTTTATTTTTCATTAATCTATGTCTAAATCTTAGATACAAATTTGGAATCGATTTTTTACTAATTTTTCTGATGAACCCCCTTAAGAAATTTTAAAATTCAAAAGGAACGAAAATATTGCACTTTTTAAGGATGTAACTTGGTCAATTTTAAACCGATTCTTAAGCGGAATACCTTAAAAGATTGGTGGATCGATTCTCTATAATCTTGCATTTAAATCTAAGAAAAAAATATTTTTTCGATATTTTTCAAATTTTCCTGATGGACCCCCTTAAAAATATGAAAAATTCATGGGGAACGAAAATATCGCACTTTTTAAGGATGTAACTTGGTCAATTTTCATCTGATCCTTAAGCGGAATACCTTAAAAGATTGGTGGATCGATTCTCTATAATCTTGCATTTAAATCTAAGAAAAAAATATTTTTACGATATTTTTCAAATTTTCCTGATGGACCCCCTTATAAAATTTTCAAAATTTGAAATATGGAAAAATTTTGCACAAAGAAAGGATTATAACATTTCCAATATTGTTTCGATCCTTGACTGGAATATCTTGATCGATTTGTGGATTAATTCTCTTTAATTATCCATCAAAAGTGTTTAGCAAAGATTTGGGTTTATGTTTTCCAAAACTGTTTCGGGGATACCCCTTGCAAAAATAGGGGGTTTTCATATAGGACTCCTACTTGAGCCTATATTTTGGGTAATTTTGATTTGATTCTCAAGCGGAGTACCTTAAAGGATTTGTGGATCGATTCTTTATCGATTTGCATTTAAATATTTAAAAAAATTGTTGTAATCGGTTTCTTTTTCATGTTTCTACTAATCCCCCTATTTTTCTTTTAAGAAATTCATAACCAAAAGCTCTCAAATATTAATTTTAAAATTATAAACTTGGGTTTTTGTACTGCTTAAATATTTATTTTTTGTGTGCCAAAAACAGAGCCCAGAAAAGCAATCCCAGGCGGATTATTTGGTTTGAACTTTCAGCCCGGCAAATGGAATCAATTCAAAGCTTTGATAAATCAGTTGTAAGCCGGGATTGTGCCACTGCATTTGAGGCTATCTGAGGCTGGTGGTGTTGTTGGTGCTGGGAATGGAATCGAATAATTAAATATTGGCATAGTCACACCTTGTTGACAATTATTGACAGGCTGATTGGCAAACAAATGAATATACTTTTGCCATGGCAAGGGGCGCGGCCCAGTGGCACGACAATCGTCCCTCGATCGTATTTGTTGTATTTAAATTTTTGTGTTCAGTTGTTTTTGTTTTTATTTTCTTCGGGTTTTTGTGTGTGGGAGGTGGTAGGTGGGAGGTGATAGGTGGCTGCTGTGGGTGTGGCAGCTACCGAAAGCAGCCAAAAGTGATGCCAATCTGCAGCATCCCATCCCATACAGCGTCGGCGTGTTTCGTGTTGACATTATCTTTAGAATTTCCTTATTTTTTTTTGGCATTATCATATATTTATTTATTGGAAACAAATGCATATGTGACATTTGCATTTCTGGGCTATCAATTAACCGATTTAGGCTGGCCTCGCACCCACTGTACAGTGAACCCACCAATATGGCTAAAATCCTATCAGCCAGATGGTATCTGCAGTCGTTTATTAATGCGTCACCTCGACAGCCACTCACGACATTTCAACTAATCCACAAAGACAAATAAAATTAAAGGTTTTAATTGGAAATTGGAATAAAGAAATATATCTCATAAATACAAAACATTTTTTAAAGTTTTTAATTAGTTTTTGGGAAAAAATATCCTTGAGGATCCTAGAGTTTCTTTTTCTTTCTATAATTTATTAAAATTTTTTCTTATAGATATAAACTATTTAAAATGACTTGGAAATCCTTACTCTTAATTTATTCTTTAAGTTTAAGGTAATAATAAGCATAAAATTTGTAAAAAAATTGTTAAGACAACCTTTTGTTTCAAAAAATATAAATATAGGCTTTAAAAAAAGCTAGAAACTTCATATGTCAGATTAATTAACACCCAAAAATATATAACCAAATAAATATATATTAATTATATTATTAAAACCAACTTATTCTTTGAGTGCATTCAATGTTTCCTTCTCAGTTTCAGTTTGAAGCTCATAATCATCAATTATCCGGAGCTGTCTTGACTGATTCCGATACTGATACTAATACTGATTCTGATTCTGATTCTGAATCGGAATCGAATTCCGAGCCTCAATACCCAATACCCAGTTGGCCGGGTAATTGCGGCAAATATGCAAAGCATGTGTAAAACTTTATTGATATACAATGTGAATAAACGTTTGCCTAACTTTGTTTTGATTGCAGCTGTCACTGCATTGCACTCGCTGCAATCAATTCACAATTCCCGGCTCTTGATTCACAACTCAATGGTCTCATGCCACGAATTGGCGATACACTTTTACACATTTTGCAGTCTAAATGGATCATGAAATGGTTACACAGAAAGAAAAAACACTATAAGGTACACCTATAAGCTAAAAATCAACTTCTTTGTGACAGAAACTTGGACAAACACATCCAATGCAACACTTAAAAAGCAACAATGCCAGCTTGGCCACACTTTTTTTGTCTAAATAAAAGCTTGGGATTAAAAAGCTTTTAAAATCTTCTTTTTATGGTCTAAAAAATGAAGAAAAATATTCCCTGTGTAAGCAATGATTTTTGCTGTCCACGAAACCGATTATCGTTCTCAAGTGGCAGCCAGACGAGATCACGCAAGGCTTGGGACCTGGAACCTGGAACCAGACTTTTTGCAATGGCTAATCACCGGGGCATACCGTACCGTATGTAAACATATCTGTCAGACTGTACAACAGTACTTATATAGTCAGTCAGTCAGTCAGTTAGTCAGATATAGGAAATGCTGGATAAATCGCATCCAAGACAGGCGATGACTTCATCTATCAGCACTGCGATTGCCTCGCAAGTTGATCTATATATCGGGCCGATGCAAAATCATTATAGCAGCAACAGAGAATAATGTGCAACGGCATCAACTGAAATGGAAATAACAACAAATCGATTGCCATTATGATCGGTATAAATCGGAATATCAAAAAGATTAAACTTGTTTTGTAATGCTCTTTATCCAGAGAGATAGTAAATCTTCTTTGCCAATACATATATCAGAGAAACCAAATAATATTTAAGCGAAAAACTAAACAAATTGTGGAACCGATTCGATTAGCATTTTTGAGAGATTTCTGCGTAAAATTAACACGAATCTGAAATTCTCGATACGCCCAAGCTCCAATTTGGAATCATCTCAATAATTTTCAACGAATGTTTGAAATTAGCTGCGGCTGCTGTTGCTGTTGATTGTTGAATGTCGATTTTTGTTTGGCCACGCGATCTGACATAATAAAAACAAAAATCAGAAGAACAAAAAACAGAGAAAACTTTTTCAGTTTTATGAATTGAAATCCAATTTGGTGCGACGAATCTGGAAGCGTATCTGGACCTGGACATGGCCATAAAATGTTGGCCAAAACAAATCTTGGCGTCGACAAATTTGGAACTAATTATAAATGCAGGCAACCCCAAGCCAAAAGCGGAATGTTCCGTTCCAGTTTCAGTTTTTTTTCCTCCGATCCGACCGATCTCAGTTGGGATTTAAGTGTCCAATCATACAATGGACAATGTTAACATTATTTTTTTTTGGATAAATAAATAATATATAAGAATAGATTTAAATCATTTAAAAAATAAAACTATTTTTTCAATGCAAACTCTATGAAAAGATATTTTAACATGGTTTATCCATAAATATTACTCATACGCAGTGTGTGCTATGAAAAATATTTTAGATAAGAATTAAAATAATAATTATTTTTAATAATTTTAAAGGAATTTATTCTCAAAAAATCATAGCTTAAGCAGAACAAGTATTTGAAAAACCTTTTGAAAAGCTCCTTTTAAGCCTAAAAAGTAAAGAGTGTGACCAAGCTACATTGTTTTTAAGTGAAACCTTTTTAATTGCACTGATTTCGATTCTTTTTTTTGGTATTTTTAAGAATAAACTAGAAACAAATAAAAATATTAATCGAAATATATTAAAATTTCTTTGAAATTATTAAAAAATGTATTTTTAAAATTGTTTCCAGGCCATTGTGCGGTGTTGGCTTCCAAAAAAAAATGAAAATGAAAACAAAAACCGAAACCGAAACCAAAAGGCGGTGGGCGGACAGTTAAAATGCTAAAAAAATGCACAAAGTGGTCATGAATGAAATCTCCACACCAGGTGGAAAGAAATCCGAATCCGAAATCCGAATCCGAAATCCGAATTGGACATGGACATGGAGAGTGGAGCGGCTGGTCTAGAGGCTGGAGAGGATTGGTCGGATGGATGGATGGATGGATGAATGAGTATCCGAGTGGGTGTTGCAGTTTTTATTTGATTGCTTTGGCGTTGTTTTGGGCGTTGGCGTTGCGTCTTTTACCGGCAAAGTGTGAAACTAATTTGTCAGCATGACAATAACAGCCAAAAGCCATAAACATCATAATAATATTCAATAAACATCAGCAAAATGCGCCAATTAAACGCCACCGATTTTGGCCATGTTAACAGACTACAGGCTCCAGACTCTATCCTCAAAACTCGAAACTACAAACAAAATAAATGCCATTTCAAATGCAAAATACAATAAAGAAATCTATATACAATATATGTGGAAACTGAATGGAAATTATATATATTTCACTTTAATTAAATTATAAACGCTGCTGGCTAATAAAATCGATGATGTAAATTGCACTCGCTTGCATTTAACACCTTCGTCTATGGAATTTCATCTATTTTGTTTTAGTTTTTTCTTGATACAACGAATAATAAATACTCTTATATAATCTATATAATCTAAGGACTTTTATTGAAACAAAAACACTTTTCTATACAATGTAAAAAGGCTTAGATCTTAAGGTATATGCGGAAACCTCGGTTTAAATAATTGTTGGGTATTTTTGGGTATTTAAAAGGATATATGTATAAGCTTTAAGTAATAAATGTTCTACAAGAATATACCTTAAATAATACTTTATTTATATATATTTTTTTTAATTAACTCAAAGATAAGGGGAGTTTTTGGTAAATATTTCCGTTTCACCTCTAATACGAATTCTATAGCCTTTCCAGCTTTAAGCTCCTTTTAAATCATTCCTTAAAATGATTATATTTTAAAATCGTAAATTCTTTAAAAAAATATATACATTAAAAGTGTATTACTTAATTCGCTTTCATTAATCTGACTATTTTCGATACTTGATTTATTTATGATGGCAGGCAAAGCCAGGAAACATGTTTGAGTGCCAATTGCATGCAAATCGTATGCGATTATGGCCAAAGCCCCAAAGCAAAGCCTCCGATTTCAAATCCAATTCCGATTCCGATACTGATTCGGTTTCGGTTTCGGATCTGGTCTGTCCAGATAACCATATAGCCAGCCATATATCTTCGATATGCCATTTTCTACCGTCTCCGATCCCGATCCCCGATCCCGATCCCGATCGCGATCGCCGCGGGGCCGTGTAATTGTAACGCAACAATCAAAATCAATTGCTATGTAAATAGAATTGCAAATTAAATTACAAATTGATTACCTCACTGAGTCATTAATTAAAAATAACAACAATAAAAAAATACTAATAAAATATAAACAAATTATTAATGTGTTTAAAGATAAGGAAGGGAAATCAAATAGGAGAGTAGGAAGTGATTAAAAGAAAGGGATTTAAAAAGTACTTACAGCTTAAATAATATTTTATTCTAATATATTAAGTAAAGGTTTATTATTTACTTAATTAAGTAAATTTTATTTAACAATTACTGATATATTTTTCAATAAACTAAAAGGCTTGTAAAACTTTATCTGTTTTTGTTTGCTTTAATTTGTATTATTTAATTTGTAATTATACAAATCATAATTTATTTTATTTAATAACCATAATTAGTTAAAAATTGATAGAAAATGGTATTAAAATTTAATGAAAAACATTAGTCTGGTAACAGCAATTATTGCTTTTGCCATTTACTATTTGCCAGCTAATGGCAATGATAAAATGTTAAGAAAAATGCAGTGGCTGTTGGTTTATAAAAAATCCATTTAACAAATGCTCCAATTAGCATTGTGGGTGGGTCAGTGGTTTAGTGGTTTAGTGTTTTAGTGGTACAGTGGATACAGTATTCCAGTGGTTCAGTGGTTCAGTGGTTCAGTGGTTCAGTGGTTCAGTGGTTCAGTGGGTGGCTGACCAAGTGGCTTGGCTTGGCAGTCGGTTTGGCTGAAGTGGCCGCCCGTCAAGAAAACAAATCTCGGGCTTGGCACTCAGGAAGGAAACTCTTGTTTTACAATTTTAATCCATTTTTTTAATGCCCTAAAAATTTGTAAATAAAATAATTAGAAACTCAAAAATGTGTGTATATTTTTTATATTTTTGTCTTGTATTTTTTTCTATACACAAAATGTTTAAAAATCTAAACTTTTCAGATCTGTGTTTTATTTTCCCCCTATTTTCCTTCAATTAAACTTGACTTAAAGGGTATTTTAGGGTATTTTAAAGACCTATATAGCGTCTATGGATATCTTTATATATATCCAATATATTGGTCCATGATCGGCTGACTGGACTGGACTGGAGTGGACGTCATTGTCGTTGGCACGACATTTGCTTAAATTATGGACAGAGCGCCCGGCGGCCAAATCGAGGACAGTTGCTGGCTTCGCCTTTGTATCTGTATCTGTATCTGAATCGGTCTTTGTATCTGTCTGTATCTGTATCTCTCTGGGTAAATGTATCTGCATTCGTATCCCAGTTTTGGGCTCCGATTGAAGCGGCTTCGATTGTATTTTGATATTATTTTGGGCCGTGCCCAGGCGCTATGTCAATCATCAGATCAGAAGTTGTGGGGCGGCTTTTTGTCTTTCTGCTGCTGTGGCTGTCTCTTACCATTTTTTTCTCTTTGTGTATTGTAGTATTTTTTTTGTTGTTCTGCCAAATAGGGGGCGTGGCCGACCCCAAAAAGACAAGCTACTTGGTGTTGTTGTCTTTCATTAGTCGTGATTAGTTTTGAAAAGGAGCACAAAATGCACAAAAATTGGCAATTTCAGTTTAATGTTTGTTTTGGCCAAAACGAAGAATGATACCCTATAAAATTAAGAGGTATATTGGGGTCTTTAACCTGTATTTTTTTCGTATTTTTTTTTAAGAGGTTGAGAAGATTTTTCCTTGTGGAATTGAAAGAATTCTCTGATAACTCTGAAAACTTGATAGCTGGTTTATCGCATTTAAAGGGTATCCTGTCTTCGATCGAATCGCTTCGGCTGCATTCTTAAATGTTTTTTTTTTGTTGTTTTCTTAATTTGAAGTCGCGCCACGCGCCACAAACACAACACAAAGCCAGAGCCAAAGCCAAAAGCACAAAAAACACGCCACTCGGACTTGACAAATTGCGAGCAACGTTTACAATTGAAACAATTTAATCAAACAAGAGGCAAGAGTTGCACAAACCGAAGGGGCGTCGGCATCGGTGGCAAATCAACAGGAAAACAGGAGAAAAAAAACCGAAGCTGAGTTGCATATTTTGTTGCCTCACTGTAACGGCAGCCACCGGCAGCACAAAAAATAAATAAATAAATGAACAAAAATAAATAATCAAGACTACAAAATGCTGACAAATTATGTGAATAGCGAAAAAATAAACAATTTTTTAAACCATGGCTTAATTTCTGTGGGAATTTTAATTTAGATTGAATCGTTTTTTAAACGGTTTTAGTAGATAAATAATTTGGAAAATGGAATTTAATAAATTTCGATTTTGAAAAGAAAGCTTTTAGGTTTATTTAAGTTTTCTCTTAAAAATAAAGATATTTTTGTAACTACAAAAATATATTATCTATAGGGTTATATTTATTACCAAAATATATTAATAAGAGCTCAGGTTTTTATACAAATTAAGAGTAAAGAAATAAAGTTGTTTTTTTTTAAGAATAAAAAGAACTTTCAACTTTTCCAAGGCTTTTCCAATCTTTAAACTAAATTATCCAAAATCCAAGTTAATTTAAAAATACTTATTTGAACCCAAAAAAATTAAAAAAAAATATATATTTAATGAATTAAGCTGATAATTAAGTCATCAAAAGCTGAATCGCTCCAGATGGACGGAATGTATTGGCTTGGTAACTGGTTGGGGCTGGGGCTGGGGCGATTGAATTAATGGCTAAAAAAGCTTAGACGACAGCCCGTCGTCGTCGTCGTCGTCGTCGGCGGTTGTCTTGACCTTTTTAACCCACTGACCACCTTAACCCGCTGGGGCCCCTTTAACCCTTAAGCCACAGAGTCCCCTACCCTCTACCCCATACCCCCATCAGGCATGTCATCGTGTAAATGGAAATGAAAATGTTGATAAGCAGACTTGATCGGATGAAAGATATATATATAAAAAATATATATATAT
The DNA here is from genome assembly GCA_018150545.1 of Drosophila ercepeae. Lineage (NCBI taxonomy): Eukaryota > Metazoa > Arthropoda > Insecta > Diptera > Drosophilidae > Drosophila > Drosophila ercepeae. The sequence goes on from JAECWL010000174.1 coordinate 3,832,941, forward strand.
ACAATATATCTGGAATATTTGAAATGCCGATGGGCAAACACATGTCGACGGCTCCTGCCACAACTAGAAAGAGAGGGCAAGAGCCCGAGCAAAAGAGATAGATGGAACAGGTGAATGATTAATGTGCATTTAATTGGCGGGGTTGTTGAGAAAACGAAGAGCTCGTCCGGCGAACGAGATAAATTCGATAAATTCACACTAAACAGTGGGTTGCTAAATGTTTCCATTTATTAAAGATTAAATATATAACAAAAACAAACCGGCGAACGACGAGATAAATAATAAATAAAGTATTGAGTAAACAACATAGCACCGATCTTGTCTCATTTGCATATCAACTTTTCGCATTAAATTCAATTGAAAGCTTTTCTCACTTTAGCATCATTTTGAAATTCAATGAGCCGCCCTCGTAATACCCGTAATACCCGTAATACCCCCCCGGAAATCGATTCTCTAATGTATTTATTGCCATCGGATGCGAACACAAAATTTATGATGGCATTAAGCTAATGTTAAATGTTAAATGCAAAATTTTAAAATGCAAAAAATGCTAAATTTATAGTGTTAGTTGTAATTTACACGAAGCACAACATAACCACCCCCGATTCCGTATAATTCCGATACCTCCTGGTTATATATTAATAATAATATTAGCATGGTTAATTATATTATTTTTTCTGCTGTCAGTTTAGCTGCAACGCATTTGTTTCTCACTTCCCATTTTTTTTTTATCGAACAACAAACGCCTAATGATAGCTAAAGCGATTCCGATCTTGATGGATTGACTTTTGGTAGGAGGGGTCTCGTCTGGTCTGGTCTGGCACTACTTTGTTCGGCTTTATAAATGAGAAATCTCCACAAAGTGTCTAAAATGTCATTAACTTCCACTTTTAAAAGCTAATTCATTGTTAAAAACATAACTTTTTTAAGGTACGTTCGAGAATATTGGTTAGTAACGGGTATCACATAGCACATAGTATTGAAATCCATGGGATTATTTAGAAATAACTATTATAATTATATTAGAAACTACTGTTTTTAATAATATATTTAAAATTAAACACTTTTGTGTTACTATTTAAATATTTTTTATTATAAAAAAGCAATAAAAATTATCTACATGAAGTAACTTTTTAAGTTTTTTAATCTGTGATGAACTTAAATGTCATTTTGAACTGATCTAATGAAAGTCCTTAATTTAAATTTTCATATATAATTTTTCTTATTTATATATAGCTTTTCTATTTAAATAAATATTAAGGATATTGGAATATATATTTTTATATACACAACATTTTACACAAAAAAAACAGCGCCTCTCAATGGCTAACCCAGATACTAAGCACCAAAACGTTTCATATAGATGGCGCTGTGAAGAGTGAAACATTTTGGCGCCTTATTATTTATATTTAAAATTTAAAAACTCTTATTTTATATTTAAAGTAACTATTTAAACATGTAAATCCTTTACCTGAGTGAATTTTTTACCTGAAATTAGATTGTTTATAGTTTTTAATTAGCAAATAAACCCAAACTATTAACATAATGAATGACACATGTTTTCTCCAGAATTGAAAAAAACACTAATTTAAATTTAAATTAAAATTCCAATTCAACCACAATATTTAGTTTATTTATGTGTTCGTTCAGCGGTTTCGTTTCCCCTAAAAAAAGAAAGAATGTTTTTTGTGAATTCTGCGAACCATAAAACAGGAGTAACGAAGCAAGTAATCTCATGGATGCGAAGAAGCCACCACATGTTGGAGATACAGATACATTTGAAGACGACGAGCGTATCCATCAGATACGCATACCAAGGGCGTAGCTGGAAGATGTTTTAAAAGGGATTGGTTAATGGGGATTTCCATATATTTTTTTAAGGTATAAAAAAGTCCCTTAAACTAAGCCTCTGACTTGATGCATGAATCTCACATCCGGAGATCTTTTGGAGCCCTCCAAATTTAACGAAACTGTTACATTTAAAACTACTTTTTGAACTCTTAATAATTAATTTTTTAAATTAGAATAAATCTATAAGAATAGATTGAATTCATAAAGGTTTTAAGACGATTTAATTTAAATGAAAAGCCTTAAAAAACCAGTATTTTTTATAATTTTTTTTATAATTTAAGTAAACCTTGTTTCTTTAATATTTTTTATTAGATTTTAGGTATTTTCAAATGAATTCTATTGATCACTGTAAAGTATATAATTTTGAACGCATGTCTGACCGCCTAAGAACCAGCTGCCGAGAGTATCTGAGCAAAACGTATCTGAGAGATACTTTCGCAGCGCAAAGGTAGCCGCCGCTCTCTCCAACTCTCTCAGACTACAGTGAACTCTATATAGTTTAAATGTTTATTTTACTTTATTTAAAGATTTAAAAAAAAAAACCTGAATTTTATGTTGGATTTATTTATTTTCTAAAAAGAGAATTGAAATATTTTGTATGTGAATCATTAGAGGCAGGCCTCACTGTATGCTCTCTCCGGCAAACAAGTTGGCTAAAGTTGAAAGTATCTCGCGGATAGGTATTTCTCAGATACTCTCGCCAGCCTGGTTCTTGAGCGGTTAGCGACTGTTGCTTTTGGTTTAGTTCTTGGACGGATCTCAACGTTTTTCGACGCTTTTTTTTTTAAACGAAAAACAAAAAACCGAACCCCAACGCAATGAATTCAAATACAAAAAAAGTGAAATTGCAAATGATGAAATTTTGTTTTGTTTAATAACAAGTCGGTTTTAATATTCGAGTGTGCGTGTTACGGAATATCGGAATATATATACAAATATATATATGATTTTTTTATTGTTTTCGTGAACCGACCTTTGCGAACTTATCGTCGTAACAGGCAACAACATCAACAACAACAACAAACAGAGGCTAATAATAATTAAACAGCGTGTATGGTGTGTGCGAGTGTGTGTGATTTTGTGAGCATAAGATAGTGTGTGTTGTCTGTTTTTTTTTTGCGGAGACACACACACAAAAAAAAACGAAAAAAAACGCAACAAAAAACACAAAAAAAGAGCCATAAAAAACGAACATATACTAATTGTCAACAGTTGAGCAACTTGTTTAAATTGCAAAAAAAAAATAACCGACAGTACCGAAGAGATACTTCATCCAGAAGATACTCTAGTCTCTAATCGCAGCCAATTGGAAGATACATTTAATCCAATTGGATTATAAATATATATATACTTCCTTTGGAAGTTAATAAAAAGGTGGATCATCCGATCCGATCGATCAACGATTTTCGCGCACTTTTTGCCTTCGCATGCGAATTGCTTGGCCCAAACAAAAAAATAAGTCCAGACACACTTAAAGCCAAATTGCTAACTGGGCAGTAATATATAGAAACGTGATCGGTTGCAAAAAATAAGAGAAAAAACAGGTAAGTTAAGTTTAATTAATTTCGGATGACATGTGTCTTTAAAGTGGATTCAAAAAAAAATGCTTCCAAAAGATGATTCAAGAACTAAGTTAAGCTTTAAAAACATGGGATATATATTAACGTTTACCCTAGGGAATCATTGCAAATACATTTAATCTATATTAATCCATAGGGATATTAAGTATAAACCTCCAGCAAATCCCAAGAGATTAAAACAAATTATAAAAATCACGAAAAATTCTGCAGTCAAGGTCTGTGGGGCCCGAGGTCTGGGGTCTGAGCTGAAAACCAAACACTTGGGCATTAAAAAGTTCACTAGACCCACTGATCGTCTGCCGGATTACGAATTATAATTCTTGATTTGAAAGTATACCCTTCCACCGGCACTAAAGCCATATTCCAGATGATAAGCAAACCCGGCAAAAAAATGAAAAATTTCAATAAATCAGGGGTCTTTAAGGCTTATCTCCCCCATTGAGAGAGGGACTCTATACTATGTATGTATATATTTGTAGACTATCTGAGCGGTTCAACAAACCGAAATCGTTGAGGTAAATAGAGCTAAAACCGATATATACCATCGGGCTCGGGCTGGGTTGCATAATGGAGATACGCACCGAAACAGGTGAGTCAGTCCAATGGGAGAAGGTCAGACCAGCATAGGATTTGCAAAATGGTTTTGCGTCAAGAAAAAATAATACTCTAAGGAGAACTAACGAATTATAAATACCCTGGGAGTTATATAGTATATGGGATATATATTCTACTGATCCCAGAAATTATCCCTTAAATTAAAAGAAGTTATTTCTTTTTTTTTGCTTAAGTATAACTTTTGAGAATCGTGGAGAAGGGCTTGGTAGTTTTTTTTAATACTCTGTTTCAAGGGTATTATTTATAAGAACTGAAAACCTAATAATATTAATGGTTCTAATGGAATGCTTTTTGTTTTTTTGCTCCAGTTTACGTTTGCCGGCCTTTGATTTGTAAACCAAATAGTTTCCTCCTCGAGATGTTTGTTTATTTCATTAGCATTTCGGATCGGATCGGATATGTGTTGGAGAAGTAAACTCAGTGCCGGGTCTATAGCCGGGAGAGGTGAACGTGTTGGGGTTTCAATTGACGGTAGAAGTAGAATAGAATCAGCGCCAGGTCGAGATTTGTACAGAGCTCGGAAAGGTGTCCGTTTTATGGTGTACTCTCAGTTACCGGACAAAATGGAACAAAACTGGACAATTACCCGACATTCAATTTAGTTTAAAGCGAACACCAACGCGCGATCGCCTCAATTTATAAATAGACCCACGTCTGGAAGTCTGGGCTCTCGGAACGTTTATTTTTCAAGCGCGACTCAAGTACTATTAAGTCCCGCACCTCCACAAAAAAACAAAAGAAAATAAAAACAAACGTTGTTGAGTGCCCGGAGCACCCAATCACTGGACCACCACCGGACACCCACCAGTGCGTTCCGCTAATGGAAAACAATTCCAGGAAACCACCACGAACCACTATACCCAGTCCCAGTCCCCTCCCTAAAAGTAACTCAAATATTTGCCATCATATTTCGATTTACTCACGCAAAGCCAAGTATTCGAATCTTTTTCCCCCGAAGGAATCGAATTTCTAAGAAAATAGGTGAATCGCTAGAAAAGAGTTGAAATTGAAAGCGTATTGAAGGGAAAACTGAAATGCGATTCCACAAATAATGATTAATACATTTGCATAGAAACGAAACCAAAAGTATATAGATTTAAGATCTTATTTAGTATTCCTATAAATAGCCTCACTTAAGTTTAATCGGTTTAGAGAATCTACACTTGAAATATACAAATAATTTCGAAAAAAACGTACCCCTTTCCGGCACGTGGCAAACATTTAACTAACGCTCCCCCATTATTTCTGTGCTGCTGCTGCTTTCTCCCCCAGATTTTCCCATGACTGCCACACGCTAGACCCTCATCCATAAATAGAGCCCGGCTACGGATAGTAATCCGTAATCCGTAATAAATCCATCATGTTCCAGCACACGATGACGAAACGAAAGACCCTGCTAATCGCCTGCTTTGGCATAGCCCTGGGCTTGTGCATCGGAACGGCACTGAAGAACTACCAGGCCCTGGAGATGGTCAAGCGATGCAGTGTACGGCCCACGAATCTGAAGACTCCGGAGGAGATCATTGGCCTCAGCGAGGAGGATACCATCCAGAATTCACAGAGAAATCTCGTCTTTGTCGGAGTGATGACGGCCAAGAACTTCCTGGAGGGACGGGCCCGGGCGGTTTATGACACGTGGGGCAAGGAGGTGCCTGGGAGGATAGCATTTTTCAGCTCCGAGGGCAGCTACTCGGAGGATCTGCCGGTGGTGGGCCTCAAGAACGTGGACGATCGCTATCCGCCGCAGAAGAAGTCCTTTATGATGCTGTACTACATGTACGAGCACTACATCGATCGGTTCGAGTGGTTCATCCGGGCCGACGACGATGTCTACATGGAGCCGGACAAGCTGGAGCGATTCCTGCGCTCCATCGACAGCTCCAAACCGCAGTTCATCGGCCAGGCCGGCAAGGGCAACAGCGAAGAGTTCGGTCTCCTGTCGCTGGAGTTTGACGAGAACTTTTGCATGGGCGGTCCTGGCGTGATCCTCAGCAGTGAGACCCTCCGCCGGGTGGCACCGCACATCCCCACCTGCCTGAAGAACCTCTACAGCACCCACGAGGACGTCGAGGTGGGCAGGTGTGTCCAGAAATTCGCCGGCATTCCCTGTACCTGGAATTACGAGGTGAGTTATTATTGATGATCAAATTTAAATGGAAGTTATAAATACCTCGGGATTTATCTTTGGACAATACGTGGGGCTTATCCGGACCACCTTAATCTGCAGACTGCAATCTCTGATTGATGATTCTCGATCAATCTGCATCAAAATCTTGGCAAAACCAACTTTTATTGGGAAACCCCTTGAAAATACTGGTTTTTCCTTTATGACCCACAGCTGAAGCTATATCTCAGCCAATTCTTATCCGATTCTTAAGCGGTATATCTTAAAAGATTCCTGGATTAAATCCCTATCAATCTGCATCAAAACCCCGGAAGATAATATTTTTCAGATTTTTCTTAAAATTTTTGTGGTGAGACCCCTTGTAAAATCCTGGTTTTTCCTATATAGCTCACAATCGAAGCTATATCTCAGCCAATTCTAACCCGATTCTCAAAAAGAAATACCTTAAAAGATTCCTGAATAGATTCCCTACAAAGCTGCATTAAAACTTTGAATCAAAGCTTTCGTTCGATATTAAAAAAATATTTATTCGGCAGACCCCTTGTAAAAATCGAAACATTCTTACATGACCCAAAATCCTCTTCCAAGTCTTGACAAATTTCCATCTGATCCTTGTGCCGATAAAGTATATATTTAAACGATAACCCCCCTCTAGATGCAGTACATCCTGCGACACAATTCGAGTGGAAGGAATGCCTATACAGGAAAGTTGAAAAGAAAGGAAATCCATAATGCCATAACCCTGCATCCAATCAAACAGGCGCCACTGATGTACCGACTACACTCCTACGTACAGGTGGGTCTGGCTATATTAAATCTATTCCAGTTATATTAAAATATATATATTGAAAAAGGGTTTGAAAGCTGAGGAAATGCGGCAGGAATCGCTGCTTCTGCATAGGGATATCAAGCGGATGGCCACATATCTGGAAGTTCCGGACGAAAGCACCTACATGATGCCCAGCGTGTCGCCGGAAAGTGATTCGAACAAAAGGCATTTCCAGGATCACAATATACTGGGTGAGCTAATCTCTTAAAATTACAAATTTCCTTCACTTCAAACAATGTATTTGCAAAAACCAATGAACAATACAAACAAAAATTTACACACTTCTGTAAAAGTTAAGGGAAGAAACAATAAAGGGAGCTCTGCCGTGGGGTAATTATTTTAAACTCTAACTAACCAGGAGCCTGGCCCTGATTGCAAAGCGTGGCGCCATCGCCCAAACAGGCGGCATAGCCCATCAGGTGGGGCAGGAGGTTCTGCTCCATGACGCCACCAAAGAGATGAGCCTGGGGTCCGGTGGAAAACACAACCACATCCTCGCCCGAATGGACGCCCTTATTTCCGAGTATGTAGCTGGGCGTGAGGGAGGCTATGGTTGGGGATTGGTGTTACTCGAGATTCGTTTTACTTAGTCCTTTGGTTTTACTTACTTGGACCCAGGGATTTTTCGGGGCTTTCACGTTTTCCGTCCTTGCCCAGGCTCTGCCACTTGCCAACCGCATAGTTCAGGGTGCTGTACGGCACACCGTCCACGTCCACTTGAGCATCGCCAACGCCTAGGATGGAGGTGCCTCGCTTTGCATAACCGGCCATCGACAGGGTGTGGGCATGGTCGGCGGTGACCACCACCAGAGTCTCCTGCGGATCCGTCATCTGGAGGACAGTTTCCAGTGCGGCATCGAACTCCAGCAACTCGTCCAGGGCATAACCCACACGGGTATCATGATGGGCATGATCTATTCTTCCGCCTTCGATGAAAATCACGAAACCATTGTCATTTTTCGCAAGTTTCTCAAGAGCAGCCGCTGTCATTTCACTCAATCGTGGCTGATCCTTGGGTGCACCCAGGTGATACTCCATGTGGGAGTCACTGAAGATACCCAGTAACTTGCCGCTTGAACCGCTGCAGCTTTTCAGGTCCGCCAAGTTCCGGGCAACGCAGCCCTCGGGATTCTCATCCTTCCAGAGGGCCACAAGATCCTTCCCATCCTCCCGCTCCGTCGTAAATTTCCTCAGACCACCGCCAAGTATAGCCTGGAAATACTCGGATAAATTATTTTCCTCGAATATATTTCAATAAAAAATAGTCTTACGTCAAAATTACGGCCTGGTTCCTCCTCCACTAGCTGGCGGGCAATCTCCAGTTCCATTTTCCGGTCGGTCACGTGGGCAAAGGTTGCAGCCGGACTGGCGTCCGTTAGCTGGGTGGTGGTCACCACACCCGTTGCCTTCCCCTCCTTTTGGGCCCACTGGAGCAGCGACGTGACCGGCTCCTCGCTGGCACTCATGCCCAACCAGCCCATGTTGGTCTTCACGCCGCACAGGTAGGCGGTGGCCGTGCAGGCCGAGTCCGGGATCTGTTCGTCGACGCAGTACGTCTTGGCCATTCCGCTGAAGGGGAATCGCTCCACCGCCATTTGGGCACTCTCGCCACCTTTAAGGATGCGACCCGCTGTCCAGGTGGTGATCGACAGCCCATCACCCAGGAGTAACACCACGTTCTTGGCCTGCCGAGGATCCCAGGAGATGTCTCGTGTTCTGGCCAGGCGCTCCTTTAACTGTTGCTGCGCCTGGATGTTCCAGTAACTCGCTGAAGCTTCTCCATTCACGGTTAAAGGATGTAGTTGAAGGAGGATCAGCAGGATCTGCTGGACCAGCAGCTGTTTCTCGGGAAACAACATGTGGCGGCTTTAAACGGGTGAACCCGCTTCCTAATCCGTAACTGAAACGGAATCCGGATCCGAATCCGATGTAACTGACTGTGGGAATGGGACGTCAGTTTTAAAGGGCCGACTCGGTTGATGGGAAATCAGTAGAGCACCTGGGGTGTAAGAACTCGGATAGCATGGCCTCGTTTCCCTGAACCCCATAGATAAGCTGGCCCCCCATAAGGTTAGATACTTATTGGCCTAGAACTAAAGTATTTTCATTTTACTTACAGGAATCAGTCCAGAACTGAACAAGTTTGTGCCTGGTAGTACGGAAGACCTGCTGGACTGGACCTTCATTGCCCGCTGCCTGTACTCGACCAGCTCGGCGAATCCCAAACAGAAAATCGACTCGGCAAATCGGGAGGGCCTCGAGGATGTTATCACCGAGGTGATGGAGAACATCAACAACTATTCCCGGCAACGTGGTCGTGTGATAGAGTTCCGGGAACTCCTCTACGGCTATCATCGTCTGGACGCACTCCATGGGCAGGATCTCATCCTGGATTTGTTGCTCATTTACAAGAAATACCGCGGCAAAAAGATGACAGTTCCGGTGCGAAGGCATCTCTATGTCCAGCGCTCCTTTACGGGCATTTTCGTCAAGGAGGTGGACGAGGATTTCTATAATGTAACCCTGCATCAGAGTAAGTAGAATGATTTAGGAAATAAATATATAAATAATCTTATTAATTCAACTTCATAGGTCTCTTGGGCAGTCTGCTTCAGAATGGAATGGCCCGCCTGAGCAGTCACTTTACGGTGCCCAGTGGCCTCCTCCCACCGACGGAGGACAAGATCGTGTTCGTCCTGCCGATAGCCGGGAGACTGGGGACCTTTGAGCGCTTCCTGCGCACCTACGAAAGGATCTGCATCCGCGGTGAACAGCACTGCGACCTGCTGGTGGTGATCTTCGGCTCGCCCGATGAGTTGGGCGATCACATGCAGCTGCTCCACGACCTACATGCCAGGCACGTGTATCAGCAAGTAAACTGGATTCATCGAAGTGCGCCGTTCTCCCGCGGCGTGGCCCTGGATGTGGCAGCGAGATCTTCGTACATCCGGCAAGAGGACATCATTCTGTTCATCGACGTGGACATGGTGTTCGAGGTGGAGACTCTCCAGCGCGTAAGGATGCACACGCAGCGGGGCAAGCAGGTCTACCTGCCGATTGTCTTCAGTCAGTATGATCCCCAGCGGAGGCGTGGCGATGCGCCGCGGGACGGAGAATCGCCCAGGATCGATGACGAGAGCGGATACTTCAGGCAGTTCGGGTTCGGAATTTGCGCCATTTACAAGTCCGACATCCTGGACGAGGACATAAACGGCTTCAACAAGGACATTACCGGCTGGGGTCTGGAGGATGTCAAGTTCCTGGAGAAGATTGTGCGAGTGGGCACCCGACAATGGAGCTTCCTGGCCAACACAGCCGAACTGTCCTCCGATTACAACGAGGCCGCCGAGCATTGGCGCCGCCTCAGCGTGTTCCGTGCCCCGGATCCCACGCTGGTCCACATCTACCATGACATTAGCTGCGACACCCAGCTAGATGCCCCGCAGTACAATATGTGTCTGGGCACCAAAGCCAACTCCATCGGCAGCACCAGGCTGATGGAGGAGGTGTTCCACAGTAGTCCCGAGAACGTCCAGTTCGCCGCCGACTTTAATCGCCAGAAACAGCAGGCCCGGTGATGGGTACCAAGTGTCACTCCCGCCAGCTATCCTGCCACCATAGTATTCCTTAGCTAGTGTTTCCAGTCGATATGCCAAATAAATTCGTTAGTCCTTAGTCCGTCATCATCTTAATCATCTTAATGATTAAGATTTATAAAAAACTATATATCGATTTAAGCTGTTAACCAATGAAAAGAGAATACAATTCGTGAATATATAATATATATAATATATATTTGTATAGGGCATTTACTACTTTACTAATAATCAAGGACACTTACCCCTGTAGATACTTTCCTTCATCACTAAAGTTAGATAGGCTAACCCTAAAGCAAACCTACTAGAAATTAACAAAAATTGTAATTTTAATCTAAAGGGAATCGAAAACATACCTGCTCTGACTTAATTAGCAAAACTGTATTCCAGTCAATTGTGTTTTATGCATTCAACTATAATTATTTCCACTTAAAAAGCACAATTAAGGTGAATAAAAATATCTTTATTCAAAAAAAACATTTCTTTTTTTGATTCATGATCGACAATGGATAGGATTCTTAGAAATCCTCACTAATAATAAAAATGTCAAAATGTGAAAATGTCAAAATGGTGAAATGCTGTCTTTGTTTTGGAATCCGAGTAGTATCCTCGAATCCGATATAGCCTCTCCTTCGGCAATGCCCTCCTATTCTAGTGGAAGTCTTTTCTTTTCTTTGCAAAATTTGGAGTTTTATGAGATCAACTCAATCGGTTTACGTTTAAACGTAGTCGACGGGCAGGATGCCCAGCAGGGACAAAGCCAGATTCATAACCTGACGCACAGCCATGACGAGAGTGATCCTGGCATACAGGATTGGCAGCAACTGATCGCGCTTCTGAACGAGCACCTTCTTATGACTATAATAGCGACTGAACACGCTGGCCAAGTTCTCCAGGTAACGGATTAGCAAGTGGACTCCCACATGTCCCTGCTCCAGCTGGTCCACGGTAGTTTCCAACATCTCCGGGAAGGTCAGCAGACAGGCATAGATCAACTGCCAGTCCATCTGTAGACATAAGAAGTAGACATAAGCTACAGGAGATAGGGAAAAGATTAAACCATCTTACCTCCTCCTCCAGCACGCTGAGATCAATCTCCTCGAGCGGCGGCAACGGTTCATACACACCATCAGCCACCTGAGCCTCAAAGGTACGGAGCAAGGTCTCCAAACGAGCCGAGTTGTAAAGAATATACGAGGCTCCCTTAGAGCTGCCCAATCCGTTGCGGACAACGCAAGCCGCCGAGGCATGACGCACCGAGAACATGTCCACAATCACGGCAGCCTCTCCAAGGCGACGCATCAAGCTCTCCATGCTGCCAATACCAGCCGGACGCATGCCACTGCGGTGCAAGGCCATCAGGCGCATGTGAGTGGATCTCAAGCTGCCACGAAACGAAAAGAGAAGGAAGATCGTTAGAATCGAGAAACTATATTCTTTGAGGCCCGAAGCTTACTCCAAATAGGTGTCCAGATCCAAGTCAGTGGCCGACTTGTTGCCGGGCTCCAAAACGGGGCCGCTAACAACGCAAATATGAGCCATGCGCCGCTCCATGCTGCACCTCTGCGACTCCACGTTCACCAGAACAGTATCGGCCGCCACATCGGTGCCGCTTACCATACGCCAGGCGGAGTAGTCCACCAAGCGCTTCAGGATCTCGTACAGCTGTTGGAGGCGATAGTCGCGCAGCTCCAAAGGGGTATTGGGAACCCTAAAGTTGGATCTCTTGTTCAGAGACAAGACGAGTGACTTCTTGGACTTGTCGGAACGCCCATAGTCCAATCCCTGCTTCAGGATGGTGGACAAAACATAACGGACGACTGGGGCGCGCTGAAACCTCAAAGCATAGCGCTCCTTGGGTAGCTTAAAGATATCCTGGAGCGGCATGAATCCCTTTCGGGAGAGGTCGATTAAAGCTTCGCGCTGCTTGGGATCCTCCAGCAGCAGCAGCCCGTCGCGGCGCAACTTACAGCCCAGCCTGTTGCAGAAACTCTCCCAATATTTCGACTTGGCCGCCAGGCTCATGTCGCCGGTTTCGGCAAAGTCATCGATGTGGTAGCGAATGATCTCGCCGCAACGTCGCGGGCGCAACGGTCCTGTATCGCCGCCCTGCGGCTCCATCCATTCGGCGAAAAAGTCGAAAATTATCATGTTAATCTTTGCAAGTGGATTGGACTCCATTTTTTTTTTTTCACGGAAAGGAAAGTCAAGTTAAAGCAAGTCAAACACTCGGAAAGGAATTTTTGTAAAACAATTTGAAACAGACAGCTTGACAGGAGGGATCGGGCTAAGCTATCGATACGATTGTAGTCGAATTTCGTGCCGATGATATCGAAATAAAATGGTTTTATTTTCTTAAAATATATATTTGTATACCTCAATAGACCGTTATTGTTTCTTAGATTGTTTCTTATCTTAAGAAAACTTAATTTATAGCTAAGCTTTTTATGAAAAGTTATCGATAGTTTTAAGCTTTCTTATATTTCTATTTAACATTTATATTTATATTTAACAATTATATTTCATTTAAAGAAAACCAAATGTTATAATAAATTTCTTTCTAATCTTTCTTTCAAATAATATTTTTAAAATTCATAGCTCAGAGTTTTTTGTCAATACTCAAATGTATTAAAAAAAAACTTGTAAAAGACATTTAATTTAAAAAGTTAACCATATTGTAAGCACAGAAACAAATTAATATAAAATATAAAAGAATTTAGATTTATTATTTATTTATTTTTATAAACAGTGACTTTTCGTGACTTCGTGAGACGATAGAACACAATAGAACTATTGTATACTCGTGAGCCATATTTTGCCATCCCCAGCCCAACAGACAGAACAGAAATTTGTGTTTTTGTGAAAATTGGCTTAGAACCTGCTATAGCTTCAGCGCCAGGTACAAATCCGGATCCGAGGAATGTCTGGAAAGCTGGAGCAGCGGGTGGTCGACCTGGGTACCGCCTGCCTGGTCTGCCTCAAGAAGGAGCCCCCCGAAGCCTGCTCCATCTATGGGCGCGACCCTGAGCCACCGCATCTTCGCATTGTGGACAAGATCCGGAGCTGCACAAGCCTCCAGCTGGGGGATAACCTAACCACCTGGGCGGACAAGATCTGCCGCCAATGCCACATGGAGCTATCGGTGACATATCGCTTTCGGGAGAAGTGCGCCGTCGTGGAGGTGCTCCGCAAGGAGAAGCAGCAACAGCAGCTCAAGTTGGACCTCAAGCAGCACCATGTGCGGCTTCCTGCGACCCTGAAAATCGAGCGCGTGGAGCTGGACCTAGAGCCACCCTCTTCTAGTGGCGCCACAACGCTGGCGGATGCCATCCAGCCCGCGGACTCGGCGCCTTCCTACTGCTTTCAGGACGAAAGCCAGGACATTACCCTCCTGACGGATGCTTCGGGAGCTCTAGTCCTATCCCTCGACGCTTCCCTGGACTCTTCCGATTTGGTTAAATCAGAACCGCGGGACAAAACCTGCTCCGAGGGCGAAGACGATAAAATGCTAACGCTGCCTCCCTGGGACGAGGATCACACTCCGGAGCACCTGTACGAGATTGAGACGCAGCTGGAGAGCATGGTGGAGAGTCCAGCGTTGCCGCAGCCACCGCCACAGCCAGTTAGTCCATCGAGGAAGCGAACCTATCGCCGCGTCACTCCCGTGAAGTGCGAAGGCTACCCGACCGGCTCTGCCATAACGACAGCTTCCGCCAAGAAACGCCGCCACACGGAGCGCTCCCCAAAGATATGTGATATGTGCGGAAACACCTACAAGTACCAGCACGCCCTCAATGCCCATATGCGGCGCCACAACAACGATCGTCCGTATCCGTGCGAGGTGTGCCAGAAGCCATTCATATCGAATGTGGAGCTGCGGCGGCATATGCGTGTCCACACCGGCCAGAAGCCATACAGCTGCCGGTTCTGCGATCGCAGCTTCTCGGACTTCGGGAACAGCAAGAAGCACGAGCGCAGCCACACCGGGGAGCGTCCGTACGTGTGTGAGGTGTGCCACAAGGGATTCGCCTACGCGCACGTCCTGTCCGTCCATCGGCGCACGCACACCGGCAAGAAGCAGTTCCAGTGCCCGCACTGCGTCAAGGGATTCACGAAAAAGAGCTATCTGGCGGCGCACATGGCGCAGCATCGCGGATCGGAGGAGGCACAGTCTGCCGAGGAGACACAGTCGGCCGAGGCAGCGGGAACGGGATCGGGATCGGGAACAGTGACGAAAACCCTGGGAAACATCAACGATGTGCGCCTGCACACGCGTAAGGAGACGTTTATCCTGGACTCGGTCGTGCTTGGCGATCAGAGCAAGGTCCTGGAGGAGTGTATCGTCACCAACGACTTTATGTTCAAGGACCAGGACGCCGGCACCGATGACTCGCACGAGGACGAGGAGAACCGAGGCGCCAGCGAACAGAACGGCCACCGATCCTCCTACCCAGGAGCAGACTTCGACGACGTTGATGGCTATCAGAGCGTGCGCTCCGAGCTGGTGGGTGACCTCCTGGATGGCGGAGAGTTTGTCGACGATGCCAAGTATCTGATCGATTAGTATTAGCCCCCAATGGACTTCCCATCGACTCCACCCTTGACGTTAATCTAAGTCTCTTGCATTGTAATTAACTAAATAATTGTAATATTGAAACGGAAACCCTATCGAAGGATAAGTAATTGATTTGGTTTCCAAATGTTTTTTTTTAATCAGTTTCGAATGGATGTAGTATTCGTTGCAATTAGTTTTTTAAATTGTAAATATACTCTTGTAATTAGTTGATTACGTTTAACTATTTAAAATATAAATATAAATATATTGTATAAAACATATCGCATCTCTTAAAATCTGATTTTCTAGCCCGATATTTTTGAGAATTTCTTAAATTCTTTTAGAGAACAAAATAAAATCTTTTACTTTTTAAGTGTTTTTTGTTTTTCGTTTCTTTTCTTTTTAATATTTTACAACCTAGTTGAGACATTTTACGCTCCATTTAGTTTTTATTTAAATATATTATTATGTTTTGGCAGACGATTATGTAACCCGTTTAACTATCATTCAAAACAGGCCTCGAAAAAACAAAATACATTTCTTAGACTCGTACAATCTGTGTAAATAAAAGCAAAGAAAGATGGCCTAAAGGGTTCGGTTCGGGTTTCTGCCACTTCTGCCACGAAATCCAAATAAATATTTCGGCTAATGCGGAACAACTGTGCAAACTATGGAGACAGTGAAGACCCAGTAAGACAGCTGCTTAAATTCTAACTAGTTTATTTTTTAGATGCTCGGGTTAGTCAAGTATCAAGTATCAAGCGATCTTTTTTTCTCTTATTTGGAACTTGGAACGGGGTAATTGTTCTAGGGTTTTGCTGGTAGCCGGCGATCACTGTACCGGCTACCATATATGCTGACGATGCTGTGGCCACGTTCTCGAACCGGTTTTGCCGGAGATCTGGAGCTCTACGGCGGGGTCAACGCTTCTTCGGGTCGGATATTGAATGTTGGGGGCAAAAAAATTCATATAAAAATTTATGGTATGGTAGGTGGTAGGTGGAGGAACCTAATCCAGGCTCCAGGGTCCAGAACAGGAACATTCTAATCCTCGAAGGTGATGCGTCCCGGGCCGTGATTCTTCATGTAGCGACGATAGGCCTTGTAGCGCGGATTCTCGGCCAGCTTCTTTTTCAGCTCCTCGTCCTGTTCGGCCTTCCAGGCGGCAAAGTTCTCCCGCTTCCACAGCTCCAGATGCAGGTACTCCTCCACCTGTTTCTCCTCCTGCGCCTCAAACTGATGCTGGCCCATGCCCAGATGGCGGCGAATCAGATAGAGCTTCTGCTCCCGGCCATAGGGCTGCTTCATCACCGTGTAGCGCCAGAACCACTGGGCATGCCACGCTATAAATGAGAGCAGGGTGTACGGGCAGATGAGCAACTGCACCCACAGCACGTCCCACAGCGTCGGCTTGGCATAGCCACCCTTGACGTCCATCTTCTCGGCGATCACCCGCCGCACGATGCGCTCCAGCTCCTCGCGCTGATCGATCTTCGACATCCGGTTCTTGCCCTTCTTCTGAATCCGCTCCTGAATCTCATCCCGGGCAATGTCCAAAGCCTGATTACGATACTTGGGCACTGTGGCAAAGTACTTGATGGCCGAGTCGTAACGCTGCCAGCCGGAGTAGTATTGGATCACCGAGACAATGGTCAAGACCACGACGATCACCACGCGCACGTCCACCTTGGGAGCCACGCGGCGCCTGTAGTAGCGGTAGTAGTGAGCGTAGTAAGCATCCGGGTTGTCCAGCATGTAGTCGTAATCCGTGCGCGACTCCTCGTCCCGCAGGATCTCGTAGGCAGTGGCCACCAACTTGAACTGGACCTCGGCGGCCGCCTTGGCCTCGGCGCCGCGATGCAGATCGGGATGGTATTTTCGGGCCAGCTGGCGGTAGGACTTGCCGATCTCCGACTTGGAGGACTCCCGGGTGACGCCCAGGACATCGTAGCAGTTCTCCTTGCCGCAGTAGAGACCCTCGAGCAGTCCCAGCGCCACGCCGGGCAGCAGGACGAGCACCAGCAGCAGCTTTTGCATCTTTCTCTGTGGGATCAGGGGTGTGGGGAAGCACTCAGAGCTGAACCTTGTGCAACTGGTGGCGGTCGCGTTGGCGCTGCAAGTCCGTCTGTCCGGAAGCAGAGTTGGCCGCTCGTTAACTCGGCCGCTGCGATGTTCTATTGATGGTACGCTGGACTTTAGAACTATCGCTTTTCCCCGTGTCGTGACTGCTTAACCGTGATTTTCTAGTGAAATTTCAAGTATTTAGTCATTGTATCGTTATGATTAAATTAAATTTAGTTTATTTATTATTTATACACCATTTAAAACAAAACAAACAAAAAAAATATCATAATATTTTTTATTAAAGAAATTTTTAAGCTAAAAAAAGGATGATAAAATGCTAAGCATACCCACAAGATAATAAAAGTCTAGCCACCAATCCACGATTAATTAATCCGATTAATTTAATCGGATATCGGACTTCTCCCATCTCTTTTTTTGGCGCGCATGTCGAACGATTTGTTTTAAGTTGAAACTTTTGGAATTAACAAAGCTTGATTAGTTTAATAATTTTTGCTATCAATTTAAAATGGCAAGTTATTCTCTTCCGCTCCCTACGCAGATAGATTCGATACTGGATGAGTTTGTGGAAAACACAGAGTTTTTCAAGGAAATGGCCGAAGGTGAGTAGTTGCGCTCTTCGCGGCTTGCCACAAAAATTTATTTGAAAAATCAAATATTTACAGGAATTCCGGATGAGATGAAGGCAGAGTTTCAGGAATGCTATGATGCTGTCACACGACAGCGAGTGGCAAACGCGGAAGCCCTACTCTCCATGAAGAGCCTACACCAGAGCATGGAGGCCGCACTGGAAGAGGAGAAAAACAAGCACGTCAAGGCCCAGGATATGATAAAGGCCTGGGAAGCGCGCAAAGTGCAGCTGGAGAACAAGAGGACTAACGTGAAGAACCAGAAGGAGTACAAGAAGCTCAAGAAAGATATCGAGGCGGCGGCAAACCTGGGCCAGACTGAGCCAGAAACATCCGAAGAGCCAACTATGGAAACCATTGACGACGGCATCCAGATCGAGGGCAACGCCGAAGTATTCTCCATATACGATCCCTGGTCGAAGGCTGTAATGCTGCATCCCGTGCGGAACACAAAGTGCGGACACTTGTACGATCGAGATTCTGTAATGGAAATGATTAAGCACAAGCTGGACATCCGCTGTCCGGTTTTGGGATGCGGCAGCAAGAGCTACATACACCCGAACATCCTGGTCGAGGACCTGGAGGCGCGAGAGAGGGTGATGCGTCAATTGGAAGCGGAGCAGGAGGAGGATACGCGAAATGAGACTCTTGAAGATACGATGGCTCCTCCTGATGAGGCTCCTGACGGTTCGGAGAACTACGAAGTAGAAGCTCTTGATGATTCGGGGAATAATGAAGTAGAGGGTTCGGAGAACTACGAAGTAGAGGCTCTTGAAGGTGAGTCTCTAGATGATGCGGAGAATATTGAACCCTAAGTCTACTTGGGTTCAATATTCTCCGCAGATTAAGCTTAAATTATCCTTAACTATTCAATTGTATTATATAAATTTATTAAGTAATTGTATTAATAAAGAGAAAACAGTCCGTTTCGTTGATATTATAAATTATGTGTTTGAAATATTTTATAACATTAAGAACTATCGATAAATCGATACAAAAACCGAGTGTCACCACTAAAACCTGCAGCAAAACAAAAGAAGGAAAATTACTAATTTAAATCGTTAAAGAGATTTTTTGGCTTAAAGCTAGGCAAAGGTTGTGGCTAAAAGTGCCGGAGAAGCTGCAAGTGTCCATGCCCGACTCCACGGTAACCGAGATGCCCGTTTCGCAGCCAAAAAAGTGCTCCCAGTGCTCGGGCCTATGATGGAGCGCTAGCTCCTGGTGGCCAGAATGTGGCCAGCCGCTCTCACCCGCCTCCTCAGACGCCGGATTGTATACATTGCCCTGGCCGTGGTGCTGGTCCTCTACGGGTTCGGCTACCTATTCTACAGAGTAAGTTTAGTCCGGAATGTGGGACATTTTTTGTAACCATCCATTTGCTTAGGATTCCTTTGAGGGACTGCATCAGGACGAGTATGTGGTCCAGCGCACGCGTCCGCTGTTGTGGACACAACAGATCCTACCGCCGGAGGAGCAGCTCAATCAAACGCGAGCCGATCCCGAGGCGCGGTGTCGCAACTCTGTCCAGGGCCGGCAGCTGCTGGCCGACGAAAGGGGCTTTGTGTGCCGCCGCGAGGAGCTACTGCCCAACGGATGCTGCAATCCCGAGCTGCCCGGCATCGGCTACTACAGTTGCCAGTCCTGCAACGCCACCACCCACTGCTGCGGCCTGTACGAGTACTGCGTCTCCTGCTGTCTGCATCCCGGAAAGCAACCGCTGCTGGAACAGGTACTTCGCTCGCTTAATACTCCCAAATACATCTTCGCCAAGGTCGCCGACCACTTTGAGCTCTGCCTGGTCAAGTGCCGGACCAACTCGCACTCGGTGCAGCACGAGAACCAGTACAGGGATCCGTTGGCCAAGCATTGCTACGGCCTGACGGAGGTCCACGAGTCGCAGAAGAACGTGGCCCCCAAGGTGGCAGGGAGCTCGTAATCAGGAGATTCTGAGTCAGGGTTTGGTTTAGGCCAAGAGAGAGATGTGTTCTTTGTGTCCCTGAAAAGCTATTCATTAAGAAATTTTGTCGTATCTTCTAGAAAAATTTCCTACAGGGTTTCGATCGTTTTTATATTCGCAGAAAGTGCAATTTTCTTCAAAATATTTGTTTTTCTCTCGTATTACGAATAGAGTTCTGTGTATTTTGTGGCCAAGACTTTTGTTTATAGCCAAGTTATCGATTCCAGACGGTTTTCAATTCCGACGAATGATTACATTATTGGATTTCAGTCTACGAAGGAGTCGAGGTTCTGGCTAAAAAAAACAAACACTTTGCAGCAATTTGAAACACCATTTCAAGGTACTCCTAAACAGCTTTATAATATTGTAAATTGCCATGATATATGGCTTTTAGCCGAATACAAATAGGTAGAAAAAATATAGATTTTAAGACTTAAAAACTGTCCAAAAGTTGATGACGAAAAAAACATAGTTTTAGTTGCTGATTTTTTAGTAGAAAGTAGATGTTTTTTTTTCTCAAACGAACAAATTCTTTAGCTCTCTTTTTTATACTTTATATATTGTACTATATATTAACCGATTTATTGTTGAGTTCTTTATTAGGCATATTGTAAATATTTTCAGAGCCTACCAAAAAACATCATAACTTTTTTTTGTAAACGTAAAATTTATTTAAAATATTTATTCTTGGGTTGAAAATGTAAATAAATCTGTTGCAAGTACATGGTTGCAATACCAGAATTTTGGAATATAAAATAATTATTTAGAGAAAAAGCATCTAGAATCTACTGGGTGAAGGGCTCCTGGTGGACGACCTTACCCTCGATGCCGTAGAAGATGGTGTCGTCCTTGACGTAGCCCCAGGCCATGCGTCGGGACGTGAAGCCGATGCCGATGTCACCGTTGGGAGCCACAACGATGGCGCCACCAGTGCCGCCCACCCTGCGGGTCATCTCGCGGCACTCCTGCTCGGTGGCAGCCTGTGCCGAGAGGCCTTTGCAGTCCATGGCGGCCAGGATGCGTTGCGCCAGGTTGTAGCGCATAATTGTCTCGCCGTGTCCCGTGGTGGAGACACCGCCCCGTGCATTATCCGCATAGGTTCCGCTGCCCAGGATGGGGGTGTCCCCAATCCGTCCTGGCCACTTGCCTGTAATACCGCCCGTGGAGGTTCCAACAACGATATGACCCTCGGCATTGATGGCAACAGCCCCTACGGTTTCGCCACTGGGATCCGTTTTGGGAGTAGGCTTCTCCTCGGCCAGTTCTGTGCGAGCAAAGAATGGATCCTTGCCCTGGTTGACTTGCTCCTGGAATTGCTGCAGCGTGAAACGAGCTCCCTCGGTGACCAGAGCATTGAGCGGCAGTTTCTCGCTTCCCGTGCACAGGGCCAGCTCCAGGGCAGCATCGCCACCCAGGAACGTGTGTCGCTTCTTCTCCATCAGCCGCCTGGCCACCGTGATGGGATGCATCACATCCCGGAGAAGGGTAATGCAACCGGCACGCAGATCCTTGCCCTCCATCAGGCTGGCCTCCATCTCCACCTGGCCGTTGGTGTTCAGGCAGGAGCCATAGCCAGCGTTGAAGTTCTCGTCGAGCTCCATGCTACGCACAGCAGCCTCCACGGCGTCCAGGGCGCATCCAGTACTTCCATTCTCCGGCTGCAGCAACCTCCAGGCACAGCGCAGGGCCTGCTTGATACCCTGGAATTTTCCGGCAATGCGGGAATCGGATATGTCTCCGGCTCCGCCATGGATCAAGAGCATAGGACGTGGCATCTTCTGAGGAATAGAGATCGGTTAATCGGTTAAGCAAAGCCTGCTGGGTTTCCCAAACCAAGTAGAGCAACTGGAGTGTCGATTGTTTCTGTTTTTCTGATGCGGTGAGTGCTTTCTTTATAAATAAGTATGTGTGTAGTTTGCTGATAATACCCTATAATCGGGAGGAATATCTTTTCAATTTGATTTATTAATTATAATTTATTTATTTTTTTTTTCTATATATTTTTTATTGATCTTAAAAGGGTATTTCTATAGTTTGATAAGCTCTCTTATCACAAAAGACTGTAGAGTGTGTAGGGTATTTAGCTCTCGTTATGCCTTAACCAAAGAGAATGCAGTTTTAAACTTATTTTTGTTGTTTCCTGAGGTTTCGCTCTTATCCGGCGATAAGAAGAGTAATCAACATTTTTTCATGTAGTGGTTTATGGTAATTTTATAGCCTTGATATCGTTGTGGATTCTAGAGGATCTGGAATTTTTGTATCAGAGTGTGCGTGTTACAAAAATTCCACTCTTTAAAGTACTCACTCGAGAACAGGCTCGAGAGAAATGCAGTTGAGCGTTGCAGTCTACACTGGAAATAAAATGAAATATTTAATTAGTTTTCATTAATCAATAAAAGGTTAGAAGCTTTGCTGTCATAATTAAAGCTTTATAGTCGCATTTATTATCATCATCGTCTATTCTGTGTCCAGTCAAAGTTCAATGGTCGCGGTGTGGTTCGTGTCGCCACAGCAGGGCAAGCCCCCCAACCGACCCGACCCGACCCCTACCCTCCATCCCCACGAATGCCACCACAATGATGGAGCAATTAAAGCGAAACGTTTAATCAAAACACTCCATGGTTGCCCAGCACTGGAAATTGCGGCTTGATTGAGTGCTTCTGTGATGCCACAATGAACCGTTATTTCGCAGGATAAGTGACTTCTTCTGTGTTCTTTCCCCCGAAAATATAATTAAAATAAATACAATTATTTCGTGCAATTGGAAAATGACGAAGAAATTTCATGGAAGCTTTAAAGTCAAGTAAGTAGGGAATTAATTAATCTAAATGGGATTACCTTTAATTGTTAGTTTTAAAGTAGAGCACGTGGACATTTATTTAGCCAGGTGGAGGCTCCCCTACCCTCTCCACTTTCCACTCTCCACACACAGACACACACCCATTCACACAGTCAAGTGTGTAATAACATTTTATGGCATCGAACCGTGAGAAGCGTTGCTTGAACTCTTCTCCAGCTCCACATCTATCTGTCTTTGTTCCCCACTGTCTCCCTTTGTTGTTCTTCCAGTCTCGGGGGCTCCCAAGGAGCAATTTTGGCAGTCTTCCCCACTCGTCACTACCCACTCCCCAATTCCCATTCTTTTCCTTTTGGCTCTCTTCCTTGCCCTGGCGATTCCCTGTCTTCCTTTCACTTGGGGATCAAACGTAAATTTCACTTTGTGTAAAATGAGAACGAAGGAGGAATATGGGGCACAAAAGGCCAGACCCAGCAGGCGTACACTGGGAGAAACTTTAGAAAATATTAGATATTTTTAATGATATATTTTATAATTTTATTTTTTTATATTATTTTTTTTATTATATTATATTTGACTTTAAAATACTTTTCAATAGAAGTAATATTACACTTATAAAGAAAATAATGTTTATCGATAGAAAAGGATCTATTCTTATTTTAATAATAATTACTATCTATGGTTTATCATTTAGAATTATTATTTTTTTCACTGTATCCCCGTCTATGAGAGTTTAAAGGATCCAAAAAAAACCGTAGACTTTTTGGATGGCGTTGGAGAATTTATAAATCAAAACGTCAGAAATTGTTAACGGTACCAGAGCGACTGATTTTGTGGGTAGGCAGCGAAGGACGGGGTGCTGTGCCGTTAGTCCAGTCGACTTCTTCGTCCTCACATGACCTTACCCCCACCGCCCCCCTCGTCATCATTATAAGCATCGCCATCATTATCGGGTTGAGCTTGGAAAGATTTGGAGAAGGGTTTCGGTTGCGGGCTTAAATGGCGTGAGATGGAATCAAGGGTCATGGGTTAATAGTTCACGTACCTTTTGGCCTTATCAATCTAATTGGGTGTGAAATGTGAAATGCACCCAACAAAAGGGTGAAAATTTAATATTTAGACACAATATGTATGCGAGTTTAGTTTAAATTTATTTTTCGTTCTGTCTTTAGAGTAATTTTGGTTAGTTTTGGTGTCCTTCGGTGCTCCTTTGGTGCTCCATCCGGCGGCAAGGTCGCACCTGTCGATTGCTATGGGTAATTGCAACCCATGGCAGGGCAAACAGCAACGACAAAGACGCAGTAACAGTTGCTTTTGTTGCGGCTTACGGATGCCACTCAATGGCGCATCCATTACCACACTTCCTTCGCTTCCTTTACTTCCACACGGCCACCTCGTGCTCCTCGTTCTTGTCTTTTTCCGTTCCGTTCCGTACTTTTTCCGGTTCAGTTTACCCGTCAGCAGGAAACCGGATAATTTGCTGTCTCTCCGGAAAAATCGAGAAAAAAAACGAGAGGGAAGAAAAGCTAACTGAATGATGGCTCTTGACTTCAAACACCTAACGGTACTCGGGCCTTAGGTTTCAAGTCAATTTCCAATTAAACTTTTTCTTGTCTGGTCACACAGTGAAAGAAATAGTGTTGGAAATAGAAATATAAAACAGTAAGGGGTATGAATAGTGATTTTAATATGATAAAAATATATTTAAAAGAAATAATATATTTTCTTTTAATTAAAAAAAATCCTGTTTCTCTTTGTGTAATCTAAAATGATTTTCCAATTAAACTCCTCGTTTTGGGGGGTTCCACTTTTTTGGTATGTTTGTGGACTTGTTGAAGGCGATTTGATACCCTTTTGGCCTGACTTCTAATGGCCCCAAAATTGGGTTGTTGAATTGCCGGATTGGCAAATGGGCCTCCAAGCCCCTGCAAATCCCCATATCCGTTACACTCGGCCAGGACAATGGCCCGGCAGTCCTTTTTAACGCATTTCACTTTCGACATTCGACTTTTGAGTCTCTCGGCCCGCAAATTAAATTGTCAGCTACGGGTCGGTTCCTGTAAGTTTTTCCTTCGGGCTTTTCCCACTGGGATTTTCCACTGGTTATCCTTCGACTTGGATTTGATTTTCGCTGACGGTTTTGTCTTTTGGTCGATTCAAGCGTTTTTCGGCCACTTGAAAATTAATTTGGAATAAACCCCCTGGCATTATTATATATATATCTTTGTCTGATAATTGAATTTATCGATACGAGGCATCCCGTTTTGGCCATATTTTCGTTGCCTTCGTTTGGTTTAAGCCAAATTGCGTGTTAAAATTTCCTTTCCTAGCCATTGGCAACCCAACTAACTGCAATTTGACTAAAGTAAATATATTTATAGATAAAAATATATATATATAATATTACATATATATTTTCGTGTTTTTTTTTGGCCTTTAATCGATTGTTCTGGATTTTGTCTGTTGGGGAATTCAGTTTTGGCCAAAACAAGGGAAGATTGCAATTAAGAAAAGGATGGACCTGGCAAAGCTTTATTTTAATAGAAAAATATAAATATCGTAGAATTAAAATAGTGATTTTTTTAGTTAATATATTAATAAATATTAGACCTTTAATTAAACAAGAGTTGGGAAACTTTTGGTATTTTTAAAATATTGTTAAAAGTTTCATGGAAAAAAAGGACAACAGTGCGTATGATTAATATTTTTTGAAATAAGGAAACTCCAGCTTATATAATATATAATTTTACATTTTTTTAGTTATTATATTAAATTTTATACCTTAAATAAGACCTTAAATTATACTTTTAATTAAAAGTTTCTTATTTCTTAAAGTTTCATGAAAAAAAACAACACTGCGTATGATTAATATTTTTCTGAAAAAAGTGAACTCCAGCTTTTATCCTCATAATTTTTATTATTTTTCATATAAAAATTAATCAATTACAAAGGATCATCCTTATCCTGTATCAAGGATAATAACCCACAAGAGTTAATGAACTTTTGTCCTTGGCTTTGGCAACTTTTTTTGGGTGGCAGGACCCCAATGGAATTTACGAGCCGGCTGTGACTTGTCTATTTTCCCAGCTCTGTGTTATCTTTCATCTTGTATCCTGGAATCGCATATCCATATGGCTATGACTCGCTTCCTGTTTTCGGGGCCAAAGCCCCCCTTTTTTCATCCATTTCCTGGCCTATCCGGAGCACTAATTCAATTCTAATGTACTTTGGATTGGACTTTTGGTTAATTTGGTTTTGGGCCAAGAGATTTCCGTTAGGAGTCAACGATTAAAGTCGGTTGCTTTAATCCTGGTTAAGGACTTGACCTTGGCAGTTGAACTTTGTATAAATTTCTGCTAGAAAGCTGACTTTTAATTGGATTTAATTTGGTTAACAAAGTTGTTATTGAATTTTATTTATTTTAACAGAAATTGTTGATAATTGTTGGTTTTTAGACATAAATGTTTTAAAATTTATAAATTTTATATGAAAATATGTGTTTTTTTATATAAAAAATAAGATTTGAAGAGTTTTAAGTGTTCTTGGGGTTGAATTTTAGAAAAAGAATAGAAAAACGATTTCGAAAACATGTTTTTTGAGATAAAAACATGGAAAGTAGCTTAAAAAATATTTACAATCTGGCTTTGGGAATATTTATTGGGGAATATTTTTATTTTTTAAAAAACAAATCAACTTGTTTTTCACGTCCTGGCACTCCATGAATTCCCAATTCTCATTTTCCGAACCAGGACCAGGGGTTAAAAAAATAACTTTTTTCCATTGCGATTAATTTACTTGTTACTCGTCTCGATGTTTTTTTTTTTTTTTTTTTGTTCCTGTTTTGTGTTTTTTATTGCAGCTCTTTTTTATGATCGCTTTTTGTTGTTGCTGTTGTTTTGGTGTTCATTATGGCAATGAAGAAATATGAAGCAGCAAATGACAAGTCCCGAGTCCTGGAGTCCAGAGCCCAGGGGCGTCCAGATTCTGGTGCGGGGAGTAAACAAAAGTTGATGGCACCAACCCGCGTCTGGGGGCTCTGTCATAGTGAGAGGTGGGGCAGGTGGGAGGTAGGAGGTGGCATGCGGCATGTGGCATGTGGCTGGGCTGCCTCGGTAAAGAGGGGAGGTGATAAAGTATTTTGCGACGCAGAATGCTTTCACTTCAGGCTCTCGGCATACGTGTCCAGTTTAACTATGACCCATGGGTCCCAAAAAAAAAGGGTTTATACTGCCTAGGGTTTCGTGATTTATAAAAAAAAAATATTATTTTTGATTCCTAAAAACATATTTTATATAGTTTTTAAAAGAGTTTAGAAGAGTTTTCATAGTAAAAGATTCGTTTTTTAAACTATTTTAAAATTGTTATAAAAAAAACCCGAAATTTTGTTCAAAATCTGTTTCCTTTTTTCGATTTTAAGACTATTTTTGGCTGTTTTATGGCTTTCATTATATTTTAAAAATATTATTTGCTATTTTATGGTTAAAATTTGTATTTTATAAACAAAATATTTAGAAAAAATGTAATACCCAACCCTTTTTCTCAAAGTTCCTTTCCCTGATCGCGTATTCAAACCGCATAAACGTCATTTCTCTGCCTAGAATTTTTGGGAAACTTTGGGACAGGACTCGTTATGCCTGTCGCTCCACCTTGGTGAGGCGAAACAACAAAAAGAACCAGAAGGGGGAAAAAAACAGGCTGAACAGGACCAACAATGGACAAAGGACATCAAACACTTGGCTTTTTATGTGTTATGTTGCCTTGGTGGAAATTTGATTGCTCTGCTCCTCGTCCTTGGGTCCTTGGTCTTCCTCAATGCCCATGTCCTGTCCCTCAATTGTCCTGTCTGCACACACACACAAACACACAAGTAAACAAACACAAACACACTCACACGTACGTGTGTATTTATTAGCCCGCCGCCGCCTCTGCCGCCGCCCACCCCCCACTTCAGCAATTTGTTGCGGCTTTCTGCCACGCCCCATGCCGCCCCCTTTTTCGTAGCACATTTCACTTGATTGTCAGTTTCAGTTTTGGGCTTTCGAGTCGAGAGTTTGTGTTTCATTATCGCGGTTTTTGTCTCGTTCGGGTGTCACTTTTTCACAAATCGACAGAAGAGGGTATCCTGGCTGCTAGAAGCTAGTTAATAAAAAATATAAAAACTATTAGAAAATATTTAAATAAAGGAAAAATAGTTTATTTTAATAAGGAATTATGGAAATTAAGGAATTATCCTTAGAAAATACTAGTCTTCTTTTTAAAACTTTTTTAAATATGATTCCAGGACATCCCTTTCATCCTTTTGCTTTAATTTATGAAAATAATAGAATATATTTTCCCTCTTTGTGTTCTAATTACCAAAAAAATAATAGAATATATTTAAGCTTCTTGAAAATATTCCCGTTTATCCTTGAAAAGGATTTCTTACAAGAAATTACGCGAGTTTTTGGTTTCATCTCTCTTAGCTCCTAGCCCAAGGCTGACCTTGAACTTGCATCTTCCACCCCCACCCTAACCTCCCACTACCCCAGCCTCTCCCCCTCCACTCTCCACCCCCTCACTCTCTCCTACCCAAAAAAACGGCGCCTTTTTTTATTGTTTACCGGAGTTCGCTTTGTTTCGATTTGTTTCGTTTGTGTGCGCTTTTTTATGTGCGTGAGCTGCGTTCCGATTGGATTTTGGAATTAATTTGTTTCCCAGACCGATTCTTAATCCCCCCACTCCACCCCCTGCTCCACACTGCCTGCTGCAGCTTTTCTTTAAACTGCTTTTTAATAAGGATTTTTTATTTAAGCCGCCAATTAAGAGAAAATCCATGCAGGCCGAGAAGGAAAACCCAACTTTGTTAAAAAAAAAATACAAAATATGAAATATTAAAAAATAAAAAAAATATATATAAGTTTTTAAGTGTTTTTTAAGTGCCAAGTGCTCTTGATGATCCAGGAGAAAGGCTCTGGGATTTTTAGTTTATTGTTTTTAACAGAATTACAGAAAATTACATAAAAAAATATATAAAATAGATATTTTTTATATGATTTTTAAGTGTTTTTAAGTGCTAAGTGCTTTTGAGAAATGAGAAGAAATCCGCTAGGACTTAAATAGTTTTTTATTAATTAAATGTTTTTAAAAAAAATTACACTCAAAAAAGTCCTAAAAGTTCTTTAAAACAAATTTTTATTTAATTATAAAATTAATGTATTTTTTTGGTTCGTAATTTTATTAAAAGTTAAATAAAAACTTTCATGCTTTATAAATTAATAAATTTTTTGGATAAATTGTTTTTATTGATTTTTGAAATCCTGAAATAAATTGGCAACAATTTCTCTTGGTGTCACTTTTGGATTATTTTTATTTTTTATTCAACAGAAACAGACACAGGAACAGAAACAGAATCCTTTGAGTCCTTTAGAGCAATTTACATGCGACAAATAAAATCCTCAATCATTGGTAAATTGTTTGTTCAGTTCATAAAAAATAGAACAGGTGGCTAAAAAAAAAATAGCTCAGGGTTTTGTGTGTTTCCTATTTTTTTTCTGGTGTCCATAATAAATGTTAAGCCACCGTTTGTGGCCACGCAAGCATTTTGGTGCTTTTGATGGCTTTAACCCCACAGAGTATAGGGGGGGTTAAAGTCCATTTCCTTTTGCCATTACCCACCTGTACAGGTAGCACTGGTATGCAAGTACGTGCCTGGATCCGGATCCGGATCCCTTCAATGGCACTGTCATTGAGGGACCTCCAAGTGCGACTCGAATTCCTGAGCCTACTTCCGTTTTCCTTTAGTCCTTTAGCATTTTGTTGTTTTTTTTTTGGGTTTTTTCTACGGGTTGTACACTGAAAGAAATTTATACTATATACTATAAGATATATAAAAACTGTGGTATTATTTCTTAAAAAAAACCTTTTCTAGAAGGTTTTCTGTTTCCCCAAAAAAGTTTTCTTCAAAATAACTTTTTTAGGCAGTTTGCTTTGTTTTTTGCTTTAATTTAATGTTTTTCCTTAATTTTAAGTTGGAAAACACCTCTAAATTTTTCCTTAAATATATATTTATTTGTTTGTTTTTTTGTACAACCGCTTTAGCTTAATTTTTCATGCTAATGAAGGGGGAATGTTAATTGTTTTTCTTCGTTTTTTTGTCCAAACAAAACCAGAAAAATGGCCCCCGAAAAATGGGACAGGATAATTGCCAGGCCATCAGGTGGTAAGCATTACCATTTCCACAGGACACTGCATACAGGACTCTCGCTTGGCGTTCCAAAACAAAAACAAAAAAATCCTTGGCAGGAAATTAAGAAGCGTTTTGCGTTTTGTGTTTCGCCTTTCCGACGCACTTTTATATATACAAATTTTTCTTTGGAGGACTTTTTGGAGGGGCAGGGAAGGATCTATATATCCTTGACCCTAATGTCCGTGTCCGTGTCCCTGCCCTTTGCCCCTTGACCCTCTCCTTGTTGGCCTTGGCTTTTCCTCAGAACTTTAAGTGATTTTTGCTTTTGCCAAAAAAAAAAAAACAATAAAATTATTGGGAATCTCGGTCTGTGTTTTGCAAATTAATTGAATGCCACTTTTGATAAACGAATATTTGCTTAACAACGCAGTAATTAATATCTGATTAATATTAATATTCAGCCTTTGTTAAATATTTAATTAGATTTAATTAAACAAAGCTATTTATACAGGGAGTCATGAGTCAATGAGACATTTATTTGACTTTTAAAGGCTTCAAAGGATATTTTTTTATATATTTTATTTGATTTTGTTTATGAATATTTAATATACTAACATTTTGTATATTTTTTAACATATTTTATATATATTTTTTATATTTAAATGAATATTGTATTAAGGTAATACCAAGAAAGTAACACTGGAAATTATGGGGAATATTTGAATGTTTTTCAAGTCTTTAAAAGTAGCTCTAAAAGCTTGACAAATACTTTTATTTATTTTTGTTAAAATATTTTATATATTTTTTAACATATTTTATATATATTTTTTGATATATTTAAAGTTATAATGTATTAAGGTTTTAATTATAAAAGAGTAGTGGAATTTTTGGGGAATATTTAGAAGCTTTTCAAGTCTTTCAACTCTCTAAAAGCTTTACAAATTTATTTATTTATTTCTTTAAAATATTGTGTATATTTTGAAACTTATTTTGTATATTTGTTTTAATATATTTCATATATTTTTTATATTTTTTAACATTTATTATTTACTGTTTTTGGGTAACAAAATCGACTTAAATATTTCCTTCAATGACTTGGTTTATTGATTTAATGTCGCCCGGAGAGTTGAGCAACAAAATGCGGTCACATTTCTCCCTTTGAGAATAGAACGCATATTTGCATATTCCCGTTATCTCACGAGTGTGTGGGTGTGTGTGTGTGTCAGAATGTGTGTGTGTTTTTGGTTGAAAATGGAATTTAACTCATTTTGATCAAAACGATACCAGCCACGCCCACACCGCCCTCTCGATTGGAGAATTGGCGAATTTTTTTGCTCGATTTTTCAGTGGGTGGGCGGGACTGGGCGTGGCATATAATTACAGTTGTTGTGTGGGTGGTGTTGATGCGTGTGTGTGTGTGGTTGTGTGCGTGCGTTTGGCGTTGTTGAAAATTTGAAAAATTTATAGCATACTTTTTGGCGGGCGGCTGCAATACCATACATTGCGTATACGCCGCGTTGGCCCCGCCGTGTGTTCAAGTGGCAAGAAAGTTGAATTTTTATTGCAAAAATTCACGAGTTCCTTAAATCCCGCGCATAAAAATAATAAAAACAACAAAAATACAAAATCATCAGCAAGGCTGCATCCGCATCCGCAGCCGCATCTCATCTTTGCGTTTTTTTTTTTATGACACACACCCCAGGCTGTCGTAAAAAACGCGACATGCACTCCGCAAGCACCTTCAGTTAAAAAAAAAAATTAAAAATAATAAAAAAAACCCTTACACCCTGTGGGTGAGAACTGCTCCTTCCTGTCCCCCGATAATCTTTTGTCGATTTTTCGGTTCCTTTTTTTTTGGGGCGGAACTGCATTAAAGCCAAGTAATGTGCAAAGGACATCAAGAAAAAGGAAAGCTATCAGGCAGCAGGACGAAAATCGGCAATGCCAAGGTCAGGTTTATATTTTGTTTAAAAAGGATTTAAAAATTTAATTAAATTGCTACTCAATATCCTTTTTCTTGAACAAAAACAGAGACCTTGAAATCGAAACCAAAAGCAATTATAAGTTATTTTTTTCTACCAAACTTTTCTTTGATTTTAATGATTAATTAATGTATTTTTCACGTTGTTTAAATACACTTTAAATTATTAATAAAGGATATAAAAATGTATTCTAGAAGAGGTTTTAGAAGGAGCTGTTGATAGGGATATAGTACACCGATCCCGGTTCTTCCGAATCACGAATAGAATATATCCTTTTAGGGAGAGAAAGAAAGTAAGGGCTACAGTAGGGACATAAAGGACCCTGGCCAGGACACATGCAAACGAACTGGAGTGGCGCAAAAGTGTGTCGTAAATAAATAAGCTGCATGATGCCAATTGATGGCGAGTGGTGCTCTCCTGGTGGAGCAGAGTGGTGCAGAGTGGAGCAGAGTGGAGCAAAGTGGTGGCCTGATGGCCTGGCTGATGGCTCAGCGAGCGGGCCAAGGACACTGAGCTCCTCCTGGCTCGTAATTAGAATACATTTTGTTTACCAGAAGCTCCAGCTGCGACTGCAAAAGTCACTGCCACAAAATATGCATGTCAGTAGTGGGTGGGTAGCTCTAGGGGGGCGTGGTCAGTCAAGTGGCAATATGGGAGGAGTGTGCTGTAGGGGGCGTGGCACTGGGTAAACAAAATTACCGCACGAGCGGTCAAAGTCAACAGGTTGGCCAATAAACCAGTTTTTTTTTTCGCGGTAACCGATTTTTATGGCTTAAACGGGAATACAAAATATATTATTATATAAAAAAAAAACGAAATTATTTTGAAAACAAATAAATAATATATTTTTTAATAACAAAATATATTTTCTTTTTGAACTAATTGCTTCATTATTTTGAAATTCTTTGAAATATTTGCTGCGGATTCTTCTCTGATTTCATTTCGAATCCATTTACATTTTTCCTATAATTTAGTTGAAAATTTCCTTTAAATTTCCCCCTTTTCCGAGTAATTTTCTGAAACAAAAAATACGTTTTTTTTTGGATTAACCGGAAAAGTAAATGGTTGAAATTCTGTTGAAATTCTGTTGAAGGTCTCTAATTTGGATTTGGTTTTGGGTTTCATCAATGCAATGTCTGCCAATCAAAAAATCCCTGCCTCATCAATACACTTGAAAAAAATCCATACTTCCTTATAAACAAAAGGTTTAAAAACCGAAAAAACAAAGCTTTATCTCTCAAAATCCTTTCAAAATATAAAAATTTCCTTTTAGTTTAAAAACCTTTCGACAAAATCCCGGAACATGCTTTATTTCCCTGTTTTTTATTATAAACATCCCCCTTTTTGTGCAGTGCTTGTGGCGTATAATAAATCCCTAGAAATCGAATGCCATTGTGCAAGGACATTCGAGTCCTTTTTGCCTTTTTCCAGGAAACTTTCGAGCTCTCACATTGCTGCCTGCCACCCTTTGCTACTTTCTACTTTCTACTCTCTACTTGCTACTTGCAACATGCAACTTCCAACTTGCACTTTGGAGTTCTCGAATTTCCGTAATTACTCGCATCGCCGTCGCATCCTGCCAGCATTCGTCCTGTTTGTCATATGGGAGGCCTTCTAACAAGCTTGGCAATTAGTCAGTGGCCCGGATCTAGCCTGCCCCCTGGTGGATGCAACACGTGGCCATCGTTCGCCCACACTCCATATGCCAAAACCTGTTGCTGCTACGTGGAGAGGCCCTAGTTCCGAGATGCGAGATGCGAGTCCTGCGAGTTTTTAGTTTCCAGTTTCCAGTCCTGTGATGTGGCACTGGCAGTGGGAGAAAATGCCGAGCTGTAATTAAGTCCAATGCATTTGTCATTTGTCAGATGGCTTCCCAGCCAGAAGGTATAACCACTGCCCAAGGACATGGGTGCTGGGTTGTCCTGCTGCTCGTCCTGGCGGTTCCCGTGGTCTGTCCCTCGGAGCTGTTCTTTTCTGCAGCTCTTATTTCAGGCAGGCATCCCTTTGTTTCTTGAATTATTTATGCCTGAGTGTGAAATGTGGTATGGTAAGGCACTGAAAGAAATAAATTATACTTCTTAGTAAAAAAAATCATTTTTATTGCAACTTTTTGTATGAAAATTTCAACTAAAAATTAAGTTTTTATACCTTTGTGTTTGAGAGTTTCTTTTAGTTTAAAAATTCTATTTCTCTCAGTGTAAATCCGTGTTACCTGAAAGCAGAAAGTGATAACTATAGGTGGAAAGAGATAGGGGGAGATAGGGGGGGAAGGAATTTCAAGTCCTGCCGCTGAACTGCCCTTCGATTTGACCCGATTTTCTGCCTTTTAGCTGGAACATGCAACTGCCACAGCCACTGCCACAGACACTGCTACTGCTACTGCCACTGCCACATGGCCGAGTAACAATTTCTTTTAATTTACTGGGAAATGAGTTTACCATTTGACAAGAGCGAAGGAATGGTGAGACTTGAAGGAGTCACAGGACTCCCACTCGCAGGATCCCATCGCAATTGTTGACTTCCTTCTAATTGACAGAACGGCAAAGTTTCCACGAATTATGGCCAACAATATGCATTTGGCCCAGAGAACGTGTCAAGGCGGTGGGGGGTGGGGAAGTCCTTAATTTGACAGGCTCGGAGATTTACAGGATACAACGCGAATCTCTGGAAAGGAAACTCCAGATGGATGGACATCGAAGGATCAAACAAGAAAGGCTATTAACTCGCCACGGCCTGGAAATACACAAATAAAAAAAGGGAATTAGTAAAATTCTGATTTAAAGAATTTATTTTTAAGAAATGTTAAAAAAAAGGAAAAATTGAAGGAAAGCTGGGAGAAGCTGGGAATTTGTTCCATTTTTGTTGCCTACTTTTAGGCTTCAACCATCAAAATGTCCTTTCCCTTTTTTCGTTGCATATTTTTGGGCTGGCTGGCTGAAAATAGTCAGCTAATTGGCGGTTGATTAGCATCGGCCGGCTCTAACAAATCCCAAATTGGATTATAACCATAATCCCAATCAACGTCGGAGGTCATGGGCCCGACCCGCTAATGAGTTTCGGTTCGTTCCTCTTTTTTTTTGGCTTTTTTTTGGTTCAAGGAAAACGGAAATCAAGTTACAAATGTTCCAAAAAAAAAATAATAATTGGATCTGGGACCAAATTTTTAGTTAGATTTTGATTTAAAAGGACTTTTTGGGCAGCTTTCAGTAATTAAAAAGGATTTTATTAATTTTTAAGGTTTCTAATCTATTTTATTATCTTTACACTTTTATATAAGAAAATATATAAATTTCTTTCATTTAAATAACACTTTCATATAAAACTATTAAGTTTTTGATTTAAAAAATGAATTTTCTAAATAAAATAATCTTAGAATTTCCTAAAATTCTGTGATGTTCGATTTGAGGAAGCTAAGCAGCAGGTTGGATCAAACAAGTAGCTTGCAACAATTGGATTGCTCCAAAATACACTGCAATAAAAATGTATTCGAAAAGTTGATATATTATGCCAAAAATATATATATAAATTAATCATAATATAAGACTCTTTCATAAATGATACAAAATTCTTTCAATAAAAATTAAAATTAACCTTATATTTGAGAGTAATTTTTTATAGAAGTTATTTTTAACGTTGAGGACTAATAAAGATACCTTTAATTAATAGTTTTATTACATTATTAAGCACTAAGTTCCAGTGCATCGCATTTACTCGAACCTGTTGTGTTTTGTTCGCTTTGACAGAAGCTCCGACAAGTTGGAGCGTGTGAATGTGGACGGAGGTTCGATGGCACGTATGGATGGTGGAACGCAAGCAGTGGAACACGTTGGGCAGGCTACACTACACCACGAACAGCTGTTAACTGTTGTTTTTTTTTTGTTCGAACCGCCGACGAGGACGCACACGGAGCGCTTAGCCGCAGATTTATTTTTGGGATATTAAAAACCCCAAGAACGTCCGAGAATCGTAAACGTTCGAAAACCCTCGCGTCGGTCGGATCAGAAACAGATGCAGCTCCAGCTCTCACTCGAATAGGCAGCCGATCGGCAGAAACAAATCAAAACTATGAACAAAACACGGTAATTAATAACAGAAAATCAGAAACAAAATAGAAATAAAGACAAACCGAATAAATTAACAACAAAAAAAGAGCCGAACGTGCGATAAGAACTCGAAGAACAACAACAATTTCGAACAGAAAACAGAAAAGTAGCCACTAGTGCATCAACAACAACAACACACAGTGGCCGTGCGCGTATGGGTTTGTGTCTTATTTTGTTGTTGTTTCTGCTGCTGCTGCGTGTGTGTCTGTGTTTGTGCCTGGCTTAAAATCTTATTCTTCTTCTTATTTGGCTTTTTGCTATTTTTTCGTTTTGCTTTTGTTTTGTATTGCCATTCGTTCAGCAACAACAACAACAAAAGCGGTCTAAACAAAATACAAAAAAAAAACGTGGCTCAAACACATTATAGAAAATTACGGTTTTTGTTTTCACTTTTTTTGACTGTGCATGTGTGTGTGTTGCTCTGTGTGTGTGTTAGTTTGTTTGCCTTTTAATTAGTTTAACCGCTTGTTTTGATTTTGAATCGTTTTCTGTGTTTTATTTTGCGTGTAAATCTCGATCGGTGATCTGTTTTGCTTTTGAAAACAACTGGAAAATCCAAGTACAACAACTGCAACAACAACAACAACGACAACAAAAACAAACAAGAGCGACGCCTAAAAAACAAACAAGTGAGTGATTTTGAGTATTTACAGTTAGAATAGAGTCAAGTTCATTTCGTTATTGTTTTCGGTTGCATTCTTAGGAGCCGAGCTTAGGATACACAAAACTGCAACTGCGATCTGTTGCTTCTTTTGTTGTTTCTTTCGCTTCTTCCTCGGCTTCTGTTTCGGTTTCTGTTTCTGTTGCTGTCTCTTCTTCTTCTTGGTTCTTGATCTTAAACGCAGCAGTGCTGTCGGTTTAGCCTTTTTTAAGCTAGAATTCGAAGATGTTGAAATTTAATACACTAAGAAAAATTTTAGAGGTTTTATATGTTTAAATTTCGCTTATTTTGGTATATAGATTAAGCGGGGATGGTTTTTTTAATTTCTTTTTTAAAAATCCCCTAAAAAATTGGTACTTTTAAGCTCATTTAAAACATTTTTTAATAGAAAATTTAATCTAAGTATTTAAGGGTATTCCTCTTAAAAATCTGCTAAAAATTGAAAGAAATTCTCAACAATTTTCTTGAATTTCAACTACAGGGTATCGCATAGTCGAGAGACTCCCTCTATTGGTTTAGTTAAAACCCCGTATTTATGTTTCGAAAATTAAGCCTTGATTAATGGATGCCAAATATTCGAGGCTGACCACGCCCCACTGCCCCCGTTTACGCCCATAAACTACGAAGCTTAAACCAAAGCTGAGGAGTGTTTTTTTTCATCTTTTTTTGGGGGATTTTTTTGGGGAAAAGGGGGATTTTGGAGTGGTGCTTCTTCATCGATATCGAAATTGTTTTCGCCAGATGCTCTTGGCCTTGCCAGAGATTGCACCAAAAAAGAAATGGAGAGAGAGGTTTGCGGTGATAACGGGCCACGATGCTGTATGCTGGGGCATGCCTCCACGAGGCACTCCCTCCGACATCCTTGCGAAAAAATGCATTCCCCCTGATATATCTTAAAAAAAAAATAGAAACGTACTTGCGAGCACATTCCACCAGAGAGCAGAGTGCAGTTAAGCGCAATCTTGTCTAGAATTTCAATACCAAACAGAACGCTTGACGCTTTGACAGCCCATGAATCGGATGGAACGAGGTTGGGGACGAGGTTGGGGCTCTGGTCTGGGGCTTCTTGGAAGCAATCTAGACAAGTGGAAATTGTTCTGAATGATGCAATTGCATCGGACGTCAAGCAACAAACAAAAGCCACTAAAAAAGTAACCGAAGCTTCGCAAAATTTCCCCTCAACAACAGCAAGGATGGAGGAGAACAGATATGACAGACAGTCCAATGACTGAAACAAAATGGCTTTAAATGCTAAAGAAGATTTATAAAAAACAGGAATTCCTTACGGGAGGGTTCTGTTTGGAATCAGTTCTTAAGGATGCTGCGGGATTTCCATAAATGGCTCAGGATAGTAGCTTTTTTCGAGTCATTTCTCATCCGATTCTTAAAAGGAATACCTTGAATGATTCCTGGTTCAATTCCTCATCAATATCTTTCAAAATCCTGAAAGAAAATAATTATTTAGACGTTTTTCCCTCTCGTTTTGAGAGGAAACCCCTAAAAATACTGGTTCTTCCTTTTTGGTTTACACTAAAAGCTATATCTCAGCTAATTCTTAACCGATTCTTTAAAGGAATACCTTAAAAGATTCTTAGAGGGATTCCCCATAAATGCTGCTTTAAAACCCGGGAAGAGAATATTTTTTTTATTAGATTTTTCTGTATTTTTCCGATAAACTCCCTTGAAAATCCACAAAAAACTCCTTATGCAGAAAAACAGAAAATCCATATGTTTCCCTGGGATGGCCATATCTCCGCCGATTCTCATCCGATTCTTTAACGGAATACTTTTAACGATTTGTGGATCAATTCTCTATGAATTTGGATCAAAATCCTGGAGGGAAATTTTTTTAGATTTTTCTTCGAATTTTTATAGGGAGAACCCTTGAAAAATACTGGTTTTTTCCTATATGGCCCACAAATGAGGCTATATCTTGGTCGGTTCTTATCCGATTTCTAAGAGGAATACCTTAAAAGTTTCCTAAAACGATTCTCTATCAATCTGCATCCCAAAAGAAAGTATTTTTTAGATTTTTTTCCTTAAATATTTTTAAGAAAGAAAGAAAGAAACCTTGTAAAGTTTTGGGAAATAAAAATAAGACTCTAGGGAAAGCCAAGTATTAGTTAATCTTAATCTGATTCTCAATTATAATCCCCTAAAAGATTTATAGATAGAAATGCTAATGAAAAAGTGAAAACTGATCGAAAACGATCAAAAATAATAGAAAATCAAACATTATTTGCTGAAAAAGTCATAAATAGGCATAAAAAGTGTAATTAAAGCCATTAAATCCGAAAACAAAGCCATAAAAATGGGGCTTCGAGAATTGTTTATTCTCAAGAGCCGACAATAACGAGCAGAAAATATATAATTTATCAAATAAACATTTAGTCCGATTGCAAAATAAAGAATTAACATTCAAGAAATTTGAAAAAAATCGAGGGTATTTTTGAGGAGTATTATGGGGGATTTCGTAAATAATAACCCTCATTGATTTGTTGGGAAAAGATATAGCTGGAAAGATATATCGAATAATGATTCTTGAGGAATGCAAAAGTGGATTTCCATAGCCAGATTTTCTTGCAACTTTCGATTTAAAATCGTATCAATCTTTTTCGTAAAAGTGTCCCCTTTTATCAAGTTTTTTATATAGTTTTTTTATCCGATTTCCAATAAGAAGGATCGCCATAGCTGTGACATATTGTGTTTGTTTAGCGGCATTCGCGGTTGTATCATAAAATGTTAATACTATTTTGTGATTTATTGAGACAGAAATAAATAAAACGCGACCGATTGATAAACGATTTGATATTAATATTTCGATATTCCGATAATTTTTTGGCTTAGCAACTAGGAACGGGGATTGCCCCCTGACCCACTGACCTCTGAACCTCACTTTTCTTACCTTTACTCTCCGTTTTTTCTAGTTTTTTTTCTAGTTTTTTTCTAGTTTTCAGGTATTTGTGGTTTAAATTTTTCAAGAATCCCTCCGGCTGCCTCTTCTCGGACAGAGAGTTTCGTTTCGTTTTTTTCATTTTTTTGCCGCAGGACATTTGCTTGCCACAAATAAGTGTGGGTGTGGTATGGCATGCCACCCAAAAAAAAAACACCACCCACTCTTGCCCCTCTTTTGAGGTTTTTTTTCGCTCCTAAGGGCGGGCTCCGTTTTGACTTTCAACATTTTGCGGCACAGTGTTGCTTCTTCTTCTTCTGCGGCATGAACCTGCAACAATGCCCCATTTATTTATTGTTAATTTTAAATTAAAAAACGAATTAATTAAGCAGCATAATTAATGGAAATAATAATTGAAATAAATAATAGAATATGTTGACTTTTTAAGCGAATTTTTGCGCGACTTTTTGTTCGTTTTTTTGTTCGTTTTTTTTTTGTCTGAATTTTTTTTAATTACTTTTTTATGGTTATTTTTGTATTATTTTTTATGGCATTGCATGGGCGGTGGTTAAGAGGGGCGTGGACTATGCCAGACCAGTTTCAGTTTCAGTTTTCAGACTTTTTTTTTTCTGTGGCTGGAAAATCTAGCGAAGAAATCCGCGAAGCGTGAAGACGCCAGAGAATGTTTAGAGAATGTCGCTTTGAAAACAAAAATAAATATATATTATTTACAAATATTATTTACAAATAATTAAGTTCTTAGGTAATACCAAAGGGGGGGGAACCTATTCGGAGAATCAAAGTTAAAAATCTCACCCAAAAAACAGCTGTTTTTTATGCTCTCGTTTTCAAACTTGATTCTTTTTTTGTTGTCTCTTTTTTATGGTTAATTATTTGTTGTTTTAATTGTTAGTTTTGTAGCTTTATTTGTTGTTTAAATTGTTGCTTTATTTGTTGTTTAAATTGTTAGTTTTTGTTGCTTTTTCTGTCGTCGCCATCACCGGATCTCTAAATCCATTTGAAACCGAATCAGATGTCGCTTTTCGGCTCGATTGAAATTTTCTTTTGTGACAAAAAATACCCTACATTTATAGCTGGGTATTAAGACTTTTACATAAAATATAATATCATAAAAGAATATTATTAAATTCAACAGGAAAAGTCCGAACTTTCATCTTAAAAAACATTTTTATTTGCTTATTATTTTGTATTTTTTTTTGGATTAAATGCATAAATATTTGATTATAAATTATTATAAATGTATATAAAATCTATAAAGTATATGGATTTTTTCTACTAAAAACTATGGAGTTCCCGAGTCACCGATTCTCGGAGGCTGTCTATCTGTATCTGAATTCGAATTTGTATCTGAATCTGGCTTAGTAAATGTATCTAAATATGTAACTATATCTGTATCTATATATATATCTAAATCTATATCTATATCTGTAAATGTATCTGTAGCTACAGAGCTATATCTCTAAATGTATCTGTTCTGTAAATGTATCTCTAAATCTGTATCTGTATCTGCGGCTGTGACGTTCGAAAATGAATCTGAATCTGAATGTGAGGCTGAGGCTGAGTCAAGGTGACGTAATGCCAACGCCTAAAGTGGCTTTTATACGCTCCGCCGGATCAAGTATCAATTACAAAAAAGCCAAAAGGCGCCAAAAAAAAGCAAAAAAAAAACGAAAAAAGCAAAAAAAAAAAAAAAAGGCGAAAAAAAGTATCTCTGAGATCGGATCGGGATGAAAAATAAAATATATATCCGAAAGTCGCTAAAAGGCTGGACAAACAGAATAAACAGAGCAAATGGCACTTGAAGTTGGCAAAAAATATTGTACAAAAAAAAATCCCAGTATTTGTGCGATTTTTTAAGAAAAAACTTGCGAAAAAGTTTTCAAGTTTGTTTGACTTGAAATTATAAATCCCTAAAAATAGCTTAGATGATATTTAGAAAAGAGGCCATTCGGTTCCTAAAGGTGACAACAATTACACTTGTTTACAGGGAAATTAAAAAAAAATAACTTTAGAGTAAATTTTACAAATTAGTAGTAGAAATAGTAGTATTAGTAGTAGAAAAAAGTAGTATTAGTGGTATAATTTGAGTAACAACAATTACACTTGCTTACGAGAAATAAAAACAACGAACTTTGAAGTAAAATTTACAAATTAGTAGTAGAAATAGTAGTATTAGTAGTAGAAAAAAGTAGTATTAGTAGTAGAATTAATATTCTTTTTGAGTGACAACAATTACACTTGTTAACAGGAAAAAAAAATTAGGAACTTGAAAGTAAAGTTTACAAATTAGTAGGATAAATAGTAATAGAAAATAGTAGTATTAGTAGTAGAAGTTAGTAAGATTAGTAGTAGTAGAAGTTAGTAGTATTAGTAGTAGAAGTTAGTAGTTTTTTAGTAGTAGTAGAAGTACTAGTAGTATAAGTAGTAGAAGCAGTCGAAATAGTAGTAAAAGTAGTAGACGTAGTAGAAGTGGTAGAAGTAGTAGAAGTAGTAGTAAAAGATGTAGATGTAGTAGAAAGATAGAGTAGAAATAGTAGAGTAGAAAATAGTAGTATAAAATAGTAGTAGAAAATAGTAGTAGAAAAAGTAGTAGAAATAGTAGTATTTGTAGCAGAATTAATACATTTTTTTCATAATTTTTTGGCCCAAAAATGAGAACTCTTTTGCTGTCTAGTGTCTTTTAAAGTTGCAGCTTCTCTTGCGGGCTTCTGGCAACAGCAGCCGAGGGATATCAGATTACATTTAATACTCCCACGCAGTCCTCCTCCCCGAAGCCCCCTTTTGTAACGCCTCTGGCACTGCCCCCCTCTGTTCACCCCTCCCCTTGACTTTTAGCCATCCATCTTTTTGGCTGCAACTGACGTCCAAACATCATCGAAATTGTCGGCTTCTGTCGCCTCTCGCCCATTCACTTTGCCACATTCTGTTGCAGACACATTTCGACCAGCTGTCACGCCCCCCTCCCATCCGCCCATCCGCCAGAAACAAAAGCAAAAGATCCAACCTTCAACTTGAACAGAAACAGCCCAAAAACTCAATGTTAATCATACAAACAAAAAAAAAGCCAAAAAAAATAAGAAAAAAACAAGCAAAAAAAGCTTTAAAAAAACCAAAAAAAAAGCAAAAAAACCAACAAAAAACGAGAAAAAACCAACAAAAAGTCTCACAAATAAAATTAAAGAGTAAAAATACGGTAGCAATAACAATTCGCAAACCAAATGTAAATAAACAATAATAAAAATGAACAAAAATGAACACAATGAATGGGGCGCTGCAACAACAACAAAATTTACAGAAACAACAACAAACAGAAACAACAACAGAAACAACAATAACAGAAACAACAACATTAATTGGCAGATTGGCAGAAAATTAAACAAACCAAAATACAGCAACAAAAACAACACCAATCAGTTCACAAAATTAACTTGACCAAGTTTTTTCCACTTTTTTTAGGCTGTTTTTTTTTTAAGCTTTTTTTAACGCCTCGTCAATGACGCCCATCGAAAAGTTCTACACGTTTCCATA
Source organism: Drosophila ercepeae (assembly GCA_018150545.1). NCBI lineage: Eukaryota > Metazoa > Arthropoda > Insecta > Diptera > Drosophilidae > Drosophila > Drosophila ercepeae. The sequence goes on from JAECWL010000174.1 coordinate 3,875,910, forward strand.
AACCCCGGCGTTGATAGGTCAAGACTTCCAAGACTTTTTCCAGATGATATACAAAGAATTAGTTTTCGGGGGAACTAGGAATGTTTTAGAAATAAAATATTAAAAATCAGTTAACAAATAGACTTTATTTTGGATGATTTTCGCGAAAATACTGCCTATCTATTATCAGAATGAATTAATATTAATTTTTAATTCTAATATAAAAAAAACTTTACACTTTCTTCACTTCTTTGAGCTTCTACAAAAGTTGAGGTCCTATAAAAGTACCAGGTACCGGGTATCATGCAGTTAAGATACTTAGTTAGCTTTGTGGATTAAGATACTCTTTAATATTAATTCTTAAACAGATTTGGGACTTGAAAAAGTATTTCATCTTTGGAAAACCTCACATATTTAAGAAGCTTTACTCCCTTTTTTCGTGTCAAAACATGTCAAAGAAACCGCTTTTTCTTAACCTTAACCCTTTATCCTTTGAAACAACTCCTTGTTTGCTTAGAATTTGATTTAATTTTGTATCTTGAAACTCTTGAACTCTTGAACTCTTGATTTCTTGAAAAGTTGATAAATTAGCGTATTTAATTCTAATTTTTATTTTGTTCTCAATTTTGAGTTTTTTTTGGGTTTTGAGTTTTCAGTTTCAAGTTTCCTTTGCACTTTTAGCCACTTTTTGTGTCCCAATCCGAATCCCAATCCCAATCGAGTTTTTTTTATTTTCTATTTAGAGCTTTTGTTTGTGTTTATTTTTCGTTGATCTGTGTCTTTTATTGTTGCCGCTTTTTTTGCCATTTTTATACCCTGTACCCATTAAAAATGGGTGAAAAGGGTATCATAATATGGTGCAAATGTATGTAACAGGCAGAAGGAAGCATCTCCGACCCCATAAAGTATATATATTCTTGATCAGCATCAACAGCCGAGTCGATATAGCCATGTCCGTCTGTCCGTCCGTCCGTCCGTCCGTCCGTCCGTCCGTCCGTCCGTCCGTCCGTCCGTCCGTCCGTCCGTCTGTCCGTATCAACGCCTAGATCTCAGAAACTACAAGAGCTACAGACATGTGCCATATATCGTTGGATAGGTAATTACCATACGCAGTACAAGTTTGTTTTTTTATTTTTATATCACCTCCCGTTCCCCCGCAAACAGTAAAAAACTGTCACGACCACGCTCCCCCGCAAACCTCAAAAAACTGCCACGCCCACAATTATTGTCCTAATGCTATGAAATTCGGCATATGCGTTGGTGCTTATAAAAGCTATCTAATTTTTAAATTTGAACCAAATCGGATAAGAAACACGGAAGTTATGCCACATGCAAAATCTATGGCAAGGGAAGCAGAAGCGCAGCAAAACACGCATTGCGCGACGCCGACTGCGACGTTGACAGCGAAATGTGTATGGCTTTATGACACACGAAACTTATTTTCATAACCAAAATCATACCAAATTTATATTATTATGGTACTCTTTTCTAATATGGTAGAATATTTTTTCACTTATTTATTGATATTAAATAAATAAATTGTAAGCATGTCTAAGGGTACAGGGTATTTTGCAATCGGGAAACTCGACTGCTGCTACCTTACTTGTTTTGTTGCTATTTTGTTGCCTATTTGCAGTCTGCCTTCGTTTTTATTTGTCTTTCAACTTTTCGACTTTGTGCTTTTTGTGGAGAGTTCACGAGCGCGGCGTCCTCCCTCCCTCCCGTTCGAGGTCGCGGTTACTCTTTTGTAAACAAATGCTTAAAAATGAATTTTTCAATTCCCCATTTAATGTGGCAACAACATGAAACAATAACAATAACAATAATAATAACAAGTCCTGTCCATGTCCTGTCGATGTCCCTTACCCACTTTCTGGCGTTTTTCTTTGCGTTTCTATCGCAGGGGACTTGTCCGAGCGAGTGTGTGGAGGTCAAGGACGTGTCGAGGTCAGGATTCCCTTGGACTCCTCTGGCTCATAGACCGCTGGGAAAACTTTGGAAAACACCAACTTTATGGGACACTTGGTCCTCATTTGGAGTCACATTTTTGCGGCAACTCTGATGATTTATTTAGAGCGTTTTGTTTTATACACTTTCTATGTTTTTAAGGGGGTTTTTAAGGGGGTTTTTAAGAGTTTTTCATAACATAAGGTTTCATTTTATAGTTAGATTTTTTAGATAATATTTAAGTTTAAAGGGAAATTACAAATATTGTCAAAGAGAGCGGGGATTGAATTTGAACCTTTTCGTTTGGTATTTTTTTTGGGAACTTCAAATCGGTTTCTGGCTACCTTTTCTTCCTAAAGACCTTTCTTTTTCAAAGAGCTTCTTCTCAATTTATTTAGTTTTTGTTCTATTTAACAAGTTTTTATTTTAAAATAAGAAAACACTCAGAGTTTGAAAGAAAATACATAAATGTTTCACAAGAACCGAGATCGAACTTGAACCTTTGCCTGAAATAAAGGGAACTTTTCTGGGCACCTAAAATCAGTTTCTGGTTAAGTTTTCTCCTGAAAAAACCTTTATTTTTCCCCAAGAATCTTCCCAGAATCTCTTCAGTTCATTCAGTTTTCATCACTTGAAAAAATTTCGATTTCGATTCGCTTCCGTTGCCTTCGAGTGCCCCTGAAACGCGATTTGGAAGCTGAAGCAGCATGTGGCGGATGATTAGCATTAATAAATCGTCGATGGTTCCGCTTATCATTGGGGATTGAGACGAGGCTCTGATGGATGGATTGAGAACTTTCCGTTCCAATAAAAATTCCAAATCCAAATACAAATAAAAAATAAAAAAAATAATAAATAAAAAACGTTTCCATTCCGATTCCGATTCATTAATCGGATCGGTGGATCCCAAAGGGGTCACAAACGATGATCTTTTCCGACTTCTCTTACTTCTGACAGTTACTGAAAGGTATTACCTGGTACTCTCATTAATATATAGTATTTCCAGAGAGTTCAAGATTGCTTAATGAATTACAAATTCAATTTTCAATTTGAATTCCATTTGTTTGCTCAGTTTTCTTCCATAATTATTGCCCGTTTTTTGCTGTTTTTTCTGCTGTTTTTTTCTACTATTTTTCCTTTGATAATTATAGAGAGCTATTGACTTAACTATTTGGGGTTTACTTTACAATTTGCATTGTTCTGGGTCTCCCCCTGTCGACGCCCCTGGCCTCAATTAAGGCAAGAAAAAAAACCTAGAACCCAGAACAGCTGCATTGACTTTTGTTCTTAGTTGTCTGGGCTAAGTCTTGGCTTAGCAAGTGATTACCACATGAATGCAGTTTACAATAAATACGAAATATACTCTCGGCTATATATTATATATACGATGTATAAATGAAAAGCCAGTCATATCTGAAAACTTTCCAACACAAAGACCCAGACTCGTGTGTAATTTTTGTTTTAAATATTTATAAAATGTCTCGCTGGCTCAGTCTCGGGTTGGGGTTAGGGATTCGGAATCAGAGAATCAGAAACAGAATCAGTTCACTGGCAAAGTAGACAACTCATTGTCTAAAATACATAGTTTTGCACTGGAAAAAACTAGTTTAGGGAGGAGATTAATACTCAGTTTGTTTATATTTTAGAGGAAATTAGTTTAAAATCGGTTTTTTCTTGATTTTTCTTGATTTTTCTTGATTTTTCCTGCTTTTTCTTAGCTATTTTTGATGTAAAAGAAGACTCTTAAGAGTATCGTTAGAAAAGCTTTTAGGCTGATTTTAAGTTTTCTTTGCCATATTTCTGCTTAAAACTAACTCAAAAACTTATACGTATTATATAAACTATTTTTGATATAAAACACCTTTCCAAGAGTACCGGGTATCGTTACAGCGGATTTTAGGGGTTCTTTTGGTATTTTTTTCATAAATTTTAACCCAAAACAGAACTCCCTGTATAGCTCTACGTATCATAACACTTATTTCTGATACTTTTGTATCCCAAGAACGCCCAAGAGTACCGGGTATGTTAGTTTCTATGTTTTCTTTAGTATTTTTTTCATAAATTCAACTCACAAACTGAAGCTTTAAAGGTTTCTTGACACTTTTTTGCATAAACTTTGCTCCCAAACTGTGCTCCCCGTGTAGCTCCACCCATTCTGCTGACAATGACGATGACGATGATTCTGCTGGAAACTAATGCCGCAAACCCACTGCCAGCCAGACATATCATATCAAATGTAAATGTAAATGTTAATGAGCAATTTGTGCATAATCATGGCGCTAGAAGCCGCAAAAGCCGAAAAAGCCGCACATTGCGGAATCACAAACGATACGAAAACTTGAACTATACAATAAATGCAGCTGCAACAGGCACCAAAAGTAATAAATAACAAATAATAAACACAATAAAACAATCAATTTCTACATAAAAATAAATATAATATAATAATAAGAGAACAATGGAGCAATAAGTAGAGCAATCAGTGGCGCTTTTTTGTGTGTTATTCTGGATTTATTTAGTGAATAAACAATTGAAATCGAATAGGGAATAAAGAGGCCTTAAATTCCAAAAATATTTACATAAATATTTATTCCGAGAGTGTATTTCTGTTTAATTTCAGAATTTACACTTGAAAACCGAACACTTTTGTGTGAAATTGTTGAGTAAATAATGTTTGGGTCAGTTGATTTTTATTTATATTCCAAGTCCAGGTCTTGCCTAATAGTTCCTAAGCTTAGGAATGATATATTCTATGGAATTCCATTGGCTTCTTGAATGGGATTCCTCGTGCTTATCGCGAGACATCGGACGGTATCAAAAATGTCTTCCCGTATCGCATTTATCGCCTTTAATCGGTCTGCACACAACCCGTTCCGATTGCCAGCTACCACTGCCTGATACTATATAGTATATACTGCAGGTGCTATATAGTATATATCTTCCTACTGCAGTCGCGGTTGTCGATATCGGAGCTGTTGCGCTTTTCAAATGACATAATCCCCCAACCATAAATATTCTACTCGTACTCGTATATGAGGAATTGATTTACTTTCTTGGTGTGTCATCTGAAGACAAAGACCTCTCCGATTCCAGTTACCGAGTGACGTGGCGGAGTCGTAGGCGTGACAAGTACCAGAAAGTGCAACAAATGCAGCAACAACTGCAACAAATGTAGCAACAACAGTTGTTGCCTCTGCAACAGTCACAGCAATCGGCAATCAGCTTCTGATACAAATTAATTACGACGCAGACACTGGGCAGACTAGACGGGGGTACAGTGACTAGAAATAGTTGAAAAAAAGCAGAAATTTCAAGAGATTATATAACTTTAACGACATTCTTCTATTTAATAATACAAAAAATCTATAAAAGACTCGAAAATATTAATATTTAAATGATTGAAATGAAAGAGAGGTATTTTTAAAGTATATTTTATTATCTGAATTATGAAATAGGAAAAAAAGCTACTTTGGAGTTAAAAAAAAACCCATTGGGTTATAGTATTTTGATCCCTCAAATCAAATCCTCAAAATTATGGTAGAATTTTCAAGGTTCATTAAGTATAAGCCATGAGAATCGAGGAGGAGAGCGATTAATTAGTATTTATTGTATATAGTATACTTTTAGGATATAGTATTTTATTTGATATTATTTAATATGAAAATCGAGGAGGAGAGCGATTAATTAGTATTTTTAATATTTAGTATTTGTTTTTTTAGTACTTTTCTTATTATTTTTGGTTCATTAAGTACTTAGTTTGAGAATCGAGGAGGAGGGCGATTAATTAGTTTTATCACAATAGTACATTTTTTAGTACATTTCTTCACGCATTAAGTACAAATTTTGAGAATCGAGGAGGAGGGCGATTAATTAGTACTTTCTGAATTTGGCATTTAGTATAAAATAGTACATTTTTAAGTGAATTTCTTCATTTATTAGGTACAAACTATGAGAATCGAGGAGGAGAGCGATAAAAAAGGATTTTTATTTTATCGTATTTTGTAAGCAATAAGACATTTTTTAGTACATTTCTTGCTTATTATTTATTTGTTTACTAATTTAAAAGCTTTGGAATATAGCCATCCTGCTTTTACCAATTATAAGCAATGAATACCCATTACTACTATTTCTGCTGCTTTCGCACCACTGTTTTCTGGTTGCATTTTATTGCAAAGTCGGACTATATAGGTATTGGCAGAGATATCGCGTGGGGAGATCGCGACTTGACATTGGCTCCGCGCCGGCCAGAAGGGAAACCCGCCAAGTGATCTGGCCAAGAGGGAAACCGGCCTAGCAGCAAGTGCCGTCTGGAAACCCGAGACGAGTCTCTCCCCAGCATCTCTCCCCGATCGCAGCTGCATCATAAAAATATATATATAAAAAATATATATATAGTATAAAGCAGGAAGTAATCGGTCTTTACAATAAATAATTATGATAATGCCAGAGATGGCAATGCCAGAGATGAATCTCCGGAATCTGGAGCTGGGCAATGACACATCCAGGACAGGAAGGAAGTGGTTACACTTGTTAATGGATTCTCTACCCTGTTCCCCCTCTCGATTCAGATCGTATCTCTGATTCGGTTTCGGAATTACCGTCATTATCTCAACGGGCAACACCCCCTTTGGAATGAGAATCGGAATTACAGCCGGGGCGGGGAGAAGGCGTGTCTGTCTCTAGGGGCGTGGCTTTATCAGATTTTAGCTTAATTTGTGGTTAAAATCTTAATTTTCTTTTCTAAAAAAACTAAACATGGAATTTATTTAAAATCTAAAAGAAAAACAGAAAATATTTCAAATATTTTGTAGGTTTTCTAAGTTTGTTTTAAAGAGTTTTGTGTAGTTTTTAGTTTGTATTTGTTTTTATTGTATATTTTTTATTATTATATTATATTTTATTGTATATTTTTATAGTTACATATTTTTTATTGTATATTTTTTTTTTATATTATATGAGAATTTCTTTGTCTTTTCTGGCACTCTTGTTCGTCTAAAATTTCGATGTTCGACTTGGATTGAATTTCCCGGCTCTTGGCATTAAATGCCGTTGATAGCTGATCGGTGGATATAACATAATAGTATATATATATATAAAGATATATATCTCTACCATATAGTAATTTAATTATAAATTTCTGTCATTCGAATATCAAACTCGATGGAGGACAAAAAATATTTCCTGGAATTTCTGGCATTCTTGAAATATTTTTAAAGTCATTCGACTTGTTATATTTTCTTTAAAAATATATAGAAGTTATAGAGGCTAAGATTTTCTTTCAGTTTATATTTTTTATGTTTTAGTTGTTCTTGTTTTTTATGCTATTTTTTATGCTTTCTTGGCTTTTTGAAACAAAAAGTTTTGTGTAAACAAATCATAAAAATTTCATGCCACCTTTTCCAGAAGCATAGAAAAACATCAAAGCTGGAAAATTCCATTTGTTCTTGGAACAAATTAACAAATTAACTAATTTTGTATTGTTTCTGTTTTTATTTTATTATAAATTTCACCTTTAATTGGTTTTTTTTAAGACAAACTACTGTTTTTTTAAGACAAAATACTGTTTTTTAAGACCAAATACTGTTTTTTAAGACAAACTTCTGTTTCAAATAATTTCCCTGCAATTTCTGAGCTTTTTTTGTGAAGAATTTGTCAGCCGCGATGATTGTTGCCCCCTGAGTTGACCTTCCCGCCCCTCCCTCTACCCTCCCGCCCTTGGCAATGCCTCACTTGCCTCACCCGCATCTCGAAGCGGAAGTGACTGGAAAAAAAGCGGGATTCATGCCACACATCATCATTATCATTGAGGCCATTATTATGCATTATGTGTGCCCCCGATTAGCATCGCTAGGTGAGGGGATTTGCCACTCCAAGAGGGGGTGGTGGATGGTAATCCCCTCCAAACGCCACCTATGTCAAGAGGGGACTTTGTGGAAGTTTTATTTAGTTTATAAATCCTATTAGTTGGCTTTTTTGTTCGTATTTTGCTTTGGATTTGTTTTGGTTTTAAGAAATTATAAAAAAAATTAACAACTAGAAGTTAAAACTACTTAATTTTATTTAATAAATAATTAAAACGGGATAGTTTTTGTCAAATTTTTAAGTCAGAAAAGTCTTAATCTTTGTCTTAAAATACTTGACAGAAAAAAACGAAAGTTTCCTTCAAACTAAAAGCCAGAAAATCTGCTTAACTTTAATATATTATTAAATATTATCAAATATTATATATTACTTAGTTTTCCGGGTATTTGGATACATAAAGATATATATTTATTTATTTTTCTATTATTTATTTCTCTAAAAGTCTCGAAAAAACAAACAAAAAGTTTACGAAGTGACTTTGAAAATAAGTTTTTGTTTTGTAAATAGACAAAAAAAATAATAAACAACTTTTGAGACATTGGAAAAGCGTTAAAGTGTCAATAGAAAGAGGGGTATTGGGAGAAGGGGAATGAGAAGGAGAATTAGAGAACTAAAGAATTAGAGAATTAGAGAACTTGAGAAGTTGGAGAAATCTGAGAGAACCCCGCCGAGATGCTAATTAAAAGCTGCGACAAAGTTAATCAAAAGCAGGCTTTGGGTTTCATCTCCGGCTACTTGTCTCTTTTGCTCTCTTTTATAAAACTGTATTAGTTTCTATATATCGTGTATATATAGTATATATATATCGTATATATATTGTATATATAGCTTATATATATACAGATATATATATCTGAAAGCCAGACAAATAGCCGCCACCTATTATCGATAAACTCGAAACGAAACGAAACAAAACTTGAAATTTATCACCGAAAGATTCTTGAACTCGTCACTAAGGTCGACAAGTGTCCCCCGGTTACCCCCCTGACCCCCTGGTTACTCCCCAGACGCCACCCCTTTCAGAGACGCCCCTGGTCTCGATCGGAACTGGTCTCGATCGCGGTGTTTGCTGACTGACTGATTGTTTGACTGATTGATCGCTCGATTATTGATTGATTAACTGCCGCTCTCTTTACACTCTGGCTGGCTCTCTGGTACACTCGGAAAAATAACTCAAAATATATATAAAAAATATATATTATATATATAATTTTATCTACTTTTAATATTATTTTATATCCTATTTTAAAGTGTATAATTTTGTTCTTAAGTGCAACTTATGAGAATCGCGGAGGAGAGCGCTGTTTTTCTTATAATTCTGAAGATTACGAGACTTTAATAATCATAAATTTTAATATCTTGCTTATAACCTTAACTAAATCTTGATAATTTCTATTTAAAATTTAAAATCTAAAATCTAATATAAATAAAATATTAATTTGTTTTTACTTTTCTTGCAGATGTGAGGCAGCCATGAAGTGGCAGGGTTTGATTAGCTGTCTTTGCCATTAAAATGTCCTGCCACTTGTTGCAGGCTTTCATAATGCAACAACAACAACAGCAACAACAACAAAAACAACAACAGCAGAAACAACGAACTCGATTCAAGTCATTTGCTTGCCACAAAAGACACTCATACGCCATGTGGGCGCGAGGCAATCGGCGGATGTTGCAACAACAGCAGCCAACAAAAGCAACAAAAATAACAAAAACAACAACAGTACTGGCCCATGGCCAAGGCTAAGGCCGCTGGGGCAGGCAACTCTCTCAGCAGCGCAGCACACGACTTTATTGCCACAAAACCTGCAAGCCACCTGCAACAACACTAAATAGCGAATAACCAATACCAATTCAACAACAACAACAATTGCTACAACAACAACTGCTACAACAACTATAATAACAAAAACTTAAACAGCGAAGAAAACAACAAAACAACAAACAAAAAGCAACCGAAACATCAACAAAAAGTTGAGGAATTCCGTTGAACTCGAAGGAAACAAAAGCAAACCTAAAAATGTCTGAGGTAAGTTCACACGAAAATACACTGCAAAGAAATAATTAATAAAATATATAAAAATACAAAAAGCAATACATGAAAATACACTTAAACTATACACTTAAAAAATGATATATATTTAATAGAAAAATATGAACGAAAGAAATCCTTAAATCAAAAATAACTTTTGAAACTTTATTCTTCAAAACAAACAAATATTTTTCCTACAAATATTGCCAAAATCTACATAGTTTTTTCAACATTTTCTTATAAAAACATTACAAATTCTTTAAATAATTAATATCACTAAAAATAAGGAAAGAAAATCACCTTTAAAACACCTTAAAAGAATTAAAACTAAGAAAATATCAAAGTGTTTCTTTTGATTTTTGAAAAACTTCTAAAACTTCAGAGGAATTTTCTAGATAAAGCCTTAAAAATGAATTAAATTTTCTTAAATAGTTAAAATAATTAAAAAAAAAATAACTAAAGTTAAACCATTAAACATTTTCCAAGAATTTTCAAAGATTTTAAAACTAATTTTAAAGTCAAAGAAAATCTTAGAAAACCTTTCAGCTTTTGCCTCAAACATTTTTCGTAATTTTTCTCATTTTTCTCTTCTATATATATGTTCTCGTTATATCAATGTACCCTATTTTCTCTCTGTGTATTTATAAGGATATATAGTGAGGGGTTCCTTGACACTGTCTTTTCGTCGGGCGGCATTTCCATTTTTATTAAATTAAAATCGATTTTCAGTTTATTTTATCAAAGACTTAAGAGCATCAAACACATTAAAAGCAAAAAACCACACACACTCCATCGGGTAGAGAGATATATGTAAAGAAAATAGAAGATTTTAGTGAGACAGAGGGCGGGATATATGTATATAGTAAGGGATATATAGTATATATATATTTTTAGGGAGATGAACAAAGAAGAGGCTTGGCTTTTATTTTGGCTTGAAAACTTGGACAAAAGTCAGGGATAAGTCAGAAAAGGATAAAAGCCTTATAAAAGTCTTATGAAAGCCTTCTAAAAACCTTAAAATATTGTTCGAAAAAGCTTGATAAATTTTTATTAAAATAATTGAAGAATTTATTAAACAAAATTATATAAAAAGAACATACAATTCTCATAAAAAATAACTATTCTTTGGAACCAAATTTTTAAACAAAAATCATCTCAGAAAACAAACTTTAAAGGGCAGAAAAAAAGGTTTGGAAACCTTTATAAACTTTTTTCCTTATTTAAAACTAAAAACTCAAATTTATGTTGGTTTTTCTACCTTAATTTTAAACTAAAAACTACAAATTTATGTTTATTTTTGGAATTATTTAACTTAAAACTTTCTTGTGCCAAAGAATTAGACTTAACTTCCTGCCGGAGCCGAGGCCCGCATGGGAATTTGAATTTTGGGTCAGTGACGTCGCCTTTCGGCGTCTCCGTCGCCATCGTCTCATGTTTATGTATGCATGTCTATATAGTATATATGTTCATGTACAGTAAGCATCGTGAGCAACAGGCAACTGTATAAAATGAGGGGGGGGGACGACAAAAAAAACAGGCGGCCATAACGACTCCGTCGAGCAGCTGTCGCCATAAACAAACACGGAGAGAGGAGAACGCGACACACACAGACATAAATATTGACCTAATTTGCACCTGTTTACAAATTCATTCGAGCCATTCCTAAGCCGGCCAGGCCAGGCCAGGAGCCAGGTCTACCTCCGACTACCCATCAGACCCCCCGTTAGAAAGCCCCGCATCCTGGCAGGACTTTGTGCCTTGCGCGCATGATTTATGCAGCAAACGAAGCGCGACAACCTCGACAGCGGCTCCATGGCGAGCGAGCTCTCCTAAGTGGGTCGCCCAAGTCCACAGCCACATCCGAATCCTAGTCCAAGTCTCGCTGAAGCCCAGACCAAGTCGAGTCAAAAGCAGCCTAGGTAGTCCCTCAAAATACACTCGAAAAAATAGGTCCTAACTAAAGGATATTTGAAGATTTTTGTTTGTTTTTCAATAAAAAGTTTTAGAACTTCTTAAAATGAACTTTAGACCTCTTGAGGGGCAAATATTGTTGAGATTAATTGTTGATTAAAGGACAATTAGTATATTTTATAGAAAATAGATAAAAGATTTAATAGAAAGATTTAAAAATATGACTTAAATAAACTTTTTATTGAGAGTTGATGAGAAAACCAAGCTTCTAGGCTTTCAAGTATGTTTTAAACATGTTTAAACGTGTTTAAACATGCTTAAACATGCTTGAACATGCTTAAACATGTTTCAAAAACACTCTATTGAACCCCTCTTCAAAATCTGTTGAAAATAGTTAACAGATTTCAACAAAAATGTCTTTAAAAGTTTTCAAAAAGTTGTTCAAGTATCAATCTTCAGATATTCAAACTTTTTAACACTATTTTAAGCATGTTTGAACATGTTTAAACATGTTTTGCCTAAAAAATCCCTTAAAAACTTTTCAAAAACTTGTTCAAATATGAATTTTCAAATATTAAACCCTTTTGAAACTATTTTTTGAATATTTTTGAGACTTCTTGAGACTTCTTGAGACTTTTTGAGACTTTTTAGAAAGAAAACTTAAACCAAAACCCCTAAAAAACATAAAATTCCCCACCTTCAGCCACTGAAATATTCTCTCAGTGTTTTTGGTTTCTCGGTCAGATGGCGGGTTGGCATGTTATTAGGGAAGAAATTTGCATTTTCACCCCATACGAGTATAGGGTATCCAGGGGGGTAGAGAGTAGAAGCAAGAAATTTGCAAATGCAAAAATTTCGATGTTATTTCGGGGCTGGCTTACGCGGCGTATACTTGATCTGTGAAGAATGACACAGCAAAGCTGCCTCCTAGTCGCCTCCCCAAGATTTTAAAATGAATTTTTCGGGAAATAAAATATATAAGAAATAAAGAATTTTCAACTAAAACTTCCGCTCGTGTCACTCGAATCGTTCGTTCGAGTTCCTCCTTTCGATCAGTCAAGTGGATTAATCTGGACGGGAAAACGACACAGAGTCCTCGAATCACTGAGACACTCAAGTTTAATTGCCAATGGCACTAGCTAGGGGGATTAGGAGGAGAGCACTCGAAACGCGATTCAATCGAGGGCTTAACGAGTGCCTTGGCCTGGTCATTTGCCTTCCTAATGAACGATAATGATTCGGAGATGATTCAGTTACCCAGGACCAGGACCAGGACCAGGACGATGATGATGATGAGTCCCGGTAATTAGCCTTGATTTCCAGCAGTAACTTGTCCACGATTAGAATTTGGATTTCCAGTCTGGTTACTTTCATGGCTGGCTGTTGTCCTGCGACAGCACGAATCTGGGCATTGATTTCCTTTTGATTGATGCGTTTTTAATGAGATGTGAGGCAGGTGCCTGGAATCATTAGTTTGTCTACTTTTATCCTTGTTCTTATCCCTGCTCTTGTATTAGACAAACACCTTGATCCGCAATAAACTAAATGAAAAATAAATAGTCAATAATAAGGAATGCGCACAGAGGAGGTGGAAAAAAAGTGTCGCAATGTCGTGTCCTGAAATTGACACAGCACTAAAGTTACGACTGACAAACAAAAGGACACCAGGATGGGGACAGGACAACACAGAACAGACAAGAGATACACGTGAGCTTTCTCTCTACAGTATATATATATCTAAATATATATAGGGAATTGCTTTGGATGGCAGGAGGGATTGAGGTTGGGGCCTCTGCGCCCGTAAGTATGCCATGAAAAGTATTCCATTCGGTTTTGTAATGCAAAAAAACCGGCAGCCCAGGCAGCATGTTATGCACGAAACTGACAAGGCTATTACTCTGTTTCTAATTTTTTGTACCTGGCCAGAGACAATAATATGTTGAAAGCACAAGGGAGATGGTTTTTTATACGAAGCTCACGATTATATGATACCTGGTACTTCGTAAGGTTTTCTGGAGGTTTGTTTTGTTTTTATTAGTAGTTAGAAAAAGAGGGTTGTGGAGAATTATAATTGAAATCCATTCAAAAGAAAATTAAAGAAATTCAAAGAAAGATTGTAGAGGCTCTTCCTGAAGCTATTCTAGTGTTTTTTGGGACATATAATACCCGATACTTCGGTATTTTTTAGGGAGATTCGTTAATGGATAGTTAAAAAAGAGGTTTTCAGAGAAAAGAATTGTAATTAAAATGAATAGAAAAGAAAATAAATTAGAAAGAAAGATTTTAAAGCATCTTCAAGAGGCTATTCTAGTATATTTTTGGGACATTTAATACCCGATACTTCTATAAAATTTAATGCATTTTCTTGTCAAAAACTATTTTGTTTTGATTTAAAGTTTGATAATCTTGTAAAGAAATAGTCTTAGCTTTTCTTGGCTATACTATACCCGTTACAACAGATCTATTAATGCAATTTAGAACCTTTATTCAACTCTTATTGAAAAAAATAGTCATATTTGTTAAAAAATTACTTTAAACCATTTGAAAACGCATATCTTATTCAATTTTAAGCCGATTTCAGAACAAAATACCATTCCTTAATCAGGACTTCATTCTGCTTCGATCTGCATCAAAGAATCCGAGAAACAAAACAAAAAAAAATTTGCCGATTTTTTGAAAATTTTGAAAGGGGTACCATCATCAATTTTTTCGAAAAATCGACAAAAATTTTTTGGTTCTACTTTCTAAATCTTTTAATGCAAATTTAAAGGGAATAAATTCCTGATTAAAAAATGGTATTTCTTTTCCAAATCCGATGAAAAATGTAGAAAATATTTGCAAAAGAGTGACCCAAAATAACCGATTTGGAACAATGCCAATTTTTGAGAATTTTGAAAGGGGTACCATCATGATTTTTTTCAAAAATCGACAAAAAATTTTTGGTTCTACTTTCCAAATATTTTGATGCAAATTCAAAGAAAATAAATTCCTGATTAAAAAATGCCAATCCTTTTCCAAATCCGATGAAAAATGTAGAAAATATTTGCAAAAGAGTGACCCAAAATAACCGATTTCGGAAAATGCCAATTTTTCAAAATTTGGAAAGGGGTACCATCATCATTTTTTTCCAAAAATCGACTAAATTTTTTTTGTTTGATTTTTTGGATCTTTGGATGCAGTTTGAAGGAAATCGAAGTTCTGATTCCAAAATGGTATTTTGTTTCAAAATCGGTTAAGAATTAGCTCAGATATTCCAAAAAAACTGTTTCAAAAATGGAAATTTTTTGATTTTCGAAATACGGAAAATGGACATTTTTCAAAAACTCATTTTCTCATCCTTTTCCTTAAGTTTTTAAGGATATTTTTGGCATTTTGTAGCCGTTTTTCTAGCAAGTTACCATTTGGGAAACGGAACTTTATTTTCTTTCAATCGTAATCAAAGATTTCTTCAATTAATTCGATTAATATCGAACTGGAAACTTTATAAAATCGTTTATGATTTTCCATTTTTTCAAACCCTTTTCCAGGGTATTCTCGAATCCAATCCTTATCCTTTTTACTATCCCGGACAAATGAATAGAAATTAATGGTGAAGGGGAATAAAAACAAATGTGGCAAGTCGATTAGCTTTTGTATCACACAGAAACAGAAACAGAAACAATGATCAACAAAATAAATTGGTCAATATCCTGGGGGAATAATAAACCGACTATTTGCCACACATTAGCTCAGTGTCCTGTCGGCGGCAATTTCCAATCGAATCAGAGTCCTTTCCTCGCCTGCTACTCGTTGCAAATTCATGACTTTGAGGGGCGAGACCTTAATCGGGGGTCGGACGAAGGCGAGGGTCTGTGGGTCAATGGGGGCAAGGTCAATAATGAACTCGTAACCACCCCCGATTGTGACCTCTAATCTGTTATCGGTTAGCCTTCAATGAGCTGGAATCTCTCTCTCTATTTGGGGTATCAATTTTTTGTACCAGGACATTATCAGGACACTGACCGACTTGAATGAGTTTTTAGATTAGCGCTTCTGGGTTTATTTTTTCTTTAAGTTAAGATTCCTTCGGGTTTCCTTCTTGGCCAACAACAGCTGTTGCAGGATCTTGGGGTCATTACTGTGGAAAAGGACAGGACTTCATCCTGGCGCAGCAGCTGTCGAAATTAACATAAAACATTTATGGGAATGTCGCCGAGTCGCAGAGTTGCTGAGTCGCGGCCAGGACTAAGCTGTTTTGTATCCTCGACGCCTTCTCACTGATTTGCATATGCATTTGCATACGTATGTGTGTGTGTGTTTGTGTTTGTGTTAATGGCAGGATGCGGAAACGGAAGAGGATGCAGGATACTGCGGGGTGACGACTGGGAATGGTTTGTCAAGTGTCCTGGCCGCTTGAGTTGCCGCGTTGAAGCGCGTTTATCTGTGCGTATGCAGAAAGTTTTCCAATTAAAACTTTCGCCCAGGTCCAAGTCAGTCACTCAGTCAGTGAGACGTCTGCCCCCTCCTT
Source organism: Drosophila ercepeae (assembly GCA_018150545.1). NCBI lineage: Eukaryota > Metazoa > Arthropoda > Insecta > Diptera > Drosophilidae > Drosophila > Drosophila ercepeae. Next base: position 3,892,145 of record JAECWL010000174.1, read on the forward strand.
AGGATCCTTAGGACATGGCCTTTACCCTCCCTGCCCCTACGCCCCCCTCTCGTTTGGCGACAATTAAGCCGCATAATGAGCTATAAACTTCCAACGACAAGTGCAGGAGCAGGAGTCCTGTTTAAACGAGCACATATGCCAAATAATTACGCATACGCCAGGTGGTACGGGTTTCCAGGAGGGAAAAATCAGGGATCAGGAATCAGGTATTATATAGAAACAGTCTTTTAGAAACTTTCTTTTAAAAAACATTAAAAAAGGTTAGAAAATTTACAATATAAAGAAATAATAAACCGATTTTTAGATATTTTTTAAAGCTATTTTTATTAGAAATCAAAAAAAGTGAAAGTAATATTATTTTCAAGCTAAAAGATCTCTTAAATGTATTAAAAACTTGACTAATATTTTCATACAATTATTTGTAACTTTTTCCAAAGATTTACTACTTAAAGTACTTCTTTTTTTAACTAATAAAGCTTAGTTTAAAATTTCTAAAATAATATTTGTTAAATGTAAACGAAAACCACCCAAAAAATACTCCAAAATCCTGCCAAAAAATACACAATTAATAATGATTTTTTGTCGCCCAAAGATTATTCAAGACTTGAGTCCTGCAACTGAAGTGTCACTCAGAGAGTGGGAGAGAGCGAGAGTCCTTTATCCTTAGAGCCTACTTTTTGTTGTTAAATGAAGCGTGACAGGTGGCAGGGATTGTAAGGCAAACAATTGTTGAATTGTGAAAAATTATTACTGCCTCATTTGGTTTTGGTTTGGTTTGGTGGCCCAATTTGGCTTTGACACCTTTGACAGATTGCTTTGCATTGTGGGGCTGCGAGTCCTTTGTCTGGATTTCGTCCTTATCGTCTTCATCCTTAGTCCTTAGTCCTGCTCAAAGGCATGTTCGTTTTACCTTTGGCATTCTGACCAGTTTCTGATGATTGCGTGAAGAATTTCATAATCAGCCGTGTGATAAAAATAAACTTTTTCGCTCGAGGGGGTGGAGGAAAGCTGATTACGAGGGGCATTACGTCACAGCCGCCTCTGCAACTCATCAAAATGTGGGGGTGTGGCAGGGACAGGGGGTTATGGCCTGCAGCTGCCACTGGCAGGGATTTGTCGAATGTCATTTGCAATATGCGACCCGTCCAAAGGAATGCCAAGAGTGTGGGTGGCAAGTGTGGGTGTCGCCTCTCTAAGCTTCACATTTCTCCCATATCCTGGGAAAAACTCCCTTTGACTATATATGTCCTTCTGTGTGGATTTCCCTGGAATCATTTCCTTTTACAAACAATCAGTTGAAAAGCACTTTTGATCCTTGCCTCAAAGGGGTTTCTCAACAAGAAGAGGATTAACTCGAAAAAACTATCTAAGCAGAGATTTGAATCCTTTTTCCATTCATAAATATCCTCATTAGACAGCTGCAGCTCTTTTTGCGATAATAACTAGAAATTATGAGCCAATATTAAGGATTTTAAGCAGAGAACTAGAAGGATATCAATGCAGTGTCCTTCATCCTTTTATAGACAAAAAGCAGAGATTGAAAGCCAATTATGAGTTTATTACGAAATCTTCGATTTAATGAATCTTGAAGAGTTTTAAATCAAAAATGAATTAAATTTTTAGTATTTTTTAGTATTTTTTATTTATTTTCTTCATAAAAAAAGTCTATTTTAATGTTAAAAAACTTTGAAAAGTGTCTTTTAATTAATTTTAAATACAATTTCTTTAAAGAAAACTTTAAAAACTTTAAAAATTATACAATTTCTGATTAATTTATTTTATTTTAAACTATTTTGTTCCTGTTTCCTTGAAAGTTTTCACATCCTTCCTCACCATTTTGGCCTAAAATTCAATTTAGAATGTGTGGAATTGTCATTTTGGGAGGTCCTTCAGTCCTTTTGGGGACATAAACCTCAATCTGTATATCCCCATTCGAGGGCTTTCAGCGATTTGCCGGAAGATAAAACTCACCGCTTAGTCCATAGTCCTTAGTCCTTAGTCCTTAGAGCATCCTTGGTGGCTGTCATCTCTGGAGCTGGCGAGTCGGCCTTATCATAAATTTCAAGCACGCAGCAAATAAATCCAATTAAATTAGCAACAATCTCAAGTGGCCGACGGATGATGATGGCTCCTTGTGCTCCTCCAGCATCCTGGCGAGTCCTGTTCATGGTCCTCGTCCTCGTCCTGGTCCTGGTTCCATCTCCTATTACTCTGCCAGTTCCCCATCCAACATTATTTTCAATTTGCCTTTTGCGGTTGAATCCATCCAAATCCTCATCATCCTTGCCGCCACCATTCACATTTTTTTTCCTTCTATATTTTTTTCCTGTTTGTGTTTTTTTTTTTGCCAGGATGCGGCAGCTGGCTGACCATTGGGCATCGGTTTTTATGGGGATTCTTTCTGTTTAATCTGCTGCTACCATTTCAAGTACAGTGGGGTTTGGCTAAGAGGGAATCCTCGATTTGTAGCGCCTTTTTGAGGCGTTTTAGAAGCAAAAATGTGTCGCTTTTTTTAGGGGAGAAACTTTGAAACTAAAACTCTTCGTTTTGGGAGAAATATTTCTTATTTGATTTTTTATTAAGAGAAGCTTTAAATTGTACATTTTTTTAATTATTTAATCAACTTCTTCAATAAATTCTTAAAAGAATTTCTAAAAATCTTTTAAAAATCTCAATCTTCTAAAAGAAAATCTCATGGCTTCCCTCTAAAGCCTCTCCCTTGCAGCTTTTCAAAGTAAAGTCTCCGCGAAAAACCTTCTGAAACTTTCTCCTAAAAAAATCTATAATATAATAATTTATAATAATTTGTTCACCTTATCCTTATCCCCACTGTACTCGTGCTCATATTGTGGATTGGTAAGTCGATTTCTATTGCTTCTCCGACGGGCTTTCGACTTCTTTATGCCCCCTCGGGTTGCACGTTTTGTTGTGGTTTGTTATTCAATAGAAAATTAGTTTGTTTGTTTGCCAGACCAGCCAGGCTTTATCCGATTTATATATATATATATAGAGACTTATATTTATAGTGCATTATCGGAGGAGATATTCCGATATATTGGGAATCCGCAAACAAATGCACTTGCCACTCGACTAATGTGATTGCCACACGCACTCTTACGTGAGATTTTTATGGGAAACCGGAATCGGATTTGCTTTTGGGAGAGAATTATTACCAGCTGGCTGATTATTTTTGGACTTAATTTGATTGGATTCGAGCTCCAGTCTCTTCTTAATCTTAAAGTTTATAGAAATTATTGCGAATGCATCGAAACATTCCATTTGGCGGCAAAGTTATTTGATCCAGTTTCCAGTTTATTTGCAGACTTTCTATATCCTTGTCGGCTCTGTCTCTTTGTGTGGCATGTCTGGGATGCCAGTTCGCGACCTTTGGGCAATCAATTAAGTTTTGCGGCACGCAATCACCCCGAGTGTTGGCTCCCAATCCCAATCCGGAACCCAATCCCAATCCCAACGAGCTGTCTCATTACGCGGAAGAGGAGGAGGTTGTGGGTGGGTGGTTGTGCATTCCAGGCTTTCCTTTTCGGAGATGATGAAGATGAGTGGGTGGTGGGGTGGCTGGGTGACTGAGGCACGTTGCGGTTACGTGACAAACAAGTTGCCTGAAATTTTCAAGCCACTGATCCGGCGATTTAATAGAATTTAAGCATCGTTTAGGCGACAGGCGACAAGAGAGTCTCCTCTCCGGAAAGATGACAAATTCCTCAGTGAAGGGGGCACCGAAAAGGAGGCACAGATCTGGACCAGAGACCTTTTGCCACATAAATCTGTCAGGCCGAGAGCAATTCTCGTAAAATAATAATGGCAAGAGCTCAGAAAAAAAAACAAAAAAAATGTGAATAAAAAATCAAGAAAGAAAACACGGCCGGGCAGGTAAATGCTGCAGCGATAAAAAAACGCGATAAAGTCATTCAAAGTGTTTAACCCACCCAAAGGGGGGGTGTCTCTCTTAAGGGGGGGCATTGGCAAACAAAGTCAAAATTTTCCACAGAAAAAAAACACAAATTGCTTCTCTCGCGCCGTCTTTTGTTTTTGTTTGTTTGTTTTTTTGTTTGCCCGCGACAGTGTCATAAATTTGTTGATGTTTGTCCAACACTATGAGGAGAGGGGTAGCGAGAGGGGTTGTAGAGGTGCCACCAGGGGGGCAAGGTCACCGTCACCAGCCACAACTCGGAAAATTGAATGAAAAATCGCCAATCCCGTTTGACGATTGCCACAAAAAAAAGGATAACATCACTTTTTTATGGCTTGTATATATTTGACATAAAACAGAATATGTTTCATTAAAATACAAATTCTAAATGAGAGCTAAAAATGTTAAAGTTTGTTTTAAAAACTAATTTCGAAAGCCAAAAGCTCGAAACGCTCCGAAAAGCAATTTAAATTTTTGGAAACCTTTGACTCTGTACCTGCGGGTGATGGAAAAGAGTGGCACTGGCTGGTGGCAAGGATGCAGGATAAAGGATATAGAGGGAGGCAGGGTCACTCATGAGTGACGTTAACACTGAGTATGTGCGAAATGAACAGTGAACTCTGACAGGTGACGACGAGGCCCGGACACATTACCTCATTAGCTCATCCGCCGGACAGGTAATTCCGGATAATGCCGAGCCTTGTCATATAGCCCTGATATCGGAAAGCGAATATCCACTTAACGTCCAAGGATATGGAATGCAAACAGGCAGCAATATAATTGCATTTCACGAAACAAATAAATAAATGTCATTGTTTAAGGGTTGAGGTTGAAGTTGAGGTAGAGGTTGAGGTTGAAGGGTTGAGGTTGAAGTTGAAGTTGAGGTTGAGATTGAGGTTGGATACTCTTTTTTAGAGAAGATTCTACCATAAGAGTATCGGGTATTCATTGTCTTTTTTCTTTAGAGCAGATTCCAAGCAATTCAAATATTTTTTTGATAATTTCATTATCAGACATCGTCTCCCCCGCACGAGTATCTTTGTATCTCTTGGGTGTGAGTATTTGAATCTGTCACAGCAGCCACTGCCCTAGAGGGAAGATCTTATCTCTCCGGACAGTCTGTTCTATATCTTCTATATATATCTCAAGATCTGTGTTTTTTTTTTGGCCATGATAAGGCTGCCACAACTGTCGCCACTTTTGTGTCAGAGAAAAAATATCCAAATAGAATCAACGTGATGCAGGCTGCTCCGTCCAAGAAGAAAACATGAAATGGGAATAAAATATTAATCCCCGGAGCAGTATAATCCGGATAGTACCCGATCTGGGAAGACTTCTTCTGGAGGCTTCCTCCGATTGACGCACAACATGGCGTATACTTGATTTTTTTTGGGGCCTTTTTCTAGATCTTCCAAAGGAAAGTTTTCCAAAGATAAGTTTTTTGGAGATTCTGCGTTGCCAAGACTAGATTTTTTTAAGGTTTTTTAAGGGAAATTATAGGAAATTTCCAATCATCGCAAACCTTATTTATATTTAATTTTAATTACTGAAAGGCTCTGAAACGCGTTTATAAAACCGCAATGGCAAGTCCTTTTGGCAAAGTCTGGGGCTTCGATTGCATTGGGGAAATCCTTGCTGGGATTGGCTGTCAGCTGGCAAGGCAGCCGCTTGAATGCATTTGCGTGTTCCTGTCGAAGGGTTTCCACTCGCCATTTTCCCGTCACCACCCACCCACTTCGTCCTTCGTCCTGCGGCCTTCGAGCTCCAAAGCTCGGAGCAAATGTCGTGCCATGTTCTATTTTAATCAAAAGGAAACTAAAGCGCATCACATGCGAAAAACACAAACACAAATTCTAATTCGAATTCAAACTCAAACTCAAACAGGAATAGGAATAGAAATTTTCGCAAAAAAGAAGGCATGTGCACACGCATATGAATTCGGAATTTGCATATCAGGATGTGCTCTGGCAAGGACCTTCCTTGCTCGACTCCTGTGGGAGGGAGATTCCAAGTGCCGCTAATTGAAAGCCTTGCACTTGACAATAATGGGTGTCGAAAGAGCCACAAATTGTTGTAACTATTGGTGGAAAAAATAGAGGATAGGGATACCCTGGAAGTATCCTGGAAAAAGGTTTCCCTAAAAAAAATGATATAAAAACTTGCTTTGGTTTCTGTTTAATATCAAATATTGTTCTTCCAAACCACCTTTCAATGTATATACTTTCTAGATAAAACAATTATAGGGTATTCTAAGTGGTTGTCACGTAAAAAGGCAAAAAATATATACTATATATTCCTGTGATGGCTTAACACTCATTGTGAACAAAGTGCATTCGCAACACCTGTCCGCTTAAATTTGTCAACAGAGAAGGTGTAGAACCCGGGCACTGGGCTATATTAAATCAGAAATCGAAATTGTGGGTGGGTGTCCTGGGGTGTCCTGAAAAAAAGGAGCAAGGACTAACTGCAGCGGAAAAGAGCTGCGCGGTTTCGAGTGCATTGAAGCGTTAAGCGACGGAAGTGCTCTTGACTTTTAGACGGAAATGCCATAATCGGAGACAGAAAAAAAGCGCAGGACGAATTCAAGGACGAAAAATCAAACAAAAAAATATTGCTTATTGAAGCTTATTTGGTCAATATAGTTAGAGGAAAACAGATATAGATTTTAGATTCTATAAAGAAACTCTGACTTGGTTTTCTGATTTCTTTTCATGAATTTTTCAACAAACTTTGAAGTATTTTTTAAAGAATTCCAAGCATTTTTTTCTTTTAAATATATCTTTTTTTTATTTTTTATTAACTTAAAAACCCTTTCCTTTTCTTCGAGTGTAACAAGTTTGCAATTTTCTCTGCAATTTTGATTTCCAGCCTTCAAGTGGCTCATTATCCTTGGCAATGACTCGAATTTCAATTGATTTTTAGCTTTCGGCTTATTGTCTTTGTTTTTGTCTTTTTTTTGGAATTTATATATATATTTTTATATATATTAGAGAAGATATACTTCCACGTATGTGTGATATAATTTCTCTTGTTTTTTATTGTCATTTCCCGTCGCTTTCATTTGCATTTGTGTGTCAAGCTTTTTTAGCTTTTTTAGCTAAGCCCTTAACTTGGTTGGTTGCTATCGCTGCAAGGAAAGTGTCTTAGTCTTATCAAAAGCAGAGATAAAATATGCTTTTTTCATCATTGTCGGGTTTACAAGAGGCCTTGAATGAGAATAAAAATAAAATTTACTTGAAACTATAAAAAAATGTCAAAGATTTTAATTTTTAAAAAAAGAAACAGAGGCAGAACTTTCCTTGTTTCTTAAATCCCTTAAAAGAAATCAAAATATTTATTATTAATTTATTAAGCTACTTGAATTTATTTTAGGTACAATTTTTCGTTTGTTTATTTTCTTACCACTGTCAATCGACTTGAAAGCCAAGGAGGAGGAAAAAAAAGGACCAAAGGATGGCAGAGGATTTTAGGTTTACAAGCGAGTGCCTTTTCATATATATTTTTGTTCTTCCTTTTTATATAAAAAAAATATATATCTCGTATATAAATTTTCCTTCCTTAGACATATGTGAATGTATATGGCTTGATTATATTTCGCTTTATGCATTATAAATATGTCATTCGTATTCGTATTCGAATCGTCTTCCGCTTGGCGAGTCCTTCTGTCCCTCTGTCCTGGTGTCCTGTGTGTCCTTGTGTGGAGGCAGGCTGCTTTGTTATAATCGCATTTTCATTTATTGTCATTTATTGTTATTTTCCCCCCAAACCAGGATCGGCCTTTGTGCATTTTGAATGCGGCAAAGCGGCAAATCCTGCGACGACCCCGGCTCCTGCCACGACCCCAGTCACGGCCAGGACCTCTTCCACTGCCAGGACCTCTGCCCACCCCCCGCATTAATATTTCATTCGCCATCTAACCAAAGTGCAAAATTATTAATAATTCAATAAAACAAAGCCTATACGGTGTTTAGTTTTTGTTTCAAAACTCAAAGAAAAGCTTAACATTTTTAAGTATTTTATTGATTTAACAAGAAAAAAGCTACGCCTTGAAAAGATTTATAATTTTTTAAGCTCTTAATGTTAAATGTTTTAATACTTTTACTCAAAAACATTCATAGGTTTTTTTTATTTTTGAAAAATAAATCAGAAAATCGATTAAAAAGTCACAAAAAAAACAATCACAGAATTTTTTGGCTTTATTTTATTTAATTTAAAGGAAAAAATATTAAAAAATTAACCAGAAATACTTAAGATTTCAATGTTAAATAATATATTTTGTTTTCTTTTATTTATTTTTTATTTTGTATTGATTTCTTGATTTATTTTATAATTATTTATTATTTTTTTTGCAATTTTTTTGCTATTTTTTATTCTTAATTCCTTATTGATTTTCAACGATTTAAAAACATGTTTAATGCATTTGGTTTGATTGCATTTTGGAGACAGTTGACAGGATGTGTGTATGCAGAATATCCTTGGGTTTTCCCGCTCGTTTTTCGGCTTACCCCTTTTGATCCTTTGGATCCTTCCTGCCAGCTTCATGTGTATTCATTAAAAATTTAAGTGCTTATTTACACTTTGGCGTCGTTGCCAGGACACTCCGGACTCTGGTCAGCCTCCCCCTGGCCACCGCAGGAGTGGGAGGAGGAGGGGCGCAGGGACCACGGCCGCAAGGACACTCTGAGGCCACATCGAGAACCGCATCGCCTCCTGGCACTCTGAGCGGGAGGTGGTTTCCACTTCTACGCATTGCTTTTTCACCACGCCCACTATTTTAACACCCCTCGTTGGGGGCTTCCCCCGTTTTTGGGGGCCTTCCCCGTTTTTGACAGTTAATCATATTTTTGGGACACCCAACAATGTCCGCCAGGACTTGGCTCACTCAATTGCATTACTTTGTTGGCCGAGAGAGCACTTTTCAGTTTTCATTTTTGACTTCTGTCTGTCTCTCCTCCTGGCCATTTCCCACTCTTTTTGGCCATAAAAAAAAGCAAGTCCTGAGGCAAAAAACTATCCACAAGCCAGGGGGGAGAAAGCACTTTCCAAAATTAACCACAATCGATTCAAATAAATTGAATATCTTTGGTTGGGTTTCAATTGCTTTTCAGGAAGTTTCCAACAAAAGCTTCTTCTCAAAAGTAATCTCTCTTAAATCCTGTGGGTATAGTTTTTTCTATATTTATTTTTTTTATTAAATAATAAACCTCAGTCGTATCGTTTGGTAATTTCCGTAACGGATTCGCATTACTCCCACGGATATCAGTTTGCTGATAACTCTCTGGGATTTTTTTCCGCCTTTTCTGTTAATTAATATTCAAGAAAAATAATAACAATAAAGTTCTTAACAGTTTTGCCGCTCTCTGGTAGAGAAACCGAGACGGTTTTAATTAAACAAATATTGGCAATTCGATTGGCAGGCCGAGCCAGAGGACGGGGCACTGGCCAAGAAAATTTTCCAATTTCCTGTCCCCCAAAAATTTTGAATGCATTTTGCAGGCAAATCCAAGACTCAGTCCAAGTCCCAGTCCCAGTCCATGTCCAAGTCCAAGTCTCGTCAATGTCAAGAGTTAAATCGTTGCCAAAACCCAAATGCCAGGACTTGGACTGGAAATCAAAATTAAGTCGAGAACTGTCCAGGATTTGCCATCAAGGTTGGGGCTTTGTCGGGCAAGGATTTCAAGTGATTTTTCTATTTAACTTGTAATTTCATTTAAATTGTAGACAAAGCATTGTTTTTATCACCTCAAGATGATTGTTTTTAGATGATTCACTTTAATTGCCAAGTAGACAATGATTAAACTGATAGCGGAGATAGCACAAGGCACAATGACATTCATGATTTTGTTTTTTTTATAGAGAGAAATACTCTTTTCCAGGTTGGAGTTTAGGGGAACCCGGGTGGAGTTTAAAGCCAGCTGATCTTGGGAGTTTTTAGAAGGGAAAAAGGAACCCAAAACTAAGAAAATACTCTAGAGAAGATAAAGTACAGCGTAGCTCTCGCTAAACTGACCGAAGGGCGCTGTCGTTGATCGTACAGCTCGAATCGACGGGATAGAGCTGAGAAACTAGGAGATCCAAGGAGTTTTTAGAAGAAAAAAGTAAAGTAAAACCAAGAAAAATTGTCTAGAAAGGATAAAGTCTTTAGTTTTTGCATAAAGTAGAGCGCAGTTCCCACCCAACCAACCAAGGGGCGCTGCCGTTTATCGTACAGCTCGAATCGCAGTGATAGATCTGAGAGACTAAAGCTAAAAAGTCTAGAAAAAAGTAGGTTAAAGGCTAAACAGACAGTAATAGCTTGCACAATATATATATATATATATATATGTATAGCTCACCTTCCCCCTAAACGACCAAAGGGCGCTGCCGTAGATAGTACGGCTCGAATCGCGGGTATTGAGACTCTGAAACTAAAAAGTCTAGAGAAAAGTAGGTTAAATGGTATTTTTTCATTTATTTTTTACTCTAAAACAGCTAGTAATTAATTATGAATATATATCTTCGAAAATATATTTGAATATACATATATGAATAAATCTCTAAGATCGTTTGAATCACTAACTTTAATAAATAAAAACACTTCAAATCTCTTCAGAAAATGATCTAAAAGGATCATTATTTGATAATAACCATCGAAAAGTAACAACTTTGATTGCCTTTCACCTTCCTCGAGTTCGAATGCGGAAGAGTGAACGACTTTGAGTGTAATGAGTGCACTCACGAATAAGTTCAAGGCGATACCCTGCCAGTTCAAAGAGTTGTCCGCTCGTGTCTGGGGGTATTCCTTATCTTATCGTCCCAAAGAACAGCCGGAATAACCGTTCGCTATTTATAATAAATTCTACTCTTTTTTATAAAAATATATTCATAATTTTTTTTGGCAGAGTCTTCTTAGTAATATTTGCGGCTTGAGTAATATGACCTCATAGATTGCGATCCTTGGCCACTCGAGAATTTATGGTTTTCGAGGGGTTCTCGGGGACTGATCTCAAGTTGATCGCTGATTTTTATCGCTAAATGGGGGTCTACTTGCTGGCTTGCTCTCTCCACTGAGGTTTTTTTTATTTTTTTCGCGCTCTCTCACCTGGCGGTGTGGCGTTATCAGGGCGGAGCGATAAGCTTCCAGGTTGCGTTTTTTAGACGTTTTTTTTTTATTATTTGTGTGCTCTCTTTGGCTGTCAGCTGTTTGCGATCGAGACAATCGACAATCCCCGACGAAAGCTGAAAAAAGCGACAAAAAATAATGAAACTGGAACTTGAAAAACTGAAAACCGAAATTCAAATCAGTTCCCAGCGCCGCGTCAACGGAATTCGTTGAACCGCCTCGACTGTGACTCTTTTTTTTTTCTTCCTCACATCGAATCGCATCGCATCGAATCTAATTGAATTCCAAATCAAATATAAATCACAGGAAATACAAATACAACAAAAAACATCTACAAAAAACATCTAAAAAATGTTTTAACTTAAGTGCTTTGTATAAAAAAATATATATTCTTTAACAAAATAATATTTTGTGGCAAAAATCAAAAATGTTTGGTAGGTGAAGTGCAACAAAAAAAGACTTTAAGTCTTTTAAGTAATTATTAAAAAAGGAAATAAAAGAGTCCAAGGGTCACTTGGTCAGTTGGTCATTTCGCAAATTAAATATTTTCCAAAAAAAACACCAAAAAAAAGAAGAAAAAACCAAGAAGGGAAGGTTACTTTGGACAGAGTCGAAGGTTTCTATACCCTGGAAAGGATAAAGCCTTGAAAACCATTGGAAATCCTTGAAAATTTGCAATTAAAATGTAGTTTTATTTTTTTTTATTTTTCTAATTCATTAAGAAGACTTTTTGAGAAGCGAGGAGGAGAGCGCTGTCTTTTGAAATCCTTCTTTCTGTTTCCTAAAACTTGTAGAGAAAATCATAGCATATTTCTAATATTAAAATATCCTTCCTTATACCCTTTACAAAACCATTCAAAGGAAACCCAACTTGACCACAGATTTGGTTTATTCCATCCCAAAATTAAAAGGTTGTGATGTTGTGAAAAATGTAGAACAAAAAAAACCAGAACCAGAACCAAAACCAGAAGGTAAAAGAAAGTTTTTCCCAACCAAAAAAAAGAAATGTAAAAGGAAAGAAAAGTTTTCTTACTTCTCTCATTAGTTGGAAAAATGCAAAGACTGTGGGCTTTTTGTTGGTGAAATAAATTTTGTGGCTTAAGACATATTTTTTTGTTGATGGGAAAAGAATTTAAGGTTTTTGATATGATTCGAAAAATGTTTGCCATAAATTTAGGGTAAAGGGTGCGATTATGCGAATGACAAGATAATAATATTTAAAGGCACTTGATTTGATTCACGAAAGGAAACTCTTATAAATTTATTTCTTTCTTCTATTTAATATTTAATTTATGACTTGAAGCAGTCGGAGGGGGCGCTGCCGTTTATGGAACGGTTTGGAAACTCTTATAAATTTATTTCTTTCTTCTGTCAATGCGTATTTAGTTTCTGTTTTATTTCCCAAAGAAGTTGCACTTCCTCGACTCTATAAATTTTAGTTTCAAAAAGATTAATGAGTTTCCGAGAGAGAAGTGAGTTCCAGTTTTCGATTTTAAATGTTTCGTTTGTTGATTTCGGTTTTTTGGGCTATTTTTAGAGTCACTTTTTAGCGGCTTCTTAATGAACAACCAAATCGGTTTGTGGCCGGGGAATGCTTTTTATGATTAACTTAGCAACTTTTCTCCCTCCGTCCGTCCGATTCGCTCGAGTGCCGCCCACGGGTCGTATACGCGATTTTATGGCACAAAAAAAAAACTCATTCCTTCAACTCGAATTATTATTCTTGGCGATTGCACTTTGACTTCGTTGACTTTCTTTTGGCCATTTGCTTATTTTTAGTTCTATTTTTTTTTGTTATATTTTTTTTGTTTTATTTTTTAAGATAAGATTGCCAGAAATCGAAGGCCGTGGAGGCCAAACAGAAATCGCAAATCAGCTGGCAAATATCAAAAAATAAAAAAATAAAAAATACAAATCAGAAATCAGAGCCGGTGTCGCGTGACTTTCGGTCCCGCGTAGCAATTTTTTTTTGTTTTTTTTTGGCGATAATCAAAAAAATCACATCACAAGCGAATGAAATTAAAAAGCAATTTTTTAAAGAAATCTTTACGATTGATAATAAAAAAAAACAATATCAAAAGAATGTCTAATTCTAAATAAAAGTTAAGAGTTTATTTTAAGAAAAGTTAAGAAGAGTTAATAGATTTCTAAAGGCATTAGGTTGTTAAAAAATAGATTAAATATAATGGAAAAAATAGGTTTTTTTTATTGTCCCTGAACTCTGACCTGGACCTCTGACAAACCCTCTTAATCCGCCGACTCAACAGTCCACGACTAATCCTTTCAATTGTCCTTTTCCCCCATTTCTACATTTTAGTCGCGTCGCCAGTCGGTGAGCTTAACGGCAATGCCGCCGGGCGTCCTGGCCAACGATAGCCGGGCCAATTCCACCGATGACATCCAGATCGCCCTGGCCCCCCACATCCAGACCTATTTGAGCCAAACGGGGCGGCGGCACTCCTGCTGCAGCGTGATGCTGCCGGTGGCCTTCGAGCGGGCGGCGGCCAAGTCCTGGCTGGATCCCAAGTTCGACTCGCCCGTCCTCGAGGAGCAGTACCAGACCAGTGTCTATCCCCATGTCCGGATGCGTTACAGGTGAGCTATATATATATATTTTTTTATAATAGAATAAGCTGCCTTTTCATAAAAAAGGTTGAATAGTGTCAAAGGGAAAAACAGGACTAATTGCTAGGACAAAAGGGTTGGTCCGTTTTAATCCTTTTCTATTCATTGGGAGAAGGTTTCTTTTATTTTTAAATGAAAACGTGGGAAGTTTAAAAAACATTTAAGTTATTTTTTTTACCTCTTTCCTTACCAAGGATATATATCCTTGACTTTATAATTCGAGAAGCAATTTAGTCTGTCGAATGGGAAACTCCAAAACGCTCTAAAATGAAGACACCAGCACTGATGTGTCAGGGCAGGGATTTCTAAAGTTAAGTGGGGTCACCTGGTGACCCCGTCAAGTCCTGCTCCTACTCGTGCTCCTCCTACTCCATGTCCTGCTCCTGCTCCTACTCGTGCTCCTCCTACTCCATGTCCTGCTCCTTGTCCTACTCCGCTATGCAAATTGAGCTGTCAGGAGGAGTCAGAAAATCGCAATCGGAAAATTAAATGAGCTGGCGCCATCTAGCGGTCAGGGGCGTTGCTTCCACACCCCCACCCCTCCCCCTCTCAGGATTCCCATCCATAACTCTAGAAGTTCCAAACTTTCCATTAAGGATAATCCCCTGGAAGAGACAAAAATATGGCAAAAGGTTCGCTGACCTCCTTCAGAAAGATGTAATTTTGGGCTTCGACTATTGCTGCCCCCCCTTCGGGTGGCGCCTCTTAAGTCCTTTTTCGGTTTTTTGTTGTTTTTTTTTATTGCATATGTGAGGGGATAGCCGCGGGGGATATGACCAGGGCGTGGCACATACACTCGTACTCGTACAAGTCCGACTTTTGCACGTGCATGCAATCAACGCGATGCCAAAGACCAGGGGCGTGCCATGTTAGGGGGGGTGACTGGAGGGGATTCCCCTGCTTGGCTAGTCGGTGGGGCAGGGCAGGAGGAGGAGGGCAGGCCGGGGGTAAACGAGGGCAAATTAGTTGGGGAACTGCGCAGGATGGCGAAATTGCCGCCATAAATGCTCGCCTAGCGTGTGCCTTCTCCCTGGTCAAGGGGGGCGAGGTAGGGGTGGCGGTACTGCAGGACCTCGCCAGGGGTGTGCCTCACAGGGGGCTGGAGCACAGAGGGGGTGCCGTGTCGATGTTGCAGGTCAATGCCATTTGGTGCCATTTGGCGGCCAATTGCAGCAGTTTCGCGTGCCGAAACAGAAACTCAGAAAAAAGCCACCAAAGGCAATCGATTCAGTGGATAGAAATGACCTTTTAGCCATTTTATAGCCAGTTTAGACATTTATATTTACTAAAAATTAACTAATTTGAAACTACTATTAATATCTAACAAAAAATATACATTTTTAAAGACAAAAACCTTTAAAAACAATTGTAGAACCTTTTGAGAGTTTAGTATTATTTGGGGACCCCATTTACTACACTTTTCCTCTCCAAGTACCGGGTATAAATACTAAATTTTACCAGAATTCATTAGATTTCATAAAATTCTTATAGAAATCCTATATATAGTCCTACAAAAACGCCTTAAAAATTTCTATAAGAACTATAAAAATTCCTCTAATAACTTTTATAAAAATTCTTGTAAAAACTCCTATAAATATTTCTATAAAAATACCTATAAAGGTTCTTTTAAAAATTTTTATAAAGATTCCTATTAAAATTCCTATAAAAAGTCCTATAAGAACTCCTCTAAAAAATTCCTATAAAAATTCCTATAAAAACTCATATAAAAATCCTTTAAAAATTCCTATACAAATTCCTATAAGAACTCCTATAAAAATTCCTTTTAAAATTCCTATAAAAACTCCTATAAAAATTATAAATATTCCTATAAATATTCCTATTAAAATTCCTATAAAAATTCGCATAAAAATTCTTATAAAACTTCCCAAACAAATTCCTATAAAAATCCCTATAAAAATTCCTGTTTAGATTCCTTTAAAACTAATCTAAAAATAAAAAGGAAGCTCTTCAAATATATCTTAAAGAAAATATCAAGAAAAAAAATGCAAATCTTTATTATAAAATAATTTATTTTTTGGTATTAATTAAGATTTCTTTCTAATTATTTGAAATCTAATTAAAATAGTTGAAATATATAACCTTCCAGAGTATTTTTCAAATATATTTCCATAAAAACCCCCTCCACTATTCCAAATCAAAAGAAAATTATAGTTTTTGCATTTTATTTATATTTTTTTTTTGATTATTTCCTCCGCTCGAGTAAATGTTTAGATTTCTGTTTTGCTTGAGTCGTTAGAAGTTTTGACTTAATCCCCGGCCAGGAGAGGCAAAAACTTGTTCTCTGGACTCACCGAAAATCAGAAAATGTAATTTTCTTGACTTTAAAGTTGAGAACAACCTGCTGCCTGTGAAGCCTCCTCCACCCGAGAATCCTTTGTGGGGGGACGGCGACTTGATTTAAACTTGGGCCAAAAGTTGACCCAAACAATGGCGACAGGACTCGGGACTTGCAGCTTGTCCTTTGGCTCCTTTGGACAGGACACCCTACATGGCAGTCCTGCACCTGGCAGCTCATCAACAATCGCTCGGAGATTAGTGGACAGGCTGCAGGATGCAGTGACTCTTTCCGCCATCGAGCTTAACTAAAAGTGCTAAAAGTTCCCATGGTGACAGGTTGAAAAGTGCCAGCCTCCGTCTCCGTCTCTGACTGCTCCTTGGACCACTTTCTCTACTTTCTCCGCTCTAGTTCCCTCCCTTGCCAGGCAGCCAGGCAGCAGTTAGTGTTAATTAGGATAAATGGGAATGGCTGCCAGCGAAAGTTGGCAGCGAATGCTGAATGGGAATGGCCACTATAATGGTATAAAGAGTCCACGGTCCAGAGTCCTGTGTCCAGGACATGTAGGCCAGAGCCACACACTACTCGGTTTAATGCGATGCACGGGACTGGAAAGTGGCAGCCATAAAGCCACCAGGGAGCAGCCTAACCTTTTTAACGCCGGGTCAAGGCCGCAGCTTTTGTCCATTTTAAGTAGTTTTAATTACTGTCCAGCAGGAATTTCAATTCCCATCCACAAATCATTTGCAAATTTATGGCAGAAGATTAAATTTTAATGAAATATATTTTATAGTTGATGGAAAATGTGCTTTTTTTATGGAATAGTTTGTTTTCATTGTTAAAAAGTTAAGGGATGTATTTGTTTTATTTTAAAAGCTAATTCAAGGTAAATGCGAAGAAGTACTCGTATGTGGGGGAAGTACCGGGTATCATAGAGTCCTCCTTACTCCTTGTTCGACTCAAAAAGATGGTAATTATGGAATGATGGAAAAGATCAAGAAATACTTTAGAAACCTTTTTAAAAGCTAATTTTTGGTAAATGCGGAAGAGTGTGCTTGGGAAAGTACCGGGTATCATGTAGTTACTCCTTTTTGTACTCCAAACGATGATTATTTTATGAGAAAACATCAAGAAATTCTTTAGAATCCTTTTTAAAAGCTAATTTTTTGTTATTGTGGAAGAAGGTGCTTCGGGAAGTACCGGATATCATATAGTTACTCCTTGTTCTACTCAAAAATAAGGTTATTTTAATAGAAAACATCTAGAAATACTTTAGAATCCTTTTGAAAATCTATTTTTCGGTAAATGCGGAAGAGTATGCTTGGGAAAGTATCGGGTATCATAGAGTTACTCCTTGTTCTACTCAAAAAGATGCCTTTTTTTAATAAAAAATATCATAAAAATACTTTATAAACCTGTTTTATCCTTTAAAACTATATAGAACATACAAAAATATCTTAATCCTTTTAAAGAAAATCTAAAATCTATATCTTTTTCCTTAAACTTTCCTTTCAGATTCACTTTGTCTTACATTTTACTCTGCTCCCTGATGTGGTGTCTGTACTTTGTGGTGGATGGAGGATCCGAGGACTTCTGGCGACCCATATCCAGCTCCTTCTCGATGCTCTCCCTGGTGACCATCATGGCGCTCTGCTTCACCCACTGGGACCTGTACAGGGAGCACCGGACAGTGACGTCGGCGGTGACGGCCCTCCTGCTCTGCGGCGCCTCCTTGGCCTTCCTCACGTACACGGGTCGGGCCTTTAGTCCGTTGGGTCACTTCGCCATCTGCCTGGAGATCGTCCTGCTGATCTACACGGCCCTGCCGATGCCCCTGTGGCTGGGAGCCAGCATCGCCATCAGCTACTCCATCGCCTTCGAGATGGTCTCGCACATGGTGATCGGATGCAGTGGCATCCATGGCGGAGGAGCCGGCGATGGGGTCGGTGGGACGGGATCGGTTACTACGAATGGGGATCCCAGCAACAAAATCCTAATACTCCGGATCATGGCCCATCTGAGCGTCCATCTGGTGGGCGTGCATATCCTGGTGATGAACCTCGTCCGGATGCGAGGCACCTTCATGAAGGTGGGCCAGAACCTGCTGGTGCGCCGCCAGCTGGAGATGGAGAAGCAGCTGAAGGAGAAGATGATCCACTCGGTGATGCCACCCAAGGTGGCGGACATGTTACTCAACGAAGGCGGCACCTCCGGCCTGGATGCCACCGGATTGCCGCCGGAATCCCATTACATGCGTCCACGGGCCTCCAACGATGTCAAGTCCCTGTTCCGGCCGTTCCACATGCACAGCATGGAGAATGTCAGCATCCTGTTTGCGGACATCGTCGGCTTCACCCGCATGTCCTCCACGAAGACCGCCGAGCAGCTGGTCGAGATCCTCAACGATCTCTTCGAGCGTTTCGATGATCTCTGCTCTCTGAGCGGCTGCGAGAAGATCTCCACTCTGGGCGATTGCTATTACTGCGTCTCTGGGTGTCCAGAGCCCAGGGCCGATCACGCCATCTGCTGCGTGGAAATGGGTTTGGGCATGATCGATGCCATGCGGTGTTTCGATGCCCAGCGGCACGAGGGTGTCAAGATGCGGGTGGGCGTCCACACGGGCACCGTCCTCTGCGGCATCGTCGGCACCCGCCGGGTCAAGTTTGATGTCTGGAGCAACGATGTTAGTTTGGCCAACAAGTGAGTCGCTCTCTATTTCTATTCAAAGATCCTTTCTGTAGCTTTTGTATGAAATCCTTTTCAGAATGGAATCTTCTGGCAAACCTGAACAAGTCCACATCTCCCAGGAGACGTCCAGCTTTTTGGGAGACGCCTATTACCTGGAAGAGGGCGAGGAAGTCTTTGGTAAGGATTCAATATTAAAAACCTTTAAAAAACCAAAACTAAGCAATATTTTATCCCCCCAGGACATCGTACTTACTTTGTGGTGGGTCGCAGGAGGGACTTCTCCCGCACGAATAGCCTGAGTCCCAGCATGCCGGCGAATCCTGGCGGCAGCTCCCTGCTCCTGCCCGGCGTCCATGCCAGCCTGTCGCAGAGTGCCACCAATGTGTCGGTGGTGCAGCCGCATGTCCCGCCAGCCTCGCCAGTGGGCCAGCTCTCCAGCTCGCTGAATCCCTCGCCAGTGCTCTCGATGCGGCCACGCCTCACCTCGCTGAGCATGAAGCTGCGGAAGAAGTCCCAGAGCCGGGAGCGGGAACGCGACGTCGAGCGAGGCATCATCCATCCGGCGGCGGCGGGTATTCCGCCGGTGATTGTGGTGCGAGAACGGCCCAAGATCATCATTACCACCAAGTCCTTGCCGGGCAGTCTGGACTCGGACGAACAACCGCCCAGTAGTCCGCCCATTCAGGCGGCTCCATCTCCTCCGGCTGCGCCGCAACCAGCGACGGAATCGCGTCCAAAGATCCGCTTGAAGCTCTGGAAGGTTCCCAGATTCCTGAAGCGCCGCAACAGCTCGTACAATGCGGAGGAGATCAAGGACAAGGACTCGGAAAAGGACAAGGACCGGGAGAGGGACCGGCAAAGCGAGGATCAACCCTTGAATCCGGAGGACACCCTGGCCTACATGGACAACCAGATCCAGAACGGCAACGGTTGTGGCTACCAGCAGCTTCCCGTTCTAGTCGAGGCCACCACCAATCGCATCCAGACCCTGGACATTCCACCGGCCAGGCCAGTGCTCCATCATGCGGCCACCTCGACGGCCCTGGCAAGCAGTGTCCTGCGCTCCCCGGAGCCGGGAACCGGCGGATGCTGCTCCCCGGGCCAGTACTCCATGTACGACGACATCATCGACGTGAGATCCTACATAAGCCAGTCGCGGAGCGACATCTCGCCGTTTGGACGGTCTGGCAGCTATCGGTCCCAGTGCGGCAGGCAATCCACGGGCGGAGGAGGAGGAGCTCTGGTAGGAACAACACCAGGAGGAGGAGGAGGAGCTCCGGCAGTGCCCGGAATATCCACCACCCAGGTCGCACCATCCTCCTGCGCAGAGCAATCCCCGTTGCCACGACCCAGAGCCTCCACCCTGGCCACGGGGCGACCGGGTGCCAGTCTGGAGCCGGGAACATCACAGAATCCGAGTCCCAGCTGCTTGCCAGCGCCCGGGGGATCCGGGATACCCGGCCTATCCGGTTTCGGAGGCATGTTTCCGCCCAGCCACTCGCGCCAGAGCAGCATCTGCCCGTCGGCCACCTCGCGCAAGGACTCGGGCATTAAGAGCAACTCCCGCCGCTCCTCCATCCAGCAGCAGATCTACGTTCTCAACCAGTCGGCCATCAGCCAGCACAGGGTATCCGGATACTTCACCAGTTCCACCTCCAGCATCTCGAATTTGGGCGAGGCCCAGGCAATGGGTCTGCCAGTGGCCGGACAACCACCGCCACCGCCGCCCCTCCTCATGAACGCCTGCTCCTCGCAGATGGCCGATCCCCTGGCCGCCTGCCTGCAGCAGCTGAGAAAACAATCGGACTTGCAACTAATCCGATGTGTCCGGGACAATGCCCGGTCGCAGAGGAGCTACCTGGTGAAGCCGCCGCTCCGGGGCTTCAGTCTGTACTTCAAGTCGCGGCAGCTGGAGCGGGACTTCCGGTCGAAGGCCCATCGCTTCGGGGCCGAGAACGAAACCGAGGGACCGCCCACCCTGGCCACGCCACGCTACAACACCTACATCGACATCTTCGTGGGCATCGCCGTCTACCTGTGCATCTCCATCTCGCTGTTCCTGATGACCCAGAACACGGTGAGTCCCAGCTTCCGGCTGTGGGTCACCCTCTTCACCTGCTTCACCGGCATCCAGGTGTTCGCCCTGTTCCTCTTCACCCGCCAGATGTGCCGGCGGCAGAGCGGCTCCAGTGCCAGCAGCAATCATCGCTACCGTTCCAAGTCCACAACCAGCGAGGATGTCGAGGGCAGGCGGAGTCACGGACGGAAGCAATCGGAGGACAGGGGAGAGACCCCGGCACCGCAACAGTTTGAATCCTGCGCCGATCGCATCTTCGAGGCCATCTCCAGCTGGTATCCCTGGCACATCTGTCTGGCCATCCTGATGGCCATGCCCGTCCTGCTGATCATAGCCAACTTCCTGCTGCTGGACCTGGAGCAGCTGGAGGCCTTCGAATACCACTACGGCTTCCTAATCTTCGTCTGCATCGTTCACTTCTGCAACTTCACGCAACTGAACTGCTGGGTGCGGAATGTCTTGGCCTTCTTGGCGGCTCTCTGCTTCATCGCCATCGCCATGTCCCAGCTGATGGTGTATGACAGTCGCGTGGAGGACCAGCAGGACGATAGGAGCTCGAATTTTATTGAGGAGATCAAATGGTTCCAGGACTACCATGTCGAGATCTATCTGGATTTGCTGCTCATCCTGGTTCTGGTCTGGTTCCTGAATCGCGAATTCGAAATCGGATACCGTTTGACTTTCTACGGCAATGCCGTCGCCAACCAGGACAAGGTCCGCGTCCAGAACATGAAGAACCAGGCCGATATGCTGCTCCACAACATCATACCCAAGCATGTGGCGGAGCACCTGAAGAACACGGCCAAGTACTCGGAGAATCATCACAATATAGCCATTATATTTGCATCGATTGTCAACTTTAACGAAATGTACGACGAAAGCTATCTGGGTGGGAAGGAGTTCCTGCGCGTCCTCAACGAGCTGATCGGGGACTTTGATGAGTTGCTGTCCCGTCCCGAGTTCCGGGCCGTGGAGAAGATCAAGACGATTGGATCGACTTTCATGGCCGCCAGCGGTTTGGATCCTTCGCATCGCGGCACCGGCGACGAGCACATCCACACCCTGATGGAGTTCTCCATTGCCATGCAGGAGGTGGTGGATGCCTTCAACAAGGACCTGCTGGAGTTCAATCTCATCCTTCGCATTGGCATGAACATCGGAGACGTTACGGCCGGAGTGATTGGGACAAGTAAGTTGTACTACGATATTTGGGGGGATGCCGTGAATGTGGCTTCTCGGATGGACTCCACCGGCTTGCCGAATCGCATCCAGGTGGGCAAGGACTGTCTGCCGTTCCTGGAGAGTCGCTACGAGTTCGAGCCGCGGGGCAGTGTCTATGTCAAGGGCAAGGACCACATGGAGGTCTTCCTTTATACAGGACGACGGCAGAAACTAATCGAGGAGTTGGCAGTTCAAGAAAAGGTCAAGGAGGAGCCAAAGGAACCAGAGAACTACGAGGATGAGGAGGAGGAGGATGAGGAGGAGGAGGAAGAGGAAGAAGAGGAGGAGGAAGAAGAGGAGGAGGAGGATGACGACCTGCACTCCAGTGAAACGACGACCCTCTTCAAGTCCCAGGAATCCCTCCAAGCCAATGGCGGTAATCACGTGATTACCAGCCTTGGAGGTGGCTCCAATTTGAATTCCCATCAAAATCCGAATCCGAATCCAAACCAGAATCCGAATCCGAATCCGAATCAGAATCCAGCCATGCCAGTGGAAACTTGAGGGAGAAAAACCACTTGAAAAATGGTTTCAAAATTGCATTTAATGACTCTACTCTCCCTGACTTGAAACCACAAGGATAACAAAAGGATATCGCAAGGATACCGAAAGGATAAACAAACAAGAGTAATCAGAAGGGGGGCTGGGGGCTGGGGGGCTTGAGGTTGGTTGGAAAAACAATCAAACAAGATTGATAACCAACCGAGTTATTTGTGATATAAATGAATATGTTGAATAGATAGAAACGATAGAAACGATAGAATCGGGTTAAAGTTGCTAGTGATTGGTAGATTGATTGATTGATTGATTGATTGATTGATTGGTAGAATGATAGCTTGATAGATTGATTGATTGATTGATTGGTAGTTGAATAGATTGCTTGATTGATTGAGAGAAACATTAACTATGAATATCCAATACTTCTCTACACACATAATTGTCTTAACCAGTAATCTAGACAGATTTAATACCCTATAAAAAAAATATATGTATATGTTTTTCCTGTTATATATTATAATATTGTATAATTATTTTTTTTTTAATCCATAGTTCTTAACTTAAAAAAAATTAAACTAATGAAAATGTGTGGCTTTAAACGTGTAATGTAGATTCAATGTAAAATATTAGCATTAACCACAATAACTAAAACTAAAAACTAAAAACTAAAATTAATACATAAATATATTATAATATAAATTATAATATGTAATTTTTTTTTGAGCCAACGAACGGATATTACCTGAATGTATTTTGCTGTTATTCATGTTGATCGAGTTGTATGTTAATTGTATTTTTTAGCTAAAGTTCAAAGTTCGCAGATCTGCCGCACCTCTGCAGATATCTGCTGCCATAGAGAAATATATTATATAATATATTATATATTAAATGTGTATATGATTCGGTGTATTTGTAGGCCAAAAATAAGCTTTATATGTATACATTCTGCCAGTTTGTTCGTGTCTGTTCCCCAAATTATAGAAAATTATGTTGCCCGTTTTTTAAATTATTTCCCCTCAAAAATGCTGACATAAAATATAAAAAATATATTAAATATTTATAGTATAATCTAAGCAAAGAAAGATAGAAAAAAAAACAGGATTTTAATCCGCAAAATATTTCAATCCAAAAACTAAACTATGGGTATTTTCTACACGACTTTTTTTTTACATGTATTTTACCCTAAAAGTATGCACCAAAAATGCTTGCCATACTCACACAAACAAACAAAACAAACCAACATTTACACGCACAGACCCACCAAAAGAAAACAGAAAATAAGAAGAAAACGAAAAAAGGAAAAGCTTTCACCCTACTCTCGCACACACATACATACATATACATACATATATACTATACTCACTGCGTACACTGAGAGAATCATTTTGTAAGTCTTTTGTATAATTTTTTTTTTTATTAAATATACAACAAGAAAAAACAACAACAACACCTTTGTGCAATACGCAAACTTTGCCACTTTCTAGCGTTTAAATCATAAGAAAAACTCTATGAAATAGAATCTATGGAAAATCTGTGGAAAATCAGTGGAAAAATCGTGAAAAATATTATATAATATATACCACACAGATACATACATATATATGCTGTCAATGTGTGTGTGTGTTAATGTGTATGTGTGTAACGCAACCTATGGACCCTATTGTATTTTTATAAATGTATAAAAAACAAAAAGTATTTTCTACTAATTTATTAAAAACAAAGAAAACAAAGAAAAAACGAAAATTAACAAGAGAATCGAAAGAATTTTTTTCCTGTCTTTTTGAAACATCTAAATGTACATACCACATGATATACGTATATATACAAATATATATATATATATATGTATGTATTTATAATTGTATATTTTTATAAAACAAAAATGAAAAACAAAGAGCGAATGATATTGATCAAGAATTCTAGATCCTGTTTATGATGTGTAGAAAATATTTAAATGTGTTAAAAACATGGCCATAAAAATAAATTTAAAAAACCAACAAAAAAAAGTGAGTGTTTTAGCAAAAACCGATATCAAGGAGTTTATCGAAATGTTATAGGAAACAAACCTACTAAGCAAAATGTGTAGAAATCCAAAATAAACAAAAAGTCTATATATATTGTATGTACTTAACAAAAACATTGTGTTTTTATTTTGGGAAAAAGGGTCGACATATAGTCGTATTTTTGAAAAAAGAAAACTTCAAAGGAGTTTGACAGAAATTGGTCAAAAAAGGACTCTTCTTTTTTTTAATGCAGATCGATGAAGATACAAAAATATATACAATTTATTCATGTTTTTGGGTCTCAATAATGTGGTCAATACTCACCCGATCGGGTCAGCTCGATTTTGGACGATTTTCTGTCACTTTTTTGTGAATATTTTGGTTAATTCATAATCGATTTGGGAAAGGAATACCATTTTGGAATAAGAATTTAATTCTCCTTCGAATTGCATTAAAACATACCCAAAATCAAACAAAACAAGTGAGAAAAGTTATCTTCGGCTTGCCGAAGATGGTATACCCTTGAAAACAAAAAATTTTTGCATAAAAAGCCTTGTTTTCATATCGGTCGTTTGTATGGCAGCTATATGATATAGAGGTCCGATCCGAACCAAACTTTTTACAAATTGTGTATGGCTATATCAAATGAATAAATGTTGAATTCGGTTGCAATAGGTTGGAAAACAAAAAAGTTTTCCATACAAAGACTTGTTTTCATATCGGTCGTTTGTATAGCAGCTATATGATATAGTGATCCGATCCGGAACAAACTTTCAAAAATTATGTATGGCTATGTCAAATGAATAAATGTTGAATTCGGTTGCAATAGGTTGGAAAACAAAAAAGTTTTCCATACAAAGACTTGTTTTCATATCGGTCGTTTGTATGGCAGCTATATGATATAGTGGTCCGATCCGGACCAAACTTTTACAAATCATGTGTGGCTATAACAAATAAATAAATGTTGAATTCAGTTGCAATAGCTTGGAAAACAAAAAAGTTTCCCATACAAAGACTTGTTTTCATATCGGTCGTTTGTATGGCAGCTATATGATATAGTGGTCTGATCCGACCGATTCTTAAACTTGATCTGCGTGCAACAAAAATAATGATCTGGTAAAAATTTCAAAACGCTAGCTTTAAAACAACTGTCTATTTTTTGCATAGAAACAGACGGACAGACGGACAGACGGACAGACGGACAGACGGACAGACGGACATGGCTATATCGACTCGGCTGTTGATGCTGATCAAGAATATATATACTTTGTGGGGTCGGAGATGCTTCCTTTAATGCGTTACACATTTCTGGACAAAATTATAATACCCTTTTTCAAGGGTATAAAAATTTCGACCCATTTTTCAGAAATTTGGAAAGGGGTACCATCATGATTTTTTTCGAAAAATGGGTCGAAAAATTTGTATCCATTTTTTGATGCAGATCGATAAAGATTGGTTTTACAATTCGTTTGAGACATCCCTTTTGAAAATCCGTTGAGAAATGGCCAAGATATGGGCCTCCAAAGGTCAAAACTTACGCCTCCAAGGTCCACGCCCACGCGACGAAAACATTTTGCAGTCGCTCGAAATTCGTATGGGAGAAAATCTGAAGTACCAGGCGAACAGAAATCAGTAGAAGGCGGCGCAGTGACGTCAGAGCAGCAAAAGCGCGCGATTTTGATGTGCCATCACTAATCTCTTTACCCCTCTCTTTACAACTATTAAGAGAGCGCTCTCTAACTTACGCACCATGGGGGGGAGGAGCTTACAATAATAAGGGGGGGAGGAGGGTGCAGGTAGACTAAATGTGCATATCAGTGATGCTCACGCGAGATCGGTACAGCATGGAAGATGGCACGACAGAGGGGTACGAAGCAACGATCCTCATAAAAAAACATTAATTGGAGCCTATTAGAGCCCCCATAAGAAACGTCCCTATGGAAATACATTGATTGGGGCACGATCAAGCCCAAAAACGTAACACCCGCATCAAAATCCCGTTACACGATTGCAACTTGCCATCACTGATTGCAGATTTCCGTTCGGGAGGGGAATTTCGGAGACTGGGATTGGCCAAACGCCGGCCATCATGGATTTTTGGTACCGTTTTTTTCAATTTTGCTATGCCTCTCTCAATTTAACCCTTCACCTGTCTTCAGCCTAATATTTTATTTAAAAATTAATATAAAATAATAATATAATGTAATAATATAATGTTATAATAGTAATACAAACAATATTATATTATTATATTAAATAAAAATATTTTTCACCTATAATAAAGTAAATTAGGAAGTAAAAAATCAACATAACTTGTAACAGACAGAGTGAAAATCACAATAATAATTTAAAAACATCAATTTGAAGGTAATTTCTAGCCAAATTTCGGCGATTTGATCGTCAAAAGTCGCCCAAGCACTTGGAACCCTTGGGCCCAGTGAAGGGACAATTGCACTACTTTTCTCTCTCAAGCAACAACAAAATACATGGGGAGAGAGAGCGGGAATCGACCTTCTACTGATTTCTGTTCGCCTGGTACTTCAGATTTTCTCCCATATCTTGGCCATTTCTTAACGGATTTTCGAAAGAGTGGTCTTAAACGATTTGTGAGACCAATATTTATCGATCTGCATCAAAAAAGGGATACAAATTTTTTGACCCATTTTTCGAAAAAAATCATGATGGTACCCCTTTCCAAATTTCTGAAAAATGGGTCGAAATTTTTTTGGTTGATTTTGGGTATGTTTTGATGCAATTCGAAGGCAAATTAAATTCCTATTTCAAAATGATATTCCATTCCCAAATCGATTGAGAATTGTCCAAAATATTCACAAAACAGTGACAGAAAATCGTAAAAATTCGGGTAGATCGGGCTCAGTTCCTTTACCTCCCATAAAAATGCATAAATTATATATATTTTTGTAATAATTGTTTATTATTTATTTGCGGCTATTAATTAATAGCAAGGCCGCTGATGTGAAGGCGTGCCACGAACAGAAGAACCGAAGGACGAGTGCGCAGACTTCGAGCCTCCGGTTGTGGTGACATTTTCATATTTCAAAATTATGAATATTACATATTTACAAATTGCTAGCTTTTTGTTTGCAACACATACATATACACACGGACATTATACACAGGTTTACATATGTATACATAAATATATATATATATATATATATAGCGAGAGATATTTGTGGGGGAGGTTGGTTAATGGCTTCGTCGATTGCACGTTTACAATTTTTGTTTAAAAAAAAAGGACAAGAGAAAAAAACAGATTTTTTAAAATTATGCAAGAAACACACGAGACCCGGTGTTGTGAGGCTCAACTAAAACCATCAGGAGTCGCTGAGAATGTCCTTTAATATCGAACTGGAGTTCCTCGACGGTGCAAATTCGCTGGATCCTACGGCCATGGAGCCGCCCTCCTCCGGTCTCTCCTGAACGCTGGCCGACGGAGCCTGGACAGGAATGGCTGAAGGCGGCGTCGGTGCGGCTTCCACCTGACCACCGGACATGCTCAGCAAAGTGGGTCGCGATTGCACGTTGGCTTGGGGCTGGGATTCTTGTTCCAGGAACTGGACAAAAGCCTGCACCAGGTTGTCATTGCCATGGGTAGAGCCTGGATGGGGAAAAAACCAGTATTAGTACTTTTTCGGAATCACAAATTTGTCAGAAAACCCACCTGATCCTGGTGCTGTAGTGCTACCTCCTCCCAGGATACTGCCCAGCCAGCTGCTTTGCGGCTTATTCAGGCCCACCTTGTCGGATTCCTGGGCCGAGAAGTCCAACACGGAGGATATCATCCGCAGGACCTGCTGCTTGTCGCCGGCATGTCCGCTGACCACGTACCCAATGAGGAGGCTCTTGATCAAGCTCTTGTCGATCTTGTCCGTCTGGCTGCTCTCGCTGCTGTTCAACCTGGTCTCCAGCTGTCCATTGGCCTCCTTCAGGCTCTCCACTGGGATACAAAAAAGAGGAAAAAAGGATCCAAGCGAGGGATTTTATGCAATTAGTTGGATGACAGTAAAAAGTTTATGCTTTTCCCTATTTATTGTTTCTTTTAATTAATAAATATATAAAAAAAAGGTTACTTAAATCTGATTAAATGAATTTTTTAAATGAAATTATAAAAGCACATTCCGTGGGTGAAAAAAAAAAGCGCGCGCGTTTATGGATTTTTGGATTTCTTGTTTAAAGGATATTTTGGTTTTTGGTTTTTTTTGGCTTTCTTTTGGTGGCATGCGGTTAGTGCGATCGGTGCACGGCGTAGTATGACATAAGTACTGGTTGTTGGATTTAAGGCACACCAGTACCTGATGTAATACTCAACCGTACAGACGCCAGTGTGTTGTTCCAGGATTTGTCATATATTTTTTTTAAGTTAGATCCGCGCCAGCGCGACGTTCGATATCTGTTTTTGGGCTTTTATTGGCTGCCATATCATTGTTTCATCAAAATTCTCTTACTCAAAATATATGCAAAAACATACAAAAAAAAAGAAGCAACAAAAAAAATACGAAAAACGAACAAAAAATCAAATTTAAAATCAAAAAAATTCAGCTAAACGGGCAACAACAGATAACAATATATATATGTTTTGTTTATATAGAAAAGATACGAACAGACATGCAGAGGTAGATAGTCTATATAGCATTGTATACATATCGAGAATATATAATATATATATGGGGTGTGTAGGATATATAATATTTTGTGGCATATGCCGCAGTCTCGAGCAATCTCCAGTTGCAAAGTGAGTCCGTAAAATGGCTTGAATCGCTCACATTTACAAATTGAGATTATTCAATGCTGCAGATGGAAACATTTTCTTGGTATACGGCTTTTTACGGCTTACGGTTTACGGGTAACGAATTACGGATTACGGGTTACGAATAGTACGGCTTTACGAACTGCGTTTTTTTTACGGTTTCAACGAAGCTCCTCTTCTCGTTCAACGCTTTTCAAATCAAAGCAAAAATCAACTCATAATCAAAATCAATCAAAATAATAAAGAAGGCAATAAATTACAAACAATTAAATATTAAATAAAAAATACATTTTAGGAAATAAAAAAAGCAAAACAAAGCAACAACAAGGCAACAAATACTTGTGTTTTTTCGAGTGTAGGCAGAGGATTTCTTAATCTAAGCTGTGCTGGTTTTAGTTTAATAATTTTATAATTTAACTATTTACTTGTAATAATTTTATACTATTTTTTAGGGATAATATTCTATATAAGACTAAATCGGTATTGTCTCTAGAAAATTCTACAGTTTTAATACTTTTCTACTTTAAAAACTACTTTAAAGCTCTTAAAAAAAGAGATAATATTCAAAATTCAGTGATTAAAATATTTGTGGTTTTGGAAAATAAAAAAAACATAACTTTGAAAGAACAAAATAAATACTTTCAATAAAAAATCATTAAAAAGGTTTTCAAAACTTGATATTTAGGTTAAAAAATTACATTTTTAACTGCACAGCTTTTTAAGAAAATAAAAATGAAAGCCACAGAATATAAATCTTAAAGTTAAACAATTAAGTTTCTACATTAATTAGTTTACAACATTAAAGGCGTCTGATTTTGATTGGATTTTGAAATGTTTTTTTCTGTAGTTGGTTTTGTGGTTTCTGTATTTTCTGAACCTGTATTTTTTAATAGTTTTTTTTTAATCTTTTTTTAGTCTCAAGTGCAAGATTAAATGGTGTTTTTTTTGGTGTTTTGGTTACAGACAGACAATTTTGTTTGGAAATTGTTAAGTTAATAATTTTTTTACCTGTTTTTGCAGTTAACAGCCAATAAAGTTTTTTAATGAATTCTTTTTTTTTTGCTTTTTTCTTGCCACGTGCCGTAAAGTGCGTTTAGTTTTTGATAGAAAGTTGTTTAATATTTTTTATAAATTGTTATTTAGTTTTGTTTTTGGTGTAGTTTTTAGGTTTGGTTTGCGGCTTTTTGCGTTTTGTTTTTTTTAGAATTTATTGTAGAGTTTTTTTGGTGATAAAATGCAATTCAGAAAAGTCGATACCAACTGAAATTCCGAGTGTTTCAAAATTAGGCATAGCTCCCAGAATTACCAGCTGATATTTACCTTTAAGAATCTGGTGAGGTGGTGAACACTTTGACACACACACACAGTCAGGCACACCCACCCACACACACACACTCTCAGGCACACACCCACACACTCATTCAGTTCGTTTTTTTATTCGAAATAAAAAATTGGAAATATTTTGCAAGTGCTTTTGGTGTTAGGTTTTTTCAAGTGTATTCTTTGTTAAATACAGGCTGTGGGTTAGTCAAACAGAAGAGGTAGGAGAGGAGTTTTCTCTAAGTGCACTTCATCCCGGACTCACCTTCATCCCGCAGAACCGCAATGGTCTGCTGTCCAGCCTCCAGTTGGTCGGAGAGACGGGCCGCTGCCCTCAAGCCCTGGTTGGCATCCGCCAGCTGCTGCTTCAGGCCCCCGATCTCCGCCTGGAGCTGGTCCTGGCGGTCCAGCTGGCTCTGCATCTCCCGCCTGATCCGCTGCGTGGCCATCTCAATGTCGTGCTCCTTGTCTGCGGAAGGTCAACCTTAAAGTTAGCTGTCTTTGAGGGACTCTGTAAAGACTCACCATTCTGGAACTGCTCCAGGGCGCATTGGAGATTGGTGAGAGCCGCCTGCTGCTTCAGTTCCCGGTCCTCGTACTGGCCCAGTTTGGTCAGCAGCTCGTCCCGCTGCTGCTGGAGGAGAGCATGCTGGGCCTGAAGCGTTTCCGCCTGCTGATTGGCTCGAATGCTACAAAAAAATAATTAAAATTTAGTTTCCGGGAATGATTTCTTATCTAGAAGGAAGTGACTTTTCCAGCTGGCCATAAAAAATGCGGAAATGTCATGGTCTGGAGAGGATTTAGTGACAAACGAAAAACGTGTCCAATCTGATTAGTCAACCTCATGAAACCCCCAACCGGGGTGACCTTCGGAATACATGAGATGAGATCCTACCTGGCTGAGGTGTAGGCTGTGCTGGACTTGGAGACCTCGTGCTCGAGGACGGCTTGACGAGAGCGGGACTGCTCGAGCTCCCGCTGCAGCTCGACCGTCTCCTGGGTGTGCAGCTCCTCCACTTCGAGGAGATGGGCGCGCAGGCGCTCCAGATCCCGCTGGACCGTGGCCTGCTGGTCCTGGGCCTCCTGCTGCTGTTGCTGGAGGAGGCGTTGGTTGGTCTGTTCGGTCAGGAGATTGGTGGTGAGGATGTCGGACTTCTCCTTGAGGAAGGCGATCTGATCCTGCAGCTTTTCCCGCTCCTTGGCGAGGTCCTTCAGTTGCACTTCGAAGGGCTGGAGTCTCTGGATCTCGGCGTAGTACTGGGTGTTCTCCAGATGCTTCTGCTGGAGTGCCTTGATCAGTTCCTGCTTCTCCTGGGCCAGAGCCTCCGCCGACTGTTGCACTTGCTGTTGCGCCTGCGAGTCCTTCTGCCATTGCTGTTCCTTCAGCTGGAGGTCCTGCAACTGTTTCTGCAGCTCCAGCACTTCAGGGTTCTCTGTGGCGTTGTTTCGGAGTAACTCCTCCAGTTGGGTCTTCTCCTCCGCCAGTTCCCTGACCTGCTCCTGCAACTCTGTCAGCTGAACCTCCTTTAGGTTGAGTTTCTCCTGGCAATCCTGCAACTGGCTGGCTGTGGCAATCAGTTCCTTCTTTATGTTGGACAGCTGCTGGTTCTGTTCCACCTCCATCAGCTCCTTCTGCTGCTCCAGCTTATCCTGCTGCAGGAGGAGTTCCCTTAGCTTCTCCTGATCCTCTTGGATTTTCTCCTGCATTTTTGTGACATGGTTTTTGTGCTGTTCCTCCGCCGACTTCTGTTGGTTGATTCTTGTCTCCAGTTCCTGGCGAAGTCGCGGGAGTTCCTCCAGTTCCCGTTCTGCTTTCTCGAGCAGATTGGTTTGCGTTTCTAGGTCTAACTTTGTCTTGGTTAATAGCGCCTCCAGATGCAGGCCATCGGCCAGCTTGGCTTCGGCGATCTCCAGCTTGGTTTTGGTGGCGACTAAAAGTTGCTCCAGTTGGGAGTTGTCGGGTTCGGGGGACTCCTTGGCCAGCTCCTCCTGCAGCTCGCGCTGAGCCTCGAGAGACACCTCCAGACGCTGCCTGGCATCCTCCAGTTGGCCCTCCAGCTGGACAATGGTCTCCTCGTGGTGCTCCTCGATGGTCTCCAGCTTGTTCCGCTTGAACTTGTCCAGCTCGTTGAGAAGGAGTTCGTTGTTCTTCATCAGCTCCTCGCACTGGAGGATGTACTGCGAGATGTCCGCCTCGAGGGTCTTCTTCTCGTGCTCCGTCATCAGATGCTTGTCCTGCAGCTCCACCAGGCGCTGCTCCACCACGTCCAGGCGTTGCCAGCGAGCCCGCAGCGCAGACCAGGCCCGCTCGAGCACCTGCTGGGGCTGGGAGCTCTCCAAGCTGCCCTCCAGCTCGGCCTGGAGCAGGGCGCGCAGCTTCTCCAGCTCAAAGCACCCGTCCTCGTAGTCGGTCTCGTCCAGGTCCGTGATCTCCTGCTTCTCCTCGGCAATGGCCTGCCGGAACTTGGCCTGGGCAATGTTGGCATCCAGTTCCTGGCGCAGGCGGCTGTTCTCCTCCCGCAGCGTGCCCAGCTGCTCCTCCAGGTCCTGGGCATGGCCCTCCTGCTCGGCCTCGGCATGCAGCTTGAGCTCCTGATTCTGGACCGTAAGCTGCTGGAGGCGGAGTTGCAGATCCAGCTGGAGCTGCTCCTTCTCCGCCTCACTCAGGTGCAGGCGTTTCTCCAACTCGGCAAGCTGTTCGCCCAGCAGGTTGATGCCCAGCTGCTTCTCCAATTGGGCATCCTGCAGCTGGCTGTTGGTCAGCGAGAGCTCCGAGATCTGGGCCTCCAGGGAGACGAGACGATCGCGCAGCTTCTCCTTGGATGGCGGAGGAGTGACCTCCGGATCGGGCTCGGAGCCGGCATCGGCCTGTCGCACCACTATGAACTCGTCCTCGCTCTGTTTGCCTGTGGAGGAGCTCTGGGAGGAGGACTCCGAGGTCTTCTTCTCTTTGGTGAGACGCAGTTCCTCCAGCTCCTTGATTAGCTTCTCCTTCTCCGCCTCCGCCAGGCGAATCCTCTCGATCAGCTCTGTGTTGTCATTTCCTCGCTTCTCCACCAGCAACTGCATCTCCGCCAGCTCGCTCAGGCTTCGCTTCAGTTCCTCCTCCTGCTGGCCGACTCTTTGCTGCAGTTCCTCCTGCAGCTTCTTGGCCGCTGCCGCCACCTGACGCATCTCCTCCAGCTGCTTCTGCTGCCTGGCATTGGCCAGTTCGTGCTCCACCATCCGGTCCGCCTGGACCTTCTTCAGCTGGGCCACTTGGCTGGCCAGCTCGTTCTTGTGGCCCAGGACATCCTGCATGGCCAGATCGTGCTGGGAGTCCAGCTCTTCCAAAGAGGCATTCAGCTGATTATTAAGCTCTTCCAGCTCGGCTATCCGGCTGTTTAGTCTGGTCACATCCTGGGCTCCCAGGGCAATGTCCACCAGGCCGGAGTCACCCGATCCGGCGGCTCCTCCTGCTGACTTTCTATCGCTGGCAACCGGCTCCCAGCACCAGCTGTCGTCCACATTCTGTTCCTCATTTTGCTGTAAAACAGAAAGGATATTTTTTTATTATTATTTATGGGGTTTAAGGGATTAAAGGATATCATTAGAACAAGAATAATATCGTCAAATTCAAGGATTGAAATCCTTTTGTGAGGTTTCCAAAAAAATGATAATATTCATGGAGTTTTTTAACGATTTTCCTAAAAATAATTAGATATAGGATGTACATATCTAAAATATATATTTAAAACAAGGACATTACTTTTTTTGAAAGACCAGGTTTTGTTTCAGGAAAGCTTAAAAATTCTTGATTATAAATCGATAAAAACTTCCAACTTTATTAAGGTTTTTGACATTTTTTTAAGTGTTTTAAATTTTTTGTTAAAATTTTTTAAAGATTTCTAGATATTTTAAGACCTATTTTGTTAAAATTTTACCAATTTTGAAAGGAACTCTATTTTTTGGATGTGTAAAATCTATTTTTAATAAAATTATCAAAATTTTGGAAAAGAATTAAGACTTTTTGGATCTATTTTTCTAAAAATGAACAAATTTGGAAATGAACTCAGATTTCTGAGATGTGTAGAACCTGAAATGAGTCGAAAATTAACAGAAACTACACTTTAAGAAATCAAGGGCTCTTTAAAAGTATCTCTTTAACAATATCCTGTGTAGGATTAATGGAAATACTGTTTTTTATCAAAAAACTTTTCTTTAGTTTTTTTTTTTTTTTGGGTTTTCGGGAAGAGTTTCTTCTCTTGGCTGTCCATGTGGCAGCTGTTGCGCAGGCGCCGCTGACTTGACAACACCCCGCCCCCAAGCCAGCCGCCCCCCTTGGGTGCTGCCCTGCCCCTTTGGCAAACCGAAAAGCAGGTCAATTGGTAGACGCTAATGGCAGGGGCGTCACCGCCAGGGGGTGGCAAGCAGGCGGGCAGGTGGCGCGTGAGACATGCGAGCGTTAATGAGTTTATGGATGAGTTGAGCAAAGATGGCGGCCTCTGTCGCAGTCGCTGCCTCAGTCGCAGTCGCAGTCGCTGCCTCAGTCAGCGTCACCGATAAGGTCCCCAAGTTCCAGTCACAGAAACGAAATCCCCATAAAACCCATGACGAGACGCTTTAATGGGCGCTAACAAAATGGCCGGAGAACCATAAATAAAAATTACTTACAAAAAAACACCTTTTAAATAATGTAAAACCAAAAAAAAAACCTCACTAAAAGCGCAAAAAAAATTACAGGCTAAGGGAAACCAACCACGAAATAAATATTTGCAAAAAAAAATAACAACAAAAAAAATAAAGCCAAGTTAATTAAAATTAGTTTAAAAAAGTGCAGGCACATGTGCTTGAATATTATATTTATGGCCATGATTCATAAAAGCCAGAAACACACTCACACTCACACTTCAAAATCAAATAAATTATAATACAAGGCATTAAAAAATTAAGACAATTGTTTAACTTGGCCGATAAGATTAAAGCCAAATGACGTAGTCCAGGAGAGTAGGAATTGGTCAGGAAAGTTCGGTTTTTTTAGACTTATTTAGAAGATTAAATCCCGTTACTTGTTTTATATTTTAGAAGATTTTAACTAATATATTTTTATAAGCATTTTTAAGGTTTTAAAGTCATAAAACATCAGACCACAATTTTAGGCCACAAACCTATGGAAGGTTCAGGAATAATAGGAGTTTTTTAACAGTCAAAGAAAATGTATTTCCAATTTCCAATCTACTATAAATATTTTTTATTTTAGCTTTTACTTTTTATATAAAACTTTAATATCTTAGTTTTGTTTTCTTAAAACTTTTTCCTTTGAAATAAGAAGCCAAAAACTTAGAATTTAAGATTAGATTTTCTTTAAAAATTCTTTAAAGATTCTTTCTTTAAAAAATATTCCCAAACTCAAATTGCTTTAAAAATCTTAAAGAAAAATCCTTAAAGTTCCTCAAAGTTCTAAGTTCAAGTTAAAAAAGTCACAGAAAACAGAGAAGTTTTTAAATATTAAATATAAATAATTGAAGTTAAAAAAAATACAATTTCCAAACTGTACCAAAAGTAATTTAAAAGTTTCCAAGTTTTTTAGTATTTTTCACCTTAATAGGTACTATTTAGGTCTTATATCTTGTTTAACCGAAAATAGCAGCCATTGTTTCTCTCTTTCGGAACTCTCATGTCTGTTTAATTATACCCTTTTTCGGTCAGTGTACTGAAAAGCCAAAAAGACACTTGTGCAAACTGGGTTATCAACATTAACAACTCGCTAAGAGACCGAAGACCGAAGACTGGCGACCAGAAGACTAAAGACTGTTAACTGTAGACTAAAGACTAAAGACTATAGACTGCAGACTGTCGACTGTAGACTGTAGACTGGAGCCTGGAGATTCGAGACCAAAGACCTGAGCTTGGGGTGTGAAAAAAAACACTTGTGTTTCAAAAACAAATATTGGTAATATTATTCACGCCACAAGCCTGCGATCTGGTATCTGGTAACTGGTATCTGGTATCTGGTATCTGGAATTCTGAAACTTCAATCGATCACATTAACGTCACAACCACACCACAAAATGCTACATCATATATATATTATATATAAATAATAGCTATATACCTTTATTCCATGGAAAAAGTCATATACGAATCATAAAATAACAAAAAAAAGCGAACCAAACCAAACAAAGTCCTAACCTAAACTCACAGAAAAATTCCCGCCTTCGATAAGATAAAAATGTTAATGTTGGCCCAAGGGTTAAGGCGTCAGGTTATATAGCGGGGTTTACGGGTCTAACGGACCCGTGTTTCTTTGGATTTCTGGGAGAGGCATAGAGTTCCGATGGCATAGTCGTAGAGTTTGCCTAGCAACCGGAAGTTAACCAACCAACCACATGATTTCACAAAACTATTTCCTATGAACGAAAAAAAAAACTAAATAGCATTAAATGTGTCACTTTCGTCATAAAAAAAATTCTAGCCAGCTCATTTTTTTGATAGAGCCATTTTTGCCATGTCAAAATTTTGAGATTATATTTTATTTAAAAAATAGAAACACTTGAACAATCTTGTTTTTTATGCTACGGTGACGTCAGTTTAGGTATTTTATTAAAAAAAAATAAAAATTTAACGCAGATTGAGGTTTCTTTAGAGTTATAGAAAAAATTAGCTTAGAATTAGATCTATTTTAACCCTAAAAAGGAGTTGAACTCCAAGCTCTGTGCTTTTGAAAATCATTTAAAACAATTCCGAGATATAGAATCAAGAAACCTTAAACTTCAATCCATTTATAACCCCAAAAACATGCTTTTATTTCTATTTAAATCATTTTAAAAGTTAAAGAATTTTTACTAATAGAAACCCTATTCATTTTCTGGCAAATAATCACGAACGTATGCAATTATCGGGCAATATAAACAAATATCGGAACAGTATTAATTGGAATCGTATTCCAATTAGTCATAACAGATTCTTAGTTTTCCGAGTTTCCAAGTTTCTCAAAGACCCCCCTTCATTCTTTATCTTATCTTATAGTTTCTCGAATGATATCCGCAGTTGCCCCCCGGACTCATTTTGTTTATAAATAAACACTCGTATTAACATTAACATTCGAAGTTTTCTTTTTTTAAGCCAAAAAAACTGGCCTAGGATCTGGGGTAATGCTACCCCTGGGGGAATTATTTGAAATTGGAATCGTCAGCTTATCACAGAATTCGTGAGTGCTCTACTTATCGGATATAGAAGTTGGATCTGTTTCTGGATGTCTGGTGTTTGGTTTTGGTTCTCATTTCGCAGCGAAATTCAAACACGATCCATTTACCAGGAATTTTGTGTCAGCAAGAATGCCGGGAGGACTTTAGAAGTTGGGGAAAAGTTAATCTATACATATTTTTTTGTGTATATAAACTTTGTGGAAGGGATGGGAAAAGTTTCGGATCAAGTTCTTAGACATTCCTAGCTTTAGATGGATATAGCTGGAGATTTCTTGATAGTTTTTACTTTTTCAGGGCTAATAAAAAAATTGGTAAGAAAAGCAGCTAGTTTTGAAATAGGGGTTCCTTAAAAGAAAACCAGTATTTTTTCAAGAAATTGAATTATAGGTAGAATGAATATTATTTTTGATAATTCTTAGCTTTATATGGATATATCTTGGAGGTTTCTTGATAGTTTTTATTTTTCAAGACTTATTAAAACCCAAAAAATGGTTAAGAAAAGCTGCTAGTTTTGAAATAGGGGTTCCTATAAAGAAAACCAGTATTTTGTCTAAGAAATCAAACCATAGTTGGAAGGAATATTATTTTCTATAATTCTTGATTACTTTCTAAAACCTAGAAATACTTTGTATAAAAGTAGATACCTTTCTTCTAGCTTTTCTTGGGTAGGTTTTAGAGACCTTTTAGTCCTATAGACTTCTCTATTAATAAAAAAAGTAAATCTTGATACGATGACTGATTGGTTTATATACTCGACTATGTCTTGGGTTATAATCGAAAGTGAGTAATTCTTCATTCTTGATCGATAAGAACTAACTCAATTAGAATCAAACAGCCAGCGCCCAGATACGTAAAGCCCATGGAAAGTTTCAAAAAAATCTTATCTGAAGAATTTAAAACACCGAAAAAATAGCAATTTCCAAACTGATTCCGAATCGGTTGTCTGATGATTTTTGTCGAATTTCCAGACATGGCTGAAAAACGTGATAGGACACTGAGAGAAAAGTGAAGAACTAAACTAATATATATCGCTTTGAGCCAGAGTAATGAGTTGGTAATAATAAAAAAATAATAATTTAGTATATGCATTGCAATAAAAAAAAAAGAGGAAATTACATACTTAATAAGAGAAGATGTCAAGACGCGACAAAAGTCGAAAGTCAAGGCGGCTAAAAGCGGCAACAAAAACGTTAACTAAGCAAAAAGCTGGCTAACAACAACAACCAAGATGAGTTATTCTCTAAGCCAAGTTGCTGACTCTTTCTGGCCCAGCTAGCCGTCTCTATCTAAGCTCGAAGCGAAGGCAAAGCTCTCTTGCACTTCGTCCCTGTCCCTGTCCCTGTCCCTTGGCCTTTACAAAGTTAATGAGAATTATTAACTGACGGCAACAATTACATTTACAAGTTAACATTTTTTACATATTTTTCAGGCTTTTTTTTCTGGCTTTTTTTTAAACAACAACTTACAGTTTTTGTTTTAACTTGTCAGTCAAGGCGATGCGTTTCCAATTTTCATTTTTGGCAGCTCGGCCCTCAGATTTATTTCCAAGTTTTTCTTTTTAGCGCTTTTCTTGGCCATTTCTCAAAGTTTTTTATTTAGTTTTTAGTTTTCGTTGCACAAAACCAACAAAAAATATAGTAAAAAAAAGAGTGTTTCTCCAAAAAAAAACGGGTAGAAAAAAAATGTTAAATTTTCACTTGAAAACGCGACGCGATTTGAAACAATTAAAAAATTAAATAAATTATTGTCGGTTTTTTTTGGCAGAGTGGGAGTACCCGGAGCCGGCGTTATAGCGACGGTATGGGTTAATTATAAAAGGTATTATTATCAGGTGAGAAGAATAACGGTAGAGAACGAACGCGTCCACTCCGCTCCACGACCGATCGACGAATGATCACTGCGACTCGTGGCGTTACGGGAAAACGGTGAACCGCTTCTACAAAACCGCTCCAAATGCAACCCGAACTTCAGCCGAACCCTCCAACCGAACCGAAGCCTGGCCCGAAGCCGTCAACGAAAGAGATAGCAATAAAGCGGAGTGAAAGAGCAAGGGATATGTATTTAAAAATGGTGCAACTGTTGCATGTGCATTCTGCCATAAAGATCGTTAGAGCCACGAATCCTGCCATAAGTATGCTAATAAAAATTCCCTTCCTCACTCTTCTATTTAAATATTTCGTTTAACTATAAAAAAATTAGTTTTAAAAAGGTTTTTAACTATTAAAAAAACATAGTTTAGTTGCATTTTGATTATTTAAGATCCAGAAAGACCAACAAATTATGATAAGATATGAGGATTATGGGAAATATTATGATATGATATGGATATTATGATATAATAACCATTTCATTGACATATAACTTTAAAAAGTTTTCAAAGTGGGTTTAAAATATATTTTTAAGCCTCTAATTTAAGATTTTTTTAAGATTTGGGTACTAAGTTATTGATATTTGT
This sequence comes from Drosophila ercepeae, assembly GCA_018150545.1. Lineage (NCBI taxonomy): Eukaryota > Metazoa > Arthropoda > Insecta > Diptera > Drosophilidae > Drosophila > Drosophila ercepeae. The sequence goes on from JAECWL010000174.1 coordinate 3,932,319, forward strand.
AAGAAACAATATTGGAAAACGTGAAAATTTCGAATAAAATATCTTGACAGTGTTGGAAAATGTAAAATATTTATGGAAAGGGTTTGAAAATTTGTTTTTGTTTCAAGCTATAACTATAGATTTTATTTGAATTACAAAAAAAGCTATAGGTTCTCTTGCAATTACTAAAAAATGTTATAGATTGTAGTTAAAATACTAAAAAATATTAACTCTTAAGGTATAAGATATTTTATAATATTGTATATAAAGCTGGCACAAAATTCGAATATTTTGGTAGAAAAAAATTAAGCAAAATAGTTAAATGAAAGCCAATTTGAATATTTTGAAAACCAACTCATAAAAGCATAATTCGAAGTATATCAAAAAAATATCAAAAAGTATCTGAAGAAAGTATCTCAGTCTAAGCCATGGGTTTGGGTTCTATCCGAAGGTGAATCCCCTCCCTATTATGTACCGAACCTTATCCAAGGGATATGGGGGATCTATGTACTAGGTATATAGCTATATAGAGATATATAATATAACGATTTGGATACATAGGTGGACACGTTGCCAGCCAACTCCCTTCGCCAGCGACTTGCTCTCCATTTCAAAACTCAAATAATGCGCGTCGGCTATTTAACTTGAAATTAAGCGACGTTTGTTGTTGTTTTTATTTATTTTCTTTCATTTTTGTTGCTTGAAAAAATTGTTAATGTGTATATATATATATATATATATGGGTTGTTGGTAATATTTTTGTTGTACCGCTCGAGACGACAACGCTAGCTATATTTGCTTATTTTGCTCATTTTGTTTGTTCTCAGCGGGCTGTGTGTGCTATGTGCTCCGGTCTCCGGTCTCCGGTCTACGGGCTCCGATCTCCGGTCTCCGGGCTTCGGGTTTTGGGCTCTGGTCTGTGGACTCTCTACTCTCCAATAACCCAGACCCAGACCCCCCTACCCCAAGTGACGCCCCTGTTTTTGTACCCCTCCTAAAGCCTAAAGACTGGCGCAACCAACGTATTTGCTGCTGACGTTGCGTCGCTGCATCAAACGCAAAATACAACTACAGTGGAGTCTCCTTTTCAATAACATTTATATCTAAAAAAAAAATATCTAAAAACTACTAGATCTTCCAAGAATCGATAGGTATTTTTCCACATTATTAGCTGCTTTAGTTTCCCTTCTAAAAATCATATCTTTAAGATACTTTTCCTTATTTTTTTTAAATTGGATTTTGAAAAGGTTTCAAATAAAGAATATTGTCTTTCTAATTTATTTTAAACCAAATCCTTCTCTGGTTTTAATTAAATAACTAAATTTTATATAACTTTCTCTATAATTTTAAAACAATTTTTTATTTTTTGGTATATTTCTATGGTATTAAATAAAGAAATTGCAATATTTAATACCATCTTTAAGTTTTCGTAATATTGAAAGCTTTTAAGGGCTTCTATGGTTTTGAAAATTATGAAAAATTATAAAAAATATTCTATAAATTCCAGATAAAGAATATCAACGGTAATAATTGTGTTTTTAGGTGTATGAGAGTACACAGATATATGCACCTATATATCATTTTTTTGTTTGTAAGTTGTGAGAGCCCGGAGATAGGAACTTGTTAAAAGAAAATAAACAACAGAGATATCCACGACATAAAAAACAGAGGTTTGGCTTAGAAAGGGACAGCAGGATGAGCCCCTCCCTCCCTGATCCCAAAAAAAAACGAGGAAAAAAGTGACATATAGACATTACGTGTCATGTTAACCCATAGGTTTAGGTTTTTCCATCGGGCTGGAGGACGGAATTGAAAGCCAAAACTGTATTCTTTTCTGCTAACCAAGCAGAATTTCGATTATATATTTGGGAAGGAGATATAGAAGTAGAAGGGTATATAGAAAGATATATAGAAGGGTTTAGAAAAGGGTATATAGAGAAGATTATAGAGTAAGGTATAGAGTAGAGTATAGAGTAGGGTACAGAGTAGGGGATAGAGTAGGGTATAAAGTAGGGTACAGAGTAGGGTATAGACTTGGGTATACAGTAGGATATAGAGTAGGGTATAGAGTAGGGTATAGAGTAGGGTATGGAGTAGGGTATAGAGTAGGGTATAGAGTAGGAAATAGAGTAGGCTATAGAGTAGGGTATAGAGTAGGATATAGAGTAGGGTATAGAGTAGGGTATAGAGTAGGGTATAGAGTAAGATATAGAGTAGGGTATATAAAAGGGTATACAGAAGGGTATAGAGTAAGGTATAGAGTAGGCTATAGAGTAGGGTATAGTGTAGGGTATAGAATAGTAGGATATATAGAAGTTTATATTGGAGTTTACGAATATATATATATATACTAGATACATGTTTTTTTTTGTGATTGTTCCATATGGGCCACGTCGTTGACTTTAAGCGGGTTGCCTTTATTTCTGTTCTGTTTTTTGTTTTTTTTTTTGTTGGCAACGCAATCGAGCGTCTGTGTTTAATTAGCAGATAAAAATACAGGCAGCTCATAAAGGTACAAAATACAAAGATATATATATATACCATACATAAGTATATATATTTTGGTTTCTAGGCACTTTTTTCTACTATCAACTGGTAAAGGGGGGCAGCAAAAAAACACGTTGCAGGCGTTAATTAGTTTTGGGGCTTTTCTTTTTTTTTGTGCTCCCTCCACCGCCCCCCGTCTGCTGCTCTCCTTTATTGTTTTTTATCAGCAAGTCAGTTAGAGAAACAACTGTAACAACAAAAAACAACAGAGTAACAACAACAACAAACGCCTTTCAAATGCATTTCGTTCTGTTGCGAATGCAAATCGGGGGAACCATAGTTTGTGACCCCACCCCCTATTTCTTTAGCTTCCTTGTTCCACATCCATATCAAATTAACGTCGGCGTTAAAATGCGTTAAGTAAAATACCAACAATCCAGTATACCCCATCTCCAGGCTCCAGTCTCCAGGCCCCAGTCTCCAGCTTCCAGACCCAGACCCATCCCCAGTCCCAGACCCATCCCCAGTCCCAGTCCCCCACCAACATCGCCTCTGTGGCGCCAATTGTTCAAATCGACTTGTATTTTGAATTCTATTCAATATTTGGGTTTTGAATATCTTTCTCGATACCATTCGGTCTCCCATCTTCGTAGCTTTTTCCAAATGAAAACATCCGAATGTCTGAGAAAAACCCTTTGAGTGGAACAGAAAAGACAAAAAAAAACACAAATGTATGTGAAATAAGTTCCATTCAATATTGAGGCCAAACAAATGTAAATACCAGAGGCGTAGTTGAGAAGGATATCTGGGGGGTAAATATAGGTTATAAAACTCTATACTTTTATAGACTTTTTCGGGGTTCTTTGGATTTCTAGCCATTTTTTAAGCTCTTTTTTTAGTCAGAAACTTAAAGGTTTTGGAATATTTTATCGAAAATTAAGTTTGGAGTTCTAGAAAACCGATAAACCGATAAAATCGATAAAAATTGATAGTTTTTCTAGGTATAAGACTATCAAAATTGTGTTTTGTTTGATAAGAAAGGAATTATTTTGAAAAATATACAAAAACTAAAGTTTTAGAAACAATTGTTTTAATTTAATTCAAAATATTTGAGAATTTTATATTCGAAAACTTCAAAAAATATAAAATTTGAAAGGGTTTTAAGCCCAACCAGGCACAAAGGCAAGGTTTAGAATATTTCGAATATCGAAAATTTGGAATAAAATTCCTATCCCTTTTGGAAAACTCTATAACTAAGCTACTGTCTTAAACAGATACAAGATGCTAACGAACTGCAAAGATAATAAATATTTAAATTGTATTTTATTTGCACACGTTCGATCAATATGTGGAAAACACTCACACACCCATAGAGACACACACACACAGATACACCACACAGGCACAACACACACACCCCAGGCACAACAAAACACAAAAAACGGTACGTGAATAAGTTATAGAAAGCGGTCAGAGATGGAGATGGAGATGGAGCCACCAGACCCGAGAAGAAGATACAAAGATACAAAGATAGACAGATAGAAAGATACAAAGATACTGGCGACACAGATGCGGATACGGATGCAGATCGATGACGAAACTCATTGACGTATGATCCGATCTGGATTGGAACCCCTCGACGACACCTCGACGAAAAAATAAAAAACAACATCAAGAAGTCTGAAGATCAAAGACTGAAAATTCCAAAGAATCTCAACGAGAATCTCAAAGAGTCTCGAGACGAGCTCGGAAGACTGGAGTAAATGGTATTAATGTACTCGTACTCGTACATAGCACTTGGAGAGGCGATCCAATAGGTGCGAGTATCTCGCGGATACCTCAGCCTCGGATGGGTAGATACTAGTTACCTGGCAACGACGTCGAAGATAATGAAGTCGATGTCGAGGATGAAGACCGCCGTACCGCCGTGCTCTTGGTTTTGTGTTGCCTTCCATTTAACACATTGCTGTTAAAATTCAGACAAGAAATCAAATTCAAATAACGCGCTTCAATTCGACCGCTCCACAACCTCTGTCTCTTTTTACCTTTGGTTATCCATCTCTTTCTAGGTTTTCCTTTTTTTTTGAAATATTTTTTTGTTATATTTAAGATGGGAATAGGTGTAAGAGGAAAGATCTTGAATAAATACTAAATGGAACAGAACTGGATGTTCTTTAAAGGTTCCAAAATTTGGATCATCATTCCAAACCCTGAAGATGATCTACTTTCTTAGACCACAATCTTTATTCTAAAACCATTTCCTAGGATATGGAAAATTTCTCACCTAAATTTGATGTAAATTTTCCTTTCATTAAACGCATTTACATATAAAAAGATTAAAAAATTCATTGATTCATTGAAAATATTTCCCATTTAACGATTACTAAATGAAAGATCAAATAAGATCTATAAGGAATAAAGGAAGATGTTAAACAAATCCGAATTTCCATTCAAATTAAAGCAAATAAAAAAGAAAGATTTCCTAAGAATTATTAAGGAAATAATTTACAAAAAAAGTATGGAAAACTCTGTTAAAAACTCTGTACTCTGTAGAATGGAATTCCCTCAATTAGTTGGAATATTTTATGGCCTAAACCAGCATTTGGACATTCTAGTTTTTCATTATACATTAGTTTAAAGTTTTAGGAGTTTCTATTTGTTTTGTGTGAGTATTCCTTCCTATTTTTTTTTGTTATTTATTTTTCATATTTTTGCAGCGGCTTTCGACTCTCGAACAGGTGAACATACAACTGGACTGGGTGACTCTTGGTGTTTATGCAACTGCGCGACTTGCCAATAAAAATTGCCAAAACGCAGTCCCCCGCTTTTCTTAGTAATTTTCCAGTGCAAAAAGTCTGGGCCATAAATATATGGGCGCTTAAATTTCATCATTTACGGCCCGACTGGCCTGCAAAAAGGCACAAAAAAAAAAAAAAAATCTTTTTATAATTTAATGCTTATTAGCATTTGTTTGCCAGTCACTCCGTCACTCACTCACTCAGTCACTCAGTCACTCAGTCAGTCAGTTAAAAGTGGGCTGCCATGGGCGGTGGGTGGTTAATGGTCAAGGGGGGAGGCGGAGTCCCTCCCAAAAGCCAAGAGTTTTTCTGGCCAAGAGGAAGGCTATGCGAACCAAGTTGAAAATTAACCAGAAAAATAATTACAAGACAAAGAATACATTTTGGGGCGGGGACGAGGGGGAGCTTCCAACTTGTCTGTAAGTGGGCGTGACCTGGCTTAGAGGCCACCAACTGCTGGTTAGTTGGCCAAACACTAATCCGTCAATCTTTGATATAAATCAGACAAAAGAATGCCACAAATCTGCCAGCAATCGAGTCTCGAGCAGCTTGCGTGACAAATGCATTTTGGCCATTTTTAATAAACGGCAGCGGGGATACAAGGGTGGGGTTTTTAGAAGGGGTTGGGGTTCCTTAAATGATATATCTTATTCTTAAAAATATTAAAATAATCAAAGAAATAAATTAACAGAGAGAAGAGCCAAGTACATGAAATCCTAACCTTTTCTTTTTGAAAGTATTTTAAAGTTTTTTGCTTAAATCTTTTGTTTTCATGAGTTTCAAAAACAAACTTGGATAGTTTCTAAAGCTTTATTTTATAAAATTTCTAGTTCCTTTATAGAATAGTGTTATTTATTCTATTTTTTGAAGTTTTTTAAACTTTTTTTGAAGTTTTTAAAAGTTTTTTTGAGGTTTTTTTAAGTTGAAGAAATCAAAAAAAAGGGGAACCTCTTAGTAGGGGGTACGCCTCTGTTTTTGCATCTGCATGTGCATCTGAATCTGATGACTGAAATCTCGGAAGGTGCCCCTCTCTGCCCCAGCCCCAACCCCCTACCCTTTGTTTCCGCCACCACCCCCCTCGGAAACACACATGCAATTACAAGCGAAGGTTAAACGCGACGCAAATTGAGCAACTCACCGGCGGAGGCAGCCGTGGCAACCCTGCAAAAATGAATAGCAGTGGGCCAGCGCCCCCTCTACCACCCACTTCGACTCCCACTACCACCGCCCTTGCCACCTGCCTCAGTCACCCACTACCCGGACACCCCCCCTTTGAGTAGAAAAAAAAACGACATTTAGGCCTGAAAAGCTGGCACAAAGCTCGTTAGAAGCACGCGAAGCTAAATGGAAACGGAAATGGACGTGGATCGTGGATTTGGATTCGGATTCGGATTCCGACTCGGATTTGGTTTTGGTTTTGAGTTTTGGTCTTAGTTTTGGTTGTGAATTTGCTTTCAACCGCCACCTGCCCCTGCCAACGGCTCTGCCCTCATTCTCAGGCTTCTAATTGATTTAGACCAAGATTCAAAAATTCTATTCTTTACTTTAAGAACTCTTTCAAGACCTTGAAACATTCTTTTTTTACAAAAAACAATGTACTTTGAATGGAAAATATAGTTTTTTGTTACTTAGATGTGACTTTTTCGATGGGTTTATCAAAAAGAAATTATTTTACATTAAAAAGATAAAGAAAAACCTTTAATTATGTTAAAAAAAATGATTGAAATGATTGAAAAAATGATTTTATATCAAAAACGTTTCAAAATATAATGTATTTTATGATATTTTTCAAGTTTTTGGATTACTATTTACTATACATTTCAGAATAAAATTGAGATATATAACTTTTGAGCTTCTAAAGAAATAAAATTTTATATAAAATTAAATAAAAATCATAGAACCGAATATAATATTCATACCCGGTACTATTGAAAGTAAGAAAAGGTTTAAGAACTCCTGATATAGGTATAATATATATTTCGTTTTGTGTGTATTACTCTTTAGAAGTCTTCTAAATATTTTAAATATTTATTAATAATTGAGTTAATAAGCCACCTTTTAACTTTAAGATTATGATAGTTAATATAGAAAAGATTCTAAACTTTAACTCCCTCACTCTCCTCGATCATTTACCATTTTCCGTTTACCATTTTCAATGTGTTTTTTTTGTCAGACTTTTGATGGCAGTTAGTAGAAGTAGAAATTGGCCCAAAGCAATTGTTTATGGAAACCCACAAGCAGCCGAACAATGTCAGCCAACAAAAACAAAAAAAAAGAAGTTAGTAGGCAACAACGAAGTTTATAAAATAATTGCAGGTCTCCGCTGACAACAGCAACATCTGAAAACCGAAACTGCAACCAACAACCAGCAACGAGCAACCCAGCAACGAGCAACCTGCAACCTGCAACTGCACTTAGCGACATGCAACGTTTGGCTTTGGGTCAGCTTTGGTGGGAATTTCCGAGGGGGCAGTGGGTGGTTTTGATTCAACTTAAAAAAAAAATTGTCATTTTCATTCGTGCTTAGGTGAGCTCAAAAACAGCAACAGCAACAGCAACAGAAACACTAATAATAATAATAAAAAATAGAGAACAGAAACAAAAACAGCAACCAACCACATTCGATGATTGCATTATCATCATCGTCATCATCATAGCTGAATGATTTCGCTGACCATAAGTGCAGGTCCCGTCCCGCGCTCTCTATTAACAATAGTTACTGCGATTAACTAATATATACAGAGATATAGAAAGATGTAGCAGACTATGATACCCTAGACTTAAGAAACGATGAAGTTTTAGTCAAAAAAAGAAATCAAGGCAAGGGAAAACGTTGAACTCTCAAGAAGTTTTAGAGTCTTTGCAGCTTATTTAAAATATTTAAATATTTATATCATATTCTACTATATAATTTATTATTATAGATTCTCCTATATTTCTTTTATTATCAAGTATCATCTTTTATTCGATCCCTTGACTAGATCAGACCATATTATAAACTCAAACATGATTTGTTGGGCTCTAAAAATTATTTAGAGTAGATTGAACACGAAATAAAAAAAAACAGGTTAATGGGTTTATAGAATTTAAGCTTAAATATGATTTAAAAAATAGAAAATACTAAATAAAAAACTACAAAAAATATTAGAAAAAAGTAGTTGAGAACACAAAGAACTCAAATGAATAGAACATTTAGAGAAGACTTTAGAAACCCTTTTGTTTTTGCTTTTTAAAGTATATTTAGAATATATAGAATTTAATGAATTTTAAAAGTCTTTAGTAGACAAATTCCCTCTCTAAATAATTTAGAAACTCTACAGAATTTATCTAAATAAATTAAAAAAAAAAACTAGTTAAAAAATATAAGACTAATGGGGAACCAGGAGGCTCCTTGAATCGCTTTTTCCCCCCTTCTGATAAAAACCATAAAGAATCCTTTAGTTTTTAAGGATTTAAAAGAACAAAACAGATATATAAAAAATATAAAATATATAGAATATGGAATATAGAATATGGAATATAAATGGTTACAAAACAAAAATGAAAGAATTATGAAAAATCGGACACGGAGAGCACCCGATCCGTGGCCAATTGGGGGGAAAATGTCGCCCAAAAGGCAGAGGCGGGTGGCAGGTGGCAGGAAAACCTACCAAAAGGGGGGACCTAAGGTAGAAGAAGGGGGTGCCAGTGGGTGGAGGGGTAAGTGAGGTAGCAACAAGTGCAGCTGGGACACATTTGACACAGTTTGGCCGAGCGTAACAAACCGCGTTTATCAAATGGAACTCGATTTTGTTTCGGTTTCGGTTTCGCTCTGGCTCTCCCTCGAGTTGACGTGTCCGAAAACAAAATCGTTTCAAAACTTTTATATATAGAAATATACATATTTTTTATAAAATGTACCCTTGTACTCATCTCCTATATATATACTAAAACTATATATATCCCCAACAGATCTCTGTAAATTAGCCATCAAAGCGACCAATCAACATTTCCGCTCAAATGAAATCTGTCCAAGATCGGAAATTATTTAAGCTTTCCGATTTTGGTTTTTTTGTTTAAGTTACAACATAATTATATATCAATTTTTTAGGTAAATCTTTGTTCTAAATCTTTAACCCTTTGGTTTAGGAAATAATTGGGAATAAAACCAGACATTTCCTTGGGAAGTTTTGTTTTCAAAGACGAAACCAGGCTTTGTCTTTGGAAGTTTTGTTTTTTAAAAACTAATATTTAAAAGGAGTATTTAAAAGGTTTTAAAATAAGAAGAATATATAGAATATTTAAACTTATTTAAATCACAAAAACTAGACAATAAAAATAGTCTTTATTCTATCAACTATTTGGTTTAATTTTTTAAGAATTAAACAGGAAATAGGACTTATTATTCCGCTAAAAAAAACCCTAACTGTAGTCCCTTAAATTCCTAATAAAAACTGAAAATTTAAAATTAAAAAAACCCCAATTTTTAAGCTCTACTTTGATCAGAACTAATTCAGAACCTACTTCCCCCTTGTTTTATTTTTTTAATAGCTCATTATCATCGCCAGGTGCGTGTTCGCTGCCTCGTGTCGAATATTTTAATAGTATTTGGGTAGAATTTTTTTTGTAATCTGCTGCTCACACAATCATTAACAATTAAACTAATTTCTGTCGTCATACAATGCAACCGAAAGTAGATAGAAAACTTTGCATCAACTCACCCAAATTAAAGACCAAAAAAGTACACATCAGAAGCACTCGAAAAAAAATTCAGAAACCAATAGAAAAAAAATAGGATTTGAAGAAACGAAAAAACGAAAATTATAGAAACAAATTTATAGGGAAATATGTTCTTTTTTTGAGAATTTTCACACGCGTTGTAGGTTGTTTTTGTGAATATTTTTTTTGGAAATTAACACTTTATGCGGGCCTTTGGGTGACGATCGCCTGGAACCGAATGAATAGAAGCCAGCAGGTGACCCGGGCTTTTATAGGCTCCAAACGGAAGAGTGTGTAGCAACCACCCGATCCTGGCCAGCTCTTGCCACCACCCAAGCCCGGATAAGATAACCCGAAACATGGTGCCAGGCCATGCAGATGTCCCAAATGCCCGCCTAATGGGGATGATAATGATGGCCAATGATGGGGAGGTTCCACACCCTCACACATCCCATATATATATATATAGTCGATTTTTAGGATATAGTCCGGGACGTGGGTATTAGAGGAGCAGGAGGAGGAGGCACACTTATCGCCTGCCGTCGTAATTATGCAAAACAATATGGTGGCAGAGCTATCGATCCAATAGATAACCCGATATACTCCCTCTAGAGATAACCCAGAAAGTGGTATACTATATATCATAAAATAAATCAGACAATATTAAATACAAGTTAAAAATAAATTAAGGCATTGCCATATATATTCCCAAATAAATGCATTTCCCAAATTCTTTCTTTCTTTGATTTTAAGTTAAAATTAAGGTTTTTAGATTTTCTGAATCCATTTTTTTCGATATAGATAAGTCAGGTATATAGTTTATCTATAAATATAAATAAAAAATGATGCAATTGTCTCTCTTTTATGGATTTTATGTCCCTGATTTTGATGGGAAATCAACGATTAGGCAATCACGTTTCAAATATTAAAATGTTCAAAAAAATATATCAGAGAAACGAATAAATAAACTTAAATTTAATTTAAAATAATATTTCTGTTAAATATGAAAACTAATCAAAAAATACTCAAAAAAACCCTATTTAAAGTTCTAAAAACACAAACTTTTCTATTTTTAAAACTCCCTTTGATTTATGAAAATATAAATCTCTTTTTGTTTGTTCAAAAAAAGTAATTTTAAGTCTCTCATTAATATTTTTAAGCTTTCCTTGACTAATATAGTTTTAAAAACATTACTTAAATAGTTAATTTATTGCTTTAGTGATTACCCAAATAATATAAAATGTTTCTTACTTTTTTGTTGAAGATTAGAGACATAAGAAAGTAATAAACCTTTTATTTGAGGATGAAGATTAGAGACATTGAGGTAACATTTTGTGTGAAAGATTATTTAAATGTTTAAAAAAACATCTTTTAATATCAGTTTTTATAAGATTTTAATTATGAAATATTTATAATAGTTATAAAAAAAATCGCAGAAGGAATTTAATACTATTTTTGTGGTTTTCAAAAGCTTTTCTTTTCATTTTTAAAAGAAACCAGTACAGTTGTGTTTTTAGAAAGAAAAAAATCCCCCAGGATAAGGGCTTCCCAACCCTTTTCTAATCAAAAATAATTTCGTAAATAAAAAAAAGGAATCATAGGAATTATAGCCAAAATAGGGGGATAATATAGACCGAAAGATAAAGAGCATATGGGGTGATCGGAGGCCCAGAGACTAAATCTACTGATACAAAAATTACACTGAATGTGAAATCAAATAGAAAATTTCATAATTCTGTTTTCCACCGAATGCCAAAATGGGCGGAGAAATCCGTTGAACTTATCTTGCCACACTTTGTGTGTGGCATCAGGTAAAAAAAAAACAAAAAAAAAAAAACGAAATGGAAACCAAAAAGATAAAATATCAGATCCCCGTGCAAGGGGAGGGTCCTCCTACCATCCCATCCCAACCGCGGAATGTACCATTATATATATTTATATATATATTGTAGCATATCGTTTATCAAAGTTTAAATATTAATTCAGGGATATAACCGAAAGAGGAGAGTCCGTCCGGGAGGCGCTTATCTTTCGGGTTGATAAAATTGTGTAAACATTCGAGGAGGGCATTGGTACATGGTACCAAGAAAGGGCACCGGAAATGGAAATCGAAATGGAGGTGGAAGTGGAAATGCACAACCAGCAGCTGCAGGTTGGCTTTTGTGGGTTTGCCGCTCCAAAAAACCGAATTATTAGGCATTCACACCAGAAATGTACCATAAAATATCTGGTTAGATCCAAGAAAGTATTCACCCACAACCGAAGCTATATCTTGGCTGATTCTGATCCGATTATCAAAAGGAATATCTTGAAAGATTTATGGATTAATTCCCCATCAATCTGCATCAAAATCCTGATCCGAAACATTTTTTAGATTTTTCTTTAAATTTTTGTGGGAAGACCCCTTTAAAATACTGGTTTTTCTATATGGCTCACAATCGCAGCTATATCTCAGTCAATTCTGTTCCGATTCTCAAAAGGAATACCTTAAAAGATTCATGGATTAATTCCCCATCAATCTGTATCAAAATCCTGGAAAAAAATATTTTTTAGAATTTTTTCAAATTTTTGCGGGGAGACCCCTTGAAAAATTCGTGATTTTCCAGCTTGACCCAAAACCAAAGCCATATCTCAGCCGATTCTCATCCGATTTTCAAGCGGAATATCTTAAAAGATTTCCTAATCGATTCCCTATCAATCTGCATCAAAATCCTGGCACAACATATTTTTTCGATTTTTTTTTAAATTTTTGTGGAGAGACCCCTTGTAAAATCCTTGATTTTCATATATCACCCACAACCGAAGCTATATCTCAGCCAATTCTCATCCGATCCTTAAGCGGAATACCTTAAAAGATTACTGGATCGATTCCCCATCGATCTTGATTAAAAACTAGAAAGAATATTTTTTTGAGAATTTTTTCAAATTTTTGTGGGGAGACCCCTTGAAAAATCCACGATTTTCCTGCTTGACCCAGAACCAAAGCCATATCTCAGTCAATTCTGATCCGATCTTCAAGCGGAATACCTTAAAAGTTTTCTAAATCGAGTCCCCATCAATCTGCATCAAAATCCTGGAAAAAAATATTTTTTAGATTTTTCTTCCCGTTTTTGTGGGGAGACCTCTTGTAAAATCCTGACTTTTCATATATGGCCCACAACCGAAGCTATATCTCAGTCAATTCTGATCCGATTTTCAAGCGGAATACCTTAAAAGTTTACTAAATCGATTTCCCATCAATCTGCATCAAAATCATAGAAGAAAATATTTTTCAGATTTTTCTTGAACTTTTTGTGGGAAGACCCCTTGAAAATCGTGGTTTTTCCTATATAGTCCACAAAAGGAAGCTATATCTTGCTTGATTCTCAACCGATTCTCAAACACAATATCTTAAAAGTTTACTTAATCTTTCCCCTGCCAATCTGCGTTTAAACTTTTGAACAACTTTCATTTTTAAATATTTAACAAGATTTATGGAGGTCACCCCACCACCTGCTTGCTTGTTTGAACAAATTAAAGTGTTCTACGCAATACGTAAGTGAACGAAAGGTATGAGGCAGTTTTTCTTGTAAAGTTACGCCCAATTATAGTAAGGAATCTTCAGGAACACTTACCGGCTGTGCTTCTTTGGAGGATGTGCTGCTGGGCGACGACCTGACGGCTTCGTCGTTCTGCGACTTTAGCTTGGCAACCTCCTTGCGGAGTGCAGCAATCTGGAGACGCGACGTGATGGGACACAAGATGGAAAAATGAGTTATTTTGTTGTTTTCAGATAGAAATCCCACAAGTGCCGGCTGGGATGAACTTACCTCGCGATCCTTCTGCTCGCAGCGAAGGTCCAGCTGCTCCTTTTGCTGCTGTGTCTCGGCCAGCAGTTCCAAGGCAGTCTTGGCCTCTTCCTCGTCACCTGGATAGTCGGGATCGCCGGGTCCTGCCGTTTCGGCCAACACCTCCTGGGCCAAATTAGTCAGCTGGCCCTTCAATGAGCTGAGGCTGTTGTTCAGCCACGACATCTTCACCAGCTGCTCTCTCCTCTCGCTGCGGCGTTATCAATCACTCCCCTGTCAATCGTTTCGTTGGGGTGGCGGTGTCTGGGGACTTGGTATCTATTTGGCTAGCCGGGATCCTGTTTCCTGCTCCAGGAATTCCAATGTTTTTGTGGGTATTTTTTGCGTGGCACAAAACAATAACAATAATAAGAGCTCGTTACCAAGTACCATCTCTGGAATCAATGTCATCTCTAACAACATTCCGTCGGTATCATGAAGTTCCATCACTTGAGAAAATATCATCTCTAGGGATATTTTAAGGGAAATTTATTTCCAAGATTTGAAATTCAAATATTTATTTTATAAATTATATGTTTTTATGTTTAAATAGGCTTTTATTTTCATTCAGTACTACACAATTTATTTACTTAAAAAAGTACATTTCAAGATAGCAACAATTGACTATTTTATTTTATTTATATAAAAGAGAAATGAGGGAAAATCATATTTGCATTTAAACTTTTTTAAAATATATTTATAATTTTTGTATTATGGCTCAAATAAAACCAAAATAAGGCGTAAAATTCTAAGTTCATATGCTAAAAACATATCTTTAAATGATATAATAGAAAATATAAAAATTGATCAGGTATTTTTATACAAAAATATACAATTGTAAAAGTCTTAAATAATATTCTTAATAAAAATAGTTCAAGTATTTCCCTCCCTCAAGCAAGAAAATTGAATCCTCGTTCTTCTGTTGCAACGTTTATTGGAAATCAAGAAACATTTGCTCAACACAAAACAAAACTTTGAGGGATGAAGGGAAACAGCTTGACATGACTAATGAGTTGAGTGGTGGCATCGTATTTACAGCCTGTTTGCCTGGAGCTAACCCAGAGCCTGCTCCAGTGCCTGATCCTGATTCTGATTCTGATCCTGATCCCCCGCCGTTTAGAAAGTGCGTGGCTGGGAGCCGAAACCTAGACCCACGCCACGCATCGTGTGCGTGGCCGCTCGCGCCATCTCGTACTGCTGTTCCATGTTGGAGAACATGCGTTGGCGCAGCTGGACATCTGCCGGGATATTTGTTGCCGGACCTCCTCCTCCTCCTGGTGGTGCTACTCCTGCGGCTCCACTTGCTACGGCCGCTGCTCCTGGACCCTCGGCAGCTGCATTACCGTTGCTGCCCACAGCCTCTGCAGCTCCCACCGCTTCCTGGCTGTGTGGTTCGCCCTCGCCACCCATGGAGCCGGGCGCATTCTTTATACCCATCAGGCGCATAAACTTCGAGGCCACCTTGCCGTCCGAGTCCTGGGAGAAGTGAGCATTGCCCCACTTGTTGGCGCAGTCCTCGGTCTTCTTGGAGCCCCACAGCAGCTTGCGCTTCTGCTGCTGCTCCGCATACCGATTGGCATTTATAATTCCCGGATTATAGTAGCTGGGAAGCTGGATGGGCGTCTCCAGGGCCGACTGGGGAGTGGCCAGCTCGAGGGACATTAGCGAGGGTATTTTTGGAGCATAGTTGGGTGTTGGCAAGAGTCCTCCGCCGCCAGTTGCGGCCGCTCCTAGTCCACCTCCTCCGGCCAACAAATGACTACCTCCTGATCCGCCGGATGACGATCCGGACATGGCTGAAACCGCTGCATTGGCGGCTGCCAAAGCCATTGCAGCAACCGACGAAGATCCTCCGCCAAGGGCCAGGTGGTGGGCGCCACCACTGCCTCGGCGCGAGCCGGCAGACTGTTCTTCCCTCGGAGATCTAGAGCGGTGATGGCGACGACGTGAGGCGGGTGGCGTGTCATTGGCCGAGCGGGAACGGGTTCGAGATCGCGAACGACTATCGCCGCGACGCCGACGACTGCGATCGTGGTTGTGATGATGCTCCTTGCGCAGATCCTTTTCCTTGCCGCTGTAATGATGGCGACTGCTCTTGTCCGAGCGACGACGTTCGCGGTCCCGGTCACGCTCCCTGTCCCGCTCAGGGTCACGATCCCGGTCTCGGACATGTTCTCGGTCGCGTTCCCGGTCACGGTCTCTGTCCCGATCCCGATCCCTTTCCCTGTCGCGTTCGCGCTCCCGTTCTCTGTGTCCGGTGCTGGTGCTGCTTTCTTTGGTTCGGTAATTGCGATGATCACCCTGGAAGGAAGCACGATTAATCTCTATTATAGGATATCATGTACAGGATACAGAACTAAAAGAAGGATATATGGAAGTATAGACCCACCTTGTTGTGATCCCGATCGCGGGTGCGTTCCAGGTCTCGCTTCTCCCGCTCGCGATCCCTGTCGCGGTCACGATCCCGATCCCGGTCTCGGTTCCTGTCCCTGTCCCGATCCCGTTCTCTGTCTCTGTCCCGCTCTCTATCCCTGTCGCGCTCTCGTTCGCGGTCTCTTTCACGCTCCTGGCGTGGGCGATTGGGATGCGAGTCCTGTAAACAGAAAATTGGATGGATGGAGCAAGGCACCACCGCAGAGTAGAACATTAAAAGCCATCCTTAACTTATTGTCGCTTGGTGGCGAGCAAAAAAGATCTAGGTGCTAGACTACAAGGATTAATCGGAACTATCGTATTAATCGAAATAATCGGAATGTGTTTATCAGCTGGCCATCAGCTGGGGGGAACCGGAACTGCCTCGCTGGGCTCGCTGGCTCCTTGATCCTAGACTTTATTTATATTTTTTTTTTAGAGAGTTGTTAAGTTCTATTTGATCGATTTTTTTTTGGTTTTTTTTTTTAGTTTTTTGTATACTCACTTTCGTGCGGTTCGATCTCTCTCTCTCTCACTTTCGCTCTTTGGCGCCAGCAGTGTGTATGTTTGTGTGTGTGCGAATGCTTGGGCGCGGGTGTGTGTGGGTGGGTGTGGGTGGGGCGTGGGGGCGAGTGTGTCCTGGACACACACCAACACGCACACACACACACACACACAAGCCGCTAAAGCCGCGCGGACACACACAAGCCTAGTTACCTCTAGTTATCGAAGCTATCGAAGGTGTTATCGGAAATCACTGCAATCGCGCGATTACAATCGATCGACGAGGATACATCAATCGGGTATACGATATTTTTTGTTATTTTTGGAATTTGTTTTTGGTTTTTGTTTTGGTTTCGTTTCGTTTACATAATAACAACAACAATGATAATAAAATGATAGATTTTAGTGATTTAAATATAAAGATTGGCATATAAAAAATTGTTGTAAACTTAACTAAGTTGGCCGAAAACAACGATAAGAAGCGGACCGACAAATATTGGACTGGCCTTTGACCCAATAATAAATAATATTTACATTATAATATACAATTTTCTATAGGGTTGGAGCAGCAGATCGTTAAGATCTTTTATAGGAAACTAGGAAAACCATGAGCGGGTTTTATTTAAGGAAAAACTACTCGAGTAGCAAAAGAACAACAACTTTGAACTAGATACATAATAGAAATGTGTGTTTAAAGCAGACACGCCCCTGGAGGTATCATAATAATAAATAATTTGCCCTCACAATGGGATGGCCTACATAAAATATTGATTTATAGGACAATAGAAGCCGGGCATAAAAGGCACACTGTCAGTGGCACTCGGAACGTCATTCCTCATTCTCGAGATGTGAATATTTAATGGCCGAAAGTGGCATTGGCTGGCGAGCAAGCAAGACGGGTGTTTTATTGATTTCTGGGTAGCTCTGGGTAGGCGGGCGGGCGGGCTGGCTGGCGGACCAACTGCAGTGGCAGGAAGTGCACGTGGCATGAAAGGACGAGGCTAGCTCCAACCTATAAAACACAGCACATATGGTTTTTTAGCACACACAATTTTTGATACAAACATTCTCGGTACATTCAAACATAGATAAGATTGATATGGGACAATATCGATTTTGGGCGGAAGATTCCGGTTTTGGGTTTAGATTGAGATTTACCTCATCTAGGATGCGGATGCGGCTGCTGGTGCTGCTGCTGCTCCTGTGTTGTTGTTGCTGCTGCAACTGCAACTGCGACTGCAGCGGAGAATTGTTGTTGTTGCGGTACTGTTGGTGTGGCTGGTATTGTTGTTGTGGTTGTTGTTGCTGCTGCAGTTGTTGTTGTTGTTGGGGTGCATATTGTTTCTTTAATCCAAAGGGTTTCGGTTGGCGCGGGCTACCGCTGTCTCTGCTGGCATCGCCATCAGCGTCGCTGCTGCGACTGCAACTGCTGCTCAACTCATTGTTGTTGTTCTTTTTGGCCCTTAACTGATGCTGTTGCTGTTGTTGTGGTTGCTGTTGTTGTTGTGGTGCCTAGGGGAATTTTTGCAACTATTCAGAAACAGCAAATTCGCATTATTTTTCTAAATTCTAGCAACACAACTAATTGTACATAAAAAATACTTTCTTTTGGATTTTCGGGGGATGATGGGGAGGATGGGGGCTGGAAAATGGATTCGCATTCACAACATACACACACACAAACACACACATGGACGGGAAAAGGGCGCCCGCACGCCACTGGCAACGTAAAAGAAAAAAAAAAACCAAGAAATGTGTACACAAAATGCGATAAACTCGCATGGCGAGATCTCTCTCTTTTCTTGACTGAATTTTTGACCTGCTCCGGAGCTACGGCGTTGGAATATTTACCCGTATTTGGTAGCCAGCGTCATCCTGGTCCTCCTCGCTGCTGTAATTGACCAGCGCCTCCATTCTCTTTAAGATAAAAATGCGTCCGGGGACGAAAAAAAATTAATAAATTGCCCGAACCTAGAGATGAGACTAGAAAATTTGATGTGACGTTCTCAAACACTGTTTCCCAGGGTGTATAAATTATTCGATAGTTCGATATATTTCGATAACAGAGCGTTCCGGAACTTTTTCAAATATAAAAACGAATTTATTTTAAAGTTTATTTAAAAACTCTCATTTAATTTTATAATTTCTAAAGTTCACAAAAAGAAGACATTCCTTCATTAAAACAAATTCCAAACTAAGTTTCCCAATTAAATTGGTTTTTATTTATGGTCATTCAGTCTTTGGTCTCAGGTCTCACATTTTGTTCGAAAATAAACTAATTAAGTATTATTTATTTTAATCTATTTAGTTAAAATTACTATATATTTAATATTAAAATAAATAATAATCTTTTTTATTAAATGCGCTTTATTCTGACAGTATTCTGATTTAAAAAAAAGTGTTACAAAAATTGTTCTGATATCGGACTTTAAAGGTTAGTTTAGCAATTTGTTTACAAAATATTGGAAGTTTATCTTTGATTTTAATACAAATAATTGAAAAATGGTGTGTTTTTTAATAGAGAATGGATTTGATAATTGCGTCTGTTTCTTTCTGTAAGAAATTTGGTGTTTTGTTATAAGCAAGTCAAAAAATTGTGTGGTTTTTAGTAAAAAATGGATTTGATGTGCGCCTTTGTTTTAAAAATTTATAAATGTTTTCTGTGTCTTTCTGACAGTTCAAGTTTAATTAAATGTAAGAATGTAAGAAATTGGTATTTTGTTTTAACCAAGTCAAAGAATGTGCTTGTAAGATTTTTCTTGTGATTTTTCATGCAAATATTTTGATTTCTAATGTTCCACAAAGTTGGTAAACATTTTACAAATTGTAGATATTTTTGGATAAAGATCTACTTTATAAAGGCACAAATTTATATGGCACATATTTCATTATCAAAATATTAACTTATTAAGTTGTCTTTTAGTTTTTCTTGTGATTTCTCGGCTTGAATATGTTTGATTTGTTTGAACTTCAAATGTGAAAGTTCTTTCTTTTAAAATGGTTCAAGTTTAATTTAAAAAGTAAGAAATTGGTATTTTTTTTTAAGCAAGTCAAAAAATGTGTTTTTGAAGATTTTTCTTGTGATTTTTTATGCAAATATTTTGATTTCTAATGTTCCCCAAATTTGGTAAACATTTTACAAATTGTATAAATTTTTTTTTGTGTTTTGAATTTCCAGGTTGTGACCAGGTTTATGTTTCCAGGTTTAAAAAAGTAATATGAAATGTATAAATTTCGTTGTGATTTTTTGATTTACCCTTTCAAGAGAAGAAAAAAGATATTTTTGGATAAAGTAGATATAAAGGCACAAATTTATATGGACGATTTTAAAACGGGACTATTTTGCAAGGCACATATTTCATTATCAAAATATTAACTTATTAAGTTCTCTTCTAGTTTTTCTTGTAATTTCTCGGCTTGAATATTTTTGATTTGTTTGAACTTCAAACGTGAAAGTTTTGAAAAAATTTAGATTGTCGTCCTGCCCGTTCGATTAAATTGTTCTTTTGATTAGTCCTTGCGCTTCTGATTTGGAGTAGGAAGTGGCGGAAAGTTAGCTTTGTTGAGCTTGAAGTCCCCCTTTGTGGAGTCACCAGCATTACCGCCACCTGACCCACCCGATCCTCCAGATCCGCTTGATGATGCAGCTGCTCCACCGGTAGGAGCACTTGTTCCCGAAGCTCCAGTATTTCCTGGAGAAGATACCGATCTTGCGGCTCCAGATTCATTCAAAGGCTTTCCTGAGTTGTTCTTTTTCTATTAAATAAAAGTAAAATTATTAGGGTATAAATTAGGAATAATTTGAAAAATATTAGAAACCTTTACTTAATGCTTTCAAGTCTATTTTTTGGAAGAGGTCAGATTAGAAAATGTTTCAATATAATAATAAAGGATTCTGGGAAAGGAAAACTGTTTACCTGGTTATTACGAAGACGAAGAACCAGATGAGATATCTGGGAATTTTCAGAGGATGTGGCCTGAAGAGTTGGATCGCCACTGCCATTCGAGGCAGTAGTTGTTGGTGAGGGAGGATCGACCCCAGCCAGATGATAAACAGCATCCGAGATCTGACGCCTTGTGGAACGTGACATCATCTGTTGCTGGGAGCTGGCAGCCATCGGAGGAAGCTTCAACTGCAGGCGCAGGCTATGCTGATGTTCCTGGATCAGTTGGTTCCTGCCCAGAGTCTCCAACGGAATTGGATTTTCGCAATTCTCTTTATCGGTTTCTGAAGTAACTGAGGAAAATTTGTAGCGTTTCCCCATTGGCATATCGAAGAATAGTTCGCCATGAATGGCGTACATTTGAGCAGCATCTAGATCCTCCTGGGAGAGATTGTTCGGGAAGAGATCGACGTGCCAGAGGTGGTAAGCATCATACCATTCGCTGAAACTGTTGAAAGTTCTTGGTTTGCGATTAACACGAGTGTTGGGCTGATTGGGATTGCCCTGCGATGATGTCGAGGCTTGTGGCAACTGAGGATCTTCTTGCTGCTGCTGGTTAGGATTTGGCTGCTGCTGCTGGTTGGGATTCGGGTGCGGATGTTGCTGCTGCTGGTTAGGATTTGGCTGCTGCTGCTGCTGGTTAGGATTCGGGTGCTGCTGCTGCTGCTGGTTAGGATTCGGCTGCTGCTGCTGCTGGTTAGGATTCGGCTGCTGCTGCTGCTGCTGGTTAGGATTCGGGTGCTGCTGCTGCTGCTTCTGGTGGCCAGGTTGTTGTTGCTGATCCTGAAAGTTCTGAAGCAACTGCTGCTGTTGCAAGTTAGCCTGGAAATGTGGCTGCTGCAAGTTTGCCTGTGGATTTGGCTGCTGCTGTAAGTTTGCTTGTAGAGGCTGCTGCTGCAAGTTAGCTTGAAGATGTTGCTGCTGCTGCAAGTTAGCCTGTAGAGGTTGCTGCAAGTTATCCTGTAGAGGTTGCTGCAAGTTAGCCTGTAGAGGTTGCTGCTGCTGCAAGCTAGTCTGTAGATGTTGCTGTTGCTGCAAGTTGGATTGAAGATGTTGCTGCAGCTGCAAGTTAGCCTGTAGAGGTTGCTGCTGCTGCGAGCTAGCCTGTAGATGTTGCTGTTGCTGCAAGTTAGCTTTTAGAGGTTGCTGCTGCAAGTTTGCTTGTAGAGGCTGCTGCTGCTGCAAGTTAGCTTGAAGATGTTGCTGCTGCTGCAGAGGTTGCTGCTGCTGCAAGCTAGATTGAAGAGGTTGCTGCTGCTGCAAGCTAGCCCGTAGAGGTTGCTGCTGCTGCAAGTTAGTTTGAAGTTGTTGCTGCTGCTGTAAGCTAGCTTGGAGAAGTTGCTGTTGCTGCAAGCTAGCCCGTAGAGGCTGCTGCTGCTGCAAATTAGCTTGTAGAGGTTGCTGTTGCTGCAAGTTAGCTTGTAGAGGTTGCTGCTGCTGTAGGCTAGCTTGAAGATGTTGCTGCTGCTGTAAGCTAGCTTGGAGAAGTTGCTGCTGTTGCTGCTGCAAATTGGGCTGAGATTCTGGCACTATAGCTGATTCGCGAGCAGCTAATGGAAATTGAAAGTTTGGCTGGGATTGTTGATTCAGTTGCCGTTGCAACTGCAACTGGGACTGTAGTTGTTGGTGTGTTATCAGCTGATGTGGCTGTGGCAACTGCGAAAGTGGTTGAAGCTGTTGCTGCAAAGTCTGGGATAAATGCGGAAGCTGCTGCGACTGGAACAGAATTTGCTGATGCGACTGGGAGAGATGCTGTTGCTGCTGTGATTGCAAGATATTTGTCTGCTGGGACGGTTGCTGCGATGACTGCTGTTGCTGTTGCTGCTGCTGTGACTGTTGAACCATCGAAAAGGACAATTGGTTGCTTCTGAGATTTAGAGTTGGCAGCGATGGAATGTTGGGCAGCAAGGATATATTTCTATAATGTACATTTCCCTCGTCGGTATCATAAATTGCCGCAGATAAGTTGCCATTATTCGATGCTGTGTAAATGCTCCTTGGCTGTAAATGCAGAGTGTTTAGATCCAAATGTTGTTGACTCGGTGATTGGGGACTTGGGCTTGTTGTTGACCGGGGCGGAATCAAGTTCCCAAAGGATGAGGGCCAGTGGGAGATATTACCTCCAGTGCATCGGCGCACAACCGATTGATCCACACTCCAGATGCTGGGCTGCCAGTGTCCAGGGTAATCACGGTTGATTTCCGGTGCGAAAGGAGCACGACTTGTAATTCGGCGGATACTCTCCACAATGCTCAGGTGGGGAGCGTTGGAGGCCGAGTTCCACAGCCACTCGGTGGTGCCGAAAGTGATCCTGGACTTCTCGGCAGCACGTTCCCGGGCATTGGGCCCGCCCTTCCTCAGACGCTGCATTCTGGCCTCATAGCCGATCGGTTTCAACTTGGAATTGTCGTCGGCGACATAATCATCGTCGCTATCTTCGTAGTTTGGATAAGTTATACGGTTTGTCTCCTGGCCCGTCTGACCATTGTCCAAGAAACTCAGCTGCAGCGGATTCTGCCAGAATTCTGGAGGCGGAAAATCAGACTCCTCGAAGCCATCATTCAGCATGAAATTGCCGCTAAGTGGCATTAGTGGACCAATGTCCGTGAAAAAACTATTTGACTCAGTTTGACTAGCATGGTTTGGCGAGATCTGCCAATTATCGGTGGGATTGGGCAATTCGAACCCATTAAGTGGATTAGAAGGCACTATATCTGAGGGCACTACATTTGAGGGCACTGTATCCGAGGCCACTGTTGGCTGCTCCAACTGCACGGCCACTGTTGGCTGCTCCAACCGCACGGCTACTGTTGGCTGCTCCAACTGCACGGCTACTGTTGGCTGCATCAACTGCACGGCCACTGTTGGCTGCTCCAACCGCACGGCTACTCTTGGCTGCTCCAACTGCACGGCCACTGTTGGCTGCTCCAAATGCACGGCCACTGCCGGCTGTTCCATCTTTAAGGCCATTGGCGGCACCTCCAACTTTAAGGCCACTGGCGGCTCCTTCATCTCCACGACCATTGGCGGCTCCACTAACTGTAAGGCCACTGCCGGCTCTTCCAAGAGCAAAGCCACTGGTGACTCTTCCAAGAGCAAAGCCACTGGTGGCGCTTCCAAGAGCAGAGCCACTGGTGGCACCTCCAAGAGCAAAGCCACTGGCGGCTCCTCCAAAATCGAGCTGCGACGACTTGATATGGAGTTCGAGTTGGCCACGGAGCTAGTGGAGCGAGGCGATGGAGTTACCGAGCTTACCGATGGCCCCGAGTACGATTCTCGAAGTTCTACAACAGCCTCGGGATTCTTTTTCTTCAATTTTGCATTGGATTTCTCCTTCATTTCAGACTGAGTTTTGCGTCGACCCTTGGCCACATTCTTTAGTCCTCGTACATCCATGAAATTCCCTAGCGTCAGTGGGCTATTACGATGGCAATAATGCTCGTTGATATCTATATCCGTGGATGGAAAGTCGAGATTGCGGCAAAAGCTGCCAAGCGAGCTGCCGATGGAACTTGTACTTGTGCTGTAGCTCCTATAGGTGGGACCAATGTAGGGACGCCGGAAACCTGCCAATGAAAAGGATAACGAGATTGAGCGTCGGATAAGAATGGGGATTACGAGGGTCCATCCAAGTCCACCGCCCCAATTCGTACTGGCTTTTTTTTTTTGAGGAATACCACAATACTGGATCGGGTTATTAGTGAAATATTAGTGCGAAAATGTTTTAATTTTATTTTATATGTTAGGGTGCTCTCTTATTTGTCGAGCACAGATTTAGAAAACTATGGAATTATTTACTTTGAAGCTGAGAGATGAAATGAAAGTGAAGAATGAGGTATCTTCGTTATTTTAAAATCTTTATTCAAGTATTTTCAATATTCTGCTCGAAATTATGTTGTTTTTTTGGTGGAGTTTATGAATTTAAATAAAATAAGTAATTTTAATGGAATATACTATACAATTTTTGTAAACAATTACTTTGGTTAATTCAAGAATTAATTTGTTTATTTAAAGAGAAGAGAGTGATATGAGACTTAACCCAGAAACCTGATGAATTTGTAAACAAATGACGAGTTAATCCCAATGTTATCTTTGTGTTAAAAACAAAATAAACAACATGCACGGAATTTTCTTTAAAATGGGCTTTAGAAATGAGTTAAAATGGAGTTAATTTATCATTTTGGTGTTAATTAGAACTCATTATTTCACTCAGTCCAGTTCAAAATGTTACCTTTTCAGACACGAATTTCGATTTTTTGCCAACAGGCTGCAGCAGTTTCTTATATTTTCCTAAAAAACAACTAAACTGGAAATACACTTGACATAAAAAAAAGAAAAAGATCAGAAGGAATTACCCTTGAATTACAATTAAAAAAAAATTAAAAGCAAAACTAAAAACACACCACAGATTTTTTAAGATGAAATGAATTAAAACCACGTGCCATTACATACACATTCTTTTCATTTTCTTTTTACAGTTTCTTTGCCAACTGCGAAAGAGCACAGACAAAAAATGGCGGCAAAACTGGAGGTGAAGAAAAAATGGCGGCTAACCAAGAAGGTTTAGACCAAAAAGAACCGTTGCGCACGCGCGCCTTTCGACCAACACCAATACACGAAATTGCGCCTGTGTTGATTGGCCAATACCAACAAGTATGTGTGTGTTTATGGAAAAGTTGTGCAGAAGAGCGGGATAGGTAGAGTGTGCCAGGATAAAAGCACAAAAGGAGGTGAAAAACACGTGTCATGGTCGTGAAAATTTCTTTGGAAATCCGCGCGAAAAAATCGAATGAAAAGCAAGAATGTGAGATTATTAATTATTGGAATTCCAATAGATCGCGGGCTTTGTTGTGGTTTTGGATTGGATTATAAGTATGCTTTTCGTTTGGCTATCATTTCAATTATAGAGCATTTTCCCCCTGGTCAGCAAATCGGTCTCCCCCTTAGCGTTATGTTCGTTGGAATAAGTGTAAGGGGGCTTCAATGTCCAGGGTTTGTCACCGCGATTTGTTTATCTGTTGAGTGCGTTTTTTGTTTATGCCGCCGGACAGACGATCCGCAATCCCATCGGCCATATAATAATATTATTGACTTACCGGCGGTTGATTGAAACAGCGACATGGTCAGTGGCTTCTTCGATTTATGAGGCTGGATGTAAAGATCAAAATAAATTAGAATCAGGAATTTAGAAGGGAACACTTGAATATTTCTTTTTTCACACTTAAACATTTTCTAAAACAAACACTATGTTTTAAAACTCACATGACGAAAGGTGTTTTCTTGACCCAAATTATTTGGCAAATTTGTGGCCTGGTCCTTTTCCTCCTCTATTTCCTCGGCACTCTGCTGACTCGTCGGAATTTCCACTTCCGATCCCATTTCCGGATCAGAGCTTGGACGCTGGAATATTTCCTCCTTATGCTTCTTGCGTTTACGTTGGCGCTTCGTGATATACTTCATGATCACACTTCTTTACTTCGACAGCACTACTTTGCAAAAAAAAAAAATAAAGCACTGCAGTTCTCGGCACAACTTCACAGTCCGAAGGTTCGCCAAAGAATGAGCTCTTGGCGGAGCTGAGGAAATATTGGCAGAGCCATTAGAAAGAGGCAAAAGATCTTGGCTATATTAAAGCATAGAAGAGCGAAGGAGATGGTTGTAGCATGCAGAGTTGCCACACCATTGCAGGAAAAGTGGGGAAACAATTTTGCGAACATTTCCTTAATAAACGAAGATAAAGAAAAGGAATAACAAAAAGAGCTAATAAATGAAGGTATTTAGTAGTTTTGGTTAATATATTATTTAGAAATAAATCGCTATAGTTAGAAGAAGCTTATAAGTTTATTTAAAAAAAAAATGCTTTTCTTACATGATTTTTAATCAGGTTTTAAGTTTAGTTTCAGTTTTTTAAGTTAAACAAAAGCATTAACGCAGGCGCAACAGCAATAACGGCAACCCAATTGATAGCTTTAATTCCCGTTATTTCTTTTGCGCAAGGAAGGAAAAACTTACCGGTAGATTAGTTAGTTAAAAATTAGTTAATACCTAGTTAGATTCTCTGTTTATCCAAGTAAATATTTAATAAATAAACAGCGAAAACAAGGGAGATGGGAGACTTAAGTGCTGAAAAGAAAGAGAAGTTCAATTAAGACGTGCATGCCATTATCTCGCCATTGCACTTACACGAATTAAAGAAAACACCTTGAAACTTTAATATAACGAAAACTCCATGAATTTGCACATCAACACAAAAATTAAAGGGAATTCACTTGCAAAAATGGCTTATAAAAAAGGAACAACAGTCATTCCCGAATGTACTTAAAAAAAGAAAGGCTTTTTTTGCTTGAAGAGCAGCACCGCGCGTGACATGAACAGACATGCACACTTGGGTTGGAATGAAGCGATTTTAGTCGCTTGTTAAGTTAAAGTCTATGTTCTTTTTTTGGTTTGAGACTCATAACTTTGCAAAAAACACACTAAATTTTACCTTCTTACTAAATACACAAAAATATTGAGCAAATACTACACTAAAAATTGGCGAAAAAGAAAATGAAGAAAGGTCGAGTAAGTGCTCGACATACATACAGAATAAACGAGCGAGATAACAGTATGTACTCATAAGTCCAAATGGCAATAGCTTAGGGGCAGAACGAGCCAGCTAGAGGCAGCATTTTCTAATACATTCGCGCCTGCGCAAATACATTTAAAGCCAGTAATGGGAACAGAGAAGAGGAAGGAGAACCAATCAGCCGATGACACGAAACGGGAGTTGCCACATCGTCGAAAAGCTAAGGAGTTGGAAAAACTGCGCCAAAATTCAGTTGGGAAATAAAACTTGACGAAGTAGGTGCTCTGACAAAGAATTCACAGAAAATAGCTCCACAAATTGCAAAAAATTTATATTTCTGACTGATTTATTTGGTGACAAAAAAGAAAACAAGAAGATAATCAGATATATACCCCTTCGGTGGAGAGAAGAACGTAGAACCAAAAGGAAAACGGAGAGGTAAGGTATGGTGAAAAGTCGCGCCGGAAAGCGTTTTATAGGTGAATTTCCTTGGCGGTTGCTTATAATGGCGGCGTTCTGTTAAAAGAAAAAACAGTGAGGGTTTACTCTTACGCCGAACTACTTCCATTTTTGAGACATTTTAAGAAAACTGACTATCAAAGTGAAAAGTGAAAGTGTAATTACATTTTAAAAAGTATTAAGTAAGTCTGTGCTGTTAAAAGACCGACAATTATTATTAAAAGAATATACCTTGAAGGGATGTGAAAAAAAGTGCTGTAGGAGAGTGCTCCTCTAGTCGGGTGTTCCTCTAGATGGGTGCTCCTCTAGATGGGTGCTCCTTTAGACGGGTGCTCCTAGAAAAATGTTTCGCCAGTGCAAATCGAAGGGAAGACATAAGATAAAAGACAAACGAAAATGGACATACAAAATATGAAAAGAAAATTTAACAGAAAGAATCGTGAAACAAAATGGCGATCACTAAGCAGAAGCTTTTGCATTGATGTACATACAATATTTGATTTTCAGCAGTTTATTTTTAATGTATGTAGTAAGAATACCAATTTAATTTGGAGTTCAATAGCTTGTGATTAATTAAAAAAGGCTTGCCGGTAAAGAAAAATTTCACATTTAAAAAGAATTAGGTAAAGAAGAAAAAATGGAGGGAAAGAAAATAAAACAAGATGGCGCGTTTTGAGGCGTCATGCTTGTTTCTCAATCGGACGTTGCTATTTGTACAATAAAGTTATAATCATTTTTAAATTCTATTTCAGAAGAAGGCGATTCTTTTGTGAGCGAGAAAACTTATCTTAGGAATAGAAATTCGTTGGAAAATCATCAAAGCAAAGCAGCTACTTGTGACCTGCAAAAAGCGAAACAAGCGAATTTACAGTATTTTTTTAAAGAAAAATGGCAAGTATAAAGAATTTGTTTTTCTGTTCATTTATTTTTTAAATACATGAAATTTATGGAAACAGAACTCGCAGCTGAACACTCTTCATACACTAAGCACAATATACATTATTACCGATACTACCACACCAACAATAACATACACCATTGAACATAAAGAAACACACATCGTCGAGGAAACCGTTTCCGTTGCGGAAAATACGGGGGCACACGTCCTTGTGAACAGGGTAATAAATACCGTTACTCAGACTATCCTTGATAGCGCCACACACACCGAAGAAATAATACAAACAATATGCGCAACATCTTTCGCAAGGTAATCTTGGTATAAGGACATTTTTCACCAGCTTTCGTTTTCTTCTTCAACTAACAGTTTACATTTAACTAACAATTAATGTAATTCTTTAAAGAAAAAGTATTCCTCCCTATAAAGTATATATCCCTATACTAATCCCTAAAATAACGCCTTTTAATTATTATTAATTAAAAGAATTATTAAAGCTTAACGTCCTCCCCGTTTACCCGGTACTTTTTAAACGGAAAACTTCATAAAAGGACCAAAAAAAATTTCCCTGCATTGAGAGTTAAGAGATTTTTAGTATGTTGACAAACGGTCATATTGTGCTCGAGTAGCGCCAATTTCATGTTGTTTTGATCGTTTTTAAGAGCTGTCGGGCTGCTGGTAGCCGCAGTTATTTACCTGGCTCAATCGCAGCAGCCATGTCCCACGATGCAGACTATTTGTTTGCCCTCAGATTGCAGCAGGAGCTGGATGCCGAGGAAGCAGCCCCGGCGGCTCCCAGTCGAACAGATAATGTGCGTCTTAGGGAATAAACAAGAAAGAAATCCATGTCAATATCTGGTGCTAATCCGTGATGTATGCCTTTCTTAGGATACTGATTACCAACTTGCCTTAAAGCTGCAGGCAGCGATGAACAACCAGGAGAAGAATGATAGACGCCCGGACTCAAGCGGGCAGGGAACCAGCCGCAAGGACGATCAGGACGAAGACATTCGTTGGGTTTATCCTAAGCAAAATTCCTCCATGGTATACGATTGCTCCGTTCTATTAAAAGGCGGGACAACTAATAGTTCTTGTTTCAGGCTCCACCATCTCGTGCCAAAGTCGTGTCTCCTGAGCCAGGCAGCCGGGAATATCTAAATCAGACTCAAAATCTCGTCCATCCCGAGTGGGAACTAGTAGATCCCACACCTGACATATATGCCATGTTTCACAGATTCGACCAGAAGTTCTTCCAGAAGCGTCTGGGCGCTGTGTGCCTGGAGTGGAGCAAGCGCATGACGTCCTGTGCCGGTATTTGTTACCAACGTAGCAGTGGAAGACTCAAGGAGGTGACTATCCGCTTGAGTCAGCCCTTGCTGAAGCTGCGTCCGCGCAAGGATCTAGTCGAGACGATGCTCGTGAGTTTCATTTGATTATTTTCTATCACAGAACTTTAAGAATTATTGCATTCATTTAGCACGAAATGATTCATGCCTACTGCTTCGTTCTGAACATCTACGAGGGCAATGGAGGACATGGCCCGAGCTTTAAGCGCATGATGAATTTGATTAACCAGATTGCCGGCACCAATATCACCGTTTACCACACCTTCCACGATGAGGTGGCTCTCTATCGCAACCATGTCTGGCGCTGCACGGGAATCTGCCAGAACCACGCTCCTTTCCGGGGCTGGGTGCGACGCTCCACCAATCGGGCTCCTGGTCCGAACGATCAGTGGTGGGAGAAGCACCAGCGCGCGTGCAGTGGCACATTCCAGAAGATATCTGGTCCTGAACCAACTAAGAAAAGTACCAAGCAGCCGAAGAAGGAGGAAAACGCTCCAACAAATATGGGTCTCGAACAATGGCTCACCAATGGAGCTCGTGGAAAGACTGGACGTGCGACTGAAACCGTTACCAAGCCGCCGGCTGCATCATTGACTTCTGCAGTCGTAGCTGGGGCTGGTGGAAGCTTGGCAAAGTCCGTGCCTCCAACTTCCTATCCGGGGCTGTCGACTGATCCTTTTGCTGGTGTCGCGGACAGAGGCAAAGCTGGTGTCGGGGACAGAGGCAAAGCTGGTGTCGGGGACAAAGGCAAAGCCCGTGGAGCTAATATCATGACCTTCTCAGACCTGAGCAAGAAGAGCGGCAGCGGCAGCGACAGCGACAAGGACAAGGAGAAAGAAAACACACGCAGCGGAGACGCCATGACCAGTGGAGGCCACAAAATTGGAGGCAGTACCAATACTGGCGATGTTATCGATATAACCAACACCACTCCACATCTTCGTGAACGCTGGCTGCAACGCATCGAACAGAATCGTCGTCTCAACCGCATGGTTGAGGCTAACAGCAGCAGCTCTGGCACAGCGGCTCCTGCGGCCAAGCGTCATTGTGGCAGCAA
Organism: Drosophila ercepeae; assembly: GCA_018150545.1. Classification (NCBI taxonomy): domain Eukaryota; kingdom Metazoa; phylum Arthropoda; class Insecta; order Diptera; family Drosophilidae; genus Drosophila; species Drosophila ercepeae. Next base: position 3,963,293 of record JAECWL010000174.1, read on the forward strand.
TGACAACGATATCATAACCTGGGAGAGTTTCGACAGCGATGTCTGCGTCATGGTGTCGCAACCCGATGTGATTGAGGTGCTCGACAGCAGCGACGATGAAAGCACACCGTCGTTGCCCCCACCAACAAAGCCCTCACCAATCATGCTGAGCACCCAGGAGCGCAATGCTCAAATCAAGCGCGAGGTATTGCTGGATGAATCTGCTGACTACGACGATAACGAAATTACTTTCATCGATAATGACTACGACGATGACTTGGCGAACAACCCCGACCAGGACCAGGACGCGGCCGTGGCGCTGTCTAACCAGACGATAATAAATACTGTCATTGGGGAGGATGCCCTCCTGCGTGACTTCCAGCATCAGAACGACGTTCAGATGATCGGTTACCGAAATAGAAACAATGCCGATGAAATCGTATTTTGCCCGATATGTTTCGAGCGGCTGCCACGTTCCCAGATGGATAACCATTTCGATGGTTGTACCATCGTGATTCGTGTGCAGCCCCCGTCGTTTAAGCCAAAGAATGTAGCCGCAGCAGGCTCGAAGCGCAAGAAGTCATCCACTGGCAGCAGTTCCAGCGGTAAGATCTCTTTCACCTATACCTGTCTTATTCTACAAGTATTTCTATTCTTATTTCAGATTCTACTCCAGGTCGATCCTCAATTGGTCGTGCGAGTTTACGTAGTTCAACTGGTGGTGGATCCAATGCTAAGAAACCAGCAGCTCGAGGAGCAGCAGCTCGCAAACAGTCGACGGGCGTTCCTAATATTCCGAAAGCTCAAAAAACTCCGAAAAGACCATCTATGCGTGTAAACACGCGTCAGAAGCTACGGGAGTTTGGTTACAGCACGGAAGAGATTGCCCTTTTGCAGTTAAGCTGCTCAAGCGAGGAAGACCTTTCGACCTCCATCGATAACGGCAACGCCAACGCCGACACTACTGAGGATGAGCTAACTCCACGCCAGCGGCGTCAAAAAGGTCTCTTCAAGCCAACCGTTCAGTGTCCCCGATGCGGAGGGCATTACTTGGGACACCAGCTAGCCGCCCACCGAGAGCTTTGCCGCCGTTAGAGTTCCCTGATGCCTTCAATCATATTTTCATTATCTACTACATCATTATCTATTCCATTCCATTGAAGATTTTTTGTAATTTAGTTTCGAGCTTCTCATCGTTAATAAACATTTAATAGTTGAGCTAAATGCATTTATTTATTTACAAAATGCGGCCAAAGTATCGCAGGTTGCTCTTGTTCGAGTATCGGGTGGCCAATGCAGGCCAGTGAACCACAAAGAGATCCGCCAAAGGTAGGAGCAGGCGACCACTCAGCGAAAGGGATTCCACCCGGCAGAAGCTCTCCACGAAAACGATTCTAGAGTTGGTGGGTAGGCGTCCAAGGCAGCGCCACAGGAAGGCAGCATAGCAGAAGGGCACACAAGTACCGGGTCCATTGCACAGGATTAACTGCGGCCGATCCCGCCACACCAGATAGCAACTCCATAGAAGGGCCCACAGAGTGGTTAAAATGCTGCTGAGCCAGGACTGGCCCACGCTGCGGCTGCGTGGAACTTTGATGAATTCCGCCTTGGCGGCCTGCTCCGGCAGAATCTGCTGGAAATGCTGTTCTGAGGTGGAATCGCTGCTAGCCAGGATAAAACGAATCGGTTGGTAGCTCGCCGCCTTGCTGGTATCCTCCTGCTGCAGTAGTGCTTGGGTCAGGCGACCCATCTCGGCCGTATGACCACCGGATCCCAGAATAACATAGGTCATGATCTTGTCAAGAAATGGAGGCTTTTGTTTATGTTTTGACCGGCTGGAGTTGCCACCCTGTCAAAGGCTCCAATTAACTAACACTGTCAGTGTTGCACAACGTTGCTTTAAAAAGTTACCGTCTGGCATCACCAGGCATTGTTTTGATTTTTCTTATTGGAGAATATTGGTTCCATCGGAATTTGGACGGATACTCCTCTGGAGGCGGATTGCCAGCAAAACTGGCTATGTACAGCGGCGCCACCGGCTGCAAGCGCGTCCACAGCATCGAGGTTGAGCAGCCGCTGGAGGCGGAGCGGGTGGAGCACAGTCTTCTGCTGGTCAAAGGACGCCTTCTGCCCAAGTGTTCCTCGGCCCGCCAACTGAAGGCGACGCTCCGTCTGCCGGAGGATCGCTCTCTGGAGCAGCTAACCCAGCTCTCTACTGGCGGTGACTTCAAGTTGCTCTTCGACTTGGACAGCCAGGAAACCAAACCAGTCGGGGAGTCCTCATGCTACCTGGAGCTGCGCTCCTGCTCCGCTGTTCGTTTAATTAGTATCACTTATAAACCTAGAAACAGCTCCTACAAGGTATATAGGTTGCTATTGAAAAAATCAACGTCATTTTTTCTGGGTCAAGATTTTTTTATCGATTTTTTTCCTGTTAAGGTACAACCCCTGTATATCCTGTGTAAGGACGAGCAGTCTGACAGGGAACAGGAACTTCACTCGCTCATTGATCTCAACCTGCGTCTGGTGCAGTGCATCTACGCCCACAAACTTCAGTCGGCCAGCTTTCCCAATCGCACGTTCACGTTGAACGGATCCTGTTGCTCGTTTCGGAGCCAGCTAACCCGGGAACAGGCTTTGTCCAAGAGTGAGAACGAATTGTGGCAGCACTTTGCCGGAGAAATCATCGCCTGTCCCCAGTGGGGTCATCAGATTCGTCTCAAATTCGTCGCTTTCATCGCTTGCACAAAGTACGACGGTGCCGCAGTGGTCGCCAGCGAAGACACATCCTACGCCAATATCCGAAAACACCTCAGAGGGCACGCCGCCTTGGGAGGTGGGGGATTGGCTTTGTTCGGCAGTGCCCACTTCTACGCCTGGCCACGTACCTTCTCGGAGATTGGGGATTGTGTACGGAGCACTGAACGCGTCGATATTTCCCGGCTTCCGGACGAGAGTAACTACCGACGAACCTACGGCGGAGTGTACGCCAGCACTCTGGGCGCCGTTTGCCACGAGCTGGGCCACTGCTTCGATCTGGGCCACACCTCCGAGGGGGTGATGGGCCAGGGATTTGACTTTCTTAACCGAGTTCTGACTGTAGACCAGCCCACGGAGCATTTGCCGCACCGGTTAGTGGAGGGAGCATCAGCTGAAGGCGCCGCTTCATCAACGACAAGCCGTCCCCGCTTCACCAAATTGAAACTTCAACCAGGCATCAAGTTGCTGGACAACTATCACAATCAGAGACGCCACGATAGCTTTTACTTTGCCCGCAATTGTGCCGTGATCCTGGCCTTTCATCGCTGGCTCAACCCTGACCTAGACGCGACGGATCCAGAGGCGGCCGAGATCCGGATTAATTTAAGCACCAAGGAGATTGTCTCGAACCGTCCTTTGCGGCTTGTGGAGCTGCGCAGTAACCGAAACAGTCTGGTGGCCCACTACGAGGAGTTCTCTCCGGAGGCGTCAGTGCTTCGCTTCCTGCTTCCCGGATCACTGTGGGATCTCCTGGCGGAGGAACGTTCCCATTACGCTTTTGTGCTCACCACCAGCGGTGATACCAAGCGCTTGTCCTGTGATTCATAAAACTGATACGAAGTAAAGGAGCTCCAGAGTTGGTGAGTTTATATATTATATTTTTGATTACATATTTCTCTAATTGCACCCATTGTACATCTTGGCCTTGAAACGAAGTGCTTCAGTCACTGCCAAACCGTGCTCAGTACTTCCCCAACCTCTCTGCGGGGGCCCAACTAGTGGAGCAACAACAACAAATCCCTCTCTCCCAAGTGCTTTGATCGTCAGCTGACGACGCTCTTGCTCTCTGAGCTCCATGGCTCCCCCTCTTGCTGAGCTAAGACAGCGACTTGTGCTTGTTGTTTGTGGCGACATCAAATGGGTTAAAGCTCGTCCCCCCTTCCCCAGCTGGCTTTGGCACACTTAACCCTTACTTAACCCTCGATTAAGGTCCAGAGTACGAGTTGTTTTTCGTAGAAACAAGTGTTTTTAGAGGTTTTAAAAATAAGCACTAAGGTTTTTAAATAGGTATATATATATTTTATACATTTTTAATATATGTTTTATTTTTATTTAACACCATAACTTGAACTAAGTTTTAAATAAACTGAAAGTAATGGATGGGTTCTGGGCTAAGCCTTACTCCTCTGACCGGAGAAGGGTTAAACCTTACCCCCGCCTGAACTTGTATTCCACTTGTTGTATTTCACTCTCCATTATCGAAGAATCGAAGGCAGACAGAGCGAACGGGGTTTGATAGTAAAAAAAAATAAAAATACAAAATACAAATAAAAAAAAAAGAAAAACCGAAAAATAACCCACCGATAGGGCAAGCAGAATAACAATAACAAATCTATTTAACGTCGACCAGCGATAAGATAAAGACACAAATTAATGTTTGAGGACCAGTGCCGAAGCATTGATTCATCAATTTTCGCACCTCAACCTCCTCCACCGCCTCCCGATATCATAACTATTTCCATTACCATTTCCATTGCTTTCAGGTGCCACCGACTCTGGACGGGCTCAGTCTTCAACTGGTGCTATTGCCTGCAAGTCGACACCGAACCGCAAAATCGCTGACAGCTAATAAAAAGATTAATATTATTATGGCAGCCACCGAGGTATCCGCGCGAATTCAGTTCAAATCGCTGAAGGGATTTCCGGCCAGCACCGATGATAGGCTGGAGACCCAGGCCTTCCTGAACGCCGCCAAGGAGATAGTCACTGTCATTGGTAATTACCTTGCCCTCGATCCGATCGATTATAAATCGAATATATTACTAAAAAGTTTATATTTTTCGCTTTCAGAGAGCTTTGGGAAACTCTTTACCCCGGTGATCAGCGATATGAATGGAAATATTAATGTAAGATGCAATCCCAGGCTTTCACATACAATCATGTTAAATTTAAAGTATATTTTGAATTACCATAATACTGAAATACTTATTAATTAATTGAAATAATAAAGCAAACTTTATATTCCAGAAACTAACCAAAGCCTATGGTGCGGACGTTTTAAAATATCAATATCTTGACGATCTGATCATCTTGAATGTAAACGTCGATGACTTTGCGTCCAATGCCCTGCTTTGGCTGAAACGAGGACTCCAACTCATCTGCACCTTCTTCGAGAACATCTACAACGACGCCCAGGGCAAGGAGGCGCTCAAGCAACATCTTCAAGATGCCTACGAACGCACCCTGAAACCCTATCACGGGTTTATTGTCCAAAGCACCATCAAGGTGGGTTTTTAATTTCCAACACAAGAAACTTATTAATTCTCTTGCTTTTTTTATAGATCATTTACAGTTGGGTCCCTACACGTAGCCAGCTTCTGGGCCAGGGATCCGCCCTCGAGGAGAACATGACCGAGCTGGCCAGCTACTTGCCCACGATGCGCTCCCACCTGGACGCCATCGATGCCCTGCTGAAGGCGCACAACCTGGACGATGCCCGGAAAGTGTGACTGCTTAGCCTAGCTTAGCTTAAATAGCTTATTCTACTTTATTATTTATATACGTGCGTGTGTGTCTGCGACCAGTATCCAAGTAACCAAGTAAATCCCAGAGCCTTAATCTACTGAATAATCCTAGAAGTGTCTTCACTTGGATTCCGGTGAGCGGCGGGCGCGACGTCTTTGCTCACTGGAATTGGGGGATAGCTGCTCCTCTGGCGGGTGCCCTTCGGGCGGGTGTTCCTCCGCTAGCTCCTCGCCATCTGTTGCCTTTTTCTCTCTTAGTACTAGGACACCGGGTAGGTTGGATTTCTGGTTCCTGACAGGCTTGCAGAATACAAAGTGTACCAAGGCCACAATCACTTCAAGGGCTATCAGGGCGAAGACCGCATTAGAGATTATCCGGAGCCACAGTCCACGTCCGGCGACTGCCAGACGGAGGAAGACCATGGCGGGCAGCAGAATGCAGGGTGTGACAGTGAGCAGGAGCCACATGGCGGTGGCACCGGAGCACAGATTCACAGAGTAGCCGGCATACAGACGCAGAAACTCGGCGGATACGGCCAGGAGGTAGGCCACCAGCAGGGAAAGGCCTTCCCAGTTCCACAAATGATTCAACTGGAGGATGATTCATACAATTTATCTGATTTTAAATCCATCCAAAGACTTACCCTTGTGAGCAGGTGGATGAGGTAGCTCATGGCCCAAACCACAGACACATAGGCATTCGCCTGGAGCAGCATCTGGAGCACCAAATTCGACCGGTGCGGTGTCACAGAATATGTCATCCTTGCAGAGATCTATCTCTTGGTATTTTTTTATATATTTTTAATTAATTTATTTATTATTTAGCAGCCAGTGCTTGTACTGTCAAGTTTGTTGTCTTTTTCGCCGACCTGTCGGGTTGCCAAGACAACAAAACCAGCTGGAAAGGACGATTAAAAGTTAGTCACTGCAGAACCAAAAATCAGCTTACTGCTGGGACACTCGAAAGGACAATATATCTTCAACATTCTAATAAAAAGTCGAAGTACTTGGAAGTCTAAATAAATGTTTCAATTATTTAAACTAATTACAAATAAATTGCCGCAACGAAAAGATTTAATCAGAAATTAAACCATGAAGTTGTTAATTATTTGAGGGCCATTCAAAATGCAGAGAGAACTCGGCTGGGTCGTCCTTTTGGTAACCGTCATAGGGGTCGCCGTGCTGCATCTCTGCCAGGTATCGGCCAACTATGGGGATCAGAGGAAGACTTGCATGGGCGCGCAAGCCCATGGCCAATCGAACTGCTCCAAATGCGCTGAGCTTTACATTTTCATCAAGACCAAGGGCATTCGAAGATGTGAACACGTGAACGGACGATGTTTTCCTTATCGCACCGTCTTTCCCAACGCCGTGCAGTGTGAGCAAACCTGCCAGCCATGGATCTTGCGGGCAACCTTGCACCTGGTGACCACCCCCAAGCCAGTGGAGGTAATACCCGTGGATTATTCCGATGAATCCTCCGCAGACGTGGAAGACAAACAATAAAGTAACAGTGTTGTGATTTTTATTCGATTTGAATGGAATGGATGTGGGTGAGATGATTGGATAACGATGTTAACGAGATTCAAAAGTGTTAATATGGAACGCTGGTATTGATGGCTACCTCCAAGGCAGTTACTGAAAAATGCAATCCAAGAGTTAAGAACAGAAATACAAATATCGAATTAGAGACTCACAGAATCCATGATCTTCTTTGTAGACTAGAGAGTTGAGGATCTCGCCCAGGGTCTGATGGCACCGGATGTAGGTCAGTTCGATCTCACCCACCTGGTTGAGGGCCAGGTACTCCAGACTCTTGGCACTCGAGTCCTGACTGCTGTCATCCGACAGCGAAGAATCCAGACTGAGGGCATCGCCTTCGTCCGTCAGATAGCTGGTGCAACTGGTCCACTCCATGTCCAGGACGAAGACCAAATGGAACAGCTGTTCAAGGGCGATGCGGAAAGGAGCAAACTCGTCCGAGAGCAGGCAGAAGTTCTTCAAAACATTGGTATATTCATCGATGAGGTTCTTTAGCTCCCGGATGTTGGTGCACTCGTCAATACGGGTCTCGATCTGCTGGCCAAGGCATTGCATGATGTGCGTGTGGAGGCTGTTGATGAGATAGATCAGCCAGAAGCGCAGGATCTCCAGGCGACGCACAGTCAGTCCGAGGAGATCCAGCGGAGCATACGGATCGCGTTTGGGTCGGCGGATAAACTGTAGATTCTCCAACTTCCAGAGCGCCCACTTGATCTTCAGCATGAGACGCCACACCGCATTGTAGACTTCCAAGTGGCGTCGTCTAATGACGCGATGCAGCGAAATTGTCATGTCGTAGGCCATCTCAAGTCCGTCCAACGCTTCGTAGACTTTAATTGAATCGCTTTTCAGCCTGGAGGTTACTTGGAAGCTAATGTCGCAGGCAAAGTTCGGATAATGCGGGTATTGCACTTCACATAGCTCGGAGGTCAGCTGCGAGGCGCGGGCCCAGAACTCGCCGCTTTCAATCCGTCGGAAGAGCGACTGGTAGAACGGCAACAATATAAAGTACGCCTCCAGGAGCATCGTGTGGCGCAGGAAATGCAGGTGCCCGCCCAAATCGAGTTCCTGCCGATACGCCCGCATGGCATACATATTCCCCAGGGTTTGTCGCCTAAGCAGAATTTGTCCCAAGGCTTCCGGTAGCTCCTCTCGAATTTGCATCCTCGTGGCACCCTCCAGACGCTGCAGGAGATTGCTCACTTTCAGCGGCCTGCGCATGCTCTCTCTAAGACGTCGATCCTCTGTCCGATCGTCCACCCAATTGACGAACAGTGTTCGCAGATGGGGATTCGCCAAGTGCCTTGCCGCGCCCAAAACCTGGCCATCGTTCGCCTGTATCAGCGCCTCCTTGACATCCACCGTCTCCACTTCCGCTTTGGTTGGTATCCGTGTGGAGTAGGCCTTCACCTGGTCGATCAGTTGGGCGGCCAGCTCCTCGAACAAAGATTGCGGCTTGGTGTCATTCGTGGCCGTTAGCATCTCGCCCAGCAGATTCACATTCGCCAACAGCTCCTGCGAGTCCCCCGAGTCCAGAGCGTGCTCCAGCAGAAGCTTGTAGAAGGGACAGCGCTGAACCTGATCGAAAATCTCACGAATCCGCGGATCTGCATCTTCAGCCAGACTACGCCTCCGCACAGTTCCACTCTTTTCCAGATCAACCTCATCCACCCTGGCCGTAAATGTCAAATTAAAGTTGTTTTATTTGAAAAAAATCGAATCGAAACCCACCATCGCTCCACGATAAACTCGTTTTGGAAGTCTTCCAGCGAGGCCCGGCTCCACCAGGCATCGATAATGTTGCAATAGCGCTTCAGAGAGATCATAAGCAGTGCAGTGGCTAGTTTCTGGTGCGGCACATGCGGCATTGTGTGCCTGTAAAGCTTTGACAATAAATACGCGCTCCGCAGGTAGAGCGGTCCAATCTTAAGGATCACATCGTCTACGAGAGTACGTAGGGTATGAAGCATTCGGAATTTCTCACGGAAGCGCCCCACAAAATCAAGCAGCGTGGCTTTCGAGTGGGACTCGGTGACAAGCTCCTCGTACTCCAGCAGGGAAACGGATATGGGCTCTAGAAGATCCCTCAGACCGTACAAGAAGCACCCCAGAGTCCCTGTGCTGCCATAGCCCAGCAATGATATGTTTGACTCGATTACCCGGCGCACTTTCCACATGTCCCGAATAGCACGCACCACCTCCGAGCTGAGGAGGTGCCGCATGGTGCCCTGGAATTAGAGATTGGCAGGTTTAACAGAATTAAAACTTCATGGAATTGATGCAATCTTACCGATGTCACTGTACAGATGCTAACATTCTCCCGCACCTTGATCTTGTGGGCAATCTTGTCCACCTCAAAGAACCGACAGGTATTGGGTCGAACGAACATGAAGAGGATCTCCCTCAGCAGATATAGTTCCGAACTGGTACTGGGCATTGGGTACTCGGGAAAGCCACTAATGTGATTGCGACACTGCACGTAGCTGATGGCAAAATTAGCCCACGGATGGGTGCCGGTGGGTTTTGTGAAGATCTGCACATTCGGTCCCCAGTCGTAGGTGTGAACGAGGCGCAGCAAGCGCTCCGGATCCTTCGCAAAAGCTTCAATTTCTGTGGCCTTTCGTGGAGGCCGCAGTGGTGGCAGTTGCGGCAACCTGCTCTGCCTGAGATGTTCCCGATGGTGGCCGTTCAGGGTCAGCACCTGGGGCTGGGTGATGCGGAAATTGCTGCGACTGGAACCGGGTGGCGAAAGTGGCATATAGGTTTTTTGCTTGCTGGTTAGGATCACTTTCTCCGCCTCCTCCATGGCCCGCTCGTAGACATTGGCCATGTCCGAGAGATTTAGGGAGGTGTCCATACACTGTTCTGGCATGGTGCTGCTTTTCCCGCTTGACTCGTCCGAATCTGACCAATCCTGAGGGGATAAGGTGGAAAAAAGTGTTGAAATGACCACGAACTCGGGCAGATTTATACTTACACTCAAAGACTCGGAAGAACTACTGCCCGGGGACGGCAGCTCCAAGAAGTCCTCGCTAAGCAAGGCCACCCAGTCCACCTCCTTCTCTGCCTGTTTCATAGAAGTCACGGACGAGTTTCGGTCATCATCCTCCACAGCATCCAAGTGACAATTGCGGACCGCATCCATGGCATTCCGGTTACGGCGAATGTTTTGGACTGGTTCGTTGGTCATCTCGAGCACAAAGTCAAGCAGGGACCACAGTATGTCCTGGTCCGACTGTGTCTGCATCTCTGGATTGGACAGCATTTTTTCGCAGAGATCCTTAACGGTCTCCCCAAATGTGGACATGTTCTCCACCCGAAACCGTTCCACGAGAGCTGCCAGGCGTCGGCTGACCTCATGACTGTTCGTGCTCAAATAACGGTTATTCCGTATCATCTTCCATGCCGTCTGCTCGTGCCGCCGTAGATCCCGCGGAGAAATCTACAAGAGATTATCCAATTTAATTCCAATATTGTTTTGTATTGGGAAACTTACCTTTGGGTCGATCAGGTTTTTGATCAAATGCTGCAGTTCGATAGATATGTGGGCGTTGCGCTCGTAGGCCGTCATGAATCCCGGCGGCCCCTTGGCCCCACGTCCCGCCGGGTTAGCCAGTTTGTCCTTTTTTGGCTGCTGCAAACGAAATTAAAACCAAATGGCGCCCACTTTTTCAGGAAGAATTTTTGCGGTCATAAGCAGTGTGGCCAGATGGCGCAAACTATGAACCATTTTTTACATAAAGTCATATAAACATTTTATGAAAATTGAACTCAAAGTTATTCCGAAAGTTTTCAATAAAATGTGAATAGCTTCAGGAATCAATGGTTTTCAACCACGTATTTATATATTTTTCATTTATTTTCAGCTTTATAGAAGTATCTGGTAACACCATAAAAGTGTGACCAGCTTATAAAACTTCATAGATACTGAAAGGAAACAACCCTGTCTGCGAAAAACGGCGTTGGTGAAAATTCTGCCGGTCGGCCTAGAACTCTTGGGTGACGCATGCGTTTGACGGGCGTTTTTTCCGCTGACTGAATTTCTCGCTTAGCATTTGCATAGGAAAATCAACTAGCCGTTTGAAAAACCAAAAATCTCGAGTGCGTGAGCTAAATAAAAGATACGAATATACTGAAAGGCAAGCAGTAGCCGTAGCAAAACCCACGTCGATCGTTGTTTTTTGCACGCCGTAACGGAGAATCCGGAGAAAAGCTAAAAAATCCGTGTGTCTCTCTGCCATTCCTTTATTTTTTTTCGTCCGTGTCCGTACGCGTGTGTGTGTGGTCGCATAAATTTACCGATATTTCGCCTGTCCTACCTCTCGCCATCGAATGTGTTAGAGCGAGAGCAATAACGCGCAGAGCATAAAACAAAAAGGAAGAAAACGAACAAATTTCGAAATTTCATTGGAAGCAGCAGCAGTAGCCAGCAATAAGTTCAGTTCAGTTCAGTAAGAAAAAAACTAAAACTGAAACGTAAGCGAAAATCAAGCTGCGCCGTGTCTACATATGTGTGTGTAATTCAATTCCGTGTGCATTTCCTCAACAGCGCCACCGTCACAACACAACAACAGCGCCAACAACAGCAGCAGCAGAGACAGCCAGAGCCAGAGGACGCACAAATAAAAAAGACGAGAGAAAATAAAAAGGAGCCACAGTGGAAGCCCCCAAGACAACAACCACAGCCGCCACAATGAGCAAATTTGATCTTCCGCTGACCATTGACCCAGAGCATGAGTTGCGATTCGTGGGTGAGTTGTGAATAGCGCTATTTATTATTATTATTATTATTTTTAAGGCCGCTGCATATCGACCAGAGCAAAAGCGCAAATTCACCTCCAAATTGTAACAAATTCGCGGAAAAGGCCGAACAAACTGCAAAGTTCGGACGCACACACATGTCCCTGCACGCCACTACTAGCGCTCTCCCTTTCTCTCTTGCTCGCCCCACCGTGTGATATGGTCTTCTCGCTCACTTTCTTTTGCAGCTTATCAATAATTTCCGTTGTTTTTGTTGTTTGCTTTTATTTTGTATTTTTTTGTTTTTTTTTGACTTTTTGGTTCGGTTTTTTATTTTATTGTTTCTGGCTAGCATTTTATTTTTGTACGCAAAAACTTGTCATGGGCCATTTTTCTTGTTGTTTTTTTTTTGCTTGTTTTCTTGTGTTCTTGTCTTTTACTTTTTGAATTTTGGCCAAAAAGCAACAGCAGCGCCAACAGCAACAACAACAATGCAATATGACGGCAAAAAGAGCTCGCACAGTGGGCGTGGATTGCACTTAACCGTCTCACTCACTAATTACAACAAAACAGTTAACTATTAAGCTTGAGAGAGCAGACCAGGAGAGAGTCAGGAGCGAAGCGGGCGAGAGAGCTTGTAAACAAATGCCCAGGAAGTTGGAAGAAATCCGAGTGTCAAAAATAATAAACCCTCAAAAGGTGTAAATAGATTTTGTTTATTAATCTGTCATTCATGGAAGGATAAGCTTAGCATTATCAAGTTATCAGGAGAAACGTTTTGTCCATTTCAAAGGAATCCAATTATATTTTTGTCTATAAAATTGCACATTCCTAATAATTATTCACTGTTTTTGCCTTGAGCAAATAAACAAAACATTCCACTGTGCACAAATATTTTCATATTTGCGTGCCTTTCTATGTGTGTGTGAGTGTGAGCCTTAGCCCCATTCTGTGCCTCCACCAGCACCCCCGCCGGCAGCACTCGCCGCCGCTGCCGCCCCTTTGATCGTTGGGCCCATTGTGCTGGGTGGGTGAGTGGGGCTTATGGCGGAGTAGTGGGCGAAAGGAGGGCAAAACACATGCATGACGCGAATTTGTCTAATGAAATTTCCTTCGAGCACTCACCAACACACGCACACACGCACCTCGAACTCAAAATTCAGGAATCCGTGTTACGAGTTCTTCTCTTTTTTTTTGTGTTACTGTTAATTTCCTTTTCCTTGTGTTTTTCTTTGCTTTCCACCATTTCCCAATGTCCGAACAACAGTTTTTTTCTTTTGGGGACTTATCAGGTGGCCTCGATCGATTCCAAATTGGAGCTCGGGGAAGATAGGACTGCGTCAGGGGTTACCCTGTAACCTGTAATGTTTGTTTGATGTTGTTTGTCAACAAATAAAATGGCTTGAAAATGTATTTAATAATAAAATATGCCTTTAAATTATTCTCCGATATTCCTATCCATTTCCAAAACTTTAATCCTTTATCCCAAAAAAAAAAGGTACATCAAGTTCGACTCCAGTTATTTGTAGTTTCTGTTCTAGTTTTCGCTTTGTTTTGCTTTTAATTCAATTAATTTGAACTTGCTTTTGGCCAATGACGCAATAAGCGTGACGTGACAAAGAAATCGAAGGGAGTGCGGCAAGTGGGTGAAAAGTGTAAAAAAAAAAAATTGGGGTGGCAAGTGGGTGGGTGTGGGTGGTTGGGTTTTTCTATATATTTACGTTAACATCAATCGAGTGTGACTAATCGAATGTATGTTTGTTTGTTTGTTTTTGTCTCGCTTTAAAGGTCCTTTCCACCGACCCATCGTCACAATCATGAACCTGCGAAACAACTCGGCTCTGCCCCTGGTCTTCAAGATCAAGACAACCGCCCCGAAACGCTACTGTGTACGTCCAAACATCGGCAAGATCCTGCCCTACCGATCCACCCATGTGGAGAGTAAGTATCCGTAATATTTAGCATTAATTCAAATATATAATTAATCTGTATTTTTATTTTCTTTATAGTCTGTCTGCAGCCCTTTATCTACGATCAGCAGGAGAAGAACAAGCACAAGTTCATGGTGCAAAGTGTCCTGGCACCGATAGACGCTGATTTGACCGATTTGAATAAATTGGTAAGTGCTGTCGGACAATCAAGATCCATCATCTGGCCATGAAACAAGCCTGTAGCCTGATAAGACCGAACAGGAAGTTAATGTCAACGTTGAGGAAGATTTATGTTCGTTTTAGAAACGAATCAACGTAACAGGAAAAACATAAATTGATAAAAGAAAAGTTGTTCATTATCTTTAAGTAAAAAAGATAGAAAGAATCAGACTGTTTCTATAAACAACTATATTAATTTTTGTAATAAATATAAATAATGACGAAATCTGTTTAACTTGCAGTGGAAGGAACTGGAGCCTGACCAGCTAATGGACGCCAAACTGAAGTGCGTGTTCGAGATGCCCAACGCGGAGGCGAATGCGGAGAACAATAGCGGCGGAGCCATCGGCAGTGGCAGTGCCAGCGGAAGCGGAGGCGGAAGCGTCGGTGCCAACACCAGTTCAACCAGTGTTGACGGGCTCAAGTCCGAGCCCAAGCTGTCCACCGAGGACAAGGTACGTTCTAGTTATTCTCATTAAGAAATTTTGTAATAAAAACAAAAAAACCCTTCATTACAGCCATCGAATTTGCCCGATTCCACTGAGAATGTTGAATTGGGAGAGATAAAGGCGCTGCGCGAAACCAACATCGAACTGCGAAAAGAAGTTCTACACTTGAAAGTATGTCCTATATGCGTGTTTTTTTTGAATATATTTAATTAATAAAGTTGTACTTCTCTTTCAGGATCAAATCACACGCTTTCGCAGCTCGGCGGCCATGAAGCCGGTGAACGAGCCGTATGCCCCAGTCCTGGCTGAGAAACAGATTCCGGTCTTTTACATTGCAATTGCCATTGCTGCGGCCATTTTGGGCCTTCTGCTGGGCAAGTTCTTGCTCTGAATGCCATAAACTAACAGCGACAACTAAAACATAATTACAAGATAAAAAGCAACATGCAGCGTGCAACATAACATGCAACAGGAGCAGCAGCGATAACAACAGCCAGCGGCAACAACAACGAACGAACGCCACAGCAGAAGCAGAAGCAGCAGCAGAAGCGAATAACAACAAAAATCATCATTTTAAGCGACGAAAAAATTTAAGGAGCTGCCAGGACAGCAGAGGAAAGAAGAAAAGACATAAAAACAAGCATATTCACAGAAAAAAAGAAAGGGAAATATCTCCTTAAGAAAATATTTAAAATCCGCATTATCTAAATTCCCATGCCCATACACGTGTTTTGCTCACCAATTTCTTACACCGATTTTCTTTCTTTGCCTATTTAGGAATATTATTATCTTTTATTTACTTAACGAAATCGAAATCGAAATTTTTTGTCTATTATTCGTTTTAAATGCATTTCAAAGATAAATAACGAGAAGAAAATAAATAAAAAAAAAAACAAACAACATTGAAAATAAGACAAAGTTAAACACAAGTTCATGGATTTACAAACTTTTTAGAGTGGATACAATTTTATTTAATTTTTTTGTTTTTTTTTCGATTAGAGTAAAGTTTTTTTCTACATATGCTAAAAATGTAAAAGTTAAAGAGAACCTTGAGGTAAATGCAAAAAATACAAAACAAAAACTTGCATAGAATTTCAATCAAAGAGAAGCTTATAAAAAATTAAAAAAAAACAAATGCTCTGCAAGGTCGATGCTCGAAAACAAAAAACAATAAAGAAAAAATATATAAAAAAAAAGAAAAGAAAAGAACCGTTGCTTCATCCTCGTCCTTACTCTCTCTCGCTCTGCCTGTCTGTCTCTCTCATATTCAGCCCCCCCAAGATACCGTGGAAAAGATCGAACGGGATTTATATAAATATTTAAGTTATTTATTGTTTTTTGGTTGGCATTTGCATTTAATAAGTTTCGTTAATAGTCATTTTTATTTCCGGTGGCCTAACAACACCAACAACACACCCACACACACACTCGCAAATATATATAAATATATATTGTACTTGATGATGAATTTATGTAAGCAAACATTAATGTAACCTGTGTTGTGTTTGCCATGACAGAATTGAGAAAATTCCTAAAGCGAAATTAAATATATATAACTCTGCATATACCGGATATACTTGTATCGTATGTGAGAACAGTCGAAAGTCCGCAGCAGAATCAATCAACTTTTTATAAACAATTGACGGTAACTCAACACAACAACACCACATACAACCTACACACCCATTGTTAACGGTTTAGCATATATATTCATTTTATAAACTATGATTAAAGTCCACTCGCCAGTCCACTCTCCCCACCTCGCCCACTTGATTCCTTCCAGGATCCAAACCAACCCCACCACCACCACCCCCCTTTCTTTGACCATGCACCCGCTCTAGACTTGTACATTGTACTGGAAAAATGGAAATTCTGGAAGTACACAGTTTCCAACCCGCTCCTGAAGCCCAACCCCAAACCCCCCCACCTTTACTTGCGATCGTTTGTGGTTATGACTTTTTTTTTTTGATAGTTTGCAAAGCATTGGAAGGGTATATAGATTTATATATTTATGAATTATATATACGCAGACATGCATGAACGCTGTATTTTCATAGGCATGTGAAACTCGTATTTAAATGTTTAACTAGAAGTACAGAAAACAAGAGGAAACCTAAACATAAAAGGAGAATCAATAAAATGAAAAGTGAAAGTAAAACATAAAAAAAACAACAAAAACAAAAAAAAAAACAAAAAACAAATGAAAAGCAAATCATAAGCAAAATGTACTTGATGTCAGCTGTAGCAAAAAAACAAAAAAAAAACAAAAACAAAAAATGAAAATTATAATAAAAATAAAACCCAAATTATATATTATATATGAACATAAAAATAATAATAAAATGTGGAAACGGAATTTTCAACATTCGACAATTGTTTCGGGACATTTAATAACATTCATTATTTAATTGAAGAAATCAACACCTAACACACACACACCACACCTAGACACACACATAGATTGTCTCTTCGGAAGATAAAAGAAAAATCAAAGGAGATGGAGGGAGGAGGAGGAGAGAGGTCAAAACACCATACACTACGAAAAACAAAAGGAAAACAATTATAAAATTTACAGCATGAATCTTAAAAACTAAGTGTTTTTTTCTTAAAGGAAAAATAAAATGAAACATTGTTAATTAAACATCAAATATCATTTGAAATAAATTTAAATAAAATTAATAAAAAAAAAAGGTCAAGTTCGAAAAGGGGTAAATGGATTGGAATTTAAAGTCAAGAAAATAGGGAAACAAGGAATTTATTTTAAAAATTCAATAAAAAACAAGGTTTTAGGTTCACTATTTATGATTTTTGGGATTCAATTATTGATGTATTTTACAATTAAGATCAAATCTTTCGAAATAACCTTTTCTAGATTTATTTAAAAAACACTTTAAAAACCTCCAAACCATTTCCAAATATAAAAACGCATTCTTTGTAATTTAATTCTTAAGATTTCTTTAGTTAAGTTTTCTGGTATTCATTTTTTTCAACTGCTTCGTTTCATTTCGTTTAGTTTTATACAATTTTTACATATCTACAACATAAAATGTACGGGTCGCCTATTGCAAATCAGAATTCTGATATTTCTTTATATATATATTTTTTTTTTTAATAGGATACGGTCGCAGGGATTCGGGTGTAGGATGTAGGATGTGGGATGTGGGATGTGGGATAGAGGACTCTGGAGGACAGGGTATTTCGATTGGGCTGAAGCTTTTCAATTAGCCAAGGTACATAATATCGTATAAAGAACTCGTGACGCTATGCCGCCAGGCCGGGATTTAATATAAAGTAGAGCCAAAATAGTAGTAGTAGTAGTATTCCCTAGATCGCCGCTAGCCGGTGGAGGAAAAGGTGGTCTGGTGACCCACCACAGGACCCGAACTGGCAGCAGGAGCCGCAGTCGGAGGAGGTTCCTCTTCGCTCTTATTGCTGCCCAGAATCCAGTCCATGAGCATCATCGAAGGCGAACGCAACGCGGGCTGAGCTGATATGGAGGACACACAACTTGATTATCACTTGTAATCTCTAGACATTTACGGTAGCCTCCACTCACAAAGATCCAGGCCAGGTGGCGCGGCCGCTGGCGCAGAAGCTGTCGGTGCAGTGGATCCCTTGGCCATGTCCTTTTGCAGCTGAAGCATCTGCTGGAGGCGCTGCTCTCGCTCGTCCACAATGGCCTTGTCCTTGGAATGCTTCACCGTCTGCAACTCCGCCAGCCTGGAAACAGAAATCAATGATGATTTTTGGGAAATTGGGAATGTAACTCGATACCCTTACTTTTGCTTGAGGTCACTGCCGGCTGTGTTGGTTGGGACACCGCCCAGGATCTCGCTGCTGCTTCCGGCGCTGCTGGTTTTACTGGGACTGCTGCCAGAGGCAGCCGACGAGGATGTGGTGGCACTGGCGGCTGCAGGAGAAGACATAATATTAATCTCTAAACCGAAAAAGAAAGTCTCGAAAACTCACGTTCATCGCTGGCGCGACTCCGCTCCGTTTCCAGTTGCCTTAACGTGTCCGATAGCTTCAGCTGCAGATGATCCCGCTCCTCCAGCAGCTGCACCAGCTCCAGGATCATCTCCTCCACTCGCATGTCCCGCTGATGGAGCATCATCAGAGCATAATCCAAGTCAGCCTTGAGCACATACTCCGGGAGAGCTTCGTTGCCGGACAGAGATGGAGGTCCGCCGGCCGTGGCAAGTTGGCCAGCGGCGCCTCCGCCAGGTCCTCCCCGATTCTGCAGCCGGAAGGGATCGTATTGGGCGGCCAGACGAGCATACTCCGCCGATCGGATGGCCAGTTGCTCCTTGAGGGTAACGATCTCCATTTCCTGAGTCTCCAGAGCCTTCTGCATTTTCTCCATCATCTCGCTGGTTGACTTTGTTTCTTCGGTAGTTGGAACTTGGACTTGGACTCCTTCAACTGGAACTGAAACTGATGCTGATGCTGTACCTGCCAGAATCTTCTCCTCTTGGAGCTGCTGGAGTTGCTGGCTTATCTCCGCCAGCTGCACCTGGAAGGCAGCCTCGCGTTGGTTGAGATGCTCCTGCCAAATGCTAGCCACTTCGCTGCACTTCTGCTCGACCACCTGCTCCCATTGCTGGTTGATGAGTGTCAGATCCGCGGGCGCCTGATGGGATTGCTGAGATTGCTGGGATTGCAGAACCTCTAGGGATCTCCTCAGCTCGGTGATCTCGATGTCCTTGGTGTCCAGCTGCAGGAGGGTCTGCTTCATCTTGTCCTCCAGCTCCAGGCTGCCGAGTACATGGTTATTAAGTACGCGCAGCTCCTCCTCCATGTCCGATTTCTCGCGACGCAATTGTTCCAGTTCGGCCAGAGATTCAGATGAAACGGAAGCCGGAACAGGTTCAGGAGCCACCACCGAATTATCGTCTCTTTCCTCTTCAAGCTGCTTGATTTGCATGCGCAAAAGCTGTAACTCCTGGTTCTTGGTTAGGATCTCGAAGACCAGCTTCTCCGTTTGGTCCTCGCGCATCAGCTCCTCAATGCGCTGCTTCAAGTGCAGGATTTCGGATTCCTTCTCCTGCAGCACCACAGCTTGATCTTCGCTGGCGTCCTGGACACGCTGCTGGTTTTGGATTTGGTGACTCTCCTGTTGGAGCTTCAAGGATCTTAGGTGTTCCACCTCAGGTAGAAGGTTCCGCAGGCTGACCACTTCGGTCTGGAGTTCTCTCAGCTGCTCCACTTCGCCTTGAAGTTGGTTGAACTGCTCCTGTTCGATTCTCTGGAACTCGAATTGATCCTGCTGTTGACTTTGGAGCTGCTCCTGCAAACTCTTCTGGCTTCTCAAGTGCTCCACTTCCGCTTCAATCCTCTGGACATAGTCTTCCCTTTGGGAATTTTGAATTCTTTGTTTCTCCAGTTCCTGGTCTTGTTGCGTCTTCAAAGATCGAAGTTGTTCCACCTCGGCTTGGAGGTTCCTCAATTGCGAAATCTCAATCTCCAGCTGCTCCTTTTCGAGCTGCAGCCTCTGCAAGAGCTCAGAGTGCTGGGGATTGGGGATCTGGGTTTGTCGTAACTCCTCCACCTCCTGTAATCGCACCCGCAGCTCCTCCTGCAGCTGCTCCTGTTGGGCCTGAGCTCGAGCGGCGGTATCCTCCGCCAGTTGAACCAAACGCCGCTCCTGCTTGAGCTTCTCCTGCAGCTCCTGGCACTCGGTGTTGAGGTCCTGGTTCTCCGTCTGCAAATTCTGCAATTTCTCGACTGCATCCTCGCTCAGGGCAGCAACGGAAGCCACAGAAGAAACGGCAGCTGGAGGCGGAGCATTGACTGGCACGTCCCACTGGTCCAATTGATTAAGCTTCTCTTGAAGCTCGCGAATGCGCGCCTGATACATCTGAACATCCATGTCCTGGCGCTCCTTCAGCTCCGCCATGCGCTCGTTTCCGGCTGTCAAAACGTCGATACGCTTGCTCAGCTTCTCCTTCTCGAGCAAATGCTGCTGCACTTGCTCCTCGGCCTTGGCATGGCGGGATTCCTGCAGCTGCAGTTGATTCTTCAGCTCGTCAATAATGGCCGAGTCCAGGTCGTTGTCCACCGAGACTGACGGAGCAGCTGCCACTGTGCTCGCTTTCGTCTTATACTCCTTCAGACGCTTCATTAGCTTTGCCGCCTTGGTTTGCAGTTCGTTCTTTTGCTGCTCCGCGGTGGCCAGCTGCTGCTCCAACTGCGCGATTCTATTCCGCAAGGGTTCCACATCCGTTTGGGGCTCTTCGCTGGCGGCATTCGCCCACGGATCGTCATCCACGCCAAACTCTATGACCTGGGCTACCTCTTGTTCCGGCTGGCAGACGTAGGCCTTCTTGGGCACGATTATGGGCTCCACCACGGGCTCTGTTTGCGGCAGCCCAAAGTCCAGTTGGTGGCTGACTGCATCCGGAACGTGGTCCCCTCCAAAGAACATATCAAGTGTGGGAGCCACCGCCGTTGTTGGTTGTATCAGCTTCTCTAGCTGTGCCAGACGCTCTTGTTCCTCCTTTTCCCTTATAATCCCCGCCAGCTGCTGTTCGCGCTCTTGGAGTATGCGCTCCTGGTCCATCAGACGCTGCTCCATTTGCTGGCGACGCTCCTCCATCTCGGCTAGGCTTTGGTTGCGCGCCAACAGCTTGTTCTCCAGATCCTGGGCGTGCTTCTCCAAATCCGAGACATTTCTCTGCAGATCTTCGATTGTGGGTGGCGGATGGAGGTCAGCCGGAGGAGGCAATGCCGCCGCCTGGCTGCCGATTCTCAGGGGTTGCGGCACGATTTCGTCGAAGGGCGAAGGATCTCCGCCAAAGAACAGAGACGCAGGCGGGGGATTGCCAAGCAAGGGAGCTGGAACTGGCGCTGGAATCGCTTGCTGTTGTCTGGCCAGTTGGGCCTGGAGCTCGCTCAATTGCTCCGCCAGGCGCTTGTTCTCCGTCTCGAAGAAGACCTGGTCGTCCGTTTGGTTCTGACCCAACGTATCCATCTCGGCGATTTGCTGCTGGAGAGCCTGCAGCTCCTGGCTGTGATTCGCACACAAGGCATCGATCTGGGTGCGCAGATTGTCCATTTCCGTCTTGTCCTGGATGGCCTGCATGCGCAGCTCCTGCAACTCGAGGACATCCTGCTCGGCGCTGTCCTGCTGCAGCCGCAACAGGGTCACCTCCCGGCTAAGGGTCGACCGCTCGCGCTCCACCTCCTGGAACTCGTCACCCATCCGCTGCAGCTCGTCGCCGCGCTGGCTGACCTGCTCCTGGGCGCGCTCCAGCTGCTGGAGCAGGTCCCGCGACTCCAGGGTGGCACGTTCCACGTGATTGCTTAGGTCGCACTCTAGTTCGTCCAGCTCGGTCGACTTGGCGGCCAGCTTGGCATCGTACACCTGGCGCTGACGCTGCAGCTCCACCTCCTTGGCCTGCAGCTGCTGGTGGAGATCGGCCAGCTCCTCCTGGCTATGGCTGCTCAGTTGCTCCCTCTCCTCCTGGGCCGTGGCCGTCAGTTGGTCGTGCTTCGTGGCCAGGGAGTCGTAATCGGCACGCAGGCGTCGCAGCTGCTCCCTCAAGTCCTCTGCATCCGTGCCAGACACCTGGAGTTGCGCCACGTAGGCCTGCTCCTTTTCACTGAGCTCCCGCAGGCGCTCCTGCAGCTGCAGATCCTGCTCCTGCAGCTGTTGGTCTTGCTCCCGCTGCTGTTGCAACTCTCGCTCCAAGATCTGGCGACGATCCTCCTCGGCTGCCTGCTTGTGGGCCTGGCGAGCTGCCTGATCCTCCAGAGCAGCGCTTCTGGCTTGCAGTTCCGCGATCTGCGACTCCATCGACTCGATGTAAGAGGCGTCCTCTTCCAGCTTCGCTTGAATGCCCTCCTGCAGAGTTTCTAGTCGTCCGATATTCATCTCGGACTCGGCCTTATCCCGGGCGTATTGGGAAGCTAGCAGAGTGTATTGCTCCTGGGCAGCCTGGAGCTGGGTGCGTAGGTGCTCTTGTTCCTCCTCAGCAACTCGCAAGGCTTCCGCCTGTTTCTGTTTCTGTTCCTGTAAATGTTACAGAAGAAATGTTACAATACAGAGAAGAAATACAGGAAGGAAAACCTTGAACCTACCTCAAATACCTCATTGGGATTAGGAACTGCAGCCAGTGGCTGGACAGCGGCCTTGGTAATGGCAAAGTCACCTATTCCAGCTTCGCTGATCCTCTGGCTTTGCTCCATCTGTTGCTGGAGATCAGCAATCTGTCAGAGATTCCGATTCATATTCTTAATAATGTGAAATGTATAAAAAAACGAAGTGAAAGAACCAAACCCACCTCCTTATCCTTCTTCTCACAAAGCTGCTCCAAGTGCTTGATTCGCTCTTCCTGGCCAGGCGGATTCTGTCGAAGCTGCTGCAGTTCCTTTTGGAGAGATTGAATTGTGGCATTCCGGTGCTTGATCAGTTCCTTGGACTTTTCGAATTTGGTGGATTTCGATTCCAGTTGGCGCCGCAACTCCTCCAGAGAGGGCTGTTGGCCCACTAACTTCTCTTCCAGGTGGGACAACTCTTGCTGTCTTTGGTCAAGCTCTTTTTGTAGCCTAGCGACGTCCTGCTTGAGCTTGGCATTCTCCTCCTTGCGCTGGCTACTCTCCTGGCCCATTTGGAAGATCTCCTCATCCGCTTCCTGGCGCTCGCGACGCAGCTCTTTGTTGACCAGCTCCTGCTCCTGCAACTGCTGTTTCAGCTGCTTCAGGTTACCACGATTCTCGAGGTTCGCATGTATCTTGGCCTTGATTTCCTCATTCAGTTTGGCCACCTGCTGCTGCAGTTGCTCCACTTGCTCTTGATTATCCTCCTGGGGCTTTGTCTGCTCCGCTTCGCGCTGCTTCTCCTCCAGCTGTTGGCGCAGCTCCTGCAGCTGCTGCTCCAGTTCCGCGTTCTCCTGACCGCGTTTCTTCAAATTGAGGGCATACTTCTTGAGCTTCTCCCTGAGCTCTCGCGCCTTCTGTTGCTCCTCTTGCCGGGCGTCCTCCACTCCTTGGTAGAGCTCCTGGACTTGCTGGTTGAGGGCATCGATGGTGTCCTGGCGGGAGGCTAGTTCACTGATCTGTTGGGCCACCAGGTTCTTGCTTATCCTGAGAGCCTCACTCAGCTGTTCGAGGTCGTCGTCGCCGCTCTTGCCGCGCAGCTCCTGGATCTCCTCCCGCGCCGACTGTAGCTCCAGCATCTTGAGATTGAGGGTATGCTCGTTTTCGCTCAGATTCTCGATTAGCTGCTGCTTCTGCTCCGCCACCAGAGCCTGCAAGATGCTCAGCTCACCCTCCAGGGACTCGCCGCGCGCCTCCAGCTCCCGTCGTATCCTCGTCTGCTGCTCCAGCTGCTTCTCGTGCGCCATCTCCTTGGAGTCGAGCAGCTGGTCGAACTGCTCCACCTGCAGCTGCAGCTGGGTGATGTCGGTGCTTTGCTTGGCCACCAGTTGCAGGTGATCCGCCTCGGTTTGCCGCAGCTCCCGGATGATCTCTAGCTGCTCCTCAATCTGCTGGCGCAGTTCGGTTTGCGAGTTCCTCGAATCCTCTAGCAGGGATTGCAACTGCAGCAGCTCCTCCTCATCCTTTTGGGGCGCCACTATAGCCAACTGGGCATCGGCCTCCGGATAGGACTCGCGCAGCTCCTCGATCTCCAAGCGCAAACGCGATATTTCCGCCTTTAGTTCCGCATTTTGGGCAGTCAGTTGCTCGTACTCTGCGAGGGCTTTGCCATTGGGAGCTGTCACAGCGACCACGGTTTCCACCACAGTCACCGTCTCCACCGCCGAACTGGCCTCCTTCACCTTGTGCAGCAGCTCGCTCAACTGGACGTGGCAGTTCTTGGCCTCGCGGGCCAGTTTCTTGGCGACATTGAACTTGGCCTGTCGGTCGTTGGCCTTCCGGTAGGCTTCCAGCTCGGAGTTGAGCTTGTTCAGGGATTTCTCACACTTCTCGAACAGCACTGGTCCACCGTCGCCGGCGTCCAGGGCTGCGACCACCTCCGAGGAGCGCTGCATGGAGGTTAGCTCCTGCGAGAGATTTGATGTAGTCGAGGTTGTGGATGTGGACGAGTGCAGTTCCTTCTCTCGTTCCCGGTGCAGCTCCTCCAGTCGGGCCTGCAGCTGGTTGTTCTCCGCCGTCAGCTGCTCCAGCTTGTCCAGCACTTCGCCGCGCTCTTGGGTGAACAGTTCCAGGCGCTCCCTCAGCTGAGCCACCGATTCGCTTGATTCGCCCGATTCGGCCGATTCGCCCGACTCCTCGACCTCCTCGACCTGGTCCGTTTGAGTGAGCTCACTCACGTGGCTGGGCACTGGGGCCTGGGGATCCTCCAGTTGCTGGCGCTCAACAATCTCAATGGATTCGGCGGAACTTGAGGAGCTGAGCTTCATCAGCTTGTCCAACAGATCCATGTTCTCCCTAATGTAGTGTTTCGCCAGCGATTCCTTCTCCGTTTGCAGGGTCTCCAGCTGCTGGCGCTGCTCCAGGACCTCCTGCTCGAGCTGTTGCACCCTTTGGTTTAGTTGCTCCTCTAGGTGGGCTTCGCTCAGCTCGGATTCAACGCGTGCCGACTCGTGACCCTGCTGCAGCGCCTCCAGTGCCTGTTGCAGCTCTAGTTTCTGCTCTTCCAGCAGTCGAATGGCCTCCAGCTGCAGGGGATTAGCCTCCGGAGGCTGCGTTTGCTCCGTATCCTCGTCCTCCTGCATTTTCAAGAGCTGCCACTGACCCTTCTCGTCCTCCAGCACTGTTATCCGTTGCTGCAGCTCCTCGTTCTCCGCCTGGAGAGTGGAGAGCTGCTGCTGACCGTCCTGGGTCTGGAGCTTTTGGAGCTGCTTCTCCGCCTGTTTGCACTTGAGCTTCAGCTTGATGTTGGCCTTGTTGGAATCGTCCAGCTTCTGCTTGAGCTGCTGCACTTCCTCCTGCAGCTCCTGGCTGGCCTGCGAGTCCTGCAGGGCGTCGTCAAGGAACAAGGGCTTGCTGCGGCTGCTCTGCGCCAATTTATCCTCCAGGACGTGCAGATTCACATTCAACACATTCAGCTCCGTGGTCTTCTCGGCCAGTTCTTCGCCCTGCGTTGCCATTGCCGATACCTGCTCCTCCAATTTGGCTGCCTGCTCAGCAATGGTGGCCTCCAGTTCGGCCAAGCGCTCCGACACACTGGCATCGCTCACCGGGAGTTCAATCTTGGTTTGGCGCAGCTTCTCGTTGGCCTCCTGCAGCTCCGCTAGTTGGTTGGTCAGGTCGTGGAGCTGCTTGGCCAGCTCCAGACTAACCTGGGCATCGGTGGTGGCAGATGGCGACTCGTTGAGGGATATCTTCTGCTCCAGTTCCCTTTCTTTCTCCCTTATGGTGGTCAGTTCATCCTGCAGTTCACAGCGCGTCGTCTCCAGTATATCGTTGACGTTCTCCAGCTCGGCGAGACGTTCCCTTAGGGCGGTCACCTCACCCTGCAGACGGGTGTACTCCTGCTCCTGCAGACTGTCCGCCTCCTCTCGTTTCACCTTCTCCTCCTCATCCTTCTCTCTGCTTTCTCTCTTTTCCTGCTCTTCCTCGCCCTTGGCCAGACGCAGTTGCTCCAGTTCCTCGTCCCGTTGGGTCAGCAGTCTCTGCAATTCCGCTCCTGCAATTATATTTCATCATTATTACAAAATCATTCACATTTGACTTTTATGTAGAGGAGGAAACGTACCTGAAAGCTCCAATTGCTCGATAAGATTGCCACGCCGGGTGAGTTCCGTGCGCATTTCGTGCAGCTCCTGCTCCTGCCGGCTCTGTTTGAGCTCCGTCACCTTCATGCGATTCTTGAGCAGCTTCATCCGACCCTCGTCCAAGGGCTCCTGACCCTGGGCTTCCAGGTCCAGGGCGGAACGATGTCGGGACACTGGCGCCGGATTCGATGCGCTCGCAGACGCTTGGCGCAGATCCGTCATGGAAGATCCCAGTTCTGAGGCAGTGGATATGGAGCTGGTCTTGACCGAGAGCAGCGACTTGGCCAGGTCCCGCTTGCGCTGCTCGAGCAAGGCTCGATTCTGCTCCGTACGCTGGGTGAGCATCTGTAGCTTCTCGCTCCCGCTCGCCTGCAGCAGGGAAACCTCCGGCGTTCGCTGCTCCTCCTTGGTGGGCGTGACCAGCGGCGTGGAGGAGTCGAGAGCCACCGAACCGGCCCGCGTTTTCAGCACAGTGAGCTTCTGGCCCAGATTTCTTAGCGACTCCATGGAGTCACTCATACTAGATTTGTGCCTACCATCCTGCGATTTTCTCAAAGCGCGCTCTTTTAAGGCGGTCAGGCGTTCCTATCGAGAAATCAATATTATATTTTTATGTACGAGACTTTTTCTTATACAAAAAACTTACCTGTTGCTTGTGCAGATTCTCTTTGAGGCTGTCCAGGCGACCTTTGCCCTCGTTGCCTCTCGTCGTTGAACTGGCGGATACATTCTAGAGAGGATTTCAAGAAGATTATAGCTTCTAATACAAGTTTTTTATTGAAATTTCAGTTCTATCTAACATTTCCTAGTCTCTAGTGATATTTTATATACCAACCATTTAATTTAAGATCAATTCCTTAATTTCTACACATTTTATTTATAAAAAAAAAAGATGAAAACCGAAAAAGTAACTCGATAGAAACAGCTTAATGTTCCTAATGACACTTTTCTGTATCCCAGAGGGGATCAGTTCGTTGTCACTGAGCTTAGTCTCTCCCAAAACTTGGATTTGATCTAAATCCCACTCACCTGTAACAAGGACAGATCATTGGAGCTGCCCGAGAAGCGTATATCTGACTCGCCGTCGTATTCGTGGTCGTCGGGCTACAAAATAAATAAAAATAAATATTACCGATTGCAATCCAAGACCATAAACAATAGTGGAGCTTACCTGCACAATCGAAAAGTCATAGGAACTTTCCAGTGCAGCCGTTTCCGTGGCAGCCGCATCTGCATCCGCCATCGTCGAATATTTGTTTAATTTTTAATAAAAAATCACACTATCTAAGTATCGAAAATATATACCGAAAACAAAAAAAAACGGACAAACAAAAAACAACGAAAATCGGAACGGAAGAAGGAAGGAAAACAAAAATATATAGCACTATAGCTATCTGGTCGCGTTGGGAAGATGTATCCGACGATTCCAAGTCCTATTCCAGGTCCGATCGCTAGCTATCGACATTGACTGCAACGAGAGCGGGCATTTGTTTACCATATAGAAGCGGGTTTATCTCCAACGATATCGGTTCCCTGTCCGATTTCGATCGGAAGGAAATCTTTAACTTTTTTAAGAATTCGTGGCACTGACGTGTGCACCTTTCTGTGTGTGTGTGAGAAATGTGTACGTGTCTGTTTGTTTGTGTTCGTATTTTTGGTAGCAATTGTTTTTTCCTGGGTTTTCTGCTACTTTTGTGGGATTTTACAGTTTCTGTGTGATAGGAGAAGCACTGGAAGCCTGCTACAGCCAGCCGAACTATGCTTTATGTCATTTACGTTCCGAATATTTACCAGTTTTAATTAATGCCAGCGTAAAAACAAAAACCAACCAGGGCTACAAAGCTATTACCGCCGGTCGAATGGCAACTCTGTAAAGAAGAAGCAGCAGCGCTGGCGCTGGAAAATTCTTCCAAAACTTGCATATAATCGTAATAAAACCGAATGACCTAGTTTTGAAATGCCGTTTTTATTTACTAAAAGTGGTTTTATACAAGTTTAAAAAAATATGAGAAAAGCAAACTCTATTATAAAAGTGAAATATATCTAAACATAATTTAAAACTTTCCAGATACCATTTAGACACAAAATTTAGGTTGTCTTATTAAATAAAATGTTATTCCACAAGATTTCGAATATTTAAGACTTTCTAAATTGAAATATTTCAAAAATAGGGTTTAAGAAAGCAGTCTGGCAACGCTCACCAAAACTGTAACATACTTTCCAGCACTTTACCAGCGTCTTGGCATTTTCGAACACCGGCGCAACAAGGAAAAAACGAAGGACGGAAGGTAGCGCGTGCTAATTTACACATAGATGTAGGGGCTTGGGTACAGCGAGCGCCATGAACTTCCCCCTGGCGAACGCCAACAAGGATACCCTGCGGGCCGCTTGCAAGAAATGTGGCTACGCCGGTCACCTGACCTACCAATGCCGCAATTTCCTCAAGGTAACCAAGTGCAAACAATGTAACCGGTTGTGAAAAATTCTAGTTAATCCTATTTAACTGGCAGGTGGACCCCAACAAGGAGATCCTACTGGATGTGGAGAGTACCAGCTCGGACTCGGAGCTCGACTACCTCACGCCGCTCACTGAGCTGCGAGCCCAGGAGCTGAAAGGCGGCGCTGAAGTGCCTCCTCCTCCTTCAACAACTGCCGCCACCACAGCCGGCAAGGATAAGGACAAAGAGAGGGAACGGGAACGGGAGCGCGAACGGGAGCGGGACAAGAAGCGGAGCGGCTCCAAGCGGAGTCGCGAGGTAGCAACTGAAAAGGTCAAGGATAAGGATAAGGAGAAGGCGAAGAAATCCCTGCGGCACAAGAAGCGCAAGAAGAAGAGCAGCAAGCACAAAAAAAGCGATTCCGCGAAGAAGAGTTCCAAAAAAAGTAGCAGCAAAAAATCCAAACGACGTCGCAGCTCCTCCAGTAGCTCCTCATCCTCCTCCTCCTCCGATTCGGACTCTTCCTCCACATCCGACTCGGACTCGGAATCCGACTCGAGCGACAACGAGGAGTCGAGCACCAGCGAGTCGGACGAGTATGGGCGCAAGAAGAAGCGGCAGGGTAAATACAAGCGCAAGGCGGACACCGCCTTGCTCCGCCGCAAGAAGACAAAGGTGAAGCGCAAGCGACATCGCGCTGGCGGATCCTCGGCCCAAACGGCCGGCAGCTACCTTAGCAGTCTCAGCGACAGCAGCACCTACTGAGAACGATGATTCGCGTCGCGATACGACTGCCAGCTCCAATTCCACACCGGATGAGTAATAATAATCCCCGTACCCTAGACTTGTCGTAGCCCTTAAGTTAAAAGCCCAATTGTGCTGCAAATACAACAAATTAGTTCATAAAAAACAAAGAGCAATTCAGTTGACAAGGTTGTCGTCTGGTTATGTTGTATTTCTGGAAATTTGAAAACAAAAAATATAATACAATTTGACTAAAAAAACTAAACGTTAATCACGATCAGGCGACTCTTCTCGCTTGCGGCAGGCACGGCTTAATTCAAGGGCTAACTGCAGACTATCAACTTTGGCCTGGAGATCCTTGACTTTTTGTTTGGAGGCGCGACAGTTGCTGCAATTCCCCTCTGCATCGATTTCGAAGCGACTGGCAGCTAGGGTGGCTTCCAGAACTGCGTTCTTCTGCTCGAGATCCATGTTTTTGTTCATCACTTCGGTGCACATTGAACATTTTGTGTTTTGCATTTGGATTTGCATTTGCTTGATGGTCTGGTCTTTCACGCACAAAGTGCGCATCAATTTCTTGTTCTCAATCCTGACATTTAGTAGATGCTGCTCCAGGGCCAACATCTCGTCCTCCTTATCCAGAAGCGTATATCCGCCTGATTCTTCGATTTTTCCCGCCGCCATCGACACATCCGCCGCCATCTGATTGATTTTATTCATAATATGATCGAGCTTCTTTTCCATCGCCAGACTCTTGTCCCTCTGCTCGTTTAGGCACTCTTCCAGTCTTGCAGCATTGGTGGACAACTGTCCCGGGATTATTTCTGTCTCAGTCTCATGATTGGGAATGCATTTTGTGGAACTTGAGAGGTTCTTCGAGGACCCATTGGTCTGTGGCTGTGGCTGTTGCTGTGCCTGTTCCTGTTGCTGTGGTGTAACTATAGAACGGTCTACCTCACCGCCTACCTGATAATACTGATGTCGCTGCTCACACTTCTCCTTCTCCTTTTCGATTTTCTTTGAAGGCTCTAAGTCTGTATGCAAGCGTGGCAACGACATCGGCGTATAGCACTCTTCGTCATCATACACGCTCGTTTTTACCACTCTCGGTTTCAGCTTGGCTGACCGTCTTTGCTTGCCTTTGGTGTCCTCCTCGTCAAGTGTTAAGGCCCCATTCTTGTAGATGGTTGGTGAAGCAGCGATTCCGTGTCCCGTGCATCTCTCATCCGAGCAGCCCGATGCGCAGTTCTTCTCCTCCAAAAGCTTTCGCTTCGGTATGTGATCGGGCGATGATTTCGCATTCGACTGGTCCATGGAATGACCGAATCTGGCCAAGTTGCGAACGAACTCTTCCTCGTCCGACTGGTTTTCAAAGCACAAACTCCAGAAATAGCGTTCGTCGTCAAAGAACTGCCAGTATTTGTTGCGCTGGTACAGGGTCTGACCCTTTGGGTCCAGCAGCACGGTGGCTAAAATATGATTCTTGTCCTTGTAGAGGATCAGCTTTGTTGTTACCGGCTTGTCCTTGCTCTTTCTGTCCTTCGTGCACAGAGCTATGGCTACCCTTCCTACGGATTCATTGCCCTGATAGGCCGTGGCTAGCTTGGATATCACAGTTTTCCATTCGCTGTCGAACACAATGTTGGGAATCGGATCATGCTTCGGATCGGAATGATGTTTGTGAGACTTTTGGGCGCTAGACTGATAGCGAAGATTGCGCGTCTCACTCTTCAAAGGACGACTGTCATCCTCGAATATCTGACGCAAGTTCTTGGATCCCTCCTTGTTAATGCTGTGGGCACAATACACCAATTTTTACCGCCAATGGACTTAGGGATCACCCTGTTCCCCATCGTACTCACCTGCGCAGCGACTTGAAGAAGTCCTGGTCATTATCTTCATTCATGATTCAACGTAAAACTCACAAAATAAACTAAACTAAACAATTTTTTTTCTTTAAACAATTTTTCTGCAAATAATTCTTTTCTCAAATATTGAAATGCTTATAAGGTTGTCGAAAATTAGGTCTTAACCGGTAGAAATGTAGAGAATGAATGAAGAAAATTATTAATGTTTGAAAGACTATGGGAATGAATGACAGATTGTAATGACAAAGCCTACTTCGATCAGCTGGTATCGGCGTAAGTGGCAGCCCCCCAGACAAAAGCTACTTACCAGCACTGGCATGCTCGAGTTTTTGTCTTTGTAGTACCGTTAAATGGATATAATTTCTTCATTGATGAAAGCTTATATACTTTTGTTTTGCTAAGATTGATGAATAAACAAAATGAAGAATTGTTTTGAACTGTTGTTTTCCGGGGAGGAAACAATAAACAGGCCTAAACACTTTCACAAACAAACCAAAGCAGATGTTTTGCTTAGAACTTGCTAATTACTTTTAATTTTTATCACTTTTTAGAAAACATGAAAACTTTAAATTAGTTTTTGGGCATCCATACATTTGAAATGAAAATGAAAATAGTAAATCCAAAAATCCTCAAAAATGTTTCCAATATTGACGGTGACCTCTCACTATCAGTACTCGTCAGTTTTTTAAGTCAGCGCTCCGTGGGGTGGATTCTTATCAAGATTTGGGTCTGGGAATCTTATCAGTGTCGGAGAAAATCTTTGGAAGAAACCTATGCTCTCTGCAGATTCTTCCAGCATCTTGACCTACCAAGGTTTTTTGGAAAATACGAATTTCACAATAATTGTGGATCCACCAGCCTTGCGAAGGCCACTAAAGAATCAAAACACTGACAAAAAATCTATATATTAAATGTTTAAGGAAATATACTTGACTTTTTCGTTAAATAATTATTCTTTAAAATAAAATTATATTTTTTAAATAAAAAGAGATGTATTTTTCTTTGAAAAATGTTATTTTTAAAGACAGAAAAGCCTTGCTTTTGTGGAAAATAAATGTGGGGTTTTATTCCGGGTGCCGACAACGACGCAGTTGCTCCCGATCTTGGCATCCGATAAGCGGGAGAGGCCTGGAGCGCATCATTTAGCGCTTGTTCAAGTGCGTTCATCACCGGACCGGATCGGATCGCCAGCAGTCCGGCGATAAGGGCACAAAACGAGTGGCTATAAAGTGGCCCGGAGCTTGAGAAGCGTTTCAGTCTAACGAGAGACACCGCAGCCACCGGCACATCGGCTTATCGGCTCACCAGTTCCCCGAGTTTCATCTTTAGCCACAAAACCACACACCCCAAGTGCCACCTGTTTTGGTTTTTTTGTTGTTGTTATTTAGGAGAGGATTGGGTGATAAGCAAATCCGTAAACAAAGAGATCTGATTACGTAAACAAAAACGTAAAAAAAATCAGAAATTTGGAGACAGAAATGGAGGTTCCGCCACCACTCGTCCTCAAGCGTCCGCTCTATGTGCCCAGCAAGACTCTGATGGGTCCAGGACCCTCCAACTGCTCTCACCGCGTCCTGGAGGCCATGAGCAATCCGGTTCTGGGACACATGCATCCCGAGTGCCTGCAGGTGGGTCGTGATCTTTTTTATCTTTCATTTTTATGGCCTTTGAAGAGCCACCAAAAAATTAATTAACATTTAATTAACACTAGATTAGTTTAATCAAAACTTTTGCTTTTGATTTTAGTCAAAAAATATTCAAATAGATAAATAATACTCTTATATTTATGTCGCACACTGTATCGTACTGAGTACATTGAAGTTACCTTATCGGGACGATTACAATTACTGCCATGGGTCAGAAATCAATAGACTGAAACCTCCCGATCCTATATATAGTCTCTGTAATCGGGATGGACTGGTCCATCTGGTCCAACTCTGCAGTGCAAAATGGGTTAATCTTGAGTCGGGGAATCTTTTCTTCTCAATTAGAAGTACATACTCAAATCGAGTTTCCGATTACAGATCATGGATGAGGTGAAGGAGGGAATCAAGTACATCTTCCAGACACTGAACGACGCCACCATGTGCATCAGTGGAGCCGGTCATGCCGGCATGGAGGCGGCCCTCTGCAATCTAATCGAGGATGGGGACGCTGTCCTGATGGGGATAACCGGAGTCTGGGGCCATCGGGCCGGGGACATGGCCCGTCGCTATGGCGCCGAGGTGCACTACGTTGAGGCCAGCTTTGGCAGGGCGCTCAGTCTAGAGGAGATCGAATTCGCCTTCGAGGCCCATCGCCCTCGGGTATTCTTCATCGCCCAGGGAGACTCCTCCACGGGAATCATTCAGCAGAACATTCCCGAGCTGGGAGAGCTGTGCCGGAAGTACGAATGCTTTCTGGTGGTCGACACGGTAGCCTCGCTCGGCGGCACTGAGTTCCTAATGGACGAGTGGAAGGTGGATGTGGCGTACACCGGTTCCCAGAAGTCAATCGGCGGTCCAGCCGGCCTTACCCCCATCTCGTTCAGCAAACGGGCTCTGACTCGGATCCGGAAGCGCAAGACCAAGCCGAAGGTATACTACTTTGACATCCTGCTGATTGGCCAGTACTGGGGATGTTATGGCACGCCCAGGATCTACCATCACACCATCTCCTCCACCCTGCTCTACGGACTTCGCGAGGCACTGGCCCACTTCTGTGCCGTCGGACTGAAGGCGGTGGTCAAGCGCCATCAGGAGTGCTCCCGACGACTGCAGCTGGGCATCGAGGAGCTGGGCCTGGAGATGTTCGTCCAGCGGGAGGACGAGCGTCTGCCCACAGTGAATACCATCAAAGTGCCATTTGGTATTGACTGGAAAAAAGTTGCCGAATATGCCATGAGAAAGTAAGTTCAAGATTTGGAGATAAATTTTCTGATTAATTAATTGATTCTCCCTAATCCCCAGGTACAGCGTAGAGATTAGCGGTGGACTTGGTCCCACTGTGGAGCATGTTTTCCGGATCGGTTTGATGGGCGAGAACGCCACCTTGGAGCGAGTGGACATGGTGCTTAGTATCCTGAACGAGGCCATCCAGAGCATCAAGCAGCGGGCTGTGAAGGCGGAGCGGTCCAAGATCTAAGCCTGCCTAGTTTTAATCTCTTCCTTTTTATTGGTTTTAAATAAAAAATATCCATAAAAACCTAAATCATTTTCTCATTTCTTCCGTGAAGGTGTCTTTTCATGCTAAAAGTATCAATCCCGGAAAGCAACTGGAAGTTCCAAGAAGCCTCTCCATATCCAAATCTAAATCCAATCTTGGATTAACTTTCCGGACAACCAATATCATATATAGAAGAATGATACTTATATATTAGATTTATTGTACTCCGATCCGAGAATCGGATCATCCAAGCACTCTCACAGAGACACGGAGAAAAAAAAACAAAAAAAAATTGTACACTTAAATGTTTATTTGTTATTAACTCAGAGGACACGAGAGGACATGCTTGAGCATGACCAGTCAGCCCAAATCATATCATCCATGTGTACTAAAAAGTGACGACCTTAGCTTTAGCTTCTCCCAGCTTAACCCTGCTTCTGGGCGAGCTCACGGGCCTTGGCGCGCTCCAGCTTGGAGATGCGGGCCAGGGACTTTGAGCCAAGGATGCCACCGCCCCAGTGACGACGGATCTCCTCGTGGCGCTCGTTGAAGTTGGTCTTGACAGCCTCCAGGAGCTTGCTGAAGTTGGCCTTGTCGTTGTTGTCGACGGTGGTGAGGGCCAGGGTGGTGCAGGTCTTGCGGCGGACCAGACGTCCCAAACGAGCCTTGCCCTTGACAATGCAGTAAGGCACACCCATCTTGCGGCAGAGGGCGGGCAGGAAGAGCACCAACTAAAAAGGGAATACAACGAATTAGTTTTTGTTATAAAAAATCATAAAAGTTTAAACTAATATTGTAGCTTAATCAGCTGTCAAATTTCCACATGGCGGTGTTCCGGGTAAACCGGAAGCTTACCCAGAAAACCGTTCGGTTGAAGAAATTCATGTTAACATCATAAAACAGCTCGTAGTTTGCGATACAAATAATTCCAAACAAATAACTCACCTCGAGAGGGTCAACATCGTGGGCGATGACGACCAGCTGGGCCTTCTTCTGCTCGATCAGTTTCGTCACGGTGTTGGTGCCGGCCGAGACATAGCTGGGCTTCTTCTTGGGCTCCACATCCTTGCCCTTGGCCTTGGCCTCGGCGATCTTCTTCAAGCGCTGCTTCTTGGCCAGCGGCGACTCGGGACGGTACTTCTCGAGCAGTTTAAACAGCTTCACGGCGGTAGTCTTGTCCAGGGTCTGGCTGAACTGGTGGATTGGTGGTGGCACCTTCAGACGCTTCTGGAGCACGGCCTTCTGGCGCTGGACGCGAATGTACTTCGGCCAGCGAACGAAGCGGGACAGATCGCGCTTGGGCTGCACATTCTGGCCTATATATATATATAGACAAGATATATGTATCAAAATATAAACCGTCTCACTGTCGCAATGTACTCACCGATTCCAAAGTTCTTGGTACGCTTCTCGAAGAGCTGGTTAACCACTTTCTTCACCACCGGTTTCTTCACAGCCAGGGGAGCTGGAGCAACCTTCTTGGTCACTGGCTTCTTCTTTGGCCTGGGCTGTTGATGGGAAAACACACAAATCCAACATTACTTCACAGTTCGCGACAACAACAAACCAAACACACAAAAAAAAAAAACACTCAAACATTCTCGAATTTCCAGGGGAATTCGGTGTAAAATGTTCACTTTATTCACTTGGGGGCACTGCCTACCTTCTTAACAACCATTATTGCGCAGTTTTAGTTAATTGATGGTACCGAAAAAAGCAGATTCGAGCGGTCGCTAAAAAGACCAGCCTTTGCGTCTGCCTGTCAAAAGGTAAAGGAATGGATGGCAGCGGCGGAAGTTGGGTGCTCGGATTTGACAGCTGGCAGGGTTGCTTTGGACTACGCTAGGCAGGGCTGCATACAGGTTGGAGTGTTATCGATAGTTGGCACTTGACGTTATTTTTCAAATTTAACTATCAAATATTTAAATCAGTTTTTAGTTATAAAGAAACAATTTTAAATATATTAATTAGCTGTCTAACAAAACGGTATTATATTAAAAACCATTCCGATTTATATGTTTTAGAGCACTGTCTTTTGTAGCTTTGCAGCACTACTTTGACTGTCATTTTCCAACACTATTTCGAATCGAAAAAAAATTAATTTAAGCGTGTCTGCGCTGCGCTTGCGCTAAATGCTAAATAAACCGTAACTGCGCATCGTTTAACGCGAGTGCCATTATCGGGGAGTATCTAAACGGAGCGACTAAATCGAGTTGCCAGCTGGAAAGATGCCATTCAACGCCATATCTCCGCTGCTTCGTGTTCATTTTTCTCCTGTCCACCATTTTTAATTTCCTTGTTTATTTTGTGCCCATCTTCGCGGGGAGAGAGAGGCTGAAAACAAAAAAAATAAAGAGTGCGGGAGAGAGTGCCTGGAGAAGATGGTGTGAGCTTGCTGGGAGAATCAAAACTCACCCGTTGCTATGGCCAGCAATGCTGCGGCCAGCGGTCCGGCCGTGACCGGATCCGTCGCCGTCGCCATGTCCGGATCTGGGACCGTGCTGCCCGTGAACCACACCCACGCTGTGTGCGTGTGGGAGTTTGAGTCGCGCGGCGGCAAGTGGTTGCCCTACTCGCCGGCGGTGTCGCAGCACCTGGAACGGGCCCATGCCAAGAAGCTAACCCGCGTCATGCTCAGCGATGCGGATCCCAGTCTGGAGCAGTACTATGTCAATGTGCGCACCATGACCCAGGAGTCGGAGGCGGAGTCGGAGACGGGCCTGCTCACGATCGGAGTGCGTAGGATGTTCTATGCGCCCAGCTCGCCGGCTGGCAAGGGCACCAAGTGGGAGTGGTCGGGTGGCAGTGCCGACAGCAACACCGACTGGCGGCCCTACAACATGCATGTCCAGTGCATCATCGAGGATGCCTGGGCGAGGGTAAGTTAAGAACTATCCCTGGATCCCTGGTTACCAAGTAATAATCCGTTTTCCATGATTTTCAGGGCGAACAGACTTTGGATTTGTGCCACACCCACATTGGTCTGCCGTATACGATCAACTTTTGCAATCTGACGCAGTTGCGCCAGCCCAGCGGTCCCATGCGGAGCATCCGACGCACCCAGCAGGCGCCCTATCCTCTGGTCAAGTTGACGCCCCAGCAGGCCAATCAGTTGAAAACAAACTCCAACAGCTCCGGTTCTGGCAGTGCCTACAACACTCTGCCCAAGCTGGGCGACACCAAGAGTCTGCATCGCATGCCCATGACCAGGCAGCAGCATCCCTTGCCACCGAATCACCAGCAGCAGCAGCATCAACAGCAGCAACATCAGCAGCATCAACAGCATCAACAGCAGCATCAACAGCAACATCAACAGCATCCACAACACCATCAGTTGCAACATCAGCAGCCATCGCATCATCACCATAGCCAGACGGCGCCTCGAAAGCCGCCGAAGAAGCACAGCGAGATCTCCACCACCAATCTGCGCCAGATCCTTAACAACCTAAACATCTTTGGCAGCAGCACCAAGCACTCGAACATGGCCAGCGCCAGTTCCTCCTCCTCCTCGGCCTCACTGCATCATGGCAACCACCTGTCGCATGCCCATTCCCATGCCCATTTCTCGCACACCAAGAACATGCTGACGGCCTCGATGAACAGCCATCACAGTCGCTGCTCGGAGGGATCGCTCCAGTCGCAGCGCAGCAGTCGAATGGGCTCGCATCGCTCTCGGTCGAGGACGCGAACCTCGGACACGGACACCAACAGCGTCAAGTCGCATCGCCGGCGACCCAGCGTGGACACCGTCTCCACCTACCTGAGTCACGAGAGCAAGGAGAGCCTAAGGAGTCGCAATTTCGCCATTTCTGTCAACGATCTGTTGGATTGTTCGCTGGGCAGCGATGAGGTGTTTGTGCCTTCGCTGCCGCCCTCGTCGCTGGGCGAAAGGGCGCCTGTACCGCCGCCGCTGCCTCTACATCCTCGCCAGCAACAGGTGCAGCAGCAGCAACAGCAGCAGCAGCAGCAACAACAGCAACAGCAGCAACAGTTGCAGCTGCAACAGCAATCAATCGCCGGTTCGATTGTGGGCGTGGACCCAGCCAGTGACATGATATCGAGATTTGTAAAGGTGGTGGAGCCTCCGCTGTGGCCCAACGCCCAGCCCTGTCCCATGTGCATGGAGGAGCTGGTGCACTCGGCCCAGAATCCGGCCATCTCTCTGAGTCGCTGCCAGCACCTGATGCACTTGCAGTGTCTCAACGGGATGATCATTGCCCAGCAGAACGACCTAAATAAGGTAGGGTTTTGGGTTTTGTAGGGAAAAGAAAGAGAAAAGTAGAGTTGGACCCTGAATTTGAAAGAGAAACAAGATCTAGTATCTATATATACTCTTTATCCTTTTCAGAATCTCTTCATAGAATGTCCGGTTTGTGGAATCGTTTATGGTGAGAAGGTTGGCAATCAGCCCATTGGCAGCATGTCCTGGAGCATTATAAGCAAGAATCTGCCCGGACACGAGGGTCAAAACACCATACAGATTGTCTACGAGTGAGTTTGGAAGCTTTTTCGATATTAATATTTGTTTCTTATAATATTTTTATACATTCTTAGCATCGCATCTGGTTTGCAAACAGCCGAGCATCCGCATCCTGGACGGGCCTTCTTTGCGGTTGGTTTTCCTAGGATCTGCTATCTGCCGGACTGTCCGCTGGGTCGGAAGGTACTGCGTTTCCTCAAGATCGCCTTCGATCGGCGGCTTCTGTTCTCCATTGGCCGCTCCGTGACCACCGGCCGGGAGGATGTGGTGATCTGGAACAGTGTCGACCACAAGACCCAGTTCAACATGTTCCCGGATCCCACCTATCTGCAGCGCACCATGCAGCAGTTGGTACATTTGGGTGTTACGGATTAAATGAAGTTTTACCTTCCCAACCAGCCAGCCACCCACCGAAGCCCAATCCTAATCCTAATCGTAATCCGTTTCTTCCAAGTTACTTCGTTGATAAGTTACTTCCTACATAATCTCAGTGTGTGTGCAATCCTCGTTTACTATGATTATATAACATTTTTTTGCATAAGTATATTGCATAGCGTTCGAGCAGCTCGAACCATAAAACAAATAGCAATCAATGCTTCCTTTCCGCTCTTCCAATTCGTATTTGTACGCACCTAACCGATAAGTTCCATACATTATATGTATTAGATAGATAGTTTAGATTATTAGATAGTTTAGATAGTTTAGATAGTTTAGTGTTTAGTGTCCAAGAGAATCTTGACCCGAAAGACACCTACTAGTATTAGAGAGAGATATATATTCCAGGCCATGCCATCTCCCCCATCCCGAAGCCTTCCCGAGTATAAGCTGTGCCAAAATCGTAGAGCTCCCATCTAGGATATATGTAATAATTGTTGATATATATAGCATATACCTCTCCATTCTCCTCTCTCTTTGTCATTTCCATATCTTTCCGAAGTTTCCACTAGTTTCCGGATATTATTATTATTATTAGTAGTATGATTTTTTTTTTGTATCATTTATCATTTCATAGGAAGCTATAGTTATAATCGAATTTATAAAGAGAGATTGGGGAACACAGGTATTCCACAGACTCGTCTTGGCCATTTAATCTCTTCCATTCAGCGAATTTGATGTGATTTTAATTTGAATTATTCATTACAAGCATTACATTTTATCAGAACATACATACATATATTCCATTATATAAAAATATATATATATATCGCATACCACATACCACATATTTTTAATTGAATTTTTTGCATACATTTGATGAATTGTTGCTTTCATATTGATATCATTGAACATCGAACACGCATCGCCGATAAATATACATAAATATACATAAATATTAAATATATATATTAAATATTTTATATTGTACTCGAATGTATAGAGTACATTGACTCGAACTCGGATCAGATATACAATAATAATGATAATTTGATACGACTAAGTTGTTTTTTAGCACTGATTAGTTTTTAGTTTCTTGTTCGATTGCGATTGCGAATATTCCACGAAAATTCCACACCATTAATATTGTGCATAAACATTTATTTTATTATAAACATTATAAACATAGTTCAAAATAAAGTAATTATTTCATTCATGTTCAATCGAGTAATCGTGTTTTTTATTTCGCAAAATATATTATAAAGTTTTACAAAGTTTAATGTAAAGTAAACTCTGTTTTTTTCAGCTTAACTTGAAAACATTATTTTGGGCATTACTGGTTTGAGTTTTTTATTTATTTTTTAGTTTATTTTTTTATTTTTTAGTTTTCTGCAATGCAATTCAAATCGATCTGCTGACATTTTTGGTACTTCCAAGGTTAGTTTTCGTTTTAAATTTCGTTGCAGTTGCTGTCGTGAATCACTTAAAATAAATTAATAAAAGACAAAAAATCAGATGCACAATAAGTTTTTTTAAGTTTCTTATTTTTATTTTTATTTAGTGCGTGATGTTGGCGAATCGGCAAACTTGCCCCTGACCATTTAAGGTGCAATGGCAACATGTTGCAGACGTGTGTCGCTGTTGTCGCCGTTGTCGCCTCTTTAAAGTTAAAGTCAACTCCAGCCTACGTGCTGACGTCAGTTTTTTGGTTTCTGATTTTTTTCCAGCAAGGACAGTCTCCAAAAGTGGCCTGAAAGTCTTCGGTCTTGGCTTTCACCGCTCCTCCAAGGGCAGTTGCAACATCGCCAGCTGCTCCTCTTCCAGGTCATTAGTTTGAGGTTAGTTGTTTATTTTCTAAAATAACATTTATTAAGGCTTTGTTTTGTATAAAATTTAATTATTTATTATTTGTTTTTAGGGCTTTGAAACGATGCTGTTGCTGTGGCTGCTCCTGGTTGCCTTGACTGGATGTTGTTGCTCCTTTTTGATGATGTTGCTGCTGCTGCTACTGTTGCTGTTGCTCTCCTTGTGCCAGTTGCATAAGCAAATGTTTTCCTAGAATTTACTGCATTTCATGCAATCTTTATGCGACTGACAATGATCGCTGAACGTTGACATTCAATTCACGCACCCAAACGGGCAGAACCACCCGAGTGCGAGTGAGAGGAATGGAGCCTGGTGCGTATTGATGATCATCGATCTTCGATCATCGATCATCAGCTATCAGCGCTGCTAATAAGGTGGTTTTGGCCAAAAACGCCCGCTCCACTGACCCTGTTGGCATTCGCATTGTTTTTGGCCTCAGCCTCGTTCCGGCCATTTTTTGACTTCTCCAAACTTTGCAATAAGGTCAATAAGGTGCGTATTCCAGATCTAAAGCTATATCCTTAGACTTTGATTGTTACACTTGAAGATTTGATAAAAATCGGAGAAGATATGGGTGTCCTAAGAGGTCATCCCGATTTTTACAAAGGGCTTCCATTAGAAAAAGTTGAAAAAAATTAAGAAACATTTTTTGTATTAAAGTTTTGATGCAAATTGATAAAGAATCGATCCAAGAATCTTTATAGGTATTCCGCTTAAGAATCGGATCAAAATTGGAAAAGATATAGACATGGTTTGGGGTCATATATGAAAATCTATGATTTTTCAAGGGGTCTCCCTACAAAAATTTGGAAAAAATTTCAAAAATATTTTGTTTCAAGGTTTTGATGCAGATTAATAGGGAATCGAATAAGAAAACTTTTAAGGTATCCCGCTTTAAGATCGGATGGGAATTGACTGAGATATAGCCTCGTTTGTGGGCCATTTGGGAAAAACCAGTATTTTTCAAGGGGTCTCCCCACAAAAATTAGGAAAAAATCAAAAAAATATTTTGGTTCAGGGTTTTGATGCAGATTGGCAGGGAATCGAATAAGAAATCTTTTAAGGTATCCCGCTTAAAGATCGGATAAGAATTGGCTGAGATATAGCCTCGTTTGTGGGCCATATGAGAAAAACCAGTATTTTTCAAGGAGTCTCCCCACAAAAATTTAAAAAAAATCTAAAAAATATTTTGTTTCAAGGTTTTGATGCAGATTTATAGGGAATCGATTAAGAAATCTTTTAAGGTATCCCGCTGAAAGATCGGATGAGAATTGAGTGAGATATAGCCTCGTTTGTGGGCCATATTGAAAAAACCAGTATTTTTCCAGGGGTCTCCCTACAAAAATTTGAAGAAAAATCTAAAAATTATTTCGATCCAATGTTTTGTACAGATTGATAGGGAATCGAATAAGAAAACTTTGGCTGTATTCCTTTTAAGAATCGGACAAGAATTGGCTGAGATATAGCCTCGGTTCTGGGCCATATAGGAAAAACCAGTATTTTTCAAGGGGTCTCCCCACGAAAATTGGAAGAAAAATCTAAACAAAATTTCCTTTCAGGGTTTGAATGCAAATTGGTGGAAAATTACCCCATAAATCTCTTAAGGTATTCTGTAAAAGGATCGCCTGCGAATTGGAAAAGATATAGGAATTTAATCATCGTTCAAATGGCCATTGGAATCGCCTTAAACTTCTCATATGAAAAATATTTACAAGGGTTTGGCAGACATTGACTTTCGTTAATGTTGTTGGGGTTTTTTGTTGTTTTGTATTCTTGTTATTGACCTCCTCCTTATGCTCCACCTCCACCTCCTACTTCTTCTTGTTCTTTTGTGCCCTTCGAGCTGCTCTCAGCCCCCCATCCCCCCGAATCCAATTGGACATTAGTCATGCAAAGGCGTAGGGATTATCTGGTTATAGCTCTCTGCTCTGCTCTCTTTCCCATTCTCACGTTCTCACATTCTCACTTTTCTT
Organism: Drosophila ercepeae; assembly: GCA_018150545.1. Classification (NCBI taxonomy): domain Eukaryota; kingdom Metazoa; phylum Arthropoda; class Insecta; order Diptera; family Drosophilidae; genus Drosophila; species Drosophila ercepeae. The sequence continues at coordinate 4,006,226 of JAECWL010000174.1, forward strand.
ATCTCTCAGGATAAGCCGAGGTTCCAGGCAGAGGCGTTTTGGACATGCACTGAGAAAATATTCAAGTTAGAAGGTGGTAGGAGTGATATTTTAAATAATTTTTTGTCAATTTATTATTGATTTTGTTGTGCGATTAATCTATTCCTTTATTTTTCTCACTATTTTGTTTTATATATCTTATATAAATATCTATAACCATCTGTAATAATAGGAAAATCATTTAAGTGTATGTATATTGTTTATGTGTATTGTTTTTTATTGTGTAACTCTAAGCTGTTAATTTTTTTCCAACTGGAGTTCCAGGATAAGTTTTTTCTTCCCAGCTCAAGAGAGAGATGCAGTTGCACATGCGCCGACGCCGGCGCTGGCAGAGCTCTCCGCGCCTCTGCCGGGAGCCATCCGATCCGAGCCTAAATGCTGCAACAAATGCGAATTGCAATCAGTCAAGAGCCTCCAACCGAATCAGCCGCACCTCTCAGTCCCCGAAATACGAAAAAAATCTCTATTTCCCAATCCCGAAAAAAGTGTTTGTTTGAAAAGTAAATATTTTGGTGAACTCGCACAGTTTATATTTTTTTTATGTTATGTTGACAATCTTCAAGTGTTTTTAAATAGTAAAGTGTATAACTAATTAATACGGGCAAACAAAAATAACAACAAACCGCAAATCAATCAAAATTGAAAGCAAACACACAAGAAAACGCAGTGGTGTCTAAAAACCGCGCGCAAGTCGCTAACAAGCCGCACGGCAACCGCCAATGCGACGGTAGACCTGTCGAAATTTGATCTTTTTTTGTAAATTAAACTATTTACTGTTTAAATATTTGCCAAGCGAATTGAAAGCACCAAAACCAGACCCAGAACCAGAACCCAGAACCCCAATCCGAATCCGAACCCGAATCCAGAAGAAAACGCGTCTAAAATTACAAAAAAGCCTCGAGAAGTCGCGTCTCTCTGATAAGCAGAACAGAAAAACAGAAACAAATAAACCAACAGGTGAGTCCTATTACACGGGTAATACAGAGATTAGCACAGGTAGGACGGGTAGTACGGGGAGTACGGGTAGTACGGGGAGTACGATATATATATATATCTTAGGAAAAAGATATAGACTTTCCAAGCGACTACAATGTTGGCTCGTTGTTGGAATTCTAACAGTTTTGCGGTGATTTTTGCGGTTTTCCTGCCCGCCTGGCGCCATCTATTGGAGCGAATATTAGTTATTAAATACTGGGAAAAATAATTAAGGGGTTTTCTTTATTAAAAATGAAAAGATATAAAAAATAAGAAAGGAAGAAAGAAAGGCTATAAAGGGATATAGTTCTTCGATCTTTTCAGTATATTTTTTTATTATTTTCAATTTTTTTTTTATTTCTTATAAGATTTTATTAACTAATTCTTAATGAAAAAACAAGAATATATATTATTTTAATAAAATTATTATGTAATTTGTAAAAAATGAAGGAAAAAATATTGAAAATATTAGAAAGATGTCTTTGAATATTACCCATATTTTCTCCCTCTGTAGCTCAGCTAATTAACTTTATTTAAGCTTCATTTAAACTTCATTAAAACTTCATTTGAACTTAATTAATATGTAAAATTTGAGTTTATTTTCTTGACTTAATTGTCATAAATCTTGACCAGGCCGAGACGCATAATTTGTGGGACAATAAAACGGTTTTTTAATTGGCCAAAAGCCGCTCGATTGACGTTTTGGAGCGTTTTTACGGATTTTGGGCCATTAGCCACACGCCCACCCACGCCCTGATCCAAAACGATCCAAAAGATACACCAAAAAAATGTATCTGATAAATCAAGTATCTCATGGTTTAATGTTTTGATTTTTTGATGGAAGATCCATAAAGTTTTGATCTCAATAATATTTGATTTGCGTTTTGATTTGTGTTCCATTAAGTTTATTGTCTTTTTTTTAACAAAATGCAAATGGAAATTATGTTTTATGATTTTACGATTTATTTTCCAAAATTGGTTAAAAGTTGATTTTGGTTTTTGGTTTATATTTCGGATTTCCTTAAAAGATTATCTAAAAAGAACAAAGGGAATTAAGCCGATTTTAGGGGATTTTTTTAAGCTTGAGTTATATTTTTTTTATCCTGATTTTTGGTTTTGATAATAAAAAATAAATCTGATTTTTTTGGAGGGTTAATAAATAAACATAAACTTTAAAACATAAAACCAAACCAAATCAGTCAAATTTTTTGGAAATTTCTTTTGTCTGATTATAAATTTTATTATTTTATTAAAAATTGTATTTATGGTAAAGAAATAGACAACCTTAGGGCGTTTTTTTTAAAGATTAAGGTAGAAACTATTGGTTTAAACAATAAGAAATAAGGAAAAAGAAACAATTAGACATTTTTTTAAAGATTAAGGTAGATATTCTTAAACTAAAGACTACAAAATCAGGAAAAAGAAAACATTTAAGGCAGAAATTGTTGCTCTAAACCATAAAAATTTAGGAAAAAGATACCAATAGATCTTTTTTTGAAGAATAAGGTAGAAATTCTTAAAATAAACCATAAAAAATTAGGTCTATTTTTGTTTTTAAGAAAAAAAAAATACCAAAAAATAGGGTTTTCTTGGAAATATTTCTTTTTAGGTTTAATAAAAAGGCTATCTATCTAGCATTATTTATCCTCTAATAAAGAATGATATAAAGATATATATATGATATATATATCTTAATAAATCTTTCAATCCATTGGATATTTATGAATCCATCAAATCAAGGCCGCAAATCGGATTTGATGTAAATTTCCTGCAATTTATTGAGACATTTTTGCGTGACACTTGTTGTTGTTGTTGATGGAATGACATGAAGTACACCCACAACCGCATACCCTTCCCTCAGTTAGCCCCTCACCCCTCTGTAAACCCCCCTGTTAACCTCCCCTTTAACCCCCTCTTAACTCCTTCCAATCTGTTTCGAGTTTCAAGTTCAAATTCGCGATTGAGGCGATGAGGCTCTCCGGGGGCCAACGAGTGTGTTTGCCCAATTGTGGTTTTTGAACTTGTTTGGCTTTTGGCCGAGCACGTTCTACCACCCCCACCCCCCTTCTGGCCAACTTCTGGCCAACCCCCCCCTGGACACCTGATTTCTTGCCAATTGACCGAACAGGCTGATTTTAACCAAAAGCGAAGCCAAAATGTTGCGGCCGCGCCAATCAAGCTTGCAACTCAATAAGCTATCAAGTGCACTGGGAAAAATAGGTATTACATTGAGAAAACAAATTCTGGAAAGTCAGGGAAGAGGTTTTGAGAGATGAAACAGTTTTGCAAAGATTTTGAAAGGAAATAGGAAGAGTTATCATGATTTTAGGCATAAAAAGTTTCTTGGAAGCCTTTAATAAAGTTGAGGCAACATTAAAAATATTTAATATAATATTTTAGGATTAGAGAAAAATCTTAAAAGCTTTAAAAAAGGCTAAAAAAGTTTGAAATAAGTCTAAAAAAATCTGAAAAACGGCTGAAAAAGTCTAAACAAAGTCTGAAAAAGATTGAAAAAGTCTAAAAAAAGTCTGAAAAAAATCTAAAAAAATCTGAAAAAGCCTGAAAATGCCGGAAAAAGTCTAAAAGAAGTTTAAAAAAAGTCTGAAAAAAGTCTGAAAAAGTCTGAAACAGTCTGGAAAAGTATGAAACAGTCTGAAAAAGTCTAAAAAGGTCTAAAAAAGTCTGAAAAGGTCTAAAAAAAATCTGAAAAATGCTGAAAAAGTTTAAAAAAGTCTAAAAAAAGTCTTTAAAAGCCTGAAAAGGTCTGGAAAATTCTGAAAAAGTCTAAAAAAAGTCTAAGAAAGTTTAAAATGTCTGAAAAAGTCTAAGAAAAAGTCTGAGAAAAAGTCTGAAAAAATCTTTCTAAAGTAAGGAAATTCCTTATTAGATATTTATTTTTTATTTTCTCTTAAGAGAAACATAAAACCTAGTCCAAAAAATCGTATTATTTTACTAAAAACTGCAAACTTTAATGTATTTCTTTAATAGATTTTAGCTTAGATTTTAATAAACCTCTAAACCTTTTCTCTCCGTGTAAAAAAAACAACGTTGCGATGCACTTGGCTGTGTCATTTGTTTTTGCTTTCTGTTTTTTTTTTTCTGTTTTAGCCAAGTTTGATTTTAGCCATTTAGGGGGGAAATGTCACTGCTCGCTGGGGCGTGGGGAGTCGATTCTCTAAACATGATTGATCGGAAAAGTCTATGTGGAACCATGGAGCTGGCAATGCCCCCTGGTAGAGCCAGCAAATTAGCGAAATAAATCAACTTGAAAAAGTGCCTAGAAACACAATTGCATCATCGTTTATTATTTCATAGTTATTTCCATTAAAAAATATTGTTAATAATATAAATATTTTGTTTATTTTTCCAGCCATGGAGGTGGAAAGCGATTTGAATGACATAAAAAACGAGGAATTGCTCAGGAAAATGGTGAGTTTCTATCTTATTTCTTTTTATTTTTAATTCGAAATCTGATATTCTTGAAATGGATTCCCTTGTTTGTGTTTTTTGTTTATTATATTTTATTTATTCCTAAAAATGTGTAACCTGTAATCTCGAGCCAAGCCTTTTGCGGTTTAGAAGACTTCTCCTTTTCCACTCAAAGTTCTGTTTTTTATTGTTTTTTTTAGCCATAAACCATAAGCCACTTTGGTTTGGTTCAATGGCTCCTTGATGGACTCGTGTCCCCGTTCCCAGATTGGAATCGGGATTGGGGATCGGGATTCTGGATGGTGGTTATAGTCTTATAGATCCCTTCCCTGCTTTTTGGATACACTTTTCCTTAAACTTTTTCCTAAGAATCGGTTTCTTTTTTAGGTTTTTTAAAATTTCTTTACTTTTCTTAAGTACAAATTTTGAGAATCGCAGAGGAAGGCGCTTTTGGTCCTTTTTTGTTTGTTTTTCTTAAGTAAACCTTTTGAGAACCGCGGAGGAAAGCGCTCATTGATAGAAACTTTTCGTATATCTCTCCTTAAGGACATCCAATATTCGTTCTTCCAAGTTTCTGCTTTTTCCTTGTTTGTTTTTTTGTGGCTCTCCAGACGACACTTTCAAGAATTGGCCAGAAGCCATTCAGAGACCAGACTCGACTCGAACTGATTCAATCCGATCCGATCCGATACGATCCGAACCCGACCTGGCCAAGACCAGACCCGTACCCGAACCCGACCAAGACCAGACCCGTACCCGAACCCGACCAGACCATCCATGGCCAGTCAGTCAGAGTCAGATTCAGAGTCACTTGCTAACTCGGTTAGTCAGTCCATCCAGGCATCCAACCTGACCAAATTGGGTCATTTATGGGGTTGCTCACTGTAGTTGCAGTCGCTCTTGTTGTTGTCGTGGCTCTTGTTGTTGTTGTTTTTATCGGTGTTTCGTTTTTTAGCCAATTTTTTCTACGTGGGCCGGCTCTGAGCTGGCTCAGACATTGGTAATAATCGTTAAAAAGTCGTTAGAAAAATCAATGGGAAAAATGATGACGATGTCACCAAAAAAAAAAACACGATCTATGGTTCTGTTTTGATTAAAAAATAATACAAAAAATGAATAATCTTTCAATTTAATATATTTATAGGAAAAAACTTTCTTTTTTGGAATATTCCTCAAAAGATCTTTTTAATTATATCAGAAACATGAAAAAACTGGAAAAAAAACATGAAAAAACTTGAAAAAAGCTCAAAAAACATGAAAAATATTGAAAAAAAGATTAAAAAACTTTCTAATTTTTGAGAATTATTATATATTTTGGATTCAAAATCTTAAAGTTTATTAAAAAAGCTTAAAAAATAATATAGTTTATTACAAATATAGATTTGTTTTCTCTATAAACTTTAATTAATAAAATCTAGAAAAAATAATCTCGAAAAAGTAAGGCAGACAAATAAAGAAGAAGCAGCAGCAGACGACAGATAGCCCACGCAGTTGGAAAGAGACAGAGATATATAGAATAGCGACAAATTGGGATGCTGTGCTGCGACGGCGCTGCCACTGCGCTGCCAACTGCGCACGGACTGCGCTGCCACTGCACTGTAGCCGCTCTGCAGCGACGTCGGGTGCTGATAAAGCCGGCGATGACTCATTGGCCATGAATCAATTGAAGCGTTTTTGGCCTTTTGAGCTCCGCGCTGACCACTGACCCTCCAGCTCCTTTAAAGCCTCCTCTGGAACCTCTCTCTCTCTGGGTGCCTTTCACTTTGCTCTCTCTTGGGCTCTGTCTCAAGCTCTTGCTTGCGGTTCCTTTTCTTCTTCTTTAATATTCCGGGATTTGTGCTCCTGGAAGTGATGCCACGCCATTCAGGGCTGGAAAACTAACCAAGAATAACAGTAAAATCTGTTTTTTTTAGTTCTTATTTGAGGAAAATTCGTATAGGAATTCGTATGAGAATTCTTATTAGAATTCTTCTGAGATTTCTTATGAGAATTCTTCTGAGGTTTCTTATCAAATTCTAAGCAATTTAAAAACAATTTCTAATCTTATCAAATTTTAGTTTAATTAGACAAATTAGACAGAAAGTAAACAAAAAAGGCAAAGAATTTAAGGTAGAAGCAAAGTTAAAAAAAAACCGTAAGCTTTTTGCAGCCCTGGTTAGGAAAAGGAACTGGAGAACCGGGGAACTGGGGAACCTGAGAGTAGAGGAACCGGAGAACCAAGAATTTTCCGGCGTTGGCTGGCCATGAGGCGTTCCAATTCGATTCAATTCGATTCGGATGGAGTTGAAAAACCGCGTGGGCCGCCAGTCCGTCGTCTGTTCGAATAAATCAATGAATCGAAGTTGAATTGGCACGAAAAAAAAGACAACAAAAAACATAGAAACACCCGCGTATGGCAAATGGCCAAATGCAGCAAGTGGCCCAATGCACTGGAACAAAAAAATAAGGAAAATCTATAAAAAAGATGAATAAATTAAAGGTACTTCTTAGGTAGATAAAAAACATCATAGTTTTTAATCCTAATTACTTTTTTTGTGTGTAAAACTTCTTCATCTCCTTTTTCGCTCTGTGTACTTTGTGGAAAAACTAGACACTGTCCAGTGGAAAAACAAGACAGTGGACACTGGACCCTGGCAGACACATTATAGAACGCCGTTCCACTGAACTCTCCTCCGTCTAGTCACGACGTCTCCGTCTCCGTCTGCGCAAGCGCAACCGCAACGTCTGCGCCGACGTCGATGAGTAATTTGGCTTAAATCGAGCTCAAAATAGTCGAATGTGGGCGCCAGCTGTTCGAGTGCTTTCGAAAAATAGCCGAGTTTTGGCCAAAAAGGTGTTTTATTATTAACATATTGCAACAATGACACCCACCACGGCTAGACTTATTGAGTGATTTGTTTTTTGTTTTCTTTTCTTGATTTATTTACTTCAACCGAGACACGGATTCTTTTTAAATTCAAATAAAAAATGACGATTTCGAACACGTTCACAGGGCATACGCGGCGGATGAGCAATATGTTAATATTTTTTTTGTATTTTTTCTATAAAATATTCACGATGGGGGAGCCCTTTGTCTGGGTTTCTTTTTCTCTAACTTTTTCTTTTTTTTAGTTATTTATAGTTTTAGGATTTTATTAATTATTTTCTAATTTCCTTTTTGTAAAATCTGTTTCTAAAATATTGCTCATACGCCCTGTTGCTGTTTTTCTTTTTCTTTTGTGACTTCCCAGCTTGGTTTTTTATTAATCTTTTTCCTTACTGATAGTGGGCATAAAAAAAGCAACAAAATTTCACACACAGATTTATTCATAATGCATTTGTGTGTGCAGACACATCACCTTTTTTTATTATTTTTATTTTTTTTTTATTTGTTTGCCAGCACGCCATCTCATCTCCAAAGACTCGCAGCTTTAATTTCGATTCTTGGCACAGTGTTTTGAGGTTATCTTTTTAAGGAAATATTTATTATAAAGAAATATTACTATAAAAAACCTTTTGAAATGATTATTTATAGAAATTCTTAAGATACTTTATCAGTAATAGAGCTATTTTTGGGGGAAACCTATGGAAACCTTTTGAAATGATTATTTATAGGAAATCTTTAGCTAATTTATCAGTAGGGTTGGTATTTTTAGGGACAAAGCTATTAAAAACTGACCTTTTTAAACCAAAAATTGTTCTTAAAAAAATGCAAAAATTTAACTAGTTTATTAGCACTATTTCTTACCTCTTAACCGGGCTAAAATTTAACTTGTTTTGGTAACTCTCTTTAACCAATGTGATCGCTTGACGGTCGCGTCATCGTCTTCGTTTTTTCGTATTCGGTCATATCTCGGCTCGCAGTTCGCTGCTGGCTCGCTGCTAGCGTCGCTGCCCAGTCGCTGCCTCAGCTACTGCTGCCTCTGCTTCGGCTGCTGCTGCCGGCGTCAGCTGGTGACGACAGCGTCTAAGCTCCGGCCTGGCCACTTTAGGCGGCTTTAATTCTGATTGGAAACCTCAGTCTGATTTTGGTGCTCGATCGATTGCAACGTGCCGACGAAATAAATACAAATATAAAATAACAGAAGAAATATAAAAGAAACCTCTCTCTATATAATTGCCAATTTCAACGATTTTTTTTTTGCAACATAATATTACTTATTTTTTTTTCAATCGAAAACTTTACTGTTGCTCGCAAAGAAAAGCAAAAGAAAGGAGAAACCTACAGGATTAGTCACACCTTGCCCCCAAGTGTTTTTTAACGTGATTTTTTGCCGGTGCAACAACAACAACAATAATAAAAACAAGATAAACAACAACAAGCGACGGCAAACCGAAGAACAACAACAACAACAACGACAAAACGAAGAAAAGAATTTTAAACTGAGCTTTTTTTTCGAAGCTGAGCAAAAAACGGCAAAAAAAAGCAAAGAAAAGATAACAAATTCTTTTTCTACCTGAGGTAATTTTTTTAGTGTGTGTTTCGTTGTCTCCAGAATATGGAGAAAATACAAAAAATAAAAATAACAAAAAAAGTAAAAACCAAAAGAAGCTGTGAAACAGGCAGCCTCAGCCTGTCTCTTTCAACCCTCGATCACCCCTGGCCAGGCCACCTATCTCTCTCTTTCTTTCTTCCAATAACTTTCACACTTTCGCACACAGTTTTTTACTGTTTTTTTTTGCATAACAGTTATAGTTGGTAACACCGTTGTTGCCATATGTATCCGTTTTAACTAAAAATACAGTCACCGCATCGATACTTGTACATTTTTTAGCCCCCACTTACGAGTCCACCCCCGCCTGGTTTCGCTTCCAATTGGCAATCAATAAACCAGTAATTGTTACCAATATATGGCGTTTTACCGTTACCTCGGTGTCTTGGTGCATAACATCCACTTTGGATGGCCTTTGTGCCATTTTCCTGCGGCCTGGGAAAAATGTCAAGTGGACTTTAACGAGGTTATTTTTTATGGCGTAGGCCAGGAATTATAGGAAATTACGGTACTTAAACAGGGATTTTTTTAATGGGTTTTTATTATCGATAGAGTTTGTTTAGAGGTTATCCTTAAAAACGGGAGTTTTTTCATCGATTTTATCGAGTTATTGACTTTGTTATCCTTAAAAATGGATTCTTTTTAGTCGATTTTGATTAGAGTTTGTTTAGAGGTTATCACTAAAAGGGGGACTTTTAAACGATTTTATAGAGTTTGTTTAACGTTATCTTTAAAAAGGGATTTTTTTCATCGATTTTATCGAGTTATCAAGTTTGTTTTAGGTTTTCCTTAGAATCTCTTAAAGGAATAATGTAATTTTTATGAAAAAACGTGGAGAGGTACCTCCTAAGGTGTTTTTATTTTATCTTTATTGAAAAATCTATTAAAGTCGTTTAATCATTAAATTGTTATAAAAAAAACGAGGTGGAGAAAGGTGTTCCTATTTTATCTTTCCAAAATATATATAAACGCCGAAGTATTATGAAAGTATTTTCACTTTTCCTTAAATAAATGCTGTAAAACTTTATTTTATTTATTTAGTGAATACTTTAAAGGGAAATAAAAGAAAACATATAGATTCTCTTGATATGTGAGTTCTCTTGAGATGTTTACGATATCTCCCTGGAATTCCTCTCCAATTTGTATTTAAAAAGCTGTTGAAAAAACAAACAAAAGTTACCTTTAACTGGCTACACCTGTAGCAGTTACTATTTCTGAAAAAGTATCTGGAAAAGTATCTGAAAAAGTATCTAGAAAAATACCTAAAAAAGTATCTAAAAAAGTATCTGAAAATTTATCTGGAAAAGTAACTGAAAAAGTATCTCTAAAAGTATCTGGAAAAGTATCTTTCAAAGTATCTGTATCTGGGTTTGTTGTTTTGTATCTGCAAGTCGGGTAACTTGTAAACAAACAAACGGATCTTATCGTGGAATTAGTGCTTAGCTTGTGGGTTTCGTCGCCAGCCAGAGAACAGCTGACACCTAGAGAGAGAGACGGGTAGTCCCCAGAGCGAAAGAGAGAGGTAGACTCTATGCTAATCGGGAATGAATCTAATTACAGGGGAATAAAAAAATACAAAAAAAGCAAGTAGTTTCTGACAGCCGTGGGCTGTTTTCAATGGCAACCTTGGATCGCTTTTCCAGTTTCCATTTTTTCCACTTACGAAACCCGATCATAGCCCAAAGGGTTCTACCTATTTTTGGGATGGATAGGATAAGGGGGGTCTAACCCGGCACCTATTTAATTGGTTCCCGTAATTGCGCTCTCATTGTTCGGTTTTAGATTTACCGATAATACTCCTCATACTCCTCTCTCTTAATATGCAAATTATTAAGAAAATAAAAACAGAGAAAATCTACCATCTGGTTAGAAAAAATTGGGTTTTCTTGAAGAAACTTGAGATTTTTGACTGAAAATTAGGATTTTCATTAAGCTAGCCATTAAAATTGAATATTTATATATATTTTAGATATTTATTTTATTAAAAACATATTTTTTCTGTAGTTTTAACCTACAACTTCTATCTTTTCTTGAGATAATATCTCTAGATATATCCCTACTTATTTTTTAACGACTTTTTAATGCAAATTATTTCGCTGAGAAATCTCATTTTTTTTTAGCCTTGAAGATAAATTAAATCAACTTTAATTTGAGAAAACAGTGCAAATCGTTTTCCGGCCAAAAAATATAAAAAAACGAAACGAAACTCCACCTGCACTAATGACTTTTGCCATGATTTTAGTTTCTTTTTTTTTTCTTGTTGTGTATGAGATCATTTTTTGGGTTAAAATAAAAGATTTCGTTGGGTTTTCCACACCAACGACGACGACAATCGATGGATATATATCACCTATGGATCGGAGATCCAGGCTTGCATTATAATTTCCCACACGCTTTATGGTAAAGCCATTTGACAGCTGTCCATCGATCAAAAGTCCAAAAAAAGCCTGAAAAGTGTGTCTGAAAAAATCGCCTTTTTTCGTTTTTTGTCGTTTTTCCCATGGCACAGTGAAGACCGGCTAATAAAGATCCAGTTTTGGATTGTTGCTTTTTTTTGGGTTATTTTATATGCAAGCAGCGACCCACGAAAGTGCTCTACTTTTTCAGAACTTGCCGTTCGAGGGGGGGGACTTGGGCGAGGTTTTTTTGGGGTCTCAGATGTAGAGTGGGGTATGGAGGGGTTTAGGAGAGTAAGGGGGGTCTGAGGGGACTTTATAGAGCCATGTTTTATTCACCTGGGGCGATGTCATACCCAAAATAAGACGCAAACAATTAACAACGAAACCGAAAACACAAATAAGTCCACGAAAGCAAACATAAACATGTTTTTTGCTCAACGCTGGCAGAACACTGCGAGAAATGGGGAGAACAAAATAATAATTTATTGAAGTTATTGGATTTTTTTAAATTATTAAAGTTATTGAAGTTATAAAAGATATTAAAGTTATTAAATTTATTAAAGTTATTGAAATTATGAGAATAGTTTGACTTCCGTTTCATAACGCTACTCCCGCTGCCTTTTATCGTACGGCTCGAAAGAATATCTATGTTTATTATCTATTAAACCTTTCTCTCAGTGTAGATGACACAATTGAAATCTTCTCGACTCGCAATTGAACAGCCAATGGCAATCAGGTCGCTTTAATATTTTAATATGCAGATGCAGTCGGAGATCGGAGATTGAAATGGTTCCAATTTTTGAAATAAAAATAAAAATGGAATTGGAAATGGGCTGCGGGAATATGAAAAAATATTTATATCGAAATTGCCATAAAAATTAATATGTATGTGTGTATTTGTATGTGTATCATAAATATATATACATATATATAGAGACAAAGTGATGGCAATTAACGGTGGCAGCAAAGTGCAAAGCAATTCCCTTTATTGTTGTGTTGGCTTCTCGCTTCCGCACACTGCCGCCTCCCCATTCCGGCTTTCTCCCTTGCTCGCCCTCGCCTGTCCGCCTAGTTCAATGTCAGAGGGGAGCCCACGCAGTACCGACAGGTGGCGCTGCAATTTTGTAGGTGGTACACTTAGAGGAAAATAGTGCCAAATAGCGAAAATTTGCTAGAATACTAGACATTTTCTATCACATTTATTTCCTTTCTTTTATTTAAAAAATTTAATGTTTTTAAGGAAATTTCTTTAATATTTTGTCAGAAAACAAGTTTTAAAACAGATTTTTAAGGTAAAGAACCTCACTTTCCTAGTACAATACTTTTATTAAACTTTATTTTAATGTTATTTTATTTTAGAAGTAAAAGTAATTTTTTGTAATATTACGTATACGTAATAAAATATTTTTCCAAAGGCTTTAAAGTTTATTTATTTTTGCGAAGTTATAACAGAAATCAAATATCTTTCTTATTTAATCAAAAAATAACTATTAAAATTTATTTTTTTCTACCAAAAAAACAAACATTGCGTATACGTAATATTTTTTTCTTGACTTACGTATACGTAATATTTTTTTGTAGCTTCAAAATTATATCAAAATTGTATCGAAATTGTATCAAAATTTGTCTACTAGCTCGATTTTATTAAATAATTCTATTTCATATATTTTTTTTTGTATTAAAAACCAACATTGCGTATACGTAATATTTTTTCCTGGCTTACGTATACGTAATTTTTTTTTTCTTGGCTTCAAAATTGTATCAAAATTTGTATACTAGATCAGTTTTATTAAATTAATGTAACTGTAATTATAACTATAACTATAACTAAATGATTCCTTTAATAAGACCTTAACTAAAAAAGCCAGAATCTCGCTTTTTTTATCATTTAATTTCGTTTTTTTTCTGATGGAAAGCTCATTATCTTCTCACGTTTTTGCGGCACATTCTTGGCTTGTGGCTTGTGGACTCGAAATAGGGTGCGTTAATGTATATAATTTTAGATTTCTTGTCTTATCGGGATTGATAATGCAATTAAACGAGGAAACATTTAGTCATGAGCTAATCGCAGTCAAGGTTTATCTCTCTGTACAGTGAAAAATGCCTAAGATGCGTTGCGTGCTCTTATCGCAGTCTTTCGACTACGTTGATTTCCTCTCAATTAAGTTTTAATAAAGTTTCATTTCAATAACAGAACGATTTTTTTTCGCTGACCAAAAAAACACGAAATATACAACAATATTGACCTCCAGCGCTGACACGACAGCTAAAAATGAACGGGCACAACGGCATATAAATATTAACGAAAAAAATGGACAAAAAAAAATAGCAACAAAACAAAACAAGAGAAGAAAAAACTTCAAAATAATTTATCAGCATTCGCACATCAACAAAATCTCGCACGTCACGTCATCATCATCATCGCCAGAAAAAGATGGAGATACATGGAGATAGGGGGATCTCTAGTTAAAAGAGCAAGACCCCAAACAGGGGGACAGAGCGTAGACAGAGTGAGACGGCTGGTGGGGTGGGGAGACTGGGGTGGCTTGGAAGACAGTGATCCGTCCCATCATTCCTCATCATTAGGCCTGCGGTTGACTGCGACGCTGACGGCGACGTCGACTGCCATGGCAACTGTTTTGTTGGCGGCGCCGAAGCTGACGCCAACAGGTTGCTGCTGCCGGCGTCGCTGCAGAGGTGCGAATTCTGCTGCCGCTGCTGCTGCTGCTTCTGTCGCTGCTTCCAGTGGCTTCCAATTCAACTGGTTATCATGGCCTGGCACTTTTAGAAATTACGTCATTCAGGCAGAGGCAGTGTTACACAGGGAGAAAAGGAGGAGGTTTCTTGAAAGCTTAATTAAATTTTATTAAGAGATTATCTTATATTTGTTTTTGTATATTTGATTGCTTCTTAAATAATTTTTTTTTTTTTTTTGAGAGATTAGTTTGTATATAATTTTCTTCAGTGCCTTGCTTGGAGTGCAGAGGTTGAGGCAGCGACGCTGACAGAGGCGTTTTAAGACGCAGGTCTAGACTGCGACCACGCGACCAGTTCTTAAATAGACAAAAAAAAAGAAGCAAACAAACAAAAACAGAAGAAAACAAAACAAAGGCAAAGTTGCCAACTTTTTTGCACACGAACACAAACACACACTTCTCTCTTTTTTTTTTGATTTCTTCTTGGATTTGTTTTATTTTGTCAATTGGAATCCGTTGATTTGGGCGAGAGAAAGCGCTGAAAGTGATGGAGCGCCATCTGTTGCGCCGTTTTGTCTCTGAAAAGAAAGCATTTCCTATCAATCATCGGGATGGCCCAGAAATGCACAAATATTTTTATGCGATGCGATTTTTTTTTAACAACTTGCGAGAAAAACGAAAGAAACTGATGGAAAGCAAACTAAACTAACTGTAATAAAGAAAGGAAAATAGCTAAGACGAGTTTTCTCCCAACAGAGGGCGCTTGTCCTTGGCTTCCTGGAGACTCTAGGATTCCCAAGCGGTTCTAGTAAAGCAATAAAATTTTTAATTTAAAAACGTATTCATTAAAAACCTTAATTATTCATAATTTCATTTCCTGAATTTGATGTTTCGCAACTTCCCCTCCCAACTCCGCTCCAAACATTTGCTGTCATCTTCTGTCAGTCTAAAATTAAACAGTTAACAAAGCTCCAGTGACTCTACCACCCACTTTGCATATATATAATACTTTAGTATATATATATATATATAGGAGAGTAGATCGGTTCGGAGGTGTCAGTATTGTATAAATAGCGAAATACAAATGTTATTTGACATGTTTTTCCGCCAAAGCTCGAACGCGAACGCGATCGCGATCACTTTTGTTTGTTTATTTGGCAGCGAAGTGAGGTGATATCACCGCTCCGACTTCTCGATTGTATTCCGACCGATCGGTAACTCCCCACCTTTCTATATCATTTCTTGAGCAAATATTACTCTTTGTTTATACAAAAAACGGATCCGCTTATCGGTCACTCGGTTGGCTTTATTTATTGATTTTTCTTCAATATTTATTATTATTTTCTGTATTATTTGATACATATAGTACAGGTGTAGGAGTTTTAATTGCTAAGATTCCAGGGAAATAAAGGTTAGCTGTCGGGATTCCAGTTAAGTGAAGTTTTGAAAGGAAATACGGGTTCCTGATAGAGTTTTAAGGAAATACTGGTTTCTGGGAACCTTTAATGACAAAAAAAATAGGGAGTGCCTTTCCCTTTCGTTAGGGAAATACTGGTTCCTGTTAAAGTTTTAAAGAAATACTAGTTCCTGTTAAAGTTTTAAAGAAATACTAGTTCCTGGTAAAGTTTCAGGGAAATACTGGTTCGTGGGAACTTTAATTACCAAAAAAGTAGGGAGTGCTTTACCCTTAGAGTAACGGAAATACTGGTTCCTGTTAAAGTTTTAAAGAAATACTAGTTCCTGGTAAAGTTTCAGGGAAATACTGGTTCCTGGTAAAGGAAAACACTCGTTCCGGAACTTTAATAACTAAAAAAAAGTAGGGAGTGCCTTTCCCCAAGAGTTCCCCCTCAGAACTCTCTATTTTTAATTGGTTTTTTGATCCCTCCGATTTTGGGTATCGCTCGTAATGCGAGAATATATCGGGGGCGTTATTTTTATATCATCCAAAACCGAATCCGGCAAAAAAAAAACCGCGTCTGGTGACTCGATTTTCGATTTTCGATCTAAATGGCCATTTGGCTGAGTCAGGCTTTTGGTTGGATCGACGGGGCGGGGGGCAGTGCCATAAAAGGCCAAGACAAGTGCCACCGGCAGTCGGTGAGTCGGTGCCGGCGTGGGCTTCACTGTACTCCACTTCACAGACTTTGAGTACACTTTTGGCTTAATTGGCCCAAGGACGGGGCTTGTACTTGTTCATAATTTATTATCATTTCAAGCAAATAAATAGACAAGTTTCGAGTTTTGAAAAGTTCATTAATGAAAGCGTTTTTAAGAGTATCTTTTGGTTTGTTTTGGGAACTCCTAAGACCCTTAAAAACTTATAATATCCTTTGAATTATCCTTTCAGTGGCAGCAGTCCGAGGACAGCGAACGAAAAAAGCAGATCCGATCGCATCTCTACAAGCTGCGCGAGTCGCGACTTTGCAATCTCTACAGGCACGACAAGGATCCAATGTCGGAACCGAACGGTAATGGAAACGGGACCAGCAGCACTCTGGCTGGCTACGGTGGCAAGGATCCGCTGGCCACTAGCCACGGGGATGTCCTGCTGGACCAGAACTTCCAGAGCCTCAAGTCCAAGGAGGTGAGGGACTCGACGAGTCCCACCAACGAGCTGCGTTTCCATTCGATGACCCTGTCGCAACCGAATACCACCGGCTGGGATGTCCAGACCTCCTCGGAGGTCAGTCCCGACGGCAGGGCCTATCGCACCGAGACTCTGGCCAAGACCGACGGTAAGTGGCAATCAGTTCTTCGGTGTTGGCTTAATCTGTCCTTGCCAAACGCCGAAGTAGACTCCAAAAATGATACAACCTGTCGGGAGAGACATTTCGTCCCGACAGGCGGTGTCATCTTTGAAGGAATCCTAACCCTTTGTCCCTTGTCGGTGTTGTTTCTTTGTGTATAACCCAAAACCTCTGTCTGTTCTGTATGTTTATGTTCAACACTCGTCCATCGACCTCCAACCTGAAACACAAACAACCCCAAACAATAATCAGGCGTGGAGAAGCTCAATGGTGGTGGCCTGGCCGAGTTCAAAGGTCGCAACGAACAGGTGTCGAGCGCCTCGCACCAGGGCGACGACAAGAACTTCGTCAAGCAGGCCTCCGAGAGCTCCAAGACCCAGCTGCAGGAGAAGGTGGTCTTCGGGGACGAGAACAGCGGTCGCACCGAAATGAAAATGAGCTCCACCTCGACCTCGTCCAGCTCCAAGGTGGTCTCCTCCTCCTCGACCACGGAGTATGGCGGCGATGAGCCGCGTTACTTGCTGGACAGCCATCCGCAGCAGGATAGGCGTGAGCAGCGGGAACAGCGTGAGTGGGAGGATCAGAGGCGCCAGGAGCACCAGGAGCAACGCTACCAGGAGCAGCGACTCCAAGAGCAGATCCAGCAGAAGGAGCAACAGCATCGCCAGGAGCAGCTCCAGCGACAGGAGCAACAGCACCGTCAGGAGCAAATCCATCGCCAGGAGCAGCTGCAGCGACAGGAGCAGCAACAGCACCAGGAGGAGCGCTTCTCGGAGAGCCGCAACGTCCAGACCCAGCAGCATTACGAGGAGAACAAGCGCTACGTGGACATGGACAAGGCCTCCCCGGAATACCAGCGCCACGTCCAGCATCTGATGGCCCAGCCCGGCGAGATCATCTCCAACACGGTGGAGTATCCCAAACCCAACGTGAAGATGATCACCACCGTCAAGCGCCTGCCCGATGGCACCATCGTGAAGAACAAGCGCTACGAGACGGAGCAGGTGACGCCCAGTCAAAGTCAGACGAGCCACAACCAGACCCATACCCAGAATACGACTCAGAATACCCAGAATCTTCAACAGACCCGTGAGAATCAAAACCAACGCCATGTCCAGGATGTGCAGGATAGTCAGGTGGAGCGCCAAGAGCGCCAGGACCGCCAGGAGCAGCAGCATGTGACCGAGTCGCAGAGCTTCTCCTCGGTCAAGAAGTCGAGTCGTCGCTTCTCCACGGAGACCACCTCGGAAACGGTCGAGGAGTACGACGATCGCGGCCAGCCCCTGTCCAGGATCCAGCAGAAACCCTCGACCCAGGCCCCGCATCCGTCCACCGCCCACCACTCGCCGCGCCAGTCGCCCGGCAAGGACTTTAGCACCCACGGCTTCCCCTCGGTGCGTCCCAACAAGCCCACCCAGGAGTACATCAGTCAGAGGCCCACAACGGCCGGACCGGGTGGCGAGGAGGTGGTGGTGGTGCGCTCCGAGAAGAGTCGCCAGGTGAAGCAGCAGACCAGCTCGCAGCGCACCACCGAGACGGAGGTCCTGGGTGGGGAGGAGCATCCCCAGATTGGCCAGGCTCCGCCCAGTTGGGAGCAGCCCGCCTCGCCCAGGCGCCAGCCCGTCGAGACCTTTAGCACCCATGGCTTTCCCTCGGTGAGGTCGCACCATCCCAGCCAGCCCGACCAGCCCGACGGCGAGGTGGTGTCCTCCGCCAAGCTGGTGAGTCGCAACCAGGCCGCCAGCCGCAAGACCAACACGGAGCGGATCATCGAGACCCAAGTGGAGCAGCCGCACTCCCCGCGACAGACCAGTCCCCGGCGATCGCAGCCGGCGGCGGGCAAGCCCAGCCAGCAGCAGCAGCGTCCCAGTCCCAGTCCCACCAAGACCACCACCACAACCACAACCACCACGAAGAGCTCCACTCCGGAGCCGATTACCCGCCGGCAGCTGCAGAAGGAGCGCGAGGTGGACGCCGCCCATCGGGCCTTTGCCGCCTCGCTGCGCAGTAGTTCCCCGGCGGAGAGCACCACCTCGACGGGATCGCAGCCGCACCACCATCAGCAGTCGCCGCGCACCAGCGTCTCCTCGAGTCGCACCTATCGCCGGGATATGCGCGAGGGCTCCCACGAGAGCCAGGCTCCGTCCGAGTCGAGCCGGATTAGCTCTACCACGGTGACCCGGCACACCGGAGGCACCGGCACCACCACAACCACCAAAGGCAAAGCTACCAAGCCGGTGGTGCGAGGTCCCAGCGAGCCGAGGTCTCCGACTCCGAAGGCAGGAGGCACAGTGACCACCACTACGACCATTACAAGCACCATCAAGTCCAGTCCCAGTCCAGCTTCTGTCCCAGCTTCGGTTCCAGCTTCGGTCCCAGCTTCAGCCCCAGCTTCGGTCCCAGCTTCAGCTCCAGTTGCAGCTCCAGTTGCAGCTCCAGCTCCATCCTCGCCAGGTACGAATTAGAGAAAATGCGAAAAAAAATTGCAAGTAAATGAATCCCATGACCATATGCTATATCAAAAATATATAATATATATATCAAAATATTGGAACTATGAACTATGTATATGAATGTATATCCTTCAGATAACAAGCTATCACAGTATACGTATACTACCACTAAGCCTGGCGATATATTCTCTCTGCCACCAACTACTCCTCCTACTATTAACATCGAACCGACACTAACCACCACCAAAACAACAACAGCCACCTCCAAGAACTCCACTGGAGCCGAATCCCAGCCGATCCGTAAGCTTCGAGTCAGTAGTAATGAGGCGGTGGTGGAGGAGGCTCCCTGCTTGAAGCGACACTATTACAAACTGGGCAACGATGGGGATGTCCCTGTGGGGGATGTCGCTACCCCCGATCAGTCCCCTGGTAAGGCTTGAATTCAACCACACAACCCGACCAATTGCCAATGAAATTTTTCAACAAACAATACATGAAACTCTGTACACTTAACTATGCTATCGTTACTATACTTCTTTATTAATTTTTTGGAACTATTTTGCAAATAAATAAAATCGAAACCGCAATTCTGAAATGTTCAATGTCTTGACCAGAGAGAGCACCAACAAAAAAAACTGATACTGCACTGATCTGGGTAATCGAAGGGTACTCCACTCCAAGTCTAACTCTTCTCCCAACTATCTCTACTTTTTTGAGCTTCCTAACTAATGGGTGTCCTGCCTGCGCCTGCGCCTGTGCTTGTGCCTGCGTTTTGCCTAATCCCGTAGACAAATCTCTAACCCATAGCACCTGGAGCTGCCGTAGTTGTAACTAATCCTAACCAAAAATTAACCCTTGGGCCAAGTCACAACAGTAGACACTCACAATGTAGCACGAAACACACAAATGTAGACGAGATCACACGTAGCTCGTAGAGTTCCCGATCTTATGCCCTCATCCGTTGTATCATCATCAGCCAGCAAGAGGTCCCATCCGCAGAGGAAGCCCCACGACGAACCAGAACGGGAGCCGGAGTTCCATCCGAGGCGAAGCTCCAAGTCGCCCAGCGTGGAGCGGCGTCCGGTGCAGCGGGAGACCACGTTCGAGGGACGCCGCATCTCCCAGCCGGAGGAGGAGTTGTCCATCGAGGAGCTAATCCTTATCGAGCAGCTTAACGGGGCTCCGGGCTTGCCCACATTGCCGGAGAAGACCACGCCCGGGGCTCAGCGTCCCCAGAAAACTCCGGAGCGCGACCAGCCCAAAGCCTCGCCAAGGAAGAGTCCTGAACGCGCCCAGAGTCCTGGCTGGACTCAGCCCAAGGTCTCGCCCAGGCAGAGTCCCGAAAAGCAAACTCCCGAGCAGTGGCAGCCTCGTCAGAGTCCGGAGAAGCAGCTTCCTGGAGCTCAAAGTCCACTGAAGGGTGCTTCACCCCGACAGAGTCCTGAGAAGCAGCTACCCAGCACCCAGGAGTTCCCCCAGAAGCCTCGTCAGAGTCCGGAGAAGCAGCTTCCAGGTGCTCAAGCTCCGCAGAAAGTTGCTTCACCCCGACAGAGTCCCGAGAAGCAGCTACCCAGCCAGGAGCTTCCCCAGAAGACTCGTCAGAGTCCGGAGAAACAACTTCCAAGTACCCAGGCTCCTTCACCCCGACAGAGTCCCGAGAAGCAGCTACCCAGCACCCAGGAGATCCCCCAGAAGCCGCGCCAGAGTCCCGAGAAGGACCTCCCGAATCCACAACGCCGGGAAGAGGACATTTTCCGGAGCACCATAACCACCACCACCCAGAAACGAACCACCAAAAATCTAAACGAAGAATTTCTAACGAACGAACGAGAAACCCAAAATCAGACGAACGAAAAAACGAAGCCACAAGATTCAGAGCCAGAAGATCAGCCTGATGCTGAGCCAGAGAGCGAGCCGGAGCAGCCCATTGAGAGTCCAGATGGTGGTTTCCCATCCAAGTCAGAGACCGAACCGGATGAGAACCAACCCCCCACCTATCGTAAGAAGGGCCTGACCCGTCGCGAAACCTTCGAGGATCGTTGCCGCAAAATCTTGGGCATGGAGGAGGATGGTGATACCCAAGGCAACTACATCCCGACCCCAGACGATGACCAGGATGATGATGAGCCGGTTACCCAGACCACAATCGAGACCATCGAGGTCAAGATTGAAGACTGCCCTGACGACAGTGACGATGATCAGCCGCGTCGCGTAACCGAGACCTTTGTGGTTCGTACTCAGCCCAAAATCAAAGTGGAGGAGGAGCTTCTCATCGATGTGACTGAGTGCGAGGAGGTGGAGATCTCCCGCCCAAAGTATCCCAAGGATAAGGCTACTCCCGAAAGGGAACATCCGAAGGAGACACCAAGTCCTAAGTATCCCAAGGAAAGTCCCAAGTATCCGAAGGAGCCAGAGAGTTCCAAATACCCGAAGGAGCCAGAGAGTTCCAAGTATCCAAAGGAGTCCGAAGCCCCCAAGTATCCAAAGGAGCCGGAAGGTTCCAGGTATCCAAAGTCTCAAGACAGTCCCAAATACCCGAAGGAGCCAGAGACTTCCAAGTATCCAAAGGAGTCCGAAGGTCCCAAGTATCCAAAGGAATCCGATGGTTCCAGGTATCCCAAGACTCAAGAGAGTCCCAAATACCCGAAGGAGCCACAGAGTTCCAAGTATCCAAAGGAGCCCGAAGGTCCCAAGTATCCAAAGGAGTCCGAAGGTCCCAAGTATCCAAAGTCTCAAGAGATTCCCAAATACCCGAAGGAGCCACAGAGATCCAAGTATCCAAAGGAGCCGGAAGGTCCCAAGTATCCAAAGACCCAAGAGACTCCCAAGTACCCCAAAAAGGAGGAGACTCCCAGGAATCCCAAGGATGACGCTGAAACTATTAACCTAAAGGAAGAGACCACCATTGTCATGACCAAGAAGGGCTCAAAATCTCCCTCGCCTTCTCCGGAACGCAAAACCCCCAGAAACTCGCAGCCTGCCTCCCCCACCAAGCCGGAGACAAGCTTCCTGACAGAAAGGGTCATCGATTGCCAGGAAAAGACCATCACAGAGAAGATAACCAAGAAACCACGATCCCCCAGTCCCACTACTCCCAAAAAGGTCACAAAACCAGGACAAAAGTCCCCGGAAAAGGAACCCGAAACAGAGTCCGAACCGGAAAAGGAATCGGAACCGGAAACCAAGAAGAAAACCAGCGTGAGTGTTTCCAAAACCGAAACGGAGCGTCGCAATTCCCGAACCACAAAGACCAAGCAGCCTTTGGCGCCAAGGGAGTCACCTTCCAAGGCTCCTGTACCGAAGGGTCCAGCTCCACGCAAGGACTCGCTGAAGGATCGCAAGCGGGACAGCCTAGTAGAGGAGACTCGGACCACCACGACCACGACCACGACTACGACAAACGCTCGTCCCGGGCGAAAGCCAAGCGACTCCAACATCAAGGATCGACTGCGATCCTCGCCACGCAAGCAGAAGCCTTCGCCGCAACAGCCTAGGACTCCCACTCCGGCCCAGGCTCGTGTTCCCGAGGACAACGTGGACGGGGACTCCACTTCCCCGGACGTCAGTCCATCGAGGGTGAGCACCGAGCGCCGCCGGTCGAGCAACATTTCTGTGCACACGGAGATCATCATAGATCACACGGCTCCCAAGTCGCCAAGGACGGAGAGGCGTCCCCCGAACACCAACGGAGTGGCTCCCAGTCCGATCCGGAAACTGCCCGTAACGGAGCGCAAGGAATCGGCTCCGGTGCCGCGGGTGACGCGTCGCGATAAAACCGAAAAGGTAACGCGCTCCACCAGCGAGAACATCATCAAGGTGAGCGCCACGAAGCCCCAACCGCAGATGAGCAGCCTGAAGCCAGTCGGAGAGCCCCGGAGCCGGCCCAGCAAGTGCTGCACCACCAAGACGATCAACCTGAGCGAGCAGAGGATCCACAACGCCACCGACATCGAAGGCGTCATCATCGACATCCAGCAGGCGAAGAGCTCCCGGGAACCGTCACCCGACCGCATTGTGCCCACTCCGGTGCCGGCCGAGGTGGAGACGGGTAAGCCGCGCTATCCGGACGTTGTCCAGGAGCCCGACGACGAGCCACGCCGCAAGCCGCAGGTCACAAACATTCCCATCTTCGAGGAGGAGTCGCAATCCTTTGTGGGCTGCCAGATCTCGGAGATTCGCAACTCGAATGGCCTGGAGGAGGACTTCCTCGACAACCCGACTGTGGAGGCCCCGCAGAGTCTCGACTACCCCGTGAATCCCATCGATGTGGACGAGAGCCTGCTGAGTGTCCACGAAAAGGTTTCCCGCTTCACCCACTCCGCCGAGCAGGTAAAGCAGCCACGCGTCTCCGCTCCCTTCAGCCGGGAATTCGACACTCATGCCCGGATCTCCGAGAACGACGACTGTCTCCTGAGTATCAACCAGAAGGTGGACAAGTTCCTGCGCACCGCCGAGAGCGTGGCCAGGCCTTCTTCTCTGTCTCCGCGATCGGAAATCGAACGCCCAAGCCGGGACGACATCGACGAGGAGCTTCTCCAGGACGACTGCACGCTTTCCGTCTCCCAGAAGGTGAGCAAGTTCATCGACACCGCCGAGAAGCTGGCACCCACAGTGCCCCAGAAGTCTCCGCGTCTGGTGGCCAACATCGAGCGTCACATCTCCCGGCAGAGTGAGCCGGAGCGTGAACTTGACGAGGAATCCGAGCCGGAACTGGATCGGGAAACCGATGAGGAGCTTCAGCTGGAAGAGGAGAAGGAGACCAGGTACACCGTCACCAAAAAGGAGATCATCAAGGAAACAAAGCAGGAAACTAAGGACACTAAGGAAACCAAGGAAACTAAGGAAACCAAGGAGACTCGCCGGAGCTCCAAGGATGAGCCGAAAAAGATCCCACAAAGAGAGGTTAGGAAGGAACCACTTTCCAAGCCAAAGGAGGAGCCCGAGAAGGAAACCAAGAAACCGGGCAAGGTGCCTCTGTGGGAGCCGAAAACCAAGTCTCCTCGTGAGAACCTGTGGGACGCCAAGAAACCGTCGCAAACCAAGCCCAGGGAAGAGCCCAGGAGGGACTCCAAGGTGCCACAAACCAAGCTCCGAGAGGAGCCCAAGAAGTCGCCGCGTAAGGAGCTCCCGAAGCAGCCGGAAGAAGAGCCCGACTTCTCGCCGGAGGATGAGGTGGATGAGGAACCCCATCCCATGTCCAAGACCCACACCACAGCCATCGAGATGAAGCGTCAAAAGGATATCCTTTCGCGTCCTTCGGTATTCACACAACGCACCCCGGAACGCAAGCCCTCGTATCCATCTTCTCCAACGAAACTAAACGGTTCCCGACCAGGACGACCCAGTCCCAGCACCAGTCTGATCACCGAAGAGAAGCGATCCTACAGAAACCAGGTGACACATAGTCCGACCAAGCCGGTGGCCAAGAAACCAACTCCCTCCACCACACCCTCGACACAGTCGCCCTCTCCCAAGACGAAGCGAATGGAGCACATAACCCAGCAGCAGTGGGTCGTCCAGGACGTGGATGTAGACGTGGAGGTGGTGGGCCCCGCTCCACCATCCCACGTGGCCAAGACTCCATCACGGTCGCCGAGTCGATCGCCGTCACGATCACCCTCCCGCTCGCCCAGTAGACGCACCACCAGCACCACCACGACCACCACCACCACCACTGAGCACCACCAGCACCCAAGCAAGTCAACCACCCCCAAACCGACCTCGACCTCGACTCCGTCTCCGTCACCGTCTCCGACTTCGTCACCGACTCCGACTAACCTGACCAAAGCCGAACCCGAAATCATGCCCATTGAATCCCTTACAGAAAAGAGCAGCACCACCACCACCACCAGCATCAGCACCACCGGCCGATCGGTGGCCAACCGCCGGAACGTCTTCGAACCCGTCGCCCAGGAGCCAGCCCAGGAGGGGCGGCGTCCCTCGTACATGGACCACACAAAGAGCTCCCTGGAGCACATTCGACGCGACTCGCTGGAGATCAACAAGAACCACTACTCGAGGAAGTCCTCCGTGGAGGACGACTCGCCGGTGGAGCCACGCAATCCCAACGCGGCTGTGAAGTTCGATGTGCCCAGGAAGGGGTCCCAGGAGCCGCGGAAGTCGTCGCTGAAGGGCAAAGAGGACGACTCCGACCTGGAGCTGGAGATCGAGGAGATCTTCGACCTGCAGCGCCTGGAGCAGCTGCTGGAAACGGTGTCCAGCTATGAGATGCGTCGCCGCATCCGCGCCCAGATGCGTCTCATCCGGAAGAACATGATCAATGCTGGAGGCATCACTACCAGCACCACCACAGTCACCAGCACTAGCACCTGCTCCTCCCCAGGCAA
This sequence comes from Drosophila ercepeae, assembly GCA_018150545.1. NCBI lineage: Eukaryota > Metazoa > Arthropoda > Insecta > Diptera > Drosophilidae > Drosophila > Drosophila ercepeae. The sequence continues at coordinate 4,031,783 of JAECWL010000174.1, forward strand.
GAGCTCCTCCCCGCTACCCAAGCGACGGGAGGCGAGTCCCATGGGAAGTCCCGAAAGCAAGACCACCAGCCGCACGACCACCACCACCAGTCGCAGGCAGCGGGCGGAGCAGGTGGACAGCACCACTGGCAGTCCGGGAAAAGGATCACCCACTGGCAAGCCGCCGGTGAAGCCGCGCGAGAGGAGCGCCAGTCCCGCCCAGAAGCGACGGGTCAGTCCGCCCGGTAAGCAGTCGCCGGGAGGTGGCAGCACTACCACCACGACCACAAGGGTCACCACTACCAGCTCGACGCGTGGGGCACCCGGCAAGCCGGCTCAGGGTCCCATCTGGGCGGACCGCTCCAAGGTATTGAAGGGTCATGCGCCCATTGGCCAAACCAATGGCAGTACTCCTCGCAAGGGATCCACATCGAGCACCACCTCCACCTCGACCAGCGGCAAGATGACCCGGACCATGACCAGCTCTAGCACCACCACCAGCAGCACCACCAACACGCGGGGCAAGCAGCGCGAGGAGGACTCGATCACCTCCAGCTACGGAGTGGGACCCACAGACGAGAACGGGCTGCCCGTGTTCGGGCTGAGGGCCTTGAAGAAGAAGTCCACGCCGCCGGCGGATGAGCCCTGTGAGACCAAGCAAGGTGAGTCTTCCCGAATCCCAATCCTTAACTGCCAATCTGATGGATCCCCTCCTGCAGAAGTCACGGGCTATGTGATCGAGGAGCAGTTCTACTCGGACAACAAGTCGCCGCCCCGTCACGAGCGCAAGGAGCTCATCTACTCCAGCAATCCCGAGGAACTGGCCGCCATCAAGCAGAAGCTCCAGGACCAGGACGAGGAAGACGGCGACGGTTCTCTACCACAGCTGGACTCCCGTTTGGTCCGTGAATTCAAGAAAGTGGAGGCCCAGTCCCAGTCCCTGCCCCCCGAGGATGCCCGATACGTGCGTCGCGGATCCGTGAAGGAGCTGAGCGAGAAGTTCATCCGCAAGGAGTCCTCCTCCTCCACCCACTCCACGCACTCCTCCACGCTACAACGCAACGAGGACGAGACGGAGGAGGACAGCGAGTCCAACGACGTGTGCAGCGTCATCGAGGCGCCACAAATGCGTCAGAGCCACGTCAGCAGCTCCACCCGATCGAGCAATACCCGATCCTTCTTGAACGCCAGCGCCGAGGAGCGCCAGGTGACCAGCGTGGACGATGTTCTCGAGCGGATGCGCAATGCGGATAATGGTGAGATTGCAGCTCCTAATTTCTCCCAGTGTACGGAAGTCTAAGATTAAGTTTTCCTTGCAGTTGAGGAGCCTGGAGACTCCAGCGAGGATCGCGAGGCACGGGCTCTGCTGAACAAGTTCCTGGGCGCAAGTGTGATTATGCAGGGAGTGGAAAGCATGCTGCCACCCACGGCCACAGGTCAACGTTTAAACAGTCAAGGGGTAAGTCCAAAAAATTACTCAAAAAAACATAAATTATAATTGCATAAAATCTAAAAAGGGAAAGATTGGTAGATACTTTTATGGCATAGTTTTTTTTGGGTATTTTTCTCAAAGTAACTTCGTGCTAGATCGTTTTTCTCAGTGTCTTTCGGTCATAACCTAACCTCTATGATCCGCGCAAGCACGTGCACGTGCTTGATTAACCGTTAACTGAGCGCGTGCGCCTTCGTTCTGCTGGCTGCTCTCGCTAGCCCCAAAACCGAAACTCTCTCTCATTCGGGGCCCCCATCCCCCGATCTCGCCCCATCAAAGCTTTGGGCTTGCTCTCCCCCCGTTTTGGCGCTCTTGTGCTCTTCCGCTCTCGCACTTGTGTGCCGTGTGCGTGATGCGCCAAGGAGCAGCATACAAAAAAAAAGCATCAAAAAAAGACAACAACAAAAGCTAAAGCAGAGCCAGTGGTAGTGGCAGAGGCTGAGGCTGAGGCTTTGGCAGCGGCAGCGACTCATCTCGCCATCGACATTGCGGGAATTGTCAGTACACACTCAGAGGCGGCATCGATCACTTGTGCGAACCACTGATCCGACAACAACATCCGACACGGGCACGAAAGCAACAAAAAAAAGAAAAATACAAGAAATAGAAGAAAGCAAGAAAAAAAAAAGCTAGCAAAAAGCAAGATATAGATGAGTGTTTTATGGAGAAAAAAGTAATAGCTAAAGAAATAGAAGAATTAACAAAAGACAATCATCATCAGCAGTAGAAGAAGCAGCATCAACAGCCGGAAAAGAACCGTAATTTTTTTTCTGTGCAGTTCTGTTATTATTGTTATGGTGAAAGAACGCGAGTGTCCATATTTGGTCTAAACATCAAACAACAGTAAAAGCAACAACAACAACAGCAGTAAAAGCAGCAAGAGCGACAACAACAACAACAGTAACAACATTAGCCAAAGAACCGCAACAACAACTGTAAGTTCTTGGCTAAAAAAAATACCATTATTTAAATACTACAATTTGGTATTAGAAGAGTGGGCTACAGCGGGGGCGTGGCAGGCAGCTTTTGTCAATTATTTTTAGTGCGCATAATTTGCTGGCAAGAAGAATTCCTGTCACGACACCTCAAAATGCACCTGAAATCGTCTTCTATATTCTATATATATACAACAACAACAACAACATCAAATACAGAATGTTGTAGAGAATATATATACATATATCTGAGATATATCCCCACCGATACATATATCTATTTATACATAGAATCGTGTCTGCTTGTAGAGCAAATAAATAAATAAAAACGCTTAAGAAGAGAAGAATTAGTCGAAGGAGTAGTCGGAGAGGGGGCGGGGGAAGACTACAGGAGAGAGGAGACTGACTGACCAGGAGAATGCATGAATGAGAGCGTCGGAAGCGTACGGAAAATTTCGACAAAAATAGCTCCAACGACGGGCACTATTTTTACGGACTATACGCGGATACGGCGGACTATACGGATTGGACTCGGCTATGTTGGAGCAAGTTTTTTTTTTTTTTTGGTTCCTCATAGAATTATAGATAGATTTCGGGAAAATCGAGGAGGATGGCCTGGGATGGATGGGGAAGAGGTGCATGTGCAGCGGATTTAGGCATCCGATGTTCCCGTTTCCTACACTTGTGTTGTGAACCAAATACCGATTCCCCCAGATAGATATATATCTCAGCCACTAAACTATATATATAAAACGTACATCTTTGTATATCGAATATATCTCATCTTGGAGTAGAGTTTTCTCTACAAAAAAAACGCTACAAAAGAATCAAAACTTTACAAAGAAAGTCTTCTTTCTAAAATGAAAATCTTTAAACTGATTTCCTTTCAATCAAATATATAGTTTATCTTTATCTTTTACCAAGAAACTAGTTTGTTAAACACAAAATATCGTTCAAGTAGCATAAATTTTAATAATTTATGCACATAACAAATTTGCTCTTTTAGAATTTTATGGAAATCTTTGACCTGCTTTTTAGTTTTTTTTTTTGGCAAATCTTCAAGGTTCGCTTTTTTGTTTGCTTTGACATTTAGGTCGCTCTGGGTTTGGGGGGACCCTGGATTTGCCCATATTTCAAGACCCCTTGTTTCGTACTCGTATAGTCCATGTTTCAAGACCCTCTTGTCTAAAATTCATGGATCTGTGGACGCGATCGAACTGGAACGCCTGCAATTTTCATGTTTCAGGTGCGCTTTGTGCTAGCTTTTGTGTTTTTGTTTTTGTTGCCTTTTTTTGTCTTTTTTCTTTGTTTTTTTTTTGCTTTTTATTTTTATTTTTTGGTGTTTTTTTTGCCTTTTTAATTTTTTCTTTGTTTTTTTGTTGCTTTTTATTCTTTTTTTGCTTTTTTATTCTCTTTTTGCTTTTTATTCTTTTTTTTTGTTATGATTTTTCCTTATTTTTGCCTTTTATTATGCTTTTTTCCTTGTTTTTTGTTTTTCCTATGTTTTTTTTCCTTTTTTTTATGCTTTTTTTTATGTTTATTTTTTGTTTTTGATTTTGAGCCCCCCCTGTACTTGAAGCGTAACATGCAGAGCGGCAAATCCTCAAACGCCGTTGCTTCCTCCTGGCAGGGGGGGTTATCATTCAATATATATAAAAAAAATATATATGTACACTCCCCTGGTATCCCCCAAAAGCCCCTCTCTGCTTTCGGTGATTAAGCACTGACTGCATTTGCTTTTTTGCTTTTGCAGCAAGTGCGCTTGGGAAGAGTTGGAAGAAAGCCGGTTTCCATTATGCCAGCCATCACACTGCTCTCAGAATGGCAACAAATTATAAATGCCACAAAGGTTTCACATATTTCTATACACTTGATACGTTCAAAAAGAAATTTTGAAACAAAAAAGTAAAAAAAAACAATAAAAACTCTACAAAAGTTGCAAAATATTAAAAAGAAGAGAATCTCAGAATGCTAGAAGAATGGTGGAAGAATTGGTATTACTTTTTAAAGGTTTCTCTTCCTTTAAAATCTTTAATATTTGCTTTGATAATATTGCATAAAATTTCTGTATATATTTTATATTATATATTTTTATATCCTTCGCAGAACATTGAAAAAAACAAAACCACATATTTCACAAAACTGATAATCTTCTAATTGTTTGATAATCTCTAAAAGTTTTCTAAGACTTTAAGCCTTTAGACAAAAGCCAAACAGCTGAAACACAAAATATATAGATTTCTTATATATTTCTTATATATTTTGTCTAATTTCCCAACAAAATATTAATATTGTTAACCTCATTATTTTCTGACAGTGCATTTTGTTACCGTCACAAACTCTGATGTCTTCGAAGTCATTTTTTTGTTGTCTTTGAAGCTCTTGCTTGTTCTTCCTGGTTTTTCGCTTTTTTTAAACTTTTTTTTTACTTTTTTTTCACTCTTTTTACATTTTTTTGTTGCCGTTTTGAGTTTGTTTCATAATCGTTGTGTGTGCGTGTTGTTTTCGGTGTATTTCGAGCGCCTTTGTCTCTGTCTTGCCTCGCATTTTGCATGTCAAATAATTTCTCATTTAGACCAGGCTAAAAATATAAAAAAAAATACAAAAAAAAATATGGAAGGAAAGCAGGAAAAAAACCGAAAAAACGAAAGAAAGTCAATTTGGAAACGCAAAAATGGAAAATCATTATTCTTTTCCATGGAAAATTGGTGTTTTTTTTGCGTGTTTTTGGGGTACATTTTCCATTATTTTTTCCATAATTTTTTATGACAGTTTTTTGGCTTAAGAAGAGGTCAATGTTTGGAGAAAATTATGAATATTTTACAATATAAATTTACAGAATTAAAGATTTAAAGGTCTTTAAAAAAGAATTAAAAAAGAAAATATAATTTTAAACATAGAATTTTAAAGATAGAAATAGAATTTATTAAAAATCGAAGCAATTGTGAACAAAAATTGATTAAAAAAAAGACATTAAGATTATTTCTTAATATAATAAGCTGAAAGTTTCTAATTTAATGTATTATAGTTAATTAAAAATTCCCCTAATTAGGAAAACTTTCCATAAAGTTCTCTCTAAATAATATCTTCTAAAAAAGAAAGACTTTAAAAGACTTCAAAAGATCTTTTTCGAATCTTTTAAAATCTCTACTAAAAACAGATCCATTTCCTTCATAAAAAACAAGAGACACAGAGCTCTAATTTTGAGTTTGAAGAGTTATGTTATGGCTGACAGGCTGTGGACTATTTATAACTTTCACATATTTTCCCCCAGTGCATTTTCGGTGTTGGCCGAACAAATTGGCGGCCATCAATCAAATGGCTGTCAGTCGCTCCCCTTTATGGATTCGTGTCGAGTTTTCGAGCTTTTCTGAAACTATTTTTTTCATTATTCGTTCAAAAGTGTCAAAGTCAAAATAAAAAATATAGAAAAAAAGAAAAGGAATCCTAAAAAAAAACATAAATGCAGCAAAGCAAAAAAATCAGATTTGCAGAAAGCAAAAAAAAAACCAGCAAACCATAAATATCAGTCAATGGCCAAGTGCAGTGGCAATGATCGCTTTGGTCAGCTGCACTCTCGGGCCACGCCCCCTTCATCCCATCGCCCTGTTTAGTTTTTAATTATTTTTAAAGCATCTCCCCCCCCTCGTCGGTGGAAAAGCATTTCCATTTTGATTTCCATGCTTGGTTGCTCGGCAATTTGTTACGCTTTGGCGAAAATTGCGCCAAATAGTTGGCAAAAGACTCTCTACTTTTTGTTGTTTTTTTCTGTCTTTCTACAAATAAACGTCACAACAATAGAAAAACAACAATAACAATAGAAATTATTAAAAAAAAAAACAGAACTAAAAATAAAACAAGACAACGCCAACGACAAATAAAATTCAAATGAAATTAAATCAAATTTGATGAAACTTTTGGTGTCCCACATTTTGATTTGACAACAAAAGGAATGTTTGTCTATTAATTCTTTTTTGTTTATAAATTAAAAATATAAAAAAAAAAACAATATTCTACTAGAGCAAAAGAGAGAGGTGTAGTAGTAAAAAAGAGAGAGACATAGCTCTAAAAATGAGAACTTTTCCTTCTTTGTGGGCTAAAATATGGTTTCTTCCAAGTAGATGTGTGTGTTTTTTTTTTGGTATTTGTATTTTGTGTTTTGTATTTGTATTCTTAAATAATTTATAATTAAAAATAGCCAACGTGTGTTGCAAGAGGAAGAGCCACATTCTGGGGGGCGTGGAGGATCTCCCTTTGCCGCTGACCAAATTTGGTCAAATTTTGATACAAAACAAGAACATTTTTCATTTTTGCCCTGAAAAAGTCAGAGAGCAGTCAGAGAGAGACAGCACACAGCCAAGAGAAAGAGAAGGGTATATACGATTTTTGAGGAAATAAATTTATGATTATTTTGATTATTATTTTGCGCTGTTTTTCATCTTTCGAGAATCGCTCGAAAGCCAATGCGGCGTATACTTAATTGCATTTTACGACCAAGATCTCTCTGTCTGTTGTTGCTTTTCTTTCTTGTTTTCTATAAAGATATAGAAATGGGGTTTATAAACGCTTTTAGCCGATTTTTCTGATTTATCTCTGATGCGCTGTCTGTCTGCCGGCGCACAAAGCGAACATTTTTATTGCCAGACTTTTTGGTGGCAATTAAAATGAATTTTTAGCCCACATTTCGGACCTATTTTTGCTGATCAATGAACTCGCAATGCACTTTTAATTGAATTTTCTGACAGAATTATAAAGAAATATGAACTCGAGATGCACTTTTAATGGAATTTTTAACAGAATTATAAAGAAATATGAACTCGAGATGGATTTTAATGGAATTTTTGATAGAATAATGAAGAAAATTGAACTCGAGATGGATTTTTAATGGAATTTCTTACAGAATTATAAAGAAATTTGAACTCAAGATGCACTTCTAATGGAATTTTTTATAGAATTATAAAGAAATATGAATTCGAGATGCACTTTTAATGGAATTTTTGAGAGAATTATAAAGAAATTTAAACTCTAGCTAAACTTTTAATGGAATTCTCATAAATTTCTTTCAAAATTATGATTCCCATCACATTTTATTAATGATTTTTTTCGTTAAACACAAAAGGAAGCATCCTTTGTATCTTTTGTTTCTCGAATTCAAAGGAAAAAAGGCAAAAAAGGCATAAAGACGCTTCCTATTGCGTTTCGTACAACATGTCGTATACGCGATTTGTGAAAATAAATTACGCATACGCCAGGTATGCACCAAATAAAAAATAAATAAAAAAACGAAACAGAATCACGGCTAAGGACAAATTGAGCTGACAAATTGATTTTGTTTTTCCCGTCTTATCACGGCCATTGATCGTTTCTAGTTCGTTTTTTTTTCTGCTTGACTTCTTGTCTTTGGCAACCATTTGGCAAAAGTGAATAATTTTTGGCTGGCTTTCTAGCAAAATGTGCTCATCGTGCTTTATTTAGCTTTGGCTTTTGGTCCACCGAAAAAAAACAGCTGGCGTTTGTTTCTCACCCACACGCGAAAACGTGAAACTTTCCGGTTGATAAACAAAAAACCTTGTACTGATCTGTGTCGCGCTCTCTTCGTTTTCAGGTGAAGACCACGCGGATAAGCAATACGTTTAGCAGCAGCAGCAAATCGGGCAATAGCAGCTCCAGTACCAGTAACAGTACTTCCCATAACAATAATAACAACCACAGCAACAAGGTCAGCAGCTCCTCCTCAGCACCAGTTACCCGGACAACTTGTGACATCGAGGAGATTTGGGACGAGCAGATTCTCAAGCAATTGGTCAGTTAATTTCTTAATAATTAATCGATAATAATCGATTATTTATCGTTAATTTATCAATAATTTATCGTAATTTATCGTTTAACAGCTGGAACAGGCGTCCACCTACGAGGAGCGTCGCAAAATACGAGCACGTCTACGCGAACTTATGGCGGAACGCGAAGGTGAGTTTTGTTTTCATATTTTTCTTAATTATATATCGAATATAGAATATATATAACCCCCATTCCTGGTAGCAGACATATCGATACATATATAATGCATAGTTTCCCACGATTTTCAACAGCGGAGACTACGAAAGACAAGCCGTGTCTATATATTGTGTTCTGTATCTGTATCTTGTTGATAAAGCGCACACAGCAACTAGCTAGAGAGAGAGTTGAAGGTTTATCGATTACTTTCTAAATCTATCGATAATTTATCGAGAACTAAAAAGATTATCAATTAGCTGACAGGTATTTAGTTGTTGTTTATTTGTCCCCCCAGATACTCGTCTATCCAGATTTCACTCGTTGAACATTTTATCGTGCTCCACCCATAGTTATCGTTATCGTTATCGGTTGTTATCTGTTATCGTCTCCCCGTCGATGACCCACAAAGAATTGGAATCGATTCATTGCCATCGATGCACCGAATCTTCTTCAGAAATCTAATCTATGTTTCCTTCCAAAGATTTACTTGCTTGATTTGCGTTCTTGTCGTCCTTTTTGGTGTCCTTTCTTGATTCTCTTTGATCTCTCTATATCAACTTTATCTTTTAATCCTTTTCGCTTGCCACGGCGAGCAGAGAAAAAGACCTCAAAGCAGGAGCAGACCAAGGAGGAGGAGGAGAGCAGTGCCAGCGAGTATGAGGAGATCATCGAGGAGGTAACCGACTACAGCGACGACGAGGAGGAGGAGCAGCAGCAGCAGCCCAAGAAAGAGGAGCCCCCCAAAAAGGAGCCCCCCAAGCCAACCAAAAAGGAAGAGCCCAAAAAGGAGCTCCAAGTCCAAGCCAAGAAAGTGGAAAAGACGGAAACCGTCAGCAAAAGTGTTACCAAAAAGCTAGCCAAAGTCGATTTGGCAGCCAGCAGCAGCTCCTCCACGTCCACCACAGACGGTGTCCAGTCGGTGCAGGGTGAGTCCCTGCCAGCAAACAAAACAGGAGCAGGAGCAGCAGCTGGTCCGGGATCAGGAACAGGAACAGGCAGCAGTAGCTTAAGTAGTAGGAAACCAAGTAGTCTTAGCAGTAGCCAGGTTAGCACAGTGGTTAGGGCCAGGGACAAAGCCAAGCCGGAGACGATGCCAGTGTCAGGATCACAAGCAGGAACAGGAGCCACGCGCTTGAGCGTGCCGTCCAAAGAGGACTCTGGGACGGAAAGTGGCGAGGATCTGCGCCTCCTGGCCGCCGGACTTCGCGATACCCTGCAACAGCGCAGCGGTAGCGATGCCAGCGAAGCCAACCGCAGCCTGGTCGAGGAGGTGACCGATGCCCTCAGCCGCCTAGAGAGCAGCCTGAAGCAGGGCAAGGAGCTGGCCGTCGACGGGGGCCAGCGGCAGGCACTGCTCGGCCTGGTGGCCCGCCTCCAGAGTGGACTCAGTGCGCCCGAGAAGCTGGCGGAGGATCAGAAGAACCAGCACGGCGTGCCGCCCGAAAGCGGAGAAGCCGGAAGCCCCGAGCCGGACGCCGATAGCCGGCAGTCGCGGTTTGCCAAGAGACGCCAGCGAAACAATCGCCACACGGTGGGCGTCAGTCGAGAGGAGCTGGCGGATGCCAGACGCTACATGGAGGACATGCTGATGCTGGAGGGCAAGGAGTTTGCTCTGGCCAAGACCCCCAGCTCGGGAGCCGTTCCCGTGCAGCTGTACAGGCCCAATCAGTTTGTGGCCAACAACCAGCCGTCGGCAGTGGGTCCAACCAGTCCATCAGTTCAAGCCAATCCTGCGGTCAATCCATTGAGTCCCGGCCAGAGTCCCGCCCAGCTCAGGCCCAATCCCAGCAACAGGCGGCCTCTGTCCGGGGACTATGCCGTCAGCTTTGCCAACTACGAGGCCAGCCAGGGTGGCCAGAGTGGCCAGAATTCGAGCCCGGAGGCGGCGAGTGGAACCTCGCCCAGCAGCAACTCTCAAACGAACTCAAATTCCAGCTCCAATTCCAGCCGATTCGGCGGCGGCAAGAAGCACCTCATGAAGCGGGCCAACACCATCGATATACCCAAGGCCAAGGCCAAGTACATGGCCGAGTGTGACTCCGACTCGGACCTGGAGGATGATCAGGGTCCGCACCTGGGCCTGAAGCGAGCCGTGCAGGTCAGCGTCAAGCGAAAGGTCCACAACGCAGTGCCACCCTTCGAACCCAAGACGGAGAACGATCACAAGTTCCTGGCCTTCATCAACAAGCAGAGCCATCAGTCCGGTCTGGGTTGGGGCGGTGGCGGCGGACGCAGTGTCTCCAATTGGACGCACAAGTTCGGCAACATCAAGCACACCTTCGAAACGGGTGCGGCGGCCACGGTGACAAAGGGCAAGCCGCCGCCGGTGCCGGGACATGTGCCCGGGTGGGCCAAGCAGGAGCAGCTGCATCACCAGCAGCTCCAGCGAGAGCAGATGCAGCGAGAACAGCTCCAGCGAGAGCAGTACCAGCGGGAGCAGAGGCAGCGAGAGCAGAGGGAGCTGCAGGCGCGCGATCTCAAGCAGCGAGAGCAGCTGAAACGGGAACAACAGCAACGAGAGCAGTTCCAGCGAGAGCAGAGCCAGCGAGAGCAGTACCAGCGAGAGCAGAACCAGCGAGAACTGTCCAAGCGAGAGCAGTTCCAACGAGAACAGCTGCAGCGAGAGCAGCTCCAACGAGAGCAGCTGCAGCGAGAGAAACTGCAACGAGAACAGCTCCAGCGAGAGCAGCAGCAGCGGGAACAGCTCCAACGAGATCAGCTCCAGCGAGAACAGCTCCAGCGAGAGCAGCTCCAGCGAGACCAACTCCAGCAGCAGCAACAAACGGCAGCGGCCGTGCAAATCGAACGACAACGCCGCCAGGAGCTGGAAAGGCAACTGCGCCTCGAGAAGGAGGCGCGCTACGAGCGGGAGGAGCGCAGCCGCCTGGAGCGGGAGTACTACGAGCAGCAGCTGCAGCGCCAGCAGACCGAAAGACAACTCCAACTGGAGAAGCAGCGCCAGCAGCAGGAGCAGCTGGAGCGCCAGCGCCGCCAGGAGATGGAACTCCGACTCCAGCAGCAGCGGGAACAGGCCGCGCAGGTCAACAACTTCATCCACGCGCCGCAGTCTGTGTTCCGTCCCATCGATCACGAGGCGCCGGGCCAGCCGGGCATCTACAAGCCCATTGCCCAGAAGTCGCAGCCGAATGCCTCGAATGTCTGGAAGCCACCCACCCAACAGCCGCCCCAGTCGCAGCAACATTTGCAGGCGAGATCGGCGCCAACCTACAGCAATACTCCGTCTCCGTCATCGACGGCCACGTCGCCGATCGGACTGCCGTGGGTGGCCAAGCCGAAGGTGGACAACAGCGACTTCCGGCGCAAGGCCCACCACTTCGAGGAGCGATCCTTGAGGGACAACCTGGAGCAGCAGCAGCATCCGGCCTATCCCAATGGAAATGGAAACCATGGACAGGGCCATGGACAGGGCTACCTGCAGCGCCACAACTCGCTGAGATCGAAGGCAGCGCCTCCGGCTCTGAGTGAGTTTAAGAAGAGACCTTCGCTACCCAATGCCATGGAGCCGGGATCCGGAGCACCGCTGCCCCCAACGACGACGACGACGCAGTCGATGTTCCAGACTCCTCCGCCGCCCACAAATATTTCGTTCACCTACGCGGACTTCCCGCCGGTGAGGAGGCAGCAAGGCGCCAATGCCCACGCCTACAGGAGCCAACCGTGTCTGACGAGCGCCGTGGAGCAGGCCGACGCCCTGACCAATCCTCTGGGGCCACCCCTGGTACTGACCAGCTCCAATCCCACGTATCTCCCAGCTCCGGGACAGCGAAGATTCGATTACATCAGCAGTCCCGTGGACGTGGACGCGGAGAGTCCGCCCAACAGTCCCACCAGCTTCCTCACCATGCCCAATCCCAGCCTGATGACGGACAACACCGACGATGATCTCGACCTGGACTCGGACAACAACATGCTGGAGTACCGGGCGGAGACGAAGGTGATGCGGAAGCCCAGGAGCCAGACGGCCGTGCGGGTGGCCGATCGCCGCAACGCCCATATGAGCGATGACGAGGTCTATGGTCGCAATTCCAGGGCAGCCAAGTCGCTGCTCCACACGATGAAATCGCTGGGAGGAAGTCCGGGAGCCCCGGCTCCTGGCAGAGCTCCTGGCCAGCAGAAACGCCAACCCCTGACGGCCCCGAGTTCGCCCAAAGCCGGATGCCTCTCGCCTGATGGGCGGCAGTACCAGGCTCCGATGGTGGAGCCACTCTTCCCGCAGCTAAACTTTGAACCCAAGCGACAGCCGCAATATCCTGCCACGCCTCCCACTTCCGAGGTTTCCACGCCTCTGATCAATTACCAGGCAAATCCCACCTACACGCCGCCCAGGACGCAGCCGGATTCGAACTCGTATCTGGGGGAAACCCACACCTCGTACGTGGTGACCTATCCGATGGACGATTCCGGCGATGAACCCGAACCGGAGTCTTTGGCCATGTCCCAGCGGATACGTCGGGCCTCGGAGCACTCCAATGCCAGCTCTTCGCTTTCGTTGGGCAGCACCAGTTGGACGGCGAATCCTGTGCACAATGTGGGTCCTCCGGTGGATCGAAGCACTAAGCCGCAGGCTCAAGCTGTGCCAAAGATAGCTCCGCAGCAGCAGGTGTCACAAAAGGTGCCACAGTATGTGCCTCAAGTGCCACAGCAAGTGCCACAAAATGTGCCACAGTATGTTCCACAGCAAGTGCCTCAGCAAGTGCCACAGTATGTGCCTCAGCCAGTGCCTCAGCAAGTGCATCAGCAAATGCCTCAACAAATGCCTCAACAAAAGCCTCAGCCAGTGCCCCAGCAAGTACCTCAACAAAAGCCTCAGCCAGTGCCTCAGCAAGTGCCACAATATGTGCCTCATCCGGTGCCACAGCAAGCGCCTCATCCAGTGCCTCAACAGAAGCCTCAACCTTTACCTCAAAAGCTTCCCCAGCAACTGCCGCAGGACATACCCCTGCCGAGTCCCAATCTCAACGCCAAACCAGCACCCACCACGCCCAGCAGCAGACCCCGGCTGAGTGCCAGGAGTCACACCATTGATAGCAGCTACGAGAATCGACCCCTGCAGAACCGTGTGATGTCCCAACAGACCCTGACCAGCACCAGCCACCAGTCGAGCATCCTCACCCAGAAACAGCTGAAGGAGCAGCACATCAGCGAGCTGCGTCGCAAGAGCCTCGGCAATGTCCTGGAGAGCAGCCAGAAGAGCTCCTACTTCGAGCAGCAGCAGCTGCAGGAGTACAAGTCCTCGGCCCCGCCAGACACGCCGGACATTGTCAAGTCCTCGCTGCCCAAGGAGAACGCTCCCTTGCTGAAGAAGTTCGGGCCTCCCCAGAGACACCATTACGTGCCCAACGCCTACCAGAGTCCGCAGATCAACAAGCAGGGAGGTAGTACCTCCAGCACGACGGTGACCAGCAGCACCACGATAGTCCAGCAGCAACACCATCAACAGCATCAACAGATAAAGCCGAGTATTGTGGAGACCCCAGCCACGCCACAGCCCCAGGTGCCGCCCGAGGACGAGATCCCGCACAACATCGTCTTCAACAACGTGAGTGCCTTCACCTCGCTGAGCCGGCGCCACCACGAGGAGGACTCCAGCCAGCAGCAGCAGCAGTCGGCGGGATCGCGGGTGAACCGGCTGAGCAAGTGCGACTCCTGGAACCAGATCTGCCAGCTCCAGCAGCAAACCCAGCCGGCGCAGCAGTCCTACAACCAGCCAGGAGCACCACCAGGCGGCGAACTGCGGCGCTCCAAGTCCGGACACTCCCTGGCGGTGCCGAAGCTGTACGAGGCCGGCATCGACAAGGCGCAGGTCAGCGAGAAGCAAAGGACCGTGGCGGCCTACTTCTCGGGCCAGAAGTCACCCAACAGCCAGCAGGTGGAGGAACTGCATCAGATCACCGCAACGACGTCCCGCAAATCGGCGATCAACCGAACCAAGACGAGCGAGAAGCTGTCGGCGGCGGCCCGCAAGTCCCTCAGCTCCCTGACCACCTCCAATGGCAACATGTCCGTGGTGGGCATGTCTCGGGGCGGGGGCGCGCCCATGATTGGGGGCGGACTGAGCCGGAGCGCCACGATGCCGCACATCGCCAACCTGAATCTGCTGGACGAGAGCAATGTCGAGGACGCCTTCGAGCAGCTGATGATGGGTGCTTAGAAAACAAATTTACAAAAAAATAAAAATAACCAAAACCATAAAAATAAAAAATAAAAAATCACATAATTAACTAACAAAAGAAAACAAAAAAGTCCAACCAACCACTCAAGCCAACAAAAACAATCAAGAAACTTTGAAAACTTTGCAACACTGAGGCATTCCAGTTCGAAACTGGATGAGAAGTGAGAAGCGAAAGAAAGAAAGAGAAAGCAAGCATAGACCGAAGAGTTATCGAAATTCTATCGAAATCGAATTTATAATCGAGTGACTTTAGTAACTGTAACGGCAACTGTACTGATTAATGTTTACTGAAGCTTAGATTTAGTTAAGTTTTAGTTTTTGTTTTGTTTTATTTTTTAGTTACAACCTCCCCCCCCACCATGTGCGATATTGATTTAGAAAAAAAAGAAAAACTAGAAAATCAGTTGCAAAAGATCGAGAAAAAATTATTTAAAATTAGAAAAAAAAGGGCAGGGACTTTTAGGCGGTTTCTTTTCTTTTTGTTTTTCTCTTTGTTTTGTTTATTTTGTTAGACAAACACAAACACAAAAACACAAACACAAACACCCACACACCCTACACTCAAAGAAAAAAATCATTATGTTTGCTGCACTGCGATCCAACAACAATAACAACAACAACAACAGAAAATAAAAAAGAACAACTCCAACAACAACAACAACAACAACAATAAGCAAGCAACAACAGCAACAGCAATTTTATCGATAAATCAAGATTTGTGAGTTGAAAGAAAAAGAAATATCAGATGTACAGAATGCCGACCCCCCTTCCTACCGTTCTCCCCCCTTTTTTTGTTTCTTTTTTTGCCAGCGCCCCTGCCCCGCCTTGTACTACCATAAAATATATATATATATATCTCTGATATATTATATAAATAAAATGCTATATCGCCCAGCAGCAGAAGCCTAACACCTTTGAAAATCCCAAAACACAAACACAAAACACTCAAAATTACATCTTTTTTTTTGGTTAAAACAAAGGTTTTTGAAAGGGTTTTTGAAACTTTATTAAAAATATTCCATTTCTAAAACAGGAAAGAAATTCTTTAAAGGAAACTATTCCTATTTTTTGGATCATAAAGTGTCTTGAAAAACTCTCTTTTTAAATTCAAACAAAAAAGCTTCTCATAAAACCTTAAAATCTTTTTAAAATCTCTTGAAATACATGTATTTTATGCTTTCCTTTAAAAATAGACACATTTTCGTTTAAAATTTTATACTTTTTTCTATTTTAAAACTGTTTTTCTGTTTTTGAAAAACTCTCTTTTGAATTCCAAACAAAGAAAGCTTCTTAAAACACCTTAAATACACTTTAAAATCTCTTAAAATATTTGTATTTTATGCTTTCCTTTAAAATAGACAGATTTTTGTTTAATATTTTATACTTTTTTCAATATTAAAGTTAAAAAATGATTTAAAATAAGAACCAAATCAAGTTCCATCTTGAAAAAACTCTCCTGAAAACCTTTATTTTAACCAAAAAAGCTGTGTAATTATGTTAAGGTTTTTGTTTTGCGTATTTTTTACTTGTACATATATTTGTATTGCCTGAAAGTTGTTCCTCGGCGTCGAGTTTTTAGCGCTTTATTTCCCATCAAATTGTATTCCCCCCCTTAAGTTGCGCCACGTTACGTTCTGTTACGTTCTGTTACGTTTTGTTACGTTTTGCTCGTTCGTTCGTTCGTTTGTTCGTTCGTTGGTTGATTGGTTGATTGATTGATTGACTGGTTGATTGGTTGGTTGGTCCAGCAAGGAATTCACTTCAAGAATACACAATAAAAAATAATCCAATATTATTATTTTTTTAAGCAGCAAAAGAAACCCCCCTCCGTGTCCCTTTTTTTTCCTTATTATTTTAATTTTTTTCAATTTTTTGTAACCGACTGTGTTTCTTGGCCTCTGTTTTTTGTACATATTTTACATTATATATATATATATTTTTTATATTTAACCGATCCGACCCGATCCGATCCACCCACCACCGCCCACAGATGAGATGAGAAAACAGTATTTTTTTCTTTCCAATTTCGATATTTTTCCGTAATTACAAGATATATTATATATTTTCGAAAATATATATATTTTTCGTCAACAGTTCAAAGTTTTGCTGCTGACCTGCTCCTGTTTTCCCTGACCCTCGATTTAAAGCATGATTTTTTAATTTTATTCTGTTACTCTTTTAGTTTTAATTGTAAATAAATATTTTTGTGCATGACTTGTTTATAAAAAATATTTTACACTTAAATTTTGATTACTTTTTATTACATTTCATTTTTTAAGAAACCTTCAAACAAAAACCTTCCTTATTTTATTCCAAAATTTCTTTCATTTTATTCAACAATTATGGCACAAAAATAAATAAATAAAAAAATCAAACCATCTTACCACTCGAAACAGTCACAGTCATGCCATTAGCGACGATTTTTTGTTTATCGTTTCCTGTGTCCATTTTTTAGCGCGTTTTTTATCCTTTCGATGGGGACAAAACCCACACACTGGAAAAAAAACCATATCGCTTGTGTGTGTGTGCGAAAGCTTGACAAATTTTTTGAATACTTTTTTGTAGTTGTAGTTCTTTGATGATGTTGCGTAGTGTGTTAAAAAATAAATGAATAAAAAATAAACTCGTTGCCTGCCCAGATACAAGACACATTGTAATTTTTAAATAACAAAAATCTAGATTTTGTGTAAATGATTTTTTTAATTATGATTTGTTGCATGGCCCCGAAAACTAATCAATATTATTTGTTTGCTTTTTTTCTTCTTTTTTATCTTCCAACCTGCTGCAAAAAAAAAAAAAAAAAAACCGCATCCTTAAAAACAAAAAACAAACCACAAATTTTTACACACAGCAGCCCAGCACAAGAGCTCCTCCTCGACCAGCGAACAGCGAACGGAGACCAAGTCCAAGGATGGCGGTGCCACAGTGACCACAACAACAACAAAGGGTAGGCTATTAAAAAGGATATACTTCTTTATATATTTATGATTTTTATAAAATTTTTTTATCCTTTTTTTATCCCTTTTTTTAGTCACCACACGCACTGTTAGCGGCAGTGCCGCCTCCAAGAATATTTCGCCCTTGGCCAAGTTCAAGCAATTGGACAAGCAGGCCGCCGCCCAACAGGCACAAAAGTAAGTCACTTCTTTTTCTTTTAAATTATATAAACTCTAAATTTATATCTACATTATTGTATTTGGCATTTTTTATTATAAATATTTGTATATACATACTCGTACATAATTACCAAACATATATCAGCGAGCATAAACCAAAAACATGACATTACATTTGCGAAACACTTACATTTATTTGGTAGAGAGGTCATACACCAAAATACTTGTTAAATAAAACCACATTTGTGCAGGTCCTTACACTGAAAGAGCAAAAATTGAAGAGATTAAGGATTTTAAATGAGAAATTTCTAAAAAAAAACAAGGAATCCCGCTTTTTTTGAGTTAATTTTCAATGAAAAACTTTAAATTTTGAACTAAACTATAATAAAATATAAAGAAAATAATATATTTTAAGCAAATATTCCCTAAAAAAAGCATTTCAAAAGGTTTTTTTATTCAAAAATTGAAAAAATCGAAGTTAAAAAAAATGTAGCATACTTTTCAGGCCAACATCCTTTTCAATCTTTGCTCTTTCGCCCCTTCACCCCTCCACCACCACTGCACACATACAAACAATAAAATTGGTTAACGGTGCATCCTGGCACTTACATGGAAGAAGAAAAGCAAGCACAGTCTTCACTGCCTATAACGAATTTCACATTACTTCGGTGTTGGTACTCCTTTTTTTTCGAAATGGAAAAAGTCCTTTGTCCTTTTTTTCTGCCCCAAAAAAAAAGAAGAAAATAAATGTACATAAAGTTAATCCTTGGCTAGCCTTGGAAAACTCTCTCAAAAATTCAAAAACAAACAAATATCGCGTTTCAATATTTTTTTTCGATATCCTTTTTTTTGTAATAATTGTTGTTGTTGTTTCTTGCTAACACAAAATGAAAAAAAACACATACACATACAGAAAACACACTTAACACAAAAACCCAAAAACTAAAACAATAAATAAAAAAACACACACAAATAGGAAATAAGAAATAAAAAATAAAAACAAAAGAATTTTTTGAAAGATGATGAAGATGATGGAAAGTTTTTTGTGTGAGTTTCGCTAAAACGTCTGCAATCCTCCAACCTTGAATCATTTTGTTCAGATCATCTCCAACAACAACAAGCACACCCACCACCCCCGGCGGTTCGGCACAACCGTTATTCAAATTTACCGATCCGGCATTAAATGCGCGCGCCGCCACTGTCAAGGATCAACTTCTGCAGTGGTGTCAGCATAAAACGCAGGAATATGAGGTATCCAAAACCTAAACAACCACAAAAACCAAAACAAAATCCAATTCCAATTCCAATCTATAAAAAAAAAAACAAACCAAAGCTTTAGCCTAAAAGTTGAAATGCCAATTAGCAAGAGCAAATATTAAATAGTTTTATGATAAAAAAAACAGCAACTGCAACTGCAACTGCCCTTAAAAAAAACGTCCCAGCCATTGTTATATGTCCTTGTTAGCCTGTTTTCTATTTCTTGGCTCTTTTTTTTCCAAAGCAATTAAGGTCAAAATAGGGTCAAAATGGGGTCAAAACTTAGCAAGACATTATTTAAGACTGTCTTAATTTCAATAAATTAAAACGACATATAGAAAGGCATTAAAACGACATAAATAATGTCTTTCTATATGTCCATTAAATTAATAATAATTAAGACAATGAAAAATATGGATTGTCTGTACTTTTTACTACATAAAAAATATGTAATTATTCTTAAATAAAATCTTAATATTTTTTAAAAACTTATCGAAACTCCTAGACTTTATATTTTGACCTTAAATGCCTAGAAGTAGTTGATTTTTTCGTTTCTCTAGTCTTGCCGTATGTTTTCATGTATTTTTTTTTTTATTTATTTTCTAAAAATTGCATCTTTTAATAACAAACAATCTAACGACAAAACCAAAAAACAAGCAACAAAACAACAAACATGATAAACTTAATAAACAAACAACTTCTAACAGCGCCTAACTTTGGCAAAGCTTGAAAGCTTTCTCTTCAAAACAAACAAAAAAACAACAAAAAGAAACATAAAAATGCATAGAAAACACACACAACTATACACACATACACATTCACACTCGCACACAAACACAAAAAGCACGTCTATGAAGAACAAGAGAAGAAGAAACAAAATGAAGAAGACATAGAAATCGTTTCCGTTTCCGTTACTGCTTTCGATTATACTGCTTTACGATAACTTATCGATTACTGATCACACTTATCGCTTATCGCATTTTGGCATTTCGCTTCCAAATCGCGCACTGGAAAAAAAATCATGTTCCCAGTGCGCTAGAGTTATCGCCGCTGTTGTTGTTATTGTTCGAATAATCATAATAATCGTAATAATCGACTGTCGCTTTAGTTGTATTCACTTACTTGCTGGTTAATTAGTTTAGCGGAGCCTGGAAAACTAAAAAATAAAACGCTTTTGCTTGAGGAAATATTAAAAAAAAAAAGAAATTAATTAAAAAGGCCATCAAACGAACCCCAAACAACAAATCAATCAATAAAACCATCTCTGATACGTTTTTATCGATTTCTGAATTGATCTTGAACCCTTTGTGTGTGTGTGTGTTGTTCGCAGAACGTCCAAATAAGCAACTTTAGCTCGAGCTGGTCAGACGGCTTGGCCTTTTGTGCGCTGATCCACCATTTCTTGCCAGATGCATTTGATTTCTCCAAACTAACCAAGCAGACGCGCCGACACAACTTCGAGCTGGCCTTCAGCGTTGCTGAGTAAGTATACGCCCCGTGGGTCTTGTATTTCTAAATAAATATACAATATATAGAAAATATAGAGAAAAAATATAGGAAATGTAGAAAAAATATATAGAAGATATGTAGAAAACATAGAGAAATTATATAGAAACCGAGGGGCGCTACCGTTTATCGTACGGCTCTAATCGCGGGGATAGATCCGAGAGAAAAAAGTATAGAAAAGATTACGAGGAATATATAGAAAATAAATAACATATACAGCCTGGATCTTAGCTTTCAAAGTTTCTCCAAATTCATTCTAAATTCAGGAAGTTATTTAAAAAAAGGAAAGGCTCTTTTTGAACCTATTATCCTTTTTGGATATCCTATATTTGATGTATTTTTCGCTTTTTCTCTTAAGAAACCTTTTTTTAAAGTAAATTATTCTTCTAAATTGAACTGGAACCCTTTTAAAACTTCCATTTTTTTCAATATTTTTCTATATATTGGATATTTTATTGGGAATCTACAAATAAAGAATAAAACCCTTTAAAACTGATCAATTCTCTTGAAACATTTTTAGTGAAAAGGCTGGCATTGCACCTTTGCTGGACGTGGAGGACATGGTGGAGATGAGTCGCCCGGACTGGAAGTGTGTCTTCGTCTACGTGCAGAGCATATATCGCAGGTTCCGGAACTGCCAATAGATCCGGGAACCAGAATCCAAGTCCAGATTCAGTCCAACAAACAGCAGTCAGTCCAAATCCGATAACAAAGTCAGCAAAACGCTCAACGGCAACAGCAGAAACTCATTAAATTTTAAGCAGAATCCCTTTGGCATTTCGTGTTGAACGCATTAATCCTTTACCCCTTCTCGAGTCCCTTAAAAAAAATATCCTGCAATCATCTAACTGTATATCGGCATATGTATGATATATATATAATCATTCATATATATATAGAATTTTCTTTAACTGTAGCGCAAATGGCAGCGCAGGCTCGTCGAACTTGAAACAGCCGACTCTTTGTACGTTTTTTGTGTTTGTTTTACGTTTTTTACTATATTATTATTACGATTACGCATTATTATTTGTTATCGAACTCGAAGCAGAAGCAGAAGCAAAACTATGCAATAATTGTTGATTTATTATATATAAACATTATTTTTTTTATATTAATTTTAATTGTAAAGCCGCCGCCGCTCCCATCGAGGTGTGGTGAGTGCGAAGCGAATTAAATGAGAAGGCAGTGCAGTTACTAACCCTGCTGGCGATAATCGGCTATCGATAATGGATCATAAATACGCATATATACTACAATATATAGAACATAACGGTGCCGTCGCTCACATTGATGATTTACTGTAATAATAAACATATATACCATATATATATATATATTCTATGTACGTATGTGTAACGAGAACGAAACATTTACTAACCGATGCCAATCGAAAAGGCCGCAAACAAAAATCATAAAACAGCAAAAGAAACTCAAACTGGATGTTTTATTTTAAGGGATTTTGGTTTAAGTTTTATGATGGGGAAATGTAGAATATAATAAATCCAAAAATCGCATAAATACGGTTACAAAAATAGTCATATCATTCTTAATTTTAGTCAGATCCTTAAACGGAATACCTTAATGGATTTGTAGCTTTAGTCCCTACAAACCTGCATCAATATTTCGATTACTATTTTTTTATCGATTTTTTCAAAATTTTTGTGGTGGTACGTACCCCTTGTAAAAATTTAGGTTTCTTATATTCCTCCTGAATCATATCCATATCTTAGCCAATTTTTATGTGATCCTTGCGAGGGATACCGCAAACGAAAAGTGAAGGAATTCCCTATTGATCTGCATCAAAATCTCGATTACAAATTTTTTATCGATTTTTTCAAAATTTTTGTGATGGTACCCCTTGTAAAAATTTGGATTTCCGATATTCTTCCTTATATAATCCATATCTTAGCCAATTTTTATGCGATCCTTGCGAGGGATACCGCAAACGAAAGGTAAAAGAATTCCCTATTAATCTGCATCAAAATTTTGATAACAAATTTTTTATCGATTTTTTCAAATTTTTGTGATGGTACCCCTTATAAAAATGTGGGTTTTTGATATTTCTTCTTGTCCTATCCACATCTTAGCCAATTTTAATGCGATCTCTACGAGGGATAAATGAAAATGAAAGGTGAAGGGATTCCCTATTGATCTGCATTTATGTTTTTTTTTAAAAAAACTTTTTACATTTTTCGGAATTTTTTCTATGGGA
Organism: Drosophila ercepeae; assembly: GCA_018150545.1. Lineage (NCBI taxonomy): Eukaryota > Metazoa > Arthropoda > Insecta > Diptera > Drosophilidae > Drosophila > Drosophila ercepeae. The sequence goes on from JAECWL010000174.1 coordinate 4,054,467, forward strand.
GCCCCTTCAAAAATCGTCGAAATCGTATTTAGTACCAAAATATATCTCCTTGCCAAGGCTATATCTTGGCAAATATTTATCAGATCTTGAAGGAAAATATATAAAACGATTTTTGATTCTCTTCTCTGCGAATCTGCATTGTTATCGATTTTAATCGATTGTTTTCGACGCCTTTTGATAACAATATTTGAGTCCAATCTCTAAGTGGAATATCTTAACCGATTTGTAGCTTTATTGGCCAAGATAAGAGTCCCAACAAATGATCTCCAAAGGATATCCTTATTCCTGTCAGGATAACCCTCCTAACGCCTCAGAAATCCTTCTCAGAGAGGCTTCACTGTATTATTTAGAGCAGTGTGCCTTTTATTTTGGAGCTGTGAGAAAAACGAAGCAGCTGGTGGGTCTGGCACTTGGCTCAGAAACTCGGTGAAAGTCTAGCGTTTAAGTTTTTTGTAAGATGTCGCAACAAAATTCAGTGTAGAAATTCGTAATTCAAAATTTAGTTCGTTACGCACGCACACACACGCAGACAGGCCACAAGACGCACACAGACGACCGCCAAGCAGAGGGCAAGCAGGTCAAAGATTCCAAGCAGTCATCCGTGCCGCGTGCCCCGTGCCCCCCAGCCCCCCCGCTCAGAAAGCAGTCGAAAGCAGTGTGACTTGCACTCCACGTGACAGTAAAAAAAAAATTAACAAAAAAATAACAATCGAAAAATATTTTGCATTTCTGCAACAGCAACCTTTTCAACCTTAGCATTTTGAAACAAGAAACAAAGAGCAAACGAGCATCATGTCGCAGCATCAGCATCCCATTCTCTCCGAGGCAGCTGCTCTACGCTTGTTGAACGGTGTGGTGGCCAGCGGCACTGCCTCGCCCCTCAACGCTGCACCGAGCTCGCCACCCACGCCACCTCCAGCCCCTGTCCAGGTGGAGGCCATGCCCGAGGCCAGTTGCTCCACAGAATTGGGTGGCGGTGGCGGTGGCGCCGGCGCACTGGCCACACCCAACGCCTCAACGGCGGCCATGGAGATAAGTGCGGCAAGACTGCGCATGCTGCCACCACCTGCGCGGCATCCGCTTCAGGAGAGTGTCCACTCGGCTAATCAGTATGGCAACTCGTGCCGCATCTGCCGCTGGAACCGCAGCGACATGGAGATCATCAACTGTCCCTGCAACTGCAAGGGAAGCGTGGTAAGTGGGGCCAGGATACAGGATAGGGGATCACCCCCAAGAGAACTCTACTCACACGGTTTCGGTGTACAATTCTTTTAGGGCTTCATCCACATGAAGTGTCTCAAGCGTTGGATCATGCACCGACGTGACAATCGCTGCGAAGTCTGCAATGCGGTGTTCGACATCTCGGAGGAGCGGGTGAGCCTGAAGCTAATGCTGCGCACCTTCTGCTGTGGCCGCTGCTGTGGCCTGATCGTGAAGCACCTGCTGTTCAGTGCCTCCTTAATGCCCCTGGCCCACATCATCCTGCAGCAGGTGAGAGAAATGTGCCAGCCCCTCCAACCATTCAATCTGATAATACTGCGTAATGTGGTCGAGGCTTACCTGAGATTCATCCACTGTCCACAGGTGCTTCAGTGTATGGATAATCTGAACCAGGGCAGTACCGAGCAGCTGACCGTCCAGGAGGTATTCGTCGCCTCCTGTGCCCTACTCACCTCCAGTGCCCTATTCTTTCACTTCTTCGAGTTCGTAACCACGCGCTGCCTCCTCATCCGGAATATATTGCGCCACTGGTGGATGTTTGGCAGCACCTCTGACTTTGCCCTGGTCGAGATCGAGGACGATTCCATCGATCTGTTCTGATCGCAGCCAGGAACCATTAGCCAGTAGCCAGTAACCATTAGCCATAAGCCAGTAGCCAGGAGGAGTACACATAATCCACATAACCCACAGGGCCAAGCCATTGACGATGCAGTGCCTCAGAGAGCCAAGTGCCAATGCCAACGGACTCCCGCCATCTTACAGCAGATTTTCCCCATGATCCGGCCCTTCAAATTTCGAGTATTCAATAAAAATTTAGATTCCAACCTTCTATAGTGGGATTTTTGTTCTTAAATTAATATAAATATAATATACCTAATATAATAATAATAAGAAAGCTTTATAAAACAGTTTTAGAACTCTTTATTTCATTTACTTTGGTAAAAAACAGTGGGAAGTGATTAGTTACGCAATAAACATAGAAAAACCATAAAACATTGTCTAAAGCTATACTTTTCAATTAATTCATATCAAAAATTGCGGTGGATTATAACTTTATTTCGATATATGGTATATAATTATTTAAGTTTACTCCAACGGACCTAATTCAAACATTGAATCCGAAAACTTTGGCGCCAGCTTTTCACACTTTGCAACACTACGCCTTCTACGCTGAAATATCGATATATTTTTCCTGCCCGGTTCGTTGATTCCCACCCGGTTCGAGGAAAAGCAAGAAACTATTCAGAATTTCCCTCCAAACTTTGTCTAAAATTACCTTAATATTTAAATAAATACAAATCCCCAAAATACAAGAAAATTATGCATTTCTTCAAGCCTTACATGGCGAAGGGCTCTTGCAGTTTAAAAATACACAAAACACTTTATAAATTAAAGTGTAAAGAATATAAAAAGTACATTTTACATAAGAACTGTATTATTTTTATAGCCATGTACTCAGATTTAAAATTCGCGCTTGCACGCAACATGTGTGTGACCTTTGTGTGACCAAAACAGCTACTATCGATATACGTTAGGCTAAGGTAACAAAATATTCCGATATAAATATTTGTTGTGGGGGAAAAATATCGACATTACGATATAAATATTTTCGACATCCCTACCGTAAAATCGACACACGAAGCGAAAAGGGAAAATAATAAAAGTGCCCGAGCCAGCAGCGATTCCGATCCGCAGCAGAACTCCTGGTCACAATCTCGAGCTTCGGCACACGCCCCCCGTAAATTAGATGTATTCGCAACTGTGTAAGTGCCGTTTCGTTCTTTTGATTACCAAAAAAAAAAATTACAAAAAAAAAACGCATAAAACCAAACAAAAGTTATAAAAGGCAAGGCAGAGCAGCACAGCGCAGCGCAAAGCCAAAGCCAAAGCAAACAAGCAACGGGCACGGGCAGCAGCAACAAAGAAAGGAAAACCGAAGAACGGCTCGAAAGAAAGTGAAGTGAAGCCAGAAGTGAAGGAGGAGGCGGAGAGCCAAACCAGAAAACCAGATCGACCGACTTTTTTGTGGCTTTACTTCTTTGCGGACAGGGCGGCCTGTGTTTTGGTTTTCTCTCTCGGCGCTCGCCTCTCGACGACTTGCTTTTGCTTTTTGTTGCGGCACGGCACGGCACGTGTGCGAATCTGTGTGCCTCTTTGTGGATTCCAAACTAACAAAACAAATCGTGCATTCTTTCCTCAACTTTCTTGCAGAGACACCCTGCCCCCATCAGCCCCCTCTCTCATCCCCGAGTAATACACGCAACCAAACCGACGCGGACGCGGACGCGGGAGGAGCATCCACCCACAGAAGCTACAGATTCAATCAGATCGAGAACAGAACCAGATAACCAGAGACAGAACAGCCCAGATCCCACCCAGGTGAGGCACGCAGCCAGAGATCTGCCAAGAAGATGGCTGACCAACAGCTAATGGCGTCGGCGTCGTCGTCGGCCACCGGCAACAGCAACACACCAAAGTTCCTCTACAACCTGGCTTTGGATGCACTCGTCGGTAGTCTGGGCACCACGGTGCCGGCTCTGGAGAGGATCAGCCGTTTGCCGGAGCTGCCCCGCAACATACTCATCGATGTCTATGAAATGGTGAGTCCATCACGTTGTTTCGTTTTCGCCTGTTCTCGGGTGTCCATTTCCTTTTCCTGTCCTGTCACGTGTCCCGGAAAAGCTATTTGGGAATGGGACAGTTTGAAGAGTTCAACCATACATCCTTCTCACTCCCAGGAACGCCCCCGGGAACGAAACGGATGTCAAAAAGTTGTGGTAGTAAGAGATGGTTAGATCTAAGAAATGTGGCAAGAACGAGACGAAGATGCAACTTCCCTTTTTTGGGAAAACCAACTGGTGGTTCCAATTGGAATTGCATTTTGAAAGCTTCTTAGAGTTGGAATTGGGATTTGGGATTGCATCTTTTCGGAAGCTTTTTTTTTAGATGAAAGTCATGAATGGAAGAGCATAACCAGATCCAGATTGAGATCGTTATCATTATGGTAACTCCTTATCGTCGGGTTGGGGATTGTTCAGATTTCGCCACTGGCAATTACCATTTTCTCATACTCATTATCGGAGTCCGGGTTCGGGTGCGGGTCCGGGAGGTGGATGGTGGGTGTGACGATGCCACTTGTCGGTCTGTTTGCTTTTCCGCTTAAATTGTTTGCACCCTGCCAGCCAGCTGGGATTAACCCTAGAATGCCATAGAATGCCTTAGAATGCCTTAGATTGAAATCCCATCCTCAGGAATTTCTTTCCAAGCTTCCCACAGTCCGAGACATTTGTTTATAGATTCCGTATCGCCTTTTGTTTACGATTTATTGATCGCATTCTGGGGTTAAGTTACTGGCGCTCGCTGACGCTGTCGTTTACCCTAAAATACAAGTGAGTTTTCCCTGAATTTCTGGCCAACGACATGCCTTCAGATGGATTACATTTAAGCGAATCACCCCCCACACCCACAGGTGGTTGCATACCAGCCAGTGGTTCCCATTCCCAGATCCCAGTTCCCATTCCCCTACATGGTCAATGGCGATTGTCATAATAAGCCAGCAATTACAGTGTAAATTATAAACAGAAGCGACAATATTGGATGGGGCATGGGGAGCAGAGGCTGTGGTCTAAAAATAGCCAACCAGTCCAGCAACTGGCCGTGGGTTGGTGCCTCCTCCTGTCCTGATTCCTCCTCCTGGTGCCTGCAGACCTTGCTGTGGCGCAGCTGCCGGAGAAGAGCCATTGAACTTGCTGATAATGGCTAAGCAAGTTCCATTGTCCGCTGATTGGATCTTCTCTCTTGTTTACATCTTGCTGGCCCTTCCATCGACCTAAATTATGGATTCTTTTCGAGATTCTGTTATTTATCAAATGGTTTCATTATTTATTAGATGGCACCGCTTGATTCTTTGAAAGACACCCTCTTGGAGGAGCTAACCCGCCTGGAGGTGTTCACCCGTTTGGTCCGCTACACGCCCGCCCGCAGCAAGCTGCTGCGCATCCTGGCCTCTCTGATGGCCAGCAAAAGGATGCTGGCCAACCGCCTGAGCGAGGCCTACATTGCCCGCTACGGCCTGGACATGGAGTTGAATGGCGATCAGGAGGAGGAGGAGCGCAAGGCCGAGGAGATGCTGCAACTGCCATCGGCTGCCAGACAGGACGATCGTGCCAGGGAGCTGCTCCGCGAATATAGCCAGCTAAAGCCCGTCGATGACGAGGCCAGCAGCAGCAACAGTGCCAAGAAGAAAGTACCATTGCAGACCGAACCCAGTGTGATGTCTCCGCCCAACTTGCCGGAGCTGGCTGTTGAGGAACTGCACGCCATCGACATGGGTCTGCGTCTGGGATCGTTCCTCTCGGAGGCCGGCTGGATGCAGGAGAGCATCTCCGTGCTGGCCTGCCTCAATGCAAGACTGAAGCGCCTGCCGCCCCACAAGAACTGGCTCGAGTTCCGTCTCGACTGCCTGCAACGGTAAGTAATCAGAAATAATTGCCAGAATTATGGTTATTAATCGAAAATCGCATATTCCACAGCCTGTTGTATGCCGAATCGGCGCATTGCAACTTTAAGCTGGCACACCGCACCTACGAGGAACTAATCGAACTGAACCGCTTCCTCACCGAGACAGTGCCTGCCCAGCTGGTGGCCCTCACCTACAGCCAGATTTCGGCCATGTACTTTGTCCGTAACGAGTACAACAACAGCCATATGTGGAGCGGTCTGGCCATGCGTGTGCTCAAAGCATCCGCCTCGCCGCGGTAAGTACTTGGGATCCCTTTTTAAAACTCTTAAATCTTGATTCATGGATTTTCTATCGTCCAACAGCATCGCCATCGACGTACTCCGCCAGGCGGCCAAGGCCTGTGTGGTTAAGCGGGACTTTGCCCGGGCCAATCTGCTCATCTGCCAGGCGGTGCGTCGTGCTCGGTAAGAGATCATCATCGCTTTGCCTCGCTCTTTTTCGTTGATGTTTTTGTTTACTTTCTATAATCATATTCATTTATTCATTAATTTTAAAGTTAAAAATCTAAAAAAGAAGCTTATTTAACGCTTAATCATTGACAATGTCTAGCCCTTCCATAGACTGAATATTTTGTTGTCTTAATCCTCATTATTAACCCAATCTTGCGCTCCTGTTTTGCAGCCAACACTTTGGAAGCAATCATCAGAAGTACGGCGATGCCCTGCTGGACTATGGCTTCTTTCTGCTCAACGTGGACTCGGTTTTCCAATCGGTGAATGTCTACAAGGAAGCCTTGGCTGTGCGTCGCGGCATCTTTGGCAACATGAACTTCCATGTGGCCATTGCCCACGAGGACCTGTCCTATGCCTACTATGTGCATGAGTATAGCACCGGCGACTTCAGCTGTGCCCAGGATCATGTGGACAAGGCGGTGACCATTTTAAAGAATTTAGTGCCGAGCAATCATCTCATGCTGGCCTCGGCTAAGCGCGTCAAGGCTCTGCTGCTGGAGGAAATTGCCCTGGACAAGATGGCCGATGGCATGGACGAAGAGGACCTGCTGCTGCAGTCCGAGCAGCTGCACAATTTCGCGCTGCTACTCTCGCTGGAGGTCTTTGGCGAGGTGAACGTACAAACGGCCAAGCATTATGGCAACCTGGGGCGGCTGTATCAGACAATGAATCGCTTTGAAGAGGCAGAGCGTATGCATCAGAAGGCCATCAAGATCAAGACGGATCTGCTCGGTGCCTTCGACTATGAGGTGGGCCTGTCCATTGGTCATCTCGCCTCGTTGTATAACTACCAGATGAAGAAGTATCGTGATGCAGAGAAGCTGTATCTGCGCAGCATCGATATAAGTACGAGTTTATATTCTTTTTTATTTCTTTTGTTTAATAGTTATTGTTTTTTTAAGGCTTGCGCTTGTTTGGACATTCGTATTCAGGCCTGGAGTATGATTACCTGGGTCTGTGTCACGTCTACGAGACTCTGCATGACTTTGAAAAGTATTTAAAGTACGCGCATACTCTGGAGAACTGGCAGATCCTGCGCGGCCAGAATATTACTCTAAATGTAAGTTTATTTTTGGTATTTTTGAATTTCCAAATCATTAGTTCTGTTCGATTTGTAGAAGTCAAGCTATCCAGCCATCGAGGAGGACTACACCATCGAGGAGGTGAAGAGCAAGTTCTTCACTATGACCGATCCCAACACCTCGACCAGCGGCCCACCGCAGCTGGACTTTAACTGAGCAGGGGCCTTGGTAGCGGCAGGAGCACAGGCACCAGCACCCGCACCCGCACCACAATCACATCCACAACCAGAACCAGAACCACAACCAGAACCAGAAGACACTGAACCTACACCTGATACTGAACCTGAACCCGAATCGGAGTCAATGGATTCTGATTTGGATTCGGAAAGCACAAACCAGATGAGAAACTACAACAGAAACAGTCAAAGAAAGAGTAACGGAAGCGGAAACGAAAGCGGAAGCGGAGGCGGTGGCGGCATCTGCAGTTTGTCGTAAATAAGATTTACATAAGTTAGTCGTGTTGATTTAGTAAGAAGATGAGTGTAGAAAGGAAAGCAAGGAAGTTATTAGATCAAAGCAGAAAGTATGGAGAATGTGTAAGAGGTGAAGGACTAGAAATGGAAGAGACGCAGCCATGTCAACAGCTGCTGCAGACACAGAAACAAACAAAAATTCCCCCATGATGTATATGTATCCTTCCCCCTTGCCTTTCTCTAGATATATATATATATATATATATGTGTAATGTGTATAAGGATGTATGTAGTTGGTAGTGCGGTCGCGGTCGTGCCTGTTCCGTTTGATCTAGAGTTTTTTCATTTGTCATTTCCATTGAATAAGTCCCCAAAAACAAAAACCATTGTAAACCCATGTATTTAAATCGTGGAGTGGAGCTAGTGCTCCAGTCGTGTACCAATCACCACCACCAGAAGTGTAGCGTCATCGAATACGTCCAATAACCCCAGCAGATCCTGGAGTTGTTCCCACCATAAGCAAAAACAAAAACTTTTAAGAAACTTTAAAACAAGAAAACAGAAAACTTAACAAATCTACTCCCAATAATTTCATTTAGGCTAGGATGCAAGTAAATATGTATATTTTTTGTATAACTTCGTAGAATAGAAGTATTTTTTTCGAGCTTTGGTTGAGTAGAATCTCTTAAACACTTACTTACTTATTCTTATTATTTTAACGTATTTGGCGAATGTACAAAAATGTTCATTGTTTTCCCCAATTACTAATCGATTCCTCAACAAGTTTTTTCCTAATTCTACTTTTTTAAAAGAAGAAAAAAGTATATCTTAAAATTTAGAAGATGATAAAGAAGTAAAGATGATAGGGCTACGCAAAAAATGGAGAAGATTAATATTTGTGTAGCTATTAATGTGATCCAGTTGATAAACCAAGAAGTAAAATTATTTGCTGTAGCTAAAATATTTGTTTGTTTTTTAAGTTGTTTCCCCAATCCATATCCCTATCCCTATCCACATCCCACATCCCATATCCAGATCCTATCCCCCAGCCGCATCCGCACGGATCACTCGTTGATTGTTAGACCATTTGTAGCACAATTTTTGAGTTGTACAGAACGAGAATGTATAGTATATATAATCGTATGCTAGCATTAGATATATGCCTATATATCCGATACATTCACTTGCAACATAAGTATTGTCGCAATTAAATAATACAAATATAAACCTGGAGCATCAAAATATTTGGCGATGGATCCATCCGATGGAAAGTGTACATAACTCGTTGAAATATTGCTGCTTCCAGTTTAACAAAAAGGTTTATTATAATATATATAAAAGTAAATATAAATATAAATAAAAATAAAACTAAATACCTATAAAGTACGGACAATTTATGCCATTAACTTTTGGTACGTAGGGCGACAAAGTCTACTTATGAACAACATCGTAGTTGCAAAACCCAATTTTTGGCATTACTTAGTAATATTTTAAGTGCAACGTCGTAAATCTCAAAATAAAATACCTGCAATAAAAACATAAACATAAACTCCGTTTTTTGCATTGAAAAATTCGAATTTGGCGCCCTGGAGTAGCGAGCAACCGCCCTATGTCTTATAATTCGCAAGCAGTTCTGACTCGGATTCCCTATAAATAGAAGGTCGCTGCAGGGGAAATGCCTTTTAAAATCCAGTTTAGCTCAGCCATTTTCCAACCGATTTGGACGGGAGACATCTTAAACGAATCATTGAAGCCGCTATAAGCGATTGGTGCAAAAAAAAATCAAAGAATCAATGAAAAAATTTTTTTTGGGAAATCACAAAATATTTTTGCATCAATCGCTTATATCGGCTTCAATGATTCGTTTAAGACGTCTCCCGTCCAAATCGGTTGGAAAATGGCTGAGCTAAACTGGATTTTAAAAGCCACTTCCCCTGCAGCGACCTTCTATTTATAGGAAGTCCGAGTCAGAACTGCTTGCGAATTATAACAACCAGGGCGATGGTGCGCCACTCAAAGGCGCCAAATTCAAAAATATCGACTATTTTACGTCGGATCTTGGCCGGATACGGCTTAAACGATGCGGAAAAATAATGGCCATCGATGACCATATTCTCCCGACGCATAAAACGCATAGAACATCAATTTTACAACATTATTTCAGTTTTTATTCAATATAAATTGCAAAATTTTACAATAATATACAATATATTAAATTATATAATAGCAGGAATGCAGATCGTGATGTTTTCCTTGCACAGAAGGATAGTCGAAGAGGAGCAACTGAAGATCCGATCCAATAGGCGACCATTACACGGCGATTAGGCGTATTCCGTAGTCCGTAGAGGAGTTTCAGGTACTACCAGAGGTGAGCCGTATCCAATAGGACCTCGTAGGTCCCGCGACACCTGAGAGAAATAAAAACCATTAGAGAATGAAAGCAATATTGGCTTTTCTTTCAAGGATATTGACTTACGTAAGAACGGAAGTAGCTTGAAGAACATCCTTATAGCCGCGCAGACTCAGGAATCCTTTCCAGGGGTAAATCAGGGGCAGGCACGACACCTCATGTTGACATCCATGGAAAAAGTCCTGTAGATACAAAAGTACATGGTTAGTAAAGGGAATTCTGACCAAAAAGCCGTATTTTCATACTTTAGATCGCATATTTTGGCCATTTCTCAACCGAAATGGAAACAAAGTACCATTCCTGAATCAGGCCTTCAAGATCTTCCGATCTGTATCAAAAGATTTGTAAAATCGAACAAAAAAAATTTCGACACTTTTTTAAAAAAAATCATGATGGTACCCCTTTCCAAAATCGCAAAAAATCGATCGAAATTTTGTTGTTCTATTTTCCAGATCTTTTGATGCAGATCGACGGAAAATGAAGTTCTGATTGCAAAATGGTATAACATTCCAGAATCTGATGAGAAATGGCCAAAATATTCATAAAAAACGGACGAAAAACCGAAAAATTTACAGAAAGCAGATTCAGCAGCATTAGATCAGTACCTAAAGCAACCGATCAGCACCAGAAGCACCTCTGGCAGAACCTAGCATCACTGGAACCGCAGGGCAGCACCTGGATCAGTTGTATCAGCACCTAGAGCATCGGAGCGGCACCAGAGCACCTTCTGCAGCACCTGGAGCAGCCGTAGGAGATCCTGGAGCACCTGTATCAGCACCTGGAGCTTTTGGAGCGTCAGACCAGCACCTGGAGCACCGTATTTTGTATTTAATTTCCTATATTTTAAGCATTTTCCTATGTAAATACATGTATCTGTATTTGTAAGCTCGTTTAATTGAAAATAAAGCACACTGTTTACACCAATTTTCCGAGTTTTTCTTAATTTTCTAGGTTTTTTTCCTTTTTTGAGGTTTTCCCCGAATTTTCCCGACTTTTCCACGTTTCCGAGGTTTTCCGAATTTTCCTGAGTTTTCCCGAATTTTCCTGAATTTTCCTGAATTTTCCAGAATTTTCCTGGTTTTTTTAAATTTTTCTGCATTTTCAGATTTTTAAAAATTCAAAAATCGCCCTCCGCCACTTCTGAAGTACCAGGCGAACAGAAATCAGCAGAAGGTAGATGCCAAAATTAAAATGTTGCATACTTTTGAGCGGGAATCTTTAAAAGTTGGCGGGATTCCGTTAATTTTCAAATTTGAATTTGAATAAAATACCAAAAAAATTTTAACGGAAAAATACCAGATTAAAATTTTTTTTGGTATTTTTCCGTTACATTTTTTGGTATTTTTCCGTTAAAATTTTTTTGGTATTTTATTCAAATTCAAATTTGAAAATTAACGGATTCCCGCCAACTTTTAAAGATTCCCGCTCAAAAGTATGCAACATTTTAATTTTGGCATCTACCTTCTGCTGATTTCTGTTCGCCTGGTACTTCAGAAGTGGCGGAGGGCGATTTTTGAATTTTTAAAAATCTGAAAATGCAGAAAAATTTGAAAAAACCAGGAAAATTCTGGAAAATTTAGGAAAACTCGGGAAAATTCGGAAAACCTCGGAAACGTGGAAAAGTCGGGAAAATTCGGGGAAAACCTCAAAAAAGGAAAAAAACCTAGAAAATTAAGAAAAACTCGGAAAATTGGTGTAAACAGTGTGCTTTATTTTCAATTAAACGAGCTTACAAATACAGATACATGTATTTACATAGGAAAATGCTTAAAATATAGGAAATTAAATACAAAATACGGTGCTCCAGGTGCTGGTCTGACGCTCCAAAAGCTCCAGGTGCTGATACAGGTGCTCCAGGATCTCCTACGGCTGCTCCAGGTGCTGCAGAAGGTGCCTCTGGTGCCGCTCCGATGCTCTAGGTGCTAAGACAACTGATCCAGGTATGGTCCTGCGGTTCCAGTGCTGCTAGGTGTGCAGATTTACGGAGAACGAAGTTCTGATTTCAGAATGGTATTCCATTCCAAAATCGGTTCAGAAATGGTCAAAATATTCATAAAAAAAGTGGAAGAAAAGCGGCAAAATCGCGCTGAGTCGATTTTTGCAAAAAAATCATGATGGTACCCCTTTCAAAAAATTCAGAAAAAATGGGTCGAAAATTTTTTTGTTCCATTTTCCAAAACTTTGAATGCAGATTTACGGAGAACGAAGTTCTGATTTCAAAATGGTATTCCATTCCAAAATCGGTTCAGAAATGGTCAAAATATTCATAAAAAAGTGGAAGAAAAGCGTCAAAATCGCGCTGAGTCGATTTTTGCAAAAAATCATGATGGTACCCCTTTCAAAAAATTCAGAAAAAATGGGTCGAAAATTTTTTTGTTCCATTTTCCAAAACTTTGAATGCAGATTTACGGAGAACGAAGTTCTGATTTCAGAATGGTATTCCATTCCAAAATCGGTTCAGAAATGGTCAAAATATTCATAAAAAAAAGTGGAAGAAAAGCGGCAAAATCGCGCTGAGTCGATTTTTGCAAAATATCATGATGGTACCCCTTTCAAAAAATTCAGAAAAAATGGGTCGAAAATTTTTTTGTTCCATTTTCCAAAACTTTGAATGCAGATTTACGGAGAACGAAGTTCTGATTTCAGAATGGTATTCCATTCCAAAATCGGTTCAGAAATGGTCAAAATATTCATAAAAAAGTGGAAGAAAAGCGGCAAAATCGCGCTGAGTCGATTTTTGCAAAATATCATGATGGTACCCCTTTCAAAAAATTCAGAAAAAATGGGTCGAAAATTTTTTTGTTCCATTTTCCAAAACTTTGAATGCAGATTTACGGAGAACGAAGTTCTGATTTCAGAATGGTATTCCATTCCAAAATCGGTTCAGAAATGGTCAAAATATTCATAAAAAAGTGGAAGAAAAGCGTCAAAATCGCGCTGAGTCGATTTTTGCAAAAAATCATGATGGTATCTGATGATCCCTTTCAAAAAATTCAGAAAAAATGGGTCGAAAATTTTTTTGTTCCATTTTCCAAAACTTTGAATGCAGATTTACGGAGAACGAAGTTCTGATTTCAGAATGGTATTCCATTCCAAAATCGGTTCAGAAATGGTCAAAATATTCATAAAAAAAGTGGAAGAAAAGCGGCAAAATCGCGCTGAGTCGATTTTTGCAAAATATCATGATGGTACCCCTTTCAAAAAATTCAGAAAAAATGGGTCGAAAATTTTTTTGTTCCATTTTCCAAAACTTTGAATGCAGATTTACGGAGAACGAAGTTCTGATTTCAGAATGGTATTCCATTCCAAAATCGGTTCAGAAATGGTCAAAATATTCATAAAAAAGTGGAAGAAAAGCGTCAAAATCGCGCTGAGTCGATTTTTGCAAAAAAATCATGATGGTATCTGATGATCCCTTTCAAAAAATTCAGAAAAAATGGGTCGAAAATTTTTTTGTTCCATTTTCCAAAACTTTGAATGCAGATTTACGGAGAACGAAGTTCTGATTTCAGAATGGTATTCCATTCCAAAATCGGTTCAGAAATGGTCAAAATATTCATAAAAAAAGTGGAAGAAAAGCGGCAAAATCGCGCTGAGTCGATTTTTGCAAAATATCATGATGGTACCCCTTTCAAAAAATTCAGAAAAAATGGGTCGAAAATTTTTTTGTTCCATTTTCCAAAACTTTGAATGCAGATTTACGGAGAACGAAGTTCTGATTTCAGAATGGTATTCCATTCCAAAATCGGTTCAGAAATGGTCAAAATATTCATAAAAAAAGTGGAAGAAAAGCGGCAAAATCGCGCTGAGTCGATTTTTGCAAAATATCATGATGGTACCCCTTTCAAAAAATTCAGAAAAAATGGGTCGAAAATGCAGATTTACGGAGAACGAAGTTCTGATTTCAGAATGGTATTCCATTCCAAAATCGGTTCAGAAATGGTCAAAATATTCATAAAAAAGTGGAAGAAAAGCGTCAAAATCGCGCTGAGTCGATTTTTGCAAAAAATCATGATGGTACCCCTTTCAAAAAATTCAGAAAAAATGGGTCGAAAATTTTTTTGTTCCATTTTCCAAAACTTTGAATGCAGATTTACGGAGAACGAAGTTCTGATTTCAGAATGGTATTCCATTCCAAAATCGGTTCAGAAATGGTCAAAATATTCATAAAAAGTGGAAGAAAAGCGGCAAAATCGCGCTGAGTCGATTTTTGCAAAATATCATGATGGTATCTGATGATCCCTTTCAAAAAATTCAGAATGGTATTCCATTCCAAAATCGGTTCAGAAATGGTCAAAATATTCATAAAAAAAGTGGAAGAAAAGCGGCAAAATCGCGCTGAGTCGATTTTTGCAAAATATCATGATGGTACCCCTTTCAAAAAATTCAGAAAAAATGGGTCGAAAATTTTTTTGTTCCATTTTCCAAAACTTTGAATGCAGATTTACGGAGAACGAAGTTCTGATTTCAGAATGGTATTCCATTCCAAAATCGGTTCAGAAATGGTCAAAATATTCATAAAAAAAGTGGAAGAAAAGCGGCAAAATCGCGCTGAGTCGATTTTTGCAAAATATCATGATGGTACCCCTTTCAAAAAATTCAGAAAAAATGGGTCGAAAATGCAGATTTACGGAGAACGAAGTTCTGATTTCAGAATGGTATTCCATTCCAAAATCGGTTCAGAAATGGTCAAAATATTCATAAAAAAGTGGAAGAAAAGCGTCAAAATCGCGCTGAGTCGATTTTTGCAAAAAATCATGATGGTACCCCTTTCAAAAAATTCAGAAAAAATGGGTCGAAAATTTTTTTGTTCCATTTTCCAAAACTTTGAATGCAGATTTACGGAGAACAAAGTTCTGATTTCAGAATGGTATTCCATTCCAAAATCGGTTCAGAAATGGTCAAAATATTCATAAAAAAGTGGAAGAAAAGCGGCAAAATCGCGCTGAGTCGATTTTTGCAAAATATCATGATGGTACCCCTTTCAAAAAATTCAGAAAAAATGGGTCGAAAATTTTTTTGTTCCATTTTCCAAAACTTTGAATGCAGATTTACGGAGAACGAAGTTCTGATTTCAGAATGGTATTCCATTCCAAAATCGGTTCAGAAATGGTCAAAATATTCATAAAAAAAGTGGAAGAAAAGCGGCAAAATCGCGCTGAGTCGATTTTTGCAAAATATCATGATGGTACCCCTTTCAAAAAATTCAGAAAAAATGGGTCGAAAATGCAGATTTACGGAGAACGAAGTTCTGATTTCAGAATGGTATTCCATTCCAAAATCGGTTCAGAAATGGTCAAAATATTCATAAAAAAGTGGAAGAAAAGCGGCAAAATCGCGCTGAGTCGATTTTTGCAAAATATCATGATGGTACCCCTTTCAAAAAATTCAGAAAAAATGGGTCGAAAATGCAGATTTACGGAGAACGAAGTTCTGATTTCAGAATGGTATTCCATTCCAAAATCGGTTCAGAAATGGTCAAAATATTCATAAAAAAGTGGAAGAAAAGCGGCAAAATCGCGCTGAGTCGATTTTTGCAAAATATCATGATGGTACCCCTTTCAAAAAATTCAGAAAAAATGGGTCGAAAATTTTTTTGTTCCATTTTCCAAAACTTTGAATGCAGATTTACGGAGAACGAAGTTCTGATTTCAGAATGGTATTCCATTCCAAAATCGGTTCAGAAATGGTCAAAATATTCATAAAAAAGTGGAAGAAAAGCGGCAAAATCGCGCTGAGTCGATTTTTGCAAAATATCATGATGGTACCCCTTTCAAAAAATTCAGAAAAAATGGGTCGAAAATTTTTTTGTTCCATTTTCCAAAACTTTGAATGCAGATTTACGGAGAACGAAGTTCTGATTTCAGAATGGTATTCCATTCCAAAATCGGTTCAGAAATGGTCAAAATATTCATAAAAAGTGGAAGAAAAGCGTCAAAATCGCGCTGAGTCGATTTTTGCAAAAAAATCATGATGGTATCATGATGATCCCTTTCAAAAAATTCAGAAAAAATGGGTCGAAAATTTTTTTGTTCCATTTTCCAAAACTTTGAATGCAGATTTACGGAGAACGAAGTTCTGATTTCAGAATGGTATTCCATTCCAAAATCGGTTCAGAAATGGTCAAAATATTCATAAAAAAGTGGAAGAAAAGCGGCAAAATCGCGCTGAGTCGATTTTTGCAAAATATCATGATGGTACCCCTTTCAAAAAATTCAAAAAAAATGGGTCGAAAATTTTTTTGTTCCATTTTCCAAAACTTTGAATGCAGATTTACGGAGAACGAAGTTCTGATTTCAGAATGGTATTCCATTCCAAAATCGGTTCAGAAATGGTCAAAATATTCATAAAAAAGTGGAAGAAAAGCGGCAAAATCGCGCTGAGTCGATTTTTGCAAAATATCATGATGGTACCCCTTTCAAAAAATTCAAAAAAATGGGTCGAAAATTTTTTTGTTCCATTTTCCAAAACTTTGAATGCAGATTTACGGAGAACGAAGTTCTGATTTCAGAATGGTATTCCATTCCAAAATCGGTTCAGAAATGGTCAAAATATTCATAAAAAAAGTGGAAGAAAAGCGTCAAAATCGCGCTGAGTCGATTTTTGCAAAAAATCATGATGGTACCCCTTTCAAAAAATTCAGAAAAAATGGGTCGAAAATTTTTTTGTTCCATTTTCCAAAACTTTGAATGCAGAGTTACGGAGAACGAAGTTCTGATTTCAGAATGGTATTCCATTCGTAAATCGCTTCAAAAATGCATTAAAATGTTAAAAAAATATAGAAAAAAATGGCATATGTAATGTTGGGTTTACTCTTAAAGGCGTTTACTCTTATTAACTTACTTGACAATGGCCTGTTACCGGCTTGGATCGCATCCTCTGAGCAGTCCATGTGGAGGCGCCAGCCTCACGTCTTTAAGATGAGTATCCTCTCGATGGTATAGCCACGGACCTGAGGATACAGTTACAGAATTAGTTATCCAACTTAACATGCTTATAATAACTATTTATTCACTTAAAATATGCATATTTACGGTTTATTTCGCCAAGATCACCTCCGGCCAGCGATCAGCTGTTGCCATTTCGACCTCGTTGTCCCCACCGCATACTTTTGCGGACATTGATTGCTGAGGTTCCTTTCCGTGGGTCTTATCCAGACTCGGGGTAAGCTTTAGGCTCTCCTATTGTCTAGTCGTGTTCAATTTCCAGATCTATTCCAGTTTAAATTTAGAAAAACAACACATTTTATTGTGCCAATTAGATTTAGAGTGACCAGTTATAGGCATTGATACAAATACCTCGACTGTTTAAGTTTATCGATAGTAGCCGATAGTTGGCGTTTTTCAACACTCCAGTTTTTGCAGCATTAAGCTTTTGTTTGTCAGCACAAATTCAAAACAAGTTAAGCCATTTCGATCATAAATCTGTTTAGAAATATGAATAGAAATAAAGGAATAAACAATTTAGCATTATACGCAATTATTGTACTATTGGGAAAGGTTGTTTTTCACTGATTTTTGTATAAAAGCTTTCGGTGCAAAGTTACGTTAAAGGGAATCTTTGAAATATTTAACAGATTCATTCAATATGAAATTTTTCCGGCCTAAAGCCTTGATTGTTTGCAAAATGCCAGACCTATTATTAAATAAACTATTACAAATCTATTTAAACTTTTGAGCAAAAGATCGATAGTCAAAGGAACCAGTTGAGCCAGAAGAACTGGAAGAGAACTTAAAATTGAACTGGTGGAGCCACTGGAATTATCGGAGCCATCCTTCCAAATGCGGAACCAGTGGATCCTGCTGGGATAATTGGCGGCTTTTTTACGTGACATTTCGTCTCCGTTAAAAGGCAAAGATGGAGAACGCGCTCTTTACCAACGTTAAAAAGCTCTACGACCACCAGCTCTACGAGTGTGTAATCCCAGTGGTATGATCTATTGTCATGATCGTTTAAGATCGACTTATTAAGGATTTTGCAAATATTTCCCCCAGGCAAGCCTCTTGACGACATTGCTGCAAAACGATCGCAATGTGGCCACCCTGGAGATGGAGTACCAGGTGCAGCTTTACCTGGCCACCTCGCACTACAAGGAGCGAAACTTTCGCATAGCTGCCAAGCTGCTGGACGATGTGGTGCAGCAGAGACGCACCATGATCCGTTATAAGAGCGCCTGTCTGCAGGCCATCGAGAGTGCCTATGCCCAGTTTGCGGATGTGGAGTTGCGCCGCCGCCTCGCCGAATGCCACAGGGAGATCGGGCAAGTACATCAGGCCATTTCCACGATCACTGCCATTCCGGTTAAGTCCAGGACGCCAAGAATCAACCTGTTGCTGGCGCGGCTGCAGCATCGTGCCCAAGGGGCAAGGCCCATACCGGGTTGCTATTCAGGATTAGGCTGTCGCAACAAAAGAGAGGCCATCCTGGCGTACAAGGATTTCGTACGCGATTGTCCCATGGCCTTGCAGGGCATAGAAGCTCTCCTGGAGTTGGGTGTGGATGGCAATGAGGTTAACTCCCTGGTCATGAGCGGTAAGGTCTATGGCTTTACATTGTAAGGGGCTTGAAAACTAGAAAATCTTCCCTAGCTGATCCAACTCCCAACAACATCGAATGGCTAAGCAACTGGATCAAGGCTCTGGCCCAAATGTACGACTGCAAGCACCTGGAAGCGGCTCGCACCTTCCAGGCCCTAAATGACACAACTCACCTGCGACGGAACGAATACCTTTTGGTTTCCGTTGGAAAGTGTTATTATTACCACGGCAGCCTCTCCCAGGCGGCGCACTATCTGTCCACGGCGGTGGCCGGCAGTCCGAATAATCTGGAAGCCATTGGCCTGCTCTCCGTGGTCTATGACATGGGAAAAATGGATGGAGCCGAGCGGGAACGGGAGCGTCTTTATGTCCAAGTGACCACGGAGAAGGAACTCACCGCTGGCCATTGGTTTGTCCATGCCCAGCAGATGCATTCGACTGGCAAGTACGAGCGCGGCTTGGGCTTTACACAACGCTGTTTGGATCTGCAACCATATCACGTGGAGGCATTGCTGCTACGCGGACGGACGCTGTCCTCGCTGGAGCGCTGCAACGAGGCGGTGGAAGTGTTTCGTGTGGCCCAAGTAATAGCTCCATATCGGTTCGAGGTCTACAAGGGTCTGTTCCATTGCTATGTGAGTCTGCGGAGGATTCGTGAGGCGGAGGCCATGTGCACGTGGACTATTCGAAGCTTCCGCACCTCGCCAAGAAGCTATACGGTGGGTGGTACCTATTTTTTTACCTAATTATGTTACTAAGCTTTCTTTTTAGATGCTGGGTCGCACTCTGTTCCATTTCTCGAATAAAACCGCCAAGCATAGTGCTCGGCGCTTTGCCGAAAAGGCTCTGGAAATCGATCCCAACTATACGCCGGGAGTGGCCCTTCTGGCGGAGATCTTTCAGTTTGAAGGCGCCACCAAATCCGCCATCAAGCTGCTGGAAACGCATCTGGATCGTTCTCCGCGCGCCAATCTCTTCAGCATTCTCGGTGATATAATGCGCTCTGAAAAGGAGTATGTCAAGGCCTTGGAGTATTATTATCTAGCATTGGGGTAAGAGCTTTTTTTTACCTAATAGTTTGTCCTTTATTTATGTTGTTTCTATGCCAGGTTGGACTCCAAATATAAACAAGCCTTGCGGGGAATTAGCGCCCTGAAGAGCTCTGGTATTACCGATGGCTCATCCGGCAGCGACAATCGTTCCGCTTCCAGTTCAAGCAACGCGGATAACGCCCAGTCCAGCGCCGCAATGGCCACACCCTGCGGCACTCCGAATCCCGAGTGGAGCAACACCGATGACATTCCTCAGAATCTCCAGGATCCGGCCTCTTCGCCGGCATACAGTCAGACTGGCGATGGCGCTGGAGATGGAGATGGCCTTGGAGATGGCCTTGACCTTGAACTTGGCGATGGCCTTGGCCTTGCCCTAGCGAATACCTTTCCCGAAGGCGATGTTGAAGACTCCGAGCCCATTGCGGATGCCTTGTGGCACGATGTGGATGCCGATATGCTCAACTGAGATCATCTATTACGTTCCTTATTTATTGTGAAGTCGTTAATGTGCCAGTTAGATGTAAAAGTTAGAATAATTGTCTTTCCTTTTGCAAGTTTGTGATCGCTAAGAAACGGAGAAAAAATGTATTAGTTAAATAAGTTATGTTTTTTTTATAGAAAATTGTTCAATCGTAAATCATAAATAGGAAAATATTAAAAATATATGTTAAATTAGGATAAGTGTAAGGTTTATTGAAAGTAAAGGTTTATTTAATAAATAAGATATAGATAGAAAATAAACGAATTAAAAGGTTTTTATAATAAAATCAATGTATTTTATCTTTAATATATGGAATATATAATAAAAACATACTGAAAACTAACAGAAGTCCATAAAAATGTTTAAAATTCTGGCGCCAAGGATTAGTGTTGGTAATAATAAGAAAAATATGGGCTAGTGTTGGAAATGACTTGTCGGATTGAATTGAAAAACCTCTCCTTTAATCTTTAACCCATAGATAGGTTTGATCTGTCTTGTCAGATTAGGGTGTGTTCCCATGATTTAAGGGACTTTTTAACATCTTAGAATAAAGTTTAGGGAGCACTTAGTATTTGGGCTTTTTTTTAGTGGGTTTCATGGCTACCCTGGCTACTTTGGAGGCAAATCCGACTCAACATCTGGCAACACTGGCCGCACCGAAGGTGGTTTAGTCTGGTGTCGCCGTTTGTTTTCAACTTGTTGTTTATCAATCGCGAACCGCGTTGCATGTGGTCCGTTCCGTAGCAACTCGATTCGAATCGTTTTCGTTTCTATTGCCCGCGGCATTTTGTTACTATTTTTTTTTAGTTTTTCCGTTGTTTTTTTAAAGAGAATTAAATTTAAAAAATCAAATTAAACGAAAAGTGCGAAAAAATAACTCAAAAGCAGTTTCGAACATCAAGCGAATTTTTTGAATTGGAAATAAACGAAACAAAAAGAGCGGGCAGCCCGCGTAATGTGCAAAGTGTTTAAATAATCAAACAATATACCCGCAATATTGATGTTAATTAATCTGATATGATTTGATTCGATTTCCATTCGACTCCAATTCCAAAACCATTTTTCCCACAATTCTTAATTTTGTGTCGTGTGTAAAAATAAACGAAGTAATTTTAATTTAAAAATTTGCATTCAAAATACGAATTCTTACAAAAAAAGGTTGGTTTTTGAAATCTAAAATCTGAATTCCTTCCTTGGTCTGTTGCGATACCCTATTTCTTGATATTGTAGTATTTTCTAGATTCTATATTTTTTTTAATTTAATTTCTGTTTGGTCTAGTTTTATTTTTTATCGCCCCATTATTCACTTCTGGCCCGACTAACGGCTCACTTAATCGGGCTGTGTGTTTATCAGCGGAATTATAAAGCATACGGAGAGGGTTACACATGTTTGGACCGATTGTGTTTGGGTTTTGTATTATATATATTCTTCCATACTTGCTGCTGGTTGCCGCGATAAAGCAAAACAGTGCAGATCGTTGAAATATGTTTTTTTTCGTCTTAATAGCATAAAAAATTATGAAATGATATGCCCTATCGATGGGGTTTTTCTTGGTAAAAAATCGGAACATTGTAACAAGTACACGCACTTGTTGATTGCTGCTGCAAGTTGTATTTTTTGTTGCAACTTTTGGGTTGCAATTTTCATTGCAAGTTCATTTGGCGATTTCCTAGAACGACACAATCCACAACCCGACAATCCATGCAGATTTGTCATGTCAACAAAAGAATATGTCCAAAGTTCCCTTGGCTTTGTTTGCTTATTTTTTTCTTTGCTTTTTTATGCGTTTTTTTTACCATCATAAGTTCGGGGTTCCGGGAAGTCGATGAAGCTGATGAAGCCGATGAATAATATTAAAATCTGCTGCCGCTGCTGCTGCTGTCGCTGCTGCTGCAGACCATAAATTTATTTACTCACACATATCACTCTCGCTACGACATCCTCTACCGCCTCCCCCCAAAAAACTGATCAAAATAATTCCCTCTCGAAATCGCTCATACGCCCCCGTTGCCCCCTACTTGAGCCGATTTTGTGTTTGCTAATTAAAAGCAATAAGCCAGAACGATGACAGGACGCATAACACAGTTTGGGTTAATGCAATAGGACCTCTCTATTCGAAATGGTAGAAAAAATATACAGGAATATATGTTTATTCTTTAACAAACTATAAAAGTTTCATCTCTTCAAGAAATAATCTTTAAAATATATATTTTTATTAAAGAATATTTTCTAAAAACCAAAAACAAAGCTTGTATTTAATGATTGTTTCGAGCTTTACAGAGTTTTTCAATCAAAGATGTTGATAAAATAATAAAACATTGATTAAATCAAACAAATATTAAACTAACAGAATATAGAAAATGTGGGGGGATATTTATTAGAAATAGTAGAAATATTAGAAATATTCAACTACCAGGAGACAAAAAAAAAGTGAGAAATGATTTATTAGAAAATGCTTCTCTGGTCATGTCCTTGTTTAGTTTACTTTTGAGTTTTTAAAATCAAAAAATTTAGGAAAAAGTACAACAAAATGTATCTTTCTTCTATATATTTACTATATTAGTTTTCTATATATTTCCTATATATTTTCTGTATATATTTCTATATATTTCCTATTTATTTTCTGTATAATTTCTGTATATACTTCTCTATATTTTCTCTATATTTTTCATAAATTTATTATTAAATTATAACAAAGTCAAGGAGCTTTTAGGTATATTTTCCCAAAAATAAAAGTTTTATATTTTTCCAAAAAAGTATCCTTAAAATGTTACCCCAAGCTATAAGCTGCATTTGTGTGAGAATTTGTGTGTGAGGGGAAGTGCCTGGGTATGTGTGTCAACAAACAGTAAATCTACAGCTGTTTACGCCTGTTGGACGCCCCGCAACAACAACAACAAACATAAAGAAGAGAGCAGAGATCCTGCGGAAGGAGTCCTGCAGAAGTCCTGCAGCCCAGGACGTGCCAGAGAGAAAGAGAGAGAGCAGATAGCTCTCTGCTGTGCAAGAGACAGAGAAGGGCTTTGAGGTTTTTCGAAAATTTCAAAGAAATCTCGAAGAAAAACGAAAACTGATAAGAAAATCACTCGACTGTGTATATTTTCTATATATTTATGTACAGAATTATGTACACATGGTTGTGTGTGACGAATTGGCTGATAAATACATTTGCCTGTCGCTGTGGGAATCGGGGAATCGGAGAATCGAGAAGCGAGAGTTGAGAATCGAGAACCGGGCTGGGCCCTCCATATGGTTCCTTCTCGGTTTTGCCCAACGCAACGCATGCGCCACCCCACCCACTAGCCCTCCGACCTACGACCCTGCCCCGCCCCGCCTCCTTCTCCTTGTCCCTTTATGGTTTACAATAATTTCCAGCCTGCGACAGCGAAATCAATGCACAGTGGGCCCTGCCCAGAGCGATCCCCCACTGTTTCATAATTAATCACTATTTAATGGTCTCGTCCATGTCCATTAAAAGGATAACCAGCCGGTGGTTGGACAGGGGATAAAATATAGATTTTATACTCGAAAATTATTCATTATTAAATAATATTGCTTTGTTTATAAAAAGATTTACTTTCTATAACTCTATTCTTGTTTTATATCTTCTATATCTTCTAACGAAGAAACTTCAAGTTTAACAACAAAAAAAGTTGGCTTTTCTTAATTGGAAAAAACGTTTTTTAAATAAGTCTTTAATCCTCAATCCAGAATCCATAAAAACCTTTTGAAAATTGCTTTCTATTAATTATTTTCAAGGTTCCATATTACTTGCTTTTTTATACAGATTCTTTATCTTTATCTAAAAGATACAAAACAATAAACATACTTCTGAGACACTTTACTTTCTTCTTTAAAGATCATTAAGATACATAAATACTGGAGACCCTTTGAGGTTTTTGAAGAGTCTGGAAGATTTTGTATTTTAAAATATTGGGAAATTATTTGTATACTTTCTTAAACCTTTCTAAGAAAAAGTATTATATTTCTGATATATTTACGATATATTTCAAGATATTTAAGATTATTTTTATACTTTCTTAAACCTTTTCTAAGATGAAGTATTATATTTCTGATATTTTATAAGATCTTGAATATCTTTGATAATACTATTAATAATTATTGACAATTATTGAATAATAAGATAGATTTTAGGATATACATATTTCTGAAACATTTCTCAAAAAATCTTTAGGATTCCCTTTAAAATAGTTTCCTCAACCAAAAACTCAAGGATCCCGCCCATTGTGTCCTTTACTGGAGTCCTCCACGTTGGGTGTCCAACTATTTGCGATGCGTGAGCTCAGTTCTCTCCCAAATAGTTGGGCAAGGACTTGCGCGGAAGCTGTCTGCGGAAAAGGGGGCCGGTGGGTGGCGGTTGGGTGGGAAAGGTGAGCAACGGCAGTAGCAACCACCCCTCGCTGTGTGGCACAAAACTCCCAACGAAAAAGGACTTTCAGTCATATGGTCGCCGCCGAGTTGCGGAGTTTTCCGATTCCGTAGAGCGGATTGCGGATTGCGGACAGCGGTTACCGGGTGGTGGGGTGGTCGCAAAAAACGCGAGTCCTGCAAGTCAATATCCTTGCACATCCTTTCCGTTTTTCCGATTTCTGCAGTCTAGTTCCGGTTTTTGTATATAGTTTTTTTTGTTACAGTGCGTGCGGAAAGTGTGTGTATTTTTTTTTTTGTGGTTTTCTGTGAACTTTTGCGACAACAAAAAAAAAGCAACACCGCTGGCGTTTATTTTTTATTTTGATTATTTTTTTGGAACATTTACCGCTATATAATAACGTGCTTCCTTGTCTGGCCCGAAAATTTGCAATATTTTTTATGCTTTTTTTCCGGCGAGTCGCGTGCAGAATTTAACGTAAGTTTTTTTTAGTGCGATTATTTTTTTTTTGGTTTTTTCCCCTCCCGTTAGGGTGGTGGCAACCATCGATTTGCGTGTCGCGCAGAAAAAACCAACAACAACAAAATACAGGGAAACAAAAGAAATCAAATGCCAAAAAAATGGCAATTTTTTCGATTGTCTGAAGAAAAGCAAAAAAAATAAATGCAAATAATGATTATTATTATTATTTATTTTATCCATCTGTCTGTCTGTCTGTCTGGTTTGTCAATATTTATTAATACATATAAATCGGCTAAAGAATGTGTTTATAATTCCGCCTGCAATGCGAGAGACCCCCATAACTTGCCTCCACAAATACAAAAAAAAATAATAAATAAATAAATAAAAAATACAGGAATGACAGCTCTGGTGTTACACTCACAGAAAATGTCACAGTTCTTATCCGTAGATCGTGTATATATATATATGTTTATGTCTTTTCGCGGTAGGGATCCAGTTTTTTTTAACCACTTAGGGGTAAAGCAATTTATGGTCTAGCCAAGATCCAAGACCTAAAGACCCGAAGAACTTAACAACTTGGACTGCCCCGCGATATGTAAGCCGATCCACAGAACAAAGAACTATGTATGTACCGGATCGATGTACGAGTACGAGTATATTCCATTATGATATTATGGTTCCATTATACGCGATTGTATATTGCCGGAGATAAGAGAGAGTCAGGCGCCATATATGGGGGACTATATATATGGGACGGGGTGTAAATTATTGTTAAGCATTATTGGTCTATAGTTTCTTTAGGAACTTATTACAAAAGTATCTGCACCTTGTCTGGGATAATATTTAACAATGATATATGGATTAAATATGAGTGTTAATTATTGTAAAGCATTCTTGAACTAAAGTTCTTGGGTTCTGTTCTGAAGGAATTAATTTCAAAAGTATCTGCACCTTGTCTGGGTTAATATTTAACAGGATTTTGATAGCTTTACTTGTATTTTAATTACCATTAATTCCTTCTGTTTTTTTTTTAATTTTAAATCTATAAATCTTAACTGTAGAAATAATTTCTATAAATTTCTATCAAAAAAACTGGAATTTATCGAATCTAAACTTTCTTTTTTTTTATAAAATACATTTCTGAGTATTATAAAAAATCGAATTATTATATATTCATCAAAATTAAAGCTAAAAAAAATATACTTTTTATATATTTTTCTGTATTAAAGATATTTTAAAATTATCCCAACAACTTTAAAATTAGAAGCTTTTTATTAAGAACTTTTTAAGAGGCCTTTAAGAGGTTAAGAAGGTTAAGATATATTTGATAAAAGTTTTAGAAACAAGAAATTCAAGGACTTATCAAGGACTTTATAAAACCTAAATTTTGGAATATAAAACTCTTTAAAAAATGATTCCTTTGAGTTTCTTTCTATAAGTTTCTTTCTTTAAGTTTTCATTTGAATTTCCCCTCCATTGTGGCCTCCTGGTGACTTTTGCCAGGTTTTTCCATGACTCATGCCGCACGGAGGCGCCTCATGAAGTGCTCTTTTATAGTATTTATTATTACTGTTTTTTTTTTGTTGTAGTTTGTGTGTTTTGGGAGGAGATTGAGTCACGTCAGCTGTTCCGTCTAATAATGACTAACGGGATGCCAAGGACGGGTGACGGGTAACAGGGGGCAATGGGTGGTCGATGGGTGGTTCTCCCATCGCTAATGGAGTAGCTAACGGTGGCCTGACCTTGGCGACCGCATGCGCAGGCACATTCGTCACGCACTCGCAATGGCCAGGAGATTTTCCCAAAAAGGTCAAACCTCGTATGGCATTGACCTTGTCTTTGGTTTCTACCTGTTCGGGTCATAAAACAAAACTATTTTGTAAAACCTCACCCCCTCACACCCGCGGAGCAGACGGATCCTTCAAGGTTTCCAACAAAAAAAAAAAAAAACAATGACAAAAAAAAAACCAGAAGGTGTCAAAAAATACATAAAATTTCTGGTCATCTCTATGGATTGATGACTTTCCGATCATCTCCCAAAAATAAATGTCTTTGAAAGTGATATTTTTGTGTTAAATATCATTCGAATAAATGAATATTTAATGAAGTTGTCTAATTAATTCGAAACTTTGTTTTAAAAACATTAATTTTGAATTTGTTTTGAATTTATCGAAAACAAGTAAGTTTTTAATTGCATTCAGAAAAGGTTTTTTGCATTAATTAATCGGGGAAGATCGAAGATGCTTTGGGTTTCTTGAATTAAAAAATAATGGTTTAAATTATTTGTTTAAAAAACATTAATTTCTTAAACAAGTAAGCTTTTAATTTCTTTTATAAAGCTATTTGCATTAATTAATTAATCGAAAATCATCAAAAATAATCGAAGAATTGCCTAGATTAATCGCTTTAATGATTCTTTTTGATTCTTTCTTTAAAAATGATTGGTAATAGTTTAAAAAAAAATACAAATTAAAATTTAAAAGGCTACCAATTAGTTAATCTATAGAATTATATTCGTTTTCTGTTTTTTTTTTAATCCCCAAAACATTTAGCAATAATCTTTGTTTGAGGGACATTTAAGAAATAATTACATTTTATTGTCAAGGGATTAGTTTTTTTGTAGGCTTTTTGTTGGGTTTTCGATGAGTCATTCCAAGGGGGGGATTACGAGTTTATGACTTTACGAGTCCCTAAAACACACCCAAAAATGGGTCTCAGTATTATTTTCATTCTCAGGCTGATGAGGTTTGGGTTTGCGTGCGAATTTTAAAGCATTTGTTGGCTTATTGTTTGAATTTTGTTAGTTTTTTTGGTTTCTACTCTCCATTGCCATTTCCGCTTGTCAAACATTTGTCAGCTTTTAGCTTATTGCCAACTTCTGTAGCTGATAGATATATATATACAGATATATACAGATATATAGGAGTCTCTCTGAACGATTGCGAAACAAGCCTACACCGATTGTGAGTCTGAATGAGAGTTTGGTTTGGGTTTTCGGTTTGGGTTTTGGGTTTTCAGTCCAAGACTTTTTTAGCCCACCTTGGTTTCTTTTTCTATTTTTTTTCTCAACTTTTTTCTTTTTTTTTGCTCATTTCATCGCATATTTACGTAGGCCATTCGAGCCAAGTTAACGCCTTTATTTATTGACTTATTTGTTTAGACCAGCTCTCGCCATCTCTCTCCTGGTATTTGCCTTTTTTTCTACGTTGATTTTTTTCTTTCTTTTTTTTTTTTTAACGCTCACTCACGTTCGATGACAAAAAACAAATAAAACTCCATTTACCGTTTTTTCACTTGCGTTTCTAATGATGATGTCACATGTTTAAGAAACCCATAAAAAAAGCCCAAAAACTGGTGACAAAATATGGATATTTTATTCTCAATTTCCTTTCTTTTTTCCAGGTTCCGGCCTTTGAGAATCAAAGAAAAGTTACATAAGAAACCGAACCAGAAGCAACGGAAAAAAGGCGGAAACTTCAACACCCGATCGGTGAGTTTATCAACGTTTTTGGAGGGGCGAGAGGGTCAAAAGGTCAGCTGGGAAATAGAAGGGGGAAGAGTCTCATGGGGAGCTTTCTTTGGGGACGATTTTTGCTGAGATTTTTATCGCATTTTATTTTGAATATTATTTTCCCCCAAAGATTAGAATTTATATGGTTTTTTTAATACTGGTTTTTATAATATTGGTTTTTATAGAGGTTTTTTTTTATAATATAAGTTTTTATAATATCGGTTTTTATAATATTGGTTTTTATAGTTTGTCTTTTTATAATATGAGTTTTTGTAATAAGAGTTTTTATAATAAGGGGTTTTTATAATAAGGCTTCTTATACTGCGGATTTTTATAAGGGGTTTTATAATAGGGGTTTTTATGAAAAGAGTTTTTATAATATGGGATTTTATTATATAGGTTTTTATGGTTTTTTAATATTAGTTTTTTTATAATACTCTTTTCTATAATATTGGTTTTTGTATTAAGGATTTTTACAATAAAGGTTAAAAACAAACTGAAACCTTTCAAAAACTTTAAGTTCAGAAGAGAAATATATTCTTTTCCCTAAACTATATTTTCTCTCAAAGACCCCGATGACTTATAGAACTATAATCTGGCATTCGCTGGCCGATTTCTGGGGAAAGTCAGGCCATGAATCATGCCACTATATGGCATATCTCTTGGCCAAGATAAAAATACTAGACGGTTTCGTCATAGACCCCAACGGCGGTGACGCCTCGAGAATTATATATACTCGTACTCGTACGATTATACGAGTATTTCTCGAGGGGATTACGAGTATGAGTATGAGTATGTCGTAGGTCAGGGAATCTGAAAATGTGCGAAAGAAATGCTCGTTTTTATGAATGGGCAAAATGCCAACAAAAAAACAGAAAAAAATCCGAAAAACGAAACAGAAACTGACTCACAAAACACATTTTGGCTGCAGTTTTGTTTTCATTTTCTCGATTCGCTTGTTATCATGAGTTTGTATTCATTTTTTTTTATACAAACACGATTATATATACTTTTTTTTATCGCCACTCAATTGGCATTCGAAAAAAGTAAAAAGTCTTGGCGAAAAATTCATTCAACGATTTGACGATCGATAGCCGGAAAGTCGATTTGTCGTCATTTGTCATCGCAGAGTTTTGTTTTTTTTTTTTGGGTAGAGACTACTATTCGAATATTTGAATATTTATGAGTGTGTCTCCTAGTTCCTCGATCACTTTTTGGACAGTTCATTTATTTCATTTCGACAGATGGACGGACAGACGGACAGCCGGGGGAGAGTGTGTCAAGTGATCGCCAAAGGGCTCTGAAATATGTTTGGCATACAAATCGGTGGGGAAGGCTTTCGATCATCCGCTGATCGAACACAGATAGTCGGGATGATGGACAGCCCAAAGGGATATTATTCATCCAAAAAAAAAAGTACTCAGGTGCAAGAAATTCAACAAAAAGGAGCATTTGTTGCTTTTAGATGACATTTTTAATGAGCTTCTTGGGTGTTCTTTTGAATGATTTATAATTTTTGGAGATGAAAGATATGAATAGATGTTTTGTGACAGATTTGGATAGATTTTTGAAAAGATTTTCAAGGTTTTCAATGATTAGAAATCATATCTAAGGGAGTACTAATAGGTAATTCTAGAAATATTAAGAAATATTACCCAAAACTCTTTAATGTTTCAAAAAAGTAAGACGCCAAACGCACTCTCCTTCTCTTGGATCTATCCCTGCGATCCTAGCCGTACGACAAACGTCAGCGCCCCTTGGTTTCTAGCAAGAAATCCTATTTAAATCCTATTTTGAACTTTAAGAAGTACAAAAACCCTTTGTTTTATTTTCTAGAAATGTGTTTGGAATGTTTTTAATATTCCCTTCAGGGGTAAGGCATTCCCTGGAGGCATTTTTAGGTTTTCATTGTCTTCCAGAGGCAATCTCTTTGTGTCTCAGGCAAGGGGCAAGATCTCATTCAATTAATTGCAGGCACAGCCGCAACTTGGTTGGTGGCACAACCATCTCAATCCGAAGCTGCCGCAACGGAGAGTATCTCTACAGATGCATTTGTATCTGCATTTGTATCTGCATTCGTATCTGCATTTTTTGCTGCAAAAGATTCCCAAGCCCAGGCGCCTGTATATATCTTTTTGGATCTATCAGATCTGCCATCTACTCGCCATATCCGAACTGAAACTCAAACTCAAACTCAAGTGTAGAGTTTTGAGCCGCGATTCAACTTAAATTGATTCGACTCGCTGTGGTCATGAACCCGCATTGTAGTTGCCATTTTATTTGTTTATTAATTGCTCAGCCCCCTGATGGATGATGTGGCTATACTATATGTATCCTATAGCTTCATCTTCATCTCTATATACGATCTCCATCTACATCTCCAGCTCCGTGTCGTTGCCATGTGGGTTGTGGGTGAAATGAAACCATTCAAGTTGACTGAATGATGACAATGAAATGCTGGAGTTTCACTTGGTTTTGCCTCTTCTTTTGTTTTGTATAATTTTTTAATGATTTTTTATAATTATAATTTTTTTTCTGCAATGCAAATTATTCAGTGTTAATTGGCAGTGATTTTTCAAGCGATTTCTCAGCAGCTATTTAAGGGAAAGATGTTCTGTAATCGAAGAGAAAATCTGGCTATCAAAAGTCATTCTTTTTTATTAGAAAATTTCTGATCCCAGACTAATATCTCATAGTTTTTAATGACCTAAGCAAACCCTTAATTTAAATCCAATTTAAGTAATTGCTGGCATTTAAGGAAATCGATTCATTTGTCAAAAATTCAAAGAACAACTCCACCATTCGCGATCCCCAAACCCAAAAAACTCACTCATCTAATGAACCAAAAACTATGGTAAAACCTAAAACCTAATGATCGGACGTTTTGCTAAATGTATTTACCATCTGCCAAGAACTCGGTTCATTCATTATAAAAAAAAAGAAGAAAAAAAACGATAAAAAACGATAAAAAAGAAGCCTCATCATAGCCCACATCATTTTTCGCGATCTTTGGCAATCTCAAAGCAGGCGTGAAATCATCGTTATTATGGTGATTATTATGGTGATTTTTTTGTTTAGAGTTTTTTTTCGGTTAGTTTTTGTTATTTTTTTCTAACATTATTATCAAATTAACACGATGGCGAAGTTTTTCCAAGCGAAGCCGATTAAATGCCTTTCCACGATTGTCGCCTATTAACGAAATCATTTCGGATGCGGGCGCTCTGATGGCTCGATGGCTTTAATCAAAAATGTATTTACGAGATACTCGTATGCGACACGCAGATACACACACTGCAATATCTGTATCTTAGTGGGTCAGGGGTACTAGAAACAAAAAAAAAACAAAACACAAAATTTCATTACATTTAATGACAGATGATAAAATGATAGATTGAATGTCTCAAAGCCTGCGCTTTTAAGATTTAAAGACTTTCAGACTCAAAGATTTAAAGACTCAAAGTTTTAAAGACTCAAAGATTTGCAGATTTGAAGACTCGCAGATTTGTAGAGTTGAAGATTTGGAATCTGAGTTTTTGGGCTTCAAATTTTTTGGGGTTTTGAGAGCGAACCGGACCAACCTGATGTACGAAAAGGTGAAGACAAATTGGCCAGCTTACATCATGTCTGGCTTTAACATTTTTTTCCATTTTTTTTTTTTGCACAAATACTGAAAAATATAAATCGCCCAAAGGCCCCGACAATTAAGAATTTTTTGGCCTTTAACGTTTTGTTTTTTGACCTGTTTTTTTGGCTGTTTTTTCCATCACCTGGGTGGGCGAGAGATTTTCGTGTGTGTGTTTTTTTTTTTAAGTAATCTTAGCCTGTAGTTTGTGGCTCATTAAGTCACTCAAATGGCAGTCAAAATTGCAAGACCCGAAAGGTCCAAGAATCATTATGTCAATGTCATAGTTTTGAGTCTTAGAAGTACTCAAGTGTCTGGGGGATTTTGCAATCCAACTCGGATCAGATCAAGTGTCAAAAATCAATTTCTTTCAAGCCATCAAACCTTTGCCACTTGAGACTCTTTTGGAGTCTTTTGTTGTCAAAAAAATCATTCAATTTTTGAGGATCTTGTGGCCACAGAAAGGATCAGAATGTCTGGACTCGATGACAAGGCATTCCTTTTGTCAAAAATAGGCTCTATCCTTTATCCATCAAGAATTCTTAGATCAAACGCGTTAATCCGCACACAAGAAGAATTTTCAAGTCCTTTGGGGTTCGTTTTTTTTAATAATTTTTTTTATAATTTTTGATAATTATAGGCAGAAATCTAACAGAAATATATCCATCTTATTGGATGTTTTTTTTTGTTAAAATTAATAACTTAAGTGACTTTCTTGATGGGTTTTTGTGGGTTATTTTTTTTGTATTTTTCCAAATCATTGAATCTTGAGACTGCGTGTGTGGTGTATCTTTTTCTCTAGTTTTCTGTTTTTTTGTAGTTTTCTGTTGTTTTTTGTGTTTTTTGTTACGATCGCCTAGCTGCAGGGGATAATTTTTTGAGAGCTGATCCCCCTGATTGGCCCAACTCGTAAAACCGAAGCGTGCCTCGTGCAGCTCCAAGTTTTATGATTATTTTTTGGTTTTTATGTGCCCATCGGAACACCAGGAAAATATATATTATATATATATATATATATATATATACATATAGATAGATATTAAGACCTGGAGCTAAAACTTGTACCTTGATTGACCGAAGAGACGAAACCGAACGAAGCCAAAACGAAGAAACTAGAGATGCATCATTTAATTGAAACTATTTATGGATATTTTATGGTGCCGCGATTTGCATTTTTGGCCAACTTTCCTTTGAAAACTTTGACAAACTGAAACCCGACGAGCACTATATATTTTGTTTATGAATGGAATTCCGGTTTAACGATCGCCCCGCGGGCCAAGATGCCACCAGAAGTGGCAAGATCGGGTGGCAAGTCGGAGATTACTACAAAGGCGCTTTTTTTTTGTTTCTATGAAGCGATTATTGGAGGATCTTCGTCTGGTGTGTTGAGGATTTAAATTGGTTTTTGTACCAGTGGGAGAGAAAAGTGTTTTTTAAGAGCCTTTAAGAAGGAAATATTAACAGGATAATGGGATGAGAGTGGCAGGAATAATCCTGGAGGAGATTTGAGACTTTTAAGGAGATTTTCAGATACAAAAGATGGGATTTTCGAGATGGTTTTGAAAAGTACTTTGTCAGGGGAAGAAATTATTGGTTTAGATGTTTAATAAAAATCATTAAATGCTCTTAAATAGTTGTATTTATTGGGGGAATATTTCCCCTTATTATTTAAAATTTTCCTCTATAAGGGGAAGTCTAAAAGAGGTTGAAGTTCTATTAAAGATCTCAAACCCGAACCCGTAAAAATTTCCCTTTAAAGAGGAAGTTCTTCTCTAAGAGGTGGAAGTTCTATTAAAAACCCAAAAACCGAACCCCTAAAACCAAGAACTAAACGCTTAAACCCAAAGAACTTTAAAAAGATTAAACATAGTTTAAAGTATATCTTCTTAAAAAAAAGAGCTTCCCTTTAAAGAAAGAACTTCCCTTTAAAGAAAGAACTTCTTGTTATCCATGGAAAGTCTTAAGTCTTATCCAACTTCCGGTTATCCAATCCAACAAAGTTTTGACAATCTTTCTGGAACTGTGTCATCCATCAACCCGAAATGGGGGACGAGAAAGGAAACCAGTCACTGGACAAACAGACCCAGAAACACCATATGGCAACATGAATCAAATACAAACAGTCGAAGCATTAGCCATATATCCCCTTCCTGGTAAAAAAAAACGGGGAAAAAAAAAAGAATATTTAGTCCAATCGTAAAGCCAAAGAGTTATTTTTTATCTTATCTCTCGGCTGTTTACGTACGATTTCAGTTCGATTTTGATTTTTGGGGGCTTTGTGGGGTTTTTTTTTTTTGGGAAACTTGTTTACCTGTTTGGAGGAGACTTCCAAATGGAGTTTACGAGCCAGATGGTACAAATATCAGCCCAGAATATACTCCTATATAGACGTATATATCTTCAAAAGATCTTCTTCATTTGCAAACAAAGTCCAGACTTTTTTTCTGAATATTGACTGAAGGAACTTTATTTGCTTGCCCAGAAAAATGTTTTTTTTTTGTATCTGTATCTTTGTATCTGTATCTTTGTTTGTATTTGTATCTGTATCTGTGTATCTGCTTCATCTCGGAGTGTTTTTTATTGTGTTTACACTTGACTCCATCATGTCGGGTGGGAATAGTTTTGGGATCGGTTTCTTGGGTGTTGAAAAGCCTCTGCAATTAGCACGCTTTCGGAATGCTTCTCTGCTCTATTGGGTCAAGGTTAGTAGGCCCAGCCAGTCCATAGAATCTATCGAAGCTATGGAAGCTATGGAAGCTATCGAAGGTATAGAAACTATATAGATCGGTGTATTAGCTCTTTGGCCAATCCATCCATCTTCGACTTGTTTGCATTCCATGTGCGTATTTATATTTGTTTTTTGTTTTGTTTTTTATTCCTTAGTTACTTTGTTTTTGTATCTTTGTATCTGTAAATGTATCTTTGTATCTGTGTATCTTTGTATCTTTGTATCTGTGTATCTTTGTATCTTTTTTGTTAGCTGTGGGCGTAAACACACGGCTAACAACTTCATTTCGAGTGGAAATCAGACATGAAGTTGTCGCCCGTCGTCCCAGTTTTGTTTAGTTTTTATTTTTTTGATTTTTTTCTCCTTTTGTTTTTTAGGGCCTTAGAAAAATTCAGGTCATGTGGGGTCAAATGGTTAGCAAAACACAGTTATGGAGCCAAAGAGCTCGAAAATTGCCGCAGTTGAAACACAAACAAGGCGAATCTAAGTGTCTTTGTGGGGTTTTGAGTTTTGGTTTTGGGTTTTGAGTTATTATGAAAATTGGCTAATAAAGTGGCAAAAAAATTAGCCAAAAAAATGTACGAAAATGTACGAAATTATTTAAATTTCGGTAAAATCTTTGTGTTTTTTAGGGAATTGTTAAACAAAAAGGTTAAACCTTATTCTGTATTGCAAATATTTCACAATATTACTTAAATTGGGGTTTAAAAATCTTTCCTAATCTTAAGATCTTTGCTTTTTTAAACGTTTTAGAGCTTTTAGAGCTACGTTTTAGGCTTTGATTACCTTAAAAGATTTTAAAAAACTTTTAATATTTAAAAAAAAACCGAAAATACGATTATAATTGCTAATACTTCTGGTATTTCAAACTAAACCCTAACTTTAGGCTTTTATTTTCTCATATTAGGAAGGAATATACTAGATTTTAGTAGCATTTTGGTAATATTTGGTAACGTTTAGTAATTTGGTATTATTTTTTAGAGAATTTCTAGTATATATGTCTGTTTTCCAAACAATTTCTGACTAAAAAATTGTATCAGAATAGCAAAAGGAAATCCTAAAACCAATTTATGGCTCAAGAAATACATTTTTTTACACAAATCGTTTGATATTTCCTAAATTTTTACCTTATACTCGTAAATCCAAGAATTAATAGAATTTAGTATCCAAAACCAGAAGCTAACCCGCAGACCCTCCTCTCGATGCATTTCCCTTGGGAAAATCAGAGAAGGAAAATGCATTTGGAAATGGAAATAAAAACCGAGTTGAGGAAGATTTAAGATGGGAAGTTGTGGTGACAAAGTCGGGGACCTAACCCCCCTTTATAGATGTGAATGAAACTGTGACTATACAATATAGATATATATATATATTTGATTCTATATATATATATATGTATATACAGAACATTTGCAGCTGTAACCCCCAACCTCTCTCTCGCTCCTTTCATCTTCCTCCTCTATGGGAGCTCCCCAGTTTGCGCATTTTCTGTATTATTTCCTTTTTTTTCCCGTTTTTTTCTGGTGTTGTGACGTTAATTAGAACGATGCACCATGCGTGGCTGCTGCAGGGGATTGCCAGGGAGGGAGGGTGTGGCCGGGGCGGGTAAAGGGGACATGGGGGCTTCGACTTCTGTTGGATTAACGGCACACGTGTCCGCATCTTGCGCTTATTTATTACCTTTCAGCACCGACTGCAAGAATTTTCCCTTTTCTTTTTCATCATTTCTTCTTTTTTTTCTTTACATTTCTGATTTGATACCCTACCTTTGGTTGGGTTTAGAGGGATTTTTATGGGTTATAAATCATGAATATCATGAGAGAAAATATTGTGAAAAAAAATACCAGAAAAAATCTCATGATATATAAGGATCATAATCAAAAAAAATATATCATGAGATATTTTATGGTATTTTTTTCTTTAGTATTTTTTTTCAACACAAAATTAAGCAAACTTTTAAATAAAATTTAAATAATATTTTAAAATACCATTTTGGCAAACTGTCTCCAAATCTTCCTGATTTATTCCCCTGAAAGGGTATCCAAAAATCGTCTATTTCCACCACTCTTTCTTCTAATGTATCGCATATCGTATCGTTCAGTGCTCTCTCCCTTGAATTCCTTGCCGGGTGCATTCCTTGTGCGCCAAAATAAAATAAAATTCAACTTTTGTTCAAAGGTGAACCGAGGGGGAAAATTTGTAAAGGAAAACGGAGGAAATGGAGAGGATGAGGTCGAGGCTGAGGCTGAGGCTGAGGCTGAGGATGAGGATGAGGATGAGGCTGCAGCTGAGGAAAGGAATGGAAAGCAGGAGAAAAAAAATAAAATTAAAATCCCGAACAGGCCCAAGCAATATCCGAGCCGGTGAAGCGCGAACGGGAAATCACTTTGGCCTGGAAAATTTACCAGCACATAAATATTTTCCAATTGAGCAAACCATGCAGTTTATTGGTTTTCACTTTTCAGCCCTTAACCTCAGAGTAAACCACCCATTGCCACCCCCTGGCATCGCTTCTTGGCAGCGTCCCCGTGGTATCCCCTTTGATACCCCTTGGAAGCCTATTGGATACCCCCGTTACATCCGCTGGATACCCTCTTTGAAACCCTCTTTGGCACCGCTTGGTACCCCCTTTGATACCCCCCTTTAGCACCCCCTTTGACACCCCCTAGGCACCACCTTTGCCACCCCCTTTCACACCCCCTTCACAATTTATTACACGAATTTAACCCTCATGCCTGTCTCGTGTCTTGTCCAATTTTCTTTCTAGTTGCAATTTCCTCTAAATTGCATTTTGTCCCTCTAAATTATAGAGACATACTATGTAGAGGATGTAGTAAGGTATATAAGTACCTATATGTCTTTATATAATACCTAGTTTGTAGAGCATAGCGTCTCTGAGCAGTTCCACTTATCGGAAACAATCGTTTATCGATGTATTGATACGGGTTTGGCATTTAAGGATATTTAAGAGCTAAAAAAACTACGTTTTTATGCATTTAATGTTTGTATTTATCTAGAGTATACAGACTATATAGAGGTTATAGAATGTATTGAGTATACAGACTATATAGTGTATCTTTATGGCTTGTCTGGTTTATGGAGCTCCGCTTCTCTGAGCAGCTCCACTTATCGGATATAATCGTTTATCGATATATTCTTAGGGGTTTGCCTTCTAGAGGGTTAGAGGTAAAAAAGAGGTTAAAAAAGACTATGTTTTTAGGCACTTGATATATATAAAGACTATATAGAGTATAGAAGTATCTATATATTTTCATGTAATTCCTATTATTATGGAGCTTTGCTCCTCTGAGTTGCTCGAAATTGCCGGAAATGATCGTTTAATGATATGTTCTAAGGTTTTTGGCTATTATGCTCGTTTTAGGAGCTAAAAAATCTGGGTTTTTTCTATTAAATACAATATTTCTAACATTTTTTAAATATTTTTCGAGACTTAAATTTTTTAATATTTTTTTTGAAAATATACTAGAAATACTATACTATACTATACTAGAAAGAAATGATCAATATTCGAGATACTTTTAGAAAAGAACCTTGTAGATTACCTTTTTGCCATAGTTTTTGATTGAAAAATAAGAATTCTAATTACTTTTCTTTCTCAAAATATAATTCTATGTCAAATAATTTTATTCCCATTTTTAATTCCCTAAACTTTGACCTTTTTAAAGTCTAAACATAAAGTCAAAGCTTTCTTTTTTAACAAAATTGAATATTTTTCTATTATTTTCTATAATTTTCAATGATTTTCTATTATTTTTTGTATTATTTTTCCCCTGTATTTTATTAGAGTAGAAAATTCCCTGTTTCAACCTTTTCCCTTAAAAAACTTGTATTTTGTTTTGTCTGAATTTTTTGTACCTGCTTTCTAACTAAACTAACTAACTAACTAAATTAAATGTAAAATTGGAATATATTTTTGGCAGCATCCGCATTCTTGGGCAAAGTGAAAAACGAGGGCTTAGAAATCGTTGATCTAATCTGATTTTTTTCTGTTTGTTTTTTGTTTTTCGATTCGATTTGCATAATTGAGATGGATGCGATGTTTTTTTGGCTGACTTCTGGCAAACATTTTTTCGGTTTTTGGTTTTCGGTTTTTGGTTTCTAAAAGTGTTTTAATTATTTGGCAATCTTTGGGGCTTTTCATAACACAAATTAACACTTTTGGAAATTGAATTTGTTGCTTGTTTGGAAGTCTTGTTGTCCCTGAAAGTGTGTTTCCAATTTTTGTGATTGCAACGCGGTGTGGTGCGTGTTGTTTTCTTGCCTTTTTGGCATTAATTAACAAGGTGCCACAAAAACTGACAAGGGGGGGAGGTGGAGGTTGCAGCAGTGACCGGTTTTTGGGGTCAGTAATGGGTTAATGGCTTCGGCTCATGTCGGTTTGTTGTCGCAGATTTGTTTAATTATGCCAAGACATGTCTGTGGGTGTTGACTCTATATATCGTATATATCTTTTTCCAAAGGGGGTATCCATCTGCGCATGCGCGACTTAAGAACAACAAAAACAACGAAAACATCGGCAACCTGTCAATGTCGTTGCAAAAAAAAAAAAATGAGACAAAAAAAACTATGCATTACCTTTGACAAAAAGCCGACAAATTGAAGCCCCCACCTCCACCCCCTAAACCCCACGATTTCCATTCGTTTCAAATTGCAACACCAGCAGAGGGGGTGGTGGGGAGGGCAAAAAATAATAATAATCAAGTAAAAAAGTTAAAAAAAATAACAAACTTACTCTCAAAATGCATTAAGTCTCGGTACAAAGTTACAGATACTTGTATCTCACAGATACAGATACACACTAACAGATACTTTATTTCAGATTTATGCTTGTTATCAATGTTTTTTTTCTCTCTTTTTTTTTTGTTGCATTAAATTTGCATAAATAATTCCATTTGGTTGTGGCAAGTGAATGCAAAAAAAAAAAGATGGAGGAAAA
This sequence comes from Drosophila ercepeae, assembly GCA_018150545.1. NCBI lineage: Eukaryota > Metazoa > Arthropoda > Insecta > Diptera > Drosophilidae > Drosophila > Drosophila ercepeae. The sequence goes on from JAECWL010000174.1 coordinate 4,094,308, forward strand.
AAATAACTAAAGTGGCATAAATGTGATGTGTCCCCCAACGGTAGGCTCTCGCCTTCGCCCCCGCCATGCCACGCCACGCCCCTCTTGCCATGTCTCACACCTCTTGATTAAACACTCATCCGGTTGCATGTTGCACATTGCACATTGCACATTGCACGTTGCACGTTGCACGTTGCATATTGCAAGAAATGAATGTTGCAAGGCTCCCCCTCTCTGCCTTTTATTTATTTTATTTTCTCGTTTGGGGTGGCAGAAAATGTCTTGATTTGATGCCCCATCAGAATGTTGAAAGATATGGCCAAATGATGATGAAAAAATCTGCTTGAGGGGGGATGCAAGGACACTCTAGAGACAGAGAGAGAGGGGGAGGCGTTGCATGCCTCGGGGCGAGGGTGAAATTGGATTTCCTCGGCAGACACACATTTCCATGTTTTTCCTAATCTCCTTAAACAAAGTGTATTTTTCCCTTCTAGAGATTTGTTTTCCCACAAAAGTTTCCCGCATTTTTTTGTCTTTGAAAATCTTTAAATCCTTTCCGAGTTTTCGAGTCTTTTTCGAGTCTTTTTTTTGTTTTTAAGAAGATTAAAAAAACACAAGTTTTTGGTGGGATATTTTTGAGGCTTTTCAAGTCTTTGAGGTTCTTGGTTTTTGGTTTTTGTTTTAAGAAATTCTAGAATTTATTTCATAGATTTTTAAGCCTTTTTAGTTCTTTGAGTTGCTTGGTTTTTGTTTTTTAAGAAGTGCTAGAGCTTTTTTTTTTATAGATTTTTGAGGCTTTTTAGTTTTTTAAAGAAGTTTTTTGAGAAGTTCTATAATTTATTTCATAGATTTTTGAGGCTTTTCAGTTCTTTGAGGTTCTTGGTTTTCGGTTTAAAAAGTTCTAGAAATTATTGCAAAGATTTTTAAGCCTTTTTTTGTTGAAGCTTCATGTTTTTTTTGTTTTTTGAGAAATTCTAGAATTTATTTCATAGATTTTTAAGCCTTTTTTAGTTCTTTGAGGCTTCTTGGTTTTTGTTTTAAAAAGATCTAGAATTTTGAGGTCCTTGGTTTTTAGTTTTAAGAAGTTCTCTTTAATTTGTTTTATAGTTTATTTTTATTTTTATATAATTTCCTAATAATTTCTTTTCCTTTTGCAGCTTTTTGGCGTTTTTTCCTCAAAATTAAGGAGATCCAAAGGTGTTTTTAATATGAGCTGAAAGTTAAGCTGCTTCCTTTTTGTAAGTTTTTCAACCTTTTTTTAACTTAAATATATTTTTTCATTAATTCTTTCAAATAACTTTGCATAAAAAACATTAAAAATCTATATTTTTTGAGTATTTAAAGAAGAATTTAGAGAAATAAAAAAATATATATATATTTGAGTATTTAGAAGAGAATCCATCTCGTATAGTTTTGCATTATCCTCCCAGACCTTTTCTCCTGCCATGCCACGCCAGGACACTTTCCTCCGTATCCTGCCACCTTTTCCCTTCACCTCCCCTTCGAGTTATGGAAAGCAAATCGATTTGGATTCGAAATGTTACGCCTGATTTTGTGGGCGTTGCGAATTCTTTGTTAATTTATCGGCGACGCAATTCGTTTGGGCCATTTGTTACAATTTTTTGTGCCCCTCCAGAGCCGGAGAACTATAAATGTATCTCTGAGATACTCAGCTACTCAGCCACTCAGATACTTTTCCCTGACATTTCCCTGCTGTGGCAATTAATCGATTAAACGTTTCCACATTTATTTTTGCATTTCGAATTCTGCTTTTTTTTATTTCTTATTAAAAAATTGCAAGCAATTGGTGCCATTAACGGAATGACGGAATCAAATAATGATTGAAAATAATAATAAAAATAATATAAATAATAATAATAATGCACTGGGCGTTCGCTGTTGGAATGCAAATTGATCGACGATCGAGAGGCTCTAAGGAATATCAAATATTGAATGCGGAAATATTTTTGTATCCCAAGAAAGACCAAAGATCATCGATCTGCTAGTGGGTGTATCTCTGTATCTTTGTATCTGAATCTCGAACTGGAGCGAAAGGAACGAACGTGGAGAGCCTTGAAAGCGTAATAAATCGACCAATGAAGACTTTGATCAATGAATCTGCGATCAAGAAATGTCAATGAACTTTTTTTTTATCGATTGTGAATTGTGAAAGAAGAGAAGCCTTGGCTGGGGTTGAGAGTTTGTTAAAAAATCTATGAAAATTCTTAGAAAAAATTGCAGGTTTTTAGATGATTTTATAGCCAAAAAAATAATGAAAAAATTCATCTCTGATTAGAAGCAAAAAATCATTAAAAAAACCTTTTTGAATACTCATTTTTTCTATTCGAAACTTTGGATTAGAAACTCAATAATTTTGTTGATTAAGAATTTGTAAAAAATGTCTTAAAATTCTTCCTAATTTTATGGAAAGGTTGAGGCTTTAAATAAAAGCAAGAAAATATGGAAAGAACTCGCTTTTTATTCAAGCAAAAAATCATTGAAAAAACCTCCTAGAATACCAATTTTTCTCCTTTTATAACTCAAGTTTGGAAAAACGTTTAATTGATTTGAAACTTAATAATTGATTTGCGGCAACATTGATTCCCCAAACATGGACACTTTGTCTCTCAATGATAAACGATCGCTAATTCGAACCCAAAACGGATCCAATTATGTCATTTAATTGATCTCCGACACAAGCTCATATCCGTGTAATTTGTCGCAGTTTTGTGTCAAAGTTGAGTTGCGAGTTGCGAGTCGATAATGCGATCATTTGTGGCAAAGTGGCACAGTGCCTAGTGTGGCACAATAATCGTTTGACTCAATTTTCGAAGAAAAACTAATTGATTGCCAGGCACCTCCGATCTTCGATCTTCGATCACCTGCTGTGTTGGGTTTATGTTTTATTTTTCGTTTCTTTGGGGGGTCTCGTACCTCGTACCTCGTACTCCGTGTTTGACAGTTTCCAATCCACTTGAAAATTTAAATTACGAAATCAAAATCGAAATTGAAGCTAAAGCTGACTCGAAAACTGGCTCAAAGATATCTCAATGGTCTAGGCCAATGGCTGGCTTGGCATTCACACTAGTTTGGCTTTTAGAGCCCTCCTTTATTTGATTGTCGGATCATTATCAACGAAAATGATGTTGTTTTTTCTTCAGCTCTGGGTTTGTTTTTTGTGTCCAGAGAGGTTAATGATCATCGGCATCGCAGCTTGATCACTTTTAATTGCTCCAAGACCCTCTTTAAGGGCCCGTCATAAATTAATTTAAAGCATTTTGCCAGCCAAACGAACCATTTGAAATCGAAAGTAAATTTATTTTCAATTTTCGTTTAACTATTATTGAAGTGCGCCCCCAGATCAAGGCACTTGAAAGAAATAAATACTAAGGGGTTTCAGGGGTCTCCTAAAGGTCACCCTCAAATATTACAAATATTTGTTTCGCTTTTTTTGACTAAAAAAAAAAAGACAAACACTAATTAATTGTTCTTAAAGTGACACAAAAATATCGCCCGCCTGGTGGAGCCACAAGGTTAGCCATAAATAGCCCTGGGAAGAGCCAAGACCAAAAACCGAAACTCCCCCAAGAGATATATATATACGGAATGGATCGTTGACACTGGCCAAGGGGTATACTCGTATATGGGGTTTATTTTTGGGCTGACGATGGGGAGAAGTCTCTTGAAAAAAAAAGTGTTAAAAAATAGAAAGATAGATCCGTGCTTTGTCTGCGGGGATAATGATGATCAATGGAGCCAATAAACAACAACAACAATAACAACGACAAACGGACAACAAAACGCCCAACACTCATGCCGGAAATTGTAGAACGTGTTTATGCCACAATTCCAAGTTGTTAAGCCACGCACAGAGACTGAGAGACAGACTGACAGACAAAATGCGTCAGACGCGACAACAACAACTCGGGTTGCGCGACATGCGTGCCAAAACAGATACAAAGATACAAAGATACATAGATACAAAGATACATAGATACAAAGCTACTCAACAGGCTGAGAGCTCCACAGATGCACCGTTTTCCAGGCTCCTGGTTACCAATTCCCGCTTTTTTTCCTACAAGACTTCCCCAGCCTAGAAGGCATCTAAAGAAAGCGAAACTATCTGTGAGATACACTTGGAGGAAGAGGAAGATTTCTTTAAATCAGACAAAAAAATATAGAGATTCTCGGATAGATTTTGATAGGAAAATAGATTTTAAAATGGGAATTATCTAGATTTTGGTATTTATTAGTGGTATTATTGGTATTATTTTGGTATTATTATATAATCTGTGCGATATTCTATGAGACTTCGAGGAACATAGAAGAATACCCTTGGGGTCTCTTCTTAACTCCCAAAAAAATATAAAGATTCTGGCTTTGGATTCGATTTTTAGACATATTTTAGAATATGTATTAGTAGTATATAGATTTTCGTAATTATTATATATAATTTTAATTAATTTTTATTAATATATTTCCACTTACCATTTTCCAATTAGTTGCAACTGAGTTTTTTATATCCTTTTTATGGTATTATTTCGAACTAGTTCCAGGCTAGATTTTCATTTAAAGATTTTGTTAAACTGGAATTGAAAGTTTTAAAATGATTTTAATGATTTTATTTTAATAAAATTTGTTCTTTTCTAATCATATTTTGTTTAAATATATTTAATTTTTTAGTATATATTCCTCTGTTTAGTATTTTGAACTAGTTCCAGGCTAGATTTTTCTTTAAAGTTTCTAAAAAGTTCCTAAAAAGTTCCCTTAAACTTGAATTAAAAGTTGTAGAAAGAATATTTTAATTGTTTAAATGATAAAATAGGATAATAATATAGTTTGTATTGTTAAAAGTTATATTTTTTCCATCTTTTAATCATATTTTTGTATAAAAACTTGGTTCTTCAAAGATAATTTGACTTTCAAAGCGGTTTCAAGGGTTTTCTGGTATCGAAACGAACCTCTGAGCTCTCAAACTTGATCTCCAGCGTCTCTAAACTCTAAAATAGATATCCTAGATAGGCTAGAACCCCCTGATTTCTATCAGTGCATTCAACGCTCACGCACAAATGAGAACCAAAACCGAACTGGAGTGAACCAAAAGCAAAACCAAAAGCAAAAGCAAAAGCAAAAGCAAAACCAAAACTAAACCATTAAGCCGGGCTCTCGAACTCTTCCATTCATAAATTCTTCATTCAGATTCGGTTCGCGGCGTTTCGTCTGCAGATCACGTGCCTGTCATCAAGGTAGAACCTCTGGGAGGGGGCTCTGGGATAGAAGGTTTGGGGTGGGGATTACGATGGGGATGGGGATTTGGACTGGGGATTGGGTGGGGAAAGAGGCACGGGGGACAGGCCGGTTGATTGAACCGATTCAAAGTACGATTCGTAATAACGTGGCCGGACTCACGATCGAATTGAGTTGTTTATGGAGGTGGCACGTTGTGACATCAATGCCTCAAACTGAGATACTCCGCCCCCTGCCCCTGCCCCGCCCCTCTTTTGGAAAGTCCAAGACAAAGTCCAAGTCCAAGTCAAAAGCTTTGGATTCGTTTTCCTGGTCGTTGGATGCATAAATTGGAGTGATCCATGGCTTTGCGTGTCGCATATTAATTATGCCCTCAACCCATCGGGTTCTTCGTCTTTTTTTTTCGAAGAGACAGTGCGTTTCGCAATAATATAGTAGGTTTGGGTTGAGATTACACGATTTTGTAACCTAATAGAAGGTCAAAGGTGGGGTTTTAGATAATTTTGATGATTGTTTGTAAAGGTTAAGTTTGAAATCTATTTTTAATAACTTTAATCGGTTATGATTCTTAAAACAGACTTCTAGGTTGTTTTTTTTTATAGAAAACTTATTGTTTTTTAGTAAAAAAAAAAACCCCCTTACTTTTTTTAATAATCCTCCCCCGCCTAGGCACCCTGCTAGCCATGGCCTGGTTGTTCCTGCCGCGACTTGACCTCGTTTCTCGCCAATCTGATCTCAGGTGAGATCTGAGGTGATCTCAGGTGATCTCAGGTGCTCCGATTGGAGTCAGAACCAGAGCCAGAGCTAGAGCCAGGCCTTAAATGGCTAATTAACAACAACGCATAACTCTCACCTGGCCAACAAGCTGCCATAGCAACGGCAACGGGAACGGGAACGGGAATGGTAATGGTAATGGGGTAATGGTTAATGTTAATGTTAATGGAAATGGAGATGGTCTAGAAGGCCCCGTGGACAATTGCCAATTATGAGCAAGCCAGATCCAGTTCAAGTTCCATCGCGAATTCTATATGGTTTTTTTTTTCTTTTTGTAGGTCTAGTCCGAGTCCGAGATCTTGGTCTTGGAGTCGGTTTCCATTACCATTTTGTCATTTTTCCATTTTCCATCTGCCAATCCAGGGCGATGGTGACTACTTTTGTTAATGGCAAACGTTTCCATAATAATCGTCACTGGATATGTGGCAATTGTGTCACACCTCTTGGCCACCAAGGCAGCTGCCTTTGCTTTGCTTCGGCCAATGTCAATTGTCATTGGATAGTGGACACTGGACACTGGACAGTGGACAGTGGTCTAGCGACTTTTCGTTGTCTCCAGAACCGACAGCTCCCACAATTAAGCCAATGGTCACGCTCAGTTCCCAAGGATAATCCAACGAATTTTCATATATAAGTTGGCTTTTGACAGAATTTTCGAAAGCTTTTGAGAGGAGAAGGAACAAACCTCAAGGTTTTCAATATTATCGATATATACGATACATTCTTATCGATGAATTGCTACCTTTTGACAGATTTTTTGAAAGTTTTTGAGAGGAGAAGGAAAAGGCCTCAAGGGTATCGATATTTTCGATACATTTGATACAATTTTAACGATAATTTTTAACCTTTTGATAGATATTTGAAAAGCGTTCGAGAGGAGAAAGAAAAAGACTCAATATTCTTATGCTTTTGATATTCTCGATACATTCGATGCATTTCTATCGATAATATGTTACTTTTTAAGAGATTTTTCGAAGGCTTTTGAGAGGAGAAAGAAAAAATCTCAATATTTTCGATACTTTTGAGACATTCCTATAGATAATTGTTTACCTTCTGAAAGATTATTCAAAAGTGTTCGAGAATGGAACAAAAAAACTCAGGTTTTTCGATATTTCCGATACATCCTTCATTCCTATCGATAAATTATTACTTTAACTTTAAAGTCCAAGCCTAGACTTCCTGAATGAATCACAACCAATGTCAAATGTCAACTAATTGTGATATAAAAACCAACCAAACGAAGTAATTATTTACAAAAACCTACCTCATTGTTTGCTAAAAAACTACAAACTTGAAAACTATTTTGTAGAACAAAAAAATATAGAAACAAAAACCTTGCAAAAAAAAACAAAACAAATTAGGGTGTGTACTTTTTTTGACACCTTGTTATTGGCAAATTAAATTTATTATTTGCAATATTTTGTCATAGATGAAATCATGTTCTAAGCCTCTTTAGTCTGAACCAAAAGTAAAATCCCAAAATCTATAATCAATCAAAGTGGATTATTTGAAAATTATTACCTGAAACAAATCGATTGATTTGTTTATTTGCGAATGTTTGCGAATAAAAATTCGATCTTCTGGGAATCTGAGCATTAAAAAAACGAAGGGAATTCGAAGGGTCCGAGAATCTTGCAACAAATTTCTGCCAAAGGAGTATTTATGGGAATCGTATAAATCTTTTTTGCATATAGAAATTACAGAGGATGCCGATACCGATTCCGATTTCTGCATAAATACTGAAAAATTACGTTTTTTTCTTTGAGTTTTTTCGGTGGGTTCCCAGAAGACTCCTCTGGGCGAGTGAGATGGCGACGGCATTAAGCCTGATTAGGCCGGGCCAGAAAGAAAGGCAACAATAAAGGCACACAAAAAAGTATACAATATAAGAGGTAAGAAAAAAAACAACAAAAAAAAAGCCATAAGTGATGGCGAGGCGACCAAAGAAAACAAAAGTAAACCCGGCACAAGTTCAAGGTCAAGAGCAGAGCACACCGAAGAGCGGAAAGCTGCGCTTCAGGTCTGTCTCACTCGAACACACAAACACACACAACACGCATACGCACATTGGAGCGAAAGGTGAAGGCAAGTGCGAGGGTGCTAGAGAGTGAGGAAAGATGTGCAGCAGCCAGAACAGTGAAGATAACAATTAAATAACTTTTTTTCTTAATAATTTATAAAAATAACTCAAATTATTTTAATATTTTAACTGTTTTGGAGTAAAAGTAAAGCTTGAAAACTAATTTTAATACTTAAAAATACGTTTTGAGTCTTTTTATCGAATCCCACCTGTAGTAGGTGAAAAGAATCATGGAGAAGATAACAAAAAAAGCGGGGAAAAAAGCTTAAAGCCATGCTTAATGAAAGTCAGACAGTGGGCGGGACGGGGTGGGGAGGGCGTGCCGGTGGAGCCATATTAGAAGTGGCAAGGCAGAAAAACGATTACAATCGCCGCCTTTTGTCCTTTAACGTTTTGTGCCTCCCGTTACTCTTTCTCCATTCTCCAATCTCGGTTCTCCATTCTCCGTTCTCGATCCGCAACCGGCAACAGTTTTAAGCCACTCGAGTGCCACCGCCACCGTCATTACGTCATTAAAACACACAACACATGCTGTCTCTAGGTGTCGCTGTGGTATCTAAAAACTTAGATAATGCAAAAACCTTTCAGGTTTGCTCAATGTAATCCCCTCATTGACTGATGGATGGGACTGATAAGATTTTAAAACTGAATAAATGGAACAAATAGAAGAAATAGGAAACTGGCTTCTTATGATTTTAGTTAAATAATGTTACCAGGTTTTATTTCTTTGTATATTCTAAAAATGTTCTTTTTGTTGTCAATGTCGTTGCAATCGAATAAATACTGTACATGTGTGACCCCCTTGGCGCTCTCACTCGATATGTCCCCCCTCTTTGAGTTGTTCTCTCTCGTTGGAGCTTTTTGTTTGTGTTTTTGTTTGTTTTTTTTTGTTTGAGTTTTTTTTTCTTCTGAGACAACCCACACCGTGCGACTGCGCGAATGACTTTGGACTCCGACTTGGGGCAGCACTGTTGGCCATGTTCTTGTTGTTTTTGTCATTTAAAGTCTAATCAAAACATTTGAAGTTACTTAAGAAACCTACGCAGCTTAAGTTGCGTTTCTTGTTTCGAATTCTTAACTTGTCGCAGCTTTGTCTTTGGTTTTGTCTGTCTTTTTTTCTGTTTTTTTTTTCTCGCTCTCTTCCACCAGAGACGGAGGCAAAATAAATTGTAAATTAAGTTTCTGCGACATTTATACAAAAAGCGGCCATTCGGAGGCAAGTTTTTGTTGTTTTTTTTTTGTTGCTGCTGCTGCAGCAGTTCTTGGGTTTTAGTTTTCTTTGCCCTTTCAAATGCGATACCAGACGGCTTTAGAAGGTTATACACACATGTGTGTATGTGTGTGTGTGGTTGTATCTGTGTGTGATCTACTTAAAGTCAGACAAAAAGTAACAGAAAACTAATTCCTCCTTTGTCGTATTAGTATCTGAATTATTCGCTCTGGATGAGTCAGTTTTTTTGAACTTTAGTTTTGGCCTAATGCCAGCCAATCTTTCTCTTTCCATTTCCCAACAATAAGAAAATGAGAGGGGGAGGGGGGCACCCACATAGTATGCCGCCGGCTAGTCCAAGGTCGTCGTCCTCCTACACACGCCACCCCCCACTCTACGCTACTCTACTCTCCCACCCACTCCACTTTGCTTTACACTTTACTGAAAAAAAATCAACTACAGTGAAGTCTAAAACAAAGCAACTATTTAATATAAGATTTAAAAAAAATAAAAAAAATATTCAAAATAAAGAAAATAAAAGCATTTCTTGATTTATTTTTTTAGGTTATAGTTTCTTTCTTATTATCCTTTTCCTTTTCTTTCACTTTATTCAAGTCCCGTTTTATTTTTGAGAACTAGAAAATGGCGGCGCCGGTTTTCTTTTGTCCCGCCGTCTATTGATTTAGCCACGAAAGCTGAAAAGAGCAAAGGAAGGAGGCAGAGGAGTCTTCCCAGCCAGACACCAAAGAGGGAGGTCTCCAGGAAGCCGGGAAAATTGGCGGAACAGGAACCGGGACAGGGATAGGGCGAGGGATAGTGCTGACATTTATGGCGACGATGACAGAAATGTCTAATGATGGAAAACATGGCAATGGCATGGCATGCAGATGCAGCTACAGCTGCAGATGCCTCAGAAATATATATAGAAAAAAACTCTACAATATAGATGGATGACAAGGCATCAGCTTGGGACAAAAGGCTGCCACAAAAGGAGTTAAAACATTCGTTTGAGTATGCAAAAGAGTTAAGAAGAAGAAGACGAAGGGAGAGGCCCAAAGGGAGAGGCAAGCAACTCCAGTCGAGTGGCTGTTACCATTGTTGGTTCAATGGCTAAAAATGGATAGATAATAACTTGTGAAAATAACTTTTGCACTTGAACGAGATTCCAAATGTTGTTGTTGTTGTTGCGAGGCACTCGACAGATACAAAGATACTCTGTACTGCATGCAGCGTGCAACGTATGTGTTTTTTTTTTCTGTCAAAATCATGGTCCATGGTCCATATTCGACACTGAAATTTCTGACAGATGCGAGTGCATCAAGTTCGGAGAAGGAGGAGAAAGGAGGAGGGGCATGCCTCAGGCCCGGTGAAGGGTGCTCTTGGTGGGAGTGTGAACTGCAGGCCCATTGATTGTTGTTGCTTGAAATGAAATCGTTTCAATTGTCGCTTCAAGTGTCATTGAACGTTTGGGTGGCATGGAAAAAAATAAATAATAACGAAATGCCAAAGATGAGATTGAAAAACGCGGCAGGGGAAATGGTAAATGAGAAGGAAAAACCCTAACAAGAGTACACTTATAAAAAATAACAACCTTTTAAACAAAAAACAATAAAATCTAACCCTTTTTTTGCATTTCTTTAAAAATAAGTGTGACCATGTGAGACTTTGAAGCAAACTTCTTAACCGTTAACTTTGTCAATGATTTTTTCTTACTTTTTTCTGTGCATTTGCAAAATAATACTTGAAATTCAATGCGCTTGGCATTTCTTTCTCATTGGGTCTATCGTATATCGATATCGATATCCGTTCCACTTTCAAATATTGTGAAACTTCATCGCCACGTTTGTAATTGTTAATTGGAAAAGTCAACAACAGCAATTCCTAGCTTTTATAACATATTTTCCATACCTTTTGGCCCATGTCCATAACTCCGCACATAACTCTCGATCACTTTTACTGTCATTTACCAATTCACACTCCAAATCGGTAAAAAAAAACTAATAAAAAACGAAAAAAAAAACAGTTGAAGAACTCAACTTGGAAACTCGAGAAGCTAATAATGAAAACAAACAAATATGAAGTAATAATTCTATAAATGTTTATAGTTTTGTAATATCATATTTTTAGGATGAGAATATTATAAAAAAAAAGTATTCCCTTTTAATGGGAAATAAATCAATTACTATTGCGGGAAAGATAAGAAATTTATTGGCTCTCTAAAGATAAGAGCTTTGTTTATAATAGACACGCGGAGTCGCTTTTTTTTATTGTTTTTTTGTTTCATCATCAATCGATATCGTAAAATATTATATATTGACAAAAAAGTTAGATAAGGGACCCTTTTTGGCACGTAACTCGGAAAAGGTAATCAAATTGTATGGAAAATATATGCATTTTGGTGACAATTTTTTGCGAAAACTGCCTGAGGAGAGGAGATTGTCTACGGAATCTGAATGGGAATGGGACAGGCCTTATATGCGAATCGATGCCGACGACGCATCCTAAGCTTATTGTTTTTGTTGCTGTGCGATTTTTTAATTAAATTCACTTTCAAAAATACCGCTAATCATTCGAACAAAAGGCCAGCAGTGAACATATTTGCATATTTGTTTGTCTCGAAAGTTGGCGACTTTGCTTGTTTTTTTTTTGAGTCATTCCCACCCACAGCTCCAAGCGGGGGGCGTGGCATGTGAATAGTCAGATTGATCGATCTAGGCAATATACATCTATATGTCTATATATATCTTTTGATTATTTTTGCGCAAGTGCGAAAGTGAAATCTTTTTGGGATGAGAAGCGGATTTCGTCCACCCCCCAGGGCCCAAAAACAATCCGCGATCAATGGTTACCAAATTAGCCAAAACATACTCGTACTATTGGGGATTTTCTACTACGAGTATTCGAATCGATTTCTGTACTTGTTGAATCCCAAAAAAAAACATACTCATGTGGCATACAAAAAAAAAGCCACACATACAAAAAAGACACAAAAATCGACGTAAGTTGCGCCTTAATTAAGACCAGCCTCATCGGACATTGAGTGTCTGTTGTCTGTTACGTAAGTAGTTAAAACAGCCGGACCAATATCACTGAATCGCGCGAATTAAATACCAAAAATACAAACAAAAAAACCAAAATTTTATATATCGAAAAATAAGACAGCACAGAGGGAAACATTTTAAACACACATCTCGAAATCCGAACGAACAACGCGAAATGCGAATTGGATTTCTTCGATTTCTTAAGCTTTTTGTTCCCACTCTCTCAGCCGTTGGATTGTTTTTTCTTTATTTCTTCATTAATACCACCGATCGGTCCTACCAGATTAGCACCTTGGCCTAATTATGCAGTTTTAATCCAAAAAATAGCTGCCTGGTATTTCTCGATTTAAATTCTTGTCAGCTTCTTGGGGTTTCAAGAAACTTTCGCTTCGCAGAATATTCGATTCTTCTATAAGAAGTAGGTATATTTTTCTTAAATTTCATCTGATTCTTAAGAGGAATAGCCTTAATGATTCCTAAACTGATTCTCTATCAATCTGCATTAAAATCCTGAAAGATTTTGGTAAAGAAACTTGAACTTCTTGAAAAATACGGGTTTTTCCCATATGTCCCACAATGTCCCCCCATATCTCCGCTATTTCTCATCCGATCTTTAAGCGGGATACCTTAAAAGATTTCTGGATCGATTCCCTATCAACCTGCATCAAAATCCCAAATAGAAATATTTTTTGGATTTTTTCCCAATTTTTGTGGGGAGACCCCTTGAGAAACACTGCTTTTTCGTATATGTTCCACAACCGAAGCTATATCTCCGCCAATTCTCATCCGATCTTTAAGCGGGATACCTTAAAAGATTTCTAGAACGATTCCCTATCAATATGCATCAAAATATAAGAACGAAATATTTTTTCGAAATTTTTCCCATTTTTGTAGGCTAACCCCTTGTAAAAATCGCGAAAAATCGGGATTTCCGCATGTGACCCCGAACTATGTCTATATCTCAGCTAATTTTTATCCGATCTTCAAGCGGGATACCTTAAAAGATTCATGGATCGATCCCCTATTAATCTGCATCAAAATCCTGGACCGAACATTTTTTTAGATTTTTTAAAAATTTTTGTAGGGAGACACCTTGAAAAATACTGGTTTTTCCCATATGTCCCATAACCGTAGCTATATCTCAGCTAATTTTTATCCGATCTTCAAGCGGGATACCTTAAAAGATTCATGGATCGATTCCCTATCAATCTGCATCAAAATATAAGAACAAAATATTTTTTCGAAATTTTTCCCATTTTTATAGGCCAACACCTTGTAGAAATCGGAAAAAATCGGGATTTTCGCATATTACTCCGGATTATGTCTATATCTCAGCCAATTCTTATCCGATTCTCAAGCGGAATACATTAAAAGATTTCTGAATCGATTCCCTATCAATCCTCATTAAAATCCTGAAACAACATATTTTTTAGATTTTTCTTAAAATTTTTGAAGGGAGACCCCTTGTAAAAATTGGGAAAAATCGGGATTTCTGCATGTGACCCCGAACTATGTCTATATCTCAGCCAATTCTCATCCGATTCTTAAGCGGGATACCTTAAAAGTTTTCTAGATCGATTCCCTATCAATCCTCATCAAAACCCTGGAACAAAATATTTTTGAAATTTTTCTTAAAATTTTTGAAGGGAGACCCCTTGTTAAAATCGGGATTATGAGATGTATGAACCCAAACAATGGCTATATCTGCTTTAATTTTCATCCAATGCTCAATATCGGAATTTAATTACTTTTTTAATCATAATCCAAACCTTTCCACAAAATACTTTTATTTATATTTTGATTACTTTTTTCTCCCAACTCTTGTCCAAAAAATTTCCATTCTGTGTCTTTCCCATAAATATCTTCCACTTCCTCGTCGGTTTAGCTTTAATGAGGGATAAACCTGTTTCGCTGGCCACGCCCCCAGCCACCTGCTTCAAGGTCGAGTCCTTTTCGATAATTCGATAAACGCTTTGATAAGCCGTGAAGTTTACGACTGGCCTTGGATGCCTCCCCTTTTGGCGCCGAAGTTCACAGTTAAATTGGGTTTACCGCTAATTAGTTCCCAGGTGATTAAGCCCCAAAAAGAGCCCCAACTATGTTTCATTATTTTTTTATATAAATTTATATATATAATAAATATATATATGGATTTTTTACGGTCTGCTACGAGTAGTCGCTGGTGCTGAGGCTTTTTTTTTTCAAGTAAACCGACCATAACTGCTAGGCCGCTCGAGTCTCACTTTTATGTTTTATTTATTGATTTTATTTGTACAAGTTTTGCAGTTTTGTGTGTTTGCTGGCTGGCTGGCTGGCTGGCTGGCGGCACCACCGATTGTTGTTGCCACCGCTGCGGTTTTCTGTCCCATAATTATGTCAGCTGCAGTGGCACAATCATAAATTTCAGCGCTTTTGTGCCCCCGACTAGAGGGTGAAGTATTTTGTGTAAAAAAAATATTTCGAATATTTATTATCCACTTGCTGGCAATTTGATTACATATCATCAATCAGTCCGAGCCAGCTCTCCCAGCTGCAACTTGAGGAAATTCTTTTTACGAGAAAAATATTACCCAAGAAATTTGAAACTCTATTAATTTTTTTTACAATTTTTATCTCCTCCTTACAGCTTAAACTCCACGAAGAACAAAAAACTATAAAGATATATATTTCGAACCAAGCCGAAAACTAAATCCGAACCAGACGCGATGAACTGCAACCAAAATTATAACGAAAACCCGACGAAACTCTACTAAAGCTCTACTCTGAGAAATAATCCCAAAATTTTTGATATAAAAAAACGCTATAAAAACAGAAACAAAAACCAAATCGAAATATAATATAAAACCAAAACCAAATCGATTTAACAAGATGGCCATGTTGGAGGCGAGGCCTTTTAGGCCATTCAAGTCCAGCGAGGAGTACCTGGAGGCCATGAAGGAGGACTTGGCCGAATGGCTGAGTACCCTGTATCCCGAGCTGAGTATAAATGCTGAGAACTTTATGGATCGACTCGACACTGGCGTGGCTCTGTGCAAGGTAAGTGTTTGTTTTTTTTTTAATTTTTTGAAATCATAAAAAACCAAAACTCACTTCACACATACTTTTGGGTTGGAAAAGTGCTAAGAGCTAAGAGCTTTGAGTTAAGAGATTTCCATGGCTAAAAGGCTGCTTCCTACCTGCCTTTGGAATGGAAATGAAAGAAAACTGGGTCACTCCAAGGGGTTCATTGCATTCGAGAAGAGTTCAAAGCTTAAATGAGGGTACTAATGCTTTTTGCTAAGGGATTTCAGGGATGGGAGTGAAAAAAACCAAAACCAAAACCAAAAACAATGAGAAACCATTCATTAAAGTCTCTTTTTGGTTTTTAAAAGATATATAGAATAATCAATTATTTTAATTTAAAGAAAAACCTTTTGAAACAAGTATGCTGTGGCTCAAAAATGTCAAAAATATTTCCTACCTTAGAACGAGCCTTCCCCAAACAATTCAGTCTTATTCTATCCTTGATTTGACTAACATCTGATTATATATTTTGTTACGTGTGTGAACTCCTAAAACTCCTAAAAAAGTATTTATTATATTATTTACTTTTACGAAACTATCATCTGATATATATATATATTTTTTACGCGTGTGATTTGTGGAGAAAGTATTTATAATTTAATAAGTTTTTCAAAAACTTTTCTGATCGTGATTTAATCGTACTTATAATCGTATTTGTATCGCTTTGAATCGCATCGTATCTATCGTTGTTATCGGAACGTATCGGAATCGAAACGTTTTTGGAATAGTCATCGAACCTGTATTGAATTCTGATCGAATCGTCATCGAACCTGTATCGAATTCTCTTGGAATCGTATCGTTATCGAAACGTTTTGAAAAAGTCATCGAACCTGTATCGAATTCTCTTGGAATCGTATCGTTATCGAAACGTTTTGGAATAGTCATCGAACTTGTATCGAGTCCTCATCGAATCCTCATCGAACCTTGATCGAATTCCCATCGAATCGTCACCGAACCTGCGTTGAATTCTCATCGAATCGTCATCGAATCCTCATCAAACCTTGATTGAATTCTCTCGGAATCGTCATCGAATCGTCATCAAACCTTGATCGAATTCTCTTGGAATCCTCATCGAACCTTAAGTGAATCCTTTTTCCTATCGTATCAAACCGTATCTGAACGTAACCCTACAATCATGAAGTTCCTAAACGTTTTGCAAACTGGATCCGGAAAGAACTCATGTGCCTGTTCCCGTCGGGAGATTCTGGAGTGGGTGCATGAGAGTCTGGGTTGCTACGTTAGACGCCTAGAAGACCTCAGATCCGGAGTGGAATATTGCCTATTAATACACAAACTATACCCGACGTCCATCAATACGGCGAAAATAAAAAGAAATTCCTTCGGAATATATGCTTGTACGGAAAATTGGAACTTAATACACTCGGTGTTGAATCAGAACGGTGTCCCAAAGGAAATACCCATCGATCGTATTGCCCGTGGCGGTTCCCGGGAGAATCTGGAGTTTGCGCAATGGTTCAAGAAGTTCTACGATGCGAATGAGGCCTGGTCGGCACAAATGAATGAGTCAGACACTGGGCAGATGGTTAAGCAAAGCGGGGATTCTCTATACTTAAAGGATCCCATCGTTGGAACTGATACCCATATCAAGAAGAAGTTGCCCGAGTCGAGGGCCAAGTCCGCCGACGCGGTGCGCATTGCTACCCTCAACCAGAGATCGCATAAGTCGAAGTTGCCTGAGCCGAGGGCCAAGTCCGTTGAAGCAGAGCTCCTTGATGTGGCTGCCATTAACCACAGAGCGCACAAGTCGAAGATTCCTGAGCCGAGGGCGATGTCCGCCAACAAACAGCTCCCGTCCAAAGCAGAGCCCAAAGAAGAGCTCCTTGATGATGCTACCTTCAACCAGAGTTCGCCTAAGTCGCGTAAGTCGAGGCTGCCTCCGCCGAGGGCCACGTCCGCCAACAAACAGCTCCCGTCCGAGCCAGAGCCCAAAGCAGAGCTCCTTGATGAGGCTACCTCCAACTGCAGTTCGCGTCAGTCGCGTAAGAGGAATAAGTCGCCTGAACCAAGTGCCATGTCCGCCGAAGCAGAGCTCCCTGATGACGCTACCTTTAACCAGAGTTCGCCTAAGCCGCGTAAGTCGAAGATTCCTCAGCCGAGGGCCATGTCCGCCAACAAACAGCTCCCGTCCGAATCGCAGCCCAAAGAAGAGCTCCTTGATGAGGCTAC
Source organism: Drosophila ercepeae (assembly GCA_018150545.1). NCBI lineage: Eukaryota > Metazoa > Arthropoda > Insecta > Diptera > Drosophilidae > Drosophila > Drosophila ercepeae. The sequence continues at coordinate 4,111,889 of JAECWL010000174.1, forward strand.
CTTCATCCAGAGTTCGCCTAAGCCGCGTAAGTCGAGGTTGCCTGTGCCAAGAGCCATGTCCGCCAGCAAACTGTTCTCGTCCGAATCGCAGCGCAAAACAGAGCTCCTTGGTGAGACTACCTTGAACCAAAGTTCGCATAAGTCGAGGTTGCCTGTGCCGAGAGCCATGTCCACCAGCAAACTCTTCTCGTCCGCATCGGAGCGCAAAGCAGAGCTCCTCGATGAGGCTACCTTCAACCAGAGTTCGCAGATACCGCGTAAGTCGAGGATTCCTAAGCCGAGAGCCATGTCCGCCAACAAACTGTTCTCGTCCGAGCCCAAAGCAGAGCTCCTTGATGAGGCTACCTTCAGCCAAGGTTCGCATCAGTCGCGTAAGAGGACGAAGTCGCCTGATCCAAGTCCCAAGTCCATTGAAGCAGAGCTCCCTGATGATGCTACCTTCAACCAGAGTTCGCATAAGTCGAGGTTGCCTGAGCCGTGGGCCATGTCCGCCAACAAACAGCTCCCGTCCGAAGCAGAGCCCGATGTAGAGCCCGAAGAAGAGGTCCTTGATGACGCTACCTTCAACCAAAGTACGCATTCAGGAAGAACTTTCAGGAACAGTCCGCAGCGCTCGAGTCGGACGTTGGTCCAAGCGGAAGTAGAACTTCCCACAACAGCAAGAGTCGGTATTCTCAAGACCAGATCCCAGGAGATTCCTTCTTCGAAGCGTAAGACATCTGATCCTTGTTTCCTTTTTCAGCCACTTTTATCAACCTGTTTTACAGAGCAACAGGGCCGGTTTGAGAGGAGAGTCAGTTTCGGTTCGTGCGATGGGAGTGTCGAGTCAACAATCTTCAACTTCCCAGTCGATGACGATGACTCTCCCAGCGATGAACCATCGAAGGTGCTTGAGAATCGTCGTCTGAGAATGCAGGCTCTGGCCGAGGCTCGTAAGATGAGCTTTGGTCAAGGGAGTTCGGTTTCCAGGCTAAGGTGCAGACATCCGGAAGTTAGGAGAAAGGAGAGTTCGCCACAACCATCTGTGACACAAGGCGAAGCTTCACAAAAGTCGAACGAACAGATGACTGTCAAGGCTCAAAGGGAGTCACCAGGGTCTTCAGATTTGAAAGACTATCTAGACTACCAGAAATTTCTTCGGAAAGGTCGTAAACAATGGCATAGAAAACTCTACGGAAAGCGGTACATCGGGAAGAAAAGCCGCACTTTAAGATCAAGATATCTGGGACTACGACCTCTTGGCCAGTCGGACTCGGATCGCCTGAAGAGGAACGCAAAGGCTAAAGGAAAAAGGTCTCATAAGTCCACAAAACAGCGTTTGCGTTCACTGTTTTCCGGTAAGTATCGATCGATCCCAAAAACACACATCTCCTCACACCTCCGTCCCAGAGATCGATTTGAATCCCCTGCCTCTGGATCCGGACTTCGCCATGTACTGCAACAAGATCCTAGCTGCGCTCCAAGGATTCGATCTGGCGTTGCTTCCCGACGGCGTCCGCCCCAGCGAACTAATCTTGTTTCTGGAGTTTCTTTTCGGCTGCATTGTAATATAAATCACAATCTTAATCTTAACTTCCATGATCGTAATTACTTCCATTGTGTTCAGGAACTATCTCGATATACTGGGAAGGATCCTACAGAATATCTGGAAGCTGCAGTTTCTGTAGACGAAGGTCCGAAATCGGAGACATCTCAAGACAACATTGAGATACCGGATGATGATCCGGATGATGATCCCCAACCAAGTCGGCTGTCAAAGATATCAGAGGTCGAAGAAATATCAACAGATGAGCCTCAGGAGTCGCAGATATCGAAAGGCACCAAAGTCTTGAAAAAAGCCAACCAAAAGTGCGAAGATCTTTCGCAAAGACCGCAGGTAATCGAGTTTGTTGAACACGAGGCTGCGATTTCAAATGTGGTTGAAAAGGTGGTTGGAACTCCTGTCATGGGTTCTATGGCATCATTCCCCTTGAATTGTTTCGATTACATGAACTCGAGTGAAGATATCTCTGGCGCTGCTCAAGAGCATTTATCAATTCCCAATGGTCCTCCCAAACGGAAACCTTCAAATGGTCCTTCAAAACAGCAACTGTCTATTGGTCCTTCGAAACAGAAACCGTCAAGTGGTCCTCCTAAACGGGAACCTTCAAATGGTCCTCCTAAACGGGAACGTCCAAAAGATCCTCCTAAACGGGAACCTCCAAAAGGTCCTTTTAAACGGGAACCTCCAAAAGATCCTCCTAAACGGGAACCTCCAAAAGGACCTTTTAAACGGGAACCGTCAAATGGTCCTTCGAAACAGGAACCTTCAAATGGTCCTCCCAAACGGGAACCCTCAAATGGTCCTCCCAAACGGGAACCTCCTAAAGGTCCTCCTAAACGGGAACCTCCAAAAGGTCCTTTTAAACGGGAACCGTCAAGTGGTCCTTTTAAACGGGAACCGTCAAGTGGTCCTTCGAAACGGGAACCTCCAAAAGGTCCTTTTAAACGGGAACCGTCAAGTGGTCCTTCGAAACGGGAACCGTCAAGTGGTCCTCCTAAACGGGAACCTTCAAATGGTCCACCTAAACGGGAACCTTCAAGTGGTCCTCCTAAACAGGAACCTTCAAGTGGTCCTCCTAAACAGAAACCGTCAAGTGGTCCTCCTAAACGGAAACCGTCAATTGGTCCTTCTAAGCCGGATCTCCCAAATCCAATACCTAGCGTACCGGATCTTCCAATTGCTTCTGATGAACAGGAACTTCCGATTGATGAACAGGATATTCCAATTAATGAACAGGATCTTCCAATATCTTCTGCTGAACAGGATCTTCCAATTTCAATTCCTTGCGAACCGGATCTTCCAATCCCTTCCAATGAACAGGATCTTCCAATTGCTTCTGCTGAACAGGATCTTCCAATTCCTTGCGAACCGGATCGTCCAATTCCAACTCCTTGCAAGCCGAATCGTCCAATTCCAACTCCTCGCAAGCCGGCTCGTGCTGAGCCTCCAGTTTCAGAATCAGAAGAGGATTTACCCACACAGGATAGACCCAGAAGAAAGCCTAAGAAAGCTAAGAAGCCTGCTCAACCAGTTCAGAAATTCGCTTCTCTGGAAGACGAACTTCTCTATACAATGGGTAAGAAGGAACTGGTGAGGAGTCCTGAGCCAACGCCAAGAAAGCCCCTGGTAGCCAAGGATCCTAAAGAAGCAGAAAAACCGTCGACCGACGATCCCAATCAGAGCTCAAAGCAGAAGGATGTTGAAAAGGATGTTAAGAAAGATGTTGAAAAGGATGTTAAAGATGTTACAAAGGATGTTAAAAATGATGTTGTAAAGGATGTTGAAAAGGACGTTACAAAGGATGTTGAAAAGGATGTTAAAAAGGATGTCAAAAAGGCTGGTAAAAAGGTTTCCAAAAACATTCAGGATGTATCTCCCGATCCCAATGCATGGCAGTTCGTTACGATTGATGGCAAAACCACAATGACGTTGCGTGAACGCGAAGGTCCAGCCAAGGTATTAGTTCGCAATAGCAGTCCCGAGGACAATGGGAAAGCGCCACCAATTAGAAAGGCGAAAGGCGCAGAAGAGCCAAAGAATCCTGAAGAAGCTAAGAAACTAGTGGAAGGTGAAAAGGCAGAAGTGGCGAAAACATCTGAGGAGACAGCTAAGAACACAGCTCCAGAAACGGGTCAGACATCAGCGGAGGTAACAGCTCAGACAACAGCTGAGGTAACAACCCAGAACCCAGCTGAGGTAACACCTCTAAACACATCTGAGGCAACATCACAGGTAACATCCAAAGAATCCTTACAAGAAACCACACAAGAGACATCTCCGCAGACTTCACAAGAAACATCTCCACCGATATCACAAGATACCTCCCCAAAGACCTCCCAAGAGACGCTTCAGACATCAAAACAGACATCAACTACATTCCAAGGAACAACAGGAGAGCCATCATCGTCATCTACAAGCTTTCATCCACCACTCCACTCCATGGATGACTATTGCCGATATCTGGTTATTCAAAATGATATGGTCCATATGAGGATGTCGAAGACGGACCTACTGCCGCTCTCGTTTCTTGGGATTCCAGGTGGCGTGTGCTCCTGTCCTTGTCGAGGACATCACCTGGACCCAATGGAGTCGAGAACTTCTACCACAGTCGAATCGAGAGCTCCCATCCAAGTCGAGTCAAGAGCTCCCATCCAAGTCGAGTCGAGAACTTCTACAGTCGATGTGAAGGATGTTATCAAAAAATCAAAGAAAGATGTCGTGTCCAAACTGAAGAGAGGTCTCATGGAGACGTGGACTCCCAATAATACTGGGAGTGGAAATGAATCGCAAAAATTCCAACAAGAAACGGCAAAGTGTTCTCACTGCGGCTGGCACAATGTCAATCGAAAAGCATTCTTCTACAAAGTCTGCGAGGACAGTTCTTCGGCCGAAGAAGCAGGGATCGGAGATGGAAAACACAATCCGAAGAGTGTATCGCCAAGGAGACGCTCCAAAAAGAACGACTACGTCTACGATCAAAGGGGGATATCCAACTGCAATACGGCTCACAATATGGTCTTCATTAACGAAAGAACATGCATGATTCATGAGGATTTAAGTATCGGTAACCTTCTAAGGACATTGCCAGGTCCTGTCCAGGTCTCCTCGGGCCATAGTGATGTGTGCGTTCCGCCCTCGGGAGCTGCGTCAATACAGAAGATCGTGATGAAGGAAAGTGGTTGCAATCCGGATCCCCCAAAAGTAAGTTAACTTAAGACTTTAATCTACAATTTCCTCTTAAATTAATGGGTTTCACAGTCCCCTGTAGAGTCGGGTTCAAAAGACAAGCCAACAGTTTCGAACTCTGGAAGTAGTCCCCCGGAAATCAAGGCTCATAAACCCAAATCCAAAGAAGAATCAACTGACAGCGAAGACAACCATGAGAAGAAACAGAAAAAAGAAACAATACAGATTGAACCCAAAGAGGAGTCGACTGACACGTCACCCAAGGAAAGCGACGATGATTGGGAAACCGATCCGGATGACGAGGCTGTGCCGAACCTGACATATGAGAATTATGGCAGTGACAGTCCACCGGAGAGTTCCCGAGCTCGCAGGATTCGAAAGGCGAATATCCATATGCACCATATGAAGAAAACCTTCGAAATCGAAGCACGTTATCTCTCGAGTATTATAGAAGTTTCGGAACCTCCGTCTAGCGAGGACAAAGAATGTCCAAGTGCCACGCGTAATGCTTCCGATCAGACTGAGGAGGTTTATTTTGCAAAACCTGTTGCCAAAAAGAAGTCCCACGAATCTTCGGAATCTACAAATCTTTGCCATAGCTGCAGTGAGTGCAAGAAGACAGAGGTTTCGGTATCTTCCATTACGGGTCGCCTAACTCCCACCAAGTACAGACAGTCTAGTGAGAAGAAGGGATGTCGTAATGCTTCGTATCAGACCGAGGAGGTTTATTTCGTAGCTCCCGTTGCCAAAGAGAAATCCCACGATTCTTCAGAACCTACAAAGCCTTGTCAATCCTGCAAAGCTTGCAAACCCTCAACCATAGAAGTCATAAAGGAGTCTCAACATTTCACACGAAACTCTTCGGATCAGACTGAGGATGATTATTTCAAGACCAGGGATTCGAATACCCAAACATCCTTCGATGATATTATCATTTTGCAAACAGTTTCTACAAGAGTGGCAAATGCTTCGGATCAGACTGAGGATGATTATTTCAGGACAAAGAATTCGAATACCCAAACATCCGTGAATGATACTCGCAATTCTCCGTCTCCAAGTACGGAAGATTATTTCAAGACAAAGGATTCGAATACCCAGACATCCTTTTCGGAACCAGTTTCCAGCGATGAGAACCTACGCCAATATTTAACGAGGAATACTTCTAATCAAACGGATTATGAATATTTTATGACTCAGTTCTTATCCTCCCGGCATCGCATGGAGCCGAGAAGGTCCTTCGATTCCTCGAATCAAACGGATGAATATTATTTTATGGCTCAGTTCTTATCCTCCAACGATCGCATGGAACCGAGACCGAGACAGTCCTTCGATTCCTGTCGAACATTCGATATTCGGAGTTGTTCCACGGAGCGAACGGACGAAACCTTCTTTATGCCTCACGATCCTTATATATCAACATTCTCCAATGGTAATCCTTTCTTCGATTCATTCACCGGTTTTGGACCTCCACCTAGAACGGAAAGTGTGAGTTCCTATTGGATGCTGGAGACTACACCCGAGTTTTCGGAAGAGAGTTTCGGGAGTTACGGAATGCCAGGATGGGATGATGATGAACTGCCCACGTGCTCGATCTACACTCAAAAGCAGTGTGAGTTGGCATCGATTCGAGAAGAAATGGAAGAAATTGAACGACAGAATTCTTCGCTAACCGAAGAAGTGAAGAGAGCTGCAACCATTGTACAATTCTCAAGCGTATTCTACTACAGCGACGTGAACGATCCAGCAGCTTACAATCCTCGATCATTGCAAGATTACGATAGAGAAGATTTCGCAGAAGAATCAGTTTTCGATGCCAGTCTAAGGGCAAATTGGAATTACAATTACTATGCTCAAGTAAGGGAATTCTCCTATGTTAGGTTTGGTTTCGAATACCCAGAAGAAACAGATGCTCCGAAGACAGAGAGTACCCAGGACTCAGCTTTCGATATCCACTCGTGGCAATTGTCTTCTGTAGTTCAAAGTGATGTTAATTCAAGAGAAGAACCCGAGGAGGCAAGTGATTCTTCTGCTCAAGGTACTCAAACCCGGGACTGCTCTACAGAGCCAAGAACCGAATCTGAAGACTGGTCTTCCCATTGTCAAATAAGGGAATTGGATGAGGCTAGACAATCTGAAGACTCGTCTCTGGATACTCAAGTAGAATCGCCTTCTCCCAATGATTTCTTGATGGTTTCCGAGTTATCCAAAGAACAAGCTTATTGGATCTTGTTTAAGACCAAGTCTTCAGCTCGGATCTTCCCCTTCCCAGTTCGATGTGATTTCTCACAACAAACCAATGACGTTGTTCCAATGGACGACTTGCCGTCTACGAGTTCCAATGATGTCGAGATGCCTTCCGTCGCGTCACAAGATGATGATGTCGAGATGCCTTCCGCCTCACAGGAAGAAACAGACGAGGCTACTGAATCTTCTGCTCAAGACTATCCTTCCCAAGGTGACGTTGTTCGAATGGATGTGTCTACGAGCTCAAACGATGTCGAGATGCTTTCCGCGTCGCCAATAGAAACATCAGATAGGATCTCATTGAACGATCAGGACTCTCCTTCAAGTCAAAGTGAAGTTATTCCAATGGATGATTTGCCGTCAACGAGTTCAAATGATGTCGAGATGCCTTCCGTGTCTCAGGAGGAATATGAGGACCTCGGTTCACCTGTACAATGTCCTCCAATTGAAGAAGCAGTTTTCTTTATTCGAATAGTAGAATTGCCCTCTGAGGAGTCTCAGGACTGTCCCGGTATTCAAATAGAAGAATTGCCCCCTGATCCCATTGAATCTAAGGAGTTGTCTTCAGCTCAAGATGATTCTCTCCAAAGTCAAGGTGATATCCCAGAAGAAACGGTTCCCGATATTCAAAAAGAACTGCCCTCTAAGCCTGTTCAACCAGAGGTCTCGTCTTCAGCTTCTCAAACTGATTTTCCTAAAGGAGCTGTTCCCGATACTCAAATAGAAGAATTGCCATCTGAGCCTATCGAATCTGAAGACTTGAAGACGGGAGATCCTCCCCAAAGTCAAGGTGATTGCCTAGAAGAAACGGTTCCTGATATTCAAATAGAAGAATCATCCTCGGACCCTATTGATCCAGAGGTCTTGTCTTCCGCTCAGGAATATTCAGAAGAAACGGTTCCCGATATTCAAATAGAAGAATTGCCCTCTAAGCCTCTTAAACCAGAGGTCTCGTCTTCAGCTTCTCAAACTGATTTTCCTAAAGCTGTTCCCGATATTCAAAAAGAAGAATTGCCATCTAAACCAGAGGTCTTGTCTTCAGCTTCTCAATGTAATTTCCCAGAAGAAACGGTTCCCGATATTCAAAAAGAATTGCCATCTAAGCCTATTGAATCTGAAGACTTGAAGACAGAAGATCCTCCCCAAAGTCAAGGTGATTGCCCAGAAGAAACGGTTCCCGATATTCAAGTAGAAGAATTGCCCTCTAAGCTTGTTGAACCAAAGGTCTCGTCTTCAGCTTCTCAATGTAATTTCCCAGAAGAAAAGGTTCTCGATATTCAAAAAGAAGTGCCATCTGATCCTATTGAACCAGAGGTCTTGTCTTCAGCTCAGGAAATTCCGGGAGAAACGGTTCCCGATATTCAAATAGATGAATTGCCCTCTGAGCCTATCGAATCTAAAGACTTGAAAGAAGATCCTCCCCAAAGTCAAGGTGATATTCCAGAAACGGTTCCCGATATTCAAAAGGAATTGCCATCTAAGCCTTTTAAGCCAGAGGTCTTGTCTTCAGCTTCTCAAACTGATATTCCAGAAGAAGCTGTTCCCGATATACAAATAGAAGAATTGCCCACTAAGCCTGTTGAACCAAAGGTCTCGTCTTCAGCTTCTCAAACTGATTTTCCAGCAGAAGCTGTTCCCGATATTCAAATAGAAGAATTCCCCGCCAGGCCTAATGAACCAAAGCCCTTGTCTTCAGCTCAAGAAAATCCCGAAGAAACGGTTCCCGAATTGCCATCAGAGCCTATTGAACCAGAGGTCTTGTCTTCCCCTCAGGAAAATCGAGAAGAAACGGTTCCTGTTGTTCAAATAGAAGAATTGCCATCTAAGCCCATTGAACCAGAGGTCTTGTCTTCAGGTGAGGAACATCCATCACGAAGTCAAGGTGATCTCCCGGAAGAAAAGGTTCCCGATACTCAAATAGAAGAATCACCCTCGGAGCCTATTGAACCAAAGGACTTGTCTTTCGCTCAGAAAAAACCTTCTCATGGTGATATCCCACAAGAAACGGTTCCCGATATTCAAAAAGAATTGCCATCTAAGCCTATTAAGCCAGAGGTCTTGTCTTCAGCTTGTCAAACTGATATTCCAGAAGAAGCTGTTCCCGATATTAAAAAAGAAGAATTGCCATCTAAACCAGAGGTCTCGTCTTCAGCTTCTCAATGTAATTTCCCAGAAGAAACGGTTCCCGATATTCAAAAAGAAGAATTGCCCTCTAAGCCCATTGAACAAGAGGTCTTGTCTTCGGCTCAGGAAAAACCTTCCCAAGGTGATATCCCAGAAGAAAAGGTTCCCGTTGTTCAAATAGAAGAATTACCATCTAAGCCTATTGAACCAGAGCTCTCGTCTTCAGCTCAAAAGAATCCTTCTCAAGATGTCCCACAGGAAACGGTTCCCGATACTCAAAAAGAAGAATTGCCATCTATTGAACCAGAGGTCTTGTCTTCCGCTCAGGAACAACCTTCTCTCCCAGAAGAAAAAGATAAAATAATGGATCAGAGTTTACCAAAAACAGTGCCTAGTTTATCAGCTCAGGATATACAAAAAGAGGAATTGCCTTCTACAAGTCGAAAGGATGCCAAGATTGATCGGGAAGATCGGGAAGTTAAACAAGGTCCTGAGATCAAAATAGAATCAATGGAGAAAGCAAAGGTCTTGCCTTCTACAACACAAGAGGAATTGCCTTCTACAAGTCGAAAGAATGCCAAGATTGATCGGGAAGTGGCAGATAATCAAACAGCGGGTCATCAAGCGACTCTTCAAGATAAATCTGAAAAGAAGAACGTCTCGGAGGCTCAACCTCTTCAGACAAATGAGAGTAAGCAAGGTCCTGAGATAAAAATAGAATCAATGGAGAAACCAAAGGTCTTGCCTTCTACAATTCAAAAAGCACCTGTGTTTGATTCGAGAAGCCCGGAAGAAAGTGCTGAGGAGAATATGAAAATAGTTATGCAAAGAATTGAACAACAGTTGACGGTTGCGGATGAAATGCAAATATTCAGCGAAGACGAAGCTGATTTTTTGAAAAAAACCATTGATTCCATTTGGTTTTCGATGTTGATACTGAAGAGGAAATACCAGAACGCGAAGAAGATTCAGTTGCAAATCGAGAAGCCTCTGCCAAGGTTTCCAACCCGCTTGAGTATTGCGTGGAGGAAGATGGTGAATCTTCTGCACAAATACGAGTTTGTGGTGCTGAGTGACGTTACCGAGGAGGAACACATTAGTTATATGGAATCGATTCGTATCGATAAGAAAGAGATTTACGAGGGCATCTCGACAAGGCAATCGCCCCTCCACGACGCCCTTTCACGCATTATATCCATGGCTAAGGAGAATGAAAACAAACCGATGCGTAGAGTCTGGAGATGCAAAGCCGTGCCCAATCCCCAACTAAGAGCAGCCACAGCATCGCTTCGCTCCATAAATTTGGCTGAAACCAAAAAGAGACCGATTAATGTTAGCTTTTCGAATAACTCGGAAGGCAAGAAGATCCGGATATCGAAGCCCATGATCAAGGGGAATTCGAAACGCAATTCGAAACCAAAACGCATCGATAGGCCGTACTCCACAAGGCCAAGGATTCTCTCCGAAATATCCTTGAATGCTGTCGATGCTGTAAACGAATTCAATCGTGCTTTGAATGCAAATGCCAATAACGATAGGCAGGAGAACGTTAGCGATAGGCAGGAGAACGTCCAAAACCTTGAAAACCACGAAAACGATAGAAACGATAACAACGATAGAAACGATAACAATGACTTTTTGGCTGCAAATCGTAATCGAAATTGGACCGAGTGCTTCGTGCCGCCAAAGATCGAAAAGCAGGATAAGGACGACAAGGATGACGATAAATCAGAGACGTCTAGCAGGAAATCGAACTCCTTGATCTACCGCCGAAGGGATAATCGCAAGGATCGTGCCAACAAGTTCGATCAAATGCGTTTCGGTAACAAAAAGTTCGATTGCGAAGCTGAAGAAGACGAGGCTGCTGCTTCCTTGCCACCGGACGACGGTGGGCGGTCACCCGTCAGGATTCCCATGCTTTCGAATCGTTCGGGTTTATTCCAAAGATCGGAATCGGAAACCGTCGAAATCGCCATATCCGATGAGTGGAAGGAGAAGCTCAACCAGCTGAGCGGTAACATTTTGGATGTTCAGGCCCAGTACAATGGCTGCCTCAAGGATGTCCTGTATTATCGCAAGAAGCTTTCCAGGATTCGCTATGCCTGTGCCTATATTCCCGGCACTGGATCGGCCGAGATCCTCAATATGCTCTATGCCCACGAGGATGCCCTGCCCGATGTTCCAAATTAATCCAATTTCGATCAGGATTATGAACTAAATTCGTAGTTATTTCATCATCGATCTGGAATCTAGAATCTTTAATAAAATTCATCGTTCATCGTTTGTTTGTTATTATGAGCATTCCAAAAAAAAGATATATATTTTTATTCATAGAGGGAGTGGGTTTTGGAGAAGTTAGGGGAAAAAATACCAAACTTTGTACTGAAAACTTGCAAGATTTCGAAGGTTTTTCGGGACTTTTGAAGGGCTTTCTTAGTTAATAAACTCCCAAAACCAGGAAACCTTATTAAATATTTATTAAATTACTTATTTTATTTAATTAAAAGAATATATTTATGATTCAGATCGGGTGTTAGGGGAAAAAATACCAAACTTTGTACTGAAAACTTGCAAGATTTCAAAGGTTTTTCTTGACTTTCAAGGGACTTCTTTACTTGATAATCTCCCAAAACCTGAAAATCTTTTTAGTTTTTAATAAATTCTTTTCATAATTTAAATGCAGGCTTTAAAAATTATATTTTTTATTCAATTTTCTAAGCAAAGCTACCAAGAAAAAGGAACTCTGGACTTCCGAATCCCTCTCAGAATTTTGATAATCTCCCAAAACCTAAAAACCTTTTAAATTTAAACTAAATTCTTTTTATAATTTAACTTAATTTATTTAAATATTAATTTCCTTTGTTTATTTGTTTTTAAAAATACATTTTTTTATTCAATTTTCTAAGCAAAAACCACAAAGAAAAACCGAATTCTGGTCTAATTCCTGTCTTGCTTTTGGCCAGATTTTGTTTTGGTCGGATGGCATGTGCCATAACCGCAGTGCTCTACCCCCCCTTATGGCCACGCCTCCTCGCCTCACCTGAGTGTCTTGTTGCCCCAACCTCCTCCCTCCCTAACCCCCCTCTGAGTTGTTGTTGTTGTTGTTGTCTTTAGTGGCGCCAGTAGCACCCGACATCGTCACGCTGGAGGCCAATAGCAAGACCTCAACCCGTAGACAATTTGTCTTGACTTGTTGTTGCCGGATGGCTGCTGCTGTTGCTGGTTTTTTTTCTGCCTTTTTTTTCAGTCTTTTTTTTCTGCTTTTTTTTCTGTATTTTTCTGTTTTTTTTCTGTTTTTTCTGCGCTTTTTGTTTTGCTTTTGCGGTTTCGTATCGGCAACAAGATCTCCTGCTGCGTCTCCGCATTGTTGTTGCAGTTGCAGTTGCATTCAGAGTCGTTGATGCCGCCGCCACCGCCGCCTCAATAGTTTTTGTTTTTTTTTTCTTCGTTTCTTCTTGCCACAGAATCCAAAGCCAACTTGGTTTTGTGGCAAGTTTTTGTGGCAAAGAACATTGGAACTCTATTCAGTGCTTCGAGTGTTGGTCAATAACACAAATCTGGCCAAAAAACTATCGCAGCTTTATGGGTTTTAGGTTTCTCAGAAATGTATTTTTTCTCCCAAGTACTGGGTATTAATAGTTTCCTTTTTCAGGGATTTTCTAGGACTTTTTGGGACTTTTTAGGACTTTTTAGGACTTTCTAGGACTTTCTAGGCCTCTGGAAACCCAAAAAAACTATCGAAACTTTATGGTTTTAAGGTTTCTAAGCAGAGGACTACTTTCTTTCCCAAGTACCGGGTATTAATAGTTTCCTTTTTCAGGGATTTTCTAAGACTATCTAGGTTATTCTAGTCCTTTCTGGTCATTTTAAAACCCAAAAAAAACTATTATAACTTTAAGGTTTCGTGTTTCTAAGCAGAAGAGTACTTTCTTTCCCAAGTACCGGGTATTAATTTTTATTGTTTCATTACTTTTAGGACTTTTTTGGTCTTTCTAGGATTTTTTAGATTTTTCTAGGACTTTTTAGGTCTTTGGGGGCTTTCTAGTCCTTTTCAAACCCAAAAAAATATCGCATCTTTAAGGTTTAAGGCTTCTAAGCAAAGAAATATAATAAAAAGACTTTTTTCCAAGAACCGGGTATTTTTTCATATTTCTAGACCTTTCTAGACCTTAAAAAAACCCAAAAAACGGATTATTCAGAAAACAACCAACCGCAACCACTGTAGCCACACACAGCGCCGCCTCACCTGTACAGTGGAACACCTAGACCCTCCCACAGACCCACCTCTTCCACCGCCTCCACCTCCTCCTACTCCTCGCAAGACCACCTCCTCCTTCTCCTCCCAAGACCACCAATATTAACCGAAAAAGAGTCTGCCCCCGGCCGGGTAGTCGTACTCCTTGGATCCGTACTCGATATGGTGATGGATATGCGTGCAGCATGATCATGAAGTTGCTTTGATCTTCTGTCTGCGCTGTCTGCGGGTCTCTCCGAGTCTCGAACCGCGAGTCTCGAAATAAATGAAATGACTCAGACAGGGGCATAAATATTGCGATTGCAACAAAAAGTTGCAAGCAGAGAGAGACTGCCGGAAATGTCATAAAGCATAAATATAATTTTTGATAATTGTGTGCGTTGCGAAGCGTTAATGGAACTTTAATTGAAACTCCTCGAAGTCGAAGTCGAAGTCGAAGTCGGAGGAATAAAAACAACATCTTCCAAACCGAAAAAACAAATCTTTTTAAATAGCCAAAGATTCTGAGGGAAGACTGTAGAGTTGATGTCTTCATCATGGCAGAAAAATATTGCAATTATGAGTCGAGTCGAGTTGAGCCAAAGGGGTGGCCAATTAGCCAAAGGAGATCGTTAGCTGTCTGGCGATCATTAGCGAATTGTCTTAACGATCTGTACAGCCAATTGCTAGCCAATTTATCTAGTTAATTATACGGATTTTTCTATACTTAGAACTCTATAATCCATAAAAAAAAATATACAATCTTTTGCGGGAAAAAGCAACTTTGTTGCCGAGTGTTTCCCGGTTCCGTTCGGCTAATTGAATTTGATAAAAAGCCAGCGTATAGCCCCTTTCTTTTGAAGACTTTCTTCCGGAAAAGAGTGACCTTTACAACACTACTTTCATGTGTTAATCAAAGCTCTTAATCAAAAAAAAAAAACTTGTTTTAACCAACACCAAAGGTAACCCTGAATTGACAAGCAAATGTCAAAGGAGTTCCAACAATTACTTGACAAATTTTCATCAAAGCGAAAAGGTCTCTAAAAAAAAAGTTCTCTGAACAAAAAAAAAAAAAGAAAGAAAAAAAACTAAGAAAAAACCCTAAAGAAAAACCTTTAAAAAATGGGAAACCGTCGTGAAAAGTATCGCGTTCATCGCCGTCGTTCCGTGTCCACCGTTAAGACATCCACGGATGAAGCTGGCGAGATGCGAATCCGTGAGATGGAAAGGGATCGGGAGAGGCGCCGAGAGCGTTCCATTGAGGCTTCCAAAATGAAGTCCCTAACGCCGCCATTGGAGGATATGCCGCGGGGTTTCCGGCCCTCGGGATCCGTTGTGAGCCTGAGTACTGGTGTGGAGTCCAATAACTCCGATTCGGATATCAAGAATCCCTTTTTGTCCGAAGGAAGTTCAACTAAATCGGATAAAAGTGATTTGGGAAGGTTCGGGTTTCAAACTGCAATCCATCGAAGCTTGAATTCCAATAATCAGAGGTGGGTTGAGGGTCCTTATTCCTTTTCTGTTTTTTTTATAATTTATTAAAACTTTGTTTAAGGATTGTCTTGAAACCGCCGAGACTTTCTGAACGTAGCCGTAGGTCGTTGAGCCGCAAGAGCCGTTGCCGGAGCAGGAGCCCTCATTTGAGAGCGAGAAGTAGGGCTCCCCAGGCGGTGAGGCGGCCAAGTAAAAGCCGCATCAGCCGTAGCACCAGCAGCAGCAGCCGGGACAGGGGCAGGGACAGGGGCAGGACTCGCCGCAGCAAGAGCAGGATCAGCACCAAAAGTCTGACAAGAAAATCCAATCAAAAAAAGACTCAGAAATTCTTAAACTTGCCGAAAAGAATTGTGACGAAGGAGACCAGCTCGTCCAGCGACTCGGAAAGCGATGAAAGCTCCAAAGAACGAAAGAAACGCAAAACCACAAACAGTTTCTACACCAAAAAGGGCACCAAGAGTCGCTCCAGTTTCTGGAAGCGGAGCGAAAGCGTAAGTTCCGGAAGCTCTGTACCCTTCCATCATGCTCCAAAAGACCAAAACATCCAATACTCCGACGGGAAGTCGCCAACCCGTAGTCCCAGCCGTGAGAGGAGCTCCGCCCGTAGCACCCTCCGCAGCACTGTCATCCGGATTGGCAGTCCCTGGCGCAGTTCCCCGAAAATCCTGAAGACTCCCAGCCCATCGCGATGCCGCCGGAGCTGCACTCCCGCGAACTTGGGCTGGAAGGGATCCAGTGAGTCGATGGAATCGAGTCCCAGTCCAGGACGTGACTTCTACAATCCCTGGAAGTCGGACCCCAAGGTCCGTCGGGAACTGATTACCGCCTCGGAGCGGGCCAATGCCAAGGCGGAGCTGTATCGCAACAAGCACGAGATCTCGGTGGGCAGCAACGATCCCAGACCCATCCCGAAGCCGGTTACCACTTTCCGGATTTCCGGTCTAAGCGAGCACATCGTCAGGGAGTTGCAGCGTCAGCATCTGAAGGAACCGACTCCGGTCCAGGCCCAGAGCTGGCCCGTGGCATTGGCCGGAATCAATCTGGCCATTGTGGCGCCGCCGGTCACGGGCAAGACCCTGGGCTATCTCCTGCCCGCCATCGATCATATCCTGAGCCGAAAACCCTTCGGCCCCAAGGTGGTGGGCCCGATTGTCCTGATCCTGGTGGCGACCCGCGAGGCTGGCCTCCAGGTCCACAAGGAGGTGGGCATCTATTCCAAGGCCCGGGAGCTGAGGAGCCTCTGCCTGTGCGGCAGTGGCCCGCGCCAAATGCAGATCAATTGCTTCCGTTCCGGCTGCGAGCTGGTGGTGGCCACTCCCGGCCGCCTGCTGGACATCCTGGCCGAGTGCGGTTCCGATCTGGCCTTTGGGATCCAGCGCTGTACCTACATGGTGGTGGACGGGACCGATCGTATGCTGGAGATGGGCCTGGAAGGGCAACTGAGTCGCATCTTCCGGCAACTGCCGCGGGTGGCCCAGCTGACAGTCGTCTCCTTGTCGTGGTCCCGTGGCCAGGAGCGCCTGGCCCGCAAGTTCCTCGGCGACTACACCCTGGTGCGGGTCGGCGACGGTTCCAATTCCAGCTACAAGATCACGACCTGTCAGCGAGTGGAGGTGATCAAAGAGTCCGAGAAGAGGGAGCAGCTGAAGAAGGAGCTGACGGAGATCTACGATGCCAGCGACAAGCCGGGCAAGGTGGTAGTCTACGCGGAACGCAAGCGGCGTGTGGACGAGCTGGTGGCCTTCATCCAGGAGTACGTGCCCTGCGACGGCATCCATGGCGGCCGAACTCAGGCGGAGCGCGACGACGTCATCCAGGACTTCCGCGACGGCGTCTACAACATCATCGTGGCCACGGATCTGACGTCGCGCGGCCTGGAGATCCCCGGGATTCGGTATGTGATCAACTATGACTTTCCCTGCTCCATCGAGGGCTATGTCCAGCGTCTGTCGCGCACCGGCTGCTTCTCCTCGGAGGGCTGCGAGGCCATTAGCTTCTTCACCCAGGAGAGCGAGAAGCACGCCAAGGCTCTGGTGAAGATTCTGGAGGAATCCAATCAGTTCATCGATCCCCAGCTCGCCGAATGGGCCAATGTCACTCGATTCGGGGGCGCTGCTCGCGGTCTCCTCGGTCTAGTCCAGAAACCCGGAAAGGTCGGCCGGCACCGCAAGAAGTCGGTGAAGTCCGGAAACCGCGGAGGACGCGGTGCCAAGGCCCGCAGGAACCGGCTGCGCCAGCGTGCCGCTAAAAATCGTTTATTGTTGAATTAATCGGTTCATCCCTTCCGATATCTGCAAGCGATTGTTGAGCTTTAATGGGTTTTACATTCTTTTTGCATTAAAATTAAACAAATACAACTTTCTTCGGAGCAGAGAACACTGGAACTCTCAGGGAACTCCCAGGGAACTCCCTTAAACTGAGCCAATAAATCCAATAAAACTAATAAAACCAATAAATTTCATTCCAAATACGTTTCTGGAATTGAAGAAAGAAGACTGTAGAGCTGAAGAATGAAGAAATGAACTACTGAAGAGCTGAAAAACTAAAGAGTTGAAGAACCGAAGAGATGAGAACTAAAACCCGAAGACTCAGGAGCTGAAGAACTGAAAACCGAAGAACTGAAAAACTGAAGAACTGAATAGATGAAGACCTGAAGAACTGAAGAGCAGAAGAACTGAAGAGTTGAAGAACTGAAAAACTGCAGAACTGAAACTGAAGAATTGGAAAACCGAAGACCTGAAAACCCAAAGAACTGCAAAGCAGAAGAATGAATGCACGTCCCAAGAAGAAAGCAAAGACGTGACGAAATGCAATTCTCTCATACAAGGAAATCGAATCAAAATCCCCAAACATTTCAATATTCAAATCATGAAAACGAATGAAAACTCCGCAAAAAAATGGAATTTCTCAAGAGGCTTTTGGCAAAAAAAAAACAACCCAAAATGTATACTCATTAGTCGAAAGAAATCTAATGTATGAAAAAAAATTGTTTGCAATTGATCAGCCATTGGTAATTCCATTAAAAAAATAAATAAAACAAAACACACACCCCAACCCGAAACCAAATCGTTTTGATTTCAAAATTCGATCGCTTCGAATGTGACATATATGGGTCAATATTTTTATTTAGTTGTTTGGCGCCAAAAGCAAATGGAAATGAATCAAAATTCATTAGAGTTGAATTTATTGTGTTGTGCCTGATTGGAGTGCAAAAAGTACACTAAAGATATATATAAAGAGATATATATATATATCGGTGCTAAATCGCCTTCCGATATCGGTTCAACACAGGTGGCTTGCAGCTGAGTTTTACGAGCAAAACGAAAAAATAGATATTTTTTATATATTTGAAAAAAAGGGGGCGGCAGGCCGTGTCTAATCCGATTTTGACTTTATTAACGGTGCAATTTGTACAGACAACGGGAACCAAACCGCCTTGACTGTGTTGGGGTTTTGGCCTTTTTAAAGCCTTTTTAAAGCCTCTTTCAGGAGGGTTTTTTAAGCTAAATAAATCAAGGATATTTCTGAATAGTCCTGAATATTTCTGAACCTTTGCAGGGTTCCCTTCAAAATAAACATCGAGGACTACAGTTCTTTGTGTCTACGATTGGTACTTTTAAGGATCCTCGAGATACTTCTTAAATTCCCAAAAATTGTGCAATTTCTAGATCACTTTTTGGGGCTTTTGGAAACCCATCGATTTCCCTTCCTAAACTTTGATTTTTAAACTTGATATAAAGTTAAAATATAGCCTTGTTTTTTCTTAACTTTTGTTAGTTTTTGGTAGTAGTTTTTCTATGCATTATCTTGGCCCTATTTGGCTGCACTGTCTTGAAGCCAGAAACCGCAAGCGATTATTATTTATGGCCGCGAGTGCAAGCCCCCCACAAATTGTATGCTAATCGCTCGGACTCCAAGGCTTTGGCAGCTGTCCCAAGTGGAACTGCTGGACAGGGGACACTGGGATACTGGACAGTGGACAGGGGACACAGGACAGTGGACGCTGGACAAGGGGCATGGGACGCACTGGACACGGGGACACTGAAATACATGGAGTACATGAAGTACTTGGAGTACATGGAGTGCATGGTACATACCTGGGGAGACCTGGGTCGGACCCACCTCTATTGTTTTCGGCTCTTGTCTGGGAGTGTGCCTGATTTATGGAGTGTCGCTGACTAATTTGAGCTCTTTGGGGTGTGAGTTGATTTCGGTTTTCGATTTTTTTAACCTCTGAGTGCTTTTCCAGTCAACTTACAAATTGCCATTCTAGGGAAGACAAGAAAAAAAATAATAAAAAATGGGTTTTTTGTACCAAAACTTTGATTAAATACCCTTTAGATGGCTTCCAAAATAAAATATTCATTGAAATTCTAGAAAATATGAAATAAACAATATTTAAGAATTAAAAATATTTAAAATAATTAATAAACTTACATTTAATTCGCATTTTTTTTGTTTTTTAAAAACGTTTTTTACGCATTTTTACGAAATGTAAATAAATTCCTTTCCTTTCGTCAAATGTAAAATATGTGATTGGTTTCTACAAGTTAACGGGACTTTCCGCCGGCAGCCCCACATACACGCATACATACACAAACGAAGCGAGACGCCACCGAAGCCTAAATGCAACGAATTTCTTAATTTTCAATGATTTACATATAAAAAGCGAATTTAAATAGTTATGTAGTTTAATTAACGTTGCAAGGACTTTATTAATTAACCAATTGCACTTTTTTAACGACATAAAAAGAGGATTTTAACGCGAAATCAGAAAAAAGCGCGCGAAGCCGGCACGAAACAGAGATCCTTCTCTGCTTCTTCACAAAAAACGATCTTTAGGACAAATTAAAACACTTCCTACTAATAACTAATGACTATTACTATTCAGAACCGTAATTAGAACTAATTAAACCGAATTTATTAACCGAAAACTTAGAATTTTCACTTTTTACGACGACAGTAAGAACGCGCTTGCCAGGAAAGAGCGCAGGATGAAAGCTAGATCAGTGAGAGAGCGCGAGAGAGCGAAAGTGTGATAGCAGGTGTCAGAGATGGTAATACTATTAAGTATTTTAATACCAACCAGGACTTTGGCGCGTTAAAGAGTATTTTTAAACTTAACGGTTCGATTTAAAAATTAAAATTATATAAACATCGTGACAAACTCACTCACGATCAGTCTTCTATATTTAGAAATCGATTTGGTAAAGGTCAGGAGGCGGGGTGGTGCCACAAAAGGCAACAATCCGAGCAACAATCTGTCTCTAGTCTTTTGTTTCTTTATTTTCTCAGTGACTCATAGATAGACACAAAAAAGGAGCCAATTTTTGTATCAATTATAGGGATTTATTTAATACTTTTACTTGCCAATGCTTTCTCTGCAACAATTAAGATAAACTGTCACGTCTTGGACTTCAACTTGGACTTCAAACAGGCAAGGCCGCCGCCACCCAACCACCCCCTTTTGTGGCAAATTCCCACGCACATCGGCAGTGCGTGAGTGATGGCCGCAAAAAAAATACAGAAATTGGCAAAGAAAACCCCAGCTTAGCAAATATTTTTTTATATATATATTTTTTTATACACAATCTTATGTGTGTGGGGGTTGTCGTGTCAGTAATGTCAATGTGCCAAGTTTAAGCCAAGTCGCTTTGAGATCTTGCAGTCACGTTTGCTTAATAAAATTAATATTTACATATGTTCCGTATTTGCACAGTCAGTCAGAAAATGGCCAAAAGTGGACAAATGGCCAAATAGACCCCGGCATGGCCAGGCAATTTGCACGATCCGCCTGCCAACCCCCTTGGTTCGTGATCCGTGATCCGCTGGAGAAAACGAGAGCCGTCGGATGAGTCACTTTATTTTTTAGCCGATAAGGATCACAATTGAAAATTAAAACGGAAGCATTTCCAGATCGTGATGAGGATCAGGAGAAGATCGCCTCAAGATCGTTTCTCCTTTTTGGAAAACTTAATCGTGATCTTTCCAAGGAGTCTTGTCAAAGTCTGTTAATTTTGAATTTAAAAACTTGACAAAAATCGTTCGCATTGCCACCCCAAAGGCCAAAAAGGCTAAAACTTATTGGCAAACAAAAACAAAAGGCCTTAATGCTTTTCTCGTGTCTCTTTTTTTAAGAGTTTTTTGTATTTTTTGGCAATTCGAAACAGGAAACACACCAAATCGGACAAATTGGACAAGCGCGACAAACAGATCTCGACATTTGTGGCATGTTCTGAGTCAAAGTCGGTTCTCTGTATCCGTATCTGTAAATCCATCTGAATCTGGCCAACTTTGTATCTGAATCTTTTGGGCCAGTTGTTGTGCACAAGAAGAAAATATTTACATTTTTTTTCGAGGTTCCAAAAAAATTACTTTTAATAAAGAAGAATCTCAAAGGCAATTCTTTCTTTTTAAAGATTTCGATGCTACATTTCTTTCGGTGTCTTTCTCTCTAGTTATAGTCTCTAATTTGGCCAGAAAGTAAATTCAAGTTTATAACTAAATATGCGCCAAGTTGGTACTGACTCTACGGTCTAACCTCGATTGCGTTTGCTTTTGCCACAATTTTTTGTTGTTGTGTTTTTTAACAACTTCACCCACATTCAAAATTCGCTTTGGCTTTGGCTTTGGCCAAAAACCAGTTCGGTTTTGGTTCACTTTTTGGGCTTTGGCATCGAATTCTGCCACTTTTGGCCATATCCAAATGCCCATCTAACAGCCCGGTTTTGTTTTTGTTTCTTGGCCCTAGAATCGTTAATTTTATTGTACTTTTTGCATATTTTAATTTCCAAACAGAAGCTAAAACAGAAATAAATACCCTTAAAAAGCAGGCTTTTTAAATTAATTTCCCTAACGATTAATTTCCCTAATTAACGATTAACGCTTAACGATAACGATTAACGCGTAACGATTAACGCGTAACGACTCTTTTTGGTATTAAATCGAATTTGAAGTTTTCTTCATTTTCAAAGTAAAAACAAGGATTGTTTTGGAAAAATATCTGTTCGTTTCCCACTATTACTTTTTTTAATTAAAGAAAAAAACATGTTTTCCCATGAAACAACAAAGTTAATTGTGGTAACATATGGTTTTGGAAGTAAAAAAAAAAAAATAAATAAACAATAGCCCCTTACTGGGTTAATTGGTTTCGAGCTTCTCAAATTTCCTCAAAAACACTTGTTAATTTTCAATTTAATTGTCAAAACGGCCCAGACGGAAATGCGAATTTCTGTTTTTGGTTAAACAATTATTTAAGGCTTCGTTATATATAATATATTATTATTATATTTGATTCTGAATGATCTCATCGATCGACCAAGTTTGAGATCTCTTCAGGGTCGAGTGGAGTTTTTCCCACACAGAGCAATAAACTTTAAACCAGAACCGCCTTCTATGGGCATTATGGAAATACCGTTATTAGCCGGTCAAAGACAACAAAAACAACAAGAATAGTAAAAAATAGTTTAAAAAAAAAAGATCAAAAGACCTCCCGAGAGCAGGTGAGTTGCAAACGAAAAAAGATCGATCATTGTTTGGTTTCGATTTTTTGTGCAGAAATCATTTGCAAGCGAATTGATCGATCCATCATTGCCATTTTGCCATATATGTGATTATAAATAATATATATATAATAGTTATATATAATTTCTGATATGTGAGTAGGAGGAAGTCATCGCATTGATAGAACCTTGAACCCACAAAGACACAAAAACACAAAAGCCGAATGCCGAATGCCGGACAGTTGGTTGATTTTTTCATTGTTGATTTTTGATTGAGCAGCTTCCAGCAGTTCGGGGTTGTCTTCTATGGCCAATCGATGCCAATCAGCAATTGCCAAAAAAAAATTCAAGACAAAAAATTGTACAATAAAAAACAGTCAAAACGGCAGCAAATCCGCTTAGCCAACTCCCCCTCTCATTTCTTTTTTTTTTGCTTCGAAATGGACAAAACAGGCGAGGCGGCGGCGGCATTTGTTTGTAATTACAAAAATCAACAGTTTTCTGGTACAGTGAAACTTCCTGAAAGTATTTTTAATATTAAATAAAGAAAATATATGTCTTATCAACTTATTTATACACTTTTTTTAGGTATTTTTGTATAAAATATTTAATAATTTCAAAGTTTAGTTCAAAAAAGGTTTTCAGAAACGGTTACTAAGTATTATTTATTAAAAACAAAGCTGTTTTACATGAAAATTTTCAACTTTTGTTAGTCTTCGGTATCTTTAAAATACTTAAAAATTTAGTATTAATTGGTTTGGGAGTGTTTTTTTACGAATTTTTATTAAAAACTAACCCAAATCTAATTAAAATATAAGTAATACCCTTTGAAAAAACCTTTAATTTGTATTTATCCAAGCCAAGTTATGACAAACAAATTGAACTTTGATCATAAATGCCAATTAATGGCCAATTTGGGTTTGAAGATTTCAGCCAAAAACAGAATCCACTTGACTCGAGCTTTGCCTGTATTTTTTGTTTATTTGTTTGGGGTTTTTTTTTGCAATGTCATTTTATTTATTATTTAACGGCTGCTGTTATTTTTGCTCGCTTTAATTTTGATTTTATTTAATTTGCCTTTTGCGGAAGCGAACTGGAAGAAAAAAAAAAATACTTTTGCACCGACTTTTGCGTTGACTTCGCCCGCGCTTACGGAACGCCGGTGTTACGGTATAATGCGACAGTTGCAGTTTATTTTTTTTTCATTTTCTCAGCCCCCCTCTTCCCCATCACACCCCGTGGCAATTGCTTTTAGTAGTCATGTAATGTTATTAACGCCATATTGACACACATTTTGCAGAAAGCAAAAAAAAACAGCAGAAAAAACGAGCAAAATCTAAGCTAATTACGTGACGGCAAACGTAACCAAGCTCGTACCTGTAAAGCTTATGTGTGTGTAAGTGAGAGAGTCTATAACCCCTTCACGCACACCCATGGACAGGGTGGAGGTGTCTAAAAAAGGGGGATCTAGTATAATGAAAGCTCCCTAGAATCCAACTCAATTGTAACCAAAAAAGAGAAGAAAATTTTATTAAAATTTAATATTTTTATAAAGAAAGTAAACCCCCCTTTAACACC
Organism: Drosophila ercepeae; assembly: GCA_018150545.1. Classification (NCBI taxonomy): domain Eukaryota; kingdom Metazoa; phylum Arthropoda; class Insecta; order Diptera; family Drosophilidae; genus Drosophila; species Drosophila ercepeae. Next base: position 4,135,794 of record JAECWL010000174.1, read on the forward strand.
ACCCTTTTATTCTGTTCTATCCCCTTTCCTCTAACCCCTCAGAATCTGCTTGTTTCCTTGCCGGAGAAATGCTTTCTTCTTGGCTTTTCTACCTGTATGGTTACATCGCTTCATCGTCACGTATTTGTGATATGATGTGGGCGTTTGTGGTTGCGGGGGGCGTGGCCAGATTCAGTGATGTGGGCGGTGGGCCATAGGTCGACCCACTTTTTTACAGCAGAAACCATATGGATAAGACGCTAAAGAAGAAGAAGACGAAGTAGAAGAAAAGGAATAGCGATGGAGAAGACGGAAGAAGAGTCTGAAGTCATGTTAATTGCTTCGACACTTGACTCTTGAGGGGGCGGATGCGGATGTGGATGCGGATGCCAGGGCACTGGGTTAGTTTCTGCTTTAATTTTCAAGTCTTTCCTAAAGAAGCTTTAAACAAAGAATTTAAATCTTGGAAAAGGTTTTTGGCAAACAGGTCGTATACGTAATTTTTAAAGAATTTAGAAATTTAGAAATTTAGAAACTTTCAAATGGAAGTTTTAATAACGTTTAAGAGAAAATACATTCCTAATAAATCCCAAATGCGTAAATAAATACCGAAAAAGTTCCTTAAAATTATACCAACAAAAATGTCATACATGACGTATACGTAATATTTTTTGGAACTTGCAATTTTTATGCTAAAAAACGTATTTTTATGCTTTAAAACGTATTTTTATGCTAAAACAATAAATAAAACCTTTAAATGCTTTCAAATATTATACTATTTTGCTTATAAACTTCGTAAAATGTGTATTTTTTATAAAAATACCTAAAATTTTAGCGAAAAAATCAATCACTTTGGGCTTCCTTTAATATTTACCCCGCTTGCCAATATCGATTTATCAATGCAACCTGCACTTGCACTTGCCTCATCGGCATCACAACAACAACAACGAAAATCGAAAACAAAATCAACAACAAATACAACAAGTGGCACGTGCTCTTGCTGTTGATGCAAGAAAGTTTTGATGTCATAATAACCGTTGCCACGACAATCCGCCCACCTTTCCCCCACCCGCCTTCGGCACACTGCAACTTTTTCTGTTTTTTTTTTCTTTTTTTTTTGAAAAAACTGTCGAATTTCGAAAGTGAAAATGCGATGCTGCATTCGATGCTCCGGCTTCGGCTTCTGCTGCTGCAACCGCGATTATCAAATATGCATGTGTGCGTCCATCTCTGTCACACCAGGGCAAGCCAGGCCGCCCCACTCTGAATACATTATTTAGACGAGGAAGAAGCAAAAGATAAACAAACAGTCAAAGTACACCCAAGGTCATATTAGTGGGGTAGGTCTCAAGAGGAAAATAGTGAAGAAATTTGAGTGGATTCTGCTTCCTTTTATTCCATAAATACTTTCAAGTAATTCTGATATTACTCTCCCATGAAAATCAAATCCATTTGCTATTCTCATGAACTCAATTGTTGAACTAAAAGCTCCGCTTCGTTGCGGTTCTAAGCAGCTTCTGCTGAGCTGCCGTTAACCAAAGTGAAACCAAGGCCCAAAAACAACTTCGTGGGCAGCGCAGAAGCTGGAACAGAGGGGGGTGATGAAGATGAGTGTGGCTTTGGGGCCTAGAGGGGAGTATGGAGAGATGCATTTGACGCCCCTGGGTAGCCAGAAAGTGTTGTGGGCGTTGCTGTCGCCGTTGCCGTCGCAGTCACAGTCGCAGCTTACCTTGCAGGCGGCATGATAAGAGCTTAAAGAAGAAGGAGAGGGGCAAAAGATGAAGAAGCTGCAAAAAGAAAACCTAATGTTAAAGTTCGACTCAGAAATGCTCTTTAAAAAGAATAAAGACCTTTTATTATGAGAATTTTGATTACCATCTGGCATACGGGTCGTATGCGTAATATTTGATGAAATAAATACCAAAAAAAGGGGAAAACAGTATTATTTATTTATTATTATTTATTTATAAAGAAATATATTATCTTTGTTGCCAAATTCATTAACTGGCATTTTTTTTGCCTAAAGTCTCGCCCCCTATTTGCATATTTGCAATTAGTACAATGTATCTATCTCTTTCGCCACCCCCTCTACCAAAACCCCCCCTGACCAAAACTGCATCCTTGAGATAAAAACGTCAGCAGAGCGTCATTCGAGTTGTTGTTGCGACGGGATGCCCTTTTTTGGGGTTAGGGTATTATGGAGAAGTGAAACAATAAACACCAAATAAAGCATTTGTCAAGAAAAATACAAAAAAAATACTGTATATATATATTTATGAAGAGGAGAGGCGTTGCACGAAGCAGAGAGAAATAATAATATTGTTTAAATATTAAATTATTACAACAAAGTGTGCATAAATGAATATGGAATGATGCAAATCGGAATCGGAATGGAAATGGGAATGGGAATGGGAATGGTAATGCATGACACGTCGAGACACGATTGCAGTTGAAGCTATAACTTTGGCTATATCTGTTCCTGTTATTGTTGTTGTTTATATTTCTGTCTTTTTTTTTTGTTGGCACTTTTGTTGTTGTTGCTTTTGTCTCATCGCCTCGCCTCGCCTTGAATGGAACTTCGTTTTGGATTTGGTCTTGGCTTCGGTTTTTGGCCTGGAGATCTCAAATTGCGGATGATATAATCCCAAACGTCAAATGTGCCAAAAGCCCGTTGACCAGGCTAAAAGCGACACTCGAGAAAAATTTAATTTCTAAACAAAAAAACGAAAAAAAAACAAAGGAAAGCTTAGTAAAGGCTTCAAAAATTGGTATTTTTTTTAGTATTTAAAGGAATATGGTACTACAATAATTTTAATTGTTTAGAAATGAAAAGTTTTTAAGGTTTTTAGGGGGATTAAAACTTTTTAAAGACTCTAAATTAAAAGCTGGATAATTTTTTAGCTAAAAATAAGCTCTGCAATAAATTCCATCTTATTTTTAATAACCTATTTCCTTAAAAAGGAGAACAGCAACCAAATTATTGTCGCGACGTTGATCGTTCAACGCGTGTTGCAGGTTGCAAATGGCCAAATGGGAGGCTAAATTTGTGGCAAGAGGCAGGCAAATCGGGGGGAAGATTAACCAGATTGGGGGATCGGGGGTCGGGGGGGAAGGTGGCTAAAAAATGCCGTGCTAAATTCTTTAGCTGCTTAAAAATAAATCGCTTTTCTAGTTTTGTATTTTTGACTTTCACCCATTCGAGCGGCGGCGCTCGCATTTGTTTAGCCAAAAAAAATATTCGCCTTGTCTCCCATAAAATTCTTGTTGTTTTTTTTTAAATGTAAATGTATATTTATTTCCATATCTTTTTTTTTCTTCTTCTAGCATGCAAATTATGTACGACAGGCGGCTGAGGACTATTTGGCGCGGCGTCAGGCTCGCAACAAATCAATGACCCGCTCGATGACCTCCGGCCTGGCCGGCCCCATCCTGGCCCTGGGCAATGTCCATTACCTTCCGGCGGCCAAGAGTGGCACCTTCTTCTCCCGCGACAATGTCTCCAACTTTATAACCTGGTGCAGGTGAGTTTCTTTCTTTATTTCTTTCTTTAAAAATATCAATATTTTATTCAAAAATATTCATTAATATCGGGGGGCTAAGGGATATAGTTTATCCTTTTTTAGATCTATTAAATCCGTCTTATTCCCTCTTTAAATAAAGAACTAGAGCTCTTCTATGCGATTCTCAAATAGAATACTTAATGAACCTAAAAAAAACAAACTTAAATTTAAATGCAATAAAGGGGCATCCTTAATATCTATTTTGATTCCAGCCTATATAGGCTTTGATTTTAGACTTTTTTGGAGTATTTTCCTTAAATATTTATCCTTTCTTTGTTAATAGAAAAAGCCTAAAGATCATCGAGTGCCTGCTGTTTGAAACAGATGATTTAATAATGCGAAAAAACGAGAAACATGTGATTCTCTGTCTTCTAGAAGTGGCCCGAAGAGGCGCAAAGTTTGGTAAGATTTTATAAAGAAAATAATTAAATTAAATTCAAAAATTTATATTAAAATGTCCAATAGGTATGCTGGCACCGATGTTGGTCCAAATGGAGCGACAAATCGATCGGGAAATAGCCGCAGACATCAAGGCCAATAACTCCTCGGAGAGTGGCACTCAGACGGAGGCGATTAATTCCGGGATAAGTACAACCACAACCACGACAATAACCACAACTACAGTGGAAACCGATCTGTATGACGACAGTGATGACTCGGACAACGAGGACGATGTCGATGAGAGTCCCATGATGATGTACGGCCCTCAACCCCAGATAATAACCAATGACTTGAAGAGTCTGGACGAAATGGTAAGTGGAAGGGTTTTTGGGTAAAAATATATAATAGAGCTCTCCTCTGCGATTCTCAAAGGTTGTACTTAATGGAGATAAGAAAACGTAGCTGGAGGGGTTTGGTTAAAAATATACTAGAGCTCTCCTCTGCGATTCTCAAAAGTTGTACTTAATGGAGCTAAGAAATCGAAAGCCCTGTTTTAGTTTCCAAGCTTAAAGAGCTCTCCTCTGCGATTCTCAAAGGTGGTACTTAATGGAGATAAGAAATCGTAAACCCTGTTAGAGTTTCAATGCTTAAGGAGCTCTCCTCTGCGATTCTCAAAGGTTGTACTTAATGGATCCAAGAAATCGTAAGCCCTGTTTTAGTTTTTGGTTAAAGAGCTCTCCTCTGCGATTCTCAAAGGTTGTACTTAATGGAGCTAAGAAATCGTAAGCCTTGTTTTAGTTTCCAAGCTTAAAGAGCTCTCCTCTGCGATTCTCAAAGGTGGTACTTAATGGAGCTAAGAAATCGTAAGCCTTGTTTTAGTTTTTGGTTAAAGAGCTCTCCTCTGCGATTCTCAAAGGTAGCACTTAATGGATCTAGGAAATCGTAAGCCCTGTATTACTTTGTGAGCTTAAAGAGCTCTCCTCTGCGATTCTCAAAGGTTGTACTTAAGGGAGCTAAGAAATCGTAATCCCCGTCATAGTTTCCAAGCTAATAAGAGCTCTCCTCCGCGATTCTCAAAGGTTGTACTTATTGGATCTTTGAAATCGAACCCCGTCTTAGTTTCCAAGCTTCTCTCCTACAAAAACAACCTTTAATTAGAAGCTAATTATTCATTATTTAGTATCAAGTTTTCATTTCTATTCGGGGGATGACTTTTCACTTGGCTGGCCTGCCATGTTGAGATGTCAAATTAATTTGACAAGACGCTGACGATGTGCCAACAACAATTACAATTACAACAATTGCAATTGTCAATGTAATTGCATGTGTGACGACGACAACAACATGGCAACATGGACGGACAAAAGGATGAGATGGTGGATGGTTTGGTGCAATGGAAATCATTGACGGCCAAACTAATGAAAGCCATGCAAACATTTCCTCACGCCGCCAGCAACATTGACAACACAAGCAACATCAGCAACAGCAACACAAACAGCAACAACATTCGACAGCTGGGGATGGATGGTCACTGGATAGATGGGACATGGACCTCCTCCTTCTCCTTCGCAGTCTCCTACTCTTTGCCAAACAAAAAATTCACTCCAAGGCAGCCAATCAATTTGTGCAGCCACAGCAGCAACAGACATTGCAACTGCAACTGCAACAGCAGCAACATCAGCAACAGCAGCAACAGCAGCAGCAGCAGCCAAATCAGCAAATAGCCTCAACAACTTGTCGAAAATCAAATGATGTGCCACCAACAGCAGAAAAGCACAAAAAAAACTAACAAGATGGACGAGTTAAGACTGAAAAGAGGCAAAGTTTAGATACTCTTCCCGAAGACAGGAATTCTTCAGGAAAAAAGGCTAAGGAAAAACCTAAAGTCTTTAGAAAATGCTGAAACTTTTGGGATAAAAACTGCAGGTTATGGTCTAGCTGATTCTAAGAAAAACAGATCAGATTATAGTCACCTGATCCCAGAATCCTAAATCCTAATCCTAAAACCTAAACCCAAGAAAAATGCATTCCCAACTTTTTAAACAGAAAATACTCAACTTTTTTAGAAACAAAACTGCACAAACCCTCATGAATTTAGAAACCAGAGACTAGAAAGATATTAAAAGATATCCAAAAGGTAGCATAAGATATCCAAAAACCAGGTTATACCCTTTCTTATAGAGTATAGATATCCAAAGCCAAAGCAAAACCCAAAACCCAAAGACAGCCACGATCATTTGTCGACTCGAAAACTCTGGAGCTCCATCTCAAGCCGAAAACTCTGGCACGTCCGCATAGCTACAAAGGAAGAAAAAAAGCCAAAGACTTGCCAAGAAAATACTTCAAACTATTCCAAAATATACAAAATAAGAAATATTTAAATAAATTCCAAAGAATTCCTTGAATTTCCTTAAAAAAACTCTCTCTTTAAGCGAAAAATAAGAGTTTTTCTTTAAGTGCATCCAAGTGGCTGCCGCTGCTGTTGGTGGCATGCGATTTATGGTTAGGCCAGGATCACATCGCCAGCTCGGATCGCCATGGCCAGCTAATCTCGTATGCGTCAGAGTCACGCCGATCCCCGATCTCTGCCAGATCGCTGCCTGATGCCCGATGCCTGATGCCTGGATGCCTGATGCCTGATCGCCCCCCAGCGGAAAGATTTATTGTCATGTCGATGGTTCCAGCTTGGAGCTGGGAGCTGGAGCTGGAAGTTGGAAGCAACTTGGCAGCTTGGCGGCGGCTTGGCATCTATGGAGTGTAGCTCCACCTGGGCACACGCATCCCAGACTCGGGGGCAAGGAGCTGCAAAAGCAAAAGTTCAAAAGGTGGCAAAGGTGCGTTGCAACTCCCCGACTTGCCACTAACTACAGTAGCAATGGGCTCCAAGTTGCCAGTTGCCAGTTGCCAGATGCCAGATGGAGTGGAAGATTGGGGGAGATGGTGATGGAGCCAGGGCCAATAGGCACTCGGAGAAAAACTAGGAAATCTTCTCTGAAAAAACTTAAGAAACCCTTAAAAAGAGGTTCCACCTTAGACTTCCTACTGCTGGAAAGTAAGGCCAGATTTCTCTCAGTGCTAAATGAGACCCAAGTCGTCATTTGTTTGTCTTTTGCCGCCCGCTGGGACGGACATCTCAAGCTGGAACTTGGGGGCAGGAATACTGGAAGCTGGACGACTGGACGACTGGTCGACTGGTCTTTCTGGCTCCCATGGCCCCTTGCCCCGTCCCTAGGGCAAGGGTAAGCCCAAAAACCCCCAGATCCCAAGCATCCAGGGACCACGAACCATGGATCAGATCCCCCGCTAGACCCCTGGTCAATCCTGGTACAAATCATTTGTTTGTTGGACAATGGCAGCGCGTGAATTTATGCAGTGAAAAACTATTTGGTGACCCCGATGGTCGTCGCTGCTCCTTCTGCTGACCCCTTTCCCCTTTTTTTTATATTGTTTTTCCTTTCGGCTTTTTTGTGTGTCTTTCTTGCAACTGCCACAGCAACGGCGACTGCCACAAAACAAGAAACTGCCACTGCAGAAGTCGAGGGAGTTTTGTTAGTTTTGAGGCTTAGGCTTTTTTTGAACTGATCAGGTCAGACTTATGCAATGGTTGGGGGTCAGCCCAGGAAATGGTAAATGGAAGTAGGATTTTTCGCAAAAAACAAAACAGAACAAAACGTAATTAATTATTCATTCGATTCGATTCGATTCGATTCGATTTGATTAACCGACCGAGTGGGTTTAACTAATTGCAAACAATAATGCTAATTAAATACTGAAAAACCATAGGAATCTGTCAACATGGGACAAATAAGGGAGATCGGAATTAATTTTAATTAATATTTATAGTTTAACTTAAAAATAAATTATAATCTTAGACTAGAACCCACTGTAATCTCTGCTGGTTCTCGTTACAGGTCAGGGATCTGGTGGAGAAGTGCACTTGCCCCTCACAGTTTCCCATGGTCCGAGTCTCCGAGGGCAAGTATCGGATCGGTGACACCAAGGTTCTCATCTTTGTGCGGGTAAGTTGACCCTCATGACCCCTCTGAGTGATTCTCTCAATGATTGGTTTATCTCTTCTCCACCTATGTATGGTAGATCCTTCGCTCCCATGTCATGGTGCGGGTGGGTGGCGGTTGGGACACACTGTCCCACTATTTGGACAAGCACGATCCGTGTCGGTGTCGTGCCCAGCATCGCAGCTCCGTGGCAGCCCGCCTCATACCCCGCCAGTCGCCGAATCACAATCCCAGCAACGGCATCGAGCTCCACAAAGCCCAGGTGGTATTCGAGAGGTGAGTTCGATTACTTCTCTTAAAGGATTAAGGATTTCCAATCCTTTGTCTTCTTCTCCAGATCACCCCCAGCAGCTCGTCGGGTTTTCCAGGCCAATTGCAATGGAACTGGAGCAGGAACAGGATCAGGATCGGGAGCAGTGCCTCCGCCTCCTGCACAAAACGGAAACAACAGTCTTTCCCCGAATTCCTCCGGAAAGTATCGCAGTCGCAGTCCAACTCCACAACGCAAGTTTCTTAATCAGCAGCAGCAGCAACAGCCGCTCTCCAACGGAGGCAGTGCATCCACTCCGGAGGCAGCCAATGGCCAGTACCTGGCCTCGCCCAGCCTGGCCAGGCGCTCGATGTCTCCCAGTCCTCGCCGCCTGATCGATATGCGCAAAAAACAGAACTCCCTGGACTCGTACAGTAATGGACCCAAATCTTTGCCAGCAACGGGGTATAGTTGCTCCCTGGAGGATGCCACCGGATCGGGGCAGAATGGCAGCGTGGCAGGGGGATCAGGAGGAGCTGGAGGCAATGGCGGAGGAGCAGGAGCTGGAGCGGAGCAGGGAAATGCCAGCAAGTTCGAGAACATCAGCGACAATGGCAGCGAGATCAGCGATGAGGGATACCGCAGCCTGGGCGTCATCCAGTCGTCCAGTGCCCAGAAACGCGAGTCCCTGCACAGTCAGGCCTCCATCGAAGATGCAGAAAGCAATGGTGAGGATCGGGAAACCAAAAAAAAAAGACATTTCTTATAAAGATTCCAAATTTTTCAGCGCGTCTTGACCAAACATCCAGTGACTCGCAGATTTCGCCCTCGGATGAGCCGGCCGAGAAGGCCGCCGGAGACATACTCGAAGAAGAAGACGCCACTGGCCGGGATCAGGAGCAGGAACAGGATGAGTACTCCGTGTGCGATGGACCACAATCCCTACCGGCTATCCTACGCGTGCCCCACAAGTTGGATGACAAATTCGAGCAGTCCGGGGTCTTCATCACCGACGACGAGATCACCGTGGACATGGGACAGAACCAGGCAGTGACTACCCCGGCCCTGAGCAAGATACCGCGTTCCCCGCTGGCCCAGCGGCGACGCAGCATCGATAATAGCACCTGCGGCGGAGCAGGCGGTAGCCTCCAGGACCTGAGCAGTCGCTCGAGCCTGCCCGCCCCGCTGGGCTTCAGCCGGAAGCAACCGGTTTACAGGTCGGTGAGGACGCGCAGCTCCACGAATGCCACGACTGCGCCACCACCGCCTCCCGCACGATCCCGACAGAACACACAGCTTCCCATGGTCCGGGACGTGACCAATACCTGGAGTGGACGCGGCCAGGCGGCGGGCAACAAGCGCCGGCCTCCGGTTACCCCGGATAATTTTGTGGCCTCCGGCGGCAATGCCTCGCCCTTCGAGAGGAACACCAAAGCCAGATCCTCCCAAATCCTGTACGATTCCAATGGAAGGAGGGTGCGCAGTGGCGGTCCCGGATGCACTAGCTCGCTGACCACGTCGCCGGTAAAGAACCACGCCTCCTCGCCGCTGGCCCAACAGCTCCTGGAGGCGGCCAGCAGTGCCAAGAACGATGCCCAGATTCTGGAGAAGATGAAGTCCCTGCTTTCCCGTTATGCGGCCGGAAACCAGGCGAATGCTGGATCGGGTTCAGGATCCGGTTCCGGTACTGGCTCTGGCAAGAACGGGAATGGCAAGAAGACGCCCGTCTACGAGGACTTCACCAGCGCCTGGGTGCACAGCAACGGGAATCTGGAGCGATCGGAGAGCTGCTCCCCACCGGCCAAGGCCCGGTCCAAGCGCTCCTCCGCCGCCAGTTCCTGTGACTCGAATGCCGGCGGCAATTCGGCGGCCAATCCGGCCAGTGTGGTGTCGCCGCGACGGGAGCGGGGCATGTCCAAGATTCCGGCGCCAGTGCGTCATCATACAGAGCTTTACTAGCAGCGCCGGCGGACGCCAAGCGTCCAGGTCCGTTTCCAAGCCAAGTCGAGGCTTTTCTGAAAAGCCTTCTCGCAAAAACACACAAGCCAGGAGTCGGGTCGTGGGTTAGGAAAGTGAAAATAGATAGGATTAGGATTAGGAGCCAAGCTGGAATTGTTTAGAGACGCAGGAGGAGAAGGAGGAGGAGGTATGGTGTGTGTGTGTGAGAGGATGACCCCCCCAGGCCATAGATTAACCGAAGAGGAAACAGAAACTGCCTCAAAGTCAGCTCCATTATCCCTGGCATATCCTTTCAACTCTTAACCGAAAATATAATCAATTTCCAAAAAACTATAAACTATAAACTATAAACTCCACTATAAAACCACTATAATCTTGAACACAGCTGTACTCTATTCTTTCTCAAGTATCTGAGGATACAAGTATCTTTCGGATACAAAAGCTGAGCTGAGGGTTTACTATAAAATCCGAAAAAAAATCTACCATATATACAATCCAATTTTGAGACTCGAGTAAACGAAATGAAAATTTTAAATCAAGGTTTTTTTTTCGTCTAGATATAGAAAAGGAATTTTTAAACTCTATTTAAATCGAATATAAAATATATATCTCAAATAAAAACAGAAACACACACACACACACTTGATAGAGGACACGCATAAATAGTTTTCTAGAAATTTTTAAAAAAAGAAAGCAAGAAAAGAATTCTTCAAATTCGATTTAAAAAACATTTATTTTTGTACGCTATAGAATGGATGTTGTGGAGAGATCGGAGATTGGATCTGAAATAGAGGTGAGGTAAAGCTTTTAGAGAAACGCGACTTTTACAGTATATAGCCACATATATAAAGATATATATATAAAGATATATATATATATATATATACAACAATATGGAAATCTGGATTCGGTTAGGAAGTGCTCGGGCTACGAAAAAAAAATCAATTAAAAATCCACACAACTTAGTTCGAATTTAATTTAAATAAAAACATCACTAAGAAACACAAAAAAAAACCTAATTAAAAAACAGTCACAAAATATTAAAAAAAATAAATACAATACATTACTGAGACTATAGCTTTGATCGTTATAATATCCAAAACGTATAGCTTAATTTTCAGAACTAAAAAAATACAATAAACCCATTTTTTGAAACTCTATAAAAAAACTATAATTGTATGAATTACGAGTATATATTTTTTGTTTTTTTTTTCTCTATATACTTTAGCTATATAAATGTTAACATCTAGTTTAGTACAACGTACCTATATATGATCGTAAAAAAATATATATAGATTGTAAATTGTGTTTTTTTTTACCTTCTTATTGCCCAATCATGTTGTATAGTTCGTATAATCGGCCTTAAAAAAACACTTTGAATTGTTCTCGTAATTATCATTTGTTTCAACCAAAATAAATATACCAACCAAAATAATTAAAACATTAATTAATTAATTGTTTTTTTTTTAAGAAGTAACAATTCAATTGTTCCAACACAGACACACACACTGACACAGTACCGTGGTGTAATTATAATTAAATAATATATAATATATAATATAAGCAATTCGGTGAAAGAAGAATAAACAATCACATCAGTTTTGGGCAAGAGAATATATATATCGCAGAACATATATAAAAAACGTGTATTTTAAATACAGATAAAATGTAATTATCAATTCATTTCGAAAGCAAACTAACTATTACAAATGGAATAGTGTACTTTAAGCTAGCGACGGAGCAGCATAATTGATTTTAATCACACAAGAATTTAATTAATAAAAGCCTATATACAAAAAAACAAAAACAACTTATATAAAAAAGTTACGACATTGTTTTTTGGTGTTTACTTAATGGTTTTATTTCATTATATTATTTCATACATTCAGTGTGTGCTTGGAATTCGTAGAACTACATCTATTCTATCTTAGACATCTCCCAGAGAGTCCATTCCGCCCACTTCTTGGCCAAACTTGGCCTTCTCCTGGCTCTCGGTCCAGGCCTTGGCAATCATTTGCTTTGTCTTGGAATCGCCATCGTTGTACATCATCTTCATGATATTGACCAGCGTCGATTCGGGATTCTCATTGTCCTTCACCAGATCGGAGTCCTGCTTTTGTTTCAGCTTCTTTTGGATGGCGGTCAGCACATCCCAGAGCTCCCCCTCAACAGCCTTTTTCAGGTATATGGCCACCATATCGGTCTTGATCTTGCGGTAGCTCTTCTCCACATCGATGCCATGCAGCAGGTTGTTGACGCTCAGGCCATAGTCCTTTGAATTCAAATCGCGCACATGCAGCTGCAGCGAGTTCTCCGTGTAGTCGACTATCACATTCTCCTCGGTGCAGTTCTGGACGCCGTTCAGGGTGATGAAAAGCTTCACGAATTTGGCGCTCTGATCCCAGCCATAGTCTGTTAGCTCCACCAGGTATCTGTAATTAATTAATGATTAATTTCAAATCATAAACCGTATTGAAAGTTCTAGAAGTTCGGCGAAACGAAATCTCTGGAATGGCCAATTCCAGGAACTCCCACGATCTCACCTCTTGGCTTCGCCGTTGGCCGCCGACGCACGCTCCGCCGCCAAACGGGCCTTCATCTCCAGGTTGACAATCTCGCGTTCCGCCTCAGCCTTTCCGGCTGTGAGCACGCCTTTTACGCGGGCGCTTTTGGCCTGCGCCAACAAAGCGGCAAACTCCGCAACATCGCTTTTCAGCTACGCAAAAGAGAGGAACTTCAGTTTAATACATATTTTGGTGGTGGACACAGTCGCTTACCTGTTCCAGTGGCATATTTCTAGATTACAGTCCAATAAACGTGGTTAATTGTGACAAAAACAGCGCAGAAATTTCGAGTATGGATGTAGGGATGTTGAAAATATATATTTACAATCGAGATATCGATATGAGCTTTTCGATTCTAACAACACCAGGCCGCCTACAAGTCTTACAAGAAATCATCGATAGGAAGTCAAAGTTTACAGCACTGTTAAAGCTGCCGCCTATCGATACTTACCGTTAATACACAAAAGCCATCACTAATTGCTTTTAACGGCACTTTTCCCGCCTATTGAAATGTTTAATTGTAATTTGTAATTTATAGCCATAATTTTCTTGTTTTCTGTGCATCTCCTGGCTGCGGAATGAGTTTGCAGGACGAGAGCTTCCCGGCGGACGATCTATTTGACCAGCTAAATAGCTTGGGAGCCAGCAGTTCCCGGGACTTCAAGAGCCAGTTTGCGGAACACCACCAGCCGGAGGCTTTCGAACGAAATCCGACGCCATTTTTGGGCAGCGACTGCTCCGCGGAGAACTCCTACACGGATGGGGCCAACAAAAGCGCCAAGACCTGCGTCAGTGATCCCGTAGGTCGCGACCCCGATGACGAGGAGGATGCCGATGAGGATGGACAGGATGGTGGGTTTTGGTTGTGTACTTCAAGATGGGTAGTTTTGGTGCTAAATTCCAAGTATTATAAGATGTTTCGCTTGAAAATCTATTAGAAATTGACAGGGACTCCTCTCTATAGAGAGGATACGGGTTCCCGTATTAAAATCTTGATTTCTGCAATGGGTATCCCTGGAAAACTTGATCTAAATAACATTTTGTCCCATTATTTCGTTGCAGATTGATAGAGAATCGTTTTACGAATCATTTGAGGTATTCCTTTTGAGAATCGGATGAGTATTGGCCGAGATATAGCCTTTGCTATTGCCGCTTTTATGGATTTCTCCATTTTTCCAAGGGGTCTACCCAGAAAAATTACAAAAATTGTAAAAAATTATTTGTGATAAGATTTTGATGCAGATTTATAGAGAATCGATGTACGAAGCCATAGAGGTATTTCGATCAAGGATCGGATAGATATTGGCCAAGATATAGCCCTCGCTTTGGGCCATAAAGAGCCTGGCAAGGATTTCTCACTTTTTTCCAAGGGGTCTCCCCAGAAAAATTTACAAAAAATGAAATAATTATTTGTGATTAGATTTTAATGCAGATTTGTAGGGAATTGTTTTACGAATCCATAGAGGTATTCCTCTTGAGAATCGGATGAATATTGACGGAGATATAGCCCTCGCTCGGTCATAAAGGGGCTGGCAAGGATTTCTCACTTTTTTCCAAGGGGTCCACCCAGAAAAAATATCAAAAAATTTAAAAAATAATTTGTGATTAGATTTTGATGCAGATTTATAGAGAATCAATGTACGAATCCATAGAGGTATTCCGATCAAGGATCGGATGGATATTGGCCAAGATATAGCCCTCGCTTTGGGCCATAAAGGACCTGACAAGGATTTCTCACTTTTTTCCAAAGGGGTCCACCAAAAAAAATTGGGAAAATATTGAAAAAATAATTTAGTATCAGATTTTGATGAAGATTTATAGAGAATTGATGTACGAATCCATAGAGGTATTCTTTTTGAGAATCGGATAGATATTGACCGAGATATAGCCTTCGATTTGGGTCATAAAGGGCCTGACATGGTTTTCTCACTTTTTTCCAAGGGGTCCACCCAGAAAAATTATCAAAAAATTTTAAAAATTATTTGTGATCAGATTTTGATGCAGATTTATAGGGAATTGTTTTACAAATCATTTGAGGTATTCCGCTTAAGGATCGGTTAGGAATCGGCTGAGATATAGCCTTCTTTTGCTGCCATATATAGATTTTCAAGGGAATCCATCATCTAGAAGTCGGTTACCTTATGATTATTCCCTTTTAATGCTTTTGTATTACTTCCTACAGGTTCCGGCGATCAGGAGGAACGCTCTGGTCCAAAGTCCAAGGGGAACGGGCGCAGCAACAAGGCCGTGTCCTACCAGGACATCCACTCGGCGTACACGAAACGACGCTACCAGCACGTGATCAGCAAGGTGGGCAAGTACATAGCCGACATCCAGGCCCAGGATCAGGCACGTCGTAATTCCGGCGGCGGGAACATGCATCGTCACAGCTCGATGCCGGAATACCTGACGCCGAGGTCAAGGCAGCGCCATGGAGGTGGTCACCACAGCGTCGATGAGTTGCACAAGAAGGACGAGTCGCTGGCCGACAGCAGTGCGGAGGGCGCCTCCAATAATCAGAGCTACGATCGGCTGCAGAGTGAGCTGGAGGCACTGCAGCAGGACCGGGATCGCCAGGCCTCGTACAACAACTATCTGCAGGAGAAGCTGGACAAGAAGGTGATGGAATCAATGCAGCTGAAGATGAACTTTGAGGTTCTGCGAACGGAGCTGACCGATTGCAAGCAGAAGTTGTCTCGCTTCCAGACCCATTCGCTGCGGTCCCTCAACTGGCCACCCGTGGGCATACCGAAGGCCACCCAAACGGATCGCCACCTGGCCCCGGTGGCCTCGGTGGCGACCATGGCCATCGCCTCCTCGTCGTCCGGCTCGAATGCGGTGCATAGCATCATGGAGAAGTACGCCACTCCGCATCCGAATGGCAATGCCAACCTGACCTACAACAGCAGTGATGGCTCCATTGAGATAGCCTTGCTGAGCGTGGCTCCAGCTGCCCGCCAGCTGCCCAATCCTGACCTTCGCAACGTCCAGCCCATGTCGTTGGACTTTAGCAGCGAGAGCGCCGATGGGGCGGATGGTAACAATGCAAACGGTGGGTGTTTACGTTTGTTTAAAGTAGAAGTAAAAACCGATTACTGGGAACGAAAAGCCTCAACTTTCTCAGGCGGCTCTCGTTCCCTGAAAACCGGGAATTCGTTCCCCGCCTTTGGCTTCTTTGGTTTCTCTGTTTATGTCTAAGAAAGAATCGTTTTGTATTTCGATTTCCAGGCGAAGCCCGTGGCAACGGCACCAACTCCTCGTCCAGGGCACAAACGCGACGCGGACGTGGACGTGGACCAGGACCTGATAACTCGGAGACCAGCCATCCGAGCAGCAATGATTCTGCCATCGAGGTGGAGGGACACGAGTCGCGTTCACCCTTCCAGCCGCAGACCCGGGAGTGGCGACACCACCGACGCCAGGAGGAGGCGGTCTACTACTTTGACAAGCGGAACAATCGCGTCATCGAGGTGATGGCCATTAATCTGAACCAGAGCCATAGCCACAGCCACAACCAGAGCCAGACGTCCGTCTCAGACAGCCGGGCCCAGTTGTTGAACAACTCCCAGTCGCTGTCGCATTCGCTGATCCCGAACAGGACCAAGGGTAGATCGCTGGGCAACCGGGTGATGCGGTTTTTTGGACCCTGTGTCCGCTGCCGGTATGCCGAGGATGGTAATATGGGGATTAATGGTACATACACCGTCGGATTGCCGTTGATGGAGGAGGAGTTCATCGACATCAGAAATCAGCGATAATCAGCGAAATGTAGTCTCATTTATTTGTTTATTTTTTTGTCAAATTTGCTCAATTTTCACGTTTTTTTGTAGTCCCTCTATTTGTATGCGTTTAGTTTTCGCAATTACTTGAATTTTCTTTTTGGTTTGGGTCCTGTTTTCGGTCCAGTTCATATTTTATTTATTTATTTATTATTATTAACATTAACTACTATTTATGTATTCATGTATGTATTCTTGTATTCATCAAAAACTTAGGAAAATATAATTTTCATTCATATAATTTGCATTTCTATTGACTATTACTCAGTCTTTTGGGTATTACTTAGTTTTGGTAATTTAAATATCCGTTTCGTTTTGAATTTTGAATATTTTCGAAAATATCGATAACATAAAAGTTTCGTATCAAGTTTCCTCTCTACCATCACAAACATAACGGTGCTTTTCCCGCCACTGGAAAGCGTGGATTTTAACTTCTAAATTTTCGGCCTAGCTTTTTTGTTTCGTTGTTTTCGTAGAAGTAGAAAAAGTTTGCGAAACGAAAACGTTCCAGTACAAAACCTATTGGATTAATTTCTAAAGAACAGCAAACGGAGCACCCAAAAAAATCTCCGACGCCAAGTAGTATGGATATCAAAGGCGCGTCCTCGAATTCCTACCCAGAGATGCACAAAAAAAACAATTCGCGGGGGGATAAAAGTGACCTGGACTACGAGAGCCTGCTGGACACGATAAAGGAACTGAAGGAGGAGCAGGAACGCCAGCAGTCCTACCATAAATACCTGCAGGGACAGCTGGACAAGAAGATCACGGAGTCGATGCAGTTGACGTTCGTCGTGGAGGCTCTGAGCGGGCAACTGAACGATTGCAAGCCACAGTTGGGCATCTGGCCACTAGTTGGTCTACCCAAGGCCACCCAAACGGATGACGTCCACCCAAAGGAGCCAGTCTCCTCATCCGCGTCAGACTTGGCCATGGCAGAGACCATGATTGACAATGCATTCTATGACATCAGTGGCGACTTGCCGCCAGAAACAAATCAACTTGACCCTGTTGTTCCAAATCGTTCCCTATCAGAGGACGACTCCTATGACAATTTTCAGGCTGTTCCTCGTAACACCCTCAAAGGTGGGTTCGCTTTCTATTCTGGGAAAGCAAATCAGCCTTAATTGTTTGTGTCTCGCACCAAGGCACCAAGAAAACTAGCAATTCCCATGAAAGAAACGCAATTTGTTTATTCGGAATATGATAAAAAATTCTTTTTTTTTTGCAGGCGAGGTGATCAGCAGCAGCTCCAATTCTGGCCAAGAGGCAAACTCTTTAGAGATCATAAACTCAAGCGGCAATGCTTCCTGCTTGATCGAGATGGATCCATCCATCCTCCAGCATCATTGTCCAGAGTGGCGACGTCCGCGTCATGCCGAAGCCGTCTACTATTTCGACAGACGCCAGAATCGCATCATAGAGGTGATCGGCATCATAAATCTCGGCTCGATTAAGAGCCTCGACCATGGTGAGATTGAGGGTCAAGTTGGCGATTCCCAATCGGTGATCCAGTTGCGGGCAAAGCAGAGATCCCTGGGCAGGCGCATGATGCATCTGTTGGGACCATGTGGGCGATGCAGTGAAGCCGACGAATCCATCCCAAACGATATGATTCCGGCCAAAGAAGAATCTGGAAAGAATCGTCGCCGTTAATAGCCATATATTTGCATAAATTATGTATTTTTTGTTTATAATTTTATGTTTGCGTTCAAAGTATTTGAAAGTACATACTATAAGGTTTAATATTTATTTTTTGTGTAAAGTTTGGCTTCGCTGGATAAGGCCAAGCTTTCATTTTATTTGTTTATTTATCGTTAAATGTATTCATGTTACATTACTATGCAGAAATTTGTTCCAATGATAAAATTTATAAACCTAAGGTTTTGCGAGTTTTGTTGAAAAAGGATCGGGAAAGCTTGGGAGGACCTTTTTTAAAATGCATTTTAGAAGGTATTGGTCTGATGTCGATGTTCTTTTAAAGATCAGCCAACTATATCCAATATTTGGTACATCTTTTAGGTACAGAAACCGCCATTTAAGGGCTTATTTTCCTATATTTCGCAATAAGCTATATTATCCGAAATTTTAATATAAAGTGGGCCTGAAGTCGACCTAGAAACAAAAGCAATGTCCAAAGTTACCTTTTCTTTTGTTGTCGGAGTCTGATCTCTTACTTGTTGGAATATTTTTCAAGCAGGGCATTCAACCTAAAAACAAGTAAATTGTTACAAAACTTGAGGAAATTTTAATGTAAATACGCTTATACCCTCAATTAGTAGAAAGTCTTTTGCAATTTCAAAAATTTCGCGCCACAGTGACGGAACAGAACTCGCGATCAAATCGACTGGTCATACTGCGCGTCGCTATTATCGGAAATCGGAAATCGAAATCGGCTCACCACCAGCGTACTGCTCCGGCCGGAGGAAAAGCGAAACAGAAACACAAAACAGAGCACCCGCCAGAGCCAGCGCTTCGACGAGCCAGTCGCTCATTAGATAATAGCCGTTGACCAGGTTGCGCCGGGAATCCGCTGGAGCTCCGTCAGATCCAGGAGTCAAGCAGGCGGCGCAGAGCCAGAGTCGGAAATCGGATACGAAACGGAGCAGTAGCAGTAAGTGGGCTTCGGATTCCAGATTCTGTGGCATCTCAGAACTCATTCTCCTCATTTCCTACACACAATCACAGGCACAATCAATCCACCCATACACTCATTTGTCCGGAATATTCTCCTACTCTTGATTTGGCACTAACTGATGTGAAATTTGTCGTATCTTTTATCCAAAATTGTTCCATGTGTTTCTAGAGACAGGCAGAGGCAGGCATACAGTCGTGAGCGAAGGACTCCATCTCTCTATATAAGCGAAACTGGACGTAGTGCACACACCAACAACAACAACAACTCTTCTCTTCGTATAGCCGTGTAGAAAGACTTAACCAGCCGATGCGTGGCCACAACGCGGGACTAGGACCGGGTTTCAAGCTAGCAACTAGGTGCCGAGTGAGCTGCGAACGGCTATGGCCGATCCCTATCAGCAGAGACCGCAGATGGCAGCACAGTATCGTCGTCCGCGACCAGGACCAGGACACCCTGGGCAATATCCACACCAGGGCGTAGTCTATGCAAACGGAGGCGGTGCTCCATGGAACGAGTCACGGCAACAGCAGCAATTGCAACAGCAGCAGCAACTGCAACAGCAGCAGCAACTGCAAGAGCAACAGCAACAGCAGAGGTTTGCCTACCAGCAGTCGCCACAACAGCTGCAACAATCCCAACAGCTGCAAGAGCAACAACGCCAAAGCCAACAGGAGCAACAGCAACAACATCAGCAGCAACAGCAACAGCAGCATTATAACAACAACAATAATCACGGGCCAGGACCGGCTGGCCCAAAGTATATGTATAAGGAACCAGTGATTGGCGAGCAGCCATCGGTTGCAGGACCACCGCTTGGCACGCAATTGTCAGGAGCATCCATCATACCCGTTAGTTCATCCCTAACTCTATTGCCCAGCACACCCAGGCAGACGAAGCCACGCAGCAAGAGCGAGGGTGAGTCCCAAATCTTTTAGCTTTAAACAAAACTAGAATTAAATTTTCTGTCCACTACCCACAGAAGCCATCTCGGATCTTTTAATGCGCATTCCGGACATTGGCATGTTGTTCGATGTTCATAGCCGGATTGGCAATGGAACATTCAGTACCGTCCTGCTGGCCACTCTGCGCCGTGAATCGCATTTGCCGGACAGTGCGCGACGCAAATTTGCCATTAAACACCACATACCCACCAGTCATCCGGACAGGATTATGAAGGAGCTACAGTGTATGACAAGAATGGGGTAGGTCTTAGTCCAGTTCCTCCACACACACACCCACACAGGAAAGCTCCTTTTATTTTCTCTCTGTTGTGTGTTTGGGGCAGCTTTTTGTTTTTTTTTTCGTCCTCGCCTGCGTCAAACGCCGTTAACCGACGTCAGCCGGTAGCTGCTCCATCTACGTCATTGCAATTTATTTCAGTTTGCCGGCAACGGCAACGAATCGGCGAATAAACGAGACGTCCACGAATCGAGACGATACAAGACGAGACGAGACGAGACGTGTCGAGACGAAAAACGAAACTGACGAACGTTTATTGCACTTTCACACGCCATTCACGTGCCCATTTACAGTTACAACCCGACCCCACCGCCTTCTATCCATCCATCCATCCCACTCTGGCCCTTGACAGCTGTAATGTTTTGTTTACAGCACAAACACAGAGAAAGAAAATACTGGTACATCTGGGCTTGTAAGGGAAAGGGAAAGATACGTACAGACATTCTCGTATCCTGCAATCACACAGCAGATGCTGGGGATTTATATTTCATTATGGATGACTTCACCTCTGTAGTTTTCAGTGTATTGTTTGGCATTGTCTGCCACCGATTGTGCGATGATAAGATTAGGCTTCCTAAGCAAGCAGCTGGACGATAGAAAACCATTCAATACCGCCTTGAACCGCCCGGAGCGAGGGTATCGAAGTGGTCAGCTCAGCTGGCTGGCTGGATAACCTATCCAGGAGAGAGTGAGAGTGGGAGAGAGAGTAAGAAAGTGAGAAACCGACCAAACAAGTCACAGCAGAGGACAACGATGAGTGGGCAGTGGCAGTAACGGTGTGTGGGCGTTGCGTGTTTGACATTAGCCGGCTGCCCCACCGTCCCACTGCGATTTGTGTCTATTCAAGCAATTTGCGCAAATTCCGTAGCCCCAGTTGCGTCACAGCGACGATAATTATGACTGGGCCAGGCCGAGTGCTCCCTCACGTATGCCTGCCCATCGCACATCCCAATACCACCGTCCTTCTCCAACCTCCTACTACGCCTTTCCTTTTTCCCCAACAAACGGCGTGTGTGTGACGTCGATGCTATCCGGCTCTCTCCCACCCGTGTGTGTGGGCTTATCTCCGTTGTTTACTTTTAGGACAACAAAAACAAACATCAAACAACAAACAAGAACAACAATAATACAGTTAATAATCCGAAATTGATCGAATTTCAAGCAGTCGTAAAAAGGATTTACTAATTCGTATAATGTAAATATTTGATGGTTTTATTTTTGAATATTTTTTATCTGCACAAATAGTCAGGGCTCCCGACGTAACAACTACCCTTTAAAGTTACTTATATATCCCCATCTCTTTCTGATTCACTTACAGCGGCAAGGACAACGTGGTTGGCATCCACTGCTGCCTGAGATGCGACGCCTCCGCCGCCTTCGTAATGCCCTACATGCCGCATGACCGCTTCCATGACTTCTTCACCCGCATGGACGTGGCCGAGATCCGCTTGTATATGCGTAATCTGCTGATAGCGCTGCGCCATGTCCATAGATTCGATATCATTCATCGGGACGTGAAGCCAAGCAATTTCTTGTACAACCGGCGACGCCGGGAGTTTCTCCTTGTGGACTTTGGCCTGGCCCAGCATGTGATCCCGTCGGTGAGCAGCTCCGCAGGAATTGGAGCAGTTGTCGGTAAACGTGCCAGAGAAGCAGACCATGTTGTGCAACAGCAGCCGGTGGCCGATGGAGCAGGAGCTGGAGGGGCAGGTGTGGCCCTGGAAATCCCACCGGCTGACGGAGACCTGGGTGGAGCTGTCAAACGCATGCGTTTGGAGGAGGCCAAGATGCCCCTGAAGCAGATCAATGAAAAGGCACCGGGCGATACACCGGCAACCGATTGTATTAATCCCAATCCCGGCCAGCCAATGTCAATGGGCCAGCAGCAGCAGCAGCCAGAGCAGCTGAACTATAATGCCGCCGGAGCAGCTGCATCGGGAAGCAAATACAACACCAATCGTAATGCCACGGGAAGCGCCACGAAGTGCGTCTGCTTTGCCAATCCGTCGGTGTGCCTGAGCTGTCTGATGAAGAAGGAGGTGCACGCCTCCAGAGCCGGTACTCCAGGCTACCGACCGCCCGAGGTGCTGCTCAAGTATCCGGATCAAACCACCGCCGTGGATGTGTGGGCGGCGGGCGTCATCTTTCTCTCAATCATGTCCTCGGTGTATCCCTTCTTCAAAGCACCCAACGATTTCGTGGCCCTGGCCGAGATCATCACCATATTCGGGGACCAGGCCATTCGGAAGACGGCCCTGGCGCTGGAGCGGATGGTGACGCTGAGCCAGCGTTCGAGACCGCTCAGCCTGCGCAAGCTGTGCCTGCGCTTCCGCCACCGCAAGATCTTCAGCGACGACAAACTGCATCGCAGCCATTCCAACCAGGAGGGCAGGTGCGAGGTGTGCTGCAACTGTGACCAGTACTACTTCAACTGCCTGTGCCAGGACTGCGAGTACAATGACGAGCCTCTCGATCCCTACGAGTGTTTCCCAGCAACTGCCTACGATCTGCTGCACCGCCTGCTCGAAGTGAATCCCCATAAACGCATCACGGCAGCGGAGGCATTGCAGCATCCATTTTTCACGGCCGATGAGGGAGCGTATCAGGCGCCGACCGAGGCAATCATTGGCGCCGAAGACTACCAGGCAGAGCAGCAGGCAACGGCCGCTTCACGCAGGCCACGCCGCCAGCGTGTACAGGCGTCGACTTATGAAAAATTGTGAAACTAGTCCCCATTTGTATATACACCAAACATATCACCCAAAACCATGTCTGTACATACATAAACCACCACCACCTCCTCCTCTCATCTCTCATCCACGCGCATCTTGTCCAGTGTGAAGTGTTCACCATACCTCAAAATCTCGCCTGAATCCTCAGCGGGAACAACCAAATAGAAGCACAACACCACACAAAAACGCAAAACAAAAAAAAAAAACATAAAACATGATTAGTTTTAGGGAACATTTTCAAATCCATCATGAATAATAGAAGACAGTGGAGTATGTAGGAGAATCTATATGGAAATTCACAACAACCAGTGGCAGGAATCCTGCTCAGCAACCACTACCATGTTGTACAGTTCGAATAGTCTTAGTGTAACCTAAGTTTAAATTGTATTTTATATCAACAAACAAAAAGAACCCCATGTGAACGGAGAAAGATATATATATATAGAGAAGCGAAATATATTTATACGAATTGTGAATTGTAAACTACAACTAAATCATGTTCAATATCTAATCTAGGTCTCCATCTTTTCGGGTTTCTTGCGAGGTGACGCCTTCGATGTGGAAGGCTCTTCGGACGCTTCGTCGGCAACCTCCTCCACCTTGATGCGTTTGCCGCCAATGACTTCCTCTTTTGTGGGCTGCGTCTCCATGGCACGCTTCTTGGGCTTCTGGAAGCTGCCTCGGCCAGCAGCTCGCTCCGACTCCTCGATGCTGTAGGGCTCCGTCTCCAAAGCCTTTAGCCGGCGCTTGTGCACCTTGGTGCGGAAATGGGCCTGCATGGCCGTGTCATCGATAAAGTACTTGGCACAATGGACGCAGTAGAACTGGGCAAAGCCCGGCTTCTCCAGATCCACGTTCTGGTTGATCAGCTCGCCGCTCCGGGTGCGCAGGTCATCGTCGATCTGGTCGAGATCACGGCGCCGGTTACGCACACGCCACCGCCTCTGCAAATGGGTGTCCCCATAGTGCATCTTCTTGCGCTTCTGTACCATTCCCATCTTGCTGTTGTTGTTTTTTTTCGGTTCACCTGTTCGGAAAAAATAAATATGCGAACGCGTGCCTGCACGTGTTTTTGTTGGTGCAAGCGTTTCGTTGTTTATTCAGCTAGTTCGCAAACGGTTTTAGCTGTTTTCAGAACCTGAAAGCAATGAACATTAACCTACGTCTTTACTTGCTTTATTTTTATTGTTTTAATTACCTAATTCGCTTTATTATCAGTGTGTTTTTTAAACTACGCACAAAAACATTGGTCTTGTTTTAGTGATGAAAGTTCTGCGATAGGTAATAGTTATCGATTACCCTGTGATTAATGTTTTACTTAAATTGGCTAAAACTTCAATTAGTTTGTTTTAAAATTAAAATGTTTAATTTTATACAATTTAATCCATATTTTGTTGAAAAAATAAGTAACAAAATAATAAGAAACTATAATTGCAATTTTTAGTGTTATTTCCCATCGTCAGATTGTGCAACACTGGCCAAACAGATGTTTAGCTTTCGATTAATTAGTAATAATAAGAAACTAATTGAGTTTTCAAGCCTATTAAATGTTATTAACACAAAAGTTTAAAAGTTTATCTAACTTTTATGGCTCATCACAACATGCATCACGCGATGGATGAGCAAACATTGTCAACAAACGCTTCGTCATTTTTTAGTGCATTTCTGTGTTTTAAGAAATAAAAAACATATGTTCGTAATTAATTCATCAACAATCGTGCGAACAAGTTGTCTGCAGGCGGACGTAGTGCGCATTTTATATTTTCCGCTCAGAACCAGTCGCAGGAAGTAAGAATTAAATAAATACTTGAATCAAATAAGTTTCGATTGAGTGCGGATGAACGGTTTATTTACCGCAAACCACTCACAGACACGGCCGCACACGCACACACATGTGCGATTGGATAACACGCCGTAATCGGGCTGGAGGGAAAATAAGTCTCGGCTTTAATATGCGGTTATATATTATCGGCCCAGCTGAGGTGATGCTGCTAAAACCCCCGCTCCAGAACCCCTTTATCCGGCCAGCCTAGCATATGTTAAGACAATAAAGCGATTTGTTTAATGTGTGCGGCGGGTGTTTGAGTGTGTGTGGGTGTAAGTGTTTGTGTTTGTGCATTTGTGCAGGCGATTTAGTGAGAAATAAAGCAACAAAATACCCAAAGCTACAAAGAGCAACAAAGTAATAAACACTGATTGCGAAAAAAAGGGGGAGGGAGCGAGAACGGGAGATTGCAGGGCGGCCACAGCCTCTGCTGGTGCTGCTACTGCTGGTGCTTTATTGGCATTTATTGTTGATTCTTTTTCAGCTTCACATTCCGTTGAAACGTTACTTTCGGTTCGCCTTTCGCCGGTAACAACAGTAGTAGATGCAACAACAGCAACAACCCAGCCAACAACTGGAGCAGCAAAAGCCTGCCCGCCAATTGTGCTGTAAGTAAAGAAAAAGAAAACAATACTCGGAAAATGGCAACTAAATTCAAACAAAACAAACTAAAAAAAGCTGAGCAAAGCTTACCAACTTTCTTATCAATTATAATCAGACGCCTACATGCCGATCGCTTATCAGCTTTGGCATGGCAATTATACCGTTACACGCACAATTAACCGATTTCCGTGAATGCGTTTGTGTGTGTTCTTTGATTGATTTCAATTTTAGATTTTCGATCGGAGAGAAAAGCAACAACTCTCCCAGTGATATAACAGCTCCCCAAAATCCCTGCCTCTTGCATCCCCCACATCCCCACTTTGGGGCACGCACTAAACAAAAATAATCACTTTGGCTCTCCCGTTGCTCTCTCTCTTTCTTGTTTTACTTTTTAGTCCATATGCCAGTCACGATTTGACATTTTGCAAAGCGATTGCAGCAGCCACAATAAGAGATGAAACGGAATGCGTGTAATGCCAGTGGCGTAGGCAAAACTTCATGGAGGGGGGTACTTAGTACTGAGTAATTTTTATAGCTCACATAATATATCTATGTTCTCAAATTATTACTTCTTCTTTTGATTTTTGTAACTTATTTTGGATCCCCCCTTGGCACACGCCACTGTTCAATCGAAAGCTTGAAAAGGGGAAGGAGAGAGATAAATGCAAGCTTACAGCATTCATTCGTTCGATCAGCTGACGCAAGCTGATAATGTCTTGCCCATGCAAATACAGTTAGTGTGGGATAGAGCGAGAGGCGAAGCTCTAGAGTTGCTAATGGCATCCACCTGAAAGCGAGAGTGGTTAGAGCCACCTTTTCTATCTCTCTTTTCCTCACTGGCACTGTCTATGGTATTTTGTTTTTCTTGTCTTATTGCAACATTGGCAACATTGCAACTACCAGACTACCAATTATGTGGTAAACAGTCTCTCCCCTACATACATGTTCTCTCTAATTTGAAAGTATTTTTCGGTCCTGAACCCCACAGAGATCGATAAATTCCATTAAAAACCGAAACCGAACTCGATTATGCTTTGGGTCAAGATTTTGTATCTTTTTTTTGGAGGCAAATCAGTTAACCAGTTGTGCCAGTTCCGATCGTACCATTCGTATCCAAGCTCCAAGGCCTGACCTGTCCTACCTATTCCTAGCAAAAGGTTTTTATTAAACTTTTTCCTATTAAAAGTTGATTTTTTTCAGCATTAGTTTATTTATATAGATTTTTGCTTTATTATTCCCAGACTACACACCTGGCTGGTACTGGGGGTACTTGTTCCAGGCGGATTTCGGATTTCTCCGCCTCGGAATCGGAAGAATTTCTGATGAAACTGGTTTTATAATTGGAACTCAAGACACGATTGTTTCTAACGCTCGTTTGCGGTTTTCCGTTTTTTTTTCTCGCTATTTAAAGATTAATTACAAACCAGTAAGGGGAAGGTACATACGTGTTTAATTAATTCTCTGGAATCTAAGAATCTATTATTCTACTAACCGTAGTGCTTTTGCAGGTGATATTCCTTGACCTTTTATCTCTGTAACCGCAGAGTCCTTCCTGCTTTTGCGATTACCAGGCATGCCACAAAGTAGCACCACAACCACAAGGGTGCATTCATTTAGAAAACAATTCCATTAAATCGAGGGGTTTTTTTCAGTTTTTATACACTTTCCGGGAATATAAAGGAACTGAGGAGACAAAATATTAAAAAAATATATAAAAAACAACAAGAAGAGGTCTAACTCTGACCTTTAAAGGAGTTTAACCTAAAAAAAAAAGACTTTCTTTAGAGAACTTCTAGAGGATATCTAGGGAACCCTCGTAGGGTATACACTTTTCGTGGTTATCTTTCTTGTTCAACTCGATTCCCCGATTATATATATTATTTTTTTTGCATGTGGTATACCCCTCGGACTAATCGCATTGATAGGGAAAGCCGAAAAATTGCGGTTGAACCGCAGGGAACGAAAAACAAAAGTTCCCAAAACCCCAAACCCCAGGCCCGTTCGAGTCTGTTTTTATTCAGACTCGACTCAGTTCAATACTCGGAGTGTTCCCATTGACTAAGTGGAACACCGAACAGCAGTTGGAGTTGTCTCTTCACTCCCGGGACAGTGTAATAATTTGGGTTAAGACAAGGTCGGGTGTGAAAGTGGGTGGTGGTCCTGCTGGATGGAGTCACGTCTGGAATTTTTATATTAAAATCCCATTTAGCACTCCCTTCCCTTTAATTCGGATCAATAAAATATATAAGTAGATGTGAAAGGTGGTGGATTGTTCGGGAGATTGACTTTCTAATTGAAATATCGCAATGAATAGGGCTTTGGGTTGGGTCTGGACCAGCCTGACCTCTAGCCTTTCTAAACACAGTCTCTGATAAATATTTACCAACTTCTTTGAGCAAGAAATAAATACATCTTAAAGCCTCTGTTAAATATTTACTTTTCTATTATTATGCCTCAAGTTGTATATAAATTATGACCCCAAGATTTAATGTGACTTTCACTTTGCTTTTATTTCACAGAAAATTAACGCAAACCTACTGAGAGAAGTACCAACCGGTTGGACGGACGCAATTCTTCGCCAGTTAGCCATTTGTTAGCCATGGACCACGCTCATCACAATACCGGAGGAGTTGGTAGGCTATCCTCTCCAAAAAAGTATCATAAATTATAATAAAAATTCTTTTAAAGATCACTCTCTGATGCATCACGATCATCCGGGCATGCATCATGACCATTTGAGTGCTGCCGTTGCCACAGCAACCACAGAGGATCCAGCTGCGATATTGGCGCCGCTCTTCACCGGCTCCTCTGATGTCCTGCCGGTGGCCGATGTCCATGCAGGACACCATCACGGCGGCTCCGGCACTGGCATGGAACACATGATGCCCATGGCGGTACATCTTAATTCTATTCTGTTAAATTATAATATTAATTCTATTAATATTTTTAGTTCCACTTTGGTTACAATGAGACGATCTTGTTTTCTTGGTGGCACATCGAAACGGTGGCCGGTCTGGTCGGTTCCATGATTGCCATCTTCGTGCTGGCGCTGCTGTACGAGGGCCTGAAATACTATCGGGAGTATCTGTTCTGGAAGACGTACAACCTGCTGGAGTATCGACCCGTAACGGGGCCACAAAGGAATCCGGAGGCGCCACGTCTACCCTCGCCAGCAGCAGCCGCACCTTCGCCCGTGCAGTGAGTACCATTTTATGGTTGGGGATTCTTATTATTATTTTGTTATTATATCTTTTGTATATTTTTTATATATTTTTTTGAATCCGCAAGGCTTATCCGCATGCTTTTTTGCCAACGCCCCCTGCTTTGCCTTGTACTTTGTACTTGTTGTAAATATTAATCTAAATGCTTTCTCTTCTTTCTCGTTTCGTTTTCGTTTCATCCGTATCATCTATATATATATATCTATTATATATATTTATATATAAATCATCTGTACAATATGCGCTGCTCTTCATTTGTAAATTGATCCATTCAATAATCGTTAAAAATCGTTAAAAAAAAAAAACCTTATCCAAAAATTCATATTTTGCTGCGCTCCTCTGCCTCGCCTCGTTGATTTCTGTAATTGATTTTGTGATTCACGCGACGACTACCTATATATACATATATATATATATAATATAATATTGTAATCGAAATCTGATTCTGTATCTGCATCCCGCATCTGTTGAATCGATCCGTGAATCGCATCCGCATCCGGCACGCTTCGATCGATCCTTTAGATACGTGGGCGAAGTTGTGCACAAGCAACCGTAAGTATCGCTATACAGTCCCAGCCCCATACCCCTATTCCCTAGTATTACCCTAGTATTCCCAGTATTATATAATTGTATAATTTGTTGCCTCACTTAAGTTTACTTTTAATAAACAATTGTGTTTGGATATCGAATGTCCGTCTGCCGGTTAATGGGAAAAATCCAACAGCTGCTAGCCGCTACAGCTCCAATTCCAAATCCCCCGATTCCCAGACTCTGTACAAATGTCCGCTATAAGTAATCCTACAATAGTTTACACCTCCGAAGGTGTACACCTTTAAACAGCACACAAAACTATAAAACCCCCAAATCTAACCCTATTTTAGTGGTAGAATAGTCTAATATTTTGTTAAATCCAAAAATTAATTGAATTTTGAAGTGAAATCCTTGCAGGACTTTTACGTATGTATATCAAGGATCAAAAGCAAAAGCTAACATCTAACTTTGTCTAAAAAACTTTTGTTCTGTCCCCACATTTTGTTTTGTTTTCGGCTCTATTTTGTTTGTCCTGCAAATATCATTAAAAAATATATATTTAATAGAAAATATACTAAATCTTGTCTTTAACCTTTCCCAGACCATCGATGCTGTCGTTTAATCACATGCTGCAAACCCTCCTGCATGTCCTGCAGGTGACGCTCTCCTTCCTCCTCATGCTGATCTTCATGACCTACAACGTGTGGCTCTGTCTGATGGTTGTGCTGGGTGCCGGCGTTGGATACTTCCTGTTCTGCTGGAAAAAGTCAGTGATTGTGGATGTGACGGAGCACTGTCACTAGCAGAGGAGCAGGGACGAAGGACCCGATGGAGCAGGCTCAACCCAGCGCAGCCTTAGCCGGCGGTGTCTGACCACGACCGGACCGGAGGAGGACGAGGATTCGGCTGCTATCTAAAAGGCCGTTGTTTGGGATTCCCGGAACTTCTCACCCAAAACACAAAAAAATCACACATACCCCACATCCTTTTCTGTCACTCTCGAGGAAGTTGAAAAACAAAAAAGAATTCGGAAATCGCGTTTTTAGGTCTAAAGTGTTAAAAAGAAGCTTAGGGAATTGTAAAGAAACACAAAAATGCAATATAAACCATTTAGTTGGAAAGATTGAAAGGAAAAAACGAAATGCATTGACATTTTTTTGGTCGCTACTCAATTTTGGTTCAAAAACTTGTCAACTCGCAGGACTCTACACCGAAAAGCAAATATTTTTTTTTTTATCACAATTATAACATTTTTGTATCCTTATTATATTATTATTATGATAACAGTTATTATTATTATTATTTTGGTAATAAAATCCAATTTTTTATACATATTTCCTTTTCAATTTTCTGTTAATTCCCCGAAAAAAGACATTTTTTTTGTTGTTAAAATTGGATTTTTTTTGGTATCGTCAAGAGTCTGAAATGTTATGCTTGGACAGT
The DNA here is from genome assembly GCA_018150545.1 of Drosophila ercepeae. Taxonomy (NCBI): domain Eukaryota; kingdom Metazoa; phylum Arthropoda; class Insecta; order Diptera; family Drosophilidae; genus Drosophila; species Drosophila ercepeae. The sequence goes on from JAECWL010000174.1 coordinate 4,166,514, forward strand.
GCGTTTCACAAGTATAGTTTGTAGATATTTACATAAAAAAAAACACCCAACAAATTCCAGACTTTGTATGCATTTATGTTAGTTTTTCCCACAAAATGCAAAAATATTGTATATAAATTCGCTAAAAAGGATGTCCTTCATCCAACCTTTTGGCTTCCAAAGCTTTCATTATAAACCCCACTGCCTGTCCTACGCTCCCGAAACGCACTGTACCCATAGGAAAGCCTAAATATTGTTTCTTTTTTCGTTTTCCAAAAGCATAACAATGGATGTTGTAGATATTAATCGTAAAAAGCAAATACATACAGTAAAAAAAAAAGGCAACAAATTTATATAATATTAATACTATTATTATTATGGATTATTATTATCTATGGAAATAAAATTATAAATATACAAACTGAATAATTGTTATAACGAAAAACGAATTCTATCTTTTTGAATAAGGGTATCGGGTATCAATATCTTTTTTTGGAAGAAAAACAACTTTTTGGAATTAATTTTTGCGGTGATTTTGCTTTGTTCTTTATTAAAAAATTATTGCGAGTTTCTCATTATATATATACACAATATATATATATAGATATATATATAGATATATATAGTTTATATATGTAGAATGTGGATAAGCTTACTCATATCGTAATTCATAATTAAAAACATTTTTTACATGGCTACAGGTGATCGTTCGAATTAATCCTTCTTGTTTCTTCGTTATTTTTTTCTAATATTGATTGGTTAGACTAAGCTTTAAATCCGCGCTTCTCGATTTAACATACTAATTTTGCTCAGTGGATGAGGGATGTAAGATGGAGGATAAAGGATGTTGGATGTAGGATAAAAGCAAAGGATAAAGGCATTGGGTTAAAGGTTAACTCAATTAATTTAATTAATTTGCTAGAAGCCTAAAAAATTTGGATATTCTTGGATAACGGATAATGGATAATGGATAGCGGATAAAAGATAACGGATAATTATGGTTTGTGGATTATAAGTTGATGAGAGAAATTCAAATTCACCTCTCTATCTCTCTCTTTGTTCTCTTCACAATCTCTTTCTCTCTCTGTCGAGGTGATTGATAATCAATAATAATTGATCAGTGATCATTCGTTGATTGCCGATTGATGATGACTTCCTGCTTCCTGTTTCCTGCTTTCTCTGTCGTGAAGAAACATATAGGTTTTGGAGATTGTGGCATAGAAGTTACCTGGTTGGTTCTTCTTTCTTTTTCTACTACTCTCTCTTTTACTCCCTCTCTCTCTCTCTATCTCTCATAATAAATATATATCTTTCCTTTTCGTTTCGATGGTTTTGCAAGTGTTTCCTTTGATCCTGGAATATTTTATTCAAAAATATATTTATAAGTCAATTGTAGAAATTTTATTTATTTTTTGTTTTTTTAATTAAAATTTATGGGGTCATGGCTAGATCTAAAATTGGAATTTATTCATGTCGGGTGTATTTTTATGTCAAAGTTCAGGACCTCATCTGTGAGGATGTGTATGTATGTAGGTGTGTGTCTGTATCGGTGTGTGTGTGTGACACGAACAAAAAACATTCAGCTAGGAAGGATTCTTTTTAGGTTTTTCCATCAAAATTACAGACTTATTGGATATAGCTTATTGTCTAGGGTCAGGGGTCAGTCACAATTTACCTGTTTGGTGAAGAGGAGGAGGGGGGTATATGAACATACACATGTGTGTGTTTGTTTTGTGGATTAACGAACTCTCTCCCTTGCCCTCTCTGTCCCACTCATTATCACTGCCTATGCTTTTAATATAATTATAATTTTTAATTATTGAATTAAGTTCAATTACCTCGTGTTTTTTATCGCGGGAATCAAATACTGGGCTTGCAGATATCGCTGGGATTAGTTTTTTAAATTCATATTTTTCTTTTTATTAATTATATACGAAAGTGCAGGGGTTGGGGGCGGGGCAGTACACCACATCGATAAGAAAAGAGTATATATTTTTAAAATATATTTTTACTTAAATATTAAACAAAAATGTATGGAAACATTAGCAAACTACGACGGCAAGCCGACGCCTCAAATGCCCTTTTCTTGGGTTAATATTAGCAGGGATAACGTTTTCAGTGTGACCAAAACTGAATAATTTATTTCTTTTCCTTTGCTGGGCACACTTTTTTTTGCATAAGTAAAGCTCAAAATCAAACAAACTTGAAATAAAACAAGAAAACTGATTAGAAAACAAATAACTTAAGCAATTGGTAAGCTTTGTGTGTTTTTCTGTTGTTCAAAAAGGGCATTTTTTTCAGTGTTGGGGGGGGGAAACAATTGAAAAAATGTACCTGCATCTGTCATCTTTCATTCCCTCTGATGTTTCTGTTATAGTTTTTCTTTTATTTTGAATAGGGACTACGACTACATACCTCCACGGGGTCAGGATTACTTTGAGACATGGAAGAGAGAGCGGATTCTGGAACCCATCCCGTACACCTTTTTTTTTCGCCCAGCCAAGCCATAAAAGCACATGCAGTTCGACGAGTCTCACTCTCTAAGTCCACTATATATATATATATATTATATATACACTTTATATATATCTATTTGTTTACGATTTAGATTTGTGTGTGTTTGTTGTGTGTGTTCTTCTGAGGAGGTGTGCGAGGGTTCGGGGGCGGATTGATAGCATGGAGATGCGTGAATCTGTTTCTTCTGTTTTTTGTTTTTGGATTAGTTAAGCGCAAAGAGATAAGGCTTGGTAAATACCTGTTTCAGTCACCTCCCTCTGTCCCACCCACAATTGCCAAAAAAAACATCTATCCTTATACTATTATTATCCTTATAATTTCTCTTGCTATATGGGAGTCCTTTTCCATCTAATAACCAAGGTTCTTTCTTTAAAACAAAACAAATACTCTTTTAAACATTCTACAACTTTTCTTTATTCTTTTTCTAAATCGAAAACTGTGTCTTTTTCCTTAGAAATATGTATCCTTGATCTTCTTTTGTATTTTCAAAGTCCTTTTCCAACTAATAACCAAGGTTCTTCTTTTAAACGAAACAAAAACGTGTTTCAACGAAACAAAAACTCTTTCAAACATTCTAAAACTTTTCTTTATCCTTTTTCCAAATCAAAAACTCTCTCTTCCTGACAATATATATATTCTTGGTCTTTAACTAATCACAAAATAAAGGTTTTATTTCCAAACTAAAGTCTAATTTAATGACTTTTTTAAGATTGAACATAAAAAGCTTGAAGAATTCTGAAAAGATCCCAAGAATAAGGCAACTCTAACCTCTTCTCGGCTGTATTCTAATCTCTAAAGCTATTTCCAGTTTCAAATATCAAGTAATATCTAGAAAGTATAATATCTTGTGCTATATCTTAGCTATTTCTTGGATATATCTTAGCTATATCTTAGCTATTTCTATTCAAAAACTCCTTCATATTCCGCAACGCCACCCACGATTTTTTTAATAACTCAACTGGCACAAAAGTCACACACAGAGGGATCTTCGTAGATCGGTAAAGATATAGAATATATGGTACGAGAATGTGTACGGAGTGTGGAGTGGCTGTTTTTTTGTTATTAATTATTTATTTTCTGTTTTTTTACGGTACGGATTGGGTTATCCAGTGTTCGACTCACCTCTGATACTCCTCTGATACTGTATTTCTTTTTTTTCATATATAATGCTTTTGATACATATTATTTTTTGGAAATTTTGTTAATGATTTTGTATTTTGTATTTTTTTTTTTTTTTTTGGTACCTCGATTACTTCCGCCTGCGGCAGCGGAAACTTGGAAATTGGGGAGATTGATGATTGATTGATTTGGGGAGATGCTGTTGTTCTGGTTCTGGTTCTGGTAATCGTAATTAGTTTGCTCCTGAGCGGCGAATCGGACTCTGAACTACACACTTTGTTGCATGTTGCACATATCTCATATTGTGTATTACATGTAATATTTGTTTTGTTATTGTTTACTATTTGGTCTCTAGTAGCGGCTGCGACTGCGGCTGCGGCAGTGGCGTTCGCGACTGTCGTGTCGGTAATGGTTGTGGTGCCGGCTGCTCCGGTTCCCGCCACCGCCACCGCCACTGCCGCCACCGCCGCTGCCGCTGTTGCCGCTACCGCCGTTGCCATTGCCGCCTCCACTGCCATTGCCGCCTCCACTGCGCGAATACGACGAGTGATGCGAGCCGCCGCTGCTGTGATGCGACTTGTGGTGATCTGTGGAAAAACGGAACGGAGGTTAGTGGAAAAGCTCTTGGGGAACGTGTGCAAAAAACAAAAAAGTGAAGCTTACGGTGACGCCGGTCCGAGGGTTGGCGATTCTGGACATAATCGCGGCTGCGTTCCCGATACTCGCTGCGGGGTTCACTAAAGGATGCAACAAAATATTAGTACATACATATAGAATAGTATATACATTTTATAAAACAAGAAACAAAGAATATCTACAATGTAATGCAGCTATAAAAAAAAACAATTTGGCAGTAATTAGTCATTTTCGGGGGCACGTTGCCAAATTGCCTTTTGCATCGGATTTACATCGAGATAATGAGATATTCTTTGCTTTAGTTATACTTTTTTGTTAGAATTACCGTCTGCCGCCTTCGTAGGAAGAATGGAAGCGCTGGACTCGACCGTCACGCCGGCGACGATCCTCGTTTTCGCGTTCTTTCTGACGCGCATCGTTAATCTCGGCAACGGCGGTGCGCAGCTTGGAGTAGCCCAAGTGCTGCTTGCCCATCAAATGGTCCTCGATCCGCTGCTGGGCATCGCCGACTATCAAGAACGCCCCGCAGATTTCGCAAACTTTCATCTGCTTCTCGGGCAGGGAGTCGTGGCCCCAGGTCTTCTCGGCTTTAACTTCGCCTGTGGGCGTTGTTGCTTCGTTGCCGGTGCTCTCGCCATCAGCGCCGGATTCGGGAGCTGCTGCTGGAGCTGGAGCCGCTGCTGGTGCCGGTGCCGATGAGGGTGGCGCTACGACCGTCTCGGGTGATGGCGAGACGACAGGAACGTCTTCGCCGGGTGCAGCGGGTTTGGCGGCAGCTTCCTGGATGGCGGGAGCTTCGTTCAAGCCAGGAATTATGCCAGGCGGATCCTCCTCGGGATTGAGACTAAGGCTATTGATGGCCCGCTGGGCAGCTTCGTACTGCACCATCAGCTTCTCCTTCTCCTCCTTGAGTTCCTCGCACAGGGTCATCAGATCCTGGGCCTGATCCACATCCCCGCGAATGCCCGCCTCCTCGGCCTCGCCCAGGAGCTTGTTAATCCTGCCATTCAAATTGGACAGCTGCTCCTGCTGCCGGCTAAGCGGCGCCACGACCGGCTGATCCCTCTGCATCAGCTGGAGTCGCTGTTTGCCCTTCTGGATCTTCCGGTCGACATCGTGCAGCATCACATTGCAGAAGCGCAGGAATTCGTCCTCGTACTGGCGCTTTCGCGTCGAGGGACGGGCCTCCTCGTACAGGTGCCGGGCCTCGTCGTCGTGGATGCGCGAGCAGGGACCGAGATCGGCGCGGGTATTGATGAACAGATCATGCGGGCAGAATCTAACGTTATAGAACTGACAGAACTGCAAAAGACAAACAAAAGATACAACTTTTTGCGCAAAGTTTTTGAGGTCTTTGGGCCTACCTCGGGATCCTCCCAGTTGACTTTGTGGCCCGCTTCGGAGGGGTGCAGGTTTCGGTTGCGACCCATCAGCTCGTCGAGCATTTGCCTAGCGGCGTCCACCATTTTTGCGTAGCTCCTTTTTTGAGGAGCGGATCCGGGATGGGGGCTTTAGTTGGATGCAGGCGGGTGGCGGGTGGTCTTCCTTTGGGGCTATTTAAGCGACAGGTGGCGTCCGCCAGGTAGCCAGCAGGTTGAAGTTTAGTCCACCAGGCTGGCGGGGAGCACGTGGTCCTGTTAACTTACTCAAAATTTTGTTCGCGAATCAATAAAATTCACGTATCGCGATGGTATCGAAATTATGTGTGCTAGAGTGACCGCATTTCGGCGGAGCAAAAACCCTGTTTACATATTGGTTCTATTGGAATTTTTTAAATTAAAATTATATTTTTTAATGTAATTACTTAGTTTTAATTTCACGAATCCCTATATATTAAAGAATTCCTCAAAGGTTTTTTGTTTTCTGTAAAAATTTCCAAGGAAATTTGAATTTCCTGGAACTAGTTGATTTCATGATTTTGAAAATTAATTATTAATAAATGTGGTAAATGTATGAATATAAGATTTAAATAAAGATATTCATTTTTAAAAAAGAATATAAAATCAACATAATACAAGAAACTTTAACTTTCTTTTCATTTTATAGAACTTCAACTGGAACTATTAATCGGAACTAGTAACCAAACAAAGCTTAATGCATAGGAATTTCGTAAATAATTCAACAAATAAAGCAGTAACCTTAAAAAACCACAAGCACTAAGTTAATAAGGTTTATCATACAAATGTAAAGCATAAATTAGATTTATATTAGATTTGACTAAAAGTTTTTATAAATTAAATAAAGTATTAATAATATTTTATTTATTATTTATAAATCTTTCAATCTGGAAATGCATATGGAATTATTTAATGATATCCCTTAATCAATATATTCCCTAAGGTCTATAATTCAGCAGGAAAATGTTCCCAATTTTTGAATATGATTTATCCCGCCAAAGATATTTAATCGTTTACAGCCCGTTTTACTGTGGGTGTAACAGTGATGCCCCTAAGATTTAAAAGTGTGTCAACAGCATATATGCTAAACTTTAAAGATTACGCTTTTACTGGTATTAAAAGCTTGGGATTTATTCCAATTGTTTTATTATTAAAAGATACAAATTTTGAATAATATTTATATATATATATAAGCAAATATCAAAATTAAGATAGGTCAATACTGCGCAGCACTGATGCCAGAAGCGGCCTGCCAGACGCCGCCTGCCAGATGCGTCCGGCCGCCAGCCAATCAGCAGCAAGCTAAATTAGCGCTGGAGACCCTACCGATAGTTGAATTTTTGAATATCGATATGAATTCCCGCCAAGTTTCAATTTAAATTTTACAGAGAGTAGAAGCTCAACGGATGAAAAAAATATAAAAAGAGTGTAGAAAAGTGTGTAAACAGCATCTAGTTTGCCCTGAAAGAAAGAACTTCTCGACATGATTGGTTATGAGGCCGAGCTATCGAAAGCCCTTCAAAAAATACCTACCTATCGATAGGGTTATCGCCGCCTACAGCCCATCTCCAACGTCGTAGACACCAAAGGCGCCCATATCAGCATTTTTTGTCAGAGCGCCCTGTCGGACAGTTGTCATATTCCAGTTCGAGTACTAAGCGGTAAACACAGCACTTACACACAAAAAATATATAGAAAATATAGTTTTTGCGGCAATCCGGTGTAGTCTCGATCCGGCGACACAAGCGCTGAATAACAGCTTTGAAAATTGGAAATTTTTGTTCAAGTTCAGCAGAGCAGCGATTTTTTTTCACGTTCTCTCTCGAAAAGTTGTTCTAAAAAAGTGCAAAAGCCGCGGCGTGCTAAATTTGTATTGCGTGCAAAATTGCTCTATTGAAAAAAAACGAAAAACAAAAAAGGAGCCCTTACACATACCAACGCACTCGTACACACACACACATACACCAATAGGCGTAATTTTTTTTTGCATTCTCGATTTTGGAATCAAGATATTTTCCATTCGCTCTGGGTGACAGCTGTTGGTTGGTTGGGAACGTCAAAGCACTGGGAAAATATCTTGAAATTAGAAGTCGACAAGCCGCAAGCTCCCGCGCAATCGGCCGAATCATCAAATTCTAAGGTAAGTGAAGCTCTCTTCTGTTTTAAAATCAAAATCAACAACCTGGGAATCTTTTGGGGGAAAAAATATCGTGTGAATGCGTTCTGAATGCAAGTTGTGCAAGTTTTTCAAATATGCAAATGGACATGAGACAGGAAACTGCATGCACGGGGCTGACCGAAATCGAAAACGAAATCGCAATCCCACGCAGTGTTCGAATATTTGATGCATAAATGATATAATAATTTAATAATAGTGGAGCGAGACTGCAAAGAAATCAAGTTTCTGGCTGTTGACATGACGTCAGGTTGGATTTCTTGAGGTTGTTTTGTCCGAAATCTCGGCAATCTGTCGCTTAATTTATTCATAGAAGCTAATAGAAGCACGGGGGCACAATTATGGTCTGCGGTTTCCGCCAAAAATTCCCGAACTTTCTATCCGATTACATGGCAGAAAAAAGGGGGGGGAAAAAAATGGACACATCCATCTGTCAAAATCTGACAAGTTTTCACCTGCAAAAACTGTCGAGTCACTAATGTCATTTTGCGGGCTGCTGATGAAAGGGAGCGTAAGGAAGCTGGTTTTGGCTAATTAATGGAATCCTATTTCGGTATCAAAAATCGCGGGTTTCCAATTTCCCAGAACCCGTTCTGCGTTCTGCATTCTGCATGTTTCCCGGGAAATTCAATTACCCTGCGTCGAGCTGTAGCTGTATGTGTCAGTATGTCTCTGTGTGTATGGGCAGGAAAAAGCATTGCATACTTGCAGGTGCAGGTCCAGTTCTCTTTCGCTCCTCTTCCCCATTCATTCCGCTCGGTTTGCTGTCAGCCTGTCATTTATAATTTCATTTTGCGTTGGGCTCATGTGTGTGTGTGTGAATGTGTGTTTGTGTGCAAGGGAACGGTAAAAAAAGTTTTCGCGCTTCGATTTTCCGCTTCTCTTTATCATAAATACACAACGACAACTACAACTACAGCATTGCTCCTCTTCCGCTTCCTTTCTCTGTTTTGTATTTTTTTTTTTACTTCCGACTTCCAACTTTCCACCTCCCCACCTATTTTCCTCTCACTCGACCGCATTGTGCAGGCCAACGAGCTGTCTCCGTCTGTTTAACTGTCAATGCAGTTTCTAATTGACTTCATCAAGGGGGAAAAGGGAGGAGCAGCAAATGGAGGCTGCTGGGCCTAGTCAGACTTGCCATCCTGCTCTTGCACCACCGCATCATTGCCTTCGGCCACCTGTCAACTCTCTGTCATTGCCTTGATATGGCAATGGCAGTCAGATCCCGTTATGATTTGTCATCGGTCAAGACTAATTTCCCTTTGAAAAAGAGAGATAGAAGAGGAGGGGAAAATATGGTGAAATGCGAAGGAAATGTTTCGGAAAAGATTATTTATTTCAGGTTTCTTGGTTTTTGGTTTTCTATTTATAAATTAATCTTCAATTTAATTTCCAATTCCTGGTATTTTGCTCCAAAAACTAAGCGTGGGAGCCGAAACAACCGCCAACAAAATTTTGGTTGCGGTTTTGCCAGCTTTGCTTACACAGAGAGAAAATTTTTGATACCAAGAAGATATTAGTTAAAAAAATATTTTTTTATATTCTACTCGAGTTGAGGTATTCATTTTTTTATCGAATTATTTAGAAAAAAAAATATTATTCAAAATATGTTTTTTTCAGTGTGTTTCTGCTGTTTTCGCAAAATGGCAACTCTACCTTGCCCAGTCCCGTTGCCATTTTGAATTGCATTTTGGTGTTTGCCATTTGCTGTTTGCTTTGCTTTGGCTTTCGCTGCTGCTGCTTCTTCTTCTCGAACGTTTCCTGTACGGTTTTTGCAACTAATAAGCAATGCCACACTGCTCGCAAAAGTATGCTACGGTAAATGGCTGGAAAAGAGAAACTGCAATGCGTGTATGTGTCGGTGTATGTGTGAGCCTTGAATTTGAATTAGTTGTTGTTTCTTTCTGCCTTTCTTCTTCTCTGTTTCTCTGCTGCTTACCTCTGCCGCAGCCTCTGTCATGGCCACTCGACGTGTTCATACACGCATGCATGCATCCATGTGTAAGTGTGTGTGTGTGTGCGAGGAGGGAGAGCATCTGCTCAAGGCCATGTGCAATGCTCTCTAACGGGACCGGGAACCTCTAGCCGTCCCTCTTACTCGCTCACTCTGCGCCATATACCGCTATATCGAGGAGCTTTTATATTAAATATTTTTTATGGATGGAAGTTTGTTTTCATTTTTCGAATGAAATATTTTAATGAAATATGATTAACTCCGTTTATGGGGCAAAAGATTGTCATTAAAATCGGGTTTCGTTTTAATTTGTTTTCGCATCCAGTGGCGCTCCGATGTTTGATTTGTAATTTGTGCCTGCTGCCTGTTTTCTATAATTAAATTGCTGTCGATGTTGCTGCTGTTGCTGTGTGTGTGTGCTTGCTCGGAAAACTAACTTGATTAAGACACAACCCGCTTACTCTTTAATTGAAAAAAATTCTAATAACATTTCGCGATGCGCTTCGCCTCCTCTCCAGTGGCGTTGCTCATCTTTCCTTTTTTTCTCCAACTATCTTTACAGCAGCTTGAAGCGAATATCGAATCAGTTTTACGCTCGTTGAGAAGTCAAGAAGATAACAAATAGTCAAAATGTCTGATCGCAAGGCCGTGATTAAGAACGCTGACATGAGCGAGGAGATGCAGCAGGATGCTGTGGATTGTGCGACACAGGCCCTGGAGAAATACAACATTGAGAAGGTAAGTTAAGGATCTTTTATCTATATAAAAGTGTGCATTTTTTTTATTAAAACACAACAGGTGACGATAGAATGACAGGAAAAGACAAGAAAAGACAGGACAGAACACGACAGAACAGAGCAGAACAAGACAGAATATGACAAAACAGGACAGAATAGAACAGAACAAGACAGAATAGAACAAAACAGAACAAAACTAAACACGACTGAACACGTCAGAACATGTCAAAACACGAAGGAGTTTAGTTTCAATGTCAATTTTCCTCAATTTACCTCAATTTTCCCTCGATTTTCCTCGAATTTTGCTCAAATTTCCACAGGAATGTGTGTTTCAAAGTTGCTGCAAGATTTTAATTATGACAGAAATTGGCATGTTTGCCATTTGCTAATTTAGATTTAAATAACTTCCAAATGAGTGGCGACGGACGGCAGAGATCCTGAAACCTGAGTGGTAATTGTGGGTTTCAACTGTCACTTCCACTGGCACTGCCACTGCCACCTACTCGCTCGCTCTCGACCGCATTCACTATAATTAAATTCTTGGTCCATTTTATCCAGCCAAGGGGAAGAGCCAGCAGCTGGACTTTGTTGCTGGACATCATTTCCATGGAAGATGCATCTCTCCCAGTCGGTCAAGCCTCAAACTAACCGCCACCCACTCTGTAAAATTGCGGTTTGAACTGCGTTTGGCAATTTCACAATTTTGCGGTGCCCAGTCGGGTTCGGGTACGGTATGGCCTGGTCCAGCTCCAGGTCCAGCTGCAACTCCCACTGATTCCGACTAAAACCGCCCACGCGACACGCGCCGCTGCAAGGCTACATTTGGTCCTGCAGTGTCCTGCAGCAAGTCCTTTCACAAACAATGTGCAATATCTGGCTGCATTTTCCAGGAATATTTCTGTAATTTTATCTCGACTTCTGCCCCTGACCTTTGCTCTTTTCAAAACCAAAGCTTCATTTCCCGCTCTCATCCAGTCAGCTTCAAAGGAATTTCTTCCTTATTTTGTTTGCTTTCTGGTCGGAAAGGCCAAACAACGCGTTTTTCCATTAACATTTTCCAAACTGCGTTGTTACGTTTTCGCTTTTCCAACGAAGATGAAATATTCAATAATAAAGTGAAATGAATTCCCAGTCGCAGTCCCCAGTCCGAGTCCCACGTGCCACGTGCCGCTTTCACTGACTTTGACATTTCTTTTCCTCGGAATACAAAATATTAATGCAGAAATCGTATCGAACCTGGGACAACCTTAAACTAGTCCAGTCCAGCCCTGATTGAAAGCCAATTTTCTGGTTAAAACGAAATAGAGGCCGGACTTGACCATCATTAACAACCGTTTTTCGAGGGGCGCTGAGAGAAGAAAAAACGAAACGAAAAGCTAATAAGCTCTTGATTTCGACGTCTGCGAATACAAAGAACAACAAAAACAATAACTAAATCAGCCAACAATGTCAACAAAGTCCAAGAAATTGAATAATCAATATGCGACGGGCATTGGTGGGTTGGTGCTATGGTGGTCTGGTGGGGGAAAACCCATAAACGCGTTCGCTGGTCAAAGTGCAGACCCTGACTAAGGTCAGTAAAAGGGAGGGATTAGCCCCGGCTAATGCGACTTGTATAATACCCTAAAGATTATATTCTTTGAGAAATTATGGGGAAATAAGAGAGATTTTCGGGATACTTTTTGCTTTCTTCTTTTCATTAATAATTCAAAGGGCGCTGCCTTGTAGTGCACGGTTTGAGTAGTAAAGGGAGATTATTTTCAACACAAATGAAGAGAAAACGAGTGAGATTTTTGGGTCATTTTTGCTTTTTTTCTTTGCATTAACTTTTCAAAAGGCGCTGCCTTATAATGTACGGCTTTGATAGTAAAGGGAGAATGTTTATCTACTTTTATATTCCATGAAGATAATTTTCCAATAGAAACAATGAGAAAATTAGTGAGATTTTTGGGAGAGTTGTTCTTTCCTCTTCCCATTAAGTTAGCAAAGGGCGCTGCCTTGTAAGGTACGGCTTTTGAAAGTGAAGAGAGATTCTATGAAGATTATTTCCCAACAAAAAAGATGAGAAAACTAGTAAGATTTTTGGGATATTCTATCCTTTCCTCTTCTCATAAATCTTTCATAGGGCGCTGCCTTGTAATGTACGGCTTGAGTAGTAAAGAGAGAAATAAAACCCAAAGAAATCATTGAAATTATATAACCCAGATACCCTTTAACCTAGAAATACCGGCTATAAATATGGGTTTGGGGAAGAAAAGAAAGGCAGAAAGGGGAGGCGGCAAAGCCGGGAAAAAGCGGCGGGGTTTCGCCTTCAACTAACGGGCCTTTGTCAATGCCAATGGCAGAAGACAACACACTGAGACACACACAGAGCGATAAAGAGAGAGAGCGCCAAAAGGTGCAGTGAGGAGGAGAGGTCTCCTCTGACGGGGACGCTATACGAGGAGAAAGGAGAAGGAGAAACGCGAGCCCTTGAAAGCAAAGCAAAGTAAACTTGAAATCACAGCGGAAGTAGATGGGATAAACGACGAGGGGGAGGTTTGGGGTTGGAGGTGGGTATGGGGATTCTAGATTGAAGGACTTTGGTGGGTGGAACCAGGAGCAGGACCAAGACCCAGACCACGACCAGGATAGAGAGTCTGCTAATTGAGCAGTAAAAGCGAAATGTGCGTGAACAGTAGGTATTGGCTTTGAGGGAAAAACAGAAGCAGGAGCGGATTTCTAAGGGATATAGGAAAGGATATAAAGTAGGGTAATCGCGTATCCTTATTAGCCAGGTTCCACTGTATTATCTCACACCCAGAGCCAGCCTGTTGCCTGAAAGTATGCATCACATTTTGTTTTTACGCCTCCCGACCCCGATGTTGTCATTGCGGTGTGTGTGGTGTGTGTGTGGGGCAGGCGGGGCACTCTTGCCACAGGACACCTGAACCCTATGTCGAGCCTGCCTCTTGTTGCTATAAATAAAATATATGTGCCACACCTCCCACCACTGGGACACAAAAACACGCACACAATCACACGATTGATTGCCTTTTTGTAACTGTTCTTCGGAGTAGCTTTCTCCTTGTTACTCCTCGTCCTGGGCTTTATCCTTATTGCATAATAAGTTTGCCATTATTTTCCCCATCCTCTTTCTTTCTTCTTTTTTTCTTTTTTTTTTTTTGGTAATTTTTGGAGGAATTTTTTTTTTTTTGGGAGGTTATTTTTTTTTTTTTTTTTTTGTGTTTTTTTGTTTTTTTTTTTTTGGAAGGTAATTAAATATGGATTTTTGTTGTCGCACACAAATTTAATTGCTTAGATGAAAATTGAAAGCCGCAAAAAACAGCTTCTGAAGGAGGCGACGGTAGGCGGGCAGGACCTTTAACCTTTAGGCAGATGCTGCTGCTGCGACTTGAAGAAAATGTGTTTCCATTTAATGGAATCGATAAATGACCTGCTAAACGGCTCATTCTTGGAGGGATTTCTTTGGTTCTCCTCCGTTGTCCTGTCTGAACATTCAAATCCCGGAAAGCTGATTATAAGTTCAAAAATTCCAATCCCATGACCCCATAGACGGGCAGAGAGGGGGTGTTGGAAAACAATTTTTGGTATCCATTAGATACGCAACTAATACTACGGAATGGGGGGTCGCACAAGGGTTAAGCTCGACTGGTGTTGCTTTTTTTGTTACCGTTTGTTGCTTTTGTTCCCGTTTGTTCCCGTTGTTTCTGTTGTTGCTTTTGTTGTACCTTGTGTATATATTTTTAGGGGCTCGAAACCTTTCAAGCAGCTTAAATCGTATCCATAGGCATTATGCTGCCGTATTTGTGTCTCTTTTCCCCCTTCTCTTCCCCCCTCCCTTTCTTTCTATTTATTTATGTATCTCTCTCTGTGGGTGTGTGTGTTTCGTATCGGTGTGAGCCGCGATTTAAAGGCAAAGCCCTAAATAAGCCACCAGGCTGAGGGCCAAAACCGAAAAAATGAATCTCGCAAGTTTTAAAAATAAATTTAATTAGTTTTCTGCCATTTTCTACGGAGTCCTTGCTTTCAATTTTACAAAAATTATTTAGAAACTCTGTAAATATGTTTCGAAAAGCAAATAAATAAAGGATATGAAATAAAGGATAGAAAAGCTTCTCTATTAACATTACTAATCTGCTTCGTTATCCTTGCAAACAATCATGACAAATTATTTAGGTTTCCATTCGCTTTTGTTTGTTTTTGGTATTTTTTCTGGTATTTTTTTGTTTTTTTTTATTATTCTTTATTTTTTGATGGGTTTTTGTTTGTGATTTTTTTGCGTGGCCAAAATGTTTAATCAATATGCGACCAGAAGACGAATATTCTTGGTAAAACATTCATACTCCGCGTCTGCGTTCGTGTTTGTGCCTGTCGATAACTGTATCGCATATATGTGTATACGGATTTGATTGTATTGCACATTTATGCACTCACACACTCGCACACATGCAGGCGAGTCCTTTTTATTGACACACATTCAGTGAGTGCGGTTTTTGTGCTTTGAAAACATGGTCTTGCATATTTATTGAGGCTCAAAAGGCTTCGGCTTGGGGGATATTTTCCAGGTGTGCTTCCAGGCTGGCTCTCGTCTAATGGACAGGGAATTATCCAGGTGTACCGACGACGACGACGACGACTAATAGCTTGCCATTAAATGGAATTTTAATCAATGTAAGAATGGCACAAGCAGCAGTAGTAGCAGTAGCAGGAAAAAAAGAAATCCTTTGATGGACAGGACAGAAAAAAAAGAGTCCTGTAATTGTTTGGCTAAAAATATGTCACTTTTCATTTTGCGAGCTAAATTGCAATGTGGATATCATTAGGTTACAATATTTATAATATATATACGGGTATAGCGTATATATAGGCTTTCTTTAGTGGCACACACGACACACCTGCCACACCCCTTTCGCCGTTCGCCTTTGCCTGCCATGTCCTGTGTCAGAATGTTCATTTTCGTCCTCTTATTATTATTTCTTCTCGTTTTTTTTTGTTTTTTGTTTTCCATTTGGCGTTGCCAAAACAAAATTCCATGGCATTGCTAGGCTGGATGGGTGGATGGGTTGGGTTTGGCCCACCTCCTCCTCGCCTCACTCCAAACCAAATTGAATATAAAACAATCAACTTTATATTGCCGTCTGACACGACACGAAAAAATGCACGCAATAGCTTTAAAAAAAAAGAAAACAAAAAAAAATTATAGAACAAATGAAGAAATAGAAACTAAAAATAAAATATAAATAATGAAATATAGAAAGAAATAGTTTTGAAAGAGTCAAAAGAAAAAGGGTTACACTTTAAGCAGTTGGTCCTTCGAGCCCAAAGCAAGTTTTTTCTTTCAACAAAAAATGAAGAAATAAATACTAAAAATAAAATATAAAAAAAGGAAACTAAGGAAACTAAAGAAAATAGTTTAAAATGAATCAATAGGAAAAGGATTCTCTTAATTCTAGGTTCCTCTTCAAGCAGTTGGTCCTTCGAGCCAAAAACAAGTTATTTTTTTCGAACCCATTTCGAGTGTATTTTAATGGCAGGATATGATGATGACGACAACTTTGATTGAAGTATGAAGCTGAAAACAAGGAATTGGATAATGGCACTCAGCTAAATCAGCTTTATATTGTTTTTTCCCCCTTTTCGTATTCCTCGTTTTAGGGTTTCTCCGTTCCTTGTTTGTTTCGTGTTTGTTCTCGTCTGCATCGTTGTTTTGTTTTTACTTTTTTGAGGTTACCGGGTTAAGTTTATGACTTTGCACGCATTCCTCTGCATTGGCTTGGCAATAGCCAAAAGCCCCCTATTTTTGTTCCCTTTTTTTTTTTTGGTTTAACCCCAACTCGTGCCTCGTGCCTCCTTTGGGCGACCAAATGAAATCAACTCTAAGTGTGGCGCCCAAAAGTATGGCAAAAGAATGGAAAAAAAGAGAAAACTTTCAGATTGCCACAACTTTTTGTTCTTCCCCTTCTTGTGGCAACACTTTCTACCTTCTGACATTCTTCTTTTTTTTCCCCCTATTTAACACAGATGTTAAAAAATGGCGATAATTGGAGAGATTTAGTAACTGAAACTATCTGAAAACTATGCAGAGAATGTTGTAGAGGGTTTTTACCCTTCAAAAAAGTGTGTTCTCTGACACTGACCTTTGACATTTGCCTCTGCCGAGCTGCAAGTGCTTCTGCAACCAGCTTTTGCCCGCTTCTTTTTTACCAACTGCAGATACTTTGTGGCTTTCATATACTAGCGTACACAAATCCATGTATTTATAGTCTCAAATATGCATAAAGATATAATTAGCATAGTTTTGCCACTGGGATTTAATTTCAAACAGAATTCCTTAATGCGAAGCAACAGTAGCTGGCCAGAACGAAAACTAATACAGAAACTAAAGCGAAAACTAAAGCGAAAACTAAAACAGAAACTAAAACAGAAACTAAAACGAAAACTAAAGCACCACAACAATCATAACTAACTCATTAGCACAAAAAACTTTTCACACCCATTTCCCCAACCCCCTGCCTGGCTCTGCTTCTGTTTTTGAGGTCACAATTTGGGTTACCCTAGTGACAGTCTGATGATCGGTGGGTGTAGGATGGTTGGGTGGTGTTGGGTGGTTTGTCGTTTTTCCGTTCCGTTCTGGCGGAAAATGAGTTTTTCGTTTGGCATATTTTATTGAGTTTGTGGCGCTGTTTGTTTGCCGCTAATTTCGAAACAGTTAGCAGCTAGTTATGGCATTTCCTTGGCGACATTTAAACAATTGATACGAAATAATGTATTTATTTATTTTTTTTTTTTTTTTTTTTTTTTTTTTTTTAATTATTAACTTTTTTTTATTTTTCTTTCGCAGGACATTGCCGCCTACATCAAGAAGGAGTTCGACAAAAAATACAACCCCACATGGCATTGCATTGTCGGTCGCAACTTTGGATCGTATGTGACACACGAGACGCGCCACTTCATCTACTTCTATTTGGGCCAGGTGGCCATTTTATTGTTTAAGAGCGGTTAAAGTATTGTCGAGTCGGATGAAGTGGTGGTGAGGAGGCTGGTGGAACAACAACTACAACAACAACAACAACAACATCTACAACAACAGGAACAACAACAACAACAACAACAGGAACAACATCAACAACAACAACAACACGGTCAGAAGGAGCAGGAGGAAGAGCAACTTAAAGCATCTGAGGTAGAGGATCAAGAAAAAATGCAGCAAACGAAACACAACCAACAACAACAGGATGCGGAAATGATGACAGAAGAAGACAAACAACACGATGAAGAAGAAGATGAAGATGAAGAAGAAGAAGCAGGAACAACACTTACGGTAACGGAAACGGGAACGGTAACGGAAATGAAAACAACTCCACACAATAAGCAGGAACAACCGATGACAAATCAATACACATCAACACGAGCCGATGACGAGGAGTCTATGGATTTTGCCGAGGACGATCAGGATCTAGAATCCGAAGTAGATCAAGAGGAGGACGACAACGATGACAGCGATGATGAAGATGGCAGAGATGCCGATGATGAATCCGATGAAGATAACGATGATGAGGACGACGAGGATGGCATCATTGTGGAGGATAGCGATGCCACCAGCTGCAGTAGTTGTCGTCGCGCCGAGATCGAAGACCGAGAACAGCTCCAGAAGCAAGGACATCCATAGGCGAGGACATCTTCGGCGTCTACATTCATATAGATATATTTACGCATAATATATGATATATGGAACATGATTTGTAAATGAAAGGAATACCCTTTTTGTTGGTAGGGTATTCCTTCCATTCGTTCTACTGCATAGTTGAAAATACACACAAAACACACACACACAAAATAAAATAACACACACTGGCATGAGAGCAAGAAAAAAACAAACAACAGCAAACCAACGCTATATTAGTTTAGCAAATCGATCATATTCCCAAAAAAAACAAAAAAAAAATACCGAAATACCGAAATCTTGATTATTTAAGTTGCCACCTGCCTGCTCCTTTGGCCCCTCTGCCTCCGCCCTCCAAATTCTAACCTTATAATTAAATATATTTTTTTTTTTTGGTTCAAACACACACAGAATTGTATTATGTGCTGGCGCTTGATTTGGCCTCATGATTTACCTTATATACACATTAAACCATTGTTAAATAGAAATCAACCAAAAAAAAAAAAAATACCGTTTTTGTTTTATTTTTGTTTATTTTTTTTTACCGTTGGAATCACACACACACATGTACACTTTTGCAAAGATATTGTCCCAGAATATTAAGATCTAGTGTTTTAGTTGAAATATGAAAATAATTCTAAGGACAATATTTTCCACACACACACACTCACACTGACACTTAGTACAGGCAACAACCACCACTACAACCGAACGAGAAAAGCAAAGGAAAAGCAAAGATTTATCATTTGAATGGATTATTTATGTATCGAAGGACTCCTCTCGACACGTGTAAACGTGCAAAATGGAAGGGAAAATATATGAAATGAAAAGGCGAAAGAACCTACTTAAAAAAAAACGAAATGATGAAAATAAAAAATAGAAAAAATGTCAAATTTGCATACACACACACACACAGCAACCGGAACCCACACTCTCTCACACCTAATAGATGATATATGTGTATGTGTACTTATACAATGTATTATTCATTGCGAAGTCTGGATGTGTGGGTGTACGGCATGGATTTTGCCCACTTTTCCTGCAAAAGGACTCGCCCGTCTCACACACACGGAATCCCCTACTTTTTCCATTGCTTTTCCCTTGATTGCTAACCAACAACAACAAACCCAAGAACAACAAAAACGAGAAAAACAAAACAACAAAATATACAATATACAAAATATACAAAATATATATATGTTTATATATGTATATGTGTGTGTACGTGTGTATATGTATTGTCCATCCACAGCAACAAAGTATGCAGCAAAAAATTTTGTAGAACTGCATAAAGCAGAAGTAAAGTAAAAAAAAACTAATGAAACAAAAGCAAAAAAAAATAAGGAAACCAAATCCACAAAAGGAAAATATTATTATCATCTTGTCGTTTATATAAATGTGTGCTATGTGTTTCTTCGAATCGGATTTATGTTATACAAAGGATAAACCAGAGAAGGATAAACAGAAAATGAGAAGCTACAAACAAAATATATATATTATTCATGCAAGAAATACAAAATAAAGTAAAATTGGTGTAAATTAAAGCAAAGAGAAAGCTACAAAAAAAAATACAAGATTCTTAAGTCGAAAAAAAAACCTACTAAAAAAAAGCTTAATACGTAATTTCCTAAAACAACAACCACAACAACAACAGAAATACAGAAACGGAAACAGCAAGAAATACCGTACACTTATACACCGAAACACACACAAAAAAGGATAAAAAATACCGTCACACAAACACACACACACACACATACTTAGCACACCGTGCACCTCTCTTTGGCTATTGCGTTTTAGATTATTGCTCAGCACGTTTTTTGCGTAGACACAACTATTTATGCTAACGGTAAGATATGGCCACCCCTCACTCCTCTCACCCCTTTTCACCACCTCTCACTTTTCACACGCCCACTCACTCCCCCCCACTCACTCACTCGAAAAAAATCGCGAAAAAACACGACACACGAGAAAACTAAACTTTTTTTTTCTTAAAACAGACAGTGGAACCCAAAAAAAAACACAATGACTTCTAATAAGTGTTTATATATACAAATATATATATATATATACATATGAAAAGATAAAAGAGCATAATTTTTTGTCATAATGCAAATATTTGTGTGCAACCGAGCATAAGAAACCAATTTTTGATGTAACAGAATACAAAAACAAAACTACAAAAAAAATGAATGAAGGAAGTATGGAAGAAGGAAAGTAGGAATGGATACAAAATGGTGGAAAGAAAGAAAGTACCGTAAAAAGTGAGATTTGTGAGCGAAAATGAAAGCGGGAAAAGCGCGCTTGTTTCTTTGATTTTTTCCTTAATTTTCCATTTGAATCCTGCCACGCCCCCACTACTACCACGTCCCCTACTACCATGCCCGCTGCCTAGTTAATTCTCAATAAGCCCGATTCATTTATGCCCATCCCATTTTCCATTTTCTTTTGTAGTAACTTTTGAAACTCAAATCTTGTAGCTGCCATTACTGAGACGAAGAAAAATAACAAATGCAAAAAAAAATGGTAACAAAAGAAACAAAAAAAATGATTATTAACATATATACAAAACTAGTTTAAACTTAGTTTGTAAACTTTATTTCCTGATTTATTTGTTTATTCAATGTCTACTTATTCTTACTGGGTTTTTGTGCAAGAAACAAACGTTATTTAAGTTTTTGTAAGAGTTAGTAAATTTATGTGAGGTGGAGCGATAAGCAGCAGTGTTGCAGTTGCAGTTGCAGTAGCAGCTGCAAAATGCTATAAAATCTGCAAAGCGTCGGAGGCAATTTCAAGTAAACAATATGAGTAAGACAAGAGAAAAACAAGTAAAACCAAAATGAGATCTTCAATGTGAAATAAAAGTACTTCTTTGAAACCAGGGATGCGTGTAATTTTTTTTAAATTTCAGAAGGGCGGGAAAAGATTGATTAAGAAGAAGGTTGCGGGTTTTCCTTCAAGAAACCCAGAAACAAGCGCGAATTTATTTAAATTCGATTTAAAATCAACTTTCCCCTTAAACAAAGCTTTTTCAACGGGAACCTCTAAATCGGTGTTGGTCAACGAGTAAAGGGCGCCAAGCTTTTTCAGTATTTACCCGTTAGAAGAGCTGGTATTTTTTACTAGCCACTTCCGTTTTACAACCACTGGGCACACTGGAACGAAGTTGTGTTGTGCAATAGAGTTGATAAACGAAACTCGGTTCTATTTTTTTTATTGTTTAACTTACAACGACGTCCGGCGGTGTGACTGAGACGGCAGAACCAGCGTGCGATCCTAAAATCCTAGTCGAGAATCGAAAAATCTATATATTAATCAGCAAAAATGTTGCGTAGCCTGTCACGCGTTAGCGAATTGCCAATTCTTGTTAAGCAACTGCAAAAAGTACGTAATCCTGCTTGCCCAGCTTTGCGAAAAGCACAGAATAGAAAAAAACTAACATCTCAAATGTTTGTCACTAATTTTGTTCTAAAAAATAAATCAATTTAATCACTAAAACAAACAACAACACATACACAAAGCGTTGCAATTACAACACCAACAATCGCACGATCAGCTGCAACAGCAACATCAACCGGAAATGCAACCTCCTCACAACGGGATATTGGAAAAGGACATTGCAACAACCATCACAACCACAACAACAACAACCCCTGAGATCGGTTAGATATTCATCGTCGTTTTTCGGTTTATTCCAGAATGCAGCATCAGCTGGTGTGGCAAAGACCAACAACTATGCCACGGAGGCCACCATACAAGTGAATAGGGTGAGCATACCTATGTATAAAAATATATATAAAGCCATAATATATCTAAAGCTTAGGGAAGGCGTTACAAAAAAAAAATACCAAATACTGTCAAAGGATTACATAATGCGCTTTCTGCCAAAGAGATAGAAAAGTTACTCGGTGTGTCTGATTGTATGTGTGTGCGTGCACAGGGTTGCATTTTGCCGGTCAACTTAATTTCAAAATGACAAGGTCACGCATTCAGCGTTTTTAAAACACGGAGATTTTCCCACTGATTTTTGCTCTTTCGCACGGCTTCACCTTTCTTTATCGCTCGCTCTCTCTGCTTTTTGCGTGGCCGCCGCGTGACTGTTCACGCACAATAAAAGCGTTATCAGCTGTGGGATCGGTGATTGCCTATACCCCTCTCTATCTCTATAGCTTGTCTATCTCTCTCGATTGTCTGTCTACCTATCCGTCGCTTTATTTACGTTAATTTTCCCCCTAGAATTACGGTTAATAAATCATATGGGTCCATAAATTTGTATTGCTTTATCAGTTTACCGTTATTAAGCACAGCTGGTGATCAGCTGTTGCGGCTTTCTTGGGTTTCCGATTAATTCTTTCACCTTTTTTTGCTTTATAAAAGAGTTATCTTGACGATTTATGTTTATTTTTCAAAATAGATCTCTTTTAACTAACATATCAGCTTTCTGCTAGAAGATTTCCAATAATTTCGGTCCAAATTTCATCTTTTAAAATACTGGTTTTCCCATTAAAATATCGATAAACATCGATAAATTATCAAAAGCTCTTCAAAAGTGGCGCCACATCCCTTTGCATCCTTGAAATATCAAATTAATCGATAAATTGTCAAAATTTCCATGGAAAATACGAAAAAAATACTAAAACTTTGAATCCTTTTACTTTTTAGCCCTTCAAGCTGCACCGCCTGGATGAGGGACCCGCCACGGAAGTCAAACTGACCAAGGATCAGGCCCTCAAGTACTACACACAGATGCAGACCATCCGGCGACTGGAGACCGCCGCCGGCAACCTCTACAAGGAGAAGATCATCCGAGGCTTCTGTCATCTGTACTCCGGCCAGGAGGCCTGCGCCGTCGGCATGAAGGCGGCTATGCGCGATGTGGACAACATCATCTCGGCGTACCGTGTCCATGGCTGGACCTACCTGATGGGCGTCTCCCCGAACGGTGTTCTGGCCGAGCTGACCGGCGTCCAGGGTGGCTGTGCCCGCGGCAAGGGCGGCTCCATGCACATGTACTCCCCGAACTTCTACGGCGGCAACGGCATTGTGGGTGCTCAGGTTCCTCTGGGTACCGGCGTGGCTCTGGCCTGCAAGTACAAGGGCAACGGCGGCATGTGCCTGGCTCTGTACGGAGACGGTGCTGCCAACCAGGGACAGGTCTTCGAGGCCTACAACATGGCCTACCTGTGGAAGCTGCCCGTGATCTTTGTCTGCGAGAACAACAACTATGGTGAGCTCTTCCTTGTTTGTTTTAGATTCCGATTGATTGACGTTTTGTGTTTTAGGAATGGGTACTAGCTCGGAGCGTGCCTCTTGCAACACGGATTACTATACCCGCGGCGATGCCCTGCCCGGTATCTGGGTCGATGGCATGGATGTCCTGGCTGTGCGCAGCGCCACCGAGTTCGCCATCAACTATGTCAACACTGTGGGACCTCTGGTGATGGAGACTAATACCTACCGCTACTCTGGTCACTCCATGTCCGATCCCGGCACCTCGTACCGTACCCGCGAGGAGATCCAGGAAGTGCGTCAGAAGCGCGATCCCATCACATCCTTCAAGGAGATGTGCATCGAGCTGGGTCTCATTTCCGCCGACGAGGTTAAGGTGGGTTGTTTTTCTATAGTTTTTAATGTTTAGTTTTGATCAACTTGATTTGTTTTTTGCAGGCCATCGATCTGAAGGTGCGCAAGGAGATCGACGAGGCCACTGCCTTCGCCAAGAGCGACTCCGAGCTGGGAGTTAGCCATTTGTGGACGGATGTCTACTCCAACAACCTGGAGACGAAGCTGCGCGGCACCATTGCCTACGATCTGGACCACATCCAGGAGCGCAAGGGCGTCAATCACTAAGGCCATTAAGACAGGCAACGAATCCGATTCGGGGAACTCACAGGACACTCGGACGCAAAACAGACACAGGATACAAAATACCCACAAACAAACACACACACATAAGCGAAATCTCTAGCTCTTAAGCGAAAAGTTAATGAATGATGACGATGAGAACCCAAGAACCCGCAAACCCAAGATTATAGCTAATCGGAGCACTCCCAGCATTAACCACATCGTAGAGCAGCACCGTAGAGGAGCGATTGGTTGGATAGATGGATGGGGGATTATTACTGCATTGGATATTATATTACGAAAGTGTTCAATATGGATAAAAGCGAGGTGTAAATTGTTGAAAATATACATGCCTAGAAAAATTACAAAAATATGCGCCTCTTAATTAACAGAGTTGGCTTTTGGTGTTTAAATTGTTACGCCATCTCGCTCGATTTAGTGTCTATTATGTTTTGGAAATCATTTATTCTGAACCTGTCCCACCCCACACATTTGAAATTACTGTCTGTTAACGTTTATTTGCCCCGGCATATGCCACTTTACATATTTGTATATTATTTTGATAACAAAATTCAAAATTGGCGTTTGTCGTAGCTTGTGATTCGAAGCGGACGAAATGCTGAAGCCTCGCCGCGTCCAATTGGTTCTGCTGTGCAGTGGCCTTCGTTTCAAGCTGGTTCGACGCCTTCTTCTTGACGGAAGCTATGGTTTGGGGGCAGGATCGAGGGCTTGGCATATCCAAAGACACAATTATAGCTGCCTGACCTTGGAAAATGTAAGTTGAAATAACCTTAGACTGGGATATGTTAGACTGGGATATGTTAAGGGAGTCGTTGGGAAGGAGAGTTTTCTTATTTTTTTTGTCCAACCCTCCCCCATAGACATTCAAGTGCTACGAGCTTGAGAACGGCCCTCCCATGGACGTGGAGCTGTCCCGCGAGGACGCCCTCACCATGTACACCCAAATGGTCCAGATGCGCCGCTTCGAGGGAATGGCCGATGCCCAGTACAAGAAACGGAATATCCGCGGCTTCTGCCATCTCTACAACGGCCAGGAGGCGGTGGCCGTCGGGATGATGCAGCGCCTCCGTAAATGCGATTCGGTGATAACGGCATATCGCTGCCACGTCTGGACCTACCTAATGGGTGTACCCATTGTCGACATGATGTCCGAGTTGCTGGGCTTTAAGACGGGCTGCAGTCGCGGCAAGGGCGGCTCCATGCACATGTACGGTGAAAAGTTTTACGGCGGGAATGGGATTGTTGGAGCCCAAGTACCTCTCGGTACGGGCGTCGCCCTGGCCCATCTCTATCGCCGGGATGGTGGCGTCTGCGTGGCCCTCTATGGCGACGGTGCTGCCAATCAGGGGCAGATCTTCGAGGCCTACAACATAGCCAAGTTGTTGTGTCTGCCGTGCATCTTCGTTTGCGAGAATAATCATTATGGTATTTATAATGAATCTCTCTTATCCTTTTTTCTAAATCCTTTGTCTTTTGTCTCCTTCCAGGAATGGGTACTCGGGCGGACCGAGCCTCCGCCATGACAGACTTCTATAAACGTGGCCAATACATGCCAGGACTCTGGGTGGACGGCAATCAGGTGCTAGCCGTCCGGAGCGCAACTCAGTTTGCGGTGGACTATGCCGTCGAGCACGGACCCATTGTCCTGGAGATGTCCACCTATCGGTATGTCGGGCATTCGATGTCCGATCCTGGAATATCGTATCGATCCCGCGACGAAGTTGATAAAGTGAGGAAGACCCGTGATCCAATCACCAGTTTTCGCAAACAAATACTCACCCTCTGCCTGGCCACCGAGGAGGAGCTGAAGAAGATGGACTTGTCGATCCGAAAGTATGTGGAGACGGAATGCAAGAAGGCTTTAAACGGAAAGGAAGTGCCGCTGGAGGAGCTATTCGCCGATGTCTATTCGAAGAATTTAGAGCCGAAAATTCGCGGCGTTTCCGGTTATAAGCACGATCATATCCGTATCTCCGATGTTTGCTTCGGGAAACCGCGTAGGACACATCCTGGCGATATGTGTGATGTGCCCGTGGGTGATGCTGTTCTCGCCGCCAAATCCAAGAAGCAAGATGAGGCGAATGCCAAAAAGAAGGCGAAAAAGGACGGCAAACAGAAGGGCAAGGCGGAAGGCAAGACTGATGCCAAAAAGGGCTCCAAGGACGATGGCAAGAAGAAGAGTAAAAAGTCCAAGGAGGAAAAAAAGGTGCCGGCCAAACCTGCCACAAAAAAAGGACCTCCAAAACCGCCTGCGGCCAAAAAATAAAAAGTCTAGCCGGGCGAGTGTAGGCGTGGCGGTGGAGGAGATGTCCTTTAGCCGGAAACCCGGATTGTCAGTCAAGTTGCCCACCCCCATGCTTCCGTTAGAAAGCTGTAGTATCCAAGATTCGAACCAAAAGTTGTGGCCCCAAATTGTTAAGTGAAATTACAGTAAACTCTATTTAAAATACTTGGTTTTACATTAAACGAAATTTAAATCTTAATTAAATTCGAAATTTTACATGGAAAAAATTAAGTTTTTTGTCAAGTACTAATAAAACTTTTTATGCTCATTATTATTTTATAAATTTTTATAGTATTTTTTATAAAAGGTTTTTTCATATATATTTTATATTTTTATTTAAATTATGTAAATATTTCTGAAACTAAAATTCTATAACCATAAAAAACACTCCTAATTTCTCTTACCCAGTAAGTACTGTAAAAGCTTTTTCGCCCCAACGCCTGCCCCCCAAAGCCCCAAAAGCTCCCCAAAAACAGACACCTGTAAGAGATTTAATATTTTCTTAATTTTTTTCGCTTTTTGTACAGCATTCCGTTCCATAGTCTATATAGTACTTGGAACACATATATAGCTTTGGCTGGTAATCAGTCGAGCTCGTCCATTTATCATTCATTTAAATGGCGGAGGAGCCCACGCGCTGCCCACGCCCCATCCTGCTCGCACTAGGTCGCCCATCTCGCTCGCACGCACTGGGGACACCTGCCTGTGTCGTCGCTGGGTGTCGCTGGGAAGAAGAATCCGCTGCGAAGAATCCGAAGATTCAGGGGTTTCAGTCTCCTCGCGATGCTCTGGCACTGATCTTCTCTCCGCCGATCTTCACGTGCGTTCTACATTTTTTTTTCCTTCCTCTATATTTTCCGGCTTTCGTGCCGTCTCTTTTCCACCGTCTTGTGGGTGCCATAAAAATATATTTTATTAATTTTTTTTTAATATATTTTTATTTTATGTGAAAATGTGATATAAACGACGACAAATTAAGTTCATCAACGAATTTTTAAAGTGTGCGGTTTCTTGAAGAGTTTATGAAATTTTGTTTATTTCGAAAAATATAAATGGAACATGTGTGTTTTTTTCTCAAAGATTCAAACGCAATATTAAAATTTTGTTAACGATAAAAAATAACCTAAAAAAATGTATTATTAATTCTTAAAATATCATAAAAATTTTGTATAACAAAAATAAACATAATAAATGTCACATAAATTCTAAAAGAGTTCCTAGGAAATTTTCATATAAAAAAATGTAAATCCTGAATTATGAATATTAAGTTTATGTTTTATAAAAAATCTTTCATTAATTTTTCACATTTTTTTCTGTGGGTTTCTTTCCTTTTTTTTTAAACCAAAAACTTTGACGAATGTCAAACAAATTTCAGCATTTCTTTGGTTTTTTATACATACTCGTATATATTTTTTTGTTTTTGGTTTCAAGCTGTGTCACTTTATGTTTCTGTTTTTTTAGTGAAAAATATTTATTGCTCTATTTTTTTTTCGCATGTGACAGAAATTACCGAACATTTAATACAACAAACGAAATATGGAAAATTTTAAAATGAAAACTCATCAAAATAAATAAAAAATAATACTCAATCACCCACCGGGAGGAGCTACAACTATAATTGATGGATTTCCTAGCCAGAGAAAAATACAATTAGCAATAAAAACAAACGACAATAAAATAAATTAAAAACAAGCGAAAATTAAACACAACTAATTGCAGGTAAACAATAAACTATATAATTTATTATAATTAAAGTTTAGATCGTCATTCAAATTCCAAACCAAGAGCTGATCAAATAAACTCAAATACCTTTTTTTATGCTCGACTTCAAGTGATACACTTGAGCAGAATTTTTGTCTTTTTTTTTGATGAAGAGATCATTCAGGAATATATCTACAAACATACAGAGAGAGAAAAAAACGAGTAGTAGTCTTCTTATATATTCATTATACAGGTATATATGATCCAGGGCCAAAAGTCGAGTGGCATTTTTTCAGTATTTCCGCTACATTTGCATAGACGGCGGGTATTTAGGGGGCTCTAAGAGGGGGCTCTGAAGAATGTAAGGTGAACGAAGAAACGCTGACAATCATCAAGAATCTTCTTCGATTAAAATTCACCCAAAAAAAACTAAAAAAAAAATAAAGACAGAGAAGCACATGATCTGGAAACCAACCCGGCGTATACTCAACTAAATTGACATGAAGAGGAGTCCAAGGCGAGCTAATCCCGCATCTAATAAATATAATCATCATCATTTCTCCCAAGCCCAGTCTTCAATCTTCCAATTGAATAATTGAACAATCTAACGCTTCTCGGGGTCGTCTTTCGGTTTTTTCTTTTAATTTTTAAATTTTTTTTATTTTAAAAGAAGATCTACGAAGATATCGCTTCTCGGGGTCGTCTCTTGTTTTTTTCTCATTTTTTTCTCGTTTTTTTTCTATTAATTTAAAAAAAAATCTTTAAAAGAAGATCTATTCATTGGATTGTGCCATCTTTTAGAGATAAAAAAAATCTCATCAAAATGAAGGTTTTTCAAAATATTTTTTATAAAGATTAAGATATTAAGGGGCACACCCAGTGTAATAGCCTAGAAAAAATGTGATTTTTGGGGAATTTTTATTAAAAAAAATACTTTATCAATTATTTCAAAATTTTAAGAATATATTTATACATGTTTCAAGAATATACAGTGAAATTTTTGAAGAATAAAATTAAATATTTTTTAAGTTATAGTCGATCTTCAACGGCGCGGAAAAAAAAGGTCCGTGGATGAAATCTAAAAAAAAAAAATTCTCGTTAAGGTTTAATCGTAAAAAAAATATAATATATATGCATTAGAATTATTTCTCTCTGTGTACATTTTTAAAAACACATTTTGAAAATGTGTTTATATAAATAATGTCATATTTTTGAATATATATAGAATGATCTGAGCAATTTTCATTTCCCTCTTGCCTTATCGGCACTATTTTTCCTTCTGTTTCTCTTTTTCTTTTATTTTTATTTCAATTTATTTATGTTTTTTTTTTGGTTTTGGTTTTTGTTTTTGTTTTTGTTTTTGTTTTGTTTTTATTTTTTTGAAACGACAAAGAGAAACTGATGACGCGACCTTGGATCAAAATAGATTTTTATGCGCAAATTATATATTTATTTATTTTTTTTGTTGCTGCTTTTGTTTTTATTTTTGTATTTTTGTATTTTTCGGTTTTTTTTTTGTATTTTTGGTATTTTTGTATGAAGAGGATCGCCGCACGTCACCAAATGCCAAGCAATTTGAATATTTTTCTTCTGAATTTTCAGAGAAACTTTGCGAACCAATTTGGCCAAAAATACTTGGCCAAGAGAATGAATGCAATAATGTCTGATGTCTGGTATCGAAAGATAAGATCTTTGCATTCAAGTAGATATTCGCAATTGAATTTTCATAGCATTTGCAATTTGCATTCCTTGGCCAAGTGCAGGCGAATATTTAATTTAAATGAGCCAAAAAGCAAATTGAAATTGAATTGCCAAACGGCGGGGCCCTGGGGTTGGTCGAAATTCTCATAAAATACTAAACTACTCAACGCATTTCTGGATTGCTGAAAACTATTTTTCACCAGCCCATTAAATTTTTATGCCTTCTTTTGTTCGAAGGCCTCCGCCTCCCTTTCCACGCCCCCCTGTACTATGTAAATATTAAAAAAAAATATATATATAGCCAGCTGTACATTTTATATGGATTTTTAATTGAAACTTTAAAATAGAAACTAGAACCCTGAATCACATAAGTTTTTAATTGAGATTTAAAAATACGGGGTTTTCGGTTGCAGGGCAAAAATTTTGAGAGGATAAGTGAAGATTTTATTATAATTCTTGAAAAGTATATAATTTCAGTAATATTTTTAATAAATTTTAAAGTTCCCACCTTTTTATTAAAAAAAAAATCATACAAAAATCTATCTACTAAATCCTTAAAAAATCCCCAATTTAATCTTTGAAAAAGTAAATATTACTTTTCAAAATTCATTCATCATAATTCACCAAAAATAATGGCCACTTTTTGAGAAAAGATCTTTTAGCTGAAAATCCGGACATTGGCTACAAAATAAATGCCCATTTTTTGTGGATTATTTTCCGAAAAACGACGAAAACGACAAATTTCTGACAATTAGTCAACCGCATGAAGTAGGAAAAACATTCGCAGGCCTTTGGGCATAAAAAGCGGATTAAATTTTACAATTTTTTTCGGTTGCGGGGTTGAGAGAAAAACTAAAGAGATTGAGAGGCAGGACAATATATGTATTTTATTTATTTAATTTGTTGTGTTTTCGGTCCGAAAATAGATGCCAAAAACAACAATGTGAAACTTTTTCGAAGAAAACTGCAAAAACTGTCCAAGAAAGGAACGTGACACAAAGCTATAGAAAGCAGGAAAAAAACCAATAATTCCAAAGAAAAATAAAATATAAAAAATATACAATGACAGCAAATATCAAATCAAATGCATTTTGTTGTCAGTTGTCAGGTGGGAAAAACTGAAGGAAAACGCAAAGAAAAACTCAAGAAAAATCCTAGAAAAATCTTTGAAAAATCTTAGAAAAATCGGGGCTGAGGGGGTGTCCATCCATTAGAGAGTGAATGACGAACCCCCTTAACCAAAATAAACAATCCGCACACTGAGAGGAAGTGCTATATCTTTTGACAGCTCAATGTCGTGTGACTATATCTTTTTGGGGGAGACTGTCCCCACAGGCTGAGTCACGATTTTTCCGCCAAAAATTTGCGCAGGTGAGGAAATTAATATTTCTACTTTGACAGATGAGTTTTTGAGATTTGAATATATCTATTTTTTTCCTATATTTTATATACTCTTTTATATTCAATTAATAGTCCCTGGTTTTACAATCAAATTAAGTGGATATGCCATATAAATTTTGCAGCCAGTTTTAGACTCGGTTTAATGTGCATCTAAATGGGGTTTTTTTTCAGCTTTTTATTTGGCAATTCCCGTCACGTATTATGCGTGAATATCGAATGGGATTTGGCCATAAAAACACGCGGCCAACGGGCAACTGCCAATGGCCAAAATGGTCAATTGAAATGCAATAAGGCACTAAACGTTAAACATTAAATAATTGACATGTCCATGTTGCCGAGCAAACAAAACCGAATATCAAATTAAATCGTTTTTTTTTTTTTTCTCTGGCTAAAGCAAATATATATATAGTAAACTATGTACTATATATATATACAATCCCATATATATATCCCTTGCATTTTGAATATCGTGGCATAGCCATGTGGCAGCACGTGCCTGGCTTCAAAATTTGAATTCAAAATCACAAATGAGGAAGGAATCGCGGAATCACACAAGCACGTGACGTTCGAGTTGGTATTAAAAAGTATCTAAAAAGTAACTCAAACCAGGTCTTAAAAGCGCTGCATTAATTGATTAATTATGCTAATTTAAATGCCAGGCTGACAAAAATATCAAAACCGCAAAGTTTACATTGAAATTATTCGTTACAAAACGTGCAAAGGGTTGACTTGACAGCTGTTTTTGGGTGAAAGTGTAAGGGAAATGCTCTCTTTTTTAAAGGAAAATATTAAAAGATATATAAAAACTATAAAAAATGCATTAAAAATGTATTTAATTATTTCTACAAGCTTTATTTTTAGAAAATATAAAATAGAAGCAAAGGAAAATGTTCCGAAAAGAACTTTGCAAAAAATGAGAATAATAAAGTATTTTCCTTAAAAAATTGCATTGTTTAAAAAAGCAAAACTTTTCATTTTTACCTATTAGCTTATTAAATTTTTAAATTAATTTTTTTAACAAACTGAATCGCCTTTTAAAATAACCCTTCAAAAGGACCTTTCAAAAGAGCATTTCAAATCCCTTGTTAGCTTTCGAAATTCCTCTGCAAAAATTCAAAATGAACATAATAAAAAAAAACGATATAAAAACAAAGCATATAAAGCAGGAAAATGTTTGCCAAATTCGTCAGATATTTAAATATTAAAAAAAAACCAAACACAAAAAAACAAACATAAACACAGAAGCAGGCAGACAGGCGGTCCACCTGTGCGTATACGTAATTAATTCCATTTTAATCTCTTATTCATAATAAAACAAACAAAATGTTTGCAAAGATTGTAGAAACGAATTTTTTCATTTTTCATTTTTCATTTTCTTTGGTTTTTGCAATTTGTTCAATTTTCCAAATGCCACGGCGAGTCCACACGGCGTATGCGTAATATTATGTCGCAAGGTGGAAAAAAAACGTAGAAATGTTTAAATTACGCTAAAAATAGGGGGAAAATAACAACAGTTTTTAATTCTGTTTGCTTCCATCAACACCTTCGATGAAAGCTTACAAATATTTGCAGTTCGTGTTTATTATTTATTTTGTTTTTACTTTTTTTTTCTATACTATCTGTATTTTGGCCATTTTTATGAGCTCTGGCTTGTGTTGTTTATAAACAAAGATTCCCAATTGACTGCCAGCCAAATGATGGCTAAACAATAATAATATTCATAATAATAATAATACGTAATAGTAGAGGTAGCAGCCATGGAAACCGAACGAACCGAATCTCGTGTATATTTTCCTTCGAATTTTCTTCGCCAAAAGCCGCGAGAAAATAAACTGCGAGTAATGGAAAAACAAACAATGGCTGAGGTGACAAAGCGATTCAAACGAATTCAACAATAAATATTTATAAATATTTACATCAAAGGTATAACTCAAAATAGACGGAAATACGGGGAAATTTATGGAAGTCTTCTAGACTAGAAAGATGATGAATGGTGTTTTTTAAACTATAAAATTAATAGTAAATGATTTATTTCTGTAATTATATGCTAAGTTTTAATGTTCTTGTACTTAAAATTTTACAAAACAAGTAATATTCAAAGCGTTTCCCGAAATAACAAGAAATACAGGGAAATTTATGGGTCGTAAAGTTTTCTCTATTCTTAAACAGAAATTAGAAAGATGATGAATGGTTTTTTAAATGATTTCTGTAATTAATTGATATGTTTTTGTAATTTTAATACTATATAGAGCATAAAATTAAATTTTGATGTATCAGGAACTCTTCAAAAAGTTTCAAAAAAAAGTGTTAAAGTCTGAAAGTAAAAAAAAAAATCCATTAATAATCATCTGGCAGAAGCTGGGCAGAAAAACAAGGGCAGACGTGAAAAAGTGAATAAAATAATAATAAAAACCTTTTAGCATATCCATGGCAATCCCTCGAGCTAATGAGGCGAGAGGATACGGGTTTTTTCTGGGGAATTCCCTCGACCGGCCACGCCTCCTTTTTACCCCCTACTTTTTCACCGCCTTTCCCGACAACATTGTTGCCAGCTTGTTTTTAGTTTTTATATGTTGTATTTTTTTTCGGTTTTCCATTCCTTCTTTTTGGAAAAAGCGTGGAGCATGTGCAACAATGTTTTTATTTTTTGGCTGAGCTTATTTTTAGTTACTTTTTGTTGCCTTGTCGCTGAGCGAGAGAAATAACTTTCTAAATAAACGCAGCGCAGTTAGCAACAATGGAGGCTAACACACACACACTTTCTCGTACCCACTCATACATATAAACACTTTCCGCTTTTGCTGTCTGCGCACTTTCGTGACGCTTTTCCCTGTCCATTTTCGTTTTATTCTTTTCTCTTTTTTTTTGGGATCTTTTATTTTCATTTTTAGTATTTTCTTGTTTTTATTTATACTCTTCTGCTGGAGGATCCCATTGTTTTTTGATAGATTTTGTTAGAAGTACAGAAGCTTGTTTCTGGAACACTTACTTTAAAGAGTATAAAGAGTTTAAAATTGATACAAAAGCTTAGTTTATTTCTTTTTATTTATTATGCGGCTATAAAATATATAATATATATTAAAAATAACTAGAATCAAGCTAAATAAATCCTTTAGCTGCCATAGAAAGGATATATTACTAGAAATAGGAGTCTTAATCATTCCTTTTAATATTAATTTTAGAAAAATTAGGTCTGTTTAAAAAGTCCTATAAGGACAAAATCTAATATTTTCGATATAAATTTGTAAAGAATCAAAAGATCCTATATAAATACATATATACCATACAATCTTTAACACAAAAATAAAAACTTTCCTTAAATTTCTTGTTTTTGAATCAAAACTTTAAGAATTTCAATATTATATCCTTCTTTTGCAACCAAAAACTCTCTTTAAACACCTCAGATTTGCTTTAAATATTACCTAAAAGGGTATCCAAACTGTGACTATAACCGAACCAAAAAAAAATAGCCACTTGCTTTTGTGTTTGGTGTTGTTGTTGCTTTCGTCGCGTGGCAAAGTTTCCTTCCTCCTTGCAGCGTTTTCATTTTATTGCCGCGCAGATTAGAGTTGCAAAAATTGTTAAATTTTCATTCCAATTGCTTTGCATTTGCTTCTTTCGTTTTAATTTTATATTTTCTGTTCTATTTTCTTTTATTTTATTTTTTTTAACGAAAACTTTTTGTGGTACCCAAAAACAAAAGGAAGAACAGAGAAACGAATAAAAACCTTAAGTCCTTTAGGCCAATTAATTGACAGGAAGGAAGGAGACAAAAGTAATCAGGATAATGGTAAATAAATAAGCGTTTCGTTTCCCGCATAAATAATTGTGAATGAAAAGCAACTAATTGAATTAATTCAACTGCCAATTCATAAATTAAAAAATAATTGGGAAGGCAATTACAAATTTTATTAATTTGGAGGATGAAGAAAATAATTATTCATAATTTTGTTGTTCATTGTTTCTTAAAAATATTTAAAAATTGGTTTGAGAAATATATATTTTCACCTTGTTTTATTTTTCCTTTCAAACCAAACACATGTTTTAAATTAAACTTTGTTTACCTTTTCGAAAAGTATAAAAATATAATTTGTTTTTAACGATTCCGCCCGAATGTACTAAAAATTTTAAGCTGGTAATAAAAAGTAGAATTTGTTTGGAAAGTAATTTGTATTTTGTTGGGATCATAAATATTTATTAGACATATTTGTTCGAAGAAACTTGAACGTCTTCAAATTATGCAATTCCTTTGCTTAAATCTACTGTATTTTTTTAATATATATTTCGGTGTAGAATATAGCCAGCTGCAGTATAAAATTTAATTAATGCAACCAGGGGGGCGGAGTCAAATGAGTGGGGCGTGGCAGGGCCAAAGGGTGCTAAGAAACGAGCTAAGCCCTTCCAGAGATGAAGCTCCGAAAGGCTTTGTCTGCCTCTGTTGTTTTTGGGGCCACGTGGAAGGTGCAACGTTTCCCTACACAGGGATCATTTATTCTTAAAAATCTTCATATATTTATATACGAGTATATCGAAAAAAATTAATAGTTTTAAAGAAATAAAGAAAAATATCGATATCGATGGAATATCGATATTTCGATAAATTATAAAGATTTGAAATGCTTGAGGTTGATGGTTAGAATATGGCTAGCATTCTATCTCGGCTTTGAATATTTTTCGCAGTGTATTCTCCCTTTTGTAGGACAGCCTCCCCTTCACCCCGTTTTTCAACTACCCCTGGACTAACGGTACACGGACAGCTGTAAAGTGCTTTGTTAATTAGCAAACTGGCAAGGAGTAAGGGGAGAAGGAGGCGCGACTGCTCCTCGGGCCAGAAGGATTCCTGGAGACCCCATAGTCCCGGACCAGGACCTGGGGAAGGAGTACGAAGAAGCCAGGACGCTAGAACGTATAACGGTGAACGCATAACGGTGAATAGTGAACGGTGAACGGTTGAAGTCGCAGCTGCAGCTGCCTGCTGGCAATAATTTGCGCCCGCAAGTATGCAACACATTTTGCTACGGCATGCGTGTGCCCCAGTGTGCGTGCGCTTATGCATATGTGTGTGTTAGTTAGTGTGTGCTGGTGTGTTGGTGTGCCTGCATTGTACTTCGCACACTATTTGTCAATGTCAGAAGGGATTCCCAGCTACTTCTGCCCCAGATCCCGCCCCCAGAGTCCAGAGCCAGCGAGAGTCCTTCTCCTCCTCCCTTCCACGTATCCTCAATTTGCCACCCAAAGTGTTGGCATCCCAACACTTTCAAACGTTTATCTATGCGTATAATTGAGCCCTGACTTTGCTTCTGCCTCTGCCCCGCAAACCAATATTCCTCCTTTTTCTTCTTCTTCGTTTCCAATCATCCAAATTGAGCGGAAAGGGTCCTGGAAAAAAAAGTGATAAGAGGACTTTTTAACGAAGCTAGAAAAAGCTAAATAAATAGCTTCTCATTTTTAGAATATATTTTGAATTCAGCGGAAAGGGGTTTCTAAAACAAGTCCATCTAGGGAAATCAATTAAACTTCTTATATGGAAACCTTTTCTTTGAGTTTAAAGGTATTTTCCAATATTTTAGCTTATAAAATATCCTTAAAAATGTGGAAAAAACATATATTTTCAATCAAAATTTGTCTCAATTTCAAAACTATGTTTTTTTTTGGTAAAGAAATAAAGAAAGCAATAAAGAAAGTTTGTCGTAAGCATTATATTTGCAAAAAAAATATCAAGTTAATATGGCACACAGACACAGATAGAGATAGAGAGACACAAACACACACACACACACACATAGATAGAGAGCCAAACACACACTCACACTCACACGTAGAAATGATAGTGAGAGCGCCCTAAAGTATGCAACACATTTCATTTGCATGTTTTGCGACGATTTTCATTTTCTCTTTCTTTTTTTTTTTCTCTCATTTTGAGCGCCTGCTTTTCTTCTTTGCACTCAGCTTTGCTGATATGGCCTGTCTGCACCACCCGCACCCCCTCTAGAGGGGAGGGTTGGGGAGAAAAGAGATAGAAAGCAAAAGCGCAAAGCGCAGCGCGTTGTGAAATGCAAGCGAATTTGCATAGAAAATAGACAGTTTGGAAAATTGCATTCCATGTTGATAACTTAAGGCCCCTTGCATCATGTTGCCAGCAGTCCCCCAACCTCTACCCCCTCTCTGTCTTTTTTTCACCTTTGCCAAGCATCCTCGCACCCCTTGCATCCTATATTTTTTGGCACCTCCCACCGCCACCCACAGCCATTGCCAGCTGCAATTGAAAACGAGCTTCAAGCACGCAACGCGTGTGCATAAATAACTTGTTTAAGTTTTATGGCAATGGACGATGGTCCCTTCCGCCGTGTCCTGCCAGGGAGTCCTTGGCCTCCACCTTTAGCCTTTCCTCAACCTTCTAACCCCATCGTCTTTCCTCTGCAGAGAACAAAATATATGATTTTTAATGTTCCCATAAAACCAGAATCCATAGTTCGTTCAGTCCTTGTGTTTTCGACATTTCCCATTATTTTAGGGGGAATATATAGATATTTCGATATTTGTAGGTTAAATATATAAAGAATATATATTTTTATATAAATATTATTTCATTTAACTTTTATCATATTTTTCATGTTTCTAATCAAAAAGAAACCCTTTTTTCTTCCCCCTATATACCTTCTTTAATATAAAATAAATAGTATAACTTATTGTAATAAAAATATACTTAAATAAAATCATAAATATAGTTATATAAATTTTTCGTTAATAATATTAAATACGTAGTCGTTTATTTTCTTAAACAATATTTTAAAAATCCCAGTATTCTTACTCCTACTTTTACTTGTATTTCTTTGTTTTATAACAAACTACTTAAAAAAGTATAAAATTTTATATTATAAAATAAATATGCTTAGGATTTATCCACAAACATTAATATTTAATTATTAAAAACTTGTAATATTGGTTAATACTGGGTTTTTAGCCTCAAATCTAAAAACTCAAGCAAATCGTTAAAAAAATGGCTTCAAATTATATCTTATATCTCTTTGAATATTTAAAACAACTCCTTTAATTGGTCGGTATTTGGGTATTCGTATTCCCCTGCTTTTTCCCAGTGTTTTCGTGCTTGTCACACGATTTATAAATGCTTGGCAGGGGACTTGCCATTCGGACCTGGTCACACCTTGAGCGAAATGCAATTTTGTCTGCCAAGCCAAGGTATCATCAAAAAGCGGACCAGACAAGGGGGGGCGGTCTGCTTGAAGGATATGGGTTTTGTCCAGATTGAGGACGAGAGCCTGGCAGGGGGCTGGGAGGGGGTGTGGAGGGTAAATTCAAGTTGATGGCCTGTCACGGCAATACTGCACCTCCTTGGCCACCTCAGTCCACACCGAAAAGCCTGGAAAGCGTATCCCTACTTTCCGACCTGCCATCCTTTTTGCAGGTTGTTTTCTTCCTTCCTTCCTTCCCCTCCGTCTCTGTGGCAACTTCCTGTGACTCCATTTTTTTGTTATTTTTTTTTGGACCACATCCACCACAAACGTCCTGCTACCGAGACGAGACACAACTTCAAAATCAAATGCAAAAATACCTCCGGGAAACTGTACTCGTCTTGTTTTCAGTTTTTCCGCCAGGACATTTACAGGGTATCTACAGGATATTCTGGAACTGTGACTAGATTTGTTTGCGAAGATGGGTTTTAGATGGGAAGAGTATTTCCTGGAATTTTCCTTTCTTATAAATACTTTCAAAAGTCCTCAGGAAGTGCCTCAGTTTGGTGTTTTGAAAAATAGGGGTTTTTTTTTAAACTTTATATTATATTTATTTAATTTCCTAAAAATCATATTAAATTTCCTTTTTATTTCGAAAAAAAGGACAATATCAATCAGGATATCCACCAATCGAAACCTTTTTTTGAGTTTTAATATTTTGTGTTTGTTTTTTTTTCATGGCTACTTTTTTCATGCCACAAAGTCGGGGTGTAGGGCTGTTGTAGTTTCTCAAGTAAAAGTAGAATCTGAGGGAACTCTCAACTCGACTTTATCCCCCCTTTCCCCCTGCTCGTTTGTTTTCCTTAAAAAATAACCGCCGGGAGTGCAATGGAAACTCCGTCTCGGAGTCGAACTCGGACCCGGATCCGGACTCCGACTCGGACTCGGAGGGTAACCTGATGGACTGACTGACTGACTGACTGTCGGACTCCGTCCGTCTCTGTCTCAGACTGTCTGCCCCTCCAACTACCCCTCTCTCTTTCACCTCCATATCTAGCCCTTTCTTTCCAGCAAAGTTGCAACTCCGAGCTGCAAGCTGAATGACTGAGGCTGCCCTGTCATGATGCTGTTGTAACTATTTGACTTTATCTTGTTGCCGCTGCTGGTTGGGGGTAAACAAACTGAAAGAGGGGTGGGTGAGGGGACAGAGGGCAATCGAAGGGTCAGGGGTCAGAAGGTAGCGGGCAGCGGGCAGGGGCCAGGACAGCAGCAAGGACGATAAACAAAACAAAAAAAGCGTTGACTTGGTTCTTGTGGATTTATGTAGCTGCCTGTTGGGAAAAAAAAGGAATCTCTACTCTGGGAAAAAATACTGTACTATTTTTAATACTGTTTCAGAATTAGTATTATTTAATTTTTTTAATTTACAGAATTATGGTAATTTTTTTTTAAATAAAAAGAATTTATTCATAATTCTAAGATTCTGAAAAAAACAAAGGAAAAGGTATCCTCAAACAGGGAATCCTTAATTCCTTAATTCTGAATTGTTTAAAAAGGTAGTTACCCTATATTTTTTCCAGTGCCTGACTGACAAAAAGTTAGTCCATTTGAAACTGGTTTTTCAATTTAAAGTTCGTTTTAACTGCTGCTTAAATGCAACTTATCCTAATCAAGGCAAAAACGTGGCCTCAGGCCTGTCAAACATTTCGGCTTTCTTCTCTCCCTCTTCAGGCTTTAAAGTTCTTGCCACATTTATTTATTTTTTACCCCCCTCTCCCCGCTCTCCTTTTTTTTACTTGGTTGCCAATTAGGAGCAAGGCAGGTGCTGTTGTTGTTGCTGCTGCTTTTGGCTTGAGAAAATGTGGCACACAGCCACTTGACTTGGCCAAGTTGTTGTTGTTGTAGCCACTGAGCCACTCGCTAATTATGCAAAAGGGAGAAAGGCGGGATGTGGCATGGTCCACAGGGGGCGTGGCTGGGTTTTTCTGTTGCATCTGGCCAAAACGGGAAAAAAACTGGAACGCGGCCTGGCGGTACAAAAAAAACGCAAAAAAAGAAGAAAGAATGAAAGAAAAAATACCGAAGAAAGAGAGCCCGGGAAAGCCAAGAATTCTTCTATGAGCTTCTCCTTTTTTCGCACTTTTTACTGTTAGACACATTCATGTGTGTTGGTGAATAGGTGTGCCAGCGTTAGTGTGTG
This sequence comes from Drosophila ercepeae, assembly GCA_018150545.1. Taxonomy (NCBI): domain Eukaryota; kingdom Metazoa; phylum Arthropoda; class Insecta; order Diptera; family Drosophilidae; genus Drosophila; species Drosophila ercepeae. The sequence goes on from JAECWL010000174.1 coordinate 4,207,043, forward strand.
TGTGTGTGCGTGCTAATTTTTAGAATCTTTTGTTGTGTCTCGAAAAAGTGACACACATACAGGGTAGCACGAAATGAAAGAGATTTTTTAAGGATTTCCTTTAAAGTTACTAAAACTTTCCAAGGATACCTCTTAAAAATTAAATAATTAACTGAAATACAATAAAAAACTGTATTTTAAAATATAAAATATTATTAAAATATTATTTTGGGAACACACAAAAAAATATTGCCCACACGGCGTATACGTAATATTTTTCTTGGTCATATCAAGTATACGCCATGTTGTCAATTATTTTTCTTTTTTTATTATGATTTTGTTTTAGAATTTTACAGTTAACGTAAAATATAGATTTTATACAAATTTCTATATTAAAATTTCTATCTCTAATACGTATACGTAATATTTTTAACTTTGAAAAAATCACGTATACGCACTGGTGGCTGAGAAACTCATCATCGCCTTTAGAATACCGCGTAAATTCTTCGGCAACTTAAAAAAATATAATTCTATTGCTTATAAAAGAAATGTGTACTAAAAAACGACCGCCAACAACAACAACAGTAACAACAACAAGAGAAACTACAACAATGAAAAACCGACAACAAAAGAATTTTGTCAGCTTGTGGCTGCCATAACAACAACAAAAAAACACCCACAACCAAATACCAACAACAACAACAAGAACCATCCTAAAGCCTTAGGATGAAGAAAAAATTAAGTTTTTTTTTTTCGTTAAAAAAATACTGAGAATGCAATGGGTCCGTTTTATTCCATTTCATGGCATTTTTATCCTGGTCCGCGATTTGCCTTTAAGGCACTGCCAGACGCTCGCTTTATTCAGTTATTCATTCAGTTATTTACTTATTCATTTATTTAGTCATTAATTCACTCATTTCATTCATTCATTTAGTCATTCATTCATTTATTTCAATTATTCATTCATTAAGTCTTTCAGTCGCTCAGCCCACTTTTCCTTTTTTCAGCCATTCACTCCTTTACTCATTCATTTGGGAATTCATCCGAGTAGTCATTCAGGTATTCATTCGGGTGTTCATTTAGTCATTCAGTCATTCATTCATTTAGTCAATAAGTCACTCAGTCATTCATTCATTTAGTTATTCTGTCACTTACTTCATAAATTCATTTAGTAAGTCCTTCTTTCAGCCATTCACTGCTTCACTCATTCATTTGGGAATTCATTCGAGCATTCATTTGGGAATTCATCCGAGTAGGTATTCATTTTCATTCAAATCTGTCTTGTTAGGACTAAAAACTGCACTAAAGTCCTACCTTTGATTTCGAATTCTTCAAACATTCTCCAGCTAGTATTATTTACATTTCCCGGAAACCCAAAATGCTTTTCAATTGTTTTGGTTTTTGGCTTTTAGAATTAACAAATTTGGGTGGAAATTTAATTAGGATCGTTAAAAAAATTTATTATCTGCTAATGCAACGATTTTCTTTGGGATTTTTCCAATATCCATCCTCCAGCACCGCCTCCCCTATCCACGTAAATGTCATCAGCTTTGTGGGTGGTTTTAGGGTGGTGGGTGGATGCTGTTTGGGTGAAAGAAATAAAAAGATTTCTGTGTATTTTCCACATTTTTGTTTAGATTTTCTAGTTTTCGCCTAATGCAAGGAATGCTTTCAATCTTGTTTTTCTTTTCTTTTTTTTTGTGTTGTTGGGGGTTTCGGTTTCGGGTTTTTGTTTTCAACCACGTACTGTGTTGCACTTACATTTGTGTTGCCACCCAACGACCCACTCTGCCCCATCGTCCTGCTCTCCTCTTGGAGCATCAAGTACGTGCAATATTTGCGAATTTAGAGAGGATGGAGGACTTGACTGTGAATTTGCCACTTTTATTGTTTTTAAAACGCTTTCCAATTCCTTGGTTTTCCTTTTTGTCTATTTTGTTGCTTTCGATGCAATTGCAATTTCAGTTTTATTTTACGCGCAATTTGTCTGCCCAGTGTGTGGGTGAAAAAAAATCCAGGGGGGTGGTCCAATAACATGGACACCCCCCTTTTTACAGAGGAGGAGGACGAAATCGGAGGCGAAAATGCTTGGAAATTGAAAACCAAATAAATAAGTGAACCTTCCATGCGGGTTTTCTCCATTAGAGAGAAAAATATTTCAGTTTTATCAGAAATAAACCTTAAAAACAATTTTTTATACATTAAAAAGAAAGAAAATTTATATAAAAAGTCTTAAAAATGACAAAGAAAATGTATTTAATTTTGTGAAAAATAAATAATTACTTTAATAATAATCTGTCAGTTTTTTCATCATTTATTTTTCTGTTTAAAACATTTTAAAATTCTTTATTATATTTTTAATTTAATATTCCCTTTTTAATTTATATATTTTCTCTATCTTTGGTATTATTTCTGTATTCCTTTTAAGTCGAAATGTAATTCGTGGCAAATGCTGCAAAAAATCTGCAACAAAACAGCTCGAAGACAAGGCAACTGGCCTCTTCCTTTCTATCTCCTCCCTCTAATTTATTTCCAAAGTCCTTTTTGCGGAAAGTCCTTTTCCTCTTACCACTTCTATCTGTATCTGTATCTGTATCTGTCCAAAGTGTTGGCCAATATCAATGCCAATCCCAGTTAAACATAAATCATTCGGTGGAAACCAAGAAAAAAACATCGAATGATTAGCAAATAAATTTCTGGTTTTTGTTTTTTGTTTTTTAATATTAAAAAAATCATTAAGTTTTTGTCATTGACAATTTCTAAGAACTTGTTTTGATTTTCACTTCAATAAAATCTTCAAAGAAAGCCATAAAAATATTATTTCTTTTTTTTCAAGAATTGCAAAAATGTATTTTGCAACAAATTGAGTTGGATTCGTTTTTTTATGGGATGTCTGTCTGGTTTTCAAAATTGTTCCAAAAATAAAGCAATATTTTTGTTTATGATTTTTGCAAAGGATTATTTTTAGAATTTTTTGTTTTAAATAGGAATTTTCTTATAAAGATAAAGATACTTTATGATTTATAACAATATTTGAAACCAATATTAACCTTTTTTTTCCTTTGAATCTTTTGCAGCTGCAAGCTTGCTTATAAAGGAACAATCGTCATTGTTATCGGAATTGTAATCGTAATCGAAAATCGTTATCGGTTACCAGATTCGCCAAAAACAGAGAAAGTAACCAAAAAATCGAAAAGGAAGACACAAAAAGGATCAAAATAGGCCAAAGGAACCGCCAACAACAACATCAATGACAGTGTCCTCCCTGCTGACAGCGACGCTGACTGCGGCAGAGACAGAGGCAGCGACGCTGACTGAGACCAAGGCTGGTGGCGAAATGTTTTCGGAGGCGGATATGGCGGAAGTGCGGCATGTTGTCCAACGCATTTTGGTGCCGTGCGTTTTTGTTATTGGCCTATTGGGAAATTCAGTGAGCATTTATGTTTTGACGCGGTAAGTGCACTTGTACCCTATATGCCACTCCCCCACACTCCCCCACACTGCCGCACACTCCCACACACTGCCACACACATACCAACCGCCCACATCTTTCTGGTATTATTGTTGTTGTTGCTGGATTATGGCACAAAACGATTCAGCAATTGAGTGGGCGTGGCCCATGGGGCACTCTTGTTGTTTTATGCATTCTGGTGGCAGGCTGAAAAATAATTGTTTAAATCAATAAAGGGTTAAGATAAGTGATAAAAAATAAAATAATTCATTAAGAAAATTTAAAAAAAAAATTCTTACCCGAAAAACAATCTTAAAGACCTTATCTTACATTTTTCTCAAAGTAAATATCTAAATATCTATCTAAATAAAAATTAAAAATATACAAAATATAAACTTTTGAAGCGAATATAATTTTTTTTATTGGAAAAACACATTTCATTCCAAAACAGTTCCAAAAAAGAGCTAAAAAACCGCTTCAAATCTTAAAAAAAATGTTACAAAACAAGGCCTTATTTTTCCTTGAACCCAAAAAAATCAAAAACCTATAAGTATTTTCGCTCAGTGCTTGAGTCTGTGGCGGACAAGCGGAACATGAATGAAGCTGTGAGCAGGTACGAGGCGCATTAAACACGGCATTTAATTGTAGCCAGCGCTGCACTTTAAAATCATTTCCACACCGCCAACAACAAGGACATACCAAAAAGGACGAAAACAACAACAATAACTGAAACAATAAGAACCATTTTATGTGCCAAATGCAAAAATGTTGCCTCTTTCGTTTTTGTTGTTTTGTGTTTTACAGATAAGCGAACTGTGCCATAAAAATATCCATATAAAAAATATATATATATATTTATTCATATAATATATATATATGAATGCGTGTGTGTGTGTGTGTGTGTTTGTTGGTGCGCTTTTTTTGTTGTAATTTTTCGCCGGAAAATATGCGACAGTTGCCAGTTCTCTGCTCGGCAAGCTGACTGCTACAGCACGCCATATGGATAGGGGAAAAAAATATATATTTTCACTTTTCCACTCCAAAACCCGATAAATTTAATTTTAAAGAATGCCTGTCACACGCCATTTCAACTTTTAATCGCTGGCCATGAAGGGAAGCTTCTAAAAGTACAATTAAAGGGGTATTTTTAAAGGAAATCTAAGGAAAATACTGGGAAAATTTACAAATAAAGTTTAATCGGGGGGTATTTTTATAAGGAATCGGAGTGAAATACAGGGAAAATGGGCATTAAAGTATATTTTAAGTAATTTAATAAGAAGTTTAAGAAAAATACAGGGAATCTGCCTAAAATCCCTTATAATTAATAGAATAAGTAAACAAAATAGTTAGAAAGGGAAGCTTCTAAAAGTACAATTAAAGGGGTATTTTTATCTGAAATCTAAGGAAAATACTGGGAAAATTACAATTAAAGTTCAATCTGGGGGTATTTTTATAAGGAATCGGAGGAAAATAGAGGGAAAATTGCCATTAAAGTACATTTTAAGCATTTTTATAAGAAGTCTAAGCAAAATATAGGGAAAATTGAAATAAACCAAAATCTAAGAAAAATACAGGGAAACTGCCTAAAATTCCTTATAACTAATCAAACAAGTAAAAAAAATATTAAGAAATTAAATCTTTAAATAAGTTTATATTTTCTTTATTAATTATTATTAATTCTTTATTTTATTGCAATAAAAAATCTAGTTATTCTTTTAGAAAATATATATTTTTAATGCTTAAAAAACTATTCCAACTTTCCAACCCATTTTTGTCAAGCTATTTTCAGCACCTGTCTAATGGCTTTTTAATTTAACGTCCATATACAATTTTTATCTTGTTTTTTTTTTGTATTTTTTTTAAAGATTGTTGTTTTTAAAATGCATAAAAATTTAACTATCTGAGCTGCAGGGCAACGCCAGAGAGAAAACTAAATGCCAGCAGTTAGTTTTTATTGTTCATCTTTTGGCTTTATGACTGTGCCGACATTTTGTGTGAATTTCGGAAAATGCCCTCTCCCCTCTGGACCCAGCAGAGGGTTAGATGACCATGCCCACTTTTCTTCACCCTCCTCCCCAAAAAACAGAAACATCTCCCCAGTCCCTTTAGCTTCCGGGCAATCTGCTATTTCAATTGGTGTTGCACTTTTGGCCTGATTTTTCTTTTCTTCAATTTCTTTTTCTAATTTTGAGATGATTTTTGTGTTTCTGTTTCATTTTCAGAAAGCGTATGCGATGCACTACGAATATTTATTTAAGCGCCTTGGCCATCACGGACATCGCTTACCTGACCTTCCAGCAAATCCTTAGCCTCCAGCATTACGATTATGTGAAGTATCACTGCGGGATATATTGGCAATTGTATGGATATGTGGTGTGGCTTTGCGATTCAAGTGGTGAGTTGTTTTATTTTATTCTATATAATATTAAAAATAATAAATACAAAAAATAAAACAAGTTTGAAGCTGTTTTTAGCCCTTTTTAGACAAAAAAAAGGAAAAGAATCAAAGGTTTCTCTTTTTGGAATTCATTTTTGGTTCTTATCAGCAAGAAAGGATGCTAAAACTCTTAAAAAACTTAAGGAAATTTAACAAAAAGGAAAAAGCTTGTTTTTTGGAGGTTAATTATAATAAAAATGTGTACCTTAATGAACTTTACCTTAATTCTTTAACCTTAACTCTTACCTCTTAAACATCACATATCCTTTCATATTTTCAAGTTTATCCCGAATTTATGTTCTTTTTTTTATTTATTTCCAAATCCTAGTAACAAAATGTATATTATTTAATTTATTTAAAAAGCAACAAAGCTTCCGAAAGTTATTATTTTAAACATTTTCCACATGAAAGCAAAACTAGTTTAGGATTTTTACAATATTTCTTAATATTTTCTCACACTTTTGCCTTTCGGGGCAATAAAGTTTGAAGCCAAGAGCTGTTGAATTTTCTTATTATTATGAAATGGAAACAGTTATTTAGTTACCTGATCCCTAATAACACTCTCCATTTTGGCCAAAAAATATCCACAAATTCTGGAAAATAAACACACACCGACTGGGCACTGGGCAGTGGCTTAAACAACTTTGTTTTATTAAAAACAATTGCATCCTGGATGAGGGAATTTAGTTCGAAACGAAAGGATTTTGCTGTGTGTGGGAATGATGTGGGGGATTCCATAAATTCCCCAGATCCCCCCCCTTTTTTTTGCTGGCCACATCAATTGGAATTGCACCTGCGGCGAGTGTCGAGTGGCGCTTCTGTTTTTGGTGCAACTGCAACAGCAACTGCCGTTGCAAGTGCATCAATTTCATTGAGCTCCTCCGCCAATTTACGAGCCATAGTTAGCAGCGCTTTCTGCGAAAATTCCAGCGGTCAGGGGTTCACCTCTGACCCTTCTCTTTCTGCTGGCGTTTTTCCCCTTTCATTTTTCCGCTTTCCCAACGCTTTTCCAACGCTTTTCCCGCCAGTTTTTCTGCCCCCTCATCACGCACATCAATCGTTTAGAGTGCCCTGCGTTTTGAATAAATTGACAGGCAGGGAGTAAGGAACGAAGGGGCAGGGAAAGTGGCATGGAATTATACCAAAATACACTGAAAAATATAATTTTCTTACTATTCTATATTCTAATTAATTTTAACTTACTATTCTATACTTTTGTTGAGGGTTTTCATGCCTTGAAATGCTGTTCGTTTAGCTTTTCAAACTTTCTAGTTAAATAATTTGGCTTACAACTATTTTCTCCGTGTGTATTACTGATTGTGAATGCATTGTTATCCTTTTTTTTCTATCCCAATAGCCTACATATCGATTTACATAGCCGTGTGCTTCACAATTGAGCGATTCATCGCGATTCGTTATCCCCTCAAGAGACAGACATTCTGCACAGAGTCCTTGGCCAAGAAGGTGATTGCAGGTGAGTGCCCCAATCCTCGTCCTTGAACGTATCCTTATTGTCGATAACTTTTTGTTTTTCTAGCTGTGGCACTTTTCTGTCTGCTATCGACACTTTCCACAGCATTCGAGCATTCGTATGCCCGCGGTTGGCGCCTGATCGACGATTCGTATCGTCCTTGCAACCAGACACCCGCCAATGTCTCGCCCCCGCCGCCGCCACAGCCGCTGACCCACTCTGGGGCCATGCAGGCGCCTCCCTCGCACCCTAACACCCCGCCCCTGCCCACAGCCCTAATGCCCACGCCGGCCACTCCGCTCTGGCAGGACTCGCGGCAGTCCCAGGACCTGGCCAGGGACAGCGAGAAGTCGACCACCGCCAGGAGCTCAGTTCTGGTTTTCGATTGGGGCAGTGGCGGTGGCAGTGGGGGCGGCAGCGGGGATGGAGGTGAACCAGGTGAGTCAGTTACACTGGAAAAAATATAGTTTTCATAGAAATCATATTTTTTGTAGAGAACATTCCAAGACATCGCAGGCATTGGCATTCATCTGGTTTTGTGACAACGCCATCTCTGAGAAAAGTCCTTCCACAGCAGGATATAGAACAGGATATGGATCAGGATCTGGATCAGGATCAGGATCAGGTCACTGAGAGCCTAAAATTCTCGTCACGTCGCTTGAGAAGTCTTCAGGATTTGAATACCACAGAAGTATTTGCATTTAATATAACAGAATACTGTCAGAATGTGAGTTTTGGGTTTAAAAAATAAATAAAATTAATTAATTAATTTAAAATTAATTTATATTTTATCTTCCAGATGACCTATTTCCTGCATGCACCCTCGGAGCTGGGCATGAACGACCTCTATGCGAGTGTCTGGAGCTTGTTTACGCTTCTGGTCTTCGTCCTGCTGCCTTTGCTGTTGCTGGCGACCTTCAACTCCTTTTTAATACTCCTGGTACACCGCTCGAAAAACCTGCGAGGTGATTTAACAAATGCCAACAGCATAAGAAGGACAAAAGTAGGACTCAAAACTATAAGAAATACCTTAAAAAACTCGAATAAAATCTTTCCTTTCAGCGCAAATCGCATTCGGGAATAACTGGTACAGTCTCGCAAGAGAATCGAGTTACGATAACTTTGATAGCTGTGGTCCTACTATTTATCGTTTGCCAACTACCTTGGGCTATATACCTTATTTTGGATCAGTATTTGGTAATCCAGCCCAGTACTCAGTTGGTGGCCGGAAATGTTTGCAATCTGCTGGCTGCCTTCAATGCGGCTTCGAATTTTTTCTTATACTGTGTGCTGTCCGATAAGTATCGAAAGACAGTGCGTGAGCTGATCACCGGCTATCGATATCGACGGCGGCACATGCGGAATAATACGAGTCTCTATGTGCCGCACACCACCACGACCTTGACCCACATAAATGGAGATCGCGGAGGTGGTTCCTATTACGGTGGTGCTGGCAATCGAAGAAGTCAAAATAAAACGGCTGCTTTGGGTCGCCTGATAGCGTGAAATTTTTAGGAATTTTGTTTAGATATTTTTTTCGAAATCCAGAGAGGCATGAAAAGTCATGAATTGTTTGTAACGATTTATCTCGATTATATTTCCGATAGTATCGATTATGATTGTTTAATTGTTGTACTCTTAGCTGCATCGATTTATATGTTAATCGATATCTCTGTAAAATATTTATATATACCATATACGATATACGATATAAACATATTACATAACCTACATTGTGCCATAATGTGATGATTATAGATTTATGCTAGTTAACCTAATCGTACGAGTAATTGTTGTCCTAAGTACTAAACGCATCAAATCAAATACACAATACACCTACAAATAAGAGTCCTTTATTGTGTTTCACTTGCCCCATCCTCGTCCTTGGCATCGTCCCACGGGGCGTATGAATAACCCGCCAAGGCATATTAATTTCCTTGTTCCTGCTGTTGTTGTTGGGATTTCCCAGGAGTGGGCATAAATAGTGTATCGGTGGGACTGTCAGAGTAAGGTCCTTCGAGACTTTCTCCTCACACACAACAAGCAAACAAAAAAAGGACAAAAGGGACAAAAAGCCACCCGGGAAAATGAATAAATTTTCGTTCAAAAGAGCAAGATGGTGAGTTTTTTTGTTAATAAAATGTTCTTCAGCTTTTTGCAATTATTAAATTATATTTTTAATAAAATTTCGATTCTATTCGATTATTTTTTTTTATTATTAAACGATTGCTTAAACGATATTTATCGATAGTTTTATAAAAACCTTAAATTAAGTAACATTATTAAGTGTTTAGGGATTCAACTCTTTCGAAAAAAGGGTATAAAATAGTCCAGAAAAGCACTTGGTTATTTTTAAAAATAATCCTCTCAAATCTGTAGGACTATATCCTTTAAGTCCTGGGAGTCCTGTTGCTGTGATAATTAAAGCATTGACAACAGACTGCCCATAAATCTGTATATCTGTATATTTGAGTAATGGACAGGAGGAAACCTAATTGAAAGCAAGGCAAGTCCTGGCCTATCCTGGCACATCCTGACTATCCTTTTGGCTCCTGTTCGAATGTTTTTTGTGCCTGAAACTTTGAGTGTCTGTTTCCGGGTCCCGTGTTCCTTGTTCCTGGACAAAATGCACTCGAACAGCTGCAGGACAGGTTCCCAAAACTAAGCCGATAATTGAAGGTCTGGCCGGTGGCAAGGATTCTCCAGGCTCATCGACTCCATATCCTGCTTCGGTTCGTCCTTCGATGTCCCTGGACAATTGGTTCGACCTCTCGAATGCCAAAATGCAAGTGAAAATCTTTTTCCGAATTCTGGCCATAAATTGTGTTGCTTTTTTTTCATCGCCAGAGCTTGGCTTTCTCACACACATGGACGAGGTGGTAACCCATACAGCTGCACTCTGATGGAGTCCCGTTACAAAACTAATGGGCTAACAAACATTTGCGGCTTTCGGCCTTCCATGGCCACGCCCAGCATTGACCAAAAACCAAGGAATTTCTTCCAACGACATTGTTAGAAACCCAACAAGCCGTACTTGGGAGAATATTTAAGTTAATCGACTTTAAGTTACTTGTCAAAAGGAAGTATTTAAAAAATATTCTGTGCCAAGATTTTGAGAAAGATTGATAGGGAATTGAATAAAGATTTCAAAGCTATACTTTGCCTAAGGATCGGATAAAAAGTGCCAAAGATATGGCCATCGAAAGCGGCCGAAAGTGATTTTTCTCGATTTTCACATTTTTCAAGGGGATCCATCAGAAAAATTTTGAAAAAATCTAAAAAATATTTTGTGCCAGGATTTTGATGCAGATTTATAGGGAATTAGATAAAGATTCCAAATCTATACTTGGCCCAAAGATCGGATGAAAACTGCCAAAGATATGGCCTTCGAAAGGGGCGAAAAGTGATTTTTCTCGATTTTCAGATTTTTCAAGGGGGTCCATCAGAAAAATTTGAAAAAAATCGAAAAAATATTTTGTGCCGGGATTTTGATGCAGATTTATAGGGAATTGATCCAAGATTCCAAATCTATACTTTGCTCAAAGATCGGATGAAAACTGCCAAAGATATGGCTTTCTAAAGGGGCGAAAAGTGATTTTTCACGATTTTCAGATTTTTCAAGGGGGTCCGTCGGAAAAATTTAAAAAAATCGAAAAAATATTTTGTTCCAGGATTTGGATGTAGGTTTATAGGGAATTGAATAAAGATTCCAAAGCTATACTTTGCTTAAAGATCGGATGAAAACTGCCAAAGATATGGCCTTTGAAAGGGACGAAAAGCGAATTTTCTCGATTTTCACATTTTTCAAGGGGATCCATCAGAAAAATTTTGAAAAAAATCTAAAAAATATTTTGTGCCAGGATTTTGATGCAGATTTATAGGGAATTGGATAAAGATTCCAAATCTATACTTGGTCCAAAGATCGGATAAAAACTGTGAAAGATATGGCCTCGATTTTCAGATTTTTCAAGGGGTTCCATCAGAAAAATTTAAAAAAAATCGAAAAAATATTTTGTGCCGGGATTTTGATGCAGGTTGATAGGGAATCGATCCAAGATTCCAAAGCTATACTTTGCTTAAAGATCGGATGAAAACTGCCAAAGATATGGTCTTCGAAAGGGACGAAAAGTGATTTTTCTCGATTTTCAGATTTTTCAAGGGGGTCCGTCGGAAAAATTTAAAAAAATCGAAAAAATATTTTGTTCCAGGATTTGGATGTAGGTTTATAGGGAATTGAATAAAGATTCCAAAGCTATACTTTGCTTAAAGATCGGATGAAAACTGCCAAAGATATGGCCTTTGAAAGGGACGAAAAGCGAATTTTCTCGATTTTCACATTTTTCAAGGGGATCCATCAGAAAAATTTTGAAAAAAATCGAAAAAATATTTTGTGCCAGGATTTTGATGCAGATTTATAGTGAATTGGATAAAGATTCCAAATCTATACTTGGTCCAAAGATCGGATGAAAACTACCAAAGATATGGCCTTCGAAAGGGGCGAAAAGTGATTTTTCTCGATTTTCAGATTTTTCAAGGGGGTCCATCAGAAAAATTAAAAAAAAATCGAAAAAATATTTTGTGTCGGGATTTTAAAACAGATTGATAGGAAATTGAATAAAGATTCAAAATCTATACTTTGCTTAAGGATCGGATGAAAACTGCCAAAGATATAGGCTTCGAAAGGGGCGAAAAGTGATTTTTCTCGATTTTCAGATTTTTCAAGGGGATCCATCAGAAAAATTTGAAAAAATACTAAAAAATATTTTGTGACAAGATTTTGACACAGATTGATAGGGAATTTATCCAAGATTCCAAATCTATACTTGGTCCAAAGATCGGATGAAAACTGCCAAAGATATGGCCTTCGAAATGAGCGAAAAGTGATTTTTCTCAATTTTCAGATTTTTCAAGGGGTCCATCACAAAAATTTAAAAAAATCAAAAAAATATTTTCTACCAGGACTTTTATGCAGATTTATAGGGAATTGAATAAAGATTCCAAAGCTATACTTTGCTTAAGGATCGGATGAAAACTGCCAAAGATATAGGCTTCGAAAGGGGCGAAAAGTGATTTTTCTCGATTTTCAGATTTTTTAAGGGGGTATACCAGAAAAATTTGAAAAAAATCGAAAAAATATTTTGTGCCAAGATTTTGATGCAAATTTATAGGGAATCGAATAAAGATTCGAAATCTATACTTTGGTCGAGAGTCGGATGAAAACTGCCAAAGATATGGCCTTCGAAAAGGGCGAAAAGTGATTTTTCTAAATTTTCAGATTTGTCAAGGGTGTCCATCAGAAAAATTTGAAAAAAATCTAAAAAATATTTTCTGTCGGGATTTTAATGCAGATTGATAGGGAATTGAATAAAGATTCCAAATCTATACTTTGTTCAAAGATCGGATGAAAACTGCCAAAGATATGGCCTTCGAGAGGGACCAAAAGTGATTTTTATCAATTTTCACATTTTTCAAGGGGGTCCGTCAGAAAAATTTGAAAAAAATCGAAAAAATATTTTGTGCCAAGATTTTGATGCAGATTTATAGGGAATTGAATAAAGATTCCAAATCTATACTTGGTTAAAAGATCGGATGAAAACTGTCAAAGATATGGCCTTCGAAAGGGACGAAAAGTGATTTTTCTCGATTTTCAGATTTTTCAAGGGGGTCCATCAGGAAAATTTAAAAAAAATCGAAAAAATATTTTGTGCCAAGATTTTGATGCAGATTTATAGGGAATTGATCGGAGATTCCAAAGCTATACTTGGCCCAAAGATCGGATGAAAACTGCCAAAGATATGGCCTTCGAAAGGGACGAAAAGTGATTTTTCGCGATTTTCAGATTTTTCAAGGTGGTCCATCGGGAAAATTTGAAAAAAACGAAAATGATATATTTTAAAATATTTTCTCCCCTCTTAAATAAAGTTAACCCCTTGGTTTCTATTTATTTCCATTTACTGGACACTGCCATCAAGATATAATATTATTCAGCCATCAGAGAGGGAAAAGTAAAGCCAAAAATGGGGGCCGAAAAAAGGAAGGGAAATATTATAGAAGTGTAACAGCTGATTCGTCCTGCCATGGTTCGTCCTGCGCCCGGTTACACCCCGGAATCGGGGTCCCCTCGGTTCTTGCCACAAGTGGAGTGTATGAAAAATTACAAGTCAGCTCCAACAATTGAAATATTTCCGCCTCAACGCACTGAAATGCGCAATCGAAAATAGTTATCTGTAGCCGAGAAATATGCAACCGAGTGGGGAGTGTTACAACAGACGGATGTGGCAGGAACAAGGACAGCCAGGACCAGCAGCAGCAGCAGCAGGGACACATATGTGTGCATTATGTGTGGCCCAGGATCAGGATACTCGGTCTCGGTATCGGTCTCGGATGGGTATTCGATTCTCGGTCCGAGCGAGAAATTTCCATATTTGATTGTTTTTGGAAACGCCTGCCGCAGGACGACAAAAGAAAGTCCTAGACTCGAACAAATACTATATATATATGGTTTATATATTTATGTATGGAGCGGCGTCAGTTTATTGAAAATGGCATATAAAAATCGAGTGGGCGTGGCCATGAGAGAGGCGTATTTCCCAGTTTTTGGTTTTTTTTTTGAAACGTCCGATTGTCGATTGCCGTTAGCTGCGGCATTGTGGCATCCACAACATACTCTTGGGCGGTATGGGTGCATTTATTTACAGATATGTAGGTGCAGCATTCCATGCCACATGCCACATTCCATATATGATAAAAAATATTAAGCCAGGCCAGCAAAAAATCGTGGTCCTTCTATGGGTCTTCTGTAAATGCCTGAAAAGTTTCAGTAAATTGTAAATATTTTTTTAAAGATAAATATTAGGATTTTTTTAGTTAAATATTATTATTATTTATTTATTTCTAATAAAATATATGAGAAAAAATATGGAAATATATGAAAAATCGAAAATAAATATTAATTTATTCCCAAAAATCGGCAAAAATATTTGTATAAAAACTGAAAAATCAAAATAAAATACCAACTTCATATGCCCCAAAACCACGAAAATATGAGGAGTATGCAAAAAACATTCCCAGTGGCACAAAAGCGTAACGGAATTGCCCAAAAAACAGTAACAAAAAAAAAGGCAGAAAATAAAGAAAGTTGGCAAAAAATAAACAGCGAATGAAAAAAATATTAAGCACTCATGACAAAGCGAAAGTCGGATAATGCCATAACAACAGCAACAATAATGACAACAATGGCGGTGGCAAAAACAGCACCAGCAACAGAATAACATTATAAAGTATCATGGCATCTCTACCATCTCGCTATGCCACATGCCCCTTTCGTTTGGCTTCCACTTGCCACCAAAAAAACCAGCAGACAGCCAAAAGTTAAGCGAAAAAAAAAACACTTTTACAATCTTTAAATGCTGAAAATATTTAAAAATATTCATAAATATGAGAGAATAATAAAGGTTTTAGTGCTATACAAGTACCGGGTATCATTTCAAAAAGTTTAAAAACCACAAAAGCAGCCTTTTTCTTAATAAATAATAAATAATTTAGAATATGGAATATGGATAGAATTGCAAGAGTTAATATTAATACTAAAAAAGAAAGAAAAAAAATAGGCTAAAAATATCTGGTATTTATTGTAACTCTTTTCCCTTTTTAGTATATTTATCCCCATAATCCCCGTTGCTGCAACAAGAATATCCAATCCAAATCCGATATTATGGCAACATTTACAATAAATACTCCGAAAATCAGTCAAAAAATGGTAACAAAAAATAAAGGGAAATAAATCCATTTAATCATTGAAATGCACTTGAAGACTTCCCTGCTTTGTTTTCTTATTTGGTTTCAAAAACAAGTTCTATTTATAAATATTTTATTTCGATTTCGATTTTTCCCATGTCCATTTTTGTCCAAAATTGAGGCCATAAAACGGTACAAATTGCAAATATCCTGAAATTGAGCCTCGTTAAGTGTAACAAAGTGCGAGTGAGATGGCAGAATGGCAGAGAAAAAGAGAGGGCCAGATAAAAACAGTAAACGGTAAGAAACATTTTGCGGTTGAAGGCAGTTGGCCAAATAAATGTACAACCAGATAAACAAGCTAACTAGTTGCACACACACACACATACAGAAAAAACCACACACACACATAGTAGGGTATCCTAGAAAGAGATAGCAAAAGGGGCAAGGAGACAGAGACAGGCTATATGGGAAAATAAAAGCCCTTAAACTGACAAATCGTTTAATCATTGCTGGCTTTGTCTTTTAATTTTATGGTTTTAGTTTGTAGAAGAAATTTTTAGTCAAATTTCTTAGAATATTGGAAAAAAAAAATACTTTTTAGGGAAATTTTGGAGATATATTTAAGCTTTTTGGAATTTAAGTTAACAAAATATTAACTAAATATTTATTTAAACTTGAAGAGCATTTTACAAATATAAAATAAACTAATTTAGTTGCTAGAAGAAATTTTTAGTTAAATTTCTTAGAATATTTAAAAAAAAAATACTTTTTAGGGAAATTTTCGGAGATATATTTAAGCTTTTTGGGACTTTAAGGTAACAAAATATTAACTAAATATTTATTTATACTTGAAGAGCATTTTAAAAATATAAAATAAACTAATTTAGTTGCTAGAAGAATTTTTAGTTCAATTTCTTAAAATATTTGAAAATTAAATACTTTTTAGGGAAATTTTCGGAGATATATTTTAGCTTTTTGGGACTTTAAGGTAAAAAAATATTAACTAAATTTGTATTTAAGTTTGAAGAACAATAAAAATATATAAAATATCCTAATTTTTTAATTAAATTTCCATGAAATAGTGTTTTTTTTTTGGCTAATTTTCTTTTTGTTTTTTTCTTGGACACTTTGTAAGCGCTTTATGGCCTTTTTGGTTGTGGGTTTTGGGGCCTTTTTAGGACTTTTTAGGAGACTTTTGCTGAGTGGGTATTTAAAAATATATTTTCAATTAACAATCTTTTGTGGCTTAACGGTAAATGGCCTATCCCATTTATCCTTTCAACACACACACACAAAAACAGAAATGGGAGCCGTTTTTACTGTTTTGTTGGGAAATTTCTTATGTTTTGTGCCGAAAATTTGCTTAATTAGAAATAACAAGCGAAACCAGCTACAAGCACGGCCCCCCCTTTGAGCCAAGCCACATCCTCTACCCCCCCTTTAAGCCATAATAAAAACAAAACAAATAAAAAAATGGCTAAAATGGGGGTTGGCAGAAGAATAACAACCGCAGAGCTACAAGCAAAACTTTGTTTAATGGTTAGTTAAGCGTTTAATTTGCACAAGGCCTTCAAGCTCATCATACACAAACACAAACACACTCCCACCCACACATACACACTGTATTTGTATATGGAAAATCCTTACCATCCTTCCCATCCTACTCCTTCGAATTTTCCATCCCCCTGATGACTTTTTAAAAGCATTTTAAGCCTCATGTGGCGGTGAGGGAATAAACTGCTTATTGAAAACTTAAGAATTTATACCCCTGGGTAGGGTTTCTTTTTGTTTTGTTTTTAAAGTTTTTTTAGTACATTTTATTATAAATTTAAAAATAAAATTTTAAAGGTAAGATTTAATGCTAAATACTTGAAATACTTCCTTGAAACATTCTTTTTCAAACTCCTTTTAAACATTGGTTTTTTAATGAAATCTAAAAACCTCAAGCCCATGTTTAAATCTTAAAAACTAAAGCTCAGATTATAGTTTATAGTATATTTTAGTATTATTTTTAAAGGTAAGATTTAATGCTTTTTGTGCCTTTTAAATACTCGAAATACTTCCTTGAAAGTTTCTTTCAAACTCTTTTCAAACATTGGTTTTTTAAGGAAATCTAAGCCCAAATCAAGCCCATTTTTAAATCTTAAAAACTAAAGCTCAGATTATAGTTTATAGTATATTTTAGTATATTTTAGTATTATTTTTAAAGGTAAGATTTAATGCTTTTTGTGCCTTTTAAATACTCGAAATACTTCCTTGAAAGTTTCTTTCAAACTCCTTTCAAGCATTGGTTTTTTAAGGAAATCTCGTCAATGTCAAGCCCATTTTTAAAGCTTAAAAACCACAGCTTAGATTATAGTTTATAGTATATTTTAGTATATTTTAGTATTATTTTTAAAGGTAAGATTTAATGCTTTATTAAATACTATTAAATACTTCCTTGGAAGTTTCTTTCAAACTCCTTTCAAATATTGTTTTTTTTAAGGAAATCTAAAAACGTCAAGCCCATTTTTAAAGCTTAAAAAACCACAGCTCAGATTATAGTTTATAGTATATTTTAGTATATTTTAGTATATTTTTTTTAGCCTTTTTCAAACCATAAGCCCTTTCCCTTCAACAATATTCAATGATTTCTAGTTTATATCAAATCCCTCCTCCTCATTTATTATTCACCAAAAGTTCGTCTGGTTTTTTCTCGTTTTTCTGTCAATCGAAGTCAAGTGTTTCTATATACTCTCGTGTATTTGTTTTGATCGGTCAAAGGTTAATGGATTTGACAGAGTGCAGTGCATGTCAGTCGCTAAGCCGCTTAAACTCGAACTCTCTAAAATAATTTCTGTGTTGCTTTTTTTTATTGCAAAACCCCAACCCCGACTCGGAATAAAACCAAAAAACTTTCAACTAATGTCAATTAGGAAAAAAGCCAATTACAAGAAAAAAGAATTAGAATTGAAGAGAATTAGCCGCAAAACAATTGGGTATTAGCATGGTTGATTAGGCCATTTCCTTTTAACTTGGCCAATAAAATTGCCAAATAAATTCCTCTACCAAATGATTGACAGAGTTGACAGAGTGTCAGAGTGACAGATTGACGGAATTCGTCGGAATGAAGCATTTTTTGGCGATTATTCAATTAAACGCCGCAAAGTGTGGAAAAGTGTCGCTTTTGGTTTTTTGTTTCCAGCCATCACAGGAGATTTTAATAATTACTGCAATGGTTTCGATAATTACAAAATCAAATCCGAATGCAATTTTAGTTTCAATAATAAATGAAGTTTTAGCTAGCCTTTGATATTGGAGTGGTATTTCCTAAACAAAAAGTTTAAGGGAAGATATTCGTAGACCCGGTACTTGGACCCTTTAGTTTCTCCCAAAAAATTGCTAATAATTTTGTAAAAATCAAACACAAAATATATAAATACTCTAGGAAACCTTTTTATTAATATTTTAAGTCCTTTTAGCTGCTCCTGTGAGATTGTTGAACTGCAATCGTCCTGGCAATGTGTCTCGAAAACAACTCGAAAGTCTGAGCTGTCAGGCGGGGCAACGACATCCAAAAAAAAAAAAAACATAATCGCAACAAGCAAGGACTCTCGGCTCCCCTCCAGCTGTCTCCGGATCCTTTTGAGAAGGACAAACTGTTGGCAAGTTTCATAGGCCGGGGGACAAGACAAAAATTTAACTTTTTAATTAAGGCAAAGCAATGGCTTTTTATTTTTTTTGTGCCATTTTGTGTTATTGTGTTTCTCACTTGGCTGTGTTTTTTGGTTTTTGTGTTCAGATCGAGGATAGCGCGTGGCGAGTCCCGGCCGAAGGACAAAGCGCCGTCCAGGAAGCGCAACAGGCCAACTTGACACATAAAACGACAATAAAAAAAACATAAAAAAAAATATAATAAAAAAAAACATAAAAAACTATAAAAAATAATCATAAAAAGAAGTGAAAGAAATTTCTCAAAAGGGTTAAAGGGGTTTTCTTTATCCTATAAATATTTTTAAGGAAATATATTTAAATTTAAGGAAAAATATTTTTTTAAAGTAAAAAAAACATAAATATTCTACATATTAAGGATTATCAAGGATGTTTTTATTTCCGTGTATTCCGTGTGTCTGTGTGTTTCTGCTTGTGTGTGAGTGGCTTGGCAGCCATCTTGTGGCCGTTGTGCTCAGCTGACAACAAAAGAAAAGGACCAAGGACCAAGGACCGAGCCGAGGCTGGCGTTTTGTTTGCGCCTGTCCCAGTTGCCTTAAAGGACACTTAACCTTGTCAGGAACGCAACAAGACGCGCAAACTTTGTCCTGCGAATGCCGCCAATTGATGATATTTTAAACGTCACACACCGGACCACTTCTCTCCATTCTCCAGCGACAGCACTTTCTACTTTCTTTCTACTTTCCTTTCTACTTTCCACTTTGGCCACAATGTTAATTACAAGAGTTATCCTGGGGACAACAAAAATTTATAGATTTATGAAAAAGATGATGTAAGAGATTAGTAAAATCTTCTTTAAATCAAACATTAAATGCTTTAAAATAATATGTTTTTGTAAATCAATATAAAAAAGTAGAAAATAATTGGTTTTTTGATACAAAATATTGCATAAATTTTCTCTCAAAAAAACATCACGTATACGCCATGTATTTCAATCTTTTGTTAAAATATCAAATTTCCTTATTGCTTTTATTATTTTTATGATTAAATTATTAAATAAAATAAACCATTACCAGAAAACAGTAATTAAATTGTACACCAAAAGTCAATAGTTTGTAATTTAATATATTTTGGCCTCTGCTGTTGTACAAAAAACAAATATTATTCGATTTCTTGGGTTAAAAAAATAACATATTTAATTCCTGTCTACAGTTTAAACATCGACTTGTTTTTTATTAGGTTTTTTTTTAACAAAAATTACCAATTTATTTAACAAGTTCACTAATTGCAGTTACCAGAAATAAATTAAAAAACAAAAAAAAAACTTAAAATTGTAAACCAAATGAAAAAAAAACAGGGAAAGAATGTAGAAAAAAGTAGGGAAATATATATGAATATCTGTGTGTGTCTGTGTGTGTGGGAGTATGTGTTTTTAGTACCAATGTGTGTGTGTGGCAGGAGGTCCTGTGTATTTTAGTGTCTTATTGACAGTTGATTTGCACTCTGATTGCACAAAAGGAAATCCAAAATCCGTACATTAATTAAACACCGAACTGTGAGAGTCCTTCTCCCCGCCGCCCCGGCTCTGCTCCTTTGAGTGGAGAGTCCTGGCCTGCCACCGGAAACCATCTGTATGGATATCCTAGCCGCTTTTGGCATCAGCTCTTGATTTGGTTTCATCGGTTGCAGGTTGCAGGTTGCAGTTTTTGTTGCTCAGCCTGGCTTGCCGTTTGAATCCTTTTTCGATTCTTTTAAAATTATTACACATCAAGGATAAATATAGGGAAAGCTCTTCTTTAAACTCTTTTCTTAAAACGTAATCCTGTTTTCCCTTTAAACCCTTTTTTTCCTGAGTGTTTTTCCTTTAAAACTGAAGCCTTTTCTCATTTTCCGGTGAATCTTGTTTGTTTGTTCGAAAGGAGGTGCTGCCCGCCGTCTGACTTTCAACCCCAACACCTCCTTTTGGTCCTTTTTCCTCCCTCTAAACCCTTCCCACACATCCTTTATTTTAAATTTTATGAATATGTGCCAAAAAATGATAAATACTTGTACTTTCCTCGAATTTATAGTGGCTCTTAGTTTAAATTTTCAACTGACAGGCGGCAGCTGCTCCTTGTAAACAGGACCCACTCCACCACCCTCTTCTTGAATCCTTGCCATCATGTTTTTGGCCATTTATCAAATGTTTTGCCTGGCGTTTCCAAAACGTTTCCAAGTCGCAAGTGTCGTTAATTATCCTGTGTGTATGTCCTTTCTCGTATACATATTTTTTATTATTTAATTTTATTTCATTTTCAGCATATCCTTGGCCGCATATTAATGCATGTTTATTTGCCTGGCCAGGCACTCAATTCATATTTATTATTATTTATGACCATGCATTATAATTCATTTCATGCAACCCGCTGGGTGGGTGGGTTTTAGTGGGTGGCACAGGGTGGGTGGCACAAACTGGGTGGACGCGACCTCGTCAATTTTTAGCTTTCTACTCATGTGCGGGAGCCGAGGCTCTTTTTTTTTTAGTAATTAATTAAGTGGCCCTCTTCGGTAGCTAATTAAAATTAAAAGTACCCGCTTAATTGGTAATATCAACAGCTGCCACTTGGCTGCTTTTCCGCATTTATTTATTTTATTTTCTGCCAATTTTAAAAAGCACGTTCTTAGCCTGCCCTGGCCTGGCCTTATTCCCTCGTTGCTCATTTATGTGGAAATTTTAGCACTCATTGGCAGGTTTTTCATTTGTAAATTAAAGCTATTTAAAGTTGGTTTCGTTTCTTTAATAAATTCAAAATTTTAAAGGGCGCCAAAAAACGGCAAAACTTGAGCATAATCTGCTCTCCCACCGCTAAACCGATATTTCCAAGTTCAAGCTCTCCCTCCAACCCACTGCTTACGCATAGTCTCTCCCTTGCCTTTGCTCTCCAACGATCCAACGATCTTTCCAATCATTCGCTCGCTCTCCCCCTACTGCTCGCCAATGCATTATGGCAGAGAGAAGCTTTGTCATTTGCAGTTTCCCTCTCCACCGGTTAAGTTCGTTTTTGTCCGACGCCGCGCCAACCGCAGATAAGACTTTACCGTTTGTTAGTGGTGCTAAGAATCAAAACAACGCAGAAAATGTGCCTAAGAATGGTTTTATTTTACAATTTGCGGCTAAAGATTATGTTTTATGGATATAAATATGGATATATGGATGATATGGATGCAGCATTGCAAATGGAGGAGCTTAGCGTCGATTTTACCAAGCGTGGGTTTCTGCTTCGTTGGATTTGCGTTTCTGATGAAATGTCGCTTTTTCTTCTTGAAAAAAGGTAAGTTTCTAATACTTTCTTGCATTTTCGGGTAGCTATTATATGTATTTTTATATACCAACTATAGTTTTCTTGATTAAAGGTCTTAAGATGATAAAATTCGCTTTCCTGAGAAAAAAATGCACATTCATACGGGACTACTTGAACGTGGGACTGCTTGGCAAAGCTCGAAGCTATGCGACGCCAAAAATGCCGTTAGCTTAAAACAACATGTAAATAATCAAGATGTAGAGAGGAACTTGTGATAATATACATCATGTCAATAAGGAACGATGAAATAATGGAACAAAACAAGTAAGTTTAATTATTTAATTATTTACTATTTCTATAAATTTTTTATAACATTTGGTTAGACTTTTCCAACTAATTCCACCTGAGATATAAAAAATACACAAATTTTCCCCTTTTTTTATTCCATTTTTTAAACCAAACCGATTACAGATCGGCCTTCTATAAGCCCTGTTTTTGTTTTGTTGGCCTTTTGTCTGGTGGCTGGACATTGTGCAAGTGCAACCAATCAAAATTCCTGTTATAAAATCAAATTTTCATTGCTCTCTCAGTGAGCATTTCCTTTGCTGGAATTTTGGGCACTTTTTGGTTTTAACTAGAAAATAAAAAACAGAAAAAAGCAAAAAACAGAAGCATCTGTTTGCCTCACAGTCTCAGTATTCTAAAACAAAAAAAAAAGTAACAAAAATGGCTGCGTGGCAGTTCCGGTTCCGTTTTCTGATTCCGGTTTTAGTGGCTCTAAGCCAAAGGGGTGTGGAGGAGGTAGAGAGAGGCACAAAGGGCGCAGCAATTTCGTAGCGCTTTCAGTTTTGTAGTTTCATCTTTCGTTTGTTTTACAGTTCACACTAACTCACCCACCCACCCACACTCTCCACACCCCCAGCTCAGACACAATATCATGGCAATTTTTTACGCCTCACCTCAAAGAGTTTTTTGGCAATTTTTTTTTTTTGCATTTTTTTAACATCCCTGCAGAGACGGGTATTAAAAGCAAAGAAAAAAGTAAAAAATTGCAACATCAATGATTTGCTTTCTGGCAATTGAAACGATCTGGCAATTTTTTTTTTAGACATTTCAAAGGTTCTTAATTGTATTCAAAAAATGCTAAAGAAGAGTCTAAACGTTTTTATAGATCCAGGATTATTATTTAGGCAATATCTTAGTGGTATATATTTATTATTTCGTTTTTATTTTAAACATTTATTACCCTTTTCCCACATTTTGATAGATTTTTTGTTTAGAAACCATTTTTTTCTAAACATTTTTCAGCTTTTTTTGGGTTTCCCTTTCAGGATTTCAAAGGTTCTTAATTTTATTCAAAGAAAACTCTAAAAAAAGCCTAGATATTTTTATTTAAAGAATATTTTGGGCTAATATATTTATCATTTCTTCGTATTTTATCCAGAGGGTAATCCTCTTCTCATAGTTTTATGTATTTTTCGTTTAGAACCCGTATTTTCTAAATAACGAAATATTTTCCTGCTTTTTGTTCCCTTTCCCTTTCAATATTTTATCTATTTTTATTGGTTCTTGGCAGCTGCTATGAATTTTTCTATATTTTTGGGTCTGCTTGGGATTTTTTAACCCAAACTCCAATGCAAAATTTGAAACAATAACTTTTACGCACGTCAGTGTAAACTCGCCTGGAAAATTTGCATTCCACACACACACGCGAAACAATAAAAAAATATATATAATATATAGAAAAAAAGGGGGCGTGGATAAGGGAGGGGGTTCTAAAAAGAAAATTCTCAAAGCATTGCGAAAATGTGTTTGAGTTTTTTTTTGTTGTAACAAAAGAACAGAAAGCGGAAAATAGGGGGAAATATTCATGGAAAGTTGATTTTTATTCAGCTCTTAGTTTTTTTATTATTCAGCTTTTAGTTGTTTTTTTATTTTTTACAGCTTTGTTTAGGTTTTTTTTAAGGCAATTTGGCTTTGTGTAATTTGCACTTCATTAGAACGAATGTCAGGAATTAAAGTTGGCCAATTTTCTCGCTTGAATCGGAATGTCTGAATGAAAAAATGACTGCCTGTCGTCTTTTGGAATTGAATTTATGTGGCAGGCACTTAAAGTGACTTTGCGGCTACATTTATGAGCTGTTGCGGTCTGGGTGTTGGGGTGTTGGGTGTTGCAAGGTCGTAAGTGGGTGATGCCAGGTGGCAGGTGGCAGCTTGTAGGTGATTTCAAAAGCCACAGGCACGCACTGACCATACAAAAGTCAGTGGTTGTTGCCTGATAATTTATAAACCGTCACAGGGTCCTGGCCCAAACCAAACCAAACCAAACCAAACCAAACCAAACCAAACCAAACCAAAAACGAACTGAAACCAAACAGAAACCAAACTGAAACCAAACCAGACCGACAAACCAAAAAAGCAGCCAAGCGAACTTACTGGAATGCAGTCTATTAGAAGCGCGTTAGACGTCATTTTACAAACAGCCACCCCCTACACTCTACACACTGCTACACCCTCAAACGCACCCCCCTAACAAGGACACCCCCTAACAAGCACCCATACTCCTCTTTATTTTGAATGACATTAAAGGATGTTCTCCTAAAAACTCTCTCTCATTAAAATGCAAAACATTTTACACATTATTCGGGTCTCATTTTCATTATTTTATACATTTAATATTTGATATTATTATTATTATTATTGGAATTCTCTAAATATATGTATCAAGTTTAGTCAATAATAGGTCGAAGTTCGAGTATCTGTGAGTGTTTTTGTGAATATTTGTGGGTGTTTTCGTGATTAATGATTAATTTAAGTCAAGAATTGCAGACTTTTCTGTCAATTCTTTAGTCCGAAGACTAAAATAAAAATCTCGGATCTATTCCCGCTTTCCGAGCCGTACGATAAACGGAGGCGCCCCTTGGTCGGTTGAGCGGGAGCCGCGTGGAAAGGAAACTTCATTCAGAGGGGCAAGAATTTACTTTTTGTTTCTAGTTTTTTAACAGCTAAGTCGAAAACATAAAAAAATAGGGTCAAGAATATATATAGAGAATCGTATTAAAGAAGGTATTCCCTGTATTTATAGAGAAATAATGGTGGAATACCCTGTAATTACCGAGAAACTCAATATAAAAGATCAAGACTATTTAAAAACAAATGTTTTCCTTCCTTAACTTCAAATAATATGAAACTTTCAATAAAATTCTAAACAGAAATAAGAAGAAATAAGTCTGATTATTTAAATATTGTATTTAAAAATGCATTAAGAACTTCTTATACTCTTAAATCTTAAAAATAGAGTTTAATATTTTATTAAAAAGCCTTAAAACCCTTTAAAAAAGGTATTTCTTATTCCATAACTCGGAAAAGTAACTCGATTCCGTAGTTTTGTGAACTCTGTGGGGGGAATCGAGTCGAGTTGAAAGTTGTCTCCAAGTAGGCGGCAAGGCGGCAAGTGCCAGTGGTTGGGGCGTGGCAGGATCTGTTGCCTTGGGGCGAGCGAAAAATGATTAATGCGATTTGAACTTAAAATTTACATTGTGTTCATGATATTTAGTTGAATTTATGAGCGCTGTTTGAGTTTGTAAATGAGTTGCTCATTTAATGTTTTAACAGGCGCCCCACTGCCCCAAGGACACCAAGGACTACACAAGTTGCAGACACCGAAAGAGATGGCAATAGAAACAGAGACAGGGATAAGAAAGGGGAGGATGGGGATGGGGTTAAGACGACTTAGACGACAGGCAGGACGGAATTAATGATTGTATTTCATTTCATTCTCGGCACCCAGTCGCAGGACATTCGCCAGGACCTCAAGCACTTATCAGTTCCTCGAATGGCTTTCACTTCCTTATTCTTATCCTTCATTTGCAAAAGCGGAAGGCTTGAAAGGAAAGTGGTTAGCAATTAAACACCTCATTACTGTCTGGAAACTTTTTTAATATCTCCCGAGGTTTTCCATTATTATTTCTTACTTCTTAGTTGCGGGAAAAGGATAAAAAAGTGATTTAAATCGGAGTATTACGTATTAAGTATCCGCCCTGTTGTCAGTCCAAGTTCGACTCCTTGCTTGTCACTTTTTATGATAAAAGGATCTAAAAATTAAGTAGTTTAAAGCATTTAAAATTGGAATATTTTTCCATACAAACTCCAGAAAAAGAAACATTACGTATCCGCCCTGTTGTCAGTCCGAGTTCGACTCCTTGTTTGGCACTTTTTTTTATGAATTTCTTTTTCAACCAGAAGAAGGATGTCCATTAAATGCTTTCTCAAAAATTCGTTGTCTTCGTTGGGCCATAATGGTAGTCGGCCGGGGAAAAGGACATGACCCAAGAATGTCCCAAAAGGATGCAAGCAATCTCGGTTTCGAGC
Source organism: Drosophila ercepeae (assembly GCA_018150545.1). NCBI lineage: Eukaryota > Metazoa > Arthropoda > Insecta > Diptera > Drosophilidae > Drosophila > Drosophila ercepeae. The sequence continues at coordinate 4,233,424 of JAECWL010000174.1, forward strand.
CTCGATTCTGCAACAGGACTGCAGGGGATGTCCTGGGTGGCACTCGGAGGGGCTTGAAATTTGGGGTGTCATGATTTTAGGCTTCATTTTGTGCTTGTCGCTTGTCTTTGACGGGAGGACATCGATAATTATCGCACAAAATGTGTCCTGTGGGGTTGTGAGAGCCTGTGGCCTGTGGCCAATGTTCTTTTGATTTCTGTCCTTTCGCTCCATCTCTCTCTCTTGATTATTGCCTTCTCGTTCGCTGCGAAAAACAAGCACAGACCTGCATACATGTGCATAAATTCATTGTCACGACGACAGGAGCATCAAATGAATGAATGAATGAATGTCCTTTGCCTCCTTGCCGCCCCGGGCGCAGGACCTGGCCGAGGACTGTGTGTGTGTCCTGGCCCCTAACATGTGTAGCCTGCTTTTAGGCTAAAAGCACACTATGCGAGTCCTTCTCTTTTTTTTTTCTTTTCCGAGCTGGCATAAATCTTTGCGACTTTTGTTTGATCGAACGCAAAAATAATGGCGCTTTGTTGTCCTGTCTCTGCCTCCGACTCCGACTCTGTCCCTTCTCTATCTCCTTCCATCGTCTGTGCTGCGGTGACACCATGTCCTGTGTGTCCCGTGTGTCCTTTCTGTCCCGCTTGCCTTCATAAATTTCAGCCAGGCAGAAATCGGCAAGAAAATTGACCTTTTAGCTCACACTTCACCACCGGAGCCGTAGATGCCTCAGATCCTGCTAATGATACAAAGCGTCTAGCTGTCTCTTTCCAGCCTCTATCTCTGTCCTTTTCCGGCGGACAATCGAAATGATTGACTGCCAAATGCCAGACGGGAGTCTCTAGTTTTTGTTTTACTTTCAAGGGTCGTAGGTTAAACGGAAAAGGCGTTTCGAGAATTTAATAAAAAAGTAAAGTAATTGGAAAATTAACTTGAAGTTCTCTTTTGAAATCGTATCACTCGCTGTTTTTTTTTAGGTTATATTATCCCCGGAAATGCCTTTAATGGGTTAAGCTTCCCTGTCACTTAATTGCCAAAAGTTTCGACTACTCAAAGCCCTCCCCAGGACTCTCTCCCTGTTTAAGCCATCATTTTCTTCTCTGTACTTCCATTTTGACGTTTTTGACGTTTTTGAGTTTTTGAGTTTTGATGGGCGCTGCAGACGCGACACTTTTTATGGCCCTCGCACATTAGGCATTCGTCATTAAAGTTTATATCTTCCCCAATGCCGAAAGTCCTCTCTATCTCCCCAGCCCAACCCGAAAAAAAGGAACACATCTGCCGACTTCTAGGGATATATAAAAGGACAATGATGGCTGAGCATAATGCCAACAATTAGGCTGAAAAATGTTTGCTCACGCACGGAGGAGAGTGCCAGGCGGAAACATTTTCGAAATTCTGGAAAAGTTTTTTTTATAAAACACAACAAGAAAAGGTTGTGGGTTTTTTAATAGATATTTACAAAACAATTAAGAGTCCTTCAAAGCTGCTGTTTATCGTACAGCTAGGATTGCAGGGATAAAAAAGCTTACGAGGAGGCTTTGGATATTTTTCAAGAAGTTTTGAAGCTTATTTTGGTCTTCAAAGAAATCCTAATTGATTTGTAATAATCCTCGCTTTCATTTAGTATTTTTTTGTCAGTGTCCTGTATGTGTTTGTCTTCGACTAACTGACTGATGAAGCATGTCCAGCATGTTCTTTTCTTGTTTATGAGACGACTGCTTGTTTGGTTACTTGTATATCCTGTGCCTCAGCCTCCTCCTCGGACCACTTTGAACAAATTAAAACTGCAAAAATCCTCCAGCAGTGCACTTATGCCAGAAAACTGAAATACAACAATGCCTTCCTTGGCCAGGACTATCCAGAACCAGGCTGGCCCATTACCGTAAACAATCGAGATCCTGTAGCTGTCCTGTAGCTGTGTGTTCTGCTTCGGTATCAGTTTTCAGTTTTCGGTTTTCGGCTTTCAGCATCCTTTTTCGGTCAATGTATCTCATACATCGCATATCTTAATTGCCACAGGCTGAAATGAAATACATAAAATGCATATTTTCGACGTTTTTATTACCTGTTCGATGCTTGTTGTTGACAATTTCTTGGCCCATAAACTTCCGGCGCCATCTCAGGCCAACAAAAATGAGAAAAAAGGAGAAATCAATTGGCAAAAGTTAAACGTGGCCAAGAGCACTTCACACATGGGGATTTTGTTGGAAAATGTATCCGAAATGTGGCAAATTGATGGCCGAGAGGACATTCAATCGATTATCGACGACTACGATGGCTCTCGGTTATCGAATGAATTACCCACAAGGTGTTTGCCAAACAATTTATGCGCCTCTTAATTGATCCGATTTTGTGGAATTAATTCCCATCCAATTCCCATCTAAATTGCCCAAAAAAGGAGCATTTGTTTGCCAAGGATTGCCATAAAGCAAAGGATTCGATTAAATCGGAGCTATTATTTTCCGAAAATATTTAAATAATTATAATTAATAAGGAAGGAAGAAAGTTTTCAAGGCGAAATAGCTGGAATATCTTTGAAACTAATTTGCCAACAAAAGTCGAAACTTTGAAGCAAACTAACCGAAAAGGACAGTCGTCCTTGAAGGGTGGAGCTTGGACGGAGAAAGCCAAGAGAAAGTCCAACAAAAACGCTAAAGAAAGTATGAAATAAATGAAAAATAGCTTTTGGCCAACGGAAGAGACCGAAGTGCAAATTAATCAACTATAAAATTAATTATCCTTTGAATCCTTACAAGTAAATAAAACCCCCGGCCGAATAATAAGTCTGACAAATTCTAATGTCCGACCAATTGGCGGTATTTTTGTGGTTGTCCGTTTTGTCAGTTTGATTGTCCTTCTGTCTAACCAGGACATCCTCTCCTGTCTTGTCCTGCCTCTACACCCCGTTTCCCCCATTCACAATCATTCTGTCTTTGGTTTTAACGAATTTCAATTTTATTCTGTTTTTGTGTTTCTTGTTTTTAATGTTGATGTCTTTGCGGCCGTCTCATCACAATTAATTAGCTAATGTCCGATGGCATTGGCGTGAAATTTATTGCCATTCGCGCTATTGTGTTCTTCCATTGGACGAGTCCTTGCCGCATCTTGTAACTTGAAATAAAACGTAACAATTTTGTGGCAGGACGCTGCTCCTGCGGGTGCTCCAGACGGTTTTTTTTGGTAGGTTAACTCAAAAATTTAAAAATTCTGCAATGGGTAGAAGAGAAAATGTAATAATTAGTAAGGTTTTTTATATAATTTTTATAGAATATTAATCCCTAAACTAAGCTACATTAATCTATGAAGTATTTAAGGAGCGAAAACGCTATTTTTAGTATATTTTTGGTATTTTTCTTAACCTATAAATATTGTTTCTTAATAATATAGAGTATTTCCTAAAGTAAACCCTCCCTAACCCTTGTCTGGCATTCGGTTGTTGTAATTGCTACTAATTACTGGCACAGAGGCTGCCCCCCTTAGAGTCCTGGTGTCCTTCTCCCGCCTCGGCTTATGCAAATGTCTCTCTCCATCTCTACCCATCTCCACTCATCTCTCTACTCCCTCCTAGATGAACAATATATATATACAATATAATTTACATAAACATCTAATTGCTGGCTGGCATTGTTTTTGCCTTTGCCGTTGCCGTAATCATGCTTAATTGTTTTCGTTGGGCATTTCGTGTTCAATGCTCATGATTGAAAGTTTGTGCTCCGGCGGTTTGTGTTGCGAGTAAACCGCCGAAACCGCTAAAGTGTAATGCCACCCAAGCACCCACCCATCGGACCACCACCCATCCAAAAGCCCACTTTACAAGCCAGTTTGTAGTACGAGAAATACCAGACAAGTATCCCGGCCAGCCAGGCAGCCAGTTGAAGTGCCTTTAAGTGCTTAATGACACGTTTGCATTACTCAATTTCCTTTGGCGCTTCGCGGAGTTATTTCCTGAATTCAATTAAGCAAACTGTCTCGAATTATGGCCCCGGACTAGAACTAGGACCAGGACACATGACAACGCAGGATCAACAGCTCTTGGCTGCAAACAAACTGAAAATCAGTTAATTGGCGTTCAAATCAAGAGAGTCTTGTCCATGGGGCTCGGGCAGTCAAAAGGCTCTTAACTTGGCTTACAAGCCGAGGTACACTTCAGCAAAAGCCAAAGTAAACTTTAAGCAGCCCAGATACAAAGCAGATTATGATTCAAAATATAAAGACTTTCCTTGGAAATATTTAAAGATTTTAAATCTAGACCCCCCCCGGTACGGTAACCACGAGTGGCCATAGATCAGTGCCAGATGCAGTTGTATATTTACCTTTTAATATTATTAATATTAGTATTAAACCAGACATCTGCTGGGGGCATCTCGTATGCAGTCATGCATTCAGCGCAGCCAGGATATGTGAAGGATATCTTTGAGAGGAGCAGGAGCTGAACCTGAACCTGAAGCCGAAGCCTTGCACTTGCAAATGAAGTTCTTGTGGATTGCAAAATGAAGTCCAAAATTCTCAGCTATTTTTGCCTTTGACAGCAGGTAATTCCTGCTCCTTCGTCCTGTTGGTGTTGCGGTTTATCCTGGTTGACATATTAATAATAAGTAGCTGAAAATGTGAATAAAAACAAGGCAAAAAACTCATTTATTATTCAAATTGAAAGCTAAAACAGGAATTAATTTACAATTCATTAGTTTCAAGGGCGTTGAAGCTTAAATTAATGCTAATTATTGTTTATGAATCTAGCTAGGCTTTGAATTATATTATTATTACATTTTAAATAATAGAAAAAAATAGAATACTGAACTGTAGTTCTTTTTTTCGAGTGTGTTTTGCAGCATCCTTTGTTACATTTAGCCTGCGGCTGGCGACGCGTGTGGCTGCCAAAAGAGGCTGCCATTGACAGGACATTTTTTGACTAGTTAGGAAAGGATATACGTGGCAAAGGGGGGAGTAAGGCGGGATAGTGGCGGACAAAAGGGCTGCAGGGGAGCAAGGGCGTGGCTACTTAGCGCCTTCCTATATAGTTCTGTGTTTTTTTTTCCCTACTAACACATTCTGTCGTGCCGACACAACGCCCTTTTTAGTTTTCCACGTGCCACCAACAACAACAACTAAAACAACACCAGGACAGCAACATCTAAAACAACAACAACTTGGACAACAACATCTAAAACAACAACAACTAAAACAACAACCATGTGTTGCCATTTCATTCACGACATTTCAATTACATTAAAGAGGAGCTTCCTTCCATGCTCCATGCTCCATGCGCGGCATTGCCCGGAGTTACTGGATTAAAATTGAGCATCGCCATTGGCATTGTGTTATTTATTGAAAAGCGTGTTCCAAAATGATTATGAATATCAACAGAATATAGAAATATTCAATTGAAATTGCTTTTAAGGCGAACAGATGGATATTGAAGGAGATATTTGTAGCGTGGGTTGCGAGAGTTGCTTACATTTCCCAAGTTTTTTAATGCAGAATGATGGAGAATCAAATTAGTAATCTTTTAAGACATTCCTATCAAGGATTGGATGAGAATTCCCTGAGATATGGCTGTGGCTGTGGACCATATATTAAAATATAGGTTTTTCCAAAGGACTCCCCACAAAATTTGTGAAAAAATCTTCAAATATTTCGTTTCTAGATTTAAATGCAGATTTATAGAGAATCTTCCTAGAAATCGTTTAAGGTATTTCTTTTGAGAATCGGATGAGAATTGGAGGAGATATAGCTTCATCTGTGGGCGATATAGGAAAAACCAGTATTTTTCAAGGGGTCTCCCTACAAAAATTGAAAGAAAAATCTGAACAAATTTTGTTTCTAGTTTTTGATGCAGATTGATAGGGAATCGATATAGAAATCGAATGAGGTATCCCTTTTGAGAATCGGATAAGAATTGGCCAAGATATAGCCATAGAAATGGGCCATATATGAAAATCGTAGATTTTACAAGGGGTACCCCTAGCAAAAAATGAAAAAAATCCAAAAAATATTTTGTTTCAAGATTTTGATGCAGATTGTTACGGAATTGAATAAAGATTCCAAATCTATACTTTGTTATAGGATCGGATGAAAACTGCCAAAGATATGGCCTTCGACATGTGCGAAAAGTGATTTTTCTCGATTTTCAGATTTTGCAAGGGGGTCCATCGGGAAAATCCGAAAAAAATCAAAAAAATATTTTGTGTTGGGATTTTGATACAGATTGATAGAGAATTGATCGGAGATTCCAAAGCTATACTTTGTTTAAGGATCAGATAGCAATCGGTTGAGATATAGTCTCAGTTGTGGGTCATAAGGACCTTAATGTGAATAAAGTTTTATAGATTCTCCTAAAACCTTGCTAAGTATCTCTTGGTTACCGCTTTGCCCTATATTCTTGTTTTCATTACCAAATTTGATTTGCAATTACGACCGTAATTTGGCTTTAACCGATACTAAGTGTTGGCCTTCCACTTAAGCTGTCTGCCAACTTTGCAAACTTTTCGATGGAGAGGCGTGGTAGTGGCGTCGGCGTCGGGGGGCAGGTTCTTCATTAAAACGGATTCGTGTTGCAGTAACAGCTGGGGCAGCAGCAGCAGCAGCACACTCTTGCAACTGGCAACTTGCAACTAGCAACTGGCAAATGGCAAATGGCATTATTTTTGTTTGACAAGTCAAAGCGGCGCGACATCGCGACTACTGCCACACGGAGGCCGCAGAGGCAAGAGCACTTGAAAGTTGTCAGAGCATACTTCTAGGCGCGCCCAAGTGCGTGTGTGTGCCCCCGAATCCCCTGCCCCTGCCACACTCAAAAGCCGGACTTGAGCCTTAAAAAAAAGCTAACAAAAAAAACTGCAGTAAACGCTTAGACTTCAGAAGGTTCTCTTTGGGGATGCTCTTTGGTGTTGCTCTTAAAAATACTATAACCCGAGGAGAGTTCACCACAAAACATCAAGGACATTGCGCAATCTCACCACAAGGACTAATAAAGCGAATCCAAAACTGGCCAACATTGACATTTTCACCTACTTTCCGACCTGTCGCTTTCCCTCTTGGCCAGAATACCGAAATGCTGGCCGAATGCACTCTGGCAGCTTGACCAAGTCCCAGTTGCCTCGTTTACCCATTTCCCTCAATTTCCTCCCATGAATTTTCCAAATCAGTCGAAAAAATAAGGACGAACAAATCGGTAAATCGGTAAATCGGTGGGAGGGGGCCAAGGACTTTAAGATTTACGAGTCCTGGTGCTGAAAAGGCAGGGTTTTCGGTTGGATTTTTCAACTTAATGATGGTCCCCCGACAAGAATTTAGTATTATAACCCGAAAATATCAAGAAATGTCTAAAATAATAATCATAAATAATCGTGACTCACCTCTTAGCTAATCCAAACAATAAAATTTAAAAGAAAAAATCCACTGGGAAGAGTTAAAGCGAATCTGAATCCATATCTAAGTCGGAAGGAGAATCAAAAACTACATCTTCGACAGCGGAGTTAACGTCATTATCCTTTGTATCCTTGCTTAACGCCCCTTGCCATTATTCTGGACGGACGTGCGGCAGAATCGCTTGCCACATGCAATCTCTTGGGCAATCTTCAGGGTCGACGGAGTTCCTCCGAACAGATCGCACGCAATCTTGGCTTCCTTCTCGACCTCCTCTGGAGTCGGTGGCTCCTCCTCCACGCAAGTGTTTGAAGCCGAAGTAATCGAATCGGTATCGTTTGTGGATGACGAACCGGACGGAGCGTCACCATCAGTTTCGCCTTCGGCCTGTTCAGCCGGTGTACCATCAGGATTGGTTTTCGGTTCTTCATTTTGATCCGGGTTCAGTTTCTTCCTGTAGCTCAGGGAGTAGGCGCCATCCTTCTCGACCAGGACATTAAGGAGCGTTAGATTGTTCAAGGAGCGCTGAACAGTATCGCGTAGATTCTCAACCGGATTGCAGTTACGAATGGTGAATCGTACTTCATGAAGGATCTCATCGAACATGGTGAAAACATCCTCCTCATCGGTTAGACTGATGATAGCCTTATACACATGACGGTTGACTTTACGCGGCACATTGAACTGATCCATCTCGACTTTTATTTGTTTTCACTTCACTTATCACAGAAAGTTATCGAAAATTCAGACTATTTGTAGCTTTTGAAAAAAACACTGTGTTAATTTGTTTAGCAAATATATTTTGTATAATATTTGTTTTGGAAATATATTGTAAAAATATATTGTATAATATATTTTGTATAATATATTTTATGTCTACACCGTTGCGATGCTGAGTTGAGAGTGAGGTTTGTTGAATCCTCGTCTCGGGGCTACGAAGTTGAGTTTGACATTTGTCGAAAATGGGTTGCTTTGTTGGGAGGTTTTTCCGCTCCATGGATTGCTTCGATCTATGGGGTTTTTTTTTAAATTTAATACTGGGTAATCCCTCTCTAAAAGACCTTATCAAATCGATAATCAAACCGATATCCCTAGATTCCTAAGATTTAATCACAACTTCTTAGAGATTTTTGCCAATTTCTAGGGCTAATTACTCTCTCTTCCAGTAAGTCAAATAATTCCCAACAATTCCCATTAATAAAAACATAAGTTTCTTTACATTTTATGTTTCTGAGATATTTATTCTCAATTTAATTTAAAAAAAGGCAATTTCTAGAACTACTTCCAATAAATCCATGAATTCCAATCAATAAAAAGAGAAATTCCTCTGCATTTTATGTTTCTGAGATATTTATTCTCAAATTAATTCAAATAAGCCAACAATTTCTAGAACTACTTCCAATAAATCAATCAATTCCCAAAAATTCCCTTCAATAAAAACATAAATTCCTTTACATTTTATGTTTCAAAAATATGTATTCTTAAATTAATTTAAAAAAGGCTATTTTCTAGAACTACTTCCAATAAATCCATGAATTCCAATCAATTATATATTTATTCTCAAATTAATTCAAAGGCCGAAGGCATTTCTAGAACTACTTCCAATAAATCAATCAATTCCCAACAATTCCCTTCAATAAAAACATCAATTCCTTTACATTTTTTGTTTCCAAAATATTATTTCTCAAACAAGTGTAGATATAAAAAGTGTTTTCCAGTTCGTTTGGTCGAAAATAATCAATAATTTCGTTTACATTTCTCAAATTTTGAAATTTTAAATAATAATAATCCCATCGACCTTCCATCGATGATTACTTGTTGGCCTTTCGCTTGCGCTTCAACCTCGCCTTCTTGAAAGCCGATCCATACTTCGGGGTTGGCAGCCGGACGGGCAACGGGGACGGTTCCTCCTTGAGCAGCACCGGCGGCACCTTGAACTTCCCGAACATCATCAGGACGGTGTTGGGGGTGACCATCGAGTGGAAGCTGCATTGCCGGATGGCCTTCGGGTTACCGAATTTCTTCATAGACGTCGTGAAGAAGCAGTAGGAGTGATCCCGTTTGGTTAAGATTCCCAGCTGGGTCATGTTGCGCAATGATCGCGTTATCATGGTGCCGATTTTCTTCACGGGCTTCCCCTTCCGCAGTGTGAATCTCACGTGATCCTGGATATCCCAGACCGGAGCGAACTCGTAATCGTCGGTGAGAAAGTCGACAGCCTTCAGGACATGGCGGTTGACCTTACGGGGCACCATGAATGTGTCCATGGTTTCAGCTTTCGGATTAGGTTTCTTTGCTTTTTTGAAAATAAACAAAATGAGAAAAATGTATTAAAATTTTTACAAATTATTTTTTCTACTACAAATATTTGCCAAAAAATTATTTTTTTTCTTAAACAGAAATATTTGTTATTATTTGTAAACTATTTAATGTTTACTGCTCGAGGTCTGATATAAAACTGATGTGTTTCCGGCCTGTCGTTGGGACCTCAAAAATATCTACTGGACTTTTCAAACATGGCCTACTTGTTTCAGGGAAGTTTTAGGGTCCTGTCACTGTTACGGTGTACAAGTCTATTAGCCACTCTCATTCATTTGAGATTCGCTGAGCGATTGGCGACGTGTAAACGATAATCAAGTAATTTCCATTATGCCCAGGACACTAAAGGAGCGGACACAGGACACCGCCATAGAAGTGGCCTACGTGGCTGTGGCAGGGTTGGTGGTTGGAGGATGGAGGCTGGGCAGGAGCCTAGCTGGCAGGACAATAAAAGCCTTACTAAATTGCGATTGTCGCGACTGGCGGTGGGCGCGCAAGGACGAGGAGCATTAGAATGAATCAGTTTGCGACAGGAGATACAAAATACATTACGCATACGCCCCGTGGCCCAAACAAAAGCAAATCCAATTGCCAATTGTTGCGATAAAGCAAAGCGCCAAAGCGGAGTCAAAGGAAATGTCGATGGTGGTCCTTCTTTTTCTTCTTTTTTTGTTGCTTTCTTTCGGTTTTCACTATTTATTGGCACTGGCATTTCATTGTCCTTGTTGCTGTTGGCTTTTAGACAACTTTCTCGGTGTGTGTGTGTTTTTGGTGCTTTTAAGGCGCACGCGATAATGGCCAATGATGCATGTGTGTGTGGTGGCGGTGGTTCTGTGGTGTGTCTGTGTGTGTGTGTGTGTCAGCACTTTGCGACAACAATGCCTTCTTGCCACACACTCCACTTTCTCCGCCTTTCTCCAGGCCACAACTCTCTCTCTCTCCTATCTGCGCCCACACACTGCCGCAAAGAAAGGCGACGGAAACGGAAGCAACATACTTAGACGCTCACTGAACAGCCAGAGAGAAAGAGATGGGTGGAGTGAGGGTGAAAGAGAGGGGGCAATGGTGAAGGGGCATGGGGCATGGGTCATTGGTTAGTGGTGCGAGGAATGTGAACTGCACAGCCAGCGTAATTGTGGCTTAAATACACGTGAGAAAAAAATCAGGAACTCTACTCTGCAATACCCGGTACTTGTAGAAAAAAGCCTGGAAAGAAGATACCCGAAAGGCAGCGTAATTGTGAGAAAAAACCAAGTATCATACCCGGTACTTGTAGAAAAAGCTAGGAAAGTTATAGAGAAAGTAGAAAGTACCCGGTTTCTTTTTCTTCTAAAAAAATGTTTCCAAAAAGGAGTTCTTAGGTAGCTTTATATTTCAAAAAACAATTGTGAGAAGCAAACCAAGTACTCTACTATGCGATACCCGGTACTTCTAGAAAAAGCTAGGAAAGAAGGTACCCAAAAGCCAGCATAATTGTGGCTTTGTGACTCTATGATACCCGGTACTTGTAGGAATAGCTAGAAAAGCAATAGAGAAAGTAGAAAAAACCCAAAATACGTTTTCATGTGGTTTTGTATTTCAAAAAATCAAAAAGAATTTACATGTTTAGCCAAAAGTTTACAAGAATTTCTAATGCCTTTTCGCCGAATGCGAGCCAAGTCGAGGTCAGTTTGCGATCCAAGCCCGCATAGTCCTCGCCAGCAAGCGTCTCTATATACATTCTGAATTGCATTCCAAATTTGATTCCAATTGTGATTCCATGGATTGTTCCGAGGCCGCCATGATCGCTGGCACCTGGGTGAACGACTTTGGTTTCTTTGATTTGAAGTTCCGTTTCTTGGCCTTTCCCTTGAGCGGCTTCTTCTTGTGGGTTTTGATCCTTTTTTGGGTCAAGTGGTCGTGTTCCGAATCGCCCAAGCGTCGAAAGAAGGAATAGGCCCCGGCGATCTCCACCATGACACCCAGCCTCTTGAAGTTCTGCAGCGATCGATAGACGGCATCGGGCAGGTTGCCCACAGGATTCGTGTTACGCAACGTATGACGGGTCTCCTTGAGGATGCGGTTGAAGGGAGAGAACTCTATCCTAGAGGTTAGCTTGTACAGAGCCTTGAAGACGTGACGATTGACTTTGCGCGGCACGTTCCACTGATCCATTTTGGTAATACTGGCGAAAGAGAAGGATATGTTAATATTACGAGTAAAAAAATACACGAATTTCGATTTTGAATGCAAAAAAAAAGCAGAAAAAAAACTGATTATTTTGATTGTTGGAAAAAGTTTAAGATGTTTTCCGTTCAAAGGTTCGATTGTGAGTGAGGAAAAAGGGAAGGGCTCTGACCGGTTAAAGATTGACATTTCCAAAAACGGGTTACTTTGTTTCAGTATTTTCTTTCAGTGTTGGAATGTGCCATAAAAAGGCAACAAACCAAATGAAGTGAAGTGTAACGGTCATCGCGGATTAGCGAAAAACGTAAAAAGTTCCTGTCTCTGTCAGGGTGTGTGTGTGTGTTTGGGTGTGAGTGTTAACAGTTAATTGTTTTGCGTGCGTGTCACATATGGCCAAAACCCCCCACACCCTCCATCTCTTTGTGTCACCAAATTGTGTCATTAGCAGTCGCATAAAAAGCAAAATGGCCCGAACAGCTCATTGGCACGTTCCAAACGTTTCGAAATGCTCCGAAAACGCTTCAAAAATTTCCACCATGAAGATGATGCTGATGATGGCTAACGAGGACCCCGTCCCCCTACAGCCACGCCCCTCCCCCCTCTGTTAGCCGGTTCAACTCCCATATAATTTCTTCTCTTGGCGAAAAAGTCTCAACTTTTCGCCAGAGTCTGAGTTTTATTTGCAAGCCGCCATAAAGTAAAGTTGGTCGGTTGGTTTATAACCGCAGAATAAAAGTTAAAAATTTATAAATCAGCGGGGGGTGGGGAGTCCTTCTGCACCTCCCCCTTGATTGCTGATATGACAGTCCCCTGCCTCGTCCTTTTTATTTACATTTCTTGTTGCAATTCGTTGGGCTTACATTTTCCGTCAAAATAGGATAAAGCGAAGAAAAAAAACCAAACAAATTGACAATATAGGAGGGTGTGTGTAAAAAATGTAATAATAAAAATAAAAATAAAACTTGCGCCGAAAGGCGGCGGCGAAACTAAATAAATAAATGCCCCGCCACCGCCCACACATATTCGTGCAAGTTTTATTTAAGAGTAAAAAGTAAAGCAATAAACACGCACACACACACACCCTGGCACACCCCCCACACACACATGTGTGTGTTCTGCATGGAAATAAAAGTTTTCCATAATTTTGTATAAGAAAAGTTTTCTTGCGTTGTATTCCCCGCCATAGTTGCAAGTGTTTCCTGTTTGCCATTTTTTTCCCCCTATTTTTGTGGCGCCATCTCTCGGCCCACTCTCTAGCCCTGCCCTGCTGGTGGTCTAGGCCCAAAGTGGCTAGAAAAGTTTTACGCTGCTTGTGAATTAATTAAAAGATGAACTGGGCAGGCCAACAAAATACGGAAAAAAGAATCACCCGCAAGATAAAACTAAAAGGGAGGAGTACGGAGTACAAGGATAGGAAATAGTGGGTTTAACACAAAGCAGGAGAAAGTCCCAAAACTCGAATCTTTTTTTAAATATTTTTTCTTTAAACAACTAAAAATTTAACAAACATAAAACATTTGAAATTTGAACAGATAAATTTTGAATATTTGGAAAATTTTATGAAAATTTGTGTATTAGTGCTTTTTGAGGTCCTTCAAGAGCTGGCCTCCGCGGGCGATCTGGCGAAGGCTGCGTTCGAGCAGCAAAGGATGTGTACGTGTGAGGACTACCAGCTCCTCAAAGCTCATAATCTCTTCGTCCTCGTCGATGTGACGGAGCTAAGGGTGGGGAGTTATTATAAATAGTTTATTCGTGAAAGATATTCAAGGACCTTACCTCGTTGATTTCGTTCTCGTTAAGGCTTAGAGTGTTGAAGGATGCGCAAAGCGAGCTAGTGCTATCGCTCGCCTGAAGCTGCAATTCCTTTGACTTCTTCTCAGTCTCCGGCTTTGTCTTTGACGGCTGCTGCTTGATCCCCTTTGATCCCGATGCCAGCAGTCCTTGATATTTCGATCCAGAGGGACCCGATGATCCCGATCCCAGCAAGCCTTTATATTTGAATAGTCCCGACGATCCGGATGGTCCCGATATTCCCGAATGTCCCGATATACCAGAATGTCCCGATGATCCCGAGGCTCCAAATGTTCCCAAACCGGAACCAGATGCTCCCGAGGATGATGCTTTCAAGGTTACCGATGACCCAGAGGCCCCCAAGGATCCCGATGAGCCCGATGATGATCCCTTTCCCTTCTTGTCGCCATTGTAGAAGCGACGCTCGCGAGCCAGCGCATCAAGGGTCCTGGCCAGGGCACGGGGCGAGGCCTGGGTCAGCTCGAGGATGTCCTCGAAGGTCAATAGCTTCTCGTCCTCCAACTCCCGCTTGACGCGCTGATAATTCTCGTAATCCTCAACTGTCATATTCATATTGATTTTATTTTCTAATTTTTTTCTATCACTAAATAATAAAACAATTTTTTTTTAACTAAAACTTGCAAGGAAATATTTTCGATAAATTTTTTTCTTATAATTTTTTCTCTTAATTTTTTTTGCCGATTTTGATTTTTATTGTTGCTTTTGAGCCGGGTTGTATTAGACTGATTCTAGATTTTGGGCTTGTTCATGAGGAAGGAAGTTTTTGACAGATATTTTCCACAGAGCTCTACGTTTTAGGGAAATCGGTGAGTTTTTTTAAGGATTTTCTTTAAAAAACAAGTAGGTTGTGGAGTGTTCCCATAGAAATATGTTTTTGGAAGAGATTGTGGATCAAATTCCTCTAACAAGTGGGCTATGGATTCTTCGAAACAAGTAGGCTGTGTAGTGTTTCCATAGAAATATGTTTTTGAAGGAGATTCTTGATCAAAATCCCTTAACAAGTAGGCTGTGGAATCGAAAAAATGTAAGATTTTCCTTCGAAACAAGTAGGCTGTGGCCCAAACTGTCTTGACCTGGTGTTTGGCTTTCCCATCTAGCCTCACTTCATTTAGATCATCTCAACCAGTCACACATAATATTTCCGAGTTCAGAATATTAAATATTTCCATAGCAAAAATATTTACTCAAGATGTTTCTGCCAATTTTCTTGATGGCGTGCAACGTACTGGCGGCGTTAACCTACGCCTTCGGGAATATCTGTTCCCTCTGCGGCAAGTTGCATCAATTTAATCGCCTCTCGGAGATTAGCGCAACTGAACTGAGGATGCAGGCCATGATTGATGCGGCAGCAGCCCAAGGCGTTGATGAGGAGACAGTGGCCTGGTCCGAAGTACTCATCTCCAGCCTCCGCGCCGATTTGATGGCTCTGTCGGACTTCTAGCCTGCAGTCTCCAGTTTCGATGTTAAATAGTTTTTGTTCTACACTTCGATAACTGGCTGTTTCCTGGAGGACGATGAGGAAGAAGACGACCCCTGGCCCCTGGATCTGAGAAGGAATCCGATGTGTCGGCTCAGGGAACCTCTGGAAAGCCTGGTATCGAAGGAATAAACGTTTTGGGTTCAATTAACAAAAAAAAGTAAATCTTGTTTTCATTTATTTGGATATTCGTATGTATGGTCTAGATTTTTGTCCAAATTTTACTTTTGATCCGGCCTGATGACCTGTGAAAAGTTTGAAATGGGTTTTTAAAATTCCAAAGGTGTGTCTGTGCATTTGGGTTGACTGCGAGGAGGGTTTGGGAGTGGCATGTGACCAAAATCCAATACAGAAATGCAGCTCCGGATGGTGTTGCAAAGTGTCCTACAGTACTGATGTCCTCATGTCGTGCTGTCCCCATGTCCTGGGTGATTTTGAAAAGTGCCCTAGTGGTGTCAGGGGTTGCCATAGAGTGGGGGCGGTATGCAAATGCGCTGCAAGAGAGCAACACAAATGCAATTTGTATAATTGACTGTGACTGCGACTGTGACTGTGACTCTCTAGCTCTGGTTCTGTCTGTGACTGCTACTACGGACTGCTTTAGTTTTAGTTTGGGTTTGGGTTTTGGTTTTGCCTTTTGAGCTGGCTAGGCGCCTTTTCGATTTGTATTTGGTTCGGTTTGGTTCGGTTCTATGGTATATGTTTAAACAATTTTGTGTGGCCATGTTGTGCTGCGAAAAGGACTAGGACTAGGACTGGGAAGAGGACCCTCCAGTGCATGTTGTCCTGCATTTTAGTTTTGGGTTTCGTCTGCCACGTGCGGTTTTTAGTTTCAGGCCAAGTGGGATTGCCAAGTTTTGTTTGGGTGGCCAAGTTGCCATTGCCATTGCCGTTGCCGTTTTGCTGGCTTTTTGGAATTTGTTTGCGGTTAAATGCAATTAAAAAGAGATTTACAAGCAGCTCTCGCCCGCCTCAACAAAAGTGTCGCAACAGTAGCTCACTCTGCCACTCTGCCACCACTCCCTGCAACCATTTAAAAACAGAAAAAAAAACAGAAATATAATGCACATGGCCTAGAGAGCAGAGACAGTTTCCATTCTATATAGAATCCCAGTCCTAGTTGGCATTGCCGAGCATTATGTTTGCTTTCAGTTGAAATAAGTGGAGAATGCATATGTTTCGATTTGGTTTTCGGTTTTTGGCTAGACTTATGGATTTGGTTAGTTGCCAAAACAGGCTTTATGTTTCACAAATGATTTACTGAGTTGCAAACAGAAAAAAGCCAAGCCAGAGCCTAAGACCTGAGACCTTCTTGGCATAAAAATTCGCCACAAAATACCCAATTAAATGGGAGGTGGTATTCCAAGGACTTGGTTTGGATTTCTTCGACACAATTGCCATTAAAATCGACTTGAAGTTATTTACTTGGCAATTAATAAATGCCCAGCAGAGGCAGAGAGTCGCAGCAGGACACTCACTCCCCAGGACGATGAAGAGATGATGAAAGAAGGAAAACAGAACTGAAGGACGAAAAAAAAGGTACATGTAAATATTTGGAGGGGAAAAGCACAAAAGCCAAAAGGGACAACAATGAGATGTAATGAAACGAAATGACAAGAGGGGGGTTTGAGATGTTATATAAATACGAAATACAAAATACAAATAAAATAAAAGGATCAAGATATATTTTGTATAAATTATAAATGCCAACAATAACGTATTTTCTTCCTTCTTCCCTCTTCCTTGTCAAATTAAAAAACGAAGATAAAATACTAAGCATAAGAAAGGCAGAAAAAGTTTCATGTCCTGGCACAGGACATCGTTGGCTTTCATCTTTCATCTCTCGGATACAAAGATACTCAGACACTGAGATACAAAGATACATTTGTATCTGACGACCGCCCTCGGGCGACAGGGAGCTGCCAATTAATGCGAATACGTCTCTTAGGGCCAAAAAGGACGGGGGCGTGGCTGTGTCCAGGACGTGATGTGACTAAAAGGATAACGCCCACTCACTTCCAGTTTTCTTTTTGACTTTTTTCTTATTTTTGGCCAACTATTTTTGTTTCATTTTCAATTTTCCAAATTACATTTGAAATTTTTGCATTTTTGCATTTTTTCTGCCTCTTTCTTTTGCTCACTGTCTATCTCTTTCGGTTGTTTTCGGCTTAGAGCAAAAATATTTGTACATAAATATTTGCAAAGGCTCCTTTGTTCGGTTCTTGTAACGATTTCAAGCATTTCCAGCATTTGAGAGCCGAGCCCCCGGTTTGTTCTTGTTGTCGCATCTTAAATATATATTTTCCATGTTTGTCCTGGCTGATTGTAATGCAATTTGTATGCATTGTGCATGGCCAAGCCCACAATAGTGAATCCTGAATCCTGGCTACTGAATCCTGACACCGAATCCAGACCAAAACTCGGGGCCATCTGGCAACCCTTTTGGGAGAAAGTTTGCAGAAAATTGGAAACCTGCGGTGGGTGGAAAATGATGTCAGGCCACAACATTATTTGCAGAATCAAAATTAGTTCTCCGTCATCGGTAATGCATACAAAACTAAAAGTTGGCTACTTTTGTTTTTGAGGCAGGAGTCAGGAAATCGTCAGGCAATCGTCAGAAATCGAAATTCTAATCGAAAGACAAGATTTTAATATGGAGAAGTAGGAAAAGCAGAAGGACATCGTCCCCGTTGCCAGTGTCCTTAGTTTGCAGAAACTCTCAAATGATTGCCGCAGGGCAGAAAGGACCTGTTTTCAGCACAATCAGGCTCGCTCTCGTGCAATTGACTCGCATCGCATCGAAGGACTTGGCTTGGCAGGACTCGCAGCAATAGCAGCACTAGCAGGACCAAGTATGTCATTGCGAATGTCATACAAATTGTACGAGTCTTCAGTGTCCTGTGTCGTTGTCTGGCTGTGTTTCTGCCAAAGCCAGGGGCTGCCGCAAAAAAAGGGGTTTAGTTTCGTAAAGGCGGAGGGTGTGGAGGGTGCGGTGCCAGGATGCCAGGATCAATGAATGGCCCAAAAGGGGGCAATGAACAATTGAGCTGGCAATTCGACACCAATATCCCCAGGACGAAGGCAAAATCAAGTGGCTGACTAAACTGCAACGGAAGCATTTCCAGCTTATTTCCGAGAAACAAAAGGATTTCATATTTTTAAATACTTTTTTTTAAAATCAATTCTTATAGTTATGTTCTGGACTGTAACCCATAATCTGTGGCGATTTTGGTAAGCAAGTTGACCTGCGACCCGTCAGAGTGCAGGATTCATTTCTCTGTTATTTCATCCAGCTAATGGCAGTGGCATCCTTGAAGGCTACTCCATAGTCCTGCCCCAAAGCACTAATGTTGCTTAGTTGCTTTTTTTTCCCCCCCCCTCATTTTTTTCTCTTGTTGCACACACACACACACACTCGCACACTCCTCTTGCAACTAAATAATCTTTGTGCAAAGTTTTTCTTTGTGCCACCAACTGTGGCAAAGGGGCAGGCACAGAGCAGAGGAGCACACACCAAAGAATAAAAAAAAAGTATGAAAATAAAACCCCCAAGTCTCCTGCTGCGAGGGGTCTGCTGATCCCGCCGATTGCCAGGACCAGTACCCGGTTATAAGCCACCGAAAGCTCCTTGACAAGGACCTGCTACTGGCAAGGATATGCGTTCACCCAACGCCCTGGAATGTTATTCGTTTAATGAAAGTTTCCAACACTTTTAATGTTAAAAATTAACCAATTAAAGTTCAATTAATATAAGAGAACCAGTTATTAATAGGGTAACACTCGTTAAATATCGATAATCCTTTTTGTTTCTTTAGATATCTCTTATACAGACATTAAATAATCCTCAAAAAGGACAACCCGCAGTGTTAAATTTTGATCCTTTGATTACGCTGTAAGCCTGACCTTAAGCTTGCCAGAAAGCTGGCCAATTGAGTTCTTCTTCTGCAGTATAACTGTAGTTCCTATCAAAGTTTGATAATCGCTTTGTATGGTCACACACGAGTGGCGCTTAGCCGCAACAACTTAAGCTCTGGCCACACTGCCACTGCTCGCCATCGTAAACTTTATCGCAAAAACCTTAAAAGCAGGCCAAGACTTGGAAAAAAACGTGTCCAAAATCCAGCATCGCGTAAAAAGTAAACCCTGCTCCAAAAACTGCTCAATTGGTGAGATTTCTTTTTCCTTTTTTACTTTTTTACTTTTATTTCTTTATTTTTTCTCTACGATTTTTGTTTTAGGACTTTTTTGGTTAAGAAGTTTACGTTTCTTTTGCGACGACCGACCCATACAGGAACGAGACAGAACAAGACAGCGAGAGAGAGAGGTAGCGAGGTAGGATGATAAAAGTAAAACTTTATGCAATAATAGGGGCACTGTGGGCGTGGCATGTGGTGTGGTTCAAGGCTGGACCCATGGTGCACGTTATTGCCAACATATGTTGCCCTGCCCGATATTATAAAACTAGCAGCCACGGCAAGTTGCATGCAACTTTGTGTGTTGCACACAAATCATGTTCCATTTTTGGGACCCATCCTCCCATCCTCCTCCCCCACTTAATTTATGTTCTCGTTACCAACTCCCCCCCAGAAGAACCAAATTGGTATTTATTTGGTTTTAGTTTTATTTCCCGGAGAATGTAGAAAATTCTGCCACTTCATTTGCGGAGCAAGTTTTTAATTCCTTTCGGGTTGTTTTAAATATTTCTCGTAGTTTTGGTTGGCATTTGGTTGACTCGGTTAGTGGCAATATTAGACGGGGATGCTAATTACATTAAATATGTTTACGGTGCAATTAAATTAATTCAAATTGGACGCAGTTCAGTTGGCAGCCATGGCAGCCATCGGCTTGTTTGCTAATTTGATGCCCCAGCGATGACGGGACGGGGCGGAGAGCTCTGCCTGTCAAATATTTGTAATATCGGTCTATATCGGTATATATTATATACTCTGTATATTTATTTTATTGAATCCCCTGCCGGGTTGTCCATCACATGTTGCGCCTGACAAATTTCGGTCCTTTTGTCCTGTCATCGGATTTTCTTATTAAAGAAACATCGCATTTCCGCACTTTCACTTTCGACTTTCTCCTTGGCTTGTATTGCCAATTGCTGGAGCCTGTCACGCCTACGTTTCCATTTCAGAATCCTTGTATTTTTGGCTTTTCTTTTTGTTTTTTTTACAACTTCTAATAACAGAAAAGTGCTGCTGATTTGGTTCATCACTTCAGTGTCATTTCCGCAATGGCACTTTCTTCTTGTTGTTATTGTTGTTTTTTTTGTTGGTGTACCCGGCACGCCCTCATCCTTCGTCCTTTGAGTTCCTGGCCTTCACCAGCTGTCTGTCGTTTGCGTTTCATTTTATTTTATTAAACGAAATGCCGTCAAATGCGCCGCAACAGCAACGAAACATGGACAGAGACAGAAACAGTCGAGTGCCCTTATTTCCTCTCTCTTTCTAACGCCATATTTTGTTTCTGTGTGGGGGTGTGTGTGTGTGTGAGATACTCGTATGTAAATCCTTCGAGGGCCGACAAGAGAGTTTGGAAAAGAAATAAAATACAAAAAACCAGTATTTATTTTTAAAAGAAAACAAAACCCATTAAGTAGTATTTTTTTTAGTAATTTTTTAAATTATAATTATATATTTAAATCCTTAAAGAAACAACTTAAAGAACCCCCCTTTTCCGTGTCATCCTCTGGCAGTACAATAAAAATAAGCACTAAAAATAAAAGAGAAAAAACAGCATCAAGGCTGGGAAAGAGGGCTCTAGATGGGGGGGCGTGGCATTAGCAACTCTCGATGCCATAAAAAACAAATCTTGCCATAAAAATGCCCAACATAATTTAACAAAATAGCAATATCCACCCCCTCAGCCTTAGCCCAGTCGAGAAGTGGGGAGGCTCTCATAAAAAAGTGTACAATAAACGCAAACTAAGTGGTCCAAAAAGGGGGGGGGTACAAGCTGGGGCGTAAATACTAAAAAGGGGGTGGTGGTGGTGGGCTGGTCCTCTTAGCGCCGCGAGCTTAATAAATGCAAATGTGTCCAAGTATGAACAATTATAGAAAGGAAATTTGCATTAAAAATTTATGTACTCTCTCTTTTTGTCTCTTGCCGCAAAAGATAAAGCCTGGCAAGTGCGACATAAATTTGAGCCGCCGCCCACTAAAAGCAGACCATTTGTAAACAGTGAGAAAAAATATTGGATACTCTTTGGATATGTTAAGAAAAAAGGTAAAGCTATCAGACAGCTTTGAAACCCCATTCTTGCTTTCTTTTAGAAGGATTTCTTGTTGAAAACAGCAAGTTAGATACATTTTCTCTCAGTGCTTAGCCCTGCCCTTCAGAATTCGGGATAATGGCCGCTCTCTGCGGTCGTTGGCGGCCAGAGGAACCCCAAGGAAACATTCGTTCGCACAGATGTCTTTAGTTGTTGTCCTTGTTGGTGTCCTTGTTGCTTTTTGTTGCTTTGGTTGTTGTTGTTGACAGTTTCTTGTTGCTGTTGCTGTTGCCTTAGTCCTTGTTGACTGTGCAGGGAGGCCTAACTAGCAGGAAGTCATTAAGTTGTTTAGCTCGCAATGGCAGCTTCTTTAATATTCCTTCTCCCTTCTCGCTCCTTGCTCCGCACAAAAAATGTCCTTTGGCCAACTTCCGCAGCATGTGACATGAATGCCGCTTATTTATATTTTATTTTCTGTTGGTTTCTTACTTGTTTTGAAGTTCCTGCATTTGGCTTGCAGCATTTATTTGGAGCCTGGACGTGGCCAATTAGCCAAAGGATTCTATGAAGAGAATCGCTTGAGGTGGTATCATCATTTCAATATCCTTGAAAATAGCCGTAATTCATGTTTTGGCCTTTCGGCCCTTTTCTTTTTTTTAACCCCGGCTGGCAGTTAACAGCTCATAAGTCATTTCTTTATGGCCTTTTCCAGGACTTTTCCCTTTTTTTTCGTGTTGCCTTAACAGCTCATAAAGCCAAAGGACTTGTTCGGCCTTCACACTTAATAAATATTGTAATTGTAAAATAAAATGCATAAAAATAAATCTAGAGAGTCCGGGTCGAGAATACAATACACTTTCTTTATACTTTCACTCTGAAACTTTCTTTCTTTAAGAAAATATTAGGCACGCCCCAATAAGTATGCTACAGAAGCGGAGATCCTGCTTTGGCAGTTCGGGAATATCCTTGGGAAATCATTTACATAACACTGCAACATTCTCAAAGTCAAAGTGCTCATGCCCTTGGCAGAAGATGTGGCAGTTGAAGTCGGGAAGGGAATAGGGAATATGGCCCCGCAAGAAGAAACAAATATTTGTTGATTTGTTTGTTGTTGTAACCAAGGCAGACAAAAGGGCTCGGGCCGAAAACTTTTATTGCCCAAACATCACCTCCTCTTTGTCCTCCTCCCCCCCTCCAATTTGATTCCATCTCTCATAAAAATTGCTTATCAATCGCAACAACAACAACAACAACAAGAAGGAGAAAATTATATATAAAAATTGGGGTTATTTATTTTTTTTTGTTGGTAAGAAAAGGAAATATATATTTTGTGGGTTAGGAATTTCATTTTTTTTCGCTCCCTTTCGTTATGATTATTATTATTATTATTTTCTTTCTTTTTTTTTGATTATTGCTCGATATTTGTCAGTGAGTAAAACTTTGGAGCGTTATTTAGCCATAAGAAATCAAACTTTCTTAATTAACTTTCTTGAGCAGTCAGCAGATGCCAGGGATGAGGCTTACTCCAGGGTGGCTCTTGTAAAAGTACAAAAAAAAATGCAGAAAAAAAAGACGAAAATCCCATCAGATACTTCAAAAGGGGAAATATTAGAAAATGGAGCTTCTAGTTGGGAGGGGTTTTTTTTTTTTTGAGGTTATACCAAGAAACATGTCACAGCATGAACGAATATCACGTGTATGCTCTCCTCTCTTTCCCCCATAGCCCATTTTTTTTGTATCGAAGCAGTTTTATCAAAAGTTTTATTGATTTTCAAGTTTGAATGATAACTTTACAAGAGTTTTTCGCATTTTCCGTATCGGTATGTATATCGGTGCGGGAGTACGACGGGAGTACGATGAAAATTGTTAAATTGCTTGTTATTGACAAATACAAGAGTTTCGCATGTGTTGGATAGAGAGAGGTAGGTAGACATGTCCCTGGCTGCCAAAGTTATCAATTCCAATTATGTAACCAAAAATAATTTGAAAACTTTGGCAAAAGACCAACACACACGGCGACCCACTTGATGGCTTCATAAGTTCATACTTGTTACCTGTGACTTGTCAAGTATTTGACTTTATCTCGGGTCTCCAGTTGGCTTGAGTTGGGTTTTTCAGTTTTCCAGTTTTTCAGTTTTCTGTTGGCCAAGTTTTGAGCTCTGTGAGATTTGAGTGGGCGGTGGCGTGGGTGGCCCTCCCCTCCATTGATCGTTTAGGGTCACAAATGTGACAGAAACTGATTGGAACATGGCTTGACTTCCGGTGTGACTTGTTCCATTCACATATTTGTCTATTTGAATACCTTAACTTAAATTGCGTTACTTTTATTTAAAATTCAAGACATTCCAACCTGTTACTTTTTAACAATTTTTTTTTCGATGCGGCAGAAAAGTTACTTTTGGGGAAAAGTTTGGAAAACACCGCACACCATGACTCTGTCAGATTTCGGTACGGCCATGGTAATTAAACTTTCACTGCTGCAGTGAAAATTAAAAAATTAAAATAAAAAACAGCAGCGAACGCACTGAAGAAAAGTCAAACAATATAAAATATATATTTTTTAAGGGAAAAAACAGCATAATGAAAATGAAGAACGAACTGCGGCAGTGTTGCGAGAAAAAAACCCACCGACAGCTTGTTGACAATGTAAATAATGTGACAATGGGGCGGATGAGTGATGCAGAAGGGGGCGGAGGCCTGCGCCTCGTCCTGATCCAGGAGGCGTGGCATTGCATGGCGTGGCATGCCTCCTGCTATTGCTGTAAAATTGGTTAGTGGCGAAAGTAACGTGAATGGGCTCAAGTGCATGTGTTTGCCGTGACGTTGATAAGCCGCAAAAGTGTCATAAAAAATATGCAACTACCAAGGCACCAGGACAGCCAGGACAGCAAACCAGCAGGGCTGCAAGGAGGCGATGACAAAAAGCCAGACCTGCCCAACCCAGCCCTATATCCTGCGTACTATATAGTTCCCGTCCAAAAACTGTTTCTCGCCGGGGATTATGTATTTTCTGTTGGCGTCAGCGTTTTGTTTTGGCCAGTTTACTGGCTTTTCGCCTTCAATATCCTCTTTGTTTCCCTGGCTCCTCGTGTCCTGCCCCTCCCTCCTCACACATACCGCATTTCTTTTTTTTTTTGGTCCTTTGGCAAAGGAAGTCCTTCGCAGCGGGCGTGAAAGTTGCGGGAATTTATAAAATTCACATTGACGCCGCAAATGTCATTTATCAACGTGTCACTGCCAGAGAGAAAGAGCAAGACAGACTGGGTGGGAGTGAGAGAGAAAGAGGTAGAATCCTACCATCCATATAGAAAGAGAGGGGTAGACCAGACCAGTTGGCTAAAAATTCTGGTTAACATCGTCTAGTTGGTCTAGATTCTAGAAATAAAACTAAAACAATAGCAAGAAATCAAGTTTTTAATTGGTTTTTAGAGTATTTTTAAAAAAGAGTTACAAAATGTTATTTTTTTCTATTAAAAAAAGCTAAAAAATCATAGAAAAGATTGCAATTTTATTTTGAAATGGATTATTATTTTTATTAAAAGGTTTATATAATTTTTGAATACTTTAAAACATAAAAAGTTAAGGGTTTTCAATAATTGATCGTAGGATTAACCTTCTCCAAAGCCTCTAAATAAGGCTTTTAATTCCTTTATTAATAAAATATATATCAAAAATAAATAATTTAATATAAAAAATACATTTTGTAGAACTACTTTCAAGTAGCTTGATAAAAAATCAGATCTCCCCTCGCCAAGAAAATACCAAAAATTCGCCATCTTTTGGAATTGCAACTTCTGCTTCTGCCACGTTTTTGGCCCGTCTATTCTTTCTCCTTTCTTGAGCCAGTTTTGGGGCAACTTTTCGCACTTGCCACTAAATTTTCAGCTGCTTTTGTGTTATGACAATTATAATTGTGATTTTGCATACGAGCCATAGGAGCCTGCCTCTCCTGCCTCTACTGCCAACGAGTGCGTGAGGCAGTATTTCTTGGCAGGAAGTATTTACGTGGGAAATTGTAACAAATGTTTTCTCAGCTCCTTCGATGTGTGCTTTTGTACGTGTGTGTGGGTGGGTGTCTGAGGGTGTATGGGGGTGTGTGTGGGTGGTGTATGTGGGTTTGTAGCCTTGTTGCACTTTTCCGCCAGCCGCAGGACGACAAAGTAACTGAAAACTGAAAACTGGAAACTGAAAACCAACGGCATCCAAAACTAAAATAGTGAAAATTAAATTACATGTGGGTGGGTTCTGGGTTCCAAATTTCATGGGTGTAACAGAATTATTTTATTAAAAGGGTTTGGGGGGGTTTCCCCATTTTCGTATGTAAATATTTTCGTTTAAAAAGGAAGAGGATAAAATGGTAGAAATTAAATAGAAACCTTCAGACGGGTTCAGGTTTTCTATTTTATTAATTAAACTAGTTCGATTAGAATCACTTTTTAGATAAAAGATATCATTTTTTAATATAATATTTATGTTTAGAGTAAATTAATACTCTAATAATATTAAAAATAATGGTATTTATTCATTAATTTAGAGATGAAATAGATAAACAAAAAAATACTGGTTTTTTTTTGGTAAAAGCGGAAAGAGGTACTAAGTGGCTTTCCTTGGAAATCCTTAGTTTTTCCTCTATAATATTTAATTTTTCTTATATATTTTCAAAAATATTCATTAAAAATAATTAAATCTTAAATAAATTCTTAAAAAGTATCCCAGCTACGCCTCTGAAAAGGTGCAGGAATATGTGGCATGTGGCGGTTTGTCTTAAATAGTCATAGACTGTTAGACAACAAACAATGCGCTGCCGACTGTGTCTCCTCCTTCACCTACCACCTCCTTCAGCAATCCTCTCCAGGCTGTGCTCCGCCAGCTACTTCTTCTTCTTTTGGCCAAAAAGTCCTTTTTTTTTTTGGGGACTGCAAAGAAAAAGGCGGCAAGGGGGCGGAGTCCATGCGTGGTGGGCGTGTTTGAAAAGTTGCAGCCGAAATGAAATATGCTCTGTGGCACGGCGAGAAATCGCAGGCCAAAGTCGAAGAGAAAGTAGAAAGTGGAAAGTGGAAAGCAGAGAAAGCAGAGAGAGAACGAGAAAAGGGAGAACTCGAGTGGAGACAAAAAGCCTTGGCAGGAAGTTTTTGGCTACGGAAATTTATAAGATTTATGTTTAATTGTTGTTTTTGGCTTTTGCGGCATCTGCCGCGTGTCTCTTGCAACACACACACACACTCCCCTTTCCCGCTTTTTTCTGTAGGAGGGGTAGGAGGGATAGGAGGGGGAAAAACAAATTAATTAGTAAAATTAAATGGCAGACGACGGCAAATGACAAGTTCAGGCAATTTCATTTAAAATACGACCAACGACATTCCTCACCAAAATCAAAATCAAAACGAAAAACGTAAATAAAAATGAAAATCATAAATTGCAAACAATTGTTGGTTCGCTAACCGCAAAAATACCGAATGATGAATATTCTGGTGGAATTCCAACGGAATGGTAAAGGAGGAGGATCAAGGAAACCCTAAACTAAACTCGTTAGGACGAAAACAGGACAAATGCCATAAATTACAAAGTGTAAATGGCTCTCAAGGAGACAAATCAAATCGTATCGAAACGCAACGAGATATATATATTCGATTTATACATATATTTGGATTTATCTTGCGGCTTGCAATTATAAATGCATTTGTCAAATATTGAAACAAAAATGAAATAGTCTCCAAGGAGATGGTGTGGTTTTTGCTGACTCAGCAATTAATACCAATAATGCAATGAATAGTTCTTGGCTAATTTGACAGAATGTGGCTACACAGAGAGAAGAGTGTTTTCTTTGTAGAAATTTTGCAATTTTTTAATAGTTAAAAGTTTCCTTTTTAGGGTTTAATCTTTAAAAAACCATCAAAGATTAACATAGATAGAAAGACTAGACTCCTTCTTGTTAATCTCTTAAATTGTCTGAAAATAAGCGAAAAATCTAGCACCAACTTTAGATTGAATTTTGGGGAATTTTGTGAAAGCAAACGAGTGCATAAAAAAACATGCTCCTCAAGTTGTTGTTAGAGCTTTTCACCCATGGATTTGAGGTACTTGAATGGCCAAGGAATAGGGATTTTCGGGGCCAAAGAAAATGCTGTCGCAGGAGCCTCGACTCGACTCGATTTGTGTTGCGTGCAGATTTGCGTGCCAGGAGTTGCCAGGACCTTTTTGCTATCCTTTAGGTATATGGTAATGGAGCTGGCCAAACAGAGCACAGAACACAGAGCAGAGCAGTGCAGAACACAAATCCTGACCACAGAAGCCATGACCGCACTTTTAATCAAAGTGAAAACTATGAAAATTTATAAAATAATTCTCGTAAACGAGAAGAACGACGAGCCTGCGTATGGCTCGAGAGTCGAATAAAAAAAACAACAAAAACAACAACTAGAAGTAGAATTTGTGCAAGGAGCTGTCACTGCATACCCCGCATCCTTAAAAACCATGAAAACCAAGGATTCTTTGGATATATTTATATGCTCTGTGTTCATGTTTGTGTTTGTGTTTGTGTTTGGATTTTCGGTTCTGGGTTCTCGGTTTTTGGTGGGCTCCTGCTCCTGCCCATGCCCATGCCCCTTGCCAGCTGTGAGGTTATTTGTATGATATATGCAGTTATAATAAACCACAAGAGCTGCTAAAGCAACAGAGCCAGAGCAGGAGTAGGAGCCATAGCCAGAGCAGGTCCTGGCCCAGCCAGGGGACTCTCCAAACAAATAGCAATGTGCAACGGTGCGTGTGTTGCACAAATGGCAAATGGTAAATGGCAAACAGGCCACCAAAGACCATCGCAGATGCTAAGCCACCTAATCGAAGGGTATTTCTTCAATCAAAATTAACCATAGAGTATTATTTGATCAATTTGTAGCCTCC
Organism: Drosophila ercepeae; assembly: GCA_018150545.1. Taxonomy (NCBI): domain Eukaryota; kingdom Metazoa; phylum Arthropoda; class Insecta; order Diptera; family Drosophilidae; genus Drosophila; species Drosophila ercepeae. The sequence continues at coordinate 4,261,674 of JAECWL010000174.1, forward strand.
GGATAGATAACCTGACTCAAAAGTAGGCCTTGGTTATGAATCGAAAACCCAACAGTCGCTGTCATAGATGTCATTGTCACTTTTGTATCGTCAGTGCCTCGTTCATCGCAGTATTGTGTTAACAGCAGCGCGTTACGAATCATCTAAAAAACTCTAAAAAACTTTTAAAAAAAACTCTCGGAATTATTACTATTTTTTTGGAAAGCGGGAGATAGTGTAAAACATAGAAATGAGCTTTGAAATAAACTCTCCCAACGAAGAAGTAGGTCGCGATGTGGTCGATATGGGTCAGGATTTTGACGAGATACTAGACGATGCGGTCAATAGCATCGACCAAGTTCTAAACCCTACGGGCAGTGTAAACTCTACGGTCAGTGGTAACAATCGGTGGCAACAATGGTCAATGGTCGACTCGGTCAGGCGAGAGCAGTTTATTGGTAATACAAAAGCCTTTAAAACACAGCCTGAAGCTGGTAAGTTTCCATTTTGAAACATAAAAAGTACGCCTATTGGGTTGTTTCCTGAAAAAGAGTCGACCATTCACCAACAAATCGGTTTGTTTTAGAACTTTCTCTACCCTAGCTGTCAAAAATCAGAGTTGCCTTGCATCTGTCAAAGCAAAGAGTAGAAAGCCTGACTGGCAAAAACTTTAGGCACAACCCTACTGACAGCTCACTTTCTTTTCTACCTTCACTAGCAGTTTGACAGGTCGACTATCATAGCAGAAAATATTAGCAGTGGCTTCGAGAACAACGACATGAACAAGTCTAAGGGGAACTCCAAAAGCGCTAAGGAAAAGCAACATGTCTCGGGCAGCAGCAGCAGCTCCAGCTCCAGCTCTGGGTCCAGCTCCAGCTCTAGCTCCGGCTCCAGCTCTGGCTCTGGGAGCGAAGGCGGCAGCAGCGGTGCCGGCGGCGAACCCCAGGACATGGATGCCATTCTGATTGACTTCATCTCGGAGCACGCCAGCTACATTGATGTCTATGCGGAGACCCGCGATCGTACCAATCAGGTGAGTGAGTTGCTCGAACTGGCAGCCTTCGACCCTTGACCTTCGGCTCGCTTATAGCAAGAGGAAGATTTCAATGTGGCTGGTATTGATTATGATTTTGATTGGTCTACGATGGCTAATTCTGGGGCTCAGGAGGATCAACCGGGTTGCTCGACCAACAATGATGCTGGACAGGAGATGGCGGGAGGAAGTGCATCCACTGCGGCTGGATCATCTGGGGTCCGTTCATCAGGCAAGAACATATCCAACAACCAGGCTTCGGGATCGGACATGGACATTGAATCGGCAAGCGGCTCTGAGGAGGATGGCTCCAGTTCCAGCTCTTCTGACGAATCTTCGGTAAGGAATCTATTTTCGACTTTTTTTTATAGACTTTGCAAATGGTTTTGTAGTTTTTTGATCAACTCTTAATATTAGAATTTGAATTTATTATAGAATCTAATAATATTTATAAATTTATAAATCTTTACAGAGCTCCTCGGGCGATTCCTCGGAGGGACAGATTGGGCAACGTACCGATGGTGGGCTGAAAGTTCGCCTCCCAAGGAAGGTCTTTGAACAGCCGAAGCAGGAGCCGCAAGGTATTGGATCCGGTATTTCCAAAAAAACTCTTACTTTATCGATTCCATAACCACAGCTTCTACAAGCAAGGCCGCCATGGTCGCAGCCATTTCACCAACCATGACCGCAACCAACGACACGGGGAATACTGGCAAGGAGTCGACTCCAGAGACCGAGGAAGCCGAAGCCGGAGGAGATTCGCCGATGCATTTCGTACCGGCTCGTCCAATGGGTGGAAAGCCCAGTGTGGTATCACTCAAGACCTATCCGCGGAGCGGTATGGCGCCGGCCAAGCCGAGTTTGAGCGTCAAGGGAACCAAGAGACCTGCCAACCCGAGGACTCCCCGTGAGGCGCCCATGCGCCCAACCACTTCCCGAGCTGCCTGGGGTGGCAAGGGGTCTGGAATAGGAGCTATGCGAGCTTCTGGTGCAGGAGGCGGAAAAGGATCCGGCAAGGGAATTGGGAAAACTGCTGGAAAAGTCATCCAACATGGCGGCAAGCTGTCCAAAACCCTTGCATCAACCCTATCGACTGTGAGTGTTTGAATTAGAGTTCGAATTCGATCTTTTTAACTTTCAATATTCCAGAGACCCACGGTGCCGGTGGCACAGAAGCCCTCGCTATCGAAAATGGTGGCCCAGAAACCGGGAGGTAAACCATTCATGCAACCAGTGGCCCAAAAGCCCGTCAGTCCGGTCGCACCGCAGTCAAGGGGCAAGCAGATCGACAACAACGGCTATCCCGTGCCCCAGCCGCAGCTCCAGCCCCAGCGAGCTCCTACCATTGGCAAGCAGATCGAGAACACCATGCCGCGCAGCGTCGGAGGCGGTGGCAAGCCCAGCCCCGCTGTTGCCTCACGTGGCAAGCAAATAGACAATGCCCCCTCGACTAGCCGTCCATCGTCTGGCAAGAATATTGACAATGTCCCCTCGGGTAGCCGTCCACCATCTGGCAAGAAAATCGGCATGACAGCGGTAAGTGAAGCATTCTTCTATATCTCTATATCTTCTATATCTATCAAAGAAAAAAACCAAAAATTAATTATCCCATAATATTTTGACAAGAAAAGCCAGTCACAGAATCGATAAATCATAATCGATAAACAAAAGAAAGCTTTACGAAATAGTTTATAATCTTAGCGGGGGTCTTATTAGAATCACTAACCTATTCCTTCCCAATAGTTTATGAATGGAACGATTACTCGCCTGGAGGATAGACCTCGTTCCAAGACCCGTTCGCGGTCACCTTCGTCCTCATCCAGCGGCTCATCTTCGTCTGGTTCTGGGTCCTCATCCGGGTCCAGTTCTAGTTCAAGCTCTGGCTCGAGTTCAAGCTCCAGCTCCTCATCCGAATCTGACTCTGAATCAAAGGGCTCATCTAAGGTAGAATCCAAAGACGGATCCAAGACCGAACAGAAGGCTCAATCGAATGTCGAACCGAAGGCCCAATCCAAGGATGAACCCAAGGCCCAATCGAAGGTCGAACCGAAGGCCCAATCGAAGGTCGAACCGAAGGCTCAATCCAAACCAAATCCGAAAGCCCAATCCCAACCCAATCCAAAAGCCCAATCCAGACCAGGACCCAAACCGCGATCCCGAGCCCCATCCAGGGCCGCATCTTCGGCACCCCGTACCTCGAAGGAAGCGGGTCAAAGGGCAGCTGCCAGGCTCTCCGATAGCTCATCGTCCTCAGGGTCACCCATCCGCAAGCCGCAAGGACTACCTCTGCTGCAGTCACCAGTGCGATCCGCGCCGAGAAGCCGCAATGCCCTTGCCAGTATGCCGCAGCTGGGCCAGCCAGAGACCCGCGGCGTTCTGCCATCCCTGCCTAGCCTGCTTGATTCACCGGAAAAACCACGCCCACAGAAATGCCTCAACACCCTTCCCTCACCCTTGAAGGAGAGCCTCCCCATGCCCGTCCTGTCGGAGTCCTCCTCATCATCCTCATCGCGATCATCATCCAGCAACCGAAAGCAGAAGCCCAAGGAGATGGCCGTTTCCGCCTCATCCCTGGGCAAGGCCCTAGACACCGTTGCCCAATCCCAATCCTCCGCCAAACCGCCAAACATGCCTGCAGTCGGATTGGAATTTGGATCTCAATCTGGAACTACTTCGATTTCTGTGACTGGTTCTGGTAAGGGCTACTCAGCCGGTGCCGCAGTATTTCCTGGTTCAACGACAGTCTCTGGTCCCTCAGCCATTTCTGGTTCATCGCCAGTCTCTGGTTTATCGAAAGTCTCTGGTTCATCGGCAGTCTCTGGATCCTCAACCATTTGTGGTTCATCGATAGTCTCCGGTTCATCGACAGTCTCTGGTTCAGCAGCCATTTCTGGTTCATCGACAGTCTCTGGTGCATCGACAGTCTCTGGATCATCGGCCATCCCTGGTTCATCGGCCATCATTAGTTCAAAAGCTCGCCCAAATGGCGGTTCCAATTCCGCAACTAGTTCTGCTCCAGCATGCACTCCATCCCCAGCATTATTTGGTGCCAAGTCGAAGGAAGCTAACGAAATGAACAAGGCCCCGGTCCATGTAAATATAGAACCAGATGTAAGTAATATCAAATTCATAAATTTATGGGAACAATGCTTCATATTCCAGACTTCGCTGATAAAACAACCTTTTCTATATATTTGCAGAATAAAAATCCAAGCACTTCGAATGCAGCCAAAACGGATCCGAATGCCAAAACACCACAAGGACGCGCTCCGCCCAAGCTGAATCGACCGATACCATCAAGACGCGTCTGCAAGCCCCTTCCAGCCAATGATGGCAGCGATTCATCATTCGTCAGGATCCATACCCAACCCAAGCGTGTGGTTAATCCCGTGAAAAGGAATCAAATCAGTCTACCTTCGGCCCTGGAGAAACGTCCGAATTCGGAATTTATATCGGCACATAATAAGTCATTTAGGTTGAATTCGAGCAACAATGAGAAGCCTTCTGATTCGGGAACGCAAACCGGGAAGACTCCAACTGATTCCAAGATGGATAGTTCGGATATTGGGAAAGCTGTTGCTCCTGAAAAGGATATTCCGAAAGATGTCAAGCCTTCTTCAGGTTCAGGTTCTGCAAATTTGTTGAAGAGACGACAGACTACGGATCAGAGAACGGTGATTAATGAAAAACTTTCCTGTTCTAACAATATTATGCAGCGAAGGAAGACTACTGACCACAGGATCGTTCATAATGAGAAACCTTCTGGTTCTGGAATAGCATCTCAGCCTTCTGGTTCTGGAATAGCATCGCAGCCTTCTGGTTCTGGAATAGCATCTCAGCCTTCTGGTTCTGGAATGGCATCTCAGTCTGCATTGTCCAGAGATAGTCAGAATTCTGGATTCAAAACTATGGCGCAGAGGAGGAAGACACTCGATTCTAATTACCTGAAACCTTTCATTCCTACTAAGCAATCGACACCAGCAATCGCTCAGAATCGCTCAGTTGTCTACAACGAGAAGGCTTCTGGTTCTGGATTGGATATGCCAAAAGTTGACAATAATCCTAAACCCTCCTCCTTTACAAGTTTGGCAAAGAGAAGACATACGATTTGTGACCAAAACGTCAATAATAGGGCTACTGTTTCTGGATTGGAAGCTCCGAAACAACCAAGTGAGCCTACAGCTAGCAAGGTTGAGGATAAATCTTCTTCATTCAAAGAGATCGCTCAGCGGAGACAGACAACCGATCAGTACCAGAAACCAAAAACTGCCAAAAAACCTTCTCTTCTTGCAAAGCTGCGAAGGCAAACACTTCAACTGAATCATATGGCGGTACCCAAAAGGAAACCTGGAAGACCTCGTAAAGTATTACCAGATCCTGCATTGGGTGAGACGCCTCCTGTGAAGGAAAAGAAACCCAGGAAAAATGCCAAAGCTGCGAAGGAGGTAAATTCCGGTAGCACCCAAGCTCTAGGAGTGGGAAATCTGAATGGTCCTCAGAATGTGGTGGAACCGAAACCGGCACCCTTTGTTCCTGAGAAGCCTCCAAGAAAACCAAGAGAGACCAAACCAAAGAATCTCAAATCTAAGGCAGAAGAAACCCCTTTGACAGGTCCCAAATATATTGATGAAAGACCAAGCAGCTCCAAAATGGCAGTCGTGGATAGATCAAATGCTCCTAAAATCGAGTTTCGGGAAAAGCCAATATATCCCTATAAAGCAGCTGACGAAAAGCCAAAATATCCTATTCAAATACCTGCCGAAAAGCCAAGAACTCCCATTAAGATAGCTGATCAAAAGCCAAGAACTCCGATTAGGATAGCTGCCGAAAAGCCAAGAACTCCCATTAGAGTAGCTGCCGAAAGGCCAAGAACTCCGATTAAAATAGCTGATGAAAGGCCAAAATATCCCATTCAAATAGCTGCCGAAAAGCCAAGAACTCCCATTAGAGTACCTGATGAAAAGCCAAAATATCCCTTCAAGATAGCTGACGAAAAGCCAAGAACTCCCATTAAGATAGCTGCCGAAACGCCAAGAACTCCAATTAAAATAGCTGATCAAAAGTCAAAATATCCCATTCATATAGCTGCCGAAAAGCCAAGAACTCCCATTAGGATAGCTACTGAAAAGCCAAGAACTCCCATTAGAGTAGCTGATCAAATGCCAAGAACTCCCATTAAAATAGCTGATGAAAGGCCACATAGTTCTCCAAAACCAACTGGAGGAAGGTTCCTCGAATTTAGAAGCGTGGAGAATGTATCATCTCGAATTGAAAAGGTGGGAAGGCCATTGGTTGCCAGAAATGTAGGAGCATCGTTTTGTGGAAATATAAACAAAGGAGTATCATTGGAATTTAAAAAGTTAATGGAAGAGGACGAACCTCCCGGAATGTCAAGTGGAGTAGGAGTCCAGAGTCCAGGATTTTCTGCTAGAATGGAAGCCAAAACTGTGGAGGAAAAATCGTCTTCTAGAATGGGAATCGGAGAAAGGCCAGTTGGAAAGGCTTACAAAGGACTATCACAGGAATTTAAAAACTTAATGGAGGATGACGAACCTTCCGGAACGTCGAATAGAATAGGATTTTCTCCCAAAATAGAAGCCAAAAAATTGGAGGAGAGACCTTCTTCTGGAATCCAAAACAAAGGCAGACCTTTGGTGATCAGTAATAGAATTCAGGAGAGACAGTCCTATGCCAGAATGGACAATAGAGGAAGTTTGACTTCTACAAGTAAAATAGAATCCAAACACATCGAGGAGAGATCTTCGTCCAGACCATATGATGCCCGAAACATGGCGGAGAGATTGTCTTCTAGGATGTCAATTGAGGAAAGGCCAAGGGAATCCAAACACATCGAGGAGAGATCATCTTCTAGGTTTTCGGACGGAGCTCGAATTGAGAAAGTATCTTCTATAATCGAAACGGAGGAAATACCGATGAAAGTCAGACGCATAGATGAGAGACAATCGGCTTCTGGAAAGGAAAACAAAGAAAAACTAATGGAGTTCCGTAATAGAAAGCAGGAGAAACAGTCCTATATCAGAATTGATAATAGAGGAAGGCCAAGTTTGACTTCTACGAGTCAAATTGGATCCAAACAAGTCGAGGAGAGATCATCTTCTAGGATTTCGGATGGAGCTCGAGCTGAGAAAGGATCTTCTATAATCGATAAGGAGGAAATACCAATGAAAGCCAGACGCAAATCTATGTGTGAGAGACTATCTTCTTCTGGAAAGGAAAACAAAGGAAGAGAAACGGACTTCAGTCATAAAATGCAGGAGAGACAATCCTATACCAGACTGGATAATAGAAGGCCAAGTTTGACTTCTACGAGTAGAATAGAATCCAAACACATCGAGGAGAGATCTTCTTCCAGGTCATCACATGAAGGAAGGCCATATGATCCCCGAAGCATGGCGGAAAGACCTTCTTCGAGGATGCCAAATGGCGGAAAGCCAAAGGAATCCACAAACGTCAAGGAGAGACCGTCTTTCCGAGTGTCAGATGGAGGAAGAGTATTAGAAAAAAGACCAGCTTCTGGAGTTTCGGATAGAGCTCAAAGCATTAAGAACGTATCTTCTATAATCGAAAAGGAGGAAATACCAACGAAAACCAGACGCATAGATGAGAGGCAATCGTCTTCTGGAAAGGAAAACAAAGGAGGAGCACTGGAGTACACTAACAAAATGCAGGAGAGGCAGTCCTATATCAGAATCGATAGTAGAGGAAGGCCGATTAAGACTTCTAAGAGTCAAATAGAATCCAAACACGTCGAGGAGAGATCATCTTCTAGGATTTCGGACTTAGCTCGAATTGGGAAAGTATCTTCTAGAATTGAAAAGGAGGAAAGGGCAATGGAAGGCAGACGTATGGATGAGAGACCATCGTCTTCTGGAAAGGAAATAAAAGGAGGTCCGCAGGAGAGACAGTCCTATATCAGAATTGATAATAGAGGAAGGCCGATTAATAGCCAAATCTTGGTGGGAGGAAGATCTTCTTCAATGGAAAACAGAGCAAGTCAATTGGATTCCAAACCCATCGAGGAGAGATTATCTTCTAGAGGATCAAGTAGAGGAAGGCCAAAGGCAGATCGAAACCTTCAGGAAAGACCAACTAGGATTTCCGATGGAGCTCGAAACATTGAGAAAGTTTCTTCTAGAATCGAAAAGGAGGAAAGGCCAATGGAAGGGAGACGTGTGGATGGGAGACCATCGTCTTCTGGAATGGAGAAACAAACTCGACCAATGGAATTTAAGAATGTAGTGAAGGAGAGGCCATCCTCTGCTCGAATGGATAACAAAGCAAGTTCGATTGAATCCAAACACATCGAGGAGAGATCATCTTCCAGACTGTCATATGAAGGAAGACCTTATGATGCCCGAAACATGGCGGAGAGACCGTACTCTAGGATGTCAATTGAGGAAAGGCCAAGGGAATCCAATAAAGTCGAGAAGAGACCGTCTCGTCGAGTGTCATATGGAGGAGGAGTACTGGAATCCAGAAAAGTCGAGGAGAGACCGTCCAATCGAGTGTCAGCTGGAGGAAGGCCAACGGAGGAGAGACCAGCTTCTGGAATTGCAACTGGAGGAAGACCAACGGAAGAAAAAAAAATGATTCAACCAATTCCATCCTCTAAGAAAATGGAAAACGGAGGTAAACCAATTGAAGATCGCAAAATGGAGGAAAATCCTAATACTTCTAAAATTCCAGGAGTGGAAATGTCATCGCTTTACGACCCATTGAGTTCAACAGAAGAATTTTCAGATGATTTCCCCGAAGATCCACGTCCACAGTCAGTCCAAAGTGCGGGAAGCAACAAGTCTGGTAAGAAGGGTGGGAAGAATGTAGTTCGTCCAGTTAGCGTAATACCAGTATCGAAGCCAATCCTCAAGTATAGTCCCATTATGCCAGTAGTACCGAAAGCAACCGGAGTGCCGGGCAAGCAGGTCAGTTCTGAACCCGAGATTTCTAAGGAGGAATCTCCGGTATATGTTGAACATCGGGAAGAGTGTGCAGTCGAGACAGTGGAAGAAGTTCCTCTAGTTAGCGTCATACCGGTGTCAGAGCCAAACCCCAAGTTTAGTCCCATTATGCAGGTCAGCTCTGAACCCGAGATTTCAAAGGAAGAATCTCCGATATATGTCGAACCTCGGGAAGCACCAAGAGCAACCGGAGTACCGGTCAAGCAGGTCAGTTCTGAACCAGAGATTTCCAAGGAGGAATCTCCGATATATGTTGAACCTCGGGAAGCACCAGAAGCAACCGGAGTACCGGTCAAGCAGGTCAGCTCTGAACCCGAAGAATCTCCGATATATGCTGAACCTCGGGAAGCACCAAGAGCAACCGGAGTACCGGTCAAGCAGGTCAGTTCTGAACCCGAAGAATCTCCGATATATGTTGAGCCTCGGGAAGAGTGTGCAGTCGCGACAGTAGATGAAGAAAGCGAAATGGTTTTTGAGGGAGAGAAACCCAATTATTGCAGGTCTGATATAATTGATAGTCTTTTTGAATGCGACGAGAACGAAGAAAGAGATCGGACTCGAGGGGATTACCAATACGAGTCTTCGGAGGATAGTCCGATTTATGTAGAGGAGGAGCTTGCAACAACTTCAGGAGCGCAGATTCTTGAGCATCATGAAAATGAAATGAAGGAAAATCCAGTCCAATCTGATTGCCAAGAAGTTCAGGAAACTTGCCTTGTCGAGGAAGTCATCGAAGAGAATAAATCTAAAATCGCTGAGAGTGATTCTGAGAAGGGGTCGTCTAGGATGAAAGTTTTAAGGCTTGAAGAGGAGAATCCATTGAGGATCAAGATTGTAAGGTGTACTGAAGGAATCGAACTGGAAAAGGTGGCGGAAGTGCCAGCAATTGAGGAAGAGAAGCCGGTTTCCAAGCGTAAGTCTAAAAAGAGCAAGAAACGCTCGTCATCCAAAAAAGGGACTGATTCAGAAAACGAAGTCAAGGCTTCTAAAAAAGATTCGAACAGGAAAAGCAAAAAGGATTCAAAAAGGGTTAAAAAGGAAAGTTCTTCCGAGGGCACTAAAGAGAACGTTGCTGAAAACGAAAGGGAATACGAAATGAAGGGTCTATCGAAGCAATCATCCAATAATGTATCATCAAAATGGGCTGCAGCAACAGGAGTCGAAGCCCAAAACGAGCTTGCTTCGATAGACCCTTCACTTAAAAGTTGCTGCAGTTCATCAGAGAGTAATACAGCAAACGAATCCCAAAATGAGCCCCAAATCGAAATCGAGCTTCCTTCAACAGACGAATCCCAGAAAAGTATCGAATTTTCATCAGAGATTACTGCAGGAAACGAATCTCACAATGAGGCCCAACGTGAAATCGAGCTTCCTTCAAGTGACTCAGCCAGAATGAGCAAAAATCCTTTAGAGAGTGCTTCAGAAACCGATGGCCAACCCATCGACAAACATAGTACAGAGGATCCTCTCATAAAGAGTAAGAAATCTCGGGAACATGAAAAGGATAACTCAGCAGAGGGAGCTGATGTTGAAATCGATTCTCAAAAGGAGCCGCAGTACGAGTTCGAGCCTCCTAAAAGTAATCCATTCAGGAAAAGGAGAAGTTCGTCGAAAATGAAGGATTCATCAGTGAGTGCTTCAGAGAACGAATCTCAAAATAAGGCCCAACGCGAAATCGTGTTTTCTTTAAATGAAACTTCGTCACCTAAAAGAGAAAATCCTTTCGAAAGTGCTTCAGAAACCGATGGCCAGCTTGTTGACAAACATCGTACAGAGGATCCTCCCAAAAAGAGCAAGAAATCTCGGAAACGTGAAAAGAAAAACTCATCACGCGGAAGTGTGGAAATCGATGCTCATATTGAATCTCAAAAGGAGCCACAATGCCAATTCAAGCCTCCTAAAAGCAATCCATTCAAGGAAAGAAGTTCGTCGAAAAAGGAGGATTCATCAGTGAGTGCTTTAGAAAACGAATTTCAAAATGCGTCTCAAAGCAAAACTTCATCTGGAAAGAAACATTTTGTAGAGAATGCTGCAGAAAAAAATGGCCAATTCGTCGACAAACATAGTACAGAGGATGCTCCCAAAAAGAGCAAAGATTCGCGAGAACGTCAAAAGGAAAACTCAGCAGAGGGAGCTGAGGTTGAAATTGAATCTCAAAAGAAGCCGCAGTACGACTTAGAGCCACCTAAAAGCAATCCATTCAGAAAAAGGAGTTCGTCAATAAAGGAGTATTCATCAGTGCTTCCTTCCAAAGATCCGTCCAGAAAGAGCAGCAAAACTTCATCTGAAAAAGAAAATCCTTCAGAGAGTGCTTCAGAAACCTATGGCCACTTTGGCGACAATCATCGTACAGAGGATCCTCCAAAAAAGAGTGAAAAATCGCGAGAACGTCAAAAGGAAAACTCATTAAAGGGAACTATGGAAATCGATGCTAATATTAAATCTCAAAAGGAGCCGCAGTACGAATTCGAGCCTCCGAAAAGCAATCCATTCAGGAAAAGAAGAAGTTCGTCAATGAAGGAGGATTCATCAGTGAGTGCTTCAGAGAACGATGTAGGGTCTTCAAAGTACCAGTCTAAAAAGAGTAGAAAGACGTCCAAATCGGATTATTCCCCAGAAAGGGCTACAGAAAGTGAAGCCTCCTATCTTAAAGATGATTCCCATAGAAAGAGCAGGAAAGATCGGGAAGGAAAAAGGATAAGCTCCTCGGAAAGAACTACAGACAACGAGTCTCAGGTCGAAGGGAAAAGGGAAATGGAAAGGAAAAGTAAGTCCTGTCGTTTAGAAAAAGCTAAAGAGGAAGTTCAACACGAAGTCCAAGTCGATTTCGTGCCTCCGGCAGATGATCCTCCTAGGAAGAGCCACAAATCTCGAAAAAGCAAGAAGGAAAAGGAGAGCCGGCGCCCAGCTGAAGAGCCAGAAATGCATGATCTTTCCAAGAGTGAAAGGAAACCAAAATCCCTGTCCGATGATAAGGAAAACAGAGATTCTTCCAAGACAAAACCATCGCGAAATCCATTCAAAACTTCCAGGAAAAGGAAGTCCTCTGAATCGGAGCCTGATAATAATCCAAGTAGCTCAAAAACTGCAGCACCTCTTCAAGGAATACCGGCAACAGCCATAAGTTCGTCCTTATTAGAGGATAAACTTGTTAAAGACGACTATTCCATCAAGTATATTACTCCCGGTCGGATGCCCTCTCGGATTCCTTTGGCAACTCCTGATCTAAGGCTATCGCGTTACAAAAAACTGGCTGCTCCTCTTTCGGCTTCTGTTTCCAAAGACGCACCACCTCCGACACCAGTTTCGACACCAGCTCCGACTTGCGTTCCCGTTCCACCACCGCCACCGGTAATTCCAGCGACTCCTCCGTCGCCACCAAAGCCAAAAGCCAGCAGGAAGAGGCCAATAGAATCCCGGCCAAGAGATCTACCAATCCTAATGGAGGCAGTCGAGTCGCACTCGAAAAGATCCTGTCCCAGACCGCGGAAAACCGAGCCCAAGCCAAGAGAAAGCAGGAAGTCTTCAGAGTCGCAGAGTCGCAAGAAGGTAGAGCAGCTACCCAAGAAAGAGGAGGCTCCGTTGACCCAAATGGATTCGAAACCGGATAAAAATGTCAAACCCGAACCCAAGACTGTGGAAAGACCGCCTTCACCGAAAAAAGCCATCAAGCGCAAGCAGGATGAGCCAACTCCAATGGCTCCGCCGCCGCCGAAGAAAAAATATCCCGAATCCTATAAACAGGACTCAAAATATAGCCACTTCAAAATCCCGAAAATTGAAAACCAACCGCCAGTGGACTTCAAAAGTAGTTCGATGCTTGAGAAGGAAGCTCCTCCGGAGAAACCAGCAACTAAAAAAATGTCATTTCGAGAATATCAAGCCAAGCGGTTGGAAGCTATCCAAACGAATTCAATTGAAAAGGAAAAGGATTCTGTGAAGAAATCAATTCCTGAAAAGACTGAACCCTCATGCTCCAAAAACAAAGCCATTTCCAAAGACCCTATTCCAAAGGATTCCGTGATGAAACCAATTCCGGAAAAAACGGAACCTTCATGCTCCAAAAACAAAGCCATTTCCAAAGAGCCTATTCCAAAAGATTCTATGAAGAAACCAACTCCGGAAAAGACTGAACCTTCGTGCTTCAAAAACATTGCCATTTCCAAAGACTCTGTTCCAAGTACTTCGGTTGTGGAAAAGGACACGTTCAAGGAAAAGAAAGAGGATCCTAGTTTTGTTGAAAACCCCAAGCCCAAGGCTGGGGAAAATATTCAGAAGCCTAAATCGGAATCAACTTTGAAAGTCTCCAAGAGCGTAAGTTTTATTGTATTTTTCTGGCATTATAAGTTTTATCCCTTGGATAAAGTACAAAATTAATAAGATATTTTAATTTCAGGCTTTAAAATCTAAATTTTATGTTTATTATTATTATTTCAAAATAGTTGGGATTCATTAATTTTGGTTTTTATTAAAATCCTTGCCTATATATTTCTAATAACATTTTGTATCTCTCGTATCTTTTAGAAATTGCATCGTCGTCAGAAGATGGAATTCATTGTTAGCCGCGCCTTTGATGGACGCAAGTACAGGACCCTCCGGGACATCCGGGAACGCACCAACTTGTCCAAGAACTCCATCCGCCGTGTCCTCAAGAGGATTGGTAAGATCAAGCGTACCAAGTGGCGCATCAGCATGTTCTATTTGGAGGCCTACGTTTCGGAGATCCTTCAATCCAAGAAGAAATTTAAGGCGGTTATTATTGCTAAAAACTTTGGAAAACTTTCAACTAAGTTCGAACTTACTTTCTTTCAGATTTGTCTGAACCGATTGTTCCGTCAGGTGATTAGTTGCTACCAAGGTCGCAAGTTTCTTCGCATCGAGGACCTGTGCATGAAGTCGGGTCTTCCCGAGTCCGAGATTCGTGGCGCCCTGAAGACTATTGGACGCAAGCGGTCCACCAAGTGGCGTCTCCTCGACTACCAGAAGCCGGAGGTCCACATCCATCGTGGCCATCGCCGTATCAATCGTACCGATTCGTCTGAAGGATACTAAGCTAGCTTCCCTGTCAAACCGCAATCACACCACATCACACCAAGAGACACGTAACATATTCCAGTTCCCATTTCCGTACCGACCATACACTACGTTCCATAATTCGTTCCAAAATAAACCAGAACTTACAATGATGCATTAGCATCTAAAAATGCATGGTATTTAGAAATGGTGAAGGTTTTAGCATGGTTTTAGCATGGTTTTTGCATGGTTTTTGGTTTAAAAAAACATAAATTTGTATATAAAAGCATGCCTTAAAAAAGCATGCCTGAGAAATAGAACTAAAACTTGAATACAAAATTCTATTCTTTATTGGAATTCCATTAACCTTTTAATCCAAAATTCCGATATTGATCTAATGGTTTTGGTTTTTTGGTAACTTTTGAGTTTTCTTTTACTTTTCGGTAATTTTCCAGCTGCATTTCCGGATATTTTTCTGTTGTTCTTTCTATTTTTTTTAGGTGTTGCAGATGTTGCAGCAATTGTTGTTGCTGTTGCACGATTGGTCATGCCCCCGCCCGTGTGTTTTGTTGATGTTTTCTATGCGCTGGCAATTAATTGCTTTCAAATCCTTTTATCCAACAGATTTGGTCAATTTATTTTGTACAGCATTTTTTGTTTGTACTTTTGGTGATTGTTTTTTTTGGTTTGGTTACAGCTTTGCCGCATATATATACTATATATATATTCGATATACAGACTTGTTTTTGGAGTACATATGTGAGTAAGCTGGTTCGGTCTGAATTTATTACATGTTTAGTTTATTGTTTTTTAATGGCGCTTAGTTTCAATTTGAGCAAAGCAATAAATTACACATTACTGACCGGACCGAGTCCTTTCTCGTCTCTCGTTTCTCGTCCTTTTTTGCGGCAGCGAGGCAGTCAGGCAGTCAAGCAGTGTGTGTGTGCCCCATCCGAGGGTAAGCCAAGTGCTTTAATGAGGCCAAAGGAGTCGATCCAGGGAGCATTTGATGCCAGATTGATGCCAACCACAGACAGTTGACCTTTGGCCGGCGCTTCAACGTTTCAGCGCCAAGGAAAATGAGGTTAGTGCTCGAAAAGCATTCTCTTTCTCTTCTCAGCACTCTGGCTATATATAATAGATATATGCTTTGGCTATATACTCGTACTCGTACTCGAACTCGTACTCGTTCTCGTTCTCGTACTCGTGCATGTTAATGGAATAATAAGTGCTTTGTTCAGAGTCTTTAATTGGTTTTAGTCTTTGATTGAATTCAACAAAGTCTTAGCTATTCATATGCTTTGCTGCTTTTTTTAGTGTTTAGTTAAATTAATATTATAATTGGTTTGTTCATTACACAGACAATAACGAGCTTATCATGATTAAACAAATCATTTCATTGAAATTCGAGAATCAATCAAAAGTTCGATTAATTGGAAAGGAAATCTGGAGGAAATTCTTGAAATCCTGCAGGATTTATTTTAATTGGTGAGTAAGTTGCAGGCAGTTTCTTAGATATATTTTAATTCCTTAACAATGGATTTTGTGTATGAAATAATCCTTGAGATATCAAAGTTTTCGTTTAATTTATTTAATATTCACATAAAAAACAACCGCTTAGTGCTAATACCTGTCGAAAATTCCCCCATTTTAATGTCATAAAACCTCACCTTGATGCAGTTTATAAGCCAAGCTGTTGCCACTATCTGGGGCCCTGTTTCGGGCCACTCCACCAGCCGCAGTTAATAATTCTGACCCTTAAAGTCGGGCTAATTTTCTAAAAAAGTTTGCCCCTGAAAGTATGCAGTGGTATTTTGAAGGCGAATCTATGGCAGGAGACTGCAAAAAAAAATAGGGGGAAAAAAAGTGTGCAAACTGCAGACCATAATAATTTTCGCAACAAAGGGAGCACCTCAACTTGACAGGGCCGGAAGTTGTCCCCACTTGGCTGGTAGCCCACCTGACCCTCTTGGCCTGATCCTGCCGCTGCTCCTGCCCCAGCTCCTGCTCCTTGCCCCTCTTCCGCTGTACAAACGCAAACTGAATGGCCCGCAAATTCACGGCAAATTTAATGAAATGCGCAAATTAAACGCAGCTGCAAAGTAAAAAAAAAAATAGGGGGAAAAATGGAACCATACCAGGACAAAGTGAAACAAATATTGCATAATATTATTGCTTGCTGGGGTCGTGGGTGCTGGAGGAGGCGTGGCACTACCGAGCAACGTTTACAGTAAACGAAAATGCGGAAGCAATTCACTTTCGGCTTTCAGCTTTTGGCTGCTGCTCATTTCTCTCTGCATCCTCTTTTCGGTGTCCTTTTCTGTCTTTCTGTTTTTTTTTTTTGCCAATCCTTGCTTCTATGTCCTTGTGTCTGGTGCTGGTTTTTCTATGTTTTAATATTTATATCAGGGCAGCAGCTTTGGTTCATCCTTGTCGTTGTCAACGTCATCATTCCGGGGTCCAAGGGTCCGATGTCCTAAAGTCCACTGCACGGAGATGCAGCTGTTGTTGCACTGAGAGAAAAATTAGAAGAGAAAGTTTTAGAAATCCTTAAAAAAAACATGAAAAAGATAGAAAAAAATATTTACAATTATTTTTTTTTTTTACCAGTTTCAGCTTTTTTTTTATTTTAAATCTAAAATTATTTTAATTTTTTAGCTATTTTTTTGAGCAGTTTAATTTGGCAGCAATTTTGCATGCTTAGCTGCTGCTCTGGCCCGCTCACTCCCTAGAGACTCCCCCAGACTCGCCGCCATCGCCTTCACCTTCCTTCCGTTTCCGTTTCTCTCCGTTCTGTTCCATTCCGTTTGGTTTTGCCTCTTGGCGCGACTTGGGATGAATTTTTTGTCGTGTTTTTTCTTTTGTTTTTGTGTGCTAATTACCATAATTAAGCAAAGGTCAGGCTTTAGTCGCCTTTTGTGGCCCAGGAAGGCGAAATAATAATGCGAGGAGAAGACACGGACCACGGACACAGCAACAAGGGGGGAGACCGAAAGAAGGAACCGAAAAAATAAAAAAAAAAAATAAAAATGGCTGACCAGCGTACAAATTCCCATCAAGCCGCCGCATCGTCCTGGCTCCCCTGGTGACCCCTCCTTCTGTTCTGTTATGCATTATCTTTATGATTATGTTGATTATGACGTTTTAATGGGTTTAGTGAGGCGACGACGGCCACAGGGGGCACACACTGGCCCGGGGTGGGGTGAAGCGGGATGCTACGCCCTGGGGTCTTGGTGGGTTTTTTCTTGGGGTGGTGGCGAAAGGGGGGCGTGGCTTGGTATCAGCTTAAGCTGACAACAGAAGGGCAACAAGAAAAACAAAGACTTGACAAGCTGTTGGGGCACATTAAGGCATGAATGCAGTTTGTTGCTTCTTTATGTTCTCCTTACCCTTCTTTTTTTGAAGTTTTTTTTCAATATTTTTTTAGTCCAAACATACCCTGTAAAATAGGATAAAACTTAAGACATGTGTACATAAGTTTTTGGGGTTTTTTTTTAAGTTATTTCAAAGGATGACAGGTTTTAGGAGAAGGGGTAGTTATCTTTCTATTGAAACCTGATTGGAAAAGGTTCTGGATAACACCATATTAATGAGGATTAATATTTGTTCATTTATATAGAAGCTATAGGTTCTACCGGATATATAATTCATGTTCCAAAACGATTGGCCTTTAATACTAGAAGAAAAATTTATGAAAACCCAACAGAGAGAAAGAGAACAAATTAAAGCAACTTGATGATCCTGATTAAGGATACATACCTTTAGGTATACCTCATAGATACTTTCTTTACTCAATTCCGACAAATCATAATACCCTCTTTAAGCAAAGCTAATTTTTTTCGCTTAAAATTCAAATTTGATGACAAAAAGATAAAAGTTCTTGGAATCTTGTCAAACTTTTCCCTTTCTTTATGATTTCCCTTCATACGTTCTGTGTCGCTTTGCAGGGTAATAGCTGCGTCGACTATTAAAACAGCATGCAGCTTAATCTCAATATTTCATTTTTTATTGCCGGCACTCAAAACATTACTTAGAACTTGGTCAAATTACTCGGGGGCTTGTCTGTCAGCGCTTCCTCCTACACTTCCTCTGCTACTTCCTGGCTTGCCCCGCTTGCCGCTTGCCACTTGCCACTTGCGACTTGCCACATCGCCGTGCTGTGTAAAAAATATTTGGTACTCTCGCTGACGAAAATGAAAATTCCGCAGTAAACTTAACTTGGAAACTGCAATGTCATGACAAATATACAAGGAGGACCCCCCCAGGACCGAGGATGACGGAACGCGAAAGAGTTTTCCAGAGGCGATGAAATGGGAAGGATCTGCAGGATGGCACGCACTTCCTTTTTGTATCCTTTGGAGCTTCTAATCTCTCTCCCCCCATCGCTCACCATCCTCGT
Source organism: Drosophila ercepeae (assembly GCA_018150545.1). Taxonomy (NCBI): domain Eukaryota; kingdom Metazoa; phylum Arthropoda; class Insecta; order Diptera; family Drosophilidae; genus Drosophila; species Drosophila ercepeae. The sequence goes on from JAECWL010000174.1 coordinate 4,280,077, forward strand.
TCCCGCCACCAAGTGATTAACGATCGCCGTGCACGGCGGAAAAGATGAAAGTCAAGAATATGAGCCGGGTTACGGCGTTACAACTATTATTATTGTAATACCAAGGACTTACTTTGGGAAGCATCATCTCTTTGTTTTTTTTTTTTTTTTGCTTTCTTTTTAGCCTTTTGCACCCTGAAGGCCCAGCATTCCTGACCAAGAAAAACATTTTCATTCCAAGGCGTTTTCCAACGAGGATTGGAGCCTGGGGAGTGGGTAGTGGGTAGTGGGTAGCGTCGGAGTCGGAGTCGGAGTCGGAGACCAGGGAACGGCAGTTGTTTGAACTTATCTAAATTGTTTTGCCATATTGTTTTCTTATGCCATGTGTGTCGCATCGTCCCATACTTCGGCGTACTTCCTGCCCTCCTTCTCTCCTTCCGCTTTCTTCGGCTCATATATCGCAGATGCACTGCGGAAAATAGTGGGTTAATTAGGTTGGAGCTCATTTTGAAAGCAGTTTTCATTTCCTTTTTACTGAAATCAAAATGACTGAACTAGGAAAGCTGTAAGACTCCATTAATCGACCTGGTACATGTCTTCCAGGTCTTAGTTCTTCGATTACCATTTCCAATCAAAATCTGGCAAAAAGTCTAAACGATTTTCCGAAATATTCATGAGTTTTTGCAATAAATCGTAGACTGAGCGATTAAAGCCCTGATTAATGAAAGATATTTCCAATTCCTGCAATAACCATCTCTTTTCCCTGTATTATTTTGTTCCCTGTGTAGTTTTTACTTCTCCCCTGAAAAGTTCCATTGTCTTTAGCAAATTTGCTTTACTTGCACTGCTGTTTATTCATTGACTTTTGTGTTTTGTGCCATTTTCAAACGCCTTCATTTCTCCGCCACACACACACACACACACACAACACGCTGCACAGCCCCTTACCCCGTCTCTTTCATCAGCAGCTTGCAGCTTGCCGTCTCTTTTGCACGGCTGTTGCCGTACGTGTCTATTATTGGTATTTGCTGAATGAATGGATTGTACGTGCCCGGAGGCATTTCGAATAACTTTTTTTCCAGCCCGACTCCGGCTTCTTGTGCCGCTTTTTGCCTTATTTCTGGATTGCAATTCTCCGCTTCCGTTTCATTCTGTTCGGTTCTTCCGTCTGCCCGCCTGCCTGTCCGCTTCGTTCCGCCTTTCTCTTGTTCTGTGCGTGACTGGCCCTCTCGTTCTAGCCGAGAGGAGGCCACACCGTCCTCCACCCACTGCGGTTACATTTTGCGGTTGAAATCTAAGCGATTTTACATTGTTATTGTTATTATTGCCAGGCGGTGTTCGGTGCTCGGTGTTCGGTGCTCGGTGCTCATACAAGTTGGCTTTATTTGTATGGAACATGCATTTATTTGTTGATGGCGTATTTTTGTTTATTTATGTATTCATATGCAATGTCGAAAATAATCGTTAATATGCTGGTTGAATGCGTCCCTTACCCTTTCCTCTAGCCTCTGTCAACACTTCATTTTTCATTCCATTTTATTGAATTGCTAGCTCTGCCTAAACCGGACCCTGCAAATACCTACAATATGATAATGAAAAACATAGCCCTCAAATGTAGGCAACAGTTTTTGAAAGGACATTTTTCACATGTTTATTTTGTTATTAAAAATGTTCTAGAAAGTTTTTGTTGTTTGATCTTTTCATACAGTTCAGATACTGAAGTTCCAGTTCAGGAATGGAACTTTTTTTGTAAATAGGTTAGAGAATGGGAGAAATATTTTCTTTGTATACAAATATGGGTTTCTGACCAAATAGCACGAAATTTCGTTGGTTGGTAAATGATTTCTATTTTCTGTCAACATTTAAAAGAATAATTTTCCGAATCCTTGACCGATCTAGGAATAGTATACCATTTTGGAATCATAACTTCATTTTCCGTCGATCTGCATCAAAAGATCTGGAAAGTAGAACAAAAAAATTTCGATCGATTTTTTGCGATTTTGGAAAGGGGTACCATCATGATTTTTTGCAAAAAATGTCTTGAAATTTTTTTGTTCGATTTTACGGGTTTTTTGATACAGTTTGAATTGATATTGAAGCCCTGATTCGGAAATGGGACTCCGTTTCCCTTTTAGTTAAGAAATGGCCAAAGTATGCTTTCTAAAGTATGAAAATAAGGGTTTTGGGTCAATTATAATAAATATAGCAAGAATTCGATTTACTAATCTTGTATTTTTTTATTTACAGGACTTTGGCCACGGATGAAGATTAGGGCTGAAATCGGTTGAAATATGGCCGATATATGCTTTTTATAACATATGAAAATATAGGTTAGCCGAGACACGAACCGATCTTTCGATATTCGATACCAGCTGAAAAATATCAAGCATTTTTTAGTGTGTCCATGACTGGTCACACCGATTCTAATTAGCAAAACAAATGTGTTGTTTTGCTAGTTTTTCTACTTAAAACTAATCAAATAAGAACAAATTTAAAAAACTGAACGTAACTAGACCAGAAGAGTGCCCCAAAGATCATCCAAAGGATGAGGAAAGACCCCAGAACGGACCCTGAGGTATCAATACCTGCGAACCTGCTCGGCGGGAAACACACGGCCATGGCGGCACCAAAAGATCGTTGGGATGGAGGAGATCTCGGGAAAACTGGAGCTTTTAGGTCTGTACTAAAAATTGGTAGAATAGGCACATTCCAAAAAACCTGTATTTTTTTTCTTCGGCTTCGTGGAGCAGTACTTCACCTTGGATTGCTCTCATCTGGAAGCCCCAAGACCTGCGTTACCACTGAGGCGCCTGAGAGGAAGTGATCTTCGCCAGTAACGTCCCTATTTCGGGTAAGTGAATATCTCCAAGAGTGAAACCAAACATTGCATTAAAATTTCATTGGATTTGCATTTGTCTAAAATCTCTTCTTTTCCTCAACATTTTAATGAATATCTTGTCCATTTAGTAACTGATTCTGAAACGAAGTACCTGTTTGGAATCAGGGCTTCAGTTCCCTTCGACTAGCATCCAAAAATCCTAAAAGTAGAACACAAAAATTTCGATCGATTTTTTGCGATTTTGGAAAGGGGTACCATCATGATTTTTTGCAAAAATCGGGTTAGTTTGATTTTATCGATTTTCTGCTAGTTTTTTATGAATATTTTGGCCATTTCCCAACAGATTTCGGAACGGTATACCATTTCGGAATCAGCGCTTCATTTGCCGCCAATCTGCATCAAAAGATCTGGAAAAGAGGACAACAAAATTTCGGTCGATTTTTTTGCGATTTTGGAAAGGGGTACCATCATGATTTTTTGCAAAAATCGGGTTAGTTTGATTTTATCGATTTTCTGCTAGTTTTTTATGAATATTTTGGCCATTTCCCAACAGATTTCGGAACGGTATACCATTTCGGAATCAGCGCTTCATTTGCCGCCAATCTGCATCAAAAGATCTGGAAAAGAGGACAACAAAATTTCGGTCGATTTTTTTGCGATTTTGGAAAGGGGTACCATCATGATTTTTTGCAAAAATCGGGTTAGTTTGATTTTATCGATTTTCTGTTAGTTTTTTATAAATATTTTGGCCATTTCCCAACAGATTTCGGAACGGTATACCATTTCGGAATCAGCGCTTCATTTTCCGTCGATCTGCATCAAAAGATCTGGAAAGTAGAACAAAAAAAATTTCGATCGATTTTTTGCGATTTTGGAAAGGGGTACCTCATGATTTTTTGCAAAAATCGGGTTAGTTTGATTTTATCGATTTTCTGTTAGTTTTTTATGAATATTTTGGCCATTTCCCAACAGATTTTGGACTGGAATACCATTTTGGAATCACAACTTCATTCTGCGTCGAATCCCCTTCCCAATTGCTTGAGAATTGGCAAAGATTTTTAAGGGAAACTGTTGAAAAACATCGAATTTTTGACTAAAAACGGCTTTCTAATGTTTTTTTTTTATGCAGCTTCTGCAGCACCAGATCAGTACCTGGAGCATCGGAACTGCACCAAAAGCACCTCTAGCAGCACTGGAACAGCTCCTGCAGCAATTGTAGCACCACCTGAAGCACCAAACCAGCATCTGGAGCACCTGTAGCTGGTCCAACAACACATGTAGCCGCCTGTAGAGCCCTAGAGCAGTACCTGGAGCATCCGATCAGCACCAGAAGCACCTCTGGCAGCAACTAGCAGCACTGGAACCGCAGGGCAACACGTGGATCAGTTGTATCAGCACCTAGAGCATCGGAGCGGCACCAGAAGCACCTTCTGCAGCACCTGGAGCAGCCGTAGGAGATCCTGGAGCACCTGTATCAGCACCTGAACCTTTTGGAGCGTCAGACCAGCACCTGGAGCACCGTATTTTGTATTTAATTTCCTATATTTTAAGCATTTTCCTATGTAAATACATGTATCTGTATTTGTAAGCACGTTTAATTGAAAATAAAGCACACTGTTTACACCAATTTTCCGAGTTTTCTTTCATTTTCCGGGTTTTCCCCGAATTTTCCCGCCTTTCCCACCTTTCCGAGTTTTCCGAATTTTCCCGAATTTTCCCAAATTTTCCCGCATTTTTCTTGAATTTTCCTGAATTTTCCCGAATTTTCCTGATTTTTCCTGAATTTTCCTGATTTTTCCTGAATTTTTCAGAATTTTTCTGCGTTTTCAGATTTTTAAAAATCTCAAAATCGACCTCCGCCACTTCTGAAGTACCAGGCGAACAGAAATCAGCAGAAGGTGGATGCCAAAATTAAAATGTTGCATACTTTTGAGCGGGAATCTTTAAAAGTTGGCGGGAATCCGTTAATTTTCAAATTTGAATTTGAATAAAATACCAAAAAAATTTTAACGGAAAAATACCAAAAAATGTAACGGAAAAATACCAGATTAAAATTTTTTTTTGGTATTTTTCCGTTAAATTTTTTGGTATTTTTCCGTTAAATTTTTTGGTATTTTTCCGTTAAAATTTTTTTGGTATTTTATTCAAATTCAAATTTGAAAATTAACGGATTCCCGCCAACTTTTAAAGATTCCCGCTCAAAAGTATGCAACATTTTAATTTTGGCATCCACCTTCTGCTGTTTTCTGTTCGCCTGGTACTTCAGAAGTGGCGGAGGGCGATTTTTGAATTTTTAAAAATCTGAAAATGCAGAAAAATTTGAAAAAACCAGGAAAATTCTGGAAAATTCAGGAAAAATCAGGAAAAAATTTTGGAAAATTCTGAAAAATTCAGGAAAATTCTGAATTTTATTTTGTAAAAAACCAGTATTTCCCCGTATTTTTTTAAAAATTGGTTTTTATCGTATATCTCGACTATTTCACGTCCGATCAAGCCCAGAAACGGCTTATAGATCAGGAAAAATAATGCCCATCGATGCCTATATCCCCCCAGGATAAAAAACATACCATAACATAACAGGATAACATAATGTTTATTTCAGTTTTATACAGTTTTATACAATATAAATAGTATAATTACATAAAATTATGTATTAAATGCTATGCAGAGAAGTTATCGTGAAGATTCGATCCAATGAGCGACGAATAAACGGCGATTAAACGTTTTCCATAGTCCGTAGATGAATTCCAGCCGCTACCAGTGGTGAGCCGGATCCGGATGCATCGTCTGCAGGATCTCGTAGGCCTCGAGACATCTGGAAGCAGAAATATAGGGCGCAGAACATTCATCCGGTTCACCTGGAGAATTAGAAACAATTAGAGCATAAAGTAAAATTGGTTTTTTTTTCTGAAGGATATTGACTTACGAGAAAATGGAAATAGCTTGAAGCACACAGTCGCATAAATCAGGGGTAAGCACTACACCTCGTGTAGAAATTTACATCCATGGCCAAAGTCCTGTAGATACAAAAGTACATGAATATTAAAGCGAATTCTTCCTGTTTAGTATATTTAAACCAAAATCCTTATTTGTATCCTTTAGAAAGCATATTTTGGCTTTTTCTCAACCGAATCGGAAACGGAGTCCCATTCCCGAATCAGGCCTTGAATGTGCTTCGATCTGTATCAAAGGACCAGTAAAATCGAACAAAAAAATTTCAAGACATTTTTTGCAAAAAATTATGATGGTACCCCTTTCCAAAATCGCAAAAAATCGACCGAAATTTTGTTGTCCTCTTTTCCAGATCTTTTGATGCAGATTGGCGGCAAATGAAGCGCTGATTCCGAAATGGTATACCGTTCCGAAATCTGTTGGGAAATGGCCAAAATATTCATAAAAAACTAACAGAAAATCGACAAAATCAAACTAACCCGATTTTTGCAAAAAATCATGATGGTACCCCTTTCCAAAATCGCAAAAAATCGACCGAAATTTTGTTGTCCTCTTTTTCAGATCTTTTGATGCAGATTGGCGGTAAATGAAGCGCTGATTCCAAAATGGTATACCGTTCCGAAATCTGTTGGGAAATGGCCAAAATATTCATAAAAAACTAACAGAAAATCGATAAAATCAAACTAACCCGATTTTTGCAAAAAATCATGATGGTACCCCTTTCCAAAATCGCAAAAAATCGACCGAAATTTTGTTGTCCTCTTTTCCAGATCTTTTGATGCAGATTGGCGGCAAATGAAGCGCTGATTCCGAAATGGTTTACCGTTCCGAAATCTGTTGGGAAATGGCCAAAATATTCATAAAAAACTAACAGAAAATCGATAAAATCAAACTAACCCGATTTTTGCAAAAAATCATGATGGTACCCCTTTCCAAAATCGCAAAAAATCGATCGAAATTTTTTTTGTTCTACTTTTAGGATTTTTGGATGCTAGTCGAAGGGAACTGAAGCCGTGATTCCAAACAGGTACTTCGTTTCAGAATCAGTTACTAAATGGACAAGATATTCATTAAAATGTTGAGGAAAAGAAGAGATTTTAGACAAATGCAAATCCAATGAAATTTTAATGCAATGTTTGGATTCACTCTTGGAGATATTCACTTACCCGAAATAGGGACGTTACTGGCGAAGATCACTTCCTCTCAGGCGCCTCAGTGGTAACGCAGGTCTTGGGGCTTCCAGATGAGAGCAATCCAAGGTGAAGTACTGCTCCACGAAGCCGAAGAAAAAAAATACAGGTTTTTTGGAATGTGCCTATTCTACCAATTTTTAGTACAGACCTAAAAGCTCCACAGTTTTCCCGAGATCTCCTCCATCCCAACGATCTTTTGGTGCCGCCATGGCCGTGTGTTTCCCGCCGAGCAGGTTCGCAGGTATTGATACCTCAGGGTCCGTTCTGGGGTCTTTCCTCATCCTTTGGATGATCTTTGGGGCACTCTTCTGGTCTAGTTACGTTCAGTTTTTTAAATTTGTTCTTATTTGATTAGTTTTAAGTAGAAAAACTAGCAAAACAACACATTTGTTTTGCTAATTAGAATCGGTGTGACCAGTCATGGACACACTAAAAAATGCTTGATATTTTTCAGCTGGTATCGAATATCGAAAGATCGGTTCGTGTCTCGGCTAACCTATATTTTCATATGTTATAAAAAGCATATATCGGCCATATTTCAACCGATTTCAGCCCTAATCTTCATCCGTGGCCAAAGTCCTGTAAATAAAAAAATACAAGATTAGTAAATCGAATTCTTGCTATATTTATTATAATTGACCCAAAACCCTTATTTTCATACTTTAGAAAGCATACTTTGGCCATTTCTTAACTAAAAGGGAAACGGAGTCCCATTTCCGAATCAGGGCTTCAATATCAATTCAAACTGTATCAAAAAACCCGTAAAATCGAACAAAAAAATTTCAAGACATTTTTTGCAAAAAATCGTGATGGTACCCCTTTCCAAAATCGCAAAAAATCGATTGAAATTTTTTTGTTCTACTTTCCAGATCTTTTGATGAAGATCGACGGCAAATGAAGTTCTGATTCCAAAATGGTATGCCTTTCCGAAATCAGTTAGGTAATTCTCTATATATTTATAAAAATTTTAGCAGAAAACCGAGAAAAATACTGGGAACCGGGCAAAAAAATGTACCTTCTTGGGTATACCTTTTGCGTTATTCCGGCGTGGAGCGAGATGGCATCCTTGAGTACTGATGAGGTTGGTTATCGCACATCAGGAGCCAAAAGAGTTCTTCTCCAATATCATGCGTGTAAGGGCCAGAAAGATACGTCCTGTTTTCCTGAAGGAATAAAAACCAAGTTAGTTAATGAAAATATTGTATTGGAAATAAACTTACCCGCCGATGGGACATCTGTGGTATAGCGCCAGCGACGAGACTTCAAGATGGACCCTGGCGGTGCAGAACTGCAAGATAAGTAGGGAAATTATGAGTTAATTTATAAATAAATACAGGTTTTTTTTATCTATTCATTAAATATATAATATAACGAAATATTTCAAAGTTATTTATGTTAATTTTTACTTTTTGGAAACCGTTTATCTTTTGTCATCGCTTCACACACTTTGCTGCTCTTTGGCAGATTACTGTAGATTACCAAGTCCCCCCCTTAAATGCCAACCGAATTCCCAGATTTCTTTTTGTCCTTTTTCGGAGTTTTTTTGTTTGTCGAGTTTTGTTGCTCTCCCAGTTTTTTAGCACCCGACCTTGTCATGTAGTTAGATATATATTTAAAGTTGGGCGTTAGCAAAGTAAAAATAAAATGGAATAAAATGCAGATTGAATTTGAGGGCGACAACTTTGCTGACGTTGGCGACGACAACAAAGTAATATTACTCACACACTCGCACTGTGGCACACACAATCGTTCACACAGATACTGGGAGTAAAAAATAAGCAAGTAATGCGCAAAATACAAAACCCACATTGCTTTCCAAGGAGTAGGATGGGATAAGGATGCTTCCACGTACGCTATATCGTGTGTGTGTGTGTGTGGTATAAGTAGGATATGTAGTTTGACGTTATTCAACACTTACAACGCCACCAACATCGCGGACAAATGCGATGGCTGAAGGGATAAACCTTTCAGGGTGGAGTTTGGAGCTGTGGAGCTGTGGGACTGGGGGACCACCCCCTCTGGGAAGTCGACGTGATCGTATGCGAATGCGATTGTGCGGGTGTATTATGTATTTGGTGCATTTTAAATCGGATTACTTAAGGCAGCAACAACTATGTGCGGCTTTGGCTTTCGTCCTGTTCCAGTAGGTTTTTCGCCCAACACTGATGCGTGAAGCTGTCAGGATTCGGAATGGGGCTTCGGTTTTGCATATCAAATATTAATGGGAATTAGCGCCGAAATTAACGGAAATCAAAGCAAGCAAAAAAGGACACTGAAAATTATGTTTTATTCGAGTATCGAAGTATTGGAAATATTCAAGTGTGAAGATACTTCTAGAGAAGATACTTAATCAAAAAATCCCTTTGAAGAATCCACTCCTTAGGTGATGACTTTCAAGTCCTGCAGGATTCCGTAAGTGTATTTGTGTCAGTTTTATTCTCATTCATTGTTGCCATCATCGAGATATCGTTGTCAATGCCGTGGCGCCTATAAACCGTTTATTATTATTTACAATTTTTGTGCCTCGGCACTCGGGCAAATATTTTCAAATCACATAGCAACACATCGTATAGACACGTGGCATTGCAGTGCCACCACTCCCTGTGCGCCTTTTTCCGCATTTTCCACTTTCCTGCCACGTTCTTCCATCCTTTTGCCGCACTCCCAAAAAATACAAGCAAAAAAAAAATAGACATTTTCTACCCCGTTTTTCGCATCGCAAGTTGGCAAATGTGTTGGCAACGTGTCGGCATTCGGCATTCGAATGACAAACTCCGCATCGGGATGGCCCGACTGTCAATCGCTTGCTTTATCAATCCATCAATCAAATAGCTGAGCAAACTCGCAATCGATGGAATCTTAATCGAGCCAAACCCAAACTCGTTTTGTTTCGCTTTTTTTTAATAAAATTTATGAAATTTAATGCAATCCCAGGACGATTTGTAGTACATGCTTGGCGGTTGTTAAACAATTACCAAAGGATATTGTTATCCAATCAATCAATCACTGCCATTAGCCACTCATTCAATTTGCCTTTACACGATTGTCAATTAACATCAATATGGCATTTGGCCCACAGACTTGAATTAATTGCAAATTGGAAATCGTACATTGGAATGCTTTGTTGCCAACTGTACTGTGACCTTTGCCCCAAAAAAGAATTAGAATTAGATATTGTTTAGCCATCGATTGGTACACGAATTATGAGCAATTAGGGGGGGTTTGGGGTAGGAAATGAAAGTGGGATAACCTCCTAACCTCCGGCTGTTGCCATCAATCTTTATCGCCAAACTGCAACTGAAACTGCAAACTGAAAACTGAAACAGCGGCGGAAATAGAAGTGCGCGGCATAAGTGCACTTCCGGTTTAGCAGTTGCTGCAACCGGCACATCCATTCCATTCCACCCACAAATACACAAACAGCATTCCCAACCAGGATCGGGAGTTGGCCTGTGGTTGGTTTATCATTTTCGCTAACGAGATTTGCTCAAAACTGCAACTGGAATTCAAATTCTCGCTAAATCCCGCACAGCATTTGCCATTTTTAACTTTTGTTGCCATTTGTAATAATATTTAGAGCCACCTCTCTAGTCCTGCTGTATCCCCGCAACTTTAATCGCTTTTATTTGACAATTATTATCCAACAAGCCAATCCTGTATGGAGTCAACCGCAAAAAACTAATCAAAAATAGTTCTAGAATTAGAAGCGAAAACTTTATAATTATTCCCGAAACCAAAGACAACCAATTAGTCTCTGTTTTATGATTGTGTGACAAACATTTCTCATTTCGGGATAAACATTTCTATATTCCATCTAAAATAGATGTATTCGCAAATAGACACAAATCGGGATCTGTCAGAGAGACACCTGACACCAGGGAGAGTGCGGTTGACCCGGTTAATCGGCGAGCCTAGAGCTTTCCCGGTTTTAACCATTAACCAAAACCTGAGAACAGTTTTGGCTTTGGGCCCGTAGGTGAGCAGGATTTTCGGTTGTCAGGCCAACAAAGCAATTCCTGGCTAAAACCCTGCAATAGCCTCCGGCAACTCTTGTGGTTAGCCGCTTTAAAAGGCTTTGTTTTTTGTTTGCATCCCGGGTACGTGTACGCCTCGGAATAGTTCATTTTTTATGAATGAATTGGCCGGGCAATTGGCTATTGCCCGATATCCAATTTCAGACAAAAATAAAAGATATAATATCTATATAGATTCTTCCATATTGTTTTGGAATCGGGTTGCAGGCTGAGTGCTTTTTTGTCCGAGAAATAGAAAACATTTCCACTAAACCCGCAGCTAAGTAAAACAATCGAATGGCAAAATCAATAAGCGGCCAGGACATGTATGCAAGTGAAGTCCTTGCCAGGGAATGGGGAATAAAAATGATTTATAAAATGCTTATTTGTCAAAAGCACAGATCAACGCACAGCAAGAAAAAAGTTTTGAAAAGATAAAAGACCTTTTTCCAAATCTAATCTTCAATGCTTTCTTTTCTTTCTGTGTTTGAATCTCAAGGATATGAGCCACGCCCACCCATCCACTTGAGCTGTCCTGCCACTCAAAGACCACAAAACTAGACAAAAATCGAAGCCAAGAGCCATAACTTCCGGTCTCTGTTCTCGATAACCTTATCATATTTTTTATCTGTTTCTGTTCAGGATTTGCATTTCGCATTTGCATTCCTTTACAGGAATGCCCAGAATTATGACATTTAATTAGCAGAAATTTATCCTCTCGGCTTCAATGAATCTTTTTTTAAGCCACGTTTGCTATTTTTGGTCAATGGTTATGGCTATTTGGCAACCGGTAACCGGCAACCGTGTTGCCAATTCCAGCACCGATTCTGACCATTTCCCTTGCCAGATTTTCAGCATTAGTGGCTGCATTTTGGAAATCGACGCCTAATTAGCGCTTTGTTGCATTCGTAATGCCGTTGCTCTCGCAAAAAAAATCAAATGCCAAAAACCGATTACAGTCGCCGACATTTATGCATAAACGCACTCGCATTCCATAGCATCGCATCGTATGTGCATTTGTGCTTTCGAAATAATGGAAACATTCAATTCACGGCCGGGGATTTTCCACCTAAACAATGGCATTTCGGATTCTGGATTCCTGATTTCGTATTTCGGATTTTTGTCCCTCGATTACAGGTTACAGTGCTCTTTGCCAGGACAAAGCACTAAAACATTCCACAGCATTATTGGCCTTATTATCATAGTTATTATTATTGAAATAATTTTCGTGTAATTTAAGCAGATTGTTTGAAGTGTTAAAGCCCTGATACTCACATATTTCAGAAGCTATTTTAATTTGTTTATTCATAATTAAGCTTTCGCTTATTATTTGTTTCTTGTTAATGCAATTTATGGCATTTTAGAGAACCTCCAACGAGTGATTTGTTTAAATTTATAGAAAGAACTGTATTTGCATTAAAAATCGAATCAATTCCAGGCTTTTCCGGCTTGATATCAAACCAATCTAGCAAAGCATTTAATTTTGATTTTTTGCTGATGGTTAAAGGATGTCTCTGGTTTTGGCGATTTTTGTGTTAATTCGACTTCTCCCCAAGGTGGAACTCCCAAAAAAGTCAAACAAAAGGTTGGAGAGTTGAGAGAAAAGTGCCACGTTGCCGGTTTTCACTGTAAAAGGAGTAAGGTCCTGGCAAATGCAGTTACCTCCTGGTACCTAGAAATAGACGACAAAACTTGCGGTGCACTTTGACATTTTGGCGCATGTTGAATCAAGTGAAAACCCAATTACATGTCCCGCCCTATCTAGTCGCTTCACTGGCGACAAAACGAAACGTGCAGACAAGTTAACATTCTGGCCAACTGTTCCGCCAACAACTTGGCCAAGAGAGCGAGTCCTTCTAGTCCTTCTTACCTCTCAACCATCCACATCCTTTTCGGCATGTCCTTGTGCGCTGCTTATTACAAGAGTGGCGAACATTCTGCGGCCAGGTGGGTGTGTGGTGTGCGGTAGTGTGTGTGTATCTGGTCGAACACCTGCGCATCTATGTATCTGTATCTGCGGGATACGACAACGACCAAAGCTATCTTTGGGAAGCTTCCCGCACTTGCCACACCGCACCGCACGCAAATTATTGTTGCAATGAAACTTAAGCTGCTTAAACTTGCTGGAACGCTTCCCTTTCGACCCAAGGATGTGAATGTGGGCCACATGATGTAGACATCATCGCTGTCATGTCTGGAGTCCTGTGTCCTTAGTCCTTAGTACTAAGTCCTGGCGTGTCGCATGTCGCGGCTGTTTAACCTGATTCTCCCTCCAACTTGTAGCTGAAACAAAAACAAAGAAACAAAGAAATATGTTTTAAAAGTCAGAGATTAATTTGAAATATTTGTTTCCCTTTTTATATATTTACCAATCACTAAGCAATCAGAATGTAAAGCTTGCTTTTTTTTATTAACTAAAGACTACAAGATTTTTAGCAGAGTTTTTCAGAGAAAAGCAAAAGAAAATATGTGATTTGCAAAAGTAAAATTCTCGTAAAGGATAAATTTGGTAAAAAAAAGGATTTGGTGAAGCGTGAACAGGATTTCGGAAGGATTCATCGCATTCATCGGCTGAGAATGGCTGAAAAGGACAAGAAGACCCCCGCGGGCGACAACTCCGGGGAGGGAGAGGCTCCTCCGTGCCGGCGGACCCGCTGCTTCGTACTGATGATGCTCTTCCTGGGCATGGCCAATGCCTATGTGATGCGGACGAACATGTCGGTGGCCATCGTGGCCATGGTCAAGGGCACCCAGTCGCACGAGGCCGAGTTCGATTGGTCGTACCGGCTGCAGGGCTACATCCTGTCCAGCTTCTTCTACGGCTACGTGATAACCCAGATCCCGTTCGGGCTCCTCATCAAGTACTACGGAGCCCGGCAATTTCTGGGCTGGGGCATGATGATCAACTCGGTGACCGCCTTTCTGGTTCCCTTATCGGCCAGGGCGGGAGGTGCCATCGGCCTGTGCGCCGTCCGGTTCATCCAGGGCCTGGGCGAGGGTCCCATCGTGCCCTGCTCCCACGCCCTGCTGGCCCAGTGGGTGCCGCCCGTGGAGCGGTCCCGTGCCGGAGCCATAGTCTATGCCGGCGCCCAGTTCGGGACGATCATCTCGATGCCGTTGAGCGGTCTCCTGGCCGAGTACGGCATCGACGGGGGCTGGCCCTCGATCTTCTACGTCTTCGGGGCCGTCAGCACCATCTGGAGCATCGTTTTCCTCTGCCTGGTGGACGAGAGCCCGGAGAAGAGCTCAAGGATATCCCCAGCCGAGCGGGAGCTAATCATGGAGGCCATCTGGAACGCCCAGCCGGACGACGACGGCCAGATGCCGATCCTCAAGATCGTCAAGTCCATGCCGTTCTACGCCATTCTGGTGGCCCATGCCGGGCAGAACTACGGCTACGAGACCCTGATGACCATGCTGCCCACCTACATGGACAGTGTCCTCAGCGTGGACATCAAGGCCAACGGCCTGATCTCGGCCATGCCTTACGTGGCCATGTGGATCCTGGCCATGCTGTTCGGCGTGATAGCCGACTGCCTCATCCAGCGGAACTTCTCCGTCACCATTGCCCGCAAGATGATGAACAGCATCGGGCAGTACGGTCCGGCCCTGGCCCTCATCTCGGTCGGCTACTTCCACCATAGTCTCGTCTTCACGATCCTGATCTTTGTCGTCGGTTTGGGCCTCAACGGGGCCATCTACTCCGGCTTCAAGATCAACCACCTGGACATCTCGCCCCGGTACGCCGGCCTCCTGATAGCCATCACCAATTGCATTGCCAATCTGGTGGGTCTGACGGCTCCGATGACCGCGGGCAATGTCATCAACAACGATCCCGGTGTCGATAACTGGATGATTGTGTTCTGGATAGCCGGCGGGATTCTGCTATTCTGCGCCACCTTCTACAACATCTTTGCCTCCGGCAAGTTGCAGTGGTGATTCGATATAATCGATTTGTATTTTAAGCCCATTGACCATTAATGACCATAGACTTGTAAATAAATTGAATAAAGAGTGTGACTTTGACAGGAAGGATGAGTAGGCTTTGGGGCATCAATCAATCTGTTGGTTTGTGCAACTAATTGTCCTTTTCCAAGGTTTTAGTTTCTAGTTTAAAGGAGTTCTTTTTCTTGTAATTTGATTCTTTTATAAAGTAATTTCTTACATTTATTTCATGCCATATTAAATTTATTCATTCAAATGACTTTACACTAGATTACGCCTCCATTTTAAGCCACCCCTTCGATGCGGGGCAAGAAAAAGAAACAGAAATCCGATACAAGGATACTTTGTAGCAAATCCTGCAAAATGGGGGGTTGCGAATCCTTTTCCTGCTTCGGGTTTTTTGTCATTCATATCAATTTCGCATATTTTATGGCTGGCAAATGAAGCCGTTGGCAAACGAATGAAAATTGCTTGGATCCTGGCTTGGGGTGTTGGATATATATGGCATTATAGGGGCCAGCCTCCTTATCCCCCTTTAGACCCCCTTCTAGCTGGAAAAATCAAATTGAGTCTCAAAGCCATCTAATGCAAAGTAAACAAATCCAATTGAAAGCGGAAGTGAGAACAGGTTGAAGGGGAAACTCTCTTTCTATTCTTTGGATTTTTGGGTTGAATGGATTGAATGTTTTTTATTCCTATTTCTGTTTCTTATAGAACTTTAAATACCCTTGATTATAGAGGGTACTTTGTGGGTTAATAATCCCCAATCTGTTTTAAAAGATACCTTCCCTTCGAGAAGTTTGTCCATTGAACTTCGAAGCAGGACTCAGCAGAAACAACTCCCGGAACAGGACTCGACATAAAACCTTAAACCGTAAACCCGGTAACCGTAAAAAATGGATGGCGATGGCGATGGCGATGGAACACCTTTGCGGTTGACCCAGTCAACGGGCCGTATTATGCACTTGCACAGAGTTGATTACGTATACGCAGCGTTGGCCCCTGAGTTGATTACGCAGACGAGGCATTCGCAGGCATTCGCAGGCAGTAGTCGGAGGCATTCGGAGAATGTGTGCCAAGTAATTTGCATAAGCCGCGATTCAAAGTATACCGCAGGAGACACAGCTGGAGCATCAAAGGAGGCGCGATATCCTGACATGCAGCGAGCCATGTCGAAAATAATGATACATCACAGAATCCTCGTTCGATACACTCTGGGGCTGGCCTGGCCTTAGCCCTCAGAGAAATCCAAAAATACAGGGAAACTTTCTATTTTTTTTTCCACAAAAAAGACGAAAAATACTTGATAAGAAATTAAGGACATGCATGGCGGGGATGGAAATGGCAGATCCAGTCTGAATCAGGGACCCAATGTCTGTGGCCAGGAGGGATGGCTTCGTCATCCCGTCTCCAGCGAGGACACCATGACCCGGCTGGCCTTGAAGTACGACACCAGCATTGGCCAGATTTGTCGTGCCAATCGCATGCACTGGCAGGATGTCCTGCAGACCCGTCACTTTATTTGGGTGCCGGCAACCAGGAAGCCCAAGGACATCGAGCAGTCCCAGCCACCGCCTTTGAGGAGGAAAATACCCGCCAGGGAAGGGACAGCAAGGATCTCCAAGATGTGCTTTCTTGCCAAGGCGATGCTCCTGCCGCCGCACTTCTACCGCCAGAGCACTCCCAACCCGAACCTGCTGGCCGAGGAGGGGGATCCCCTGCTGATCACCAACAAAATAATGTGGAGAGACCTGCTGGGGCGCCCCAAATAAAGCCACTACCTCGCAGCTTGACTGTTTTTGGGGGGAAAATTTCATTAGCCAAGGCAGCTGGCAGAGTCCTGCTTTGAGTCCTGCCTTGAGTTGCAAATATTTTCTACACAAAAAGGAAAACTATTTGCTACAAAAAGGACTAAGGGATCAACATTGTTATTACCTATCTAGATAGCTTTATTTTTTGCTGTCTTGGTTTGGGTTTTCCACAAACACTTTTTCAAAGCTGAGCTGGAATTTTTCTCCAAGTGATTTGTAGATTTTTGTGCAGTCTGTTAGCGAGTGTCGTCTGGCATTTGAATTGCATTTCGGGGAAACAACAGAGAGAGTTGCGAAAAAGAGGCGACAGCGGAGGACAACCGCGACAACCGCCTGTCGCGCTGATTAGAAAGCCCCCTCGAGCGGAGTGCACTCCAAAATTGGCTCTTAATTGTGGCTAAAAGTGAATTTGCCAGCAGGAGCAGCAGTAGCAGCAGTAGCAGGAGCAGCAGGATGCAAGGATGCAATTAAGACACACTCCCAGCTTCCAGCTCCCACTTAGTTGGGAAATTTGAGAAGCGCGTAGAGAGGCGCTCTGCCAGCTCTTCCACACAAGTGACCCGCCATTGACCCGATGCTCATATTCAAATGCGAATATTAACTAATCTGAGCAGCCACTCAACCGAACCGAACCGAACCGACAGTGGCAGTGGCAGTCCGTTTGCTAAAATACCAAAAAAAAAAGGACAATGAGACGGCATTGGCGGGGAATATGCGTGTACGTGCTCGTGTGATAAATTCACATTTTCCGGCTGACAAGCGGCAGCCAGGACAATCGGTACGGCATTGATAGACACGGCAAAAAGGACGAAGACTAAGGATTGAGGATGAGGACGTGGAGCTGAATGCGAACGTGAATCCAGGTGAAATGGCAGCCGTGAAACGTAGCGGAACGCCGGTGTCAAAAAGGAAGTGCCAACAAAAAAAAAGGAAAGATTTTTTTAGGGCGGTGGGTGGACAAAGCAAAAAGCAACCGACGACCGACGACCGTGGGCCAAAAAATGTCGATGCCTTTCTGACAGACGCAACTTTGAAATTGCTCTGATTATGCGATGGAGGCGATGGAAGTCGAAGGACACTCTCTCTCTGTGGGGCAAGGATGCCGCTCAATGCCGCATGTTGACAATGATAACGAAGTTGGTCTACGGCTCTACGGCTCTACGATTCGTAGGTCAGCGTTCAGGGAAATGATTGAAACAAAAGACAGAGCTTCGTCAAATATCAAATGTCGCATACCGACCGACCGACTGCCTGAATGGCATTAATATTTCATGAGAAATCATGGCCTGGCGATGCGTATAATTCAAAGGAATTGCAATCTGAATTAATTTTTGTTTGAATCGTAAGCTAGCAGGTGGCATTTGGTCGTGTATATTGATTCACTTCTGGATATATATTTTACATGAACTGCCATCGATTCGATTCGTTTGATGGATGAGTAGTGTCCTGGGATGCATCTCTTGGCAATAAAAATGTTTCTGAAACTGGATCGATGGTTGGCGTTGCACAAAGGGATCGAGTCGGTGGGGCCATGGGAGGTTTCAAAACTTTTTCCTCCTCCTGCGCTCCACGGACTACGTTCAAAACGAAACTCATTTATTTGTTTTCCGCCGTGACAGTTGAACCATGTAATTATACACAGACAGCCGGAGATGCTCCGCTTTTGGCTGCTTTTCTGCTTTTCTCCCCTTAGTTTCAGTTTCAGTTTCAGTTTCAGTTCGAGGTTTGGGGTTCGAGGTTCGAGGTTTTCGGGGTTTTCGGGGTTTTCCAGTTTCGAGATTTTGACTTTGGCGACTGGGGCGGGCGACTTATGAATTATGACAGTTTTGCACAGCACACCACGCACAACTTTTGCCCAGGCTTTTGGCTTTTCAAATAGAAATTATTAGAAAGTTTTCAGCGAAAGCGAATGGCTGTCCCCCTGCTGCAAGGCTGGGGAGATGAGATTAGTGCAATTCGGGGGGGGTGGAGTGGAAATGAATATGGAAATGGTAATCGTAATGGTAATGGAAATGGAAATACCAAAGAGGTAGCACCAATGGGAAGGGCTTTGAGAAATGAGAAATGCCCAAAGGAGTAGCAAGGCAAGGCATTCTCATATTGAACAACGTTTGAAGCTTTTCGTTGAGTTTTTTGATTTATGTCTCTTGGCCAGGACTTGGAAAAAGGATGTGGATGGACACAAGGGGATTATGTTCCACAAACGGCTCAGATGTTCGGGAGGAATCCCTGCAATATTCCAATAAAACGATTGCATTAAAAGCTTAAATAGTTTACTACATTCTGCGGTTTATCCATCTGGATTGAAATGCAGTTTGGAGACCTTAAAGTGTGGCATATTTTCCAGTCGCTGTTGCAGTGGCAATTATTAATTGCATATTTTCGTAAAACAATCAACAATCATCATGGCCCAGATGGGGTTTATTGAATTACATTAATGGTGGAGCCAGAGAAAGTAGCCAGAGAAAGCAGAGAAAGGAATTGCTCAACGTCTTGAGTCGTACATTCGGATTCACACTTGCATCATCATCATCATGGCATTCATTTATGCATTCGTTGATTACCCATCTCTCTCTCTCCGTGCGGCACCTGAGTGGGGCAGCAGTGGCATCTTCGTTTATTCGCTCATTTAAGCATTCGCCTTGTCGTTTCAGTTTCAGTTTCAGTTTCAATTTTCCGCGGCAACATTTTCGCAAATGTCTTTTTAATTGATTCGCGCGAATGCGAGGAGAAATGGTTGGTAAGAAAAGGTGGAAAAAGGACTACCAGGATGCGTTCTCCACAGGTTGAAGCCTGAGCCTGAGCCAAAGCCAGACTGCGCCATCCAGATCCTCTACTGAGTGTAATTATAAATTGAATTAAAAGGCGCACATTTCGTCTTTTAATTCTGCTTGCTGCTTGAGCTTAATTAAAATTTCATTATGTCTTTCCCCGTCTATGTGTGTGTATATCCTTCTCGCAAGGATATGATGGTAAATGGTAGAAAGGAGCTAGCTGCGACTACGACCTCGAGCGATATGTTTAAAATGCAGCAGAAAATATTTGACAAGCAGCTTTACGAGCGGAGCACTAAAAATACTTTTCCCCAACCCGAATGTTTGCCTAATGCCATGCATCCATGTCCTGGCAGAGGATATTATCCTCGGGAAAATACCAGAAAATACTAGCAAAGGGGTGGTTGATGGGGGTTTAGATGTAAAAAGAGTGGAAATGCCAGTGCAACTTGTCGACATGAATTGTTGTTGTCATTTCTGACTGGCAATTGCCTTTCCCTACATGGTCCTTGTTGTTTTTTGTATTGTTGTTGTTTTTATTGTTATTGTAATTGTTGTTGGTGTAGTTTATCGTCTTGGTGTTGGTGTATTTATAGCAGGATTCTCTGCAACAAAGCATAGCATAGTTTTTGGCGCAAATCAAAATGATTGATGATGATGGTCGCTCCAGATCTTGAATCCCATGTCCTAGTCTCTCCCCTCCTTCCTTCTCTTTCTCTTTTTGCAACAACAACAACAATAACAATAACTACAACAACCACACCAACCCATACTCCTGACAGTTATGGCTGCTGATGTGCTGCAAATAAACTAAATAAATCCACTCGTCGTGTAATGTCATTTCTGTGCCACTTTGGTGCCACTTTCAAGGCAAAAACCTCCTAAAAAACGGACACCCCAGCCATATATATTCAAATCCTTTTCCCTGCATGAGTTTCCACTTCCTAGAGATTCTAGAGAGTCCCAAAAAAAAGAGAATTCTATGCAAATCTTGGTGAGTTCCGTAAAGAAGAGTTCCTGTTTTGGGTGTTTCGATTGTTAGAGCTTCGAGTCCAGGAGGAGGCTGTCCAGTGGGTAGGCTATCCAGGAGGAGGCTTTCCTAACCTCATGGCACTTCATTAACACACACAGCCACCCACCCACTGATGCAGAGTCGCCAGAGTTGCTTAGCCCTTTAGGGTAGGATTGAGGGATTATTTGGCCTTTGCTCCTTTTGGCAGGGCCTCTGTTTGTTGTGCGGCCACCGTTGCACCCTCCCTGCCACACCCTCCCTCATTAGGCATACTTGCACTCATACTTGCCGCTTGTGGTAATCACGAGGAGGAGGAACAAGGAGTCGGTGGGGTAGTTTGGATGTTGGTGTTTTGCCGAGTTTTGACCTGAGGTCGCTGCAACCAGCTGCTGCAACCGAAACCGAAACCCCAACCCCAACCGATGCCCCAACCCAAAGTCCAGAACCAGAAATTGCTTAGCATATTCGGTTGCTGCCACATTTGTGTCCAGCGTTTAACAATTAGGCCATGTTAATAATGGTGGCTTGAATAATCCTGACTGGCGGCAAATTGATTGCCTTGAATGCGGTTTTGATTGAAAACTTTCTTACCCAAAAACTGGCATTAAAGCATTCGGTAAAGCGTCCTTCAAGGACAACGACAAAACACTTAAAGTCTTCCATCATCAATTCTGCAATCTGTAGGCACTTTGGACTAAAACATAAATTTGCCAACTGTTTGACATGACACGGAGGAAGCTCAAATTATATGCGAGTACATGGTTCGGGCGTGGGTGTACGAGTACCCGCACACTCGTACACACACTCGAACACTCAAACACAGTATCTGAGAATAACCACGCCCTGGTGTGTAGAACAAGCCTTCAAATTCTCCCGAGGCTTTGCCAGAGTGCAATGTCTGTCAACACTAATTGTTGGCTCCTGCTCCTGCTACTGCTCCTGTTGGATGTTGGATGCTGCTGCTGCTGTTGCTGCTGTCTTTTGCTACAATAATGTCGTGTGTTTTCGTGGATGTATTCCTGTGTAGGACTCCACCCACCACCCACACACCCACCATCCACCACCCAAGGCCCCGTCACTGCCCGGCGATCCACTACTTGGTGTGTTAATCCAACTTACTAGCAACTACACGGCTATTCGATTAATTACTTTTCTTCCAAAAGGATTCTTTAAGGTTTCCTAACATCAAAAGGAAGCTTCTTTTATATTTCAAAGAGTTCCAAAGAAAATACTACAAACCAAGAACAGAGTATTAGTTTTTGTCTGTGCATTCCTTGAGGCAATCTAAACGATGTCCTGACATTGGCATTAGCTTGGCTCCTGGCTCCCAGCTCCCAGCTCCCAGCTCCTGGCACATTGGCGTACATATGTATCGCCCCTCCATCCATCCGAATAGCTCAATTTTGGTGGCGAGAACAAGATAAATACCAGACCTTGTACTACACACAACACTAATGCTAATGCTAATACTAATACTAGTACTGGTACTAGGACTAGTACTAATACTAATGCTTGTACTAAGACCGCCCAGAGCCATGTGTCTAATTAAATTGGGTCAAACCAGTTAACTCACTTGTCTTTGGATTACGTTTGCATCTGACTGGATCTTGGGATGGGACAGACAGGACACCTGGCCCGCAAATTGTTTTTTGGCCAGCACGCAGGAAGCAGCACGCAGCACGCAGGACTCTGGCTTACATATTATAACAAATTGCTTTCAGACCAACACCAAAATCAAATTATTGTCCTGGTCTCTCGTCCTTCGGTTAGCCGGCTGCCGTCATCTTACCCAAAATATTGTCTTTTGGGCGAGTTTATTAAAACTTTGCACGCCTTGGCTGGTAGTTGGGGAGTCGGTTAGTCGACTTCTTGGCCAGTTAGCTGTTGGCCGGAAAACTTTTGACCTGTTGCCCAACCCAGAAACTCACAGAAACTGCACTGAAACTGCTGAGAAACTGCACAAAATTGGCATTGAGGCAGTGCATCTGCCAAAACTGCCAAAACTGGCAGCTCCCCCTTGGAAAAGTTCTTGGCCAAGTTCTCGGCAGCGCTTCATGCCTAAAATTGTATAATTAATTGGGGCAATGCCAGGCCCGAAAACAATGTGCCAGCCAAGTGTCCAACACCGGAATTTATCAACAATTATCGAAATATATTGAGTCTTTCATCCGATGTCCTTTTTTAATATCCTTTCTCCCCAAAAAGAAGCCTCCGAACAGGTACAAGACTTTGAGTCTTCACAAAATTGCTGCAATTAGGAGACTAAAAATGTGCAGGAATCGAAGGGAAACCATAAAGGATTATAAATCCTCGAGTAGAGGAATCTTTCCAGTTCACAGATTTAGATGCCACTACATGCGGCACACACTCTCTCTGTCTCTGTGTTCTTTTGGGGCAACTTGGAAAGCAAAATAAACTTGTCTAATCCAATGAAAACAAGCAGCTCGACTGCGATTGATAAGGGCCAACTTGAACTAACTAGGCAATCCTTGTATTCCTGTATCCTTCGAATATCCTACATATATAAACGAGTATATCGTATATATCCCATCCACTTGATGTCTGTTGGATGTTTCCGATTCGGAAACGGATTCAAATGGAATGCGTCGTGACAACCGCTTGAACCAAACTGGACAGCAGTCCTTTAAGTCCTTTAAGTCCTTGGATTCCCTGGCTTGAGGCTCCTTCAAGGGGGGGGAGTGCAATTTACAGTAAAATTGTATGCATAATTTCCGTTATGACACTTGTGCCACGGACCACATGTATTTGCAGTCTAAAAGGGAGATAAATGTTGGCTAAAGACTTGGACTGAGAGAAAAGCAGAGGAAACCAACTAGAACAGAGGAATCTTAATAGAAAACGTATTTCTCCCAGTGCATGTTTAAATTTGAAAATAGATTTGCTAGCAAGTGGTGCAGGAACTATGACAGAATACCAAAACACCAGGATTTCCCAGCCAGAATACTAATTTAAGCCAAAAACTCAGCCTCGAGGCACTCTGGCGTGGAATCAGAGTCGCAATACTTGTAATTACAAATTGCCAGATTCAGAGATTCAGAATCAGGAATCAGGAATCAGGAAGTCCCAGTGCCAGGACCAGACCCGTTGATAAGTCCTTTTAAATCCTTTTAATGCCCCGCGTGCAGCCTTTGATTTTTGCAATATCAATTAGCGTAAAACGCGTAGGCTGCTGCCAAAAAACGGCTGAAAGGATGCCAAGGATGCTATACTACAGCCCATAAGGATTTACAGCTGCTGATTATTTCATTAGGCGAAAAGTAAATTTAAACGCCAGCCGCACGTTAAATTTATGTTAATTTTCTCCCCGAAAAAGGACTGCCAGGGATAAGGGATGTCGAAATGGCATAGATAAGTGGCAGAGGCAGGAGTAGGAGTAGGAGTTGAAGCCTGAAAGTGCCACAAACAGTGGCAAGAAATAAATAATAAAGATGTTGAAGGTAAAACGGGATGTAAAAGGGAGAGTTATTTGGCAATTCAAAAGGGTTTTTAATAGAGAATTTCTCTATATTATATATTTCAATATTTTTTAATGTTTTTCCCGTTTTTGTTATCTATAATTCTTGTTTTTTTTCTAAACATTTTTTGGAGTTAAATGAACCGTTGCCGGGCTCTAACTTGCTGATAGATAAAATATATATTTTCCATGAAATTAAATCCATATCTCAGCCATAGCTCTCACTTGACACAGAAACGAGTCCCAGGCTCGGGCTATGCCATTGTTTTGGATTTCAGAATTTCAGACTAACGGGAATTAACACATAAATATCGTTTATTTACATATTTATCTATGTCCCCGGGGCATATCTAGTTCGCAGTAATTGTCATTAATTAATAACAAATTTGTATTGATAGTCGATGACCAAAAACAAAACAAAGGCGGGGATAGAGACAGCAAACAATGGAGATTGTCACAAGGGGAAAGAGACAGCTGTAGGCTGATAGAAAGAGAAAGAGAGAGCAGGTCAGGTGGCGGCCTGACACCACTTGGCACTCGGACTCGGAATCTCGCACATGTTCCAAACCGGAGATCAATGGCAACCATCTGGCGGGGTATCAGAGTCCGTACGGATTTCCATCGGTCTAGCGGCGATCGCCGGCTAATTATTCCCCAAGGAGTCCACGGTTTGCATCTCCTCTGGAAGCGAAACCCCACAAAATCAATCGACTAGTTAGATACCCTTTAAAAATAACAAGAATTTAAAGGAAACTTTTTGTTAAAAACCCTTTAACAAGCAGGCTGTGGCTTTGGCCCCATCTGTCAGATTCTCTAGCTGGCTCCGAGCCCCCCGACTAGGAATCAGTTCAACCTCAACCTGCCTACAAGCAAGATCGTGTGCTCCGAAAAGTATTGCGAAGTAAAAAGTTCCAAATTTCTAAAAAACCCCAAATATTTATATATATTTTTTATCATCATCGATTTTTATATAAAAAATAGAAAAAGGCCAAACCTAAAATTGTTATAGAAAAGTTTTTAAAAAAAGTAGAAAATAATTCCCCCAAAAGGGTATTATTCCAGTCTAGAAAAAAACCGAAAAAAACGTCTCGTCGTCGTCGCGGATTCCGATTTCGATTCCCGATTCGATTTTTGAATGCTAGTCAGAGCCGGAGACCGATCCCGAGTCCGGCTTTATAAATATTTGGACAGACAGCGTCGAGGCCTGCATTTGAGATCATGGAGTTCTTTGCAACGGGCGGATTCCAGCAGCTCTACAGTGAGCTGCTCCTGGAGGACCAGCAGCCCTTCTCCTACTCGCTGCTGACCAGCCCGGAGGATGTTCAGCTGCACCCTGTCTACCCGGACCTGGAGCTGGATTTAGAGTTGGAAGAGGAGGAAGGAGAGCCGGGATACGACTACTACGGCATCATAACCCTGGACGGGAACAACAATGCCAGAGAAGAGCCGGAGAAGGATGTCTTTCTGGACTTCGAGGACTGGGAGCAGAGGCTGCTGGACAACTTCGTGGAGATCCCAGAGCTGGTGGACTTTCTGCCAGAGCGAACGCCTCTGTGCACGGACAACTGTGCGGACTTCCTGGAGGAGAGCAACTGCAACCTGAGGCTGTCGGCGCCGGCTCCGGCCGCGTGTCGAGAGCCTCCGCCACCGCCGCCGCCGCCTCCGCCACTACGGCTCCCCGCCCATCGAAAGGCGCCGGAAGGAGGCGGCTACCTGTGCACCTTCGGCAACTGCGAGAAGCTCTACGCCAAGCCCGCCCACCTGAAAGCCCACCTGCGGCGTCACCTCGGCGAGAAACCCTACGCCTGCGTCTGGCCCGAGTGCAGTTGGCGCTTCTCCCGCTCCGACGAACTGGCCCGCCACCGGCGCTCCCACTCCGGGGTGAAGCCCTACAAGTGCGACTACTGCGCCAAGAGCTTTGCCCGCTCCGACCACCTCACCAAGCACCGCAAGGTCCACGAGAGGCGCCTCCTGGCGGCCACCCGTGCGGGCAGGCTCTTCTCCGAGGACGTCTACGCCGTGCGACCGGGTCGCAAGCGGAAGAATCAACTCTAATCGAAGGATAAAAAAAAATAAAAAGATGAACAAGGAGGAGGAGGAAGGAGAGCGAGGAAACGAGACGTAATATCAAGAAAATTTCAAAAAAAAAGTGAAAAAAAATAATCTCGAAGACAACCTAAACTTTATTATGAAGCGGTTACTAGGAAACACAACATCCGGACACATACAGTCACAGCCATAAATATGAATCCCGAGTCAGTCAGTCACAAACCCAACCAACCCAACCCAACCCAACCAATCAACCTACCAACCATCCACAATCAGACACTGGGAGAAAAGCTTAGATCTTTGGAATTTCTGTATCTTCCGGCAGGTAGCGGGTTCATATCATTATTTCAAGTACAGAAAAGAGAAACCACACACTCTCCACACACAACCATGCCCCGGACACATACATGTTGAATTTTTGGTTATTTTTTTGTTGCGTTCAATTACACTTGGCAAAAAAACTGGTACTGTTTTTTAATTAAAAAGGGGAGGGAATGGGAGGTGAGAATTGGGATTAAAAATGAGATTTTTCTGGTCTTGCTTCATGAAGAAAACGGAGCTAATAGATACTTTTTCATAAAAAGGATATAGATTTTAGTTTTTAAAATAGTTTTAATAGAAAATATTATTGCTTTTCAACGGATTTTTAACTGATTTTATATTGAAACTATTTAGAAGCTAAAATGTATATCCTTTTTATTAAAAATATCAACTTATTTTCTATTAAATCTATTTAAAAGACGGAAAATATCAACCGATTTCTTATGAATGAAGAAAAAGCTAAGTAGGTTTCTTCTAAAGAACACAAAAAGTTGAGAACCAGAGTAGGCCTCTGTGATTTTTTAGGAATAATCGAGAAGTAATCGAAAAGTAATCGACAAATAATCGAAAAGAGTTCCCTGGAAAAGTTTACCAGGAAAAGTAAGCCTTCGGAACACGTCACTTTATAACATTTTCCTGGCAAAGACAGTCTACAAATCTGAATTCTAATTTTCCGCAAAAGAAAAACTTGAAATAAAACTCGAAATTCAACAAAAAATTTACAGAAAAATGGAGCAAAACGAGCATCCTGATAAAGAATACAAGGACACTAGAGACTACGGCCAGAAAGGACTCCGTTTAGAACAATTAAGCCGCGCCCCGATCCGCTGTCCTCTGGGTGGATGCTTGGCCACCATCTCGTCCCTGGACCTGCTCTGCCACATGCTCGTCCAGCACTTGCGTCCCACGGCCGGCAAGGAGGAGCTGCATCTGGCCTACGGGGATGAGCGCAGCATCCTGCTGTTCGATGTCACCCAGTTGCCGCCGAGGGAGACCGTTTGCCTGGGTGTCCTGTTGTACTGCGGCCAGCGGAACGATCCTTACGGGCTGCCCGGGAGGCGTGGCATGTGCCACTTGAACCGCTTCCTGCCCGAGGCGTTGGAGGAGCATCTGCTGACCGAGCACCTGCCCGTGCTGATCCTGGTGCGTCGCTGCTCCTTCTTCGAGTGGATGGAGGAGAGGCCGGTCCCTGCCCCAGGCACCGAGCACGTACCTGAGCCGGACCAAAAGGAGGACGAGAAGAACGACCTGGACATGTTCCTGTTCTGGACTCAGAGTGCCTCCTGCACCCGGCTCCTCCACGTCACCATCACGGCCTACGATCGCTCGATGTCCGAGTGCCGCAGCGGCATGCGGGAGGTGGCCAACTCGGGAAGGATCAACCCTGAGCTGGATGGGAAGCAGCTACCCCAGTCCAAGCACGCCATCTGGCTGACTTGCAGCGAAATGGCCCAGATGAGTGCCGGCGGCGACAGGAAGAGCATCAACCTGGAGCTGATCCTTCACGAGGGAATCACTGATTGTTAAAAGGGGAATCGCTACGATATAGAATAGAAATATAGATCGATTCCTTTGATTAAATAATAAACATAAAACCGCAATGAAAGCCTTAAAGGAGCGAACTCCAACTCCAACACCAACGCATCCTTTATGCGCTGTCATATCGCATGCTTTACGGCTTTCAGGGCGAGTGCTTTTGTACATTTGAAGAGAATTTACAGCGCAAGTTGGTTGTACTTGTAGGACTCGTATAATGGCATTTACTTTATGCAAACATTGCATCCACGTCCTTCTCGTCCTTGGCAACGGCAAGTGGAGTGGCGAGCCTTAAGAAGTCCTCCCTGCCTGCCAGTAGCTGCAGAAGCCAACAACAATTATTGCTCCACTCATTAAGGAGCTCCCCCATCCTGCCAATCTAACCAAGTCCTTCCCTTCCTCCTCCTCTCCCTCCTCACTTACTTATTCGAAAGTAATTAGCATAAAAATAAATACCACTCATTAAGTCATGTTGTTTTTATCTATTTACTGTTTGATATTGCTGTCGTTTTAGTTTTGTTTTTGTTTTTCTGTCAGGGAGGGGTTTGCTTATTTAATTCCAGCGAGAAAAACAGGGGTATCCTTGGGGGGTATCCTGCAGATCCTGGGGTAGCCAGGCAGGCACCAGAGACGATGAGAGGGCAACCCGGGTTATTTGCATAAAGATGCAGCAGTCACTGTGGAACCCGTTCGTTCAATTAGCCCCAAAGGGAAAACAGGAAAAGGTGTCAAGGTGGCAAGGTGGCAGGTTCCTTATCGATTTTATTCATAATTGATTAAAGACTTAATTCAAATCAAAGCAGAAAGACTCGCGGAAAGGGTTAACCTTTTATTGACTTGATATTCTGTCGGAAATCTCTACAGTATTTTCTCCCAGTGATCTCTCGAATCTCTATAACCAATAATCCAACACCTTGAATCCTTAAGAAAACCGTTTGTATTTAATACCAACTCCCCCCCTTCTTAACCAGCTTTTTGTGGCAACAACCAACAAGCGATAATTTCAACGGACTTTTGCAGCTTTCCGGACTGGCTTTCAGATACACTCGCCGGTAAGTAAGAACTATAAGTTGGCTTTTTGTCCTCGTTCTCGTCCTCGTCCTCGTCCTTGTCGTTGGATAAATTGCAATTGCAATTTTAATTAGATGCCACAAAGGAAACGAAGCAGCGAAAGCATAACTTACAGCGATATATCCTTATGTAAGCTCCTTCCTATATACTTTTTATATACTTTTTTATATACTTTTTTATATAGATACTCGTATACTTTTCGATACATCAATGGCTATGGAGACAAAGCCATGTGTGTTGTAGAAGAATTCAATTAAATGTTCATCAAAAACTACAAGAAAAAGTGTTGAGTCGAACATATAATACGTGTATCCGTATCTGGGCTCTGCGCTCTATATTTGTATCTGTATCTGCAGCTCTGGATGGGGAATGTATCTTTGTATCTGCGGGTAGAGGTTGGGGGAGAGGTTGGGAGAGCCCTGATGATGACGATGGCAACGCCTGTAACTGTGGCTGCTGCTGTGACTTCATCGTTGAATGTGAATGGGAATGCACTCTAAAAAAAATAGTCAGAAAAGATTCTTAGAGATTCTTAAAAAAGATTCTTAACTTTCCTTATCCCAAACCTTTAAAATATATTTCTTTCAGAAAGACTTCCCTCTTTTTCCTTGCAAATCCTATTCAAAACCTTGCCCCTCAGTGTATCTGTATCTTTGTATCTGCAGCTCGCCTGGTTACTGAGACTGCGACTGTGACTGTAATCAGTTCTAGACGAAGTCGAAGTGGAAGGAGGAGCCAAAGGAGCCAAAGGAGGTAAAGCAGCCAAAGCAGCCAAAGCAGGAAAAGCATCCAAAGGAGCCCAAGAAAGGATAAAAAGGAGAAACGTAGCCGAGGTAGAGCAGGAAGAGAAAGCACAAAAGTTATAAAATACCAGATAGATAGTAATTGCAACAGTACTGCCTTCTCACTCTTCTCTTATTGCCATCTCACTCTCGGACTGTGTGTGGGTGAAAATAAGCAGGAAACTGGAAATTACAAATGATACGGAAATAATGCGATATCATGAATCATTTTTACGACGAATCGAGACTTTGATTCTCATGGGGTTGGGGATTGGGGTTTGGGAGAAGCCCCTACCCTCCCTTCTGATATCAGATACCAGCTATATATATATAATATATATATTAAAGTATAATATATCTGGTGCAGACTCCTCCGCCGCTCCTCCTCTCGGTTTGTGTCAACAAATTTGCATTGCATTGGGCGACCAACTGGCGGCCAACACACAAATAATGTCAACAGCATTTCCACTCATCAATAAGTGAAATACGTATAAAAAAAAGAAAGCAGGAAGGAGAAAGCAGGGAGAAAGCAGGGAGAAAGCAGCTGGAAAATATGGTGAAGGGAAAATTCAGGGCGCATCGGGTTCCATTACGTCCGGCTTCTTGTGACGTCCAAACTCCATCTACGTCTCCTTCTCCATCTCCTTGTCGAATCTCCATTTCCATCTCCTGGATCCTGAATCCTGAATCCTGAATCTGAAAGCTAAAGGCTGGCATATTTATTTTTTCACTTCCTCTACCCCCTAGAACCACCCACCCATGCCTTTGTGCTGCTGTCGCATTCTTGATTTAGCAAATTGACTTCCATGAGAATGCGGAAAACTTGCGGAAAAGTTGCCCTTAAAGCGAACTGGAATTCGTCTCAACTTCTCGACTTCTCAAACACTTTTAAAGTCGGCCCAAAGGTATAACCCCTTTCCCCATACCCTGTACCCTGTACCCTGTATCTGTATCCAGAAAACAACAAAGAAAAAGGGGGCAGGCACCGAGTCAGGTGGAAAATATGCGGAAAATTCTATGGCTATGCGAGACCTAAATCAAAAATTTCACCTCTTCGGATCATCTTTAATAAATATTTATTGCTTCAAGTTCAATAGGAATGTTTTTTTGATAAAATATTAAAAAGATTTTGTAAGTTTTAAATACTTTTAGGGGAAAAATAATTACATTTAAAAGGAAATATTTTCTTACTATAATTCTCTTAAAACTTCCTTAAATATTTCAATAAAAAAGCAACTTTAAAGCCTGAACTTTACTTTAAAAACCTTCCTTAATACTTGAGATACTTTTTTTTCTGGTCGTGTCAAGTGTCAAGTGTCTGACATTCGATGTGGCGCCCAGGACTCGAAATGCTAATGAACTTGGGTAATAAGTCGCCTGCCCTCAATGGCCTTCGACTGCCACCCACCCACCTCTCGACCAACCAACCAACCAACCCACCCGATGTCCTTGTCTTTCGCACTCAGGTGTCTTGGGTAGCAGGGACAGGGACTGAGGTCCTGCCACGTTTAACAATTTGCAGCCTTAATGTGGCACCAAAGTGTTAAAGTCCATGTCGCCCATAACTTGGCGGAGTGGAGAAGGCGAAATGTCCGTAATGTATGTGCCGAGTACGTGTTCGGGAACAAACCCTTTTTCGAACCGAAAGCCACCTTCAAAATTCAAAAAACCGTCTAAAGGGAGGGTCCTGGCTAGTCCCGAGTCCCTGGCCAAGTTTAATTATGAGCTCGACCCGAGCTATTAAAACAAGTCTCTGGCAATATCAAATGTGGCCTGGCTTGGGCAGCAGTCCCTGGCAGGTATACCACCCCCTCGAAACGACCTTGTCCGTGGGTTTTGCTGCCATTTTCGATATCGACGAAAAATGGTTGGCCATTTGGACAAGCCGAGAGGCGGAGCGACTGACTTTAAAGTGTAATTTCTGTGGTTACATTTGCCAAACATAAATCTAATGGATATTAATACAAGTTAGGGCAATCCGGGCCGAGTCCTGCCTCCTGTCTACCGCCTACCGTCTCTCACTCTCCTGGCAATACCGGAACGTACGTGAGCTCGTATATTTTACGTGCCCCGGGTCCGGGTCCGGGTTCGTAGTCCGTAGTCCGGCTTGGATTTTTGGGCCCGACTAGCGATTTCCGGCATTTGCGGAGCCTCATTTCTGGTTTATTATAATTCAACACGAATGTGTGCGTGAGTCCTGTGTAAGGATAACGGGGTTTGGGGGCTATATGGTAGTCCGGCGTAACTGAATCCACATTAGGTCTCCCGCCACATCAAAATATTTCAATTTTGTAGTTCGCTTTTGCTTTTGCGGTGCTTTTGCCATTTCAATGCCATTTCTATGCCGTTTCTTCCACTCGAAAACCCAAATTCTTTTCCCTGATATTCAAATTTTTAATCAATTTTAAAGAATTTATTATAAAAAACAAGAAAAAGAAGGTTCTTCAATATTAATTCATTAAGTAAGAGTCTTGGAAATCAAGAAATGAGCTAAAGGGTTTCAAAAAAGGCTTCCATTTTGTGGTTTTTTGTATAACAATTTTTTGTAAGAATATTCTACAGTATTTTTATGATTTTTTTGGGTATTTTTTTACATATTTTTGATCCTTTTTTTTATTAAAATATTCCCAAATATTATTCAAAATTTATAGATATTAAAGATGCGCAAAATCTTTACCCATCTAAGCCTTAAAATTCTAATTTTTAAGCAATTTTTGATGACTTTTCTTGATGAATTCTTAGAAAATTACTCGAAACCATTTCCCTCAGTGTACAGAATGAGTGGAAAACATGTTTAGAGATGGGCTTTCTGTTTCAGTTTTCCTTGGCTGGCATAAAAAAAAATATCCTGGCCATATCCTGTGGCCGTATGGGATTTAATGCGCTTTCCGCCTCTCCGAAAGGCTTTTCCCAGTTCTCATTTAAATTAGATCAGGTCCTGGGTCGAGAGGGGACAAGAGTGTTGAAAATAAACCTGAATGGCTGAAAATGTCTTAATTGCTTCAGTTCCTGCCCTGACATCTAGAAGTTTGATTAAAAAGTTCGCACGTCACTCAATGACGCTAATCAAACCGAAGTCGGTGGGCAGAGACAGGGGGCTATAAAGTGAAAGTTTGTTTCAATCAATGCGGTTGGTAAACAACAACAACAACTCGTTCCAGGACGAGCTGAAAGTTGTAAACGAGCACATAAATAACTTGGAGTTCTCCAAGCCCGGGCCCGGGGCCATCTATGGGATAGGGCTACTCCCCGGTAAAGCCGCCAAAAACGTCAATGGAATATCAATTTTAAAGCACTAGAGAACGCCAGGATGCCAGGATACCGATACGGATGCGGATGCGGATACAGATAATAGACACAGATACAATTACAGCAAGAGATACAGATACAGGATACAGGATACAGATACAGCTACAGCTCCTGCTATAGATACAGGATTGGTTTAGGGCAACAGAATGCAGGATATATGGGCAGTGGCTGAAAAGGAGTGGAAACAGGGACTCAAGGATAACAGCCAGCAAAGGATTCTCCCTTCGAATGTGCATATGTGGCCATGTTCTCCGAGGTCTATCACAATAACTTGACGCTAAGCCCAAGTCAAAACTGAAATTGAAATGCAGGCAGGACGAAAGGACGAAAGTCGGACAAGGAATAATACAACAAAGGACGAGATTGATGCATTGGGGATTTGTCTATCCTGACTAGAGTTTTTTGTAAATAAAAGGGAGTACTCGATATTTAAATCAAATAAATATTTAAGAAAGGAAACTATTAAGAAGCCTAGTCCTTGTTTCCCTTTTAAATCCTTCATGTAAATCACTTTCTACCGTTCTCCCCGGTTGTTATCCTTTAAGCTGTGTTATTCCCTGCGTTATCCTTGTCAGCTTTCAATTTGAATTTGGCTGCCAGCAGTGTCGTTATTATTTGGCTCTCATCTAATTCAATTATAGCCACGAATATTGGATCATAACTGCCCGGCAACCTTCCTTTTTTTGTGTCCAGAACCGAGAACAAAAAACGGGGAGAACCGAGAACAGAATCAAGGACTCTGGTAACAACAAATCTGGTAAAAAACGAGAGAAGCCAGAAAGCAAGATGAAGCCAGGAAAAATGCCGATAAACGGAAATACAAAACGAGAAATGTGCACAAATCTAATTTCCAAACAACACGCGCAGAACCAAAAAAACAGAAAAAACAACAAAAAAACAAGGAAAAGAAAGGGGGAAGGTCCTGGGAAAACTGTGAGAAAAACTGAAATATGGAAACCCTCAAAAAAAAAGTCCTAAACCATAAAAAACAATAACAAGGAAAAGCTGTTAAGAGACAAAATAAAGATTTCAAAGGAAATATCTTGGAATTTTCTAATTTCCACCAATTTCCAAAGCAAAAAACTATCTTAAAACGTATTTTTTATTATTAAAAATCCTAAATTTCATTTCAGGATATTTTTTTACTATACAGAAGACAACATTCTGGTGACGGCATTAAAATTGAAATGAAGATAGACGCGAGTGGAGCAAAGTGAAACTTTTCAATATCCGCATCCGCTCATGAATAATAATTTATAATGGCCGTGCCGGGCGCGTCATAAAATATAAGGAGGAAGGACGCAGGAGCAGAAGCAGCATCTCAGCATCTCAGCAGCAGAAACCTCAATATTCTCGTCAGCGTCCTTGATCCTTCGACTTCAACTTCAACTTGGAGTTCGAGTTCGACTTCGACGACAGCTCCTTTTGGCCTGCTGCCCTGGCGATTGATGTGGCTGGGCCCAGGGTCGGGTAAGGGTGAGGGTGAGGGTCCTGATGCGGATGTGTCTAAACCACCTGCCACAAGCCGCGAACACGCCACAGTGAACACCCAAGACTCTAACAAAACACCTAAGGAAGTTCTTCCTAGAAAAAGCCACAAAAAAAAGAGAGATTTTTCTGCCACAAAAAGTGAACGTTCTTCCACTAGCGAGTCCCCACTGTACCAAACAAGTTAAGAAATCAAAAAAGTCGCGTACAAAATTGTAATTTTGGTTCAATGGCGAGCCAAGCAACATGTGACGAGTTGCTGGATGAGAGCAGGGCCGGGGGAGAGCTTTGTTGATGATTCTGTCACCTGTCACACCTTTGGTGGCGCCTCCACCTGCAACCTCTACTCCCTGACAGAAAAAGTTTCCGTGTATTTTTTTTAGGTTATGAATATGGCATCGACTTTTGGCATCGACTTTTGGCTTCGACTTTTTGGCATCAACTTTTTGGCATCAACTTTTTGGCATCAACTGTACCCGTTTTAAGTTAATGAAAGCGAACCAATCAACCTCCCTTCCCCCCTGCTGTCAGCTAATTGAATGCCATACATCACACACAATGTGCCACAATGTGCCACAGTTGCAAAGTTGCAAATTCCAATTCGAATTCAATTCAAAAATAAATACATGTCTCTTCTATTGGTTTTCAGTTTCTTATTATTACCTTGGCTTTCCTTTTTTTTGTGTCGATTTTCACGTAGCTGGGATAATGATAAAACTTTTCCCGCGCTTTTTGAGAAAAATCTCAGTTATACGAGCCACGCCCAGTTATCCTTGCCGCCTTGCCGCCATCAAATTCTTATTAGCGCTCAATTTCAATTGATTTGCCGGGGGAAGGGAAGGGAAAAGCACAAAAAAAAAACTTTTCCAATCAGCCACCCTTGCCACGCCCCTCTATGGAGGGGTACATCTTCTTTTTCTTGAAACGTTCGCTTTTGCTAAAAACCCAATTAAACGCGTCATTAAATTATTTCGCAATTTGCATATATTTCGTATTTCGACTCAATAAAATTTCACACCTGAGTGCCACAACCCACGCGTTGCAGGTGCACCACCCACTCAGCCACCCATCCTACACCCCCTTCTCCCCCTTTATATTAACCCACGACAAGTTTCCTTTTCTTTTCCTTTCCTTTGCTTTCTTCCTGGCATTTCATTTTATTTTCATTTTTATTTTTATTTTTATTTCCATTTTCATTCCTCAATTTGTTGTTGATTTTGTTCTCAAACTTGTTTTGTTGTGTTTGTGTTTGTTGTTGATTTAACCAAAACACACACAAACATAAATACAATATACGATATATATACTATATATAGGATATAAAGGATATATATATACGATATATATATAATTTCATGTGTTTTTTAAATAGTTTTGCTCTCGCTTGAGGAGGAGAATTTTTTCTTAGAATTTCAATTGGCCAAAAGCTGGGGGAGTTTCGAGTGCATTAAAAAAGGAATTATTTGTGCCTTGGCAAGCAGCACAAGGTCCTGCCACAAGGTCCTGGCATTTGTTTAATACATTAAATAAACAAAATAGAGAGTTTCAAGATTGAAACTTGAAGATTTCTTGACGATTCTTAACAAATTTCTTTTTAAAATAATTATTAAATTTTTTAAGAGAAAGTATTTAGTATCCTGGAAGTCCCTCTCTGATTTATGAGCCGTCTGACACTGCCACTGCCACTGTAAATGCCTCTCCCCTTGCCATATCCATATCCTTCTCCTGTCCCCTTGGCCATTTTGAATCGAATCCTTTTTGCGCCTGGACTGGGGACTGAAACGGAGCCAATGTTTCCTCCGGGGATCCACCTAAATGACCCAGAAATGTATGCAATACGCATTTAATTCATTTTTTTCACCCTTTTCCCGCCCTCACTCCTTTTTTTTTTTTAATTTCTTCAAATATCTCAACGCTGCTGCCCCCCTTATGGGGTCAGGGGGTCAGGCAATGCACGCACAGCCGCGCACATAAAATAAATAAATACAAGAGGGAAAGGACATCAACAACAACAGCAAAAACAGCAAAAAAATATATAACAAAAAAATAAAACAAAAAAAAAGAGCAAAAAAATACGAGCGTCTACATGAGACGCATATTTAATTCCCTCCCCGCACAGCCCCCTGTCCATGATTCTGTCACGAAAGGATTTTTCATAGCCTCCTGGCTTCAAGTCCTCTTTTTTTTTTGTATTTTATTTATTTTTCGTTTTGTTGTGTTTTGTTTTGTTTCAGTGCGTTTTTTCGCGCTTTTACTCGCTCTTTGAATAATATTTCCCCACAAGGGTATTTCTTTTTAAGGATATTAGTTGTTTCAATAAAAAAATATGCATCAAAATATGTATCAACATATGTATCAAAATATATATATATTGTATAAATATTAAAATGATGCATTACTTACCATTCACTTTTCAGGATGAGGCAGGATTAGGAGACTTTTAAAGGCCATTTAAAAGCGAAAAAGTTTCTGAAAAGAAAGCAAGAAATATTTAAATTTATTAAAAAATAAATCATTTTTAAAAGGTTATAAAAATGTAATCAAATATTTAGATTCTTTAATCTTTTTCTTAAAATTTTGAATAAGAAATAAACAAACAAGAAAGTTATTCAACTTAAGAAGCTTATCTAGAAGAACCTAAAATATATTTAAAAATATTTTTAAAAATCTATGTAAAAACTATTAAAAATTTTGTAAAGATTTCATCCTTTGCCAGGGTATTTTTTATTCTATATTTAAAAAAAATCTCGGCTCGTTAAATTTCATTTTGTGCATACTTTATTTTTATTTCTTTCATTATTAATCGCGTGTTTACACACCAGAAACGAAACCTACAGAGTAGGAGTAGTAGGAGTGTGTGTGTGGGAGGTGAAAAAGTAGGCGTGGCTGGGGAAATTCTTTAAATTTCGAAACACGCAACGAAAACGAACGAAAAGGCAAAAAGGCTTCATTATGCGATACATAAAAATAATGAAGTGCGATCGTAAATCACATTAATTGCTCACTAGATGGCGCTGTCACCGTTCAATATGGCGGCCTAAAAACCAAAATGGCCGACGTGCAGCTGCAAATTAATGGATTCCCGAGGGAGCGGGGAGCGGGGGAAAAGAAAGGATAACGATAACGAGAAAGAGACAAAGACCGAAGACCGAATCGAATTCGCATCAAAGTTTAATTAAAAAATTTGCCGCTTAACAAAAAACTTGTAAAAATGTAATTTAAAATTGACAGAGTGGACTGGATCCTTGGAAACAAGTTAATTGAAACAAGAAAAAGGGTAAAAGGACACTGCAAAAAGAGACAGAGACAACAAGCATTTGGCTAAAAGCGTAAAAAAAAACAAACAAATTTCTGAGGCAAACCGCAGCCCCATTCCCCGCTTCGATCGGTGGATATATCTCGGGTTTCCGACTTTTGCCACCTCTGCCACCGCGCTGATAAAGTTCAAAAGTGAATGCTTTCCAGTTGCACAAATTGCCAAACAAACAAAAAACTGAACTCCCCTCCCAACTAAAAAAACACAACAATTGGTAAATAAATAAAAAAAAAACTAGAAAATAAACACACCTCGCTCTCGCTCTCTCGAACATCAAGTCAAGGCAAACCAAACAAAATTGTCCTGGCCAAAAACCAAAACTAAACGCTTATCCTTTCCACCCACCACCCACACACCACCCACACACCCACCAATAACCGAAGAAAAACTCTAGAATAGAGTGCAACAAAAACAAAACACTACTCGCGTGTACCATAAGTGCAGAGAAATATAACTGCTTTTAGTTTCCGCTTCCGTTTTAATGCACCGCGCTTCGCGGTCGCACTGGTACTGGTCACTGCGGTCAGCGTAGTGGGTGGGGCAAAGGGTTACAGGACCGACACCCCACCGACATTGGCTTGCGAATGCTCTTGGCCGAGAACTCCAAAAAAAAAAACCTTTCTAGGAAAGTAAAGTCCAGAAAAAACAAAGAAAGTCTTGCCAAGTCTTGACGCATTTATGCATCCCCGGAAAGAGGCTTACCCAAAGGCCTCTACACAAGCCATAAGCCCCCTTGAAAGGGTATTGCCCATAGAAGAGCTTTGGTCCTCCCGAAAAACCAAAAACCCATTGGAGCCTGGTGCCTGGTGGCAGGACATATGTTGGGACCAGAGAAAGTTGGTCGCATTTCTCGAATTGGTCGGTGTTGTCATCCCAACTCTAGAATGCGGGTGCCAGTAATACTTTTTGGCGACCTTAGATTTAATTGACATATTAAGCGAGAAAGCGGAGAAAGCGGAGAAACCGTAGAAAGCGGGACAGAGAGAGGCAGAAACGGAAGCTGACGATTCCGAAACGGAAACTGGATTTTGTTGTCCGTTTTTGTTGCCTCAAACAGTTCGCTTCATTGCGGCGTGACATGAGCAACTTCCGCTTTGCACTTTGCATTTCCGGTATGCCTCGATGCCCGAACAAAGCACCCGCCATTTGTCAGGTGTCCTTGTTTCGTGTTGCCTGCTGCTGCAGTTCCAGATCCTGTTCCAGTTCCAGTTGCTGTTGACCGATCTAGCAATTCTTCCCGCTGGTCATCTCGCATCAGTCCAGTGTCATCGGCAGCCGGGGAGTCCATCAATCTGTCAGGTGAGGAAAGTAAATTGAAACTCCATTGAGCGTCCTCAAGGACTCCTCGATGACAGATGGGGCGGTGGCAGAGATGGAGGAAGAAATTTAACCGACAAAGAGCTTTATTAATTACTCGCATCAGAGCGAAACTTGCCCAAGGGAATTGTCAAGGATTTAAAGCATTTTTAATCCTTTTCAAAAACATAAAAAACTATCAATTTTTGAAGGGAGTTTAAGGGGATTGACGGGATTGAGAGTTAAAGTTAAACTAAGAACGTTTGATATCCTTTTTAAGGCAAAAAACAAGGTTTAAATGTTGAAAAATTAAAGAAAATAATCAATAAATTTAAGGATTTTAATAAGTTTAAATATCAATTAAAGTTAAATATTAAATTAAAGTACTTGTAGTTCCTTTAGATAATGTCAAGGCTTTAAAAAGGAAACTCAAACTTCTTTTTTTTACACATTACACAGGAAAAAATCCATAAAAAACATTGTTTTAATGAATTTTAATAAATAAAATCATTAAATCATTAAAAATTCTTTAAAAAAACAATTTAAAAATAACAAAAAAACATATATTTTTCTACAAAAGATGTTAATTTTAATGTCTAAGTGTGTTCTTAATTGGTTTTCCACCGCTTTTCCAGCGCCGTTGAATTCTCACCTCAACCGCACTTTGGAAATAGTTTACCTGGAAAATGACAGCCACCCCCCCCACGCTACTACCACCACCCACCACCCACCTGGCTTGAGGTCATTGTCGCTGGTTTTGGGCCAGAGTTTATACGGTTCGGACGGCTTGTCCGGTTCGGGGCAGTTCTCTCTTCATTTATTCATTTGCAATTCCAGGACACAGCCCAGGATCCCGCCCCCGCTCTATAGGTGATGTGTGATGTGTGGTCTGTGTTTTCCACGTGTTTTAATTAGTTTTCCAGAGTTCATCAGCTTACTGTTCTTTTTGCCCCCAGTCCCCAGTTCCAGTCTTGAACCCAGTCCAAGGACCTCCAAGGATTTTTCATCCTGCCACTAAATTGTGAATTATGACCGTCTCAGTCTGTTGGTCTCTCTCTCTGGTTTTTAGTCTCCGGGTTCATTGCCGAATAATGAACATAACAAATCAACGGATCGTCATTAGGCACAATGGTCCTTCGTCCTTGGTCCTTGCTCCTCATTCCTTGGTCTTCCTTCTTGGACTGCCGGGGCGTATGCATAATTTTTCAGCTCACTGAAGCAAAAACAAAGTGTTGATGCCCCAAAAGGGGATGCTGGCCAGGTGGGCTCCCCAGGTAGGTGGGTGGTTTGGGTTGGGTCTGGGTTTGGGTTGGACAAAAGTAATTAGAGAACAACCAGCTGTTGCCTAGATTAATTGCCTTCAGACTTTGGAATGGTATTCCCGGAATGAAATGTGAGTAAATCGGATTAATAATTGTCTTGCAGCCCATATCCTTTCACTTATCCTTTCGATTATTTGTGGAAAGTAAGTACAAAGAAATGCAGTTCATAAATATATCGGACTCTCGAACCCTATTTTTTAGTTTGTAATACAAATATTGATTGAAAACCTTTCCATGGAAAAAAACTAATCACGTTTTTCGTTTAAAAATTCTAAAGAAAAAACTCCCTTGAATTGGATTAATAAAAAGAACAAAGGATTAATCAAGTTTTTAGCTTTAAAAAAGAAACAAAACAAAAACAAAGGATACTTTATTTAAAAACAAGTAAATATTTAGGCTACACCAATTCCAGTGTTTTATGATTTTTTTCGAGCTTATTGTTCATATTTTTTATACATTTTTTGTACATTTTTTTGTGATAAATGTTTTTTGGTGGAAATAAATGTAATTCAGTTCGTTTCGAATGGCTTTGTTCGCTTTTCTTTACAGTTTTCACGTTTTTATACCCTGTACCCATTAAAAATGGGTGAAAAGGGTATCATAATATGGTGCAAATGTATGTAACAGGCAGAAGGAAGGATCTCCGACCCCATAAAGTATATATATTCTTGATCAGCATCAACAGCCGAGTCGATATAGCCATGTCCGTCTGTCCGTCCGTCCGTCCGTCCGTCCGTCCGTCCGTCCGTCCGTCCGTCTGTCCGTATCAACGCCTAGATCTCAGAAACTACAAGAGCTACAGACATGTGCCATATATCGTTGGATAGGTAATTACCATACGCAGTACAAGTTTGTTTTTTTTTTTTGATATCACCCCCCGTTCCCCCGCAAACAGCAAAAAACTGTCACGACCACGCTCCCCCAAACCTCAAAAAACTGCCACGCCCACAATTATTGTCCTAATGCTATGCAATTCGGCATATGCCTTGGTGTTTATAAAAGCTATCTAATTTTTAAATTTGAGCCAAATCGGATGAGAAACACGGAAGTTATGCCACATGCAAAATCTATGGCAAGGGAAGCAGAAGCGCAGCAAAACACGCATTGCGCGACGCCGACTGCGACGTTGACAGCGAAATGTGTATGGCTTTATGACACACGAAACTTATTTTCATAACCAAAATCATACCAAATTTATATTGTTATGGTACTCTGTTCTAATATGGTAGAATATTGTTTCATTTATTTATTGATACTAAATAAATAAATTGTAACCATGTCTAAGGGTACAGGGTATTTTGCAATCGGGAAACTCGACTGCTGCTACCTTACTTGTTTTCGATTGTTTTTTTGGAAAAAGTATTCAAAAGGAATCAATTTTCCAGCTCCGCATGTCCTGATAGGAAATGTGTAATTAAAACCAACTCCATGCACAAATTATAATTTTGTTAAATGTAACTTTGCCCTCCAGGAATATGCAGTGGAAAATAATAAAAAAAATAAAACAAAAGAAACAGAAAAACGTGACGTTGGAAAATGAAAATTTGATTTGTCTGCATTTTTAATGAGATGCGCCTCCAGCCAACTTGGTAATTACGCGATAAAAATCCACTCGCACTCGCAATCGCACTCGTTTTTGTGGCTTAATTCGATTCGAAAAAAAATCAACAACCGGAAATGGGAAAAAGAGTTGCCAATTTGTGGTAGTTTCTGCAATTTATTTGCTCGATTTACTTAACCGCCAAACCAGAGGCCAAACAGGGAACTAAACAAAGTTAGCCGCATCAGCAAATCCTGCTGCTGCTCGACTTTTTTCTCTCACTGTACACAGGACATGGTACATGCAAATTAGCCTAAAACGTTAAATGGCTAATTCAATTAAAATTCTATGGCGAATAATAAAAATCAAACAAAAATACGATACGAGTACGAAGCGGAGGCGTGGCATAGGTAAATCAACACCCACGACCGCCCACACACAGCAGCAAGTTTAT
Source organism: Drosophila ercepeae (assembly GCA_018150545.1). Lineage (NCBI taxonomy): Eukaryota > Metazoa > Arthropoda > Insecta > Diptera > Drosophilidae > Drosophila > Drosophila ercepeae. Next base: position 4,322,554 of record JAECWL010000174.1, read on the forward strand.
GTTTTTTAATTAAAAATTTGTTCACGGCTCTAAATGAAATATTTGTTGGGGTTTTTTTTAGTAAAAGGTTTCGAATTTTTAGTACTTAGTAAGGAGAATATTTTTCTGGATATTAATTCCAAAGAAATATCAAGAGAAATCGGTTTAAAACCTCCAGAAAAATCCTAAATTTCCTAAAAAGTATCTCAGAAATTTAAGGAATTTTTATCTCGAATAGAAACCCCGACTAATCCACCCACTAGACCACCCTTTGCTACCCCTTGAATGCGCCAAATAATTGCCCTGCTGACCGCATTATGCGCAGGTGTGACTCAGGTGCGCGTTTGGCTATTTAAAAATTGTTCCGCGGTCATAAATTTGAAGCAATTTAGGCCACGTTAACAGAGTGTGTCCTGGTAGTACGAGTATGAATGCATGGGTTGGCGTTTTTCTGAATGAAATCAAGCATGCCCGATGACCATTTCGCCAGGATAATGGCCAGGACGAGGTGCTGGACGATGTCAAAATAATTGTTTGTGTGCGTATCCTCGTCCATGTCCTTGTTTATATTTATATTTATGTTTATGTTTATTCCAGCCTCCACCTCCCAGGACATTGCAGTTTAATGCGTTTTTAAAGCGCCCGAAAATGATGTTCCTGGTTTTCGGTTTTTCGGTTTTTGTTTCTGTTTTATATTTTCGGTTTCTATTTTTCAACACAAAAACGTATAAAAATAATTTATTGCATATTAAAAAAATATCAATTTTCACATTGGTTATGGTTTGTTTTGATTAAATTTTAAGAGGAAGCGAAAAAAATTAATAAATCAACAAAAAGTAAAGGGAGATTTTACAGAAAAAGTGGGAGAAAGGACTCCATCATTGAGGTATTTTTTAGTTGTCTCATTAAGAGCTTTATTTATTTTTAAAGAAACACAAAATAAAGTAGATTCTTCGATCTCATTAGAGCTGTTTATGTCTCTGAAAGGATAAGAGCTGTAAGTTCTTTGAAAAAAGGATTCCAAAGACACTTGCTTTTGGTTCTTAAAAAAAACAATACCCGGTATTACTCTCCTTTTTTTTGTTATTTATTATATCCCTATCGCTGGCTAATCGATTGGCAAATAGTTTAAGCAATCGATTGCCAATAGAGCCCCTCGATTGCACTTTGACCCCACTTGCCACTCGCCACTTGCCACTTGCCACTTCCTTGCTTTCACGCCTCATTTGAGTGAAGCCAAAAAAAAGGACTTTCAAAAAAAAATGAGTGGCAACGTCAGCTTCAGAAGGGTGAGCGATTAATTATGCCAGAGGGGGCATGCCCCAAATAGGGGGCAGGGGGTGTGGCTAAAGGCGCACACATGTGACGTGTCGGCGTTGGCATAATATATGCATTCTTATTAACAATCTCGTCGCCATTCCGACTCTCAACAACTTTTGGAACAAACCTCCGACTTGAAACCCCAAACCCTAAGAGTCCTTACACCCACCCACCCACACCCCTCCCCCTGCTTCATTTGGATGTGTAAACGTGTTATTTATTTTCCCCCAACCCTTACCCCCAACCCTTAAGCGAAAAAAAAAGCCGGAGAAAGCTCGAGAGTAGAAAGAAAACTGAATGTTGCCTTTTAAGTGGCAATAAATCAAATTGTCCTGTTCTTTGCCCTCTGGGAAGCTTGGGAAGCTGGGCGGGAAAAAAACCCGGAGAAGAGCAGCAGGCGGAAGACGGCGGCGTCCGGCGAAAGGAGGCGTGGCATTCAGTCAGCGTCGAGCCAGCGAGCTGCCAGGCAACTTACTTTCATATTTGACTTAGTCATAAAAGGCAAAAGCGATTCGCTTTCAAGCTAGTCCAAGCCGCAGCCTCATCCACACGGAGGAGAAATATTGGGGTCCTTGAATCAAAGGATATAAAGGATATTTTATCAAGAGTTGTTAATAATAATAATAGTAATAATTTAATAATAATTGATATCAATAATAGATTTAAAATCATTAAGATTGGAGATTCCCTTGGAGATTCTTTAAAAGTCTAAAAAAATCAAAGAAAATGTTGAAGGTTTTATTATTTAAAAGTTTTGGAGTTTTTTTTTTGGAGTTTGCAGTTTTTTAATGATTAATTAATGTTCTTTTTTTATGAAAATTATTTAAAATTTATTAAAAAAAATAACTCAGAAAAAAGGAAGCTGTATTTCTTAAACCTTTTCTTGCACTTTTTTCTTTTAGTGCATAGATCCCAGGACTAAAGACTAAGGATCTGCCGCAGCCCCCGTCTAAGGCAGTCAGCTGTAAGCCACTGAAGCGTGTGTGTGTCCTGGCTGGATGGGTGTGCGGGTGTGCCTGGGTGTGTGTCTGGCTGGGAGTGTGTGTGTTCTCTGCCGACGTCGCGGCTTTGTGTGTGCGCTGTTTGTTTAGCGTTCCATAAGCTCTTAAGCTCATTTTGGTTGCGTTTTATTTGTAACTCGAGGCACACTCCCACTCTCCAACCACTCTCCAACCACTCCCCACCCACAACACCCCACCCAACCATCCTAAAGCTGACTTTATTTATTTAAAATAAAGCTGCCAGGCAGCTGAAATATTGAGTCAAACAATTGCAAGGCGACAGCTGCAGCTTCGAGAATTAAAGCCAAGACTCCGACCAAAGGAAGTCTGCTCGTTTGAGGGGAAAATGGGAAAATTAAGAAGAGAATCAAGCCAAATCCTGTCACCAAAAAGGTCCTTGAGCTGTTTGAGTTCTTTGATTGAAAAGAAATTCCAAAAGGTAAGTTGGCTATTAATAAAGATTTCTATTTATGCAAACGCCTTCTAGCGGTGCATGTCCTTGTGGTCCTTTGTGCGCTTAGAAACATCAGAATTTAACACCTTTTGATCGGCAGACAGCCCGAGGGGGAGTGTCAGCGTGTTACTCTGTTCCTCTGTTCCTGTTCCTGTAGTTATGCCACAAAATAAATTCCTCTAAGCTTTTGCAAACACACAACACCACCCACCCACGCAGCACCAGCTACACCCACCTACAGTCTTGGAGACTCCGAGTCCGACTTACATATGCTCGTTATTCATAAACTTAATGCCAGAAGAGAGCATAATTTTCATTTTGCCAGCGTTTCGGGTTTTGTTTGTGAAATACTCCAGCCCTCCCCAGGCTCCAGGCTCCAAGCTCTGCCCGAAACCAAACAAGGACACGGTCAGAAAAAACGGATAGAATCCCAATTAGGATTCTAAAAAGGAGGAAAAGGAAAAGTTCTTGAAGTTCAGCTTTGATCCTTTGCTTCTTTATCCCAAAAAATGATTCCAAAAAAGATTCATTTCATTCCAAGATTCATTTCTGAGAAGCTGCAGACGTTTCTCTACGTGCCCGTGTGGCAGCCTTGGAAGGATACAAGGCAAATAAAAGCCAAACATGGCCAGGGAACAAGGTGCAGGAGAAGGAGCCAGGAGCAGGAACCAGGAGGAGGAACCAGGTGCCCCCCCTCCGACGGTTACAACAATAAACTTGTGTAGCAGCGGCGGTAAGTGGGAATTATATAAACATATACATCGGTAATCAAACACAGACACGCACAGCTGTTGCGGCTGCATGTGGGCGGGCGGGATCGAGGGGCGTATGAGTAATACGCAGGAGTTGCAGGAAAAATGATGGAATGACTAACTAACTGACTGACTGACAAACTTTCCCAGCTAAAAAATCCCTTTCCTGTTTAGTTTAAAGCAAAGAAAAGGTTAAAGAAAAGGTTGCTTTAAGGTCAAAGGTTGTCCTGGGAGGGTGCTCCTTGCTTTTTTCTTGATTTCTATTACATTCGCACCCATCTGAGGAAGCTCTGGTGGAGCTCCGTTGTCATTTTCTTATCTGGTTGTCGGGGCATTCACTCGATTCGTATTTCAATTATGCATTCCGGCAGCACGAGGAGACCAAGGACCAAGGACCCTGCAATCCTGTCACCCCTCTCTGCATTGCAAGCTCTACTGAATGGAGATGAAAAAATCTACTTTTATACGAGAGAAAGAAAGTAAGAAGAAATTTTCTGTTACATTCCACATTCCGGTCATTAATACGCCATCAAGAGAGAGAGCGAGCCGAGTGGGTGGCGGGTGGACTAGAAAGGGAGAAAGCATCGCTGGCAGTCATCGTCATCGCTGACAATCATGCTCATAGTTCTGGCCAAAAGCTTTGGCTACACAAAGAGAAAAGGATGCTTCTTAAACCAAAGCAAAGTTTTCTTTAAAAAATGGCATAGAGTGCAGTTTTTTCTTCAGTGCAGGCGCCATGGGCACGTCGGGCATCCTCTCCGCTGGACACGCACGGCCGGACAGCTGGAATGCAGTTAAAAAATGGCAATGACAATGGCGAGATGGAGATGCAGATGCGCGGATGCGGGTGTCAGTGGCAGGAGAAGGCACGCACGATCGCCCACCTCCTCCACCTCCTCCAAGATGAAATGCTAATGATGCCTGCCTGCCACTGATTTGACCTCTTCAAGGAGCACCCTTCAAGCCCCCTCAAAGCAACCTTTGCGTTTTGCGTTTTTACAAAAATTCCCAACAACAACGACGACGACGACGACGACAGAATGGAGCTCAGTAAGGCAGAGCAGGAGGAGCAAGAGGAGAGGCGGCGCAGGACGAGACAACCAGCCCTGTGTCCGGTGGGAGATTGCCGAGTCCTTGTCGCACACAGCCACCTGTTGCGGCATCTGATCTCCGAGCATCTGGATTCGCGGCCCAAGTCCCTGCCCTTCCAGCTGCGACTCCGCGAAGTGGCCATCGGCCAGAAGACGCTCCTGATGCTGGCCTTCCGCCAGCTCGTCCTCGACCGAGACTACTGCCTGGCGGTGCTCAACTGGCGCCAGCCGGACCTCAAGCTCGGACCCGGCGACCTCTCCGAACGGCAACTGGACCTCCCGCCCTGCCACCAATCCCTGGCCCGCCACCTGCCCGTCCTGGTGATGGTCTGCCGCACCACCTGGAAGTCCCTGCTCACCCACGAGGATCAACCGGAGCACAACGGCTGGGGCATCGTCTACCTGCTGTGGCTCCTCTCGCCCGCCACCCGGCGTCCGGTGAATGCCACTCTCTCGGTCTTGAACAGCCAGCTGCAGTACATCGAGCGAAGGAATCGGCGAAGGATCCGCGACTTTGCCAGCCGCATGCCCATCCAGCAGTTCATCAATGGCCTGGATCCTACTTATGTCTCCTTGAACGAGGACAAGCTGGAGCGTCACTGTGACGGCAAGGGGGATATGGCATCCGTTTTCGTGGAGGTCACCATCGAGGGGGAGGCCAGGTAGAAGCCTCCAGGCTGGGTTGGAGCCTAAAATTGTCGTTTTTTTATACAATTTCCAAGTTTTTATTAAAACTCTTCCATCGAGCTATTAGTTTTGGCCAAAAACCTGCTCCTTCTTTACTTCTTTCTGTGTTTTTTTAATATTTCCAAAATTTATGCAAATTATCGCAGGTTTTGGAGTGTCCTGGCATCCTTTGGCGGCTTTCGGTTAATCAATCTCAATGGGCATGCCGCACTTGGCCACCTTTTTGGCAACAAATTCTTCCAGTTTCAGTTTCGATTTCAGTTTCAGGTTTATGGCCATTCGAGCCGGGCCAGGACGAACCAGGACGAGCAATATTGATTCCGTTTTGGCCAACTTTATTGGCCCTTTTTTCAGGGGGCATCGCTGTTTTTTTATGGCCCGAACAGACACACCGTTTCGTTGGGTTTCTGGTGTCGGTGATGGAGCTGCAAATGTGCCATAAATTGTTGTCCTTCATGTTTTTATGTCCTGCCAGGCAGGCAGGCAGATCAAATCAGATCCGATCAGACAAGGAGCTCGAAACAGAATCTAAATCAACGATTTTCTTTCATAAATTTCTTTAAAAATTGGCACAAAATCTGTGAAAATTTCCTTCTTTAAGTAGCCAAGAAGAGAAACCCAGAAAAAAAGCAAATAAAAAGCAGAAAAAACTAGACAATGGAAAGCTTTGAGGCTACTTGAGATCCCAATATAACGCGACGACATGTTTACGATGCATTTGTATCTCTCAGATACATAACGCCCCCCCATCTTTTGGATTTTGTATCCTTCCTTGTTGGCATTTTCATTGATGCGAAAAGAGGCTAAAAAAAGGCTAAAAAAAAGCGGAAAAGAAATACAAAAATCAGTATCAGACGGCGCAAGGATTTCAAATTCCCATTCCTCGGCTACCTTTCTCGACTAAAGCCTTGCCGAGTCCTGCTCCTGTGTCCTGCTGCCCCTGTGTGTCCTGCTCTGTACGTGTGCGTGCTCCAAAATGGATAAACATCCCTTGGGTGGGGCAACCACGACAACGACACAGACAACGATGAGGATGAGGACACATAAAGGCTAAATTGGACTTGAATGGGCGCCGATGGACACTCAAGTCCAGTTTCTAGTCCTGGGCCATATCCATATCCTACTACCGACTACCTACTCCTCCAGGAGCCGTAAAAATATCAGCCGGAGCCTATTGAGTTGGAAAATTCGATGGGTATAGCCATTCAATAGCCTCCTACAAGTGTATAATTACGCAGACGCTCCTCCATTTGGTGGAAGCTTCAATCCTTTGCTTCAATCCTTTGCTACCACGAATCCTTTTCCCTGGGAACTGGGAAACAGGACAGCACAGCACAGGACCAGAACGTGTTAACATGAAGGCCGAAACGTGTAGTGGCAGCCATCAAGGCGAGTCGTGCCGCATGTCAAAAGTTTTTCTTTCTATTCTGTTTCTGTTTTTGGGAAGGATACTCAGTACAAGGAAGCAAGGATATTGATTGACTAGAAGGTGGTTCAGAAATATAATTCCAACCTTAAGACCAAATCAATCCTTGAGGATTTTTGTATTTAAGGAATCTTTTATTTAGGTTTTCCGAGGACTACAGGGTAGCCAGGCTCACCGTTTCTGGACACAGAATGAAGACGTAGGGCTGTCCTAAGCCTCCAGGCCCTTCCAACAAAACAGAGAAGGGGTTCGGGTTGGGGTGATTTTTTTTTGTCAAGTGAGCAGCTGGGCTGAAAGGTTGTTCCAACTAAATGAGAGAAAGAGCTCCAAGGTTGTGCCTCCTGGCCACATGAGCCAAGTAGGGGAGACCCAGAGTTGTTCTCGTTGAAAGAACTTGGAAAATGATTTCCTTCGGACATGATTTCACTTTTTTTACAGAGCAAGAAAAAAGAGTTACTGAAGGGGTTCTAATTTCTGATGCAGAACTTTTTTTTTCTTTCTCTGTAGTTCCCCAAAAACTGACTGAGCTTTCGGGGAATATCGCTGGGATCGATGGTTGGCATAATTGCAGGATTCACAGCGTTAATGGCCAAACCAGAGCAGAGGAGCAGCGTATCCTCATTAGGAGGGAGATGGAGAGATGCTCCTCCTCCGGATACCTTAAAAAAAAAAGGATTTAAAGCAAACATTTAAATGTTTGCTCAACTTTTCTGCTTTTCTGCTGACTTTTTAGACTAAAAGTCAAATATTTCATTTGGAAATTCCTGGCGACGAGGCGAGAATGAAATGTGAAAATATCCTTTCCACTTTCCTTTCCACTTTCTACTTTCCACTCTCCACTTTCTACATTTTTATAGCAAAGGCAAAGGCCTCCCTCCCACTCTGGTGGCTGCTTAAAAACTATAAATTAAGTTTACAACTTTTTCCCCACAAACTTTTCCCCATTTCTTTTCTTTCCATATCTATATATATTTCTATATAGAAGAGAGATCTTTTTTGTTGCTGAAATGTTTTCCGCTGCAGTTACCATTATTTTCGCTGTTCTATCACGATGTGACAAAATGTTCCAAAGTGTTACCGAAACCAACTTTGACATCCATCATTGGGCATCTGTTGTTGGCCCACTTGTTGACCTTTGAGGGGTCGGGCCACCCCCTCCACCTGACAGCTAATCAAAACGTCGCACAAAGTTCATTAACAACATTTTCCAGTCAATTGTCTTGTCTTGTCTTCCCAGGGAAAGGGAACGGGAAAGAAAAGACAAGGCGAAAGGGCGATGGGAAGCATATTTCTGCAGCAACTGTCTTTCTGTTTGCAACTGCCACCCCATCCAGGAACCCTGCCCCACTCACTTTGCTAACAACTTGGCATCAAGTTGTTTGTCTTTCACCTCGTCGTGTCGATGACATAACAACGAATACTTTCTGACTGCGAGACAGGCAGGGAAGGTACAGAGCAGGGTCGGGGTCAGAGGGCAAAGTGCTGTGCAAACCTATTCGTAGGCAAATCAAGTCAACTTAACGAACTGCCACAAGCCCAGAAATCAGTTGCAGGAACTCCAATTGAGGTAAAAATACTGAATATTTTTAAAGCGAATTTCCAGTATTAAGAGTCAGAGAAATAAAGAACTTCCAAGAACTCGGATTCCAACTCAGCTTCCAGAACAAACCAGGCAAGATCCCCTACTCCTGATACTCTTCCCTTTTCTAGAGAATATAATTGTGGGAGGATTCTCCAGGACAGGCACCCAGCACAGGCACCCAGCACAGGCCAGGGGTGTAGAAATCAATCAAACAAAACGAACTGACACTTGGACAGACGATTAAAGGAAATGGAAGTCGGCCATTGGGATAGGGAAAGATATAGGAAAGGGGCAGGAAGAAGGAAAAAGGGAAACTCAATATGCAAGAAAGTAGCTGGGAGAAAGGAGAAAATAAATATCGAGAAACGAAAAGAAAGACAGATGGAAAACTTCATAGATGGACAATGGACAAGACTGAATGGATTCTGGATGGATTCATTGTTTCGGATTGTTTCGGTCAAACGAACAACAACAGACCGTTAAATTCGCACAAAATGGCTGCCAAATGAATCGAAAACAGATGAGCTTTATCACGCCTCTGGTCACTCTTTTTTCTGGCATTTTGGCACTGCGGCATTGTCAAAAATGTTGGAGCTGGTCACACTTGAAAAGTTTACGACCTAAATTGTTTCACAATTCTAAATCAGACTAGCCTCAAGTCTCAAAGAGGAAAGTTCTCCACTCCTCATTTCCTGCTTTTATTTTTTAATATTATTTTATTTTAAATATTTTCTTTTTTTGTGAAGAAAACCATTTGTTCTTCACAGTAAGTCCCTGCCGTTATCGATTCCATTTAATTATTTAAAAATCGGTGGAAATACTTGACTCAAAGCATAGCACCGATTTCTTGGTGACAAAATCTTCCATTTCTTATTTTCTTTTTTTGATTATTTTGAAAATCGATGGGATATTTTTGGTGTCCAAATGCGCTCCTCCTTTGCTGCTTATTTTATTTATTTTCTTTTTATTTAAATTTTTAAATTAATTAATCACAACCGGTGGTCCCTTGTTTTTGTTACGCAGATCCGGAATTACGCAGCCGAGATGGTTTCTTATTTTCTGATTTATTTTATATTCCAAAACGATTGTTTTTTGCAATGGAATATCGGAATGATATGCCTCAAGCCTTGGCATATCTCTATTATTTTTTATTTAAATGTTTCTTTTTGCTTGCTTACCAAAGTTTTATTTCGGCAATCTCTGAATCCGATAAACGGTGGGCTAGTGTCAGACAAATCTTTAAAAATTAAGAAAAGAAAATGGGCAACAATAAAAAATAAGAAAATAAGTTGCCCGATACTTTGATTTGAGTCCCACGTCTACCGGAATGAAAGACAAGTCAGTCGAAAGAAAGAAGTCGGTTGTTATGGAACTTCGAGGTGGAATCAGAATAATCATAATTTAATAAATTATTTTATGATTATTTTTTATGATTTATAAACTTTTATAAAACAAAACTAAGGTAACCAATCAAAAAGAAGCATTTGAATGGAAATCCAAAAACCAAACAACATAAAAAGGTTCCAGGAACTATTTTCTTTTTTTTTAATAAAATATTAAGGCAACCGGCGGCACTAAAGACCTTTTTATTTATAGCCTTGCTAGGCATTAAATAATTGTTTTTAAACAATTAACAATAAATAAATAAATATAAAAATAAATAATTTAAAATCGTATACAGTTTTGATTCCTTTGGGGATCGTGTTATCAGGTCACTCTTCTGACGTCTTACTAGCCAGTCTTTGGGCCAAGCTTATTGCCAGGGTATTCCTGTGACTGGCTGGAGTCGTTCTTAATCTCTTTAAGGACTGTGGATATTGCAGGCTAGTCAGTGCCAAGATTTGGCACCCATACCTCCATATCGACGCGCTAACTTGCTTTTTTCTTGAACTTGAAAAGTGTTTGGTTCTTCGTTTCGTATTCTTGACGAAGATGAGTCTGCGATGTTTTGCTGAACTGGTCTGTAGGACTTTTATGGCGAAAGGAGGCGGAGTTTTCTTTATTTAGAAAACATTGTTGCTGGGAATAAAATGCAGCAGTGACGAGGAAGTGTAAACATTTGTCACCAACAGGCCTTAACGGGCTGGCGGAAGAGTTCTTCGCGGCGGGCTACCAAAACTGGATTCTGACAAAGAATCAACTTTTCCAATGATGTATGACATTATATTAATAAACCATGTTGTACACTCGAAAAATAATTGGAAAATTACTGGGAATTGGAAAGTTTTACTTAAACCTCGTATCCGATGCTGCCTTCTTGCCTTTGCTAGCGAACCATTCAACGGCGTCTTCCAAGTCAACCCAGAGTTGATCTCATTATCGAGTGGCAGAGATCTCCTCAAGTTGTCCTTTGAAGAAGAGTTCAAGGTTGCTTCGCTTGGTCATCGTCATCGTTCGAGTTGTGTTTGTTAAAAAAATATCGCATTTTTTTTTTTTTCAAAAATGATTTATTTATTCATGGATATCTATTTTGTGCCCTTTCAAAGTAATCCCCATGAGATATATTAAGCACTTGTGCCAGCAGTTTTTCCAATCTTCGAAGCACTTCAAGAAATAATTTTTTTTTTTATCTTGATCAGCTTCTCGTCAATCGTAGAGTCGCCTCCTCTTCAGTTTGGGGAACAAGAAAGTCACAGGGGCCCAGATCTGGGGAAGACGGTGGCTGCGGCTGCATCATTAGTGTCTTGTTTTTGGCCAAAAAGTCGTTATCGTGGTGCAAAAGCCAATTTTTGTTTTTCTGGCGGATTGCAGATAATATTCCTTATAGATCGTTCTACCCTGTGGCAAGAACTCATGATACACCTGACGCCCCTGCAATCAAAGAAAACTGTCAGCAAAACTTTCACATTCAATCGAACTTGACGCTCTTTTTTTCGGTCTTAGCTCGTGCGGCAGCTTCCATTAAAATGTTTAAGCTTTGGTTCCCACGTCATAATCATAACCATTAACCCACGATTCATCACCAGTTATGAACCTCTGGAGTATCTCTTTAGCAATTTTCATGCGATGCTGTTTTTGGTCGCAATTTGAGCAATTTTGGTACGAAAAATCGAAGACGATCCAAAACACGTGCAGCAAAGCAGCTGCCAACAATTGAAAGAACATTCAAAATGAGTACCAACATAACGCCACAAAAAAATCGAAATTCGATTATACTTAATCCGCGAAAATTCAAAATTCGCAATACCTTTTGATCACACCTCGTATACCTCTGGCATTTTTGGTCCAGGATGTCGGAAAACTTCTCCGTAGTCCAGTAATTGGAGTTACCGGGAAGTGGACAAGATTAAGCTCGACTTTATCCTCCTTTTGGGTTGCCATCGCTTGGGGGATAAGCATCGAAACCGTACAGCCTGTCCCTCGGCAGTGAGTCTCGCTGTCGCTTTCTTCTCGCCGCACCAGACAGTCAGGTTTGGGCAGCTTCGTGGAAACAGCGGCATTATTTTGAGGCTTGATGCACTTGTCGAGCAGAGATAAGTTGAGAATATGCCCCTGCTGTTGTGGCTGTGTCTCTTCCTGCTGCAGCTACTGCAACATAAACATAAGGTCCATCTGTTTCTCTTGGATGGAGCGTAGAGCCTAAAGCATTAATGCTATTGTTGAGCGTTTTCAGCGAATTTCCTCGGTTGGGTTGCAGCTTTGGATGCGATTTCTTTCATTACGCTGTTGATGGTGATTATGATGTTGAGCCAGATTCTGGTTTGGTTTGAGTAGTTTGCAGGATGCTGTGCTCCATAGATCTTTCCGATGCTATGCATCAGTTCATTGACATTGAAGATGCCCTTCCATACCGATGGGTGGAGGCTGGCGAGGAGCCTTTGCCGCAGCGGCTTCTTGGCTGACCACACAATTCTTCAGCATTCAGTGGCGAGTAGTTGGAATTTGTTTCGCGTTTCCACTGTAGCTTTGTTGATTTTCCGAGTTTCCATCCAAATGCGTTTTTTCCCCAACTAATTTCGAAAAAGTATTTGGATCCATCCTATGCTTGATTTTTTTGGAAGACCTGCTCAGACTCCAAGGTGGACGTTGCACCTTGCCTTGAGTTGCAACCATCGATTGCCGTTTCCGAAATTCCAACTATTTACTGTTACCCGGAAACGAATTGATGCCCACTTCCGGACGTCTCCTGGATTTATAAACAAGAAACCCGATACTTTGATTTGATTCCCGCGTTCACCAGAATTAATGATCAACAAAGACCAAGTCTATGGCCAACAAAAAAATAATTCAAAAAATAGAAAGAACCCGTTTGATTTAGATCCCACGTCTACCAGAATGAATTATCATTACAGACCAAGTCTCAGCCAACACCAAAAAAATGCCAAAAATAAAAGAAAAATCAGCAAATAAGAAACATGGTTGGTTTAGATTCCACATCGACGAAAATGAATGATCAATAGACCAAGGCAAGTCAAAAATAAGAAAATTAATTACAAAAAAGTAACATGGAAGCAGGTTTCTTCAAAAAAGAATAAAATGAGCAGCAATTGAAACACTGGCCAACGAGTCCGATTGATAAGGATTATCCCACGCCAAAGGAATGCAAAAAATTAAATAAGAAAACACGAGAAAATCAATTAAAATAAATCAGCAAAGCAGTAAGCAGAGTTCCACGTCGACTAAAATGAATGATCAATAGAGACCAAGTCTATGGAAGCAAGTTTCTTTAAATGAAACAAAGGCCAACACCAAGATGCAATAAAAAAATAGGAGAAAATCAGTATAACAGTAGCATGGTATTATGCTTTTTTGATTTGGATTCCGCATCGACGAAAATGAATGATCAATAGTCCAAGGCAAATCACAAAATGTAAAAACACAAAAAATCAATTACAAAAAAGTAGCAGGGAAACACGTTATTTCGATTTGAATTCCAAGTTTATAAAATAATAAATCATTAAATAAATAAAGCAGCCAACGAGTCCCATTCGATAGAATTATCGGAGAAACATTTCCATATTTCTATCCAGAAACAGAAGGCACAGAACACGGAAACCAGATACTTTAGTTCAGCGTCGACGAAAATGAATGATCAAGTCGTTAGTTAGTCTTTTACTTGAAAGGTTCCAGGAACTATTTATCAAAAAGAAACATTTAAATAAATAAATAATCGAAATATGCCAAGGCTTGAGGCATATCATTCCGATATTCCATTGCAAAAAACAATCGTTTTGGAATATAAAATAAATCAGAAAATAAGAAACCATCTCGGCTGCGTAATTCCGGATCTGCGTAACAAAAACAAGGGACCACCGGTTGTGATTAATTAATTTCAATATTTAAATAAAAAGAAAATAAATAAAATAAGCAGCAAAGGAGGAGCGCATTTGGACACCAAAAATGTTCCATCGATTTTCAAAATAATCAAAAAACAAAATAAGAAATGGAAGATTTTGTCACCAAGAAATCAGTGCTATGCTTTGAGTCAAGTATTTCCACCGATTTTTAAATAATTAAATAGAATCGATAACGGCAGGGACTTACTGTGAAGAACAAATGGCTTTTCTTCACAAAATAAGAAAATATTTAAATAAAATAATATTAAAAAATAAAAGCAGGAAATGAGGAGTGGAGAACTTTCCTCTTTGAGACTTGAGGCTAGTCTGATTTAGAATTGTGAAACAATTAAGGTCGTAAACTTTTCAAGTGTGACCAGCTTCCACAGTTTTGACAATGCCGCAGTGCCAAAATGCCAGAAAAAAGAGTGACCAGAGGCGTGATAAAGCTCATCTGTTTTCGATTCATTTGGCAGACATTTTGCTCGAATTTAACGGTCTGTTGTTGTTCGTTTGACCGAAACAATCCGAAACAATGAATCCATCCAGAATCCATTCAGTCTTGTCCATTGTCCATCTATGAAGTTTTCCATCTGTCTTTTCTTCGTTTCTCGATATTTATTTTCTCTTTTCTTGCATATTGAGTTTCCCTTTTTCCTGCCCTTTTCCTATATCTTTCCCTATCCCAATGGCCGACTTCCATTTCCTTTAATCGTCTGTCCAAGTGTCAGTTCGTTTTGTTTGATTGATTTCTACACCCCTGGCCTGTGTTCTGCCTGTGCTTGGTGCCTGAACTGGAGATTCCTCCCACAATTATATTTCCAGGAAGCGGGAAGAGTATTAGGAGTAGGAGATCTTGTCTGGTTTGTTCTGGAAGCTGAGTTGGAATCCGAGTTCTTGGAATAGATTCTTGGAATAATGCTGTGGAAGTTTTTATTTCTCCGACTTATCGGATAGATCCGAGAGAATAAAATATAGAAAAAATTACGAGGAGGAGAAGGAAGTGCCTTTGTTGCTCTGAAAGGTAGGTGAAATTTGAGGATTTGATAGAAGTGGACGTGCAGAGTGAAGTAATAGAATAAAGGTCCTTATAGTCTGAACACAAAACTCTAAAAGAGGCTCTTGCTGGGCATATGCAGATCTACAAAAACTTGGGAACAGGGGACTCAAATTTCTAGTCCGTCTATTTGGAATGTTAAATGTTAGTCGTGTTAACAGATACTGGCTGTCTACATTAAAATTAATAAGGTTATAGAGGAAAACGACGCCCAGCATCTTTCTACGTTGGTTAGGGAAAGTAAATTAATTAGAAGGATTCTGTTAAAAAAAGAAAGGAAGGTGAGGATTTGCATTCCAGTAGAACATTAAGAACAAACATCAATAAGTTCTATCTTGAGGAACCCCATACTGAGGCCTCCAGACGACTCCATGACCCGTACTCCAGTATTGGACTTACTAAAGATCATACCTTAGGGTACAGGATTATACAAGACAGATGGATTTTTAAAGGGCGCCAGGGAGCGTCAGAATCCAGTAACTTCCCCAGAAAACATCGAGAGGGTTCGGGCCGCCATTCAAGAGTCTCCCCCAGGCGGTCAATTCGGAAACAGTCACAAGTTCTTGACCAGATTTAGACCCTAAAAGCCCTCAAGAACAACATCAGAGCCAACATCGCCGAACTACCCATTGAAATGCTCCAAAGAGTTCACGAAAACTTCAGTAAACGTCTTCTTCAGTGTATTCAGAGTGAGGGCTCCCATTTCCCAGATACGCTACTCAAAATCGTATAAATTTTAATTTCCAATACTAACATTTAATGAAAAAATAAAAAGTTTCGTCATTTTTCATTACTTTGTGTTTGTTTTCATTTTGAAATCCATCTGTCTTGCGCGCTTCACTCTGTTTAAGGGTCATTGAATTCCTTGTCAAATGCCAAATCAATCTAAAAAAGATGAGCTTTAGTAGGCTTTTGGTCACTCTCTTTTGTGGCATTATCAAAAATGTTGAAGATGGTCACACTTGAAAAGTTTACGACGTAAATTGTTTCACAATTCTAAATCAGACTAGCCTCAAGTCTCAAAGAGGAAAGTTCTCCACTCCTCATTTCCTGCTTTTATTTTTTGAATATTATTTTATTTTAAATATTTTCTTTTTTTGAGAAGAAAACCATTTGGTCTTCACAGTAAGTCCCTGCCGTTATCGATTATTTAATTTAATTATTTAAAAATCGGTGGAAATACTTGACTCAAAGCATAGCACTGATTTCTTGGTGACAAAATCTTCCATTTCTTATTTTGTTTTTTGATTATTTTGAAAATCGATGGAACATTTTTGGTGTCCAAATGCGCTCCTCCTTTGCTGCTTATTTTATTTATTTTCTTTTTATTTAAATATTGAAATTAATTAATCACAACCGGTGGTCCCTTGTTTTTGTTACGCAGATCCGGAATTACGCAGCCGAGATGGTTTCTTATTTTCTGATTTATTTTATATTCCAAAACGATTGTTTTTTGCAATGGAATATCGGAATGATATGCCTCAAGCCTTGGCATATTTCGATTATTTATTTATTTAAATGTTTCTTTTTGATAAATAGTTCCTGGAACCTTTCAAGTAAAAGACTAACTAACGACTTGATCATTCATTTTCGTCGACGCTGAACTAAAGTATCTGGTTTCCGTGTTCTGTGCCTTCTGTTTCTGGATAGAAATATGGAAATGTTTCTCCGATAATTCTATCGAATGGGACTCGTTGGCTGCTTTATTTATTTAATGATTTATTATTTTATAAACTTGGAATTCAAATCGAAATAACGTGTTTCCCTGCTACTTTTTTGTAATTGATTTTTTGTGTTTTTACATTTTGTGATTTGCCTTGGACTATTGATCATTCATTTTCGTCGATGCGGAATCGAAATCAAAAAAGCATAATACCATGCTACTGTTATACTGATTTTCTCCTATTTTTTTATTGCATCTTGGTGTTGGCCTTTGTTTCATTTAAAGAAACTTGCTTCGATAGACTTGGTCTCTATTGATCATTCATTTTAGTCGACGTGGAACTCTGCTTACTGATTTGCTGATTTATTTTAATTGGTTTTCTCGTGTTTTCTTATTTAATTTTTTGCATTACTTTGGCGTGGGATGATCCTTATCAATCGGACTCGTTGGCCAGTGTTTCAATTGCTGCTCATTTTATTCTTTTTTGAAGAAACCTGCTTCCATGTTACTTTTTCGTAATTATTTTCTTATTTTTGAATAACCTTGGACTATTGATCATTCATTTTCGTCGATGTTGGATTTAAACCAACCATGTTTCTTATTTGCTGATTTTTTTTTTGTATTATTTTGGTGTTGGCTGAGACTTAGTCTGTTTTGACCATTCATTCTGGTAGACGTGGGATCTAAATCAAACAGGTTCTTTCTATTTTTTTAATTATTTTGTTGTTGGCCATTAACGGAATAGTTTATGCAAAACAAGTGGCCACCCTTTGGAACCTACAACCGAATAAATCCTTTAGAGCGGAGGACACGCACAAAAGCGCAAGCAAAGGCAAACAGGTCAAGGATATTATGCATATGTGAGTAGGAAAAAGGAAAAGAAAGCGAAAGCGAAACAAAGGCCAAAAGGAGTGGTTGGGGGATTTTCAAACTCCGTCCCCTGCCATTGTCACCATCGTGCAACGTGCAACGTCATCCTCATCTACAACATCATTGTTGTGCCACGCCACTCGAAAGTCGCACAAATGAACGCGTAATTGTTTGCACATGAATACATTGAGTAAATATTTGCAAACACATTCACCATTCACCCATTCTGGGGCATTCACCATTCAGGATTCTGGCATTCAGAGGCATTCCGCCGCTTTTCCACAAGCCA